>OY728152.1:1836427931-1838927931 GCA_963277665.1 Viscum album
AACATGTTCTTAATATTAACAAGCTCGCTGATGAGTATACAGGTTGCCATTAAAAAGTTCTAAATCAACGGAAATCTCTTACCTCAGCTGTCACTACTTTTAACGCATCTGGACATTCAAATCAACCTTCCTTAGACAGTGACTTTCTCAAAATAGTGTTCAAAGAAGAACTTCAGACTATGCTTAGTGGTTTCAATAATGATTCACAATATAATGTTATGAAGAACAGTGACTGAGTTCTTGATCAGGTCCAAATCCATTCAAAAATTTCTAATGACACTCAACAAGAAATTTCAACAAAAGTGTATTTATACTTCAACCGAATCTTCTCAAAGACTAAAATGACAAATTATTTCAAATATCATGTTGAAAATATGAGGATTCCTCCTATTACTCATTCTTGTAAGACTCAAGTCCAAAATATCATAGAGTTCAATCATCTATTAGATAAGTTTATGTAAAACAAGGATGACTTGGAGAAAGATATGTCGTATGGAGGAGAGACCATTGATGATTTTATCAAGATTCTGATGCCCTATCTTAATATATTAAGTACATCAGTTGTTTCTCTTATGGATTCACCTCTGAGACCTGGTTTGCCTACATTTACCTCTACCCTAGCCTCTACTTATATATCTTTCAGCTAGGCAATGGGTCAGATCTAGCTTGTGATCCTTGATCAAAAACTACCTCGGTCGTCTATTACACCTAATCTGGCTCCCTAAGTCTTTGATGGTCATCCTATACCTTCTATATCAATCAGCTGACTGACTTCTTCTACCTCAACCTCTACTCGTGTGGATTCTTCTTCTTCTACTGCTGCTAAGGGATAAATTGTAAGGTGATATTTATGGGAGAAACAAAATGATGGGAGAAATTACCCTTAATATTCTCTTAGTGTTTAGACAATGGTGTATGGATAGTGAAACATTTGATGTGAATTAGTATATTGTATGGTAATGATTACCTTGGAACTGATTATGTATCTATTGATAATGAGGTTTATGCTTACTAGGATGGATTATATGTCATTTTTGGACTTATTGAAAATATCTAATAATATTTGGAAAAATTAATAATCTGTGTATTAAATAAGTATTTATTTTAATTATATTTGTTATTATGTCTCAAGAGAGTGCATGGTGAAGATATTCAGAAGTTTGGTGGTTGAAACCAAATGCTACTTTATCCTTTATAGTGGATCAATGCAAACAGGTTTTTGAAACACTTAGTGGCCTGTTTTATAAAGTATTTGACATTCATCATTTAGATGGATTATATGGATAAAGATTTATAATATTGGTTATCTTCATCCTAAAATGAAGTTTTAGAGATTTAAGTATAATCCCACCATAGGAGGATTGATAAATATTGGATAACATATGACAACATTTTTCATTTAATAAAGATAAATAAAATAACCTATACTTATATTTATGGATATTATGTGATGAAAATGATTCTATAATGACAAATTCAATTTCATTTCTAAGAATAATATATAAATTGTAAACTGATTAATCATAACAAAGGGTGAGATTATTCTAAAATCAAGTAAGTTTTTCTTCTCGATGAAATTGTTTAACATTATGAAAATTGTCTTGAAATTAAATTTTTTCATATTATCATCATTTTTATTATATATAAATGTCTATATACAATCATCTTTGGGTTATTTATTTGTATTAATTTACATTTTAATAATTTTATACCCTATCATTGTCCATCAAAACCTGATGGGTAAATTTCTCTTCCTTTCCCATGTTTTCACATTCCACTTATTTTCTCCTATGTAAGAATATAATTTTGAATTAATTTTGTTAACTGTTATGTTTCTAACATACCATTTCTGAAATGAGTCTTAGTATTCATTTTATATGATTTGGGTATTCCACAAAGGTACTATCATAAAATTCACATTCGATTTGTTATGTTTAATATATAATTTTAAGGATTATATTTCTATTTAAAATTATTCAATACATAAATATTGGTATATTTGAAAATGGTATTTCAACATTATCCCACTAAATTTCCTCATTCTTTCAAAGTATTTTTTTCTATAGACGTATATACATGATCATTCAAATGTAATAATCTCATAGGTCACACTAATGGAACAATATCCTTCTAATGAATAGAAATAGGTAGAAATATTTGACCATATAGGTAATATTCTACCAAACAGTACCACTCACATGGCTAAAGTTGTATTTATTAGCCCTGAGTTTGGAGAATATACATTGTAAGTTAAAGATATTATGAGGTAGAAGTATTCTCATTTTTTCTATTATAAAGATGAATTTCAAGGGAATTATTCATTTTAATGGGGGTAGAATGTAACAACCTGAGTGTTTATGACTCTTCTTGAATAGATAATACTTCTTTTATTAATACATTTATATTCTACACTATGTTATTATTGTTATGTACCCAATACTAGAATAGATCTATTTACACGAAAAATAGTGTTTCCACAAAAAAAATTATATTATTATAATTTTTTAAAAAATGAAAAAATAACAAAGCAATTTGATTGGAGGTTATGATTAGGATTGACTGAATTAGGAAATTATGCTTTAAAAATGTATATATAAATCATTGACCAATTATTTATAAATATATTTAAAATTTATTTTATAATAAAATGTAATATCTTTTAGAAAAACAATGTACAGGTGTGTTATATAAATATTCACACTCATTGGATTATATTAATGAAATATATATATATATATATATATATCATTATATAATTTTTAACATACACCTTATGTGTTTTCTAGACCTGATATATGAAAAAATTCCAATTTTTCTCATAAAAGAAGAATTTCTCTAAGAAGAAGTTTTCCTAAAATTTGATTACGGAATTGTTTTATTTTCTTGTGAAACCAAGAGATATTATATATTAAAAAATATAATTCTTCTTTTAATTATGTATATAAAAATTTACTTTAATTGAGTTTTTAGTATTTTTCTGATAAGTTTCATGTTATGAGGAGAAGTGAAAAATTCTGAATTTTAATTTAAATCTAAATATTTATAAAAATAATTTAGTGGTAAATTTAACTTTTATTATTTTTAATTTATTGTTTTAATGATTTATTTTCATTTAATCCTATTTTTTCAATGTAATAAATATTAGATTGATCATGGATATAAAAAAATATCAATATTTTGAATGTTTTCACTATAACGACCAACTATTTCATCTTGTCTGTGAGATTAATTTTGTTTATTAATTTAATAAAAAAATTTGAATTAAATTTATAAAAATAAATTCATTTTTTGTAATTGTACCATAAAGAATTTATTAACTAGTCGACTTTATTTGGATTATATGAATAGTAAATTAATTAAATTTTATAACTATGTTTAAGGTTAAATTTGGTATTTAAGGGTACATATAATATTATAAAAATTATAAAAATACCCGAAACCGTTCCCAAATGTTATCGATTGAATTCAGCAAGACCCTACACACATATTTTTCTATATTTAATTAATTATTATACAATAATACATTTAGAGAACATTGATATTATTAAAATCAAAGAGATTGACCAAATTTCACATTTTTACATTTAATATGTTAAATATTTCAAATATATACATTAATAGATGGTATTCTATAATCTTAAAATTCATATAAAATATAAAAGTCTTATTTACCTCATGATATTATATTTTTGAAATTTTTGCATGGAAAACATTTTCATAAATAATTACACAATGATGATATAGTCATTATGCAATTAATACATCAATAAATTGAATGACAGTATAGATATTAAGGGAAATATAATTTTACTGAATTATGTTACCACAAAAATTTTATAAGAACATATGGAATGTTATTTGTTTGTTAAATTAATAGTTCTATGTTAGCATAATAGATTTATTACATTATTACTAGGTAATGAAAAGTGAAAAAATTAACAGTAATGATATTTTAGGAAAATAATATTTTATTCAATTTGATAAATCATAAAAATAGAAAAAAATTAAATAAATTATGTTATATAGTCTAAAATAAAAGGTATTTTCCATTTATGGTTATATATAAACCTTATAAGTAAAAATATCAAAATTTTAATATTGAAAAATTATTTACCATTAACTAAATTAAAATATGATTAATATGGTTTAATAAAATAGATAAGGTTTAAAAATAAACATTTTATTTAATAATATATATTTTAATTGATATTATAACTTTTTTATATCATAAATTTGAATTAAAATCATTTAGAGATTTTTATAGAGAATGAATTTGTTATAAAATAATATTTTGACAAATTCAGAAAGTTCCCTCCCCCTCAATTATAAAAGGGAACATATTCTTATCATTAAATTACACATCATTACCTATTGATTTCTGAAATAATATATCCAAATAACCTCCCCAAATCACTCCCTTAATCATATATTTTCAAATTGGGTTATAAATCCATCTAATAACTTCCTTTTGTGAAAATCAAAAGGTGGTATCCGAAGAAGATGTAAAGATTATTAGAAAATGTTTTGATTCATTTTTTTCTTAAAAACCTTAATTTATTTTATATATTTAAATTAGTTTCATAAATATTTATATCTTGTAATATTAAGGGTTCTACAACACTCTCACACACTCCTATCAAATGCGGTACAAAATTATTATTTGTTAGTATGATGGAAAACCACCTCATGAACCGATGTCATTCCTTTTCCCATATCTAGATTTAATGGATCGAAAAAAGATAGAAAATATATTTTTATATCAAATATATGATATTTATGACTTATTTATTAATATTTAATTTTTATAAATTTCATAACGTCATTCATTCCTTTTAGGGTAAATAAAATATATTTAGTTGTTGAAGTGTAGACTAATGCCTCATTAAATTGGTGAGATTTGTTGATAAATTACATGGAATATGGATAGGTTTTGTGAATTTAAATAATATATATGAAATAATAATTTTACTCAAATGATATTATATATATTTCATTTAACTTCTTTCTTTTAATATGACATGAAAATGGAAGCATTGATTGTCCATACCAATGACCTACCTACTCCATGAATGGAGTATTTAATTTTATTATATCATCAATATATTATAATAATATCACATGTAAATAACATGTATGATATTAGTATAATTTATATCATTATAGTGATAATTAAAATCATCATATAAGAAATATGAAAAAAATTAACAAATAAAAACACAAGAAAAAAACATGGTTGATGATCCCTAGGCCTTCACATTAACATTAGTAGTAGTAGTAGTTCATTTTTTTTATTCAAAAATCAGTAAAGAAGAAAGCAAGAGCCCTCAAGGGGGCCGGAAATGGTGAAGCCCGAGCACATCCCCCAACACGAAGGAGGCACATTCTGCAGGGAGAGAGAGGAGAGAGTTATAGAGGACGAGAGGGTCATCACTTCTACCCAAGACATAAGGTATGGGATTTTTGTCTACGTTTTATTTATGTCGGACGCATGCCTTTTCCAAATTTTCTTTCTTTTTTTGGTGAAAATACATCGTGTGAATTTAATTTAGGAATATTATTATGAATATTACAGTATTTTAAAATAAATATAATTTTTATTATTCAATGGTGTAAACAATTATACGGGTTATAAATTGATATGTTTTTATTCCACAATTTCATCAATATTCGGGATTATTTAATTTTAAATATCCATTGGGACATATTTATCCTCAATGTAAATGTTTTATAAATAAATTCCAAATGGTCTTTAAAATATTTATGGTATTTAATATATGATGCGCACAAATTATATATCCATACAATATATTGGGTTAATATAGATAACTCATGATGTATATATGTAATTCGTGAACATGATTTCATCTTCACAATTCTATGTGTGGCAAAAAAATTCAAGTCCATATTTTTCGAAAAGGAATTAGTTTTCTTGTCCATATATTTTATAATGGTATTGATTTAATGTACCTAATTTAATGAGTGAATATATAACAATATATACGTGTACAAAAAGTTATGAGTTTATATATGTTCCATAGATTTGGGTCTTATGTCCATGTTAGGATCTCTTTGATTATGGAAATTGATTACCTTATTCATAAAGTCTATTGAAATACCAATATTTATTCAATGATTCATGTTTATGATATTTTATAAGTATGGTATGACCTAATAATGTTAGGTTCATGTTCTCATTTCCTTTTTTATGTTTTTAACTACATATCTCCCTTACGTACCCTTAATGAGCATATGCACTCACATTTTTCTTATGATTCAATCCACAATGATCTAAATAATTGTTTTATGTATGATATGTAAAAAATGGTTCTAGATGTGGTGAAATAGGCCAGGTAAGATGTAGATGTATTATGGAACATTTTTTATGATTTTATGTTATCATAGGCACTAATATGAAAAAAGATTTGGGAATATGTATGTGTATTCTAAATAAAATTATGTAATATCCATGTGCATTATTCTTGGGTCATAATAATGATAATGCTGGAAGTTGAACATATTTTCATTAAACATTAAAGGTTTTTGAAAGGGGTTTGAATTTGTTTTAAGATATTTATTCTCTATGTGACCAAAAAGTGTATTAATTTTCTGTTATGTGTTTTAATAGTTTCTAATGATCGATATTGATATCACATGGATTTTGATTATTGATTTTGATGACTCGTTCATTTACCATGTTTTTATATTTGTTTATATAGTTATTCATGGGTTTGGATTCATTTATTATTCATTCAGTCATTTTTTATGTCTTCATTGACATATGTACTCTTATGATCATGGATGCCATTCATTTGTTACTGAGTATGTTTTCCCTTAATGTGTGTTTGATATCGCCCTTCTTATATTACCATTTACCAATGTTATAAATAATCATGTTGAATTATTTATATCATTAACGGACATCAAAAGTATTATATTTATGACCCATTGTGAAATAAGAAACGATGGGTTAAATGATATAAATGTCATTTTTATGACTTGTGAATTGTTTTTATAGGATTTTATCCCAATTATATAAAACTGTAAACATAAAAGGTCCAACAGAATGTAAGTCATTCATGTTTTAATTTTTCTATTGTATTTTTTTTTTGAATAAAATTTGGCCACAATTTTGAGCATCAATGACAGAAATATTATTTTATGGATTTCCACAAATGATATATGATCGCGTGTTATTTGTTGTTATAGTAGTGGTGGGTGACACATTGACATCCTATTAGAAATTTTAATCAACAATAATATATTTCGTCTACGAGAATATATATATATATTCATAATTTACATTGTGAAAGGGGAATACATAGTCAAATGTTTCATATAGGATCATGTATCATAACACATGATACAATATTCAAAAATTAGGGGAATTCAATAAAAAATTCCTAAAAGACAAAAACTCATAGAATTTATTCAATGAAGAAAATGATGAATTAACCATATTTTGGTCACTTATAAAGTACCCTATTCATAATTTTATCCATTATTGATGAAAATGATTGAATTATTGGGTATGCTGAAGAAATATTGATCAAATTATTCACTAATTTTTATTTTGTTTATCTCTGATGGTAGATCAAATCCTAAAAATTAATAGGGTAACACCTTTAGTAGATACATTAATTATAATTAAGAACCCCCATTTTTTATAATTTCAAAATATTCAAGTCCTATAGACAAAAACGTATTCCCATTTAAAAAATTTCATAATTCTGGATCTCGATCATATTCTCTTGAATGATATGATAAATTACTATCAAATTTATTCATATAGATATTCATTCATGTGAACCTCAAATAATTATTACAAACTATTATTTATTTATGTATTTACCATAAATATATCTTATTTTTTCCATAAATATTTATAAATTAAACCATACACTACTATTAGAAATGGATTGTTAATTATGACTATAAAAAAGTCATTAAAAGTTTTATGAAAAAAATATAAAAAAAGATAATGTTTATTAATTCACTTGGGAAAAGCCCCCTCATTCTAATAATTTTTTTATGTATTACATATTTTGTTAAATTTTTCACCAGTATGTAATAATATCATTAAATGTTTTTTATAGTATTAATGGAATGGCTAGTAAAATAAACAAATCCAATCAAATAAATAATTATATAATTATATGGAATACTAATTTAACTATTCATTGATACAAATTTTTTTTAACAAATGTGTTATATTATATTTTAATGTTTCTATATAAAATTAACATTTATCATATTTAAAGTATGAAAATAAATTAAAAATATTTATTATATTTGTAAAACATTAATAAAAATTATTTAATACAGTGTAAGATACAATTTAATTAATATAAACTCATTTCATATTAAATGGATTATTTTTTTAATGGACTATTTTATCAATATATTCTATATTTTAATTTTAATTAATCAATATAAATTTTTTTAGTGATGAATTGAATGAAATAAATTCTTATATATTTATTCATATATATATATTAAAAAACATTATCAAGTATAATATTTTTATTAGTTGGTAAAGAATAAGAATAAATTAATTTTAATAAAAAAATATATTATTTATAAAAACTTTAATGTGTTGTGTGTATTTATATAAATAATATTTGTTACCAATTTGAGAAATTTCAAAAAATATTTTTTTTATATTTAGAATCATATTTTAAAAATATGGTAGTCTGGAAAGTTTATATTGAAGAAATTAAAATATGTAGCTTTGGAAATGGATTGTCACCATAGTAAATGATAAAATAAGGTAAATGGGATATATTAACAAGTAAAGTTGTCAAATATCCAAAATAAATTCTTTTACAATTTGTGAATGAAGTAATTATCCAACCCCTTCAACCATTTCCATTAGTGTTACCATTTTCAAATAAAATAAAAAATTTCAACCTTATAACTAATGTCATTTGTATTTGTTGAAATGAAACTCAAAATTTGCATATAAAAGTACTAATCCACCTCCTCTTTCCATCAAAAAATTTCTTCATGCTATTACTAGAATCCTTTACCATTTTCCTCTAGAAATGTATTCTTTGACGTTTGGTAGGCTTTGTACCCATGAAAGAATCCAAAATACATCATTCGAAAGGAAACTATTTCAATAGTAATCAAATGCATCAATGGAACAAATTTTTCAATATCATATTCGATTAATACCCCATTCCAAATCTTTATATCTCTCATTATATAATGTAATTTGGTGATATTAAAATCATAATGGTCCTTATATATTTATATTACAATTATAAAACTATATTATCTTACACATTCATTTATATAAAATTTTCTTGTTTGGTCATGTTTGACTACCTAAATGAATGATGTTTGACTATATTGACCACTTTCTACATGAATGAGTACATGAAATCACTGAATATATTATTATATTGTAATGATTTATTTATGTTATGAATATTTTTATGTATGGGTTAATAAAGAAATTGACAATTATAAATTTAAACATTGATATCATAAATTTAACTAAAATGTGTTTCTCAATAATTCCATTATTTTTAAACTTACCCATATTTTCATTAAAATGATTTCCAAGAAAATATAATACATTGAATCATAATGGATACACTTATATGAAAAATCATGGAATGATGAACATGGAATTAAAGTGAGAGGATTAATCTGTCCATTATAAATCATTACTAAATAATAATAAAAATATAACATTTAAACCTGAAAATAGATAAAAACTGGCTAATAAATTCATATTAAATGACTATATCTATGGACTATAATTTTTTATATATATTATTAATGATAAATAATGAGTGATTAAGATATGTATGATTATTATATTGGGTGATATTTAGATTCATTTATATCTTCTGTTAATGTAAGGGTTGCTCAAATAAATTTACAATCATTGACATAATCCATATATTACCTAGTTTATTTAATTCGTATTATCTATATTCTTGTCCATGGACGGTATCTCTCTACTTAAACATTGAAATAGATATAATTAATTGTTAAATTTACATTAGAGGAAGTAATATTTCATTTATCTATAGAAATTAATATAATTTAATTGAATCTAAATTTTAATGGATTTTATTGAGTTTTTAACATTTTACCCCCTTTTTCATTAAAATTAAATGGAGTTGATTCTTGTATGAATGGGTGACGGTACCCCTTCATTTTATTCTGGAATATTTTTCATCAATATTTGAAATATTTATATTAGTAAATTTCCTTATATATTTTTCTAATATTTCCTATGGTGATTTCTATTTATTTTGAATTCCATTAAAAATAATAAAATGAATCTCTTTTTATCATATTGGACATGGGTCATTTTAATCAATTATTAATTTTTTTACCACTGTGTGGAAGGAAAAAAATTAATGTATTACGAAAATAATCTATTTCAATCCAAATTCATCTATTTTATTAAAAAATGTCATTTATTTTTATAATTAATTTCATATTTTACTTCTACTATGATTGTTTTCATAATTATTTTCCTAAAAATTTTATGTTATAAAAAATGTTATGGGTATTTCTTCTTATCTTTCAAAGTAAGGTTAATGCAATATAAATGTTTATTATCATCTATGTCAAAAAACAGTAATGTTTTATATAATTTACTAAATATATGCTACAATTATAAGATATAACATGTTTATCTTGATGGATTGTGATAATGTTTTAATTAAATTATCGTGAAACATTCTTATTTTTCATCACTTATTTAATTTGGGATGAGATCATTAATATATTTCTGATTATGTGGTATATGTATTAATGATTTTCACTATATGATGGGTTAGTCTTATATAGCCCTCCTACATAATGGTTCAGGATTTATAACTCATGTAATCCAGATAGGATAGGGTTTGTTAACTGATATCCATAATGAATATATTAAATATTGGGTCATCCTATCTATTCTACATTATATAATGGGGGATAAAATAATCTATTATGTTATCAATGACTTATTGGTTTATATTGACCCATGTTATAAATTATATGTTAAACTTTTCCTACTTTTGTATATCATTCAATGCATCAATATTATGTCTTCAATGATCAAGGTTATTGGATAATGTTTCCACAATCTTATAAAGAATTTCATTTTTAATTGCAAAAGACTTATCCCATAACAAATGACTTACGAATTTTTTTATGATTTTTTTCATGTTATATCATTCAACATTGACTATTTTACCATGTGTTCTTAAGTTTATGACTTTTATATTCAACCCTTACAAAGAATAATAGATCACCTATTATTATGAATAATTTTACCGGTGTAATAATATTAGGTATCATCCTTAAACATTACATAATATTGAATTAAATGGATAATTAAAATTTAGGATCATTTCAGGTTAAGAGTTTTAGAGAATTAGGACATAATATTTAAATAACATCATGAATATTACACGTAGAAAATTCAAAACAGTATCAATTTTTTTCATAAAATATAATCTCATGAAAAAAAGAGTCACGCCTAGTTCCATGTTTTAGATAACAAGACTTTTCCATGATCCCATCCTTGACCATTATTCATATTTATGTCCTATAGAAAAAATTTCAATAACATGGGATGAGAATCCAAATTCTTAGTATAGGATATAAAATAAGGAACGAATACATTACCCATTAATATATACTAAATAATGAAACCATACATTTCAATCATAACATACCTCATGAAATCATATGATTTATGAATAACACATTGAAATCATAAATCATGAAGGTAACTTATGGAATCCATATCAAACATACATTGTAGCTATCACAACTACATAAGGAGTCAAGTTTGGAATACCCATCACATTATATTCCCTAAATCTCTTAGGAGAAACATTCATGTTTACCTTCGTCACATTACCGATTACATTGGAGAGCTATCTTAGGCTCACATGCCCTAGGATTATCACATAACCACCCATATAAGTAAACAATGCCCAATAACCATAAAATATTAATAAACCATACAAAAAACATAATGGAAAGATAAAATTTCCACATTCAAATCAAAATATATCATTTAAAATTATTGAAAAAATCATTGCTTTTATCAAACCATTTTCAAAACCATTTAAAATATTAAATAAAGATATTTTGGAATAAAAGTGTCTCATACCACATTGAAGCATATAAATGAAATTTAAATTTAAATACATTAATGTCCATATTAATTAATCATTAAAACCATTTTTAAAACATGGCCATTAATGTGAATGAATTATAAGAATAATCCTTTAAAACATTTAAAATCATATTTTAGCTAAAGAGTTTTTAAAGAAATGTGAGATTCTAGAATAAAAATAATTAATGAATAACATTTAATAAAAACATTATAATATCATGAGAATAATTTTATTCTTGATTTAATATTCCAAAAGACATTATATAGACCATATTAGAGTGAATTTGTGCATATCAACAATGAAGTGTCAATGGTATTGTAAATTGAGACGAAATCCCTTATAAAGAAGGTATCCTTACATTAAGGATAAATCAATTACATAATTATGTGTGAAAAATATAAATATCTCCAATATATGTGTATATTAAGTGTAAACCAATCATTGGTAATTTAGACATATTCATAGCACGACATAATCAAGAAGTAAATTTTTTACCCAAAAATCAAAATTGGGTTAAGAAGTTTTCTTATAGAAATTCAAGAGCCTAAAAACGTAACAAAAAAATTTAAGAAATACTTTGATGAGAGAGAAAAGGATATCTCATCACGTAGACATACAATTTATATCAATAAGAATACATAATAACATATCCCAATATAATCAGATGTAAATTAAAAGACATAACAAAAAATAAGTCTTAAAAAGAGGAGGGTGAATGTTTCCCTTACCTTATTGGTAATTTACGAAACATACACACCATGAAATAAAGATCACACAATGAATATGTAAATACCCATAAATTAAATTATATTACACAAATAATACAATAATGGGAAGTACATCCACCACAAAAAAGGAAATAATGGCTAGTATAGCATGAATCTTACGGGAATAAAAAGTGAGATGAAAAACCCTTACCATGTTGTAATCAATCGAGTCGTATGAGAAAAAGTTAATAACCACCAATTGAATCATAGAATACAATAAATATAAATAGAATCATGATAATATATATCAAATTGTAGAACAAAATACATCACATTCAATAAATATGTGGTGAACAATTGAAATCTGATGAAATTGAAAGTGAGATAAGAAATCCCTTATCTTATGTCCAACTTGACTCGTATGTTCCATTTTCTTCCTGAATAATAAAATTATGATAATTTATAAATTCTTTATAAAATTTTTAATTTTTATTAATAATTATATATCAGTTATTACCTTTTAATAATAGTTATTTAATTATTTGAGTTCATATCAGACATTTTGTCGATTTACGGAAATTGAGTTAAAAATTAACTTGTTATAATTACAATTTTTCCATCTGATCACAAATACATTATCTACAGAATGATATTAATGATTTAGATATCATATAAATCATATATATCAATTATATATATCTATTTATAATAGTACATTACATTTTGAGATAATAAATGAAATGCACTGTTTATGGAGACGGTAAGCCATACGTACACAAGAACGGTACATCCCTTTCTATTTATTACATTAATGGAATTAAAACATAATGATACATTGTTATATTATAATTAATTTATAATATCATATATAATATTATTAAATTAATCCTTTATACATCCCACATAAGTCATTAACAAGTCATATCACTTTGAGGGGACGGTAGTCCGCACTTCCAAAAATTATATTATAGCGTTTACTTATTAGGGAAACCATAAAGGTATTCTATATATGAATAATACAGAAGAATAAAGTCAAAATAAACCTAATATATATAATATACAAATATAGTCCCATCATAATCGCCAACATGCGAGGCGGTAGGAGTTAATTGAACAATTATCATTTCAGGAGGCGTTAATTTGCCATCCAAAAAAACATTTTGTTGTTTTCCAATTAGATGGTGGTGTGTGAAAGTGTAGACAAAATACATCATATAAGAACATCCTAAAACAATTAGGATAGAATTGTTGTTATAAAATAATAGAATAAAAATACTATAGGGGGATGGGGAAGTAAAATAAAACAAATGAACTTCATAGAAGAGATAACCTTTAAATCGGGTAACTCCCTTTGGTTTGAACAAAAAGGTTTATTAAAGTGATTTTTCCCAAGGTAATCCCTTTCAGATGAATATAGAGATATTAGGAGCTTATTGGAGAAGATTTTATACAAGAAAAAGGCTTGATAAGTGTGATAAATGGGTAGGAAGTGAGGGCTTTTCAGAAGGGAGAGGAGGGTCTCTTTTGGAATGTTTGAAACAATTATTTTATTATATAATCATCTTCATTATAATAACATCAACTAATTTATAAATTAGATTTTAAGATGACTCATGGTAAAAATAAAATCATCCAATAAAAATTTAATAGGTTTTGGATATTGATTTAATATTTATAATCTTATTTATTTAAATAATTTATTAATAAGGTAAATATTGCATCATTATTGTGTCATAAATAATTTAATTTATATGAAGTCCAAAAATTATAGAAAAAATAACATGATTTAGGAAATTGTTTAATCATTCAAATAAATATTTACAGTAGAAATGATAACTTATATAATACCATGTAATAATTAAATCACTAAAAGACATTTGGATATGTCATTTTTGTCTTTACTTTATATTAATTAATATAATATGTTATTATTAATCCCATGTGGCTCCATTTGATCTGTAATATGATCCAAGGATGTCCATTTTCTGATATTTATCATCCAGTAGGATTTGGTCACACATATGGTAATTTAATATTATTATAATATTATATTCTACACTTACTTAATATATTTACCCTTTAATCATGGAAATATAAAATATTTACTATGCCAATATTTAAAATGTCTAAAATTAAAAGTTACCTATTTACACAATTAGTACCTACTAATTCCAAATATAAAATCCATTTTTATAAATTCAATACACAGATGTGGCAGAAAATAATTTAAAATGGATTCCGGCTGTCAAAACAAAAAGTGATTTTCTAAGAAATTATAACTATCAAAAGATGGACACTTGTTTTTGTCCAATTTCAAAATGAAATTACTTCCAATGACCAAAATTAGATTAAATACAAAAAATATATTTTATTACCCTCCAAACTAATTTAAAAGAAAATCTAACCATATAAATAAATTAGATAATAATGAAGAGTTTAATTAAAATAGAGTATTTTTAACTATTCATTAAAAAAATGAATTTTTTCAGAAAAATACCAAAATTTTGTCCAAAGTAAATTTTGATGTCCCAATTATAAATAAATATTTAATTTTGTCAAATATAACTTCTAAGAGTTCCAAAAACTATATTTAAGGAGTGTTATCCATTAAACGGCGGTAAATCGACCTTTTAAAGAAAATTATGCCTAAAATTAGATTCATTCCCATTTTAAGCCTCTAAAATTTATTGAATAATTGTAAAAAAAATTTAACAAACATATATAATCATATTTTATTTAGTTATATACATTATTTCTAATACAATGGATAGTAATTATTACCATTTTAAATTATAATATTATATTTATAGTGTTCAACTTAAGATTTCAATGAAACTCTTTGTTGCATATCAGGTACGCCATTGAACATAGAGTCCCATTTAAAGTAAAATTAATATTTAACTCAAAAATATTAATAATGTTGAAAAGTGTCTTATTCTTTATTTATCTGGGCTGTTATATCTTTCCCCCCTTTTAGGTATTGCATGTTCACAATTTTGAAACATTTCATTGAAACATGATTAAATGTCCTGAATCGGAATAGTGTCAGTAAAACTGTCACTTTAAATGAAAGAAAGAGAAGTATAGAGGACACCCAAGATAACCCATACTAGGATTCAATATAGGAAAACATGGATATGGAATAGAGAACAAATAGTCACATTCTGATATAGAGTGATATAAAACATGATTAGGAGAATGTTAACCACCAGAAAATCACAAAATTATGATGTGTTAAACTGACTTTGATTACCTACTAGGAAAAATAATCCAAAAATGTTTTTGTTTTACATTTTTTTCAAAATTTTGAGGAATTAATTTACTAAATAGAATATGAACATAAGGAAATATAGTTACCTTTAGGTAGAGTTTTTTTAATCAATAATTTTCTACCAAAAACTAATCCTTTTTCCATGCAATGAGAATTCAAAAAGACTTGGTCACATCAAAAGCACAAGATTCATCTTCAAGAGAATCACATAATCAAAAAAATAAGAACAATATATTTTCCTTGTCTTTAGTGATCAACTAAATCCAAAATGGTTAGTGAGACGTTAGATAATACCCAAAAAGGACAATCTTTTACAAAATGAAAAACTACATTTAATCTCTAAATTTTTTCAAAAAAACCTAAACTTCAACAAATACCATTCAATAAAAAAATGTCCTTAAAATTCATCAAAAGTAATCCAAACTAATATTGTAACCCAAATCTCATAAGGATTTAATTACATAGTCTTCCAAGATACATATTCGCATTATCTCCAAATAACAAAACTTACTCCCAATGTCTCATATTGAAAAGTAATTAACCTAATCACATATTCTCCATTACATTTTAATCATTTTCATATATAAATCAAATCATCATATGTCCACTATAAAAACATAGATTCTTCCAAAATAAAATTCCAACAATTATTCCACAATTTGAATCCCATAGTGTTCTTTCTTTCTTAGGAATATAGTGTTTCCTCAAAAGAGAGAACGTCTTCCGCAACAACCTTTATCACTTAATCAGTAATCCATTTTTCAATAATATGTATACTCATTTAACGAAACATAAGTTCCCAAAATCAACATATTCTTGTTCCATAAAATCAGTTTACTAAAATAATAATTCATACTAAAATGGGACTTCAAGTAGTCCAGTTGTAGGTGATGCACCCTTATTGCTCTTCAGTTGTGGGTTTTTTTTCCTACAGCCTTGTCGGATGCGACGGGTTTCCACTCATCCAATGGGTTTTCCTTTTTATAAAACTCAAAAATAACCCTAACATGTTTTCACCTCAATGGCTTCCTCATACCTCCAATTTTAAAGCCAATTCATTATGATGTTAACATTTTAATTCATGATGTCTTATTTCACCACCCTATGATAAAATAAAACGATACCCTAAATGAAGAACATCATACCTTGATCATGGTTTCCATATGGTTTCATAATCATATTTTCATGTTGGAAGAAGGTCTATGAATTTAAAAATGATTTATAGATCCTTCAAAATCATTTTATTCCTTCATCTGAATACACCTTTTACGACATTGGTCATATGGGTGTTCATAGAAAAACAGTTTTGAAAAATAATCATGTATGACATAAAATTTCTAAACATATGATAAAAAAATATTTCTATAAAACAGTCGGAATGAATTTGAGTTGAAACATTCAATTAAAGGTCCTTCTAAAATACCACACGTATGAGATGAGAGACTATATTATAAATGAAAATATAAATAGGTTGGGCAAGGGTCTCCTTCTTCAGTTCCTTTTTCAAAATTATAATATGCTTCAAAATCTTGTGATATGGTAAAATATTTGAAAATTCCCTGATAATATTTTCATTTCTTGAAAATATGATAATAATTTGAAAATAGGATTTATTTGAATACAACCCATGATCCACGATTATAACGAGGTATATTGGAGGTGTTTGATATCGCAAACAAAATCATTCAAGTGAGTTGTACGCTAGAAAATGTTTCACAATCTTCCAAACTTGACTTTGATATAACTATTGCAAGCAAATCATCAGGAAGGGAACAAAATGCCATTTCAGATCCTCCCCCTTCTATTTGTAACTGACATTATATGATCTGAAAAAGTTATAAAACAAGTATTTGACTAATATAAACATATAGGGACTAACCATGTGTCTAATGAAAATTCATAATCCCAAAAGTTGTCTAAACTAACCTCTGATACCAATTATAAAGACTTATCCTTAAACATTAAATAATCATGAATTAAATTGATAATTCAAATTGAGGATCTTTTCAGGTTTATAGTTTTAGATAATTAGGTCATAAAATTTACATAACAACATGAATATTACAGGTAGACAATTCTACCAAATGTCTATTTTTAAAAAAATACAAACTCTTGAAAAAAGAGTCATGTCTAGTTCCATGTTTTAGACAACATGAGTATCCCTTGACCCCATGATTATTTTTCATCTTTAAGTCCTGTGGAATCATTTCAAAAACATGGGATGAGCATAAAAATATCAGTAAGGGATATAAAATAAGTAATGCAAACTTTATCCCATCAATAAATTAAAAACAACAAAACCATACTTTTCAATCATAACATATATAATGAAATCATATGGATTATGAATAACACACAGAAATAATAAATCATAAAGGTAACATGTGGAATCCATATAAAACATACATTATAGGTATCATAGCTACCTAGGGAGTCACATTTGGAATAACCATAACAATATATTACCTAAATCTCTTAGGGGAAACAGTCACGTTTACCTCTTTCAAGTTACCCAATGCATTGGAGAGCTATCTCCAGCTCACCCTCCCAAGGATTATCACCGAACAACCCATATATGTAAACAATTCCCAATATCTATTACATATTTATAACCTATAAAACAAACATAATGGAAAGATAACTTTTCCACCTTGCAATCACAATATATCATTTTAAAATATTGGCAAAATCAAAGCTTTTATCAAACAATTTTCATAACCATTTAAAATATTAAATAAAAATATTTTTGAATCAAAGTGTCACATACCACATTGAATCTTTTGAAAGAAATTTAAATTCCAAAACATTCATGTTCATATTATTAAATCCTTAAAACAAATTTTAAAACAAGGACATTAATGTGAATGATTGAGAAGAATAAACCTTTAAAACATTTAAAATGATATTTTAGTTAAAGAGTTTTTAACGAAATGAGAGATCCTAGAATAAAAATAATTGAGCAATAAAATTTAATCAGAACATAATATTATCCTGAAAATAAAATTATTTATGATATAATATTCCAAGGGATAGTTTATACACTATATAAGAGTAAATTTTAGCATATCAATAATGAAGTCTCAATGGAAATGTTAATTGAGACGAAATCGCTTATAAGGAAGGTATATTTAGATTAAGGATAAATCAATTACATAATTATGTGTGACAAATATAAATACACCGTATATAAGTGGATATTATGTGTAAAACAATCAGAGGATATTGACACATATTCATATCATGACATAATCAAGAAGTAGTTTTTTTACCCAAAAAATTGAAATTGGGTTAAGAAGTATTCTTACAAAAATTCGACTGCCTAACGATGTCACTTTGAAATTCAGAAAATATGTTTATGAGAGAAAAAAGGATATATCATCACTTGGATATAAAATATACATCAATAAGGATATAGAATAACATATACCAACAAAATAACATGTATTATAAAAGACATAACAAAAAGAAGTTTTTTAAAAAGAGGAGGGTGAAAGGTTCCCTTACTGACTTGGTAACTTACGAAACATACACAACATAGAAGTAAGATCACACAATGAATATGTAAATACACATATTTTAAATTAAATTACCCAAATAATACAATCATTTTATGTACATCCACCACACAAAAGGAAATAGTGTCATATATAGCATGAATCTCACGGGAATAAAAAGTGAGATGAAAAACCCTTACCAAATTGCAATCAATCGAGTCATATTGGAAAAAGATAATAACCAAAAAATGAATCACATAATACCATGAATATAAATATAATCATGATAATATATATCAAATTTTAGTACAATATATACCACATGCAATAAATAAGTGGTGAACAATGGAAATCTCACGGAATTAAAAGTGATATAAGAATTCCCTTGCCTCGTGTCCAACTTGACTCGTATGTTCCTTTTTATTTCTGAATAATAAACATAATTGAATTTATACATTATTAATAATATTTTTAATTTTTATTATTACTTTTATATCACTTATTTAATAGCAATAAAATTTATTTAATTATTTGAGTTCATATCATAAATTTTGTCAATGTTTGGAATTTGAGTTCAAAATAAACTTGTTATAATTACAATTTTTCCATTTGGTCAAAACTACATTATATCAAGAATGATATTAACGATTTATATATCATATAAATAATATATGTCTAGTATATATATTTATTTAGAACAGTACATAAAATTTTGAGATAAGAAATGAAATGCACCGTTCATGGAGACGGTAAACCATACATATGCAAGAACGCTACTTCCATTTTTATTTCATATTTTAATGGAATTAAATGAATTATAGATAGTTTTATTATAATTAATGTAAAATATAATATGTAATATCATTAACTCCATCCATTATACATCCCACATAAGGCATTAACGAGTCCTATCACTTTGAGGGGGTGGTAGTCTGCACTTCCTAAAATGAAATTATCGCATTTACCCATTATGGAAACCATAAAAGTATTCTATAAATGAAAAATAAAGAATTATAAAGAAACGTTATATAATATATATCATATATGAATATAGTTCTATCATAAAAGAAACCATGAGAGGTGGTAGGAGTTAATTGAACAATCATCGTTTCGTGATGTGTTTGTTTGCCATCCACATAAACATTATATTATTTACCCATTAGATGTAGGTGTGTGTAACTTTAGTTTGAAACATTCTCATAAAAATATCATATTATATTTAGGATACTGGTTTTGTTATAACATAAATGAATAAAAATAGTTTAGGGGGTTGGAGAAGTAAAATAATACAAAAGAACTTAAGAGAACATGTTACCTTTAAATCGGGTAACTCCATTTGGTTTGAACCAAAAGAGTTTCTTGAAATGCTTTATGACTAAGGTAATGATTTATGATTTAGATATGGATATTGGGAGATTATTGGAGAAGTTTTTTATGACCTAAAGGCTTGATAAGTGTGAGAAATGAGTAGGAAGTGGCGTCTTTTTATAAGCGAGAGGAGGGGCTCTTTAGGAATGTTTGAAATAATTATTTTATTATAAAATCATCTTCATTTTCAAAAGGTCAATTAATCATTAAAGAAAATGTTAAGATGAATCATGGTCGAAATAAAATAATCCAATAATAATTGGATAGGTTTGGGATATTTTATCAATATTTATAATTATATTTATTTAAATCATTTATTAATGAGGTAAATAATGGATCATTATGGTGTCATAAATAATATTATTTATATGATGTAAAAAACATAAAAAAAATACATTGATGTAGGAAATATTTTATATCTTTCCAATGAATATTGTTAGTTGAAAATATAATTTATATAACCCCATGTAAAAATTAAATTACAAAAATATATTTGTTTATGTCATTTTTTACTTTACATTAAATCAATTAATATAAAGTAACATTGTTACTCAATGTGGATCCATGTGGGCCCAAATTCGACCCAAGTATTCCCATGGTCGGATATGTATCATCCAATATGATTAGGACAAATTTTATGGTAATATAATGTTATTATAATATTATATTTTACCCTTATTTACTATATTTACCCTTCAATCTTCATAAAATAAAATATTTACTGAAATAAATATTTAAAATGACTAAAAATGAAAGTTTCCTATTTACATAGTTTTTACCTAATAATAAAAAATATGGAATCAATTTTTCAAAATTTAATACAAATAAGTGGCAGAAAATAATTTAATTTTAATTTTCTTTGACAAAACAAAAAGCGTGTTTTTATGAAATGATAACTATCAAAATATTGTCACTTGTTTTTGTCCAATTTCAAAATGAAATTAATTTAAATGGAAAAAATTTGTTTAAATTGTAAAAATATACTCTAATTAAACTTTCAAAACAATTAAAAAGATAATCTAACCATATAAATAAATTAGATAAAAAGGTTGATTTGAATTAAAATACAGTGTTTTTCACTATTCAATAAAAAATGAATTTTATCAGAAAACTAAAAAAAATGTATCCAAAGTATATTTGGAAGTCCTGATTCTAAAGGAGAATTTTATTCTATCAAATTAAACATATAATAGTGAGAAAAATTAGATTCAATTATGGTTCACCATTAAAAGGTGGTAAATCAACCATTTAACGAAAAATATTCATAAAATTAGATTCATTTACATTTATGCCTCTAAAATTTATTGGATAATTGTAAAAACATTTAACAAAACATATATAATGATATTTTACTTAGTTATATTCATTCCATCCGTACAATGGCTATGAATTAACTACCATTTAAAATAATCATATTATTTTATTAGTGTGCAATTTAAGAGTTCAAAGAAACTTGGTCTTGCCTATCAGGTACGCCGTCGAATATAGCATGCCCTTTAATGTAAAATTAATATTAAATTCACATAAATTAATAAATATAAAATGAGACTTATTTCTTATTTATCTGGGATATTACAAATACCGAATAATATAACATATGATATACATCTGAGGGAATCATGTCAAACAAATACATTTTTGTGTTGTTGATGAAATTTTTTAAAATATGTTGATAATGTATCTTATCTCCAATGACACTAAACTTATAAGGTAGGTGTAACACCCTGATATTTTAAAATTCAAAAATAAAAGTTGAAAGGATGATTGAAATGGACCACCAATAATAAAAGGAAATATAAAAAAGATACATTGTGATATATTTATTATTTAAATAAATTAAATATTTTCAGTATCATTCAATGCCCGCAACATCAGTTTTGAATGAAACATGTTTCTATATTAAAAAATTATTATTCATGAAATACAATTATTAAATTTCCATAAAAATGGTCGGTATATATATAACTAACTAAATAATAAATAATATATGTTTTTAAAATGTATAAAATTAATAAAATATATATTTATTGATTAGAGATAATATTTGATCCTTCTAAATGAAAATGAAATGTTTTATGAAAAACTATATTTTTCTAAATGGAAGGATAGTCAAGATTTACACAAAATTTTTTGATTAAATTATAACACTTTTAGAAAAAAAATTACAAAATAAATTTCATTTTTTAATTCATAATTTAGAAATTATCTTATAGTGAAAATTTACATTTTTTGAAAATCTATTCATAACATTGATGAATAATGAAGAATACTATATTTTAATTTAAAACTGCCTTTTGGTTTAAAAAATATGTATGGGTGAAATATATTTTAAATCATTTTAAAAGTAAAATTGGTTCAATAATAAATCCTTTAATTTTATTGAGGTCTCTTTAACAATTTTGTTATTTATTTTCAATAAAACAACATTGAAAACTTTTGAACATGTTCTTTTTTAAAAAATACATTCTCATCGCATCTATGAGATAAAATTTAAATTCTCATTTTCCATGACTATGAATAAAATTTGGAAAAAGGATTAAATATTTGATTTTATCAAAATATATATTATATAATTATTTGATCGCAATTTTTAACTATAATTAATAGTAAAAATGTTAAAAGATATTTTCTATCGTTATGTTAAAAACTAACATATCAAGGGTTAAACAAAACATGTTACCAATAAAATGAAATAATAACTTCTCTTAAATCATTTTTATTTCACTATATTGTAATTATAATGTCTTGGTCACATTATTATTCCTTTTTTGACTTATTTCGATTGTGAAATACATGGGTACACCTATTTCTGTTCAAAAATCACTTCTGTGCCACTCACCTCATTATAAAATTTCACCCCATGAAATATTTTATTCACACCAAAATACCATTTTGGATTATCCAATACCAATCAAAATCACGTCCTAAATTCTATAAAATCATCATATAGGAATTATTCTGTTTATAATCCCATCATATTTTGGATTTTGGTTCGAACATAATTAGGTGACTAGAGAAAAATGTAACATTCCTAATCAAGAGTTTTTATTTTATATTTTATCCAACTATATAAATTATATTATCAATATATTATACATGAAAATAATTATCATTAATATATTTATATGGTTTAATTTTAGTGTAATTAACTTAAAACAACAGTATTTCTATCAATTGGTTTACAAAATAATCATTCATGCATACAGGGCACCACCACCTCGCCAAATGATGTATTGAATTTTTTCATTACAACCTCTCACATTTGGGTATAATGTTGAATATACATTATATATATTAAATTTATAGAATAAAAATACATATGAATCAAATATATAATATATATGATTCTTTATATCCACTCCGTAATGGATACGATAACGTATCTTCTTTGTATGTTGGACTACCACCTCACAAAACGATGTAATTAATTATTTAGAAATACTATATGTAAAGGAATTATGAATAAATTTAATGAATATATGTTACATTAATAAAATAAATTTTATATTAAAGTCATGTTTATAAATCATAATTGAATATATATTATTTTATCTATCAACATTTGACCCACTTATTGGTGGTAACATCATATGTGTATATGTAGACTACAAACATCCCAATGTTATTATACTATATTTTAATCACCACGCCATATTAATGATATATATTAATATTTAAATAAATAATAATGCATTTTGAAAATATTATCATTCTGTAAGGATAAAATTTACTCACCTCTTTTCTATAGTGATTTTTGAAATTTGAAACTTTACACATGAGTGCGTATTGACCTATTGTCTCCATGATCACAACATACATAATTTTTCTAAAAAATGATACATGTTTTGTATTTAAAGTATTATTTCTGTACAAATTTTATAATTATTTCATGTTTATTATTCTGGAGATAATGGAACTACAAAATATGAATAATAATTGAAATATTCATGACAAATCACTAATGACAAAACATGGAAATTATAACATTACACAATGAACGTACTAACTGGTTATTCAAAAATTAGTGATTAGAAATTATAAAATGATAATATATGATATTGAAAATATTAATATGGTGATTTCAAAATATATTATTTAGTTTAGAAAAATTATTCAATATATTAAAGCATTTCCACCCAAAAAGAAGTGTGAGGTAAGGGACGTGAAGTCAATTTCCCATTATTAATGAATATTGTAATTTTTTAATTAGAATTTATTTTTTATGTTTTATACAATATGAAATTGATATGTTATACAATTATTCTTTTATAAATAGATATATTTTATGTTTTAATTTTAATTATGTCATCGATAGGTTTATCACATCACGTACAATTTGGAAATTTATTAACAAAATAACAACTATAGAAGTAGTGATTATGGTCAAACCACATAAATAGTGTGATTAGACACCATGAATATACTCTAGGAAGAATATTTAAGTATATGAGTATCTTATGTGAATCATGACATAAAATTCTAAAAAATAAATAAGAATTTAAAAATTATTAATTAAATTTACTAGAACTATATAATAAGAATAAATTATTCTTTAGGGACAACAGGTGGATTGAGAGGTATCATTTTTGTGATGTCCATTTCGGTGAACTAAGTGAATATTACTTAATTTCAATATTTTAGTATTTATTTATTCAATTATCAATGATTCAATGTATCATCATAATACTATCATGTTTAATTATCTAATTTTTTAATGTATTGTAATTTTCACACAAATAATCCATCATTTCATTATCTTTTTTCATGGAAAAAATCCACATTATGATATAATCACATGGTGAAATTAAATGACATGATTCTCAAATAATAAAAATATCATTGTATTCTTTGTTCACTCACATAGAATCACTTACTAGGTATCATTAACATATTTTTGAACAGGAACAAAAAACAAAATATGAATTTTTTTAATTAATATATATATTTATTATGAATTCAGTCATTTGAAATTTACCATCGACTAACATGAAAAATCAACTTTCAGAAAAATAAATTCTCAAATGCTCTCCCGCTCATGATTACTTATTCAGTTCCACACAAACAAGAATGAAAGGAGATGTGTATATCATAAATAAAAGATAATTTAATCATAGATAAAATTAATTCGATTAAATAAAATTAATATTAATTATCATGTAACATAATATGAAACAAATAAGGCCTAAAAACATTTTCACATTCATCACAACCCAAAAATATTGATTTAGAGAAAAATAATGAAAACCTGACATGAAAAAAAAAGAATAGATGTCTTTCTGTTCACATAAAAGTGAGTATCACCAAAATATTATGGAAATTTTCCCACAATAATAATCATAAAATTTTGAAACAATGAAAATGATATGTGAACTACAAAGCACATACAAAAACCTGAAAAAATGACAATGTTGATGTTTGTTCTCACCATGCAGCACTGATCTCTAGAGTCTAAGAGATTCCACAATGCACATTAATGTCACATGGAACCTGAATATAATTATATAATATGCACCCCTATAATGTATCCTTTGGGAATAGTGATTTAGTGGTGAAATAATAGAAATGTACTGGATATCTACTTGGAAATGTGGAATCCATAGATGATGGTGCATGACATAGGAGATTCACTTGGTTTTGTGATGTAAAGTATGGTTTGAGCTGGAAGTTTACTGAAAGGATTTCTATCTTGGTTATGATGGTATTTTTCATTAAAATACATTCCAATGGCGTTTTTGACGAAAAATAGCCCATTTCGAGAAAATTTGAGCTAAACCAGCCCAAAACCCCCATTTATTGTCTACTTCACGAAAACCCTATAGCTTTATGAATGTCCTAAGCTTGTGGTGGTCATAAATATGATGTACCCTTAATTAATGTGTGATGATTTGAATATATCCACTGAATGTTTGATGGAGATTCACAATTTCATGAAGGGTTGACAATTTCATCTATATATCAGATGGGACATCATGACTGAACAATGGATTGATAGTGTTATGCGTGATTTTGACAGTGTCACACAAATTCATGATCCACTCTATTACATTGTGAACAACTAACTAACATCAAAAAACCCTTTCCAAAAATTACCACATCATCCCCATCATGATAGGATAGTCTCGTGACAACTCTACTTTCGAATGGATCCCAATTCACGAAACTCTTCAGCATCATAATCCTATGAAAATAGGATCATCCCATGTACATGAGATTTTTGAATCCCCATTGACTGTTTTATTGAAAGCATCCTATCAAGGTGTATATTCATTTTATGAAGTTATATTTACATCATGAATGAATAATTCACTCAAATTCACTTGAGCCTTTATGAAGAATTTATCCTTCGTGAAGCACACATTTCCGATGATGAGGCTTCATCGAAAGGAAGGGTAATAAATATTCCTGAATCCTCCACCATTTCAAATCCCTAGACATCTATTAATCCCTTAAAATTAGAGAAGAACATACACTTCATCAAGATCCAATCTACAACCGAAAGTGTTTTGAGAAATCTCTATCATTGGCATCTCCATGATTCCTCCCATCTATTGACACCTTGTCGTAAATAATGATTGCAAAAATCCACCAAACACCTTAATGACTGTTCCTGCTACACCTCAATTCCCTATGTGACATGATACAACTATTCATGTGGCACAGTCTCCATTCTTTGTTTCTTGAGACCCCCACATTGCTTTTAATTCCCATTATTAGTATTCTAATGTCTGTTTTTCTCAACATAGGAATGATTATGTGGACCACATGAATAACCAATCATCCACATCATTGTACCTTGTAATTCCATTAGAAATTATCCATATAAGGTTTAATGATCTATTCCAATATAATCCATAAGGTAAGGGAGTGATTTTCCCATATCCGAGCTGCATGACATAAAACTGTATAGTACCAGCATCCTCAGCACATGATGTTAAAATGTGACCCTACAGTTTTCAATAAGCTCATGATTATCCATGTGTGTGTAATGGGATGGTTTACACATCGCATACCCTCTTATGAAATGAGACATTCCCCACTAAGGATGATAGCCTCCTGACATGGAATGACAACCTTTATGAGAGGCTTCTGCACATAAACCCCACACCCCCTCTTGATGATGCTTCTTTCACAACACAATCCTAAGGTCTACTAAATCAACTTATTTCTCACACTGAGCACAAAACATATGAGATTATAGGTTATTAATGGCCATTACATCCTCCTCCTCATCATTATTGTATTTCTATATAGTTATTTCCCCTAACCACCACCCCAATGACCATCCAACAGAGTGTAATCCTCAATAACCGTACACATCCTCCTTTGGATGATTCTATGTGTAAGACCCAACCACATGATCCAATGGTCCTATTCATTGTGTATAATCCCCAACCAATTAATATATGAAAAGTACTTGATTCAATAATAATTATGATATATCGGAAGCCTCACTGAGTTCAAAACCCTTCATCCACATCCACCCTAATTTTAATTATGTCACATCTTGTTATGAACATGCCCCTCACCTAAGAGACCACATATCCTCCAGGTCCTTGGTAATATCAACGTGTAATTGGTGAACCAAATACTAAAAAAATGATTCCTCTTGTTAAGGGATGCATAAAAGAATAATATCCACACCATCCTTAGTCCACGTCCCCATCAAGATGCAATCATCCTTACTAAATGACGTTAAACATCATGGATCGATCATATCACATGAACGTAAACTATTTTATAAAACTAAATTGTTTTTTATCCCTAAATTATATTAATGGTACATTCAAGGCCTCCCATAGGTTTATTATTGGCCAATGGTAAACCTATGTGCTCAATCCTAGGGACAGATATCCCTGATCGACCTCTAGGGGTGTTCTTATCAACCCTCATGGGGTTACATCTTCCCTTTATGGGATACACCTCTGTGGTCCACAATTATAAATAATTATGATCCATCAAAATTCATAGTGTAAAATAGTCCAATTATGGGATAAGCCTCCCAAATCCTCTATCATAGGAAATTTTAATCCATCAACCTTTATGGTGTGACACCTTCCCCTTATTGGAAACACCTCATGGATCTTCCACTGTTTGGAATTATGATCCATCCATAGTTAATACTTTCTAGTTAATCTACCCAGGGACATACCTCATTGATCCACCTCCATGGTGTGTTTTTATAAATTAAATTATTCAAAAGAATTTTGTAAACTCATTCTATTATCCTTATCTTCATTGTATATTGATCTATATTCACAAGACAATAAACACGTGACCCCAAATACTTACCTCATGAAAAAAGTGGATTTGTAAGGTAAAATACATGGAAGATATGTTCTTATATAGTCATCATCCTCATAAAAAACATGGGAGGCCTGAGGTGAAAGCCTTGGAAGATATATCATTTCATTTTTATATGCCTCTTGATTGACTAGGGTTGTTCTGGGGTTTATCCCAAATATTCCAACATTATATTCTCTCATGTAAAGAGGAATACAGGTGACCTATGATTCTAGTGTCCAGATATGTCAGTGATACCCACGTGACTAATCTTGTGACAAAATGATACTACCATGTCTTGACCCACTACAATATCTTGATAGAAGTACTGTAACTAACTAACATCGACAAAGATGTGACATCAAAAATGAGTTCCATGAATATGACATAACTCCATGTTGGAGACCAAGACCAGGAGACATGTTCAAAGGAGGAATCCAAAGAAGGAGGATCCAACATCTCATCATTCCTTGTCGATCAAGTTTAAATAATCAACAATGAAAATGATGAAATATTACCATAATTGAAAATAATTAATGTGAATAAGAAATGCATACCAATGTACATTAATATACAGGCTGGTATATCCAATGAAAGAATCAATAATAGAATTTTTGAACCGAAAGTGAAACTATTAACATCAAAAAGAGTAATAGTATAATTTGAGAAGTCAATATATTACTATGTAACATGATCCATCAATCGAGAGCCATGACCCACAATTAATATAGTTGTATTGGAATTTAAATAACCTTATATATAGGATGTTAAATATTAATAATTCCAGTCTTAAACATCTTCTGCGAGGTTATATCTCCCAGTACATCACCGATTTGAAGACACTAGTGAATTGGCCATATGTTTATTTAAAAATGTACTAAAACCTAAATCTACATTATTTTTAGGACCCTATACATAGAAAACTAGCCACCAAAATTACTGATGATTATGAGTATTGAAAAACGGTAATCTAGAAATATTTTATTAAGTTACCTATTCCATGACCTTAGTCATGACTATGGCTACTGGTAACCCTCAGAGATCATTTAGAGGAGGGTTATGGATATCAACATAAATTATTAAGAGTATATGGGGGCCATTACCACAAGGTATATGGCCTAGTTGGGCATGGAGGCATCAACACCTTGCCGAAACTTCCACCCCAAAGGGCTGAAAAGAATGGATACAATCCCCATTTCAACAGTACATCTCTTGGTGTTTCTCTCCCCTGATTAATTCAATTACCAGGTCCGGTACTCTGAGGAACTGTGTGATACTTATGCCTCACCACATGAAACTACTACTTTGGAGAAATCACAGAGGGCTCTCCCCAATCCTTTTCTGTGCTAGAAGTGAAAGGTCCCTCCAGATGAAGTGCAGGTGGAAATTTTAGTAATTCTATTGACACAAGAATAAAATACCTTATTTAAAATGTATGAATACTATTAACAGAATTATTGTCAAGGTGCATATAATTTAACATATCAATTGGACCATGTCACCACTAGCACATTATTGCCTAATCATGAGATGAAAAAGTAGGGATCTAACCATTAAATGTTGATATTGAGACATCATCTGTCCCTTAGTCAGGCTGGGAAGACTCTATAAATCACTGGAATCACTAATATCTGTTATACGAAAACATGTAATGATGAGTTTCAGTGTGTAGGTCCTCCCCTTCACCATCACCAACCTCAGAAGAGGTTATCCACACTCTCACAATCACCATGAATGTACTCATCGTGAAATTACAAGTTCCAGTGGATGTCCTACCTACTATATAAACCAGAACAGAGGTACTCCCAATTCCACCACCACCATTCATCATGTATGTCATCATCATTTCAAAACCAATCATCATTAAGGTTGTCCTCACACTGTTCCCATCTCAAGATGACATCCTTTATGCTCTAGCATTGATCAAAATGATGTTCTGTCCAACATCATCAAAACAATAGTACGAATGACCTCCATTTGATATCACTATCATTCAATACAGAGGTCCACCCAATTCAATATCCATCTAGAGTGGAGTTCCTACCCATTATTTTTACATTCAGCATGGAGGTCCTCCCAATGATCGAATCAGTCTAATAGAAGGTCCCCCCCACTCTTTCATCAGAATGTTTGAATAATGTTTTTATATTACCATTCATAACAATAGAGATCCAAACTATGTATATTTATATTAGTGCAAATTTCCTCCACAAGATTCGAATCAACATCACATCGGTGCTCCCCATGCCATCACTACAAATTCATGTTGTGGTCTTCCATCTGTCAAAACTAACCACTTCATATTTTATCACTACTTCTCTAAAAACTATAGTCGAGGTACTCTCCGCTTCTAAAATAGTTGGCAAAGGTGTCATCCCCACTCAAATATGAACCGGTATTGAGTCCCTCCCTATATATGTATAAATAAAATTGGATGTGATTGTCTTACTATCACCCAATAGCATGAAATCTCTCTCTATTCTGAATAACATCCATGTCATAGAGAAGCATCAAGTTATAGAGGGTCAAAAAACCTCCACAAATAGAAAAATACATGGATGTGTTAGGTGATTTTAATTCTCACTCACTTATGTAATGCATAGGAATAATTTGATTCAGTGACTGAAAGTACACCCCATTATTCAGTGTCCATTTCTTTGGATGGATCACGCCATGTGAAGATATTTATCCTGGTATGTATGATATACAAAAAAACCCTAAATCTCTCAAGGGGTACATGAATGTGGTGATGTATTTCTCTCTCTTACAATGAATCATACTATAAATATCTCTATCATCAATTGTTTCCCTCTCCACCTATATCCAATATCATAAAAAACTATTCTAGAATGAGATAGACAAGAGCATATAGTTGAGCCACTATAGAGCACTACATTCCTCACACATGATCCTGGGTTGAACAACTAGTATTATAAAGATGTAATGACATGGTTTGTAAAACCATTAAGATATATCCAAACATGTTGATAATAGTCTACTCATGTAGCAGTTATTGTACCATCTAACCAGTTTCCACATCAATTGACATCATTTCAATCAAAAATGTCTTTTCTAGTGTCGATCAATTATTAGTCAAACCATAGGCATGGACCACCTTCCAAAAAAGATTTCCTATGGGATACTTTAGCATCTAAATAGTTTTCAATTGTATTCTGTCTAAATGAAACTTCTCTCTTTGATATCCTAAAGACCCTAACATAGTGCCACAATGTGTGATTCTTTTGAACTATTTGGATGATGCTTCATCAGATAGATGAAAAAAAATTGGTCTACCCATTATGTTGAGAATAATTTAAAAACATTTACAACTAGTACAATAAGGTTGGCATGATATGAATCTAATCACATGATGATCAATGTTTGGGGATAGTATGAATCTCTCAATTTAATCTATATCCTACAATAATCTTATATATCCTTTGATGTGCTATAGTTTCCTAATGTAATAATTAAAGGGAACATGTCCATTCTAATGTTACATGAAAATAGGGACATTGATATAGTTTCTGACAAGAAACACTCAGCCTTGTGGTAATGTACTATCTAACAAACCCTCACATATGTTCTTTTACTCTCTGAAAAAGGCATACATTCATTCGAACTTATCCCTCAATATCATTTCCCACTAGTTAGAATAAAAAAAGGGAAAGAGACCTATCGATCCTTATGATTTGTTTGGTATTTCACAATTGATGGAGGTCAATCCCACAACTTTTCTGTCCTCTAGTATGATTAATATAAGAATATGATATTCTATGAGAACGTTTCTATGTGACACATATATTAAATAGATCATCCACATGATCTTATTCCTCCTCCTACGGGGCAACCATAAGTCGTCCTTGGCCAGTTTTTTCCTTTCTATCTTAGTGATCCCACACATACTGAAAGACTATAGGTTGGGGTTTTTGGAAATTGACCAAGATTTTAGTCACAATATCCACCTGAGTAGTTTTATAATCTTCATCATGAAAAAAATCAATCCACTCCACAAATCATATATCATTCTTACCACGTTGATGAGTCTATCAACACATTAGTGGTCAATGGTACTTTTAATGATAGAAACCCCCGTCTATAAAAAATACGTACCTTCTGTCACCACTCACCTCAATCCCTAGTGAAACAAATGATTTTGATCCCATCTAAATGCATGTTGTACCCAAAATGAGTGATATTATATAAGAGTCCCCCATCTTTGAGAACTGTATATTTACACCATCCAAGAGGATGGGAGACCCGCTTCATCCTTTGTCCCACTTTATCGTATGGTGCAAGTCCATTTTGAGGACTTGAGAGAAGCATGTGGCCGAATTTTTTTGATTATTTGTTCATACATAAGAATTTCATGAATTCTACTAGTACAACCATTTACACATAGTTTACCTTACTAGTTGGGACGACCTAGGTAGGGATTTTCATTACATGTTCAACTCTACCTTACCCAGGAAAATCATTTATGACATATTCATGTAAAAAGAAAATTCATTATTGTCATATTTGAGTGTTTGGTGCCTGGTGAAATAACCTCACCTATTCACTCAATATTCAACTACCTCTACAACCACATCTAAATATGAGCATAAGTTTCATCAAGAAATAGTCAATACCTACACTCATGATACTAAACATCCCATATGGTTTCAAGGATTTCATTGATAAGGCCCAGTTCCTAGATAAAATGTTACAATAGAAAAATATGAATGTCCACTACATCTCCCTACCACATCAAGAAAAAACAAATGGCTAGATTCTTCCAGTGTAATAATAATAGAGGTCCAAAGTGATGCTAGAGTTATTTCCCCATCCCCCAATAATTCCACATTGAGAGCAGTAGCGTCATGATGATTATTCCTTCTCATAGTATAATTTTCATGTAATAACATTCCAATAACGACTGCCTAAATGAGTGAATGTGGAAACCACCACTCATAAGGATCCAAACCCATACCAGGATCTAGTTTCCTAGATTTTCCATTCTATGTGAGAGGAATAAGGACTATTATTTCAATGATTGAAACGATCTTTTGTATTTACTGAGCTCCCAAATGTATAGGATTCTGAAACATGTATAGAAAAATATTCCCTATCATGTCATGCATACTGATTTCCCTAACCATTTCTCTTTCCATTAGATACATGTAAATACCATAAATGAATAATATATATTAAAGAATTGAATACAAGATGATTTTTATAATGGACGAGTTATGTTGGGAAATGTACTATCACAATTAGCATAGATCTCCACTGATCATTTAATCAATATCAAGGGATCAGCTGAATGAAAATAGGTTTCCAACCACAAAACACATATTTTTTAGAACTTTTTTGGCCAATAGGGAAGTCACTCATTCTCGTGCCATTATATGTGACCTATAACACCATAGTGGTCATGTGGAATCCACGAAACCATCCCATTCTACTACTTATGCCTCCACCTCGCATCCATCGATATCACAAAAGAGTAGGTGAAGATGGAATGAGAGAAATAATTGTCCCCCTGAGTTCCAAATCTATCTCACACCTTCAATGATTTTATCACTTTAGAGTTGGGATCACTGTAAGGTTATACCAAGCATTAGATGATTCCTCTAATGTTGATCATAAGTTTTCCTCTGTGAACACTATTGATTAGGTAGATCTTTTAAGTGTCCCCAATAACAGGGACTATCAATTAAGATCCCTTGATACTTATGTAGTCCTGTCAAAGATGAATTTGGTGAATTTGATCCTCTAGAATGCTCAGGATCATGCCTTGATCAAGGAATTGTATTCTTCCAAGACAACAAGGAACGTTATGTGTTGAACCCAATTGGCACAATCCTTCAAGCCTATTCCATCAGACACATGACCACAATTTTCCAAGATAAATAAAAAAGATGAATATCCACTAACACAACATGAATATATTTTTCCACCTAATGTTAGGTCACACCAAACCAATATTGAGAAAATTGTGGTTTTGGATGAGTTACCTGATGAGATGAAGGACATCACAAGAACTATATAAAATCAAGTGGTACATTTAGTAGCAGAAATTGTGAATTCAACCAAAGAGTGACCCCATGCAAGAAGTTGCCATCATTTTTCATTTAATTATGATGTCATAAATCATATATCTAATATATCATCTAGCCTATAAATCCTTGAGGCAGTACTCCTGTTAGAAGATAATCATGATTCCCTCAACGAATCCTTCCAAATTGATATCTACTTCAAAAAATATGTAGAACGCATAGAAATATACTATACAGAAGAGGTTGGGAAAGAAGAACGTTGAATGGTCATTTTATTCCTTGAAGAAAATGAGGGATCCCAAATGTAGGGGAACATTCACATCTTTTACATCAAAGCCTAGCTCAATGGTGTTGAAATTATCCTCTATGGGTAGACATTGGTTCGAGATAAAATATCATCATAACTCGGACAATAAAAAAGATGTGAGTTAATAAAGTTATAATAATTCCCCCTATCATGACAATTTAGAGTTATTATAGGATCAATCAATGAAAATAAGGATGAAATGGGTGGAAGAACCAATTCAATGTCTTGATAGAGAAAACTAAATTCATGCTTGTCCCATTATATACCACCTAAAACCTTTTTATGGGTAGACCCTAGATTCATCTCCATAATGAAGTCCCCTCTTATTATATCCAATACCTTGTTTACCCTCTCAATGGTTGTGTAGATGTGCTTCAAGTTGATTCATATCCCTTGGTCTATTTTAAACCCAAGTATTAGATATTTTCTATTACAACATTTAATAAAAAAATTTAGACCAATGAGGATGAGCACACCACTATTGCACTTCCTCCAAAGATCGACATGGATGATTCTTTCATCATCATGAATCACCGATTTTAGAATATATCTCTAGACATGGGATGTTTATCAATCCTTTCTTAGATGAAAGGTCTCCACGTCCCTTGGTAGAAGAAAAATTATAAGATTACCTCATAATTTAAATAAGGTATCTCTTAGTGATACCATAATTCCCTTACCATCAGAGGTATTAATATTATAATCCCATGGATATAATTGTTTATCACACCTTTATTTTTTGTTGAGCCATGTTGAATCGATAGTAGAAAACCTACCGCATTTAATTTGATATCAATAATGGTCCCCGTCATTGGAGTCCTGGTAGAAATGGATTGTCAACTTAGGTCACCATGGTTTCAGTAGAGCTGGGGTCCCCCAGTAGGGAGTCTATATCCAACAAATCTTGAACCAGTATTCCCACAGAGTTAGTTGGCATGTATTATCTATGTACTCCCACTGATAATCCTTTCTCAAATGATTAAGAATATTTTTAGGACAATGTTCTTGAATTTTAAGGGGCATTTCTACCATCGTTGATGACCAATTAAGGATATTCTTCATACTGAGGAAAATCTGGGGCCAACATTGATAAATGAAAAAATATATTTAGATTAGTAACAAATATATACATCTGTCATGAGGAATCATCATGAATTATTTTCTCGAAGTTACAATGAGATACCAGTACTAGACCCTTCGGTCTCTATCAATCATATTGGTCTCTCGATGAGTCAGCGTGTATTCAAGATGCCTCCTAGGATGGTTTACCCCTATCATGGTTCCACAGTCAAGTCCAACGTTAAAAATATTATATAAGAAAAGTTTTAATGGAATGTGAGCTTTATATATGGTTATCCAATATTGTTCTAGTGTGAAATAAATAACAAATAAATTAGAGCATATATCAACTTTTGGGATCTGAACTACCACTATTTGAAGAATAATTTTCCACTCCGCCTAATGAAATATTTGATCGATGTCACCTTTTGGTACTGTGATCTCTTTTTTATTGATGGATATAGCAGGTATAATCAAATACCGATGGCCACAAAAGATTATTTGTCTACCACTTTAAAAAAAAAAAACCCAAGATAATTATTTCTATATGGTAATTCATTTCATTATAAATAATGCATGAGACACTTAACAATGATCTATGTACACCATATTCAAAATGATCCTCATAACACTATTGGTATTATATGTAGCAAATATGGTGGTTAAATAACTCATGTGTTATTACCATCTCAGAGACCTTGAGAAATTGTTCGGCTCCCTCCGCTCCTAGCATTTAAATATCAACACCTTAAAGTGTTCATTGAGGGATACCTCTAATAATATTTCACGTTTCACTATTATATATAGAGGCATCTAGGACACCCCAATGAAGATAAAACACATCTCCCATAATCCACCTATAGGAAAACTCTGTAAGAACCATGGTATCCAAGGAAACATAGCCAACATTATCAAATTTATCCAAAATCTATAAAAAACTTGTACTCCCTATTCTAAAATCATGAATATGGCACCTTGAGTTTTTATAGACCATTTTTCGTGAATAAATTAAATATTCATTTATTATATGAAATGTAATTTGTCAAAAATTATTTTTACACATCACCAAATTGGATTATGTTGCATGAAACGAAATCGGATTATGATGCACACAACACCGACTTGGCATAAGTTACATGCAACCCCAACATGTCGTACGTTTCAAAAAACCCTGATATTTCTAAAAAAATTATTTTACTATTATAAATATTTAATGTTATAATTATAACCTAGATGTTAAATATAGTTATATGAATAGTAATAATGAATTTTAAAATAATTATTTTATATAATTTAATCATAATGATAATGACAGATATAATTTTTTTAAAGTCCTTATAGGTAAAAAAATTCAATTTTCTCAAATGAACTTCTTTTAATGTCACTTTGAGAAAAAAGAATAATTTTTGACAGATTTAAAATTTTTTTTGATAAAATATACAAAATTTCTGAATTAATAATTTAGAAATTTTATTTGGGAATTTTTTTTAATTTTTTTATAAACATCATTTTTGGAATATTAGTCAAAAATACCAGATTTTATTTCAATACTATTTTCATCTAATTTATTAACGTGGTTAAATTATATTTAAAATTAGATTCAAAGTTTAAATATATAATATATTTATAAATTAATAAAATTTAGGTAATTGATATCAATTTAACATTAAACATTGGTATTAGAACTTTTGAAACCTTTCAATTTTTTACTATAAAAACATACATTGTTGAGACTAATGTAGTATTGATTTTAAAATAATTTATAGGTCTTCTATTTTTAGAATTCGGAAAACATTAATTCCATATTTGGAATTATAATTAAATGTAATTTATAATAATATATAAATTTTGGAAAAAATATCAGTGAATGTTACTAAAATTAATTTTATGTATTAAGGAAACAATTATGTTAATAAAGCACTGGACAAAAACTTTAAGACCCAAAATGACCTAGACTCGAATCAAACAAATATTGTGTGTATATTTTTCTTCCATGAAATGTAAATAATTGATTTTGGTCAGTTTTTGTGAATAGTGTTATAAACAATGTTCATACACCGAAATTATTTTAAAACATGCCTTGTGTGTCCTTTCCCATGCTTATAAAATTCCCCCACCTCTTTCTATATTTCACACCACTAAAACCACATAGGATCTACCATGATCTTCCCAAAAAAATTCCCAAAATCCCTCCATTACTATTATACCAGTATTTTTTATTATAAGTGTTTTAATTAAACATATAAATATATCCATATATTGGGTAAAAAATATGCTGTTAATGTGTAAATAAAACTACTGCCTCAGTAAATGATTAATATACATTTTTACATAACTAACTATCACTGTATACATTATGATGTACAATATATTATTATATTTTATATATTATTTTTCTTATAATTTAATATTCATTATTAATTTTTCAAAACATATCTTTTTTTACTTTCCATTTTGTGTAAATATGATAATTTCGTTTAAGTAAGTGTGGACCACTACCACCTCAATGTGATGTGATTCATTATTAAACTACATGGAATGTATTAATGATGAGTTCGGTGAATATATATGATATATATGATATAATACTCATACATTAATAATTATATATATATACATATATAATGATATATCTTTTCTACATTCATTCTTTCAGTATGAAAATTAAACATAAATAGAGTTCATGTGTACTTACGACCTACCATCTCTATTAATTTTCAATTCTGTTTCATACTTATATATCCTATATATTTTTATAATACACATATATATTAAATAAATTATATTTATATCATGATGTACATTCTATAAATCATGATGTATGTATATGGACTAGATATATAATAAATTAAGACACATCCGAAAAACAAAGAGAATATTACAGAAAGTGAATCCTTAACATAGGATTATCAAAAAGTGGGTAATATAAGGACATAATAAAACCATAAATGGTATTATTTATAAGAATATGGTTCTGGGAAATATTTATAATAAATTTATATTATTTATACTGGTGTTTTTAACATGTATTATGAGAGTCATGTCACAATGTAAGGGAAATTTCATCTCACTTTTATTTCATGAGGTACATTCCTTAATCACCACTCACTTTTTTTGTGTCCGGTATGTAATAAAAATCAATTTTTTATATGTATAATTTACATAATAATAAGTAATTATACATATTTATTTTATTAACATTCATTCATGTTGTTTATATTTTAAAAGATACCAAATTGGAATGATAGTTTTGACTCAATTTTCATTCATTGAGACTCATATTTTATTATACACCTAAATTATTTTATCGTGGTGTATATACTACAATTATACTTGTTAAATCATGAATCTATATATTTTTATTTTATTTTAATTTTCATTTAATTACCTTTTCATACACAGAGAGTGTGATGCCATGTTTCCATGTAGTAAGAGTTTACTAATACAATGTCTTATTTTTTTGATATTGTTAATGATTAAGTTTCATTTGATTAAATATTATGATCCATGTCTCTGGAATTCTCACCATTTCTCGTATACTATATTTATTGAATATATATCAAAGTATAAGTAAATTTTCCCACTCTTTGATACCGAATATAATCATTAAAATGTTTTTATAAAAATAATGATTGTATTTATCTTTTCAGACAGATTTTTGTTTTCCAAAATCATGTATTAAAAAGATATTTTTTTTTCAATTTATCCTTGATTATAATTTTTAATTAAAAAATTTAAAATTTTCTATGTTTTAATTTTCATCAATTTGGAAGGTATATTTTCATGAAAAAATGATTTTAGAAGGTTAGAAAAAATTATTTCCAATCTAGGATGACATCCTTTGGTGCCTCTCAGGCCTTTTCGAGAAATTGATTCAATGTATTCATTCACACTAATTCAATGAATGGTTTATTTTTTAATGGAATGATTTTTATGAAACATGTTTTTATTTCATTGGATATATGATTTTGAAAACCACTTCTATTCAGGGATATTAATTTTGATAAATTTTATTTGAAACTAGAATCTTTTTCTATATGTTATGATATGATGGCATGTTTATAATTCCATTTTATTACCGTGGGTATGCGATTTTTTTTCTTTTCTTGTGGAACATGTATATATTATTTCATTATGAGATGAGTAGGATATATATCTCTATAAAAATAATTTGGAAAAGATTTATATCTCCTATGATAGAAAAAGATTTCCATGGGAATGAATCTTTACTACTAAGATGGTCATGGGAGTGAACTGTGGCTACCAAGATGGTATGAAGAGTAAACTAATTATACCAATATTGACATGGTATTGATCCATTACTAGAAATATGGTATATAGATTTAACCAATACGACCAATATGGGTTTTCTAGCGATTTATTTACTACAACAAAAATCACTTATCTCCTTATGTGCATGACACAATTCCATGTTTTATTCATATGTTATGATATCATGGATATGTTCTTCATTTCATTATAATTCATGTATTATTTACTACCATGTGTTCATCCATGATCCAAGTTTATGAACTTTGATATGTAGGGTATGGCCTTCTATTTTCATGACCATGTTCTCATACTCGTATCGTTATGGTTGTTATTATGTATCTCCCTTGTTTACTCTTTCTAAGAATTCGATCTCCCCCTTTTTGTGTTTCCATCCACCAGGTTATGAAGATATTTATTATGGTTTAGGATTCTAACATGGGTGATAGCCAAGAAGAACATATTTGGACTAGATGTATCTCATTTATATACCAGTTTTTTTTGTTTCTATATTTCTAAAGGCACTATGATAATATGGTCTTTGGGTTCATGTTTGTATAATGTTCATAGTATCTATAAATGTTATGCGATATAATGTACGTCAAGACTGGGTTTATATGGTTGGTATATCATAAAATGATTAAATAACCATTGGAATCATGCATTAGAAAACCTTTGTGAGAACCATAAGGACACAAGTTAGGAAAAAATAAACATTAAAAAATGTATATGAAAATGTATGGGAATTTTAGTAAATGATAGAGTCAGTAAACTTCTATACATACATCAATTTGGGATTCTACATGTGTATGTGTCTCTTGAATAGATATACATATGGGTAAAAAATCTAACAATATACTTCAGGAATAGCTCTGGGTAATATAGTAAATGGAAATGTGCTTTTCTGCACATTGGGTTTGACACTCCCGGGGTACAATATTTTGTAATTCACAAATACTTCATAAACCATCATGTAGTATTTAAATTTAATTTTCCAATTAATCACCTAAAAAATCTATGGATTAAAATATTGAGGAAGTATTCATTACATAGACATCATATACATGACTTTTTATGATTTTACAGTTCCTTGATATGATAATTGTCTCTACGTCTAGGATTTTTGGTTTTGAGTAAATTTTTGGGACCTGATGAAACAACTATAATGGTGATTATAAGGGATAATGCAATTATTATTCTCATGGGGAACCTAATTATATGGTATTTGTAATGTAGAAACATGTTTCTATGGTCACACAACATTATGTAGTTATGAATCATGGATTACTTACAAAAGAGAAAAGAAGGGAACAACTATATATTATGTATTTATTGAAGAAACATCAACTATCTTTTAAAGTATCATCTGATAAACTTATTTCTGAAAAATTTATCGATACTACTAAAAATATATTATATGAACTCCAGTTCTTGAAGAATGATAAATCCATTCTTGCTGACTATCGATTATAACGGGAAGCAGACTAGGGGTGGAATCTAATCAACAATATGAGGAAGCAAGATGAAATTGAATACATAGAAGGGGATGATTTCAATAACTTATTTTTCAATTAGTATATTCCTCAGATTCATCAATAAATGATTATAAATTGTTCCTTGAGTTGAAGAATAGTAATGAAGAACCTATTACAAAATATGAGGTTAATTAAATGAGACATCCGAGGTACACTTCCAGAATGATCATCAAACAAAAAATAAATGTAGATAGGATTATTAGTGGCTTAAAACCATGTCTCGGAAGGGAATTGTAGATAATATACATTAGTATCTACAAATATATTTTTCATTTTGAAATCACGATTGAAATAAATGTTGGTTTCTAGTACCAATATCATGGATTTTACATGAAGAGGAAGATGTTGATTAAAGGAGATTCTATAAACCATTATGAAATGAAGAAGATATTTCATTTATTTTCTATGTGTGGGAAGTTGCGTGGTGGAAATATCATTAAAGGGACTAATAAATGTTTTATGTGTGGAAGGGAAGTACAGAGGGTATTTTGTTAGTGATGTGATGAGAATAAGTTAGATAATGTTGTGAATGTGAAAAAACTACACATAATGCATCTCTAATGATTTTGTGCTACATGTTGTAAAGAGAATGGAAATTATATTATCCGCTGACCAAACCCATGGAATGGTGGTGATAAAAAATTTGAGCAACCTCTTATGACAAAGGAGAAGGGGAAATCTCTATTTTTGATGATTGGTGTGATCACGATGTGATGAAAGGTACAATTATTATTCAATCTTGAAATGGTAATGTCATATTTTAGTTTTGATCTACCCACACATTTGTATCTGAAAAATTTTATAATGGTGTTAAGAGTCCACAAAAAACATTATATGTGTAATTATAAGTGAAAATACCTAATGGAATAATGATTTCATCTCACGTTTATGATTCTTCTTCAGTTGATGTTTTTGGGAATGTTATTCCTAAAAATCATTTGGTTTTTCCTTTGGATGAATTTGATGTCATATTAGGAAGGGACTGGGTTTTTTAGCATAAATCCCACATCAATTTTCACCGAAGGGATGTTAGATTTGATATTATGAACCCACCTATGAATATATATCAACTTGACAATAAGCATAAACAACCTATGGAGATTCCATCTAGTGGATGGGTTATAATTGACATTAAAAAGGGTTATTATCACAAATGTTTGAGAATAAAATAATCATCAATGATAATAATATTTTACATGTTGTTGTGGATGTCATTTTGAATGAATTTCCTTGAATTCCACCAAAAAATTAATTTGAGATCTCAATAGAACTCTTAAAGGGTTCCAGAAAATTTTCAAATAATAATTATATGCTATCTCTGATTGAGATACATCATATGAATAAGGAAATCAATGAAAACCTTGATATGGTATTCATTTAGCCAATTCTATCACCATGAGCTGCACCAATTAATTTTATGAGACAGATGTATGGATCAATGTGACTCTGTATTGACTATTACTTGTTTCACATGATCAAAGTCCTAAATAAGTATCCTCTCCACTGTATTGACGACATGTTTTATCAATTGTGTGGAGCATTATAATTTTCCAAAAATGGCCTTCATTATAGATATCATCAAATGAGGGTCATGAAATGGGATATACACAAGAAGAAATTACATAAAGGGAATAGAAATTATGGTTATATAGTTATTCCTTTTGGACATACTAATTCCCATACAATCATCATGTATTTAATCTATAGAGTCTATAGAGATTACATCAATCAGTATGTGATAGTCTTTTTAGATGTTGTTTTTATCTTTTAAAATAGCAATCAAAAGAATAAATCTCACTTTATAATTGTAAAAAAGAACATAAATAAGGATTATCTATGTGAAAAATTTATGGAGTGTGAAATTTTAATGAAAATAGTCTCAATTTTAGGTGAAATATCTAATGAGATGGTATATAATTAGATCCAAATACGACAGAAGCTAATGAATGATGTTCTAGACCCACCATAGTGAGTGATATCCATATATTTCATGGAATATCTAGATATAAACTATAGTTTGTTGAAAATTTCACAAATCAATATAATTCTCTAACCAAGATATCTCAGAAGGGTGTATTGTTCCTCTAGAGAGATGAATGTGAGGAAATGTTCATGGAAATAATGAGATGGTATGTCAGTACACATATGCATACAATATCCTCTAGTGGATAAGGGTTTGTAATCACTATTAATAAACAAAAGAAAAAATTGAGAGGTGTTATTATGCTAAATAACATAGTTAGAGGATATGCCTCATGATAGTTTATGATTCAAGAGAAAAATTTAACTACTCATGATTTCATGTTAGCAGTATAAATCTATGTAATAAATATAATGAGGCATTATAATTTTGGAGAAAAATGTTAAATATATACACATCATAAAATTCATAAATATATATTCACACTGAATGTGTTGGACATGCACCAATGAAAGTGGTTGGAGATGATGATGGATTATAACTGCTCAATACATTACCACCCTAGAAAAGTGAAAACATAGGTCTATGAATTGAGTTATAAGGTTCATACTTTCTTATATATGATGTGGGTCATAAAAGATCACATATTTTTGGATTTAAAATTGATGGATCAAGAAATCAAAAAGGAAGGGGAAAATCATATCTTTATTTATTGACTGTTCAATACTCTATCCAAGTAATGATTAAAGAGGTTAAGAAAAAATATGTGGAGCTAGAAAAGAATGTCAGAAAATATTCAATATTTTATCCTTGATTAGGATGGAATGATATGGTACAGGTGAATGTGTGTAATAATTCCATACCAGATTAGAAGAAGGTCATATTAGAGGAATCTCATAGTTTTTTATTCCAAATTTACCCTAGTATTATAAAGATTTATCAGGATTCGAATGAGTGATTCTAGATCGATTTCATAACGATATATATCAGAATATATGTATAATGGTGTTTGGTAAGAAAAAAAGTGAAGGTTGAAGGAAAAAATTGAAAGAGGTTATTTTATTCATTACCCATACCAGAATGGAAATCGAAGAACATCATAATGGATTTTCCATTACACAACCTAAAAAACTATATAGGGTTTAATTCAATATGTGAGCTAGTCAATCGCCTTACCACATCATCACACTTCATCTCTATGAGATAAGGAATCTCTAAGGATAATTTTTCTTGGATACACATTGAGGAAGTGGTAAGGTTCCTTGGGGTAACACATTATGTTGTATTAGATTGGGATTAGAGGTTTACATTAATTTCATGGTGAAATATTTTGAAAAAATGTTATACATAAGTGAGTTTCAACAGTTTTTTTAATCCTCAAAGAGAGAGTCAGTCTCAAATAACAATTAAAACCCTGTAGGAAATGTAGAGATCTTGTTCCTTGGATTTCAAAGACGGTTGGGATCGAAAACATATTATATTTTAGTTTTCATACGGCTATAGTTATCACACAATCATTCAGATGGAAGAATATGAATCTTTTTATGGGAATAAATGTATATATATAACATTTTTGGATATGGTTAGAGAATAAAAAGCATTATGACATGAGATATTTGATGAAATTATCGAGAAGATTAAAATCATTCACTAGCATATCAATGCCCATGGGGCACATGTGAGTTGGTTAAAGGCGGTGGTTAATGACCCCGAGGATCCGGGTTCATGTCCTCACAAGGAAACACACACTATATGCAATCAAAGCTCTCGTGGGACCCTTAACTCCCTTGAGAACTAGCCTAAGCCCAAGGGTTGGAAACCATGGTCCTCGCTGGGGAAGTGAGACACATAGGTGGTGAGGCCACACCACTACCTAGTTATAAAACACGTTTGGAAATGAGGGATCTCTTCATGGCTCCACTGAAAACCCAAGGGTTTCTCAAATATGATGAGATTAGTGGCCTTGATATGTTTCAATCATTCCTCATCTAATGGGGGGATTTAATCCCGAAAAATAATTTCCGTTCAGGAAACCTATAAGCTTGGCTCAAAAGGATGAAATAACCCAGTGGATAGACCAAAGGGTATCTCCTTCGGCGAAGCACTCAAAGGTGTTAACCCCTGTAAATCCCCATAGATGATAATTTCCCACTGTAAGAAGCTCGAAGATGGTCAATTTGCTGTTGAGGTTGATCCAGACGTGGATCAATACAGGTTTCTACTTTGTATGTTTTTTACCATGGATCGTATTTCATATCTCATGGGAGACAAACCCTAGAATAACTCAGAGCTTAAAGGAAATTTTTCTAAGTTATGGGGGTTCACAGATGGGAAACTAATCCCAATCGGGAATGGTTATTTCTATATGTTCCTAAAATCACAAGATGATAGGGATTGAGTCTGGAGGTTAGGAAATCTTCAACTCAAGTAGGTTGTTCGTTGATTTTCTGAATGGGATCTTGACTTCAACCCATACAACACAAGAAATTAGTTAGTGTTGATCTAGATTCTTTTACATGGGCTCAATTTGTACATCTTGTACCCCAAGATCCTCAATGATATATCCTCCTGTATCAGTACGACTCTGATGATTGATCAACAGATGCTCAACACCGATCTTGGTTTGTATGCCCGCATGATGGGTGAAGTCGACATGACCACCAAAATACTATAGGTCATCATCTTCATTGAAAATGACTACAAAGATGATGTCCTCTTTGAATGCGAATGAATTCCCCCATATTGTGAACATTGCATGATTATTGGACATTCATTGTTGAAGTGTTGTGTTGTCAAATATCAGGTATCCTAACCTTCGAATGATGGCTGGAATGAAGTCAGGAAGAAGAAGACAAGTAAGGATTCGGTCTCTATCATCCCAAAACCACTAAAGAAGAAGTTTGAGGTCTAGGAGAAGAAAATAAATCTACAGAGTGAATGCTCTGTGGTCACATGGGCTGAGAAAGTGGATGCAGACATAATGGCGGATCTTGATCAGGTTTTTCAGGATGATTCCATGTTCTTAGTTCCGAGCATCTGTGAGAACTCTAACTTGAATTCGGGTCAATGTGAGGTTGCACACATTACAATATCCACATCTCCTTTCCCTGCTCCGACAATGATTTTGGGGAAGGAAGTGTGCCAAACATCTCTTCCCACTAGTACAGATGCAGTTTTTTTGTTCAAAGCTTCTCATACCACCATTGTCGGTAAAAACAAGGAGGTGCATATTGATAATGCAGGTGACCTCCCTCCCTGTTTAAATAATTCATTTGGTATGGTTTAGTCTACTAAAGCAATGCCATGTTCCCCTACTGTTTATCTAAATACTCCAATAAAATCAAGCATGGAGAATAAAAAATCTATGATCATCCCCATTGATTCTGAAGGGGAAATATGTGATATCACTATATCACCTCATGTTCATCAGCCTTTGGCCTTGGCTAAAGAGTTATAGGTTGTCTCAATGACCACAACCTTGAGCTCTAATTCAAGTGAAAATAACTTGTCTGTCGATATTTCTAGTTATTATAACATTTTTGATGTTTCATTGATGAGTAACCAGGGATTGAAGACCTCCCCAACCTCTTCTTCAACACTTAGGAGATCAAAGAGGGAAAAAGGTTAGGGTTGTTCGAATAAGAAAAAGGGGATCTCTCTCTCCAAATCCAGGTTATAAATGGATGTCATTTTTTGGAACTGTCAGGGTATCGCAAATCACTAAAACTACTTCTGTTCATATAAGAATTATTTTCACTCATAAGCCTATGTTTTTTGATATCGTTGAACCCAAAATTTGATTTTAAATGAAATTCAAAAAAAAAATTGCTTCTGGTTGTTCTTTTCTTGTTTCCTTCAATAATGGTAGTACTTTTGACTCTCTTTGGATCTTTTACCACAACTCATTGCAGGATGATAATTATTTTTCTCTTCTGGCCAAATGTTAATCTGTAATTTTAAACTAGAAAATTCACATATTTTCTATACTTTTGATTATTCCAGTAATAGATATCCAGAGCATAGGACTCTTTGGCCTGACCTGTGTTACTCGGGAAACACCATTCATGTTCCATGTTTGGTTCTAGGTGATTTTAATTATATTATCTCCCCTAGTGAAAAGATTGCGCCTTATCACTCTCACATTTCTTCTAGGGAATTTTGGGCTGTCTTAGATGATTGTAGTCTGATTGAAATCAACCTCACGTTTTCTAATTACACCTTGTACAAAAGGAATCACAATAGGATTGTGTTTAGTAAACATGATTAGACCTTCTTGAATATCCCAACATTGGATTCCTGGGATACTATCTTGAGCATCACCTTACCCAAACTAAATTCAGACCATCACCCTATTCTTGTGAGCTTCATCTCTAGAAAAAGAAAATCCAACACTCCTTTCAAATTTAACAATGCCTAGACTGGTGATTTAGAATGTTCCCTTCATTTTAAAAATGGTTGGAATTCCATGTCTCAGCACAATGATGATTTTTCTTGTACTAGTAAACATAAACATCTTAAACTATTTTTTATGAGTTGGTGTGGATCTAAATCAAAAAAAAATTCATAAGGAAATAGCCACAATGGAGGCCGATCTTAATCAAATTAAAAACACTTCAACAAATGATGATTTCTCTGTTGACCCCTAGAATGAAATGAACATCTATTTGAAGCATATCTCCCTTATGGTCCTTAATGATAACATCTAAAAACAAATATTTAAAATAAAATATCTTATGGATAGTGACCGTAACTCCATGTTCTATAATTCTCTACAATCAATTAGGAATGTTAGTAGACTGCTTGCCTTCCTTAATAAAAATCATATTCTATATGATTATGAACCAAACATAGCCAATCATGTGGTTACTTATTTTGAAAATATTTTCAATGGTCCATTTACTAACAAAGATCCTCAGCCTGATGGAATCCCTAGACTGGTTACTGAGAAGGGAAATTACATTATTTTAAGAGTCCCTCATGACCATGAAATTAAAGACAGTGTTTTTAGTCTCAATCCTGAAAGTGCCCCGGGCCCTGACGGATTCAACAATGGTTTTTATGAACATCATTGTGATGTTATCCATACTAATATTTGTAAGATTTTCAAATAATTCTTCTACACTAGTTTTCTTCCCCATGGTCTTAATGCCCAATTTCTAGCTCTCATTCCCAAATTTCCCAATGCTTCTAAAATTCATCATTTTAGACCTATTCCACTCATAAACTCTCTATACAAAATAATCACTATGTTGTAAGGAATTATAATTTTCTCACTATTCCACAAAATAATTTCATGGAATCAATTTGGGTCCATAAAAGGAAGTTCCTTACATGACTACATCTGCCTTGCCTGAGAATGCACCAATTCTCTTAACAATGTTTACAGAGGAGGGAATGTGGGCATAAATATTGAAATTAAAAAATCACTTGACACCATGGAATCAAATTTTATCTTTAATATGCTCCATCGTTTTGGTGTCAATGGAATCTTAATAAACCAGTTCCAGTCTCCCTTGAAATCTGCATCCCTTTCCATCCTTGTTAATGGATCTTTTAAAGGTTATTTTCAATGCAGTAGAGGAGTTATTCAAGGTGATCCCTTATATACTATCATGTTTTCCAATGAAAAATATTACCTTAACAGACTTATTACTAGCATTGTTGAAAAAAATAAACTAAAACTCATTCATGCGGCCCGAAATCTAAATGTGCCAAACCATTTCTATATGAAGATGACATTATCCTGTTCCTCATGGTGAGAAAAAGGATTATTGTCAATCTCAAAACAGTTATATCCCATTATGAGGAAGTATCTAAACAAAATAGCAGTTTAATAAAATTGTCTATATTCATTGGAAATTTTTTTCCCACCAATAAGAAATCTAACATCATCGAAAACCTATGTATCAAGGAAGGTACCCTCCCCATCACACACTTTGGAGTTCCCTTATTCTTGGGAATAACTAAGGCTATATACTTCACTACTCTTGTGGACCAGGTTATCATCTAACTTTCCACATAGAAAAGAAACCTTTCTATCAATGGCTTTCAGGTTTACCCTTGTTAAGTCTTCCATTATCTCCAAAATGGATTACTCTCTTATGATCTATAAATGGTTGGATTCTCTCTTGGGTACATAAAAAATTTTAATTGGACTCGTAGCATCCTTGAAATAAATCTTTTCACCATTCCATGGTCTACCTGCTGCAAACCGTTAGAGAATGGTGGTATAGGAATAAATAATCTCAAACTCTTTAATGTGGCCCTACAAGACAAACAAACAAGGAAATTAATCAATCATAATGATGACTCCATTGATTTTCATTGGACATAATTCCCAGAAAAAATAAAATAAAAGTAAACTTTAGCTATTCCAACTCTTCAATCTGACCCTCCATCAGAGACTCCTTTGCCAATATTATGAGTAACTCTAGCTGGATGGACAGTATGAATTCCTCTCTAAAGTTTTGGAATGATAACTGGTACAACACCCCCCTCATTGCTATGTTTCATGTTAACTCCCCTCATAACACTATCAACTGCACTATCGAGAAGGTTAGCACTCCCATAACCCTCACCTCCCATGAGTCCATTATACATGATGTTGATAATCATCAATACAATAATGCGGATGATTCCCTAATTTAGGAACCATCTCACAAATGAATTTTAGTCTCTAATTTTTTTAAAAATCCTAGTTTCTCTAACTTTGATCCACTTTTTAATTGGTAGAAACACATTGACAATGCTTTAATCAAACAGTCTGGATTAACACTCTTCTGGAACATTGCATATAATCACATTCCTGGTGAAGTATCCCATCAATCTTTTGGTATCCAACTATTCTCTCAATGTCATATGTGTCGTCCACATAGAGAAGATACTAACCATATTTTCTTATCCTGTACTACAACTTATGGTCTTTTTAATTATTTTACCGACCTGTTTGACTGCCGATGGCTTCGTTCAGACTCCTTTATTGCTCAAATAATGTAGTGTGTGGAGTTTGATTACTCATGAAAAATGAAGAATCTCTTTATTTACACTGTTGATGAACTCCTCCATGTTATCTGGTATCATATAAATAATATCATTCATCATAAAGTCTTTTTAAAACATAATGCAGGTCAGATGAGAATTCTTATTTCTATCCAGGATGCTGCCTTGACTCAAAAAGCTCACTTCAAAAACTCAGTTAGGGATTTTGTTATCCTTCGGTGTCTCAGAATTGAAGTCATATACAAAAAATAGAGGCATTCAATTGAATGGTTTTTGTAGGATCCCATTCTTGGTTGGATCAAGGTCAATGTGGATGACACTTCTAAAGGAAATCTGAATCCACAAGCTTCGTAGCTGTTTTCAAAGATTTTCTGGGACACTTCCACGGATATTTCAATGGATGTTGTGGTAACACATCTTCACTATAAGAAGAAATGATGGCTGTGATCCAGGCTATTGACTTTGTCAAAATCAAAGGCTGGAACGACATCTAGATTGAATGTTTCTCAACCACCACTATTCAAGCAATTTATAATGGAGTGATCCACCTTTCCAGGTAGCTTACTTCCCCATGGATGAATTTTCTGGACTCGCTCCATGAGATTGGGTTCATTTCCACTCATACTTATCCTAAAGAGAATATGGTAGCTAATGGGCTTTCCAAAAAGGGAATCAAACAAATTGTTACATGGCGTGAAGAACTCCCGACTGAGATTTTTACTCTCTACGATAGAGATTGTATAAAATTCCCTTAATTCAAAATTTTTTAGTTTACCTATTTTATTTAAAAATAAATTGTTCCTTTGTCTTTGATCAAGGCATCTATTTTAAAAAAAATCATCAGCATATCGATGATGCATGACATTGGCTGAAAAGTAATGCGGATAATCATTGGAGTGATCGAGAATTTAAAAAATTTGAAAAATTTGTTTCTACGAATGTGACCAGGAATGAATGTTATGAGGATTGAAATGAAATGAAATGTAATCACTACGTCTATCAATACCTTTGAGCATCCTGATCGTATAAGGACTCTTACCCATCACTTGACACATCATCCAAATTTAACTCAAAATTAACATGTGTTCCATGTATCTATCCTAATGAAGTATATATCTTACTCTCACATGTAATTCACTTAGAGTTCATGCCACCAGAGCATGATTTGTCATAAGAGGATCATCCTTTTGAAATTTTTTATTATAAAGTTAACATTCTATGAAACTAGACCACCCACATGGTGAATGTTTTGTGAAAAAATTACCATTTATAGGAAGCTACACATGAACATGAGGATACGATGATGATGTAGTATCCTCATTTTTTACCCGAGTGACTAATTTCAGGGTAGATATTCATATTAATGTGGGGTAGAATGTAACATACTGAGATTTTGTGAACCATTTTTTCTCTAATATATTATATTTTCATTTATGTATTGCAATGCATGATATCTAAAATTAATTTAACATTGCACTGAATCTGAATGTGTTACAAAACTACAAGATATAAAATTATATACACAACATCGACTTGGTTTTTTTACATGAAACATTGAATTAGAATATATTTCATGAAACACTAATGTTTCTATACAACATCATTTTCCTATAATAATTATTTAAATCAGATAATTATATCCTATCCATTAAACATAGTTATATCAATAGTAAGAACTAGTTTTTAAATATATATTCTAATTATTTTATATAAATAAAAAATACTGATAACGAAAGATATAATTTTTGGTAATGTACTTATATGTTAAAAAACAGAATTTTCTCAAATGATCTACTTTTAATGTCCATCGGAAAAATAGTAAAAATAATTTTATAAAAATTTTAATTTTTTGTCAAATACACATCATCTTTTATATATAATGTCAAAATTACCTTTGGGATATTTTTTAAATTTTTTCTGAGAATGTTAATTTTTGGATGAAAAGTGACAAATTCTAGATTTTAATTCAAAATAGATTTTTCATCTAATTTATTTATAAAACTAAATAATATATTAAGATATTATAAAATTTAAATTATAAATTTTTTATTATAAATTAATATAATTTAGCTAATTGAGAAGAATTTCACTTGAATTCTGGGTATAAATACATATAAATCTTTGGAGCAGATTCTGTTTAAAAACAGACATTATCGACCTGACTGTGGGATTAATATTTAATTAATTTCATCCACTTCTGTGATTATAATTTTTAAAAATTATTCTATATATATAATTATCATAATTAATAGTTTCAAATATGTTATACATTTAATATGAAATCATATTAGTGAATGTGGTAAAAATTAAATTCACCCTTTAAGAGAAAATATAGATTAACAAAGTACTAAAAAATAAATTTAAGACCCAAAATGTTATAGAAACTTTTAAAAATACCTTTTATTAACCTTATTATTTCCTTCGCCATCTATTCTTGAGATTTTTTTGTTTGATGTGTCTTTTTTAGCTAAACATGTTGGTACACCTAACTTTTTTTAGAAAATTCAAATTTTGTCTTTTACATTCCCATAAAAGGCCACCACCTATCCCACTTATTCAAAGATAAGAATTAAATTTGTGTCACACAATATCTACCCTATATATTTAATAAAATTCCATAAGATCCTCTTAGATGTCACTTGTTTTAATAAAATTAATCCAAGGATGCCTTTTGGGAAAACCAAAAGGAGTTACCAGATTAAGAGGAATCATCTTCTCCCAAGCTCATTTCTATTATTTTCATTCTCCACCACCCGCACTCACATTATTCCATTATAGTATTGAAAAAAATATCCTAAATATACTCTTATATTTTTTAGGTCTATTAACTATACTTACATATACATCCATATTATGGGTAAGAAACATATTGTTTATTCGTACGGTGAAGTACTACCTTACTAAATGATGATTACTCATTTTTTTTCATTACCAATTGTTAGGGTATAAATTGTGATGTACACTCTATTTTAAGATTACATAAAATATATTTATTATGTGTTTATTATTAATAATTAATTTAAGATCAAATAACTTTTTTACTTTCATTTTTGTATAAATAAATAATTTCATTCGAGGAAGTGCGGAAAACCGCACCTCCTAGCAATGTGATTCGTTAATCCATTACATGGAATGTATTAATGATGGTTTCAGTAAAAATATATGATATATTTCATATAATAGGACATAATGAATAATTATATATAAATACCTATATATATATACATATATTTCTTTAAATTTCATTCCTTGAACAGAAAAATTTAATAGAAATTGTGTTAATACGTATGTACAGCCTCACATATCCATGAATGGTGTATTACATTTCATAATTCTATAATATACTGATTATTATAATACACATATACTTAATTTATATTATATTTATTTAATTACATACACTCAATAAATAAATATATAATTAAAAATAATAAATATCTAACAAATTAAGACACATGCGAAGAATAGACTGAGTATTACCCCAAATAAAACCTTAACATAGGATTATTAGAAATCAGATAATATAAGGTCATAATAAAACCATAAAAGTTATTTTATATATTTATATGGTTATTTGATTAATTTACAACAAATTAATATTTATTATATAGGTGGTTTGAACGAGTACGACAAGAGTCTGGAAACAAGGTAAGGGAAATTTTAACTCACTTTTATTTCTATGAGGTACATTCCTTAATTATCACTCACTTCTATTTTGTGATTTATGAAATTCTCATGAATGTATTTTATTTATCTCATAGAATAATTTATTAGAATATAAATTTAATTTTTATTAATTTTATTTCATGGGTTTTAAGATTCAATCGTTAACAAATTGATATGTTAATTCGGACTCAATTTTCATTCTTTGAGACACATATTTTGTTATACACGGAAATTATTTTTTTAAGCTGAATATACATCCATTTATATGTAATATCATGAATATAATTAATTTAATGATATTATATGATTCATGTAATTTTATTTTCTTACATAGAGGGTGTGATCCCAAGTAACAATGTTGTCAGAGTTTATTGAAACAGTCTCAACGTATTTCGATATTGTTAATGATTACACATCCATTAATGAAATAATGTGATGAATATGTCAATAAAAATGATGATTTTCCTTATCATATAATTATTAAATATGTATCCATCTATTAGTAACTTTTTTTTTCTACTCTTCGGTATATTTTATAAATGCAAAAAAATAACATCACATTTGCCTCTTTTATTAAACATATGCTTTATTTCAAAAATAATGTTTTAAAAAATGTTTTAAAAATATGTCTTAAAATGATCCTTCAATATTATTTTCAGGTGAATTTTTTTAAATGTTATACTTTTCAAAAATATTTTTCCAAAGAAGGTATTTTATTTTCATCAATAATATTTTTTAAATGACCATTTGAAATTATTTCCCTTCGAAGATAACAAACAGTTGTTCCACACATACCTTTCTGGGAAACATATTCAAGGCATCCATTCATATTATTTCAATTAATGGTTTATTATTTTATGTTGCAATGTTTGAAAAACATATTCCTCATTCACATGATATATAAATTTCATGCCCTCCTATATTCATGAGTTATTATTTTGGTGAAAGGATTATGAATATTTTATATTTTTCCAACTATTATGATATGATTTCACGTTTATAATATCCATTTATTTCCATGGGTTATGATAATATTTTTATTTATATTGAGGAAATTTATTTTATGATTTCATTATTATATTTGTGAGACCTATATCTCACTATAATGATTTGGGTAAATATTAATATCATAATAGATAGACTAATATAGCGTTGGGAATTAACCATGACAAATAAATTGGCCATTGGAATGAACCATGGATTCCATTATAGTATGAAGAGTGAACTCATGATATAATAATGGCCATGGGAGTGAGCCATGACTACCCAGATGTTTTTGGGAGTCATCCCATGCTACCAAAATGTTTTTTGAAACAAGGGATTTTTATCTTTGGAAATCATGTTTTATATTTACGTGTCTGGAACAATTCTAGGTTTGATTACATTGTTATGATTAGATGGTTTTGTTATCCATTTACTTATGATTATTATCTTATGAGCACTTATGAATTATTTTATGGTCCTTGTTTATAATCATTGATATTTAGGGAATTTTTATTATTTTCATGATCATGTTCTCATTCCCTTATTCTCATAATTGTGATTACATTTATCTCTTGTTTACCCTTACTGATCATTTCATATCACCCATTTTTTATGTTTCCATCCCCCATGTTATGAATATATTTATTATGTTTGATGAGTATAATAAGGTTTCTAGTCAAGGAGAACCTAGCGGTAGATGATGTAGTTCATTTATGTACTAGTTTTTATGTCTCAATTTTTCCAAAGGTTATAGACTAATTTGTCATTGGGTGTTTATTTGTTTAATGTTTTATATATTCCAAAAATGTTATGTGATGTTACTGTATGTCAAGATTCATTACTTATACTGAATAAAGGTATCATCTACCTATGGGATGAATAGTGTAAATCCATATTTGAGGAAATCAAGTAGTATCGACTATAACATCACATTCTAATGCGACACATAACTAGGAAGCATTTGGTCCTATATGTGACAGCCTTGAAATGACACCTCACTGACCATATCACATAAAATGAGAACAAAGGTAGAGATAATTTTTTATACTATACGAGTCACGTGATCCTTCATATGGAGGCTACATACTCTCTTATCGAGAAGTGTTGTCTCACACTAGTTTTAGCAGTGTAAGAGTTTCTAAATTCCTTGATGATTCACAAGATATAGCTACCATCCTATGATGATCTACTAAAGTATATCCTGAATATCCCCACATTGATATAATAACTCATTCATTGGGTAGTTACTTTTTAAAAATTTTACATCATGTTCATCTTACGTAAATCTGTTAAGGACTATGAATAGGCAAATAGCATGGCCACTCTTCGAGTTCTTGATGAATTGTCTCAAGATATAAATTTCACATATAAGGCTATCCTCCCAATGAATGGTGTTACATTGTGATTGTGGATGAATTTTTATGACATATCCTAAATCCCAACTTGTTGAAGGGTCAATTATCTCATAATCAATAGTTTAGGTTTTAGTGTTGTCTTCTTCACACATGGACAAGTTGTTCTTCTATTATTTTTCTTACTATCATAAGGCTAGACCAACACCAATGATGTGTGTCAGGCTCTCATTACTGTTCCCATGTTGGTATTGGAGATTTATCTCTCATTTTTATATTTGTAGGGAGACTCTGAATCAGTCATAAAATTAAATAAAAGTTATTATACAATTAGGAAACCATAGATCATGCCATTATTATAGTGTACTCACTTGTTCATGTCCCCATTCCAATATCAGTTGGATGTGACTCATGTCCTCCGGTCATTGAATTTCCATGTTGATTCTCTATTTTTCTTAGCTGACTCTTTTATAGAGTCTGACCAATATGATATATTAATCACTGTGGCTCATGGGACAATCATTTATCCCATCATATCAGACAGTGATGACACTCATCAGGTAAAGATTCTCTATATTGGTGATTCTATATTTGGAAACCTGTAATAGTTGAATCCACAGATTGGACAACTACTTCCATCTAGTATCTCTAGAATGACACTCTCCCAATGAATAGAGTCAAATGTGAGAGAATCCCTCTTTTTTCTAGCACAGATCACCATCCATATTGGGCCAAAACTCATGAAGTCTCTATAAAAGAGTGGGTTTGATGGAATTATCCTTGCATTCATCGATGTAAATGAGACTCAACTAGTTATGTTGGATGTCCATGCAAGATCTTTTGGTTTTAATCAGTTTGGATGTAATCCCTCCCACCCGATTCAGAGGTTGGGATACATATGGCCCTCCATTTTCTACAAATACATTGATTATGACTTGAATTTTAATGTGTATAAAATTCATTCCAAAATTATTCATCCACCACTAAATCCAATTTATACTACCATTTATTCTTCACCCATTACAGTATGGTGACTCGATTTTTTGGGAACGTACAGACCATAAATAGACCATCAATATAGTTTCATTATAACTGCAACATAGTTATTCCTCACGTGGGAAGAATTTATTCCTAAAAAAATACATTGTACCAATCCATTGTAATTATTTTCTCTCCCAAATCATCTTTTGACTCTTATTTCCACATTCCATTATCACCAAAAAACAATCATCTTTCGAGCTGCTATGCTAAAAAAGATAACATCCAATTATATTTTCTTGTCAAACAATACATCAAAAAAATCATGAAAACTAAAATATATCGATAGAGGCGATCACGAAAAATATTTCTAACATTATGTTGAATATGGTGGGGAAAGAAAAGATCATTTGGAATGAAAGTATGCCCAACATCCTATTCCCCTATCAGATGATGATTGGAAATTCTACCCAGGTAAATCCATATTCAATAGTGTATGGAAAAGAGGTATTCCATCCAATTTAGATCCATATTCTCTCATTTTAACAGTCATATGTAACAAGAAGATGATAAAAAAATAATATAACTCCATATTTTTGTGCTAAAATTCAAAGAAGAGAACATGCTCTAGGACACAGAACATTTAGAGAGGAAGCATAATGATATAGAGAGGTTGTTCAATGAAAATGATCACATTATCTCCTTTATCCATGATTATATGGGTTTGGACCTTTTAAATATTGTGATAATAGGAAATAAGATACCAATGTCATATACTAGGTGGGAAGAATCCTACATCATTCACAAGGTATATTACAATGTCATGTACTCTTTAATCACTACAGATAGTGAGTTAATTACAACTCCTATCAATTACACATTTCAGAAGTTGTACATAGTGATATTATCCACCTTTATCAAAATTTCAGGGCTTTTAACTATGTAGTAGCCAGTGTCCCAACTGTATGAAAAGAATCATCGTAACACACCATGTCTAAGTTGCATGATGTTAAAGTATATACAATTCTCTTTCCTTTCTACATGAATATAAAAATCATATATCTGAATCCTAGTCATAGGATGATATACTTGATATCTATATAATCCTAGTTTCATTATGTCGAACTACATAACAAAAAAATACCCTAGATGAATAATTTTAAATGCCATAACAATCATCATCCTAGCGGCACGACAATAAATACCATAGGTCCGTGGCCATATATTCATTAAATTAAAATAAATAAAAACCATAATCCTAGTTACTGGTGTTATATATCACACTCATCATCATCATCATCATACCATATATAATTACTTGTCACAAAATAGGAAAACAATGTTAAAACTACGCGTCTGGTCTGAAAAACATGACATTAAACAGGGAAACCATGTCCAAGCATAATGACATAATATATTATACAGTCATCCTCATCAATGAATATGAGTTATGTGGGACTAACTACTCTTCATTCACATAGTTTCTGTCATTACACTGCATTATGCATACCTATTCCTAAGGGTTCATCCTATGGTCCATAAAACATGGACTTAAGGTAATTCATATTGTGCAAAATCGGTGAACATAAACTAGGAGTCCAAGACCATGAATCATGAATTTATATAGTATGGAGGTTTTATTTAGAACGTTTTGTGTTGTTTAAGGTCTCCCTAGCCCTCATTCACACTGGGTTTTTCTTAAAACATACCTACACATACTCATTTGAGACATTCCCCTTTTATGTCCTATACTATATAACAAAAAAATATTAGTTGACGTCCTCAATGCATGATGTTAAACAATGATCCTACCCTAAAAATGTTTAGGATTCCTCTTAGACACATAATAATGATTATTGTCCCTTGGTTAAACATGAAATGCCTCAAAATAATCATGTCATCATACAGTTTCCTCCTTAGATAGGATTTCCAAAACTAGTGTGGGTCTCTCGACACACATTGTATCCATAAAAATATGCGGCTAGATTACATCTGTATAAGAAATCTAGAGATTCCAAAATATTTAGTCTGTAGGAAAAACTAAAAATTCATCAAAACCATTTCCCCATTTCCCCATCATTGGTCCAGACTGTTTGAATTTAAATTATTCACAAATGGAATCAAGATCACATTAAGTGGAGTAGTTCCTATTTGTATCATTCATGTATGTTTTTTTACTCATGCCACTTGAATTTCCATGAATGACACTATTTTACATGGACCATACTATGTGACATTAAAACTTGTCCCCCAACAACCAAAACTATTCGTTGATTTATTACCATCTTTATGGGTCATATAGAAATGACCATATATTTTGTATTCTATCCCTGCCACAAATTCATAAAATTCACCAGCCCCCTAGACCCATCATCAGTCAGAACTCCAGCAAATTAAATTATGTGACTGTAGTCAGTGAAACATGAATCTAAACAACATGTGAGTCCCCTATATAATATTTTTTATTTATTTGGGCCTACCAAGAGTTCATTTAGAACATTCTTGGCATCATTCGACACAACATGTGTTCGTTTGAGGAACTCTACCTTTCCATTGTCTGAACCATATGACCATAAAATAAGTATCTATGTACAAGAATAAAAACACTAAACAATGTTTTATCCATATTGGGAAATTATTACATGGTTTTGGTCCCCCTTTTCAATGATTCATATCTAGGTTATTACTCTTTTATGCTACTCATACTTGTTTGAGAATCCAACCTATGGCCTGTGATATAAGTCCCTAAACTAATATAAATACAAAATTATAGAAAAAAACATAAATAATTGGTTTCATGAAAAATTATAATTACCTTAAGCTGTTTGCAGCCACCATAGTCAGAGTTATAAGAATCCAAACTGTACGTCCTAACATCCTCAATGCATGATGTAAAATTGTGACTCAACCGCATAAAAATCTGGATGTATCTTAAAAAGGGATGATTTCTACCAACTTCTCATGAAATGGTATGCCTCATAATTACTGTGAGACACTTTGGATTCACTCACAGTAGAGGACCACCCCACTGAAATATTTCCCTTACCATGGTATTTTCTAGAACTAAGTGTGGCATGATTCCAATCGTTATGAGATATGTTGTGACACCCAATGATTTCATCATCAGGACAAGCCACGAATCTGTTAAAACATTTGATATTTCTCCATTGTGGAGATCCATGAAATAAGTCCCTAAATTATATGATTTTTTCCTTATGGTTTATATTATGATTGCAATCCTATAGCTCTTTTTACATAGGGTTTAACCTATTAGTATTGACTTATGTACCCTTTTAGTAAACATTTAACATGTTTTTCTATAGAACATGACATTAATCTGTTGATCATTGTCCAGGACACATGACATTTATTTGTTTCCAATATACCTTCCACATGAAATTAAACCATGGGACACATCCTAATCAACTAAAATTAAACTGTACCATTCATTATACTCATTATATGATGATAAATTTCATTTTTATCATCCCCATTTTCATGAGGAAAATTTTTAATAGATTCTATGAGATTACAGGAGATGTCCCCTCACATGTTGCTGGTCTTCAACCAAAACAGTCAAATTTTTAGTTTTCCATCGTTATCTGATATCACATTCCCCTAGAAGATGGGTTTGATAATTTTTAGACCATCAATATTACACCAATGTTCACTAATATATAGTGGCATAATTCCAAGAGTACTAGAATAAATTTGAAGATTACATCAATCTATTCCCACAGTTCTCGTGCCCCTTATATGCAACGTCAACATATTCAACATCTAAATGGAAAGCTTAATAGATTCATATCATGCTATTATGGTGGATGTAATATCATGGGTTTTAATATAATAATACATTGTACGATATTATGATACATGTTATGTGATTCTTTCATTTTTAGCGGTCAACCAACATTTATTTATAACTTTTCTTTGAAAAAAGTATGGATGATGTGTTTCTAATATTGTCAATAGTTATCTTGTATCTCAATGACACTCAAAAGTTGTTATATATTTTGGGAATTTTTATTAACACCTCTCATTCCCCAATATTTGGGTTGAATTTAATACCACTTGAATTATCCCATTCGTGCACATGAGCATGTTAGACAAGAAAGTCATTTGTTATAAGGGCCTTATTCTCGAACCCCATCCTCCCTAAGCATGAACACTCTATGTGGTCAGTCAATAACCACAAACCATGTGTTCTAAATTATTTTCCTTTTCCCTCACGTGAAGATAAATTACATGGTCATCCCTTTTTTCTCACATCAGGCATAACCGACATGGGTATAAAAGTTTATTATTGGATGAATGAGAAATAAGATAGATGAAAGAAATAAAATTAAGGAAATTTATTTGTTCAGGAAAATTGAGAATAATAGAGTTTTATAGGGTCATCAAGAAATATGAGTCTCCCTTCAATAAGATTTACCTCTATGGAGCAACCCTAATGAAGAAGCACTTGAACTCGACTAGCCTCCACCGAGTAGCCTTGATGAACTGTGGTCATGTTGTTGGGTCAATATTTTACACATCATCCATGGATAAATCATCATTGAGCCCTGATCTTATGTTGGTTCTTATCTTCCCGATTCCTAACCTCTACCTTCATGATCTCAGCCTATATGGCATCTAACACTAGTAGTTGATCCCTTAGGGTGCATGTGATCTCATCCTGATTAGTAGCAGTTATCACATTCCCTTGTGAAAACCCCTCCATACAAGAAAAATCGTCCATATCTTTTTTATGATCTTGAACTCACTCAAACTTTTGTTTTCTAATTGTCGAATTATCATTTTTTAATTCTACGCATTCTTACATGATTAGTAATTCCCATATGTGCACATTAATTTTTCTAGAATATTCTTCACCATTTTATAGACTAACTAACCAATGGAGGATAGATATTATTTTTTATGGTTGTTTAACAATCTTTTTCTGATTGATGATGTTATGAACATTCTTCCATGCCTTACATACGCCAACCCAATTATCCTTGATGACCTATAGGATATATTCATTCAAATCATTGAGTGGCAGAGGAAAGTGGTGTGGAAAACCCACCAATCTATTTTTAATTGGATCCTCATAGTGTATGTCTTAAATTGTAATAGAATTAATAATGGTTCCATATGAAGATGTGAGGAGTAGGATAAATATTTTAGGAACACCTCTTCATCAGCCACTTACATTAGAATTCCCTATATCACCTTTAGGTATTACATAGTTGGGCATCATCATCCGACCTCCCTTGAATACACTTTCTAATATTGTGTCCATATATTTTTCTATTGTAACCTCAACTAGTGGAAATTATGGAGTAGCTGCACCCAATATGGAATCATCATTATCCTAAACTACTTAGTCAATCTCTACTTCGTCCATCACAATTTATGATCCCGTAACTTCTTCAAGTGTCACCACTACCTCATGCATAGATACCGTATTGCATTTTATGAGACATGTTGTTAACTCAATCTTGACCCTCTCCATAAATGGTGAGTTATCTTCTATGCACTCCATTGGATCCTTCAAATATGGACTGACTTCCGCAATCACTATAACAATATTTATTAAGAGAGCAGTATCTTTTATTTCCACCTCGGCATCAGGAATAACTAATGTGATATTTGGTAATAGTGGTTGAGTTCATAGCACTATTCGAACATTTATTCCAATATATCTCTAGCATTCATATGAATTAAAATTAAATAATCAGATATGTAGATAATTAAGGAACATACATGATTTGTATACTAAACAAAGAATCTATTGGAATACTCATGGGTATTCCCATAGTAAAATTCTCTATCATGGCCATTGTGTTAGTTACATGCATCGATGTTTGGCTACTAATTTCTTTGATATTAGGATAAGACCCTACACTCTCCCCTTTAGGGTTTTGAGGACCCTTGACCATATTTTTAAGCTCCTTCATTTACCACTATCTCTTATATTCTAAATTCATCTACATGTGGAAAAATACATGATAGTATTTCTTATGAGATCGTTATAACTCAAGTATATGAGATCTACAAATTTACGCTGTCAACGACAACACTTCATTATATAAGGGATGCTCCTTGAGTTTCACTTCCCCCAGACTCATATGAATCCTTAGTTAAAGGACCATGAACATCCAATTTAGTGGTTAAAAAATGTGGCGGATATTTATTGTCTAGAAAACAATTCACCCAGTTAGTCAAAGAGAATTTAGTGACCCGTTAATGCACCAGGTATATTGGATCTTTCATGTACCGCTCCCCATCATCACAATACATGAGGATACCAGGATTATCATAACTGATACTAATGATACACATCCCAAATCTGTTGAGATTCCACCACATCTCTCAATCACTAAAAAATTAAATGATGTCATCCCAGTTGTCCCAATCCTCTGGAAAGACGCCATCGCTATAAATTCCCATGTGGCATAACAGCTTCTCAGTAGTATAGAACAATGTCATTGGGACAACCCCATAGAGCTCCACATCCTCTTGAGTTCACTTTATCAAGAAGTTTTGGCATGGCACTACTACTCCCCTCTGAAAACCTCTTTCCTTTCTAGGACCATAATCCATAGGACCCAATACAATTTTCATACCCACTAGACCATCTCTTCTTTCATAGTTAACACCAGAAATTCTCCATCCAAAACACCACTATAGAGGGATCACCCATTGTTTGGCACAGGTGGACAACTATGTGAGTGTATCATTGGAATATTCCCTCTCCTAACTCTTAACATATTAATGTGTAATATTTTATGTAGCTGTGGGTGGAATCATGTCCTTCCACATCTTTCCTTCATAAAGTGTGAATAAGAAAGATGAATGTCATGTTATTGAAGAGTGGGACCCATGAAAGAATTCTTTGTACACCTTCATATTTAAGCTCTGACGGTTCCTGAACTGACATGAAAAACATTATTGGTTGTATTTCCCAAAAACTGGATCACAATAAACTATTACCACTAGTACTATATATCCAAATTATAGGAGGTTGAAAATATATTCCTTGGTCCTAGTGTCTTCATATTTAACAATCACCATTCAGATTGAGAGATAGTTAAAGTTGATGTTATATACCAAACAAAACTCATCTAATTCATCTTCCAAGAAAAACATTAATAGGTTACTCCCCACGACATTATTAACTTATAGAATAAAATTTTTTGTGGGAGGGGAAATGGGGTTCTGGTACTCAAAACTCCCCATGTCTGTTACCACCCAACTATACTAATAATGTAAAGGCCCCAAAAATGTAGAAACATCTTACCTTTCACTATTTTTCCAAATCACATTGAAATACACCTATAGTATAGGTTATACAAGGTTGAAATGATGCCTCATCACAAGTATCTCCAATACTATTAATGTCATTATAAACTAACCTATGAGATCATCTCCCACATGGAGTATCCAACCAAAAAATGAGTTCTGCATTGAGTATTTCTATCTTTACTATGGATTGAGAATCAGTCTTGATATTATATCCACAAAGAATCCACTAGATTAGTTTTAGAATATTCTAGTAATATCCCTTCATACCCCACTAGTATCCCATAGGACATGTTATTTTCTTCATCGGAAAATTCCTTAGAGGCTCTCCCCCCTTTTCAAGGCTCCTCTACTAGTCCTTTCATGAAGTATCTAAACCACTTCTTTAGGAGAATGTATCTTTTACCTAGATTCCCCCACTTATACCTTTCACCATTTCGGTCTTTTATTTATACATATCCATTAATTGACCTTTGTCTCCCCATACATTCTCTATGGTGAGCAATTCTTCATATATTACCCCCAGAATCATGAACCCAATTTTTGATGAAGGTTTAGAGACTCATGTCAACATCCCCATGATGAAAATGGAATGTATTTTCCCCCAATAAATACACACCCACCAAAATATGCATGACCTCCAATGGCCAAAAAACATGTAACTGTGAATCCTATGATACATAATAACATTATACTAGCTTCACCATTACTTCAAATTTTCAGGATGACATGCATTCCCAGTAGAACCCATCCAAACCATCTATGATGCTTCATCTATAAATGAAATAACATGCATCGTTGCATTCATTTTAGAGGTCCGAAAAACCCTCCATGATGATATTGTGATAATATTGTATGGATTCTGCACCATCCAGTTTCTCCCATTAAAAGTGGTTGATATGGTTTTAGAGGATGTCTACCATGATGGATGTGGGGACTTTCATAATGTGGCATTTAGTATCACAATTCCACTGGTACTACCCTGTAATTTCCCTCTACACCAATAGGTTGGCTCATCCTTGCTAGCCGTTGAAATAAAGACATTATATCTCAAAATAACCCATAAATATTAAACCTCTTAAAAGTGATAATCCTTTTATGCCTCTAACAGTAACCCATGAAATTATTCGTAGTCCACGAAATTTTTGAAACACCACCTATTTATGATTTTTTCCACCAAATAGTCCATTTGAGAAGCATCCATCTTATCTTCTAGAGTGAATTCTTAAAAAATCAATTGAATAAATACATATGTATTTCATTAGTCTGGTATGAATAGGTTGTTTGCAAAGATTTTTTGTTGAGTTGGTTCTTGAATCATTGATTCATAGTGCTTGCTTCATCGGGATATGGTTCAAAGTGTCTTATTCTCTATGCAGTGTTAACATAGAAAAGCTATATAATATTATTTTTAAAGAAGCATTCATAGAGAACAGATCATCGAGATCATTATCTTCACGAAAAGAGAGAAATAAATATTTTCTTCACTTGAAATAAAATTACTATTAAACTACCTTGGTATTTATTGGTGTTTGTCCAACCTAGAATATGTGATTTTCGTCATTCCAGTGACCATCTTGATTCTACATCATGAATGAAGATCACGATTGATCATTGAAAGAGGGATTAAATTGTTAGTTTTCTATCATTCTACCTCATAAAATGATACTCTTATTCATGTAAGATCCCATATTAAGGGGGGAATGTTTTGGTGAAAAAATACATGTTATGGGAATAGTTGAGGAAGACACATATAGTTTAGGGAATATCTGATCCAAAATAGACAAAACCCCTCTAATAGTTCACCTTCAAAAATCCCATATGATCCATGAATGGAAATAAATTATGTTTCCCTTGGTCAATAAGTACCTTTAATGAATGTGTGAATCCTAAATACCACCCTTCATGATTCCAATTGTTCTTCATTACTGTGTAAAGGGTTTTTGTTGTCGTACATGACTCCAAAAGTGCATCACAAGAACATGAAGATCTGAATGTGCACTTTTTGGGTCCAAAAGAGACAAACCCATTCAAGAAGCCCCCAATTTCTTCGATAACTACTTCCTAGCTTATAAAAAACCCTTACCTCTAAATATAACCCTCATTATATCTTGTGGAGTACAGTTACCTGAATTTTAGGCATCTTAATTGCTCAAAATTATCGAAACACATGAGCATCACCCTCCCAAAAATGGATGATCTATGATACATGGGCTTCACTGTACCAACACCACAATGTTTGAGGAAGCCTATACCAATGTTGAATATTAATTTCTCTAAGGAATATGTCCTCCATTAATAAAGAAGGCCCTCACATGTACTTAAATCATTGTAAAGAATTCATCCTTTGCAATTAACTCCTTTTTAGAGGCATAACTTCATCCCAATGCAAGGTCACCTCTTTGATGAATCCTCCTCCTTTAAAAATCTGCTAACCTCTTTGAATACCTTAAACTTCTTGATATTTTTTAATTACAGAGTTACTTCTATCTGTGTCCCTCTTCATTGAAAAAAAACACTCTCATGTTCCTCTCCATGTTTCCTCCCTTATGGTGACACCTCTTCTTAATGGTTTATCTACCAATGCCCCTAAACCCATCCAACAATGGTCTAGATTCTCCTTGGATCATTATGTGATCTATTTCTCCATTTCATGTGGCCCAATCTACATTAGGTGAGGATTGAAACTGAGACATACATTTTTCTTCTCAATATTATTATGCTAACACCTATTGGTCCTCAACATACGCATCATTACAAGGACCTCATGATTGAACACAACACCCCATCATCATAACATGTTATTTTTAATGTCATTCCACAGAAAATGGTGAATGATATATGGTAACATATGAACTAGTGGGAGGGAATGAGTCCCCCACACCTGAGTTTAATGATGTAAAACTACCTAGTAACAATGTTATCAACCCATTACATAAAACTATTACCTTACACTATGAAATAAGCACTAGATTCTACATGTGTGAGTGGAATGGTATGGTCTCCACACTAGCTAGAAAAATTCAGAATGGTATCATCCTCATACAAAATGATATCCTCCTCACATTGAATGACATCATCTTTGAGAAGCTTCCTTGCATAATCCCCACACCACCTCTCATTGGTTATTATTTATTGACATTATTGTTGAGTCTTCAACTTCTTCTTCATTTTCAAATAGAGCATGTATCAAGTTGGATTAGAGTTTATTAGTCACCTTGAAATCCTCCTAATCGCAACCATAGGTGTTTTCTATAGATATAATACCCAACATCCAATCAAATGGTCCTCATCCTGAGTGTAATCCCTAAAAACTACACTCATATTTTTTATCTTGCTTCCATGCGTATGAAGAAACAAAATAATCCAATCTGCCACATCCATATTTATAACACCCAACTCAATCCAAAATATATGGGAGTTGATTACTAATAAACTAGGATATGTAGAAATCCTCCCTAAATTCTAAACCCATAATATATATCCATCATAGTTTTCTATTGGTCACATCTTGATAACATCATACCCTTCACCTGTGAAACCACATTTCCTTCAGGTCCATTGGTATGTTATGTTCATAAACCCCACACAATATAAAACCATGATAAATCCAATTAAACATGGCACCTTACTGTCATAATACCCACACCATCCCTAACTGATTCTCCTTTATGATGTGAGCTTCATTACCTCATGATTTTAAACTGCATGGATTTGCCTATCACAGAACCTTGAATTGTGGCATCAAACTCTTTGAGTTTTGATCCCTATCCCCAATATAGGATATGAAGAATGCCTCTCTGAGGATAAATCTAGAGACATGATAAAAATAGGTGCTTCCTTAAAGGTAATTACATCCCTGATCCATCTCAAATGGTGTTCCAATTATCCTTAATAGTGTGAAATCATTTGTCGATGGATCCAACATCATTGATCATCTCACATAGACCATTCTAGTAAATACTCCATGTTGGTGTGACACATTACTTGTTAAGGGATATCAACATCGATACACATTTAAAAGGTATTTTGATCCATATTCCTTCATGATATGTCATATTTCCATTACGGGACAAAATTATGGATCCTACACCATAGGGCATTCTGATCCATTCGTAGGTAAACCATTAAGTTTCTCCCTCTTAGGGATATACCTCATTTATCTTCATCCATGAGGTATTTTATAAATCAACATCTTCTCAATAAAAAATTAATCTCATTTCCTGGCCCTTATTTGTAGGATGATATGATCTATCTCTCAAAGATGATATACATGTGACCACTAATACATGCCTCATACAAAAAATAGGATGATTAAGGTGAAATCCATGATACATATGTTCCTATGATGTCTGTTAACTCATAAAAACATGGTATTCTAGAGGTGAATTCCATGGATGATATATGTATTTACAATTAGATACCGCATGATAAGCACATGATTCCTTGTGTTCCACACCAAATATGCATGCATGAGATTCCCTCTTATGATTAAGAATACATTTGACCAATGTTCCGGTCGCATAGGCATGTCAGTGATTCCGAACATGACTACTCTCCTGGATGAATGTTGAAACCCTATCATGACCCACTAGAAACTCTAGACATACGTACTTTAATTAAATATCATCCACACATAGATGGAATCAAAAATTAGTTCCATGTTCATGAAATAACTATATATGGGAAACCTGTTCTGGGAAACAAATATAAAGTTGGATTCTATGTAAGGAGGAACTTACAACCCATTATCCCATATCGATAAAGGGGAATAAATCATTATTTAAGGTGATTAATGTTACTCTCCTTTGTAAATTAGTAATTTTGGTAACCATTAAAAAAAATATACATTAACATGCATGCATGGAGCTCCTGGGAAAGCATTAAAAATAATGGGTCCTGGTTTCTGTTGAAGGAATAAGTAAGATAGTCGCTGAAAGGTGTGAGTATATCTGAACATGTTTTATTTTCTTCATGTAATGAAATTGAGTATCACTCATGATATTTTGTAGAGAGAGATGGCGGTGTCCGAGGATGAGGAGGAAAGGGGGATGTCCTGTGTTGATGGAGAAGGAGGATGTTTGTTATGTGTTGTAGCTGGTGGAGGATAAGGGAGAGGGTGGCCCGGATAAGACACTACATAGTGGAAGAGTTGTCTGGTGAAGTTAATGGAAATGGTAGAGAATAAGGGTGGTCAATGGGGTATCCAGTATGTAGGTGGGGTGGAATCGGGTTAACTACATAGAAGATGGATGTTAGTGCTCTAGGTGTGCTATAAGATTGTGGAGGAGAGGATATTGTCCTCCACAACAATGGCTGAAAGATGGAGGGCTACCCGAGAGGAACTACATGGTCTGAATGCTTCTATATATTATGATATGTGGTAAGGGATGGATGCCTCCTCTTATAGGGTTTTAAAAGGGATGGAAGAAGACCTTCCCATAATTATGTTCCATCCATGGATGATGAAAACATAGATAAATTTAAAATTAAAATTCATAATTAAAATTACATCAAATTGTCTAAAATGTTAAATAATAATAATACTAATAAAATAATTATAATTATAATTATAATTATATATATTAAATTATTATGATAATACAAAAATTAAAAATAAAATTCAATTAACTATATATAATGTTATATATATTAAACTATTTATATAAATAAATAAAATTATGAGAAATATTTATAAGAAAATTTGTTCATATATAACCTATCCTAATAATAATAATTGTTAATAATAATAATAGTATATTAAATAATATACAATATCAAATAATATATAATACTAAAATAGCACATTAAAATTATTTCTAATTTATATTCATAATCTAATAATAAACCAACTATTAAATAATATAAAACATATTTATAAAATAAAAGTTATTAAAATAAAAAATTAATATAAAATAATTAAATAATTAATATTATTAATATTAGTATATTAATTGAATGAAAATTATCAAAATATTAAAAATAGTATAAACTAAAAAAGAACATAGAAACCCAGGAATCTGGGAATAAAAATAATTAAAAATAAATTATAAAATAATATAAATGTTAGTAAAATCCACAGACATGAAATCTCCCACGCTTAATCTTTTTCCCTCATAGGAAAAAAAATCAATGAAATTACACAATTAGAAACTTTTACAAATCCAAACATCTAAATTAATTGTTCAATATATGTCAATATTTTTTCACTTAGAATATCATGATTCATTTAAAATTATAATTTTCAAAACATATTTCCCTTAGAATCACAATATTTCCAAAACAATTATCCACACTAATGCATCATGTGAAAAAATTCTCTTTCAATCTCATCAATCTAACAATTTTATCAAAACATTTATAAATTCTTATATAAGTTAATCCTTACAATATGATTTATATTAATTTAACATCTACACTTTTGGAAATTACAAGAACAAATTAATCACAAGGACATTCAATGTGGGTTAAATGACTATATGACTCTAAGATGGTTGGTAATTAAAAGATTTTTACATTTTTTACCAAATTAGGGTTGAATTATGAAATATATGCATGATGAATGTCCAAAAAAATGTCTCCCCCAAAATATCACTCCCTGAAACTGAAAACAATAATTTCCCCCACGCATAAGATCATCATTTGTCACACTATTCAATATTTTTGAAAAAATTTATTGTTTCATTATTCTCTTTTTTATGAGGAGACAAGTTATCAAAACATAATGGATAGGTAGAAAGATTAGTATATCTCTAAAAACCCATAACATAAATTTCAGAAAACATTCCAAATAAAATTGTATAAGAAGCATGTACACTGTAGTATCTTAGAGAATGTATGTCATATAGAAAATTCTATATCTCTTATAGTAATGGATCATAACTTTAATAGGTATCCTCGAAAGAGAGGGTTACCATGTAATGAGATCAAATTTACATCTCGTTAGAATAACAAAAAATCTATATTCCCTAATAAAAATTCATGTAATGAATGTGGCTATTGTGAAATAAGACACATATTATTGTAATGATATAATTTTAGTCCATGTGGATAAAATCAACATGAACCCTTATAAAACTCTCTTAATGAAGAGGTCTCTCAAAATGCTTATATTAAAAACATTCCCAAAAATATTCACGAAATGTCCAAGGATGGAAATCAGTTGAGTTCATATCCTAAATCGATACTTCTTTGATTATATGGGTTACACAATTTATAAAATGTAAGGGTGTATAAATAGTTAAATGTGTCTATTTATATCCAAAAAAATCCTCTTTCATTTTAGTGTAGCTTCCATAATAATGATTTATATGATTGAAAAAAAGGAATGATTTAGAATTCAAATCATGGTCAAGATTTCATCATGAAAAAAGAAAATGGGAGAGGATTTAAAAATTGTCTAGAATACTTATAGGTGTGGATATATGGTGTTTTATATCACACATCATAATGAGAGATAATAGAAATCTTATAATTATAAATGATTCCAAAAGTCAATAATATCTACGATAAATGATGTTAAACCAAACTCAAAATCATATAGAAAAGTATAATATCAATTATGAACTCAATTCCAATTTAGTTCTTCTAGAAAACATATTTAATAAATTCATTCCATTTTATTACATAATAAAATTAATTGAAACTAAATGTAGTGAAATGAAAACAAACTTATGATGTATTTACTATTATTGGGTGCTAATCTTACTTCATTTTAAGCTATACATTAATGAAACTCCACCTGAAACAAACAAAAATGTATACCATTCTTCTATGTAGTTATCTGTTTGAGTGGGTTATCCATTAACTAAAAATAATATTAACAACTGTGATTTAAAATATATCAATTTAAAGGTACATAAAATGGATGGTTTTATTGAAATTAAAATTTCCAGATCTCACAAGACAATTAATAAATATCATAGAAAGAAACAATATTACAAATAATAGAGTTTTTTACAATGGTATTCAGTAGAACGTTCCACAGGTTTACCATTTTGGTGAAAATAAATGAAATAGTACCCCAAACAGAATCTTTGTGTTCCATGATTATGTCCATAATTTCAGTTAATTTAGTATTTGGGTAAATTATATTTCCCAAACCACCAACCACAATATCTAGTAAATCCAATTTTTTCCATGAAAATTATTTCTCACTGGTTTCAATTATTATTTAATTGTCCAGAATATTGTTTGCATTTATTGGTATTTCAAGTGAAGCATTTTTAACCTCAATGCATAGTGAATATGGGGTGGGCTTAATTAATAAAAATCAATCCATTGTTCCAATAATGAATACTATTAAAAATTTCTTTATATACAATCCTCATTAAATATTTAAATTTTCACATATGTAACAATGATCTTAAGATCCTCTAATAAATACCATTCATCCATTATTTCTAGAAACTTATTTGTGTTGTCCAACACCATCTAGGACTTGTTTTCTATCTCTAGAAAGGTTTTAGATTTAATCATATTATAAAAGGTTTCATACTCATATATTATTAGAAAGTTAGGCTTTGATGTCTTTTAATGTGATTTCTACATGCATGTTGCAATTCATGGTGTCTTGGTTCAATTCATACTATATCAATGTAAATAAGTGTCTTAGTTAAATGTTATATTAAAATTAAAATGATATTATTTGAAATACATCAATGATACCTGTTCACAAATTGGGATGGAAGTGTCTTGAAATCAAATAAATAAGAGATGAAATCACATTGGATGATAACCCATTATGTTCAATAGAGAGGAATACAATGGTATCATATTCTAGAAATGTGAATATATTATAAGATTCAAGTAGTGATGTATATGAGTCATCAATTGTATAATAAAAAGTCAGACCAATGTATTTATTGTCATTTTGAAATGGATGTTGCTCAAATGTAACCTCTACTACACTCTCCTCATAAGACTTTTTCATAATTCAATCAAAAAGTGGTTGTGGGGAGGTTGGTTTGAAATGATTAGTCAATATGTATTTTAGTTTCTTCTATTGATTTTATGGATCTTTTTCTAAGGAAATAATATTTTCATCATGTTCAAAATGGAGATCAATCCACCGATTTCTCATACTGATAGCTGAAAAATCCATGATCCAAATTATTGAATCATTTTATTCCCATGAATTATCTTCTTCTAAATTTTTATTAATACATTTAAATTAAAAATGATTAATAGATGTATAAGAACAGTAATAATAACATGGTGAGGCATTCTAAAATTTATAATAACATGTTTTATAATAAATATCATTAAAATAAGAATGATTACATAGAAATATAATTTATTTTGATTCATTATACTTCATTCCTTGAGAATATACCTTATAGTGATGGTTTTTTAATATAGTTGGGTGGTTCTGAACACTCCATTTAGAAATTTAGTGTGTCTTGAATTTTCTTCTAATGCTAAAAAAACAACAGAGTGGTAAACGGATTTTTGTGTTATGTGAGTTTTGTATTTTTATACTTTGAACATGAATCAATATATTTAGTGACATAAAAATGATATTTTTATATCTCGAAATGACAGCTTAAATTTTCTACATGATTCTTAGTGTATCCAAATTTAAAATTGATTGTCCTATTAACAACTTTAAAAGAATATAGTGTGATATAATCAAAAATAGAAAATGTGTAGACACTATTAAAGTCATACATTAATAATAATATGGAGGAATAGTTTTTAATTTGATTAATGACATAAAATAATAATTAATAAAAAAATAATTAAAAATGATTAAATAAATTAAACAAAAAATAAAATAAAATAAAACAAATATAATATACATAAAAAAATGCAGAGATGAATTTTTCAGAGTTATGATGTGTGTTCATGTAAATGCAATTCCAATTTTTCAATTTCAAAATCTAAATTTATATTCATTTAATAACCAAAAATTCCAAATTCAATAAGAACACTATTATGTACCATTTTCAAATGTTAGATTGTATTCTAATTTTCAAAAAAATAGTCCATCATTTCTTTCCATAATTTTATGAATAATTTATGAATCACATTTCCATTAAATCAGTTTTTAAAATTAAATAAATAGTTTGCCAAAAATTATAATTATCTATCATTTCTAGGTTCACACACATGAGATCAGTTATTAGGTATCAGTCAAGAAATATTTTAGGGGAACACATACAAAATATTATTTTTTCAATTAATATATTTATTTATTCAGAATTCCCTCAAGTGAAATTTCGGAATCTCTAATGTACGTGATAAACATTCAAATAAATAAATTAAATTTTGATCTCCCTAATTTGATTATTTATTATGTATCGCAAAAATGTGCCCTAACTACAGTTTGTAGAGGACAAATGAAAAGTAATTCAAATGAATATAAAATATATTAAATTAACACCCAAATATTATTATTTATGATGACATAAAATATGAATACAATATAAAATATTGAAACAATGTCACATTCATTACAACATGAAACAAAAAATTATACATCCATAATTAAATAACGACATGGATGATTATGAATTTAGAGTTTTTATTTTTTGTGTGGATGTGACTATCAGTAAATAATTCTACAAATGACCACCCATTAATAATCATAGACCTTCTATCACTACAGTGAATATGTAAACCATCGATCACATACATCAATATGAATAAATGATCAAATTCATATTCTCTCTCGTCATGAAGAGAAAATCTCCAGAATCAAAGAGAATACACCACACACGTTGATGTTATGTGAAACCCATAAATCATTAACAACTGTTCACCCACCCAGAATGAATCCTCTGTGTAGTGAAGTATAAAAAATGTTCTGTACATTATGTATAATCCTTCCACGTAAGGAGGAAGTCATCATTGATGGTGCACAATTGATGGGAGACATATATTGTGGTTTAATGGATGAGGGTTGATGTTAGTGGTATTATGATAGGGAGGGTGAACCATGTTATGACGGGGCTTGGTATTTTTGACACCTATAGAAAGGGATGGTCTACAGTGAGTGAAGATTCTAGTTGTTGATTTTCTCTCTTGCTGGCAATACGATGGAGGAGATAACAGAGTGCTTTAGTAGAGAAGAGATGGCATTGTTTGTGGATGGATAAGAGATAGTGACATATACTATTGAGGGAGAATGGGATGGGTGGTATTGCATTACAGTAGTTAGAAGATAAGCGAGAGGGTGGCTCATCATGGCCAATGCATAAGGTTGACGTCAGCTTATAGTGGGAAAGGGAGATGGAGGATGGAAGGGGGTCGAAATGGTGTGTTGAAAGGGATAGTGAAGAATCAGGATGGATATGATGGAGGTGAGGTTTGATGCTCTAGGAATGTATCTGGATGGATGAAGAGAGGATTTAGGTCTCATTTATTGTGGATGAAGGTTGAAGATAAACATAAGAGGGACAATATGATTCAGTTATTGGATTGTCTTCCATAAAGATCCCAGAGTAAGAAGCCTTCACTAATAGGGATTCTAAATTATTGGAAGAATACCTCCTGCATAGAATTGTTCTATCCATTGATGAAAAAATTGGGAATGACAAGTAGGGGCCAAAACTCGCTCTAATACTGGATAATGACGACGTGTTGTTTTTATGAATATTTATAAATCACTATTCACAGAACTGGTGGAGGTCATTATTCGGTATTACAGGGAGTTATGGTCCCCAATTGTCATCACCCCATTAGAAAACACCAAAAAATTAACATTCCAAGTAAAAATTAAATTTAAATCTAATCAAAACATCTGATAAATAATAACTATAATACTTAAAATAAGAGATTTATAATTATAAATATATATATATATATATTTAACTAAAGTTACTATTCAAAAATGAAAACAAAAAATTGATTAAAGAAAATTAATGATATATCTATATATTTCAATAAATGTAGAAATAAATAAAATTCTAATAAATATTAAACAAATATTTGTACATATAATTAGATACAATACAATAATACTAAAAATTTAATTAATAGTCATATAAAATTACAAACAATTTTAAATATTATAATAATACTATTAAATGTTAATATAATTGAATATTAAGAATAACTAGTAATAATATTTTTAATATATTTAATAATATATGATCATAAAATATATATTATTCTAAAATAATAAATTAAAATAGTTATTAATAAATTTTAACAAACTAATAATAAAAATAATTTTAATTATTTAAAAATCAATGAATGTTTCTGATAATACATATTAATAAATTATATAAATAATAAAAAATACTAAATATACTAAATAAACATTATTATTATATAAATTAAGTAATATTTTTCAAAATGTAAAAAATACTAAACAACTACAAAAGGCAACTAAAAAAACGGTTATAAAATATTGAAAAATATAGTTTTAAATCGTGAATATTCTTACAAAATCAATGTGCATCATTAAAACTAGAGAATCTGACTTTAAAGATACCATGTAAGATAGGATTTTAAAAGTCTATTTTTTCATTGGGTTATTCTACTTCATTATTTTCTTTTACATTATAAGATAATGATTTTAATTAATTATGATTATATTATGTTTTATTTACCCTTATATAATTATGATTTACATTGGATAAAAAAAATTACATTATTGATTAATTTCCACTTCAATTTGATGATATTTGTAAAGGTTTATTTTAAAATATCATTTTTACCGGTATTATTTATACTTTCATTTCCAATGAAGTAAATTATTGGTTAACTATTTAATAAATCCTTCCATTTTATTACCCACAAGTTATTCCTGAACTTTTTTCATGTAATAGTAATTTATTCCTACACTTTTTTACATATAAGATTGCAGAATGAGTTTTTATAAATTCCATCATCACTTCTCTATTTTCTTAGACAACATATTTATTCCAAAAACAAGAAATCTATAAAAAAATTATTTTTTTAAACCTTTTCAAAAATATTTTTAAAGGAAATTTTAAAAAAATTCATTTCTAAAATTAATTCTGAAATGAATATTTAGGGTATTTCCAACATAATGTACATTATTCAATGACAATATTATAGGAATCATTATTTTAACAATATCTATATGTATGAAATTTATCACCATCATGGAAAATCAATGTTTTAAAATTTTATTTATTTGTTTAAAATGTTATTTTCAAATAAAATTGTTTTTAAACGGTTTTTTGAACAATTAGTGTTATTGTAACACCAAATTACATTAAAATGTATTTCATCTAGAATAAATTAAATTTCACTGGTAGCTTGTGATAAAAACCACACCAGGTTTAAACAAAAAATACATTATTAAAACATTATTTAAAAATGACCATTATTGAGTATCCATTAAGTTGTTAAGTATAAATGTACTATTTGAAATATGAATATAATGGATATCTGTTGATTATAAACAAAATAAGAATCACGTGATTATAAAATATATTTTTTGTTGAAGAAATGTATTTTTCTAAAAAGATGTTCAGTTGTGCTTTATACATACAATTTAATATTAATTTTTTTGAATTTTACATAATTTATTTCTTAAAATAAATATATATTTTAAAATATGAATATAAAAATTATCTTAGAATTACTATTTTTTTGATTCATTTGAAATGGTACATTTTTAGATGAATAATTTAAAATATTGAAATTTAATTGAAAATCTCATTTCCATTTATATTATTTATATTGATAAATTATATTATTAATTTTAAATAATTTAAAATTAGATAAAAGTTATCTAAATTAATCCAATTATGGTCACAATAATATGTTTCATTATGAATATTGAAAAAAATTGTTATCTTTTAAAAAAATTAACATTGAAAACCATATTATTTATCACATATATGGGTTAGATTTTAGATTAATATATCCAAATTCTGTTAATTCGATTTTTGAAACTAATTCTGTTTTCGAAATAAAACTAATTTATATTTATAAAAATTATAACATAATTATACACCAAAATTTATTTTTAAAACATAAAAAATTAATTACCATAGTGAATTTAAAAAGTCATTTGTTAGGGGTGGTTAAAAAATGATAAGGATTACAAATGACGTTTCAAAATTTTTAAAAACCCATAGTAAATACATTTTTAAACATATTCCATCATATTAAAAATAATAATTCTTTATTGGAACATTTAAAAATGAAAAATATGTTGGTAGGCCTCAATAATTTCAAAATATTATAGTTATGACACTCACCTAACCTGTAAAATGACACCACCATTCACTTATAATTCAGATATTCAAACCCTTTGTGTCTTTACAAGACCTAAAAAACATAGAGACTCCCCTAACCACATCTTAGAAGAATTTTTATTGAAAAAATCCATCCTAAGTTGTATTTAGTGCAAACATAGGGAAGATACCCGAAGAAGATATATTCTTCTTCAATGGTTGTTTCTATTCTATTTATTTCTAAACATCACTTATTTTATTATTAAATAATTCTGATATATTAACTATTGTATCATAAATATGATAAGATATATTAATTTTAATTTAAATAACTACAAAAACCCATACTTACATAAAACGGGTAATAAAATTATCATTCATGTGTACAACAGACTAACACATCGCAAACCGATGGATTTAATTTTTTCTCTTAGAAACACTCACATATTGGTATTATGATGAATCTATAACATATATATATATATATGATATTACTAAATAAATGAGACATTTTGAGTATTTATATGACATATAATGTTTTACATTCAATTTCAAAAGAGATATAACAATGTCAGGCATATATATTCCAGACTACCGCCTCATGAAGTTATGTTATTCATTATTCCCTAAAACATTATATAGAAGGTGATAAAGAAAAATTGATTAATTATATGAGTTTTAGATAATTATATTCAAAAAATATTTATCATTATTACAAGATAATATATATAATTTTATTTCATTCATTTTCAATCAATGAATTATGTAATGTCATCTATGTATTTGGGGAATACCGCCTTGATGATACTATGTGACTCCATTTTAATCACCATAACACATGGATGATATATATAATTATATATAATTAAATTATATGTTATATATGATTTTTTTATAATTCATTAAATTTTATATATTACATACCTTCTTTCCATAGTGATCTTTGGAATTTTGAAATGTTACTCATGTGTACATATATCCTATCATCTCCATGACCATAATGTACTTCATTTCTCAAAACCATCTGGCATAATTTTTCATAAAAGTTTACTAGATGTATTAATATTTTTATTTTATATTTATTATTATTCTGGATATGTAAAAACTATGTAATATGTGTAAGAACCGGATCTTTAATGAAAAAAATGTCTTTGAGAAAACAAGCCAATTAACAACCAAATTTATGATATTAATGGAATATTATTAATTAACATGTGATAATGTGTTACAAATGAATCATACGAGTTATTATAAATTCTAATATTATTAAGGATTATGTTAATAAGAAGTTTAAAACCACTATAAACAAGGATAAATAATTTTCAATCAAAAGGACGCTTGGTGTAAGGGATTACATACCAATTTACATTCTGTAGATAATTATTTACTATTATGCACCAATTGAATTTTATGTTGTGTATATGAATCCCACTTTAATTTTAACATAAATAATATTTCATAATTAATTTTATTTTAATAATCAATTTGAATAATAACATTCAAGGTGATGTGACTTGAAATTTTTCATGAATCAAATGTTATTATACAATCTCATATTTTTATTAATTGTTACCTATTATAATGAAAACATCACTTTTAGGTATTTATTTTTTATTCAATATTACATATATATTAAAATTTTATAACAATTAATTATGGATATAATTATTTCCAAAACCATGTACCATTTTTACATACTATGGATACTTTGAATGTTATTTTATTAGACAGGGGAATACAGATAAATATGTATCCTTTACTCAATATATATATTTGATGATGAAGAATATTTTTTATTTATTTATTATATTAGTAAATATTTGATAAATTATTCTACATGTGTAAATGGGTAGAGCGTAGTTATACATAACTCCTCAATGCATATATTGTTCATATGATACTAATTAATTAGGAAAATCCTATGATTTTTTACCTAGTATTTTTAAATCGTCTCCTAAATGTTCATGATGGTAGAGATGTCATGTTACTCAGATATCATGTGAAATAATTAAGAATTAAAATAATTGATATATTAGTTAATTTTTTATCCAGGATATTTTCAATATTATATTATAAATAGGTGTATTTAATTCTCAATTTATTGATGAAGTTTCACGTGTTTATAATTATTTAACTATCCACATGGATAATTCCTTATCTTACTATGATGGTAAGGTTGTTTAAATGGACTTTGTGTTCAGTAATTTGACATTGAATATTTTATTATTCTTATTTATTCATGAAATATTTCTCTATACAAAACCCTTATCGAACATTTTAGCTCAACCTAGTTTTTTTATTCCCTCTGATTTGATGAATAAATCATTTAATTAGTTTTCAAAGATGTAGTTCACTTCTCCTTATTATTTTTATTTATCATTTTGTTATCACTATTTAAAAATTTTATCATGTAAGTATCCAGTTCTCATAAATATCTAATCTAGTCTATCCATCAAGATTTTAATCCTTGTATATATTCTAGTGTGATTATATAAGACACCGACTTTGTGATACTGGGTTTGGTGTCATTGTAATGGTATTTGCGGAAGTTTAGTAGAATCATTGTGAACTATATTAAGTAAAACATTCATTAAGAGACATTAATATTCATTTTCATTTTATAATGTATATATAAGAACATCCTAATGTTTCTATAATGAATATATTATCATGTTTTACAAGAAATACATCCCTATCTATCTAGATACTACATGTTAAGGTGGTTCTGAGATAGACGTACCAAGGGTTAACAACATTGAAAAAAGTTCATTGGGATAGATTATATCATCACATGGATGATGGAAATATGACTTATTACTCCCCCATTTTGACACTCTCTATGTATAAATTGATAATAATTATCATCCTCATTAAAAACCATTATAATGGATTTCAAAAAATATATTCCCCAAGACACCAATGATTATGATTGTGAGATTGAAAATTCCTATATTTTTTAATTAATTTAATGATTTAAAATTTATATGTCAATAATATAATTCATTATATACCATTGTATAAAAATTATTCCTTGATGGAATACATGTATCAAAACTTGAAAAAAATGTATAAACATTCTTAATGAGGAAACTAATCCATCAAGTATTGGAATTGATAAAATTATGTCTATTTTAGGTTAGTATAATCAGTTTATAAAAAATAAAAATTTCCCTATGGATCAACATATTGAAAATTGATATTCTCATATGTTGGATTTAACTATGTGATGAAATAACCAATCGTTTATTGGGACAACTAAACAAATGGTAAAAGAGAAATGGATTATGTCTCTGGAGAAGATATTTATTACCTTGGGATGTTGTGAAAAATATAAGGTTATATGTGATTTGTACTTTCTAAATGTTGATGTTGATCAATGGTGGTAAATGTCCTTCAATATTAGGGTGGAATAATATATGGATCTTAATGAATTTAAATATTTTACATAGTCATTCTTAAAAGACTATTTCTCTCTATAGAAACAAATTGAGATGAAGAGAAAGGTCCAAACAAAAAATAAACAGTATTAAGTATGGGGGAATAATTTTAATTGACCAACATAATGTTTTCTTGTTATTTAATAGATTAAATATGAAACATGGAGTGGAATATTGACCATTTAATTGAGGAAATTTAACATATGTTTGACAGCATTGATCTCTCAGTTTTAATACAAATGATAAAATATTTTGGTGTGCGTCCATAATAGTGAAATAAATTCTATACATCCTGCATATTATGAGTAAATAAATAGAATAAGTGGTCATATTAATATAATTAAAAAGTTAATATATCGAAGAAGAGGACGAGAACAAGGGTAGTTCCACCTTGTGAAAATTGTGGACTAAATCTCATTGGGAGCCTCTTAAAGGGGTTAAAATTCATTCATATGTGTAGAGATATGGGTCACGAGGAAAAATAATTCAAGGTAAAGAATTAATTATTGATTTACATTTCTTATATTCTTAATAAATTGGATAACATATTGTTTCACACCGACATATTTTTCAACATGAATGGTGTTGTGGGATGGTTGGACTCTAGGCCTTTAACCGGAAATCCTTATAAACCAAATGTTTTCAATAATAATGAGGATCTAAGAGGTGAATTGAATGAGAATATAAACTCTATGAATGTTAATAATAGTGGTCCATATATAAATATTACAGTGGAAGATGGACTATAGCTGAAGAATTAGAAAATTAGAATGAAATGGAAGAATAATTATAAACTATAATAAGAAAAAAATCCTAAAATCCTAAAGAATGTTTATACGGATAAGCACAAAAATACATTGTATGTTGTAAAAATGAATTTGTATTTGGTCCACATATGGATGACCTCAAATGTATATATATTTAAAAAAAGATAATAGATCAATAGTAAACTCCATCTAATGAAGGGTAACCACCATTATCCCTTTATATCCATATAATTATATGCAACATAACTCAATCACTGTGGTTCAGCTACAAGTCTTGATCCCTTACCTAATTTTAAGGACATAAAGTGTATATGCATCTTGCAGATCATGTATAGGTTGTCAGAATACTATCATTGGGCCACTGATATTGTATGCTTGTCATACATCCAAATCAATGCAACTGTATGGTATATATAAATAAAAAGTAAATTTCCACCCATTTATAAATGACATGATTTCATATTGCTCAAAAGCTAGAAGGAAGTGATCACTTACATCAGCCATCTTTAGAATAATATAAACTTGTCCCCCAAAATAAATATATGGAATATCATATGTGTATATATATATATATATATATATTTGAAGTAGAGAGGATCCATCACATAGTACCAAATGAATCCCCAAAAGAATAGAAATATTAGTGAACCCTTGGGTTCGACACCTAATAATGTCATTGACCCATTACATCAAAAACAATGTAAACCATCAACCAATGACATGGATAATCAAGTTACTAGTCTCTCAAACCTCATCTCATATTGGAATTTTTGATTCAAAACCCCATATCCCAAGGCATGATGATATCCTTACTGTAATTAATAATCTTCTTCACATCAATAGATTAAATCCCAAGGAACAAAAATATCTCTCATATATTATATAATCTATATTGGATCAAGAGAATAATTCTTTAGGTGTGATGATATCCTTCATCCCAATAATCATTGTTCATCATCCTCATGAGTAATGAAGAGACTCATTCCCCAATCAAGGGTCTCTAAATCGTCAATCAATGGTTCATCACCATCCTTGTGGCCTTGTATGGTGAGTGACCAAAACATATCTAATATTAAAAAAAATCCCCTATCCATAATAATCTAATTTGGCTCTCACCCTCAATGAGTGGTCAACACCTCCTCAATTGAGTCATATATTTGTGAACCTGACTCCAATAGTGTGTTGGCCAACCTCGTGAATGAAAATCACCAAAAAAACCAAAGACACATCTTCCTGTAATTCATGTACTATTGAGTATGTATCTAATACCCAATGATCAACTTCATATAATGCCTCAAGGGACATTCCCTCTACTAGAAAACCTTTTCATCTCTATCTAATGACCATTTATCCTATCTTGATGCTTATCATAACCCTAATCCTTGGGCCAATCCCAACCTGATTAACCAAATAACCTCAATCAAGCTGACCACCATTACCAAAATCAACCATCATAGCCTATAAAATTACCATGTAACCAAAAAATAAATATTAAAAATTATATTAATTCAATTTCAATCACAATCCCAAACCGATTAGGTTTTTTCAATCCACTTACATATATTAAATGTTTATAGTTTAGTAATATATTTCCAATAGACAAATCATATTTTCATAAAAACAAATTTCAAAATTATTCATGTACATAGTTAGGGTCTCACTATGAAAACACACATGGCTATATTATAAATCACATTTTAAACACTAAGAAAATCATGGAAAATATAGGAAGCACCTACCATGTACTAGTAATAACTCACTCATATGATATCAGCCTATAACTCTAGTTGAAATGAGAGAGAACTACATTTTAGAAGAAGGACCTACACATTTTGAAAAATGTGTTCAAGCATATTTTTCATTATTAATATAAACATAAAAAATATTATCTATCAAACTGAAGGTCATATCTATATATATGCAATGAGATAATCAGAGCTCAGATTACAGCTCTAATGAAAAGGGTCCCACAAATCCTACCTGAGGAAGGTTGTGTGAGACCTCTCGTACATGTGTGGTGAATATATGAGGAAATGTAGAAGAAAAAATCTGACAAAGATGGAAGATAATTTTGGCAATTTCTCAATATTAAATTAGCCATGCTGTTTTTCTATCTATGTTCCACCCATGATGTTCTCACTATCCAATTACCACACATGATTTGTTTAGGAAAAAAATTATCCAAACCATGCAGAAACCATTTGAATCACATCTGTTAAAACATTTAGAGGATTAACATGGTCCTGAACCCTCATATGCATATGATTTCACATTGCTTCTATTTCTTAAGTTTATACACAATGCTACTCCTCAGAGGTTTCAGGGTTTTAACTTAATGGGTACCTCTCCCTACACTTTAGAAAAATGGATGTTCTAGGATTTGACACTCCTAAAACTCACCTATAACCTTGAGGACTTGACGAGAAGAAAAATACATATATAAACAAGGCCCTGGGTTAATAAAACAATCAGATTCTAGTACATATGATCCATAGTAGTGTTCTTCTAAAAAAAATTATAAAAATTATAGCATGTTGATTAACATAAACCCCATTATGAACTCATGATGATACAATGAAAATGATTCACCAAGAATCCAGGTAATCGACCATAGAAGTGGCCATGGTGAGAAGGCCAGGATTTCATGATCACTATAGGTATGGTTGAAGAACACAATGATGTGGTGTGTGGTACTCTATTATTATATTCTAATTTATCTAATGCATTATTTAATTCTAGATCCTCAAAAAAATTTATATCTAATCAGTTTTCCAATGAAATTATACATTTTACTTTTAATTTAAGGAGTGAGTTATTAGTCAAAACACACATGTGATGTGTTACTACATAAAGGATGTGTTAGTTAGTACCTAATATGACACATAAACATGATTTTTTGTTTTCATATTGTTATAATGATTTTTGTTGAAATCAATATAATAGGTTGTAAGAACAGGCTTTTAAAATATAATGGGAATATATTTTTATAAGAATATGGAATTTATGATTTATGAGGAAGATATATAATGCCTTATTATTGAATTAGAGTCTTAATAATTTAAGTCAGATATATATCCAAAACTAGTATCTCTAATGAATGATATTATTGGTGAGGATAAGAAAATAGAATCTAGGGATAAAGAATGTAAACATCAAATTGAAGAAATGCATGTTGTATAGCAATAAATTCATGTATATGAGGTGGAATTACCATGACATCCACTAGATCATCATGTGGAGTTTTCCAATAGTTTAATTAGTGGTGCATTGTTAAAATCAAGGACTACCTGTAAAATGGACACTATAGAATTAGTTTAATTGAAGGAACAAATAGTGTAGTTGGGTGATAAGGGATTTATTCACCAAAGTGTCTCTCATTGTGAAACCCATGTTTTCATCATTATGAAGAAATATAGATCACTTAGTCTATGAATTTATTGTAGAAAAATCAATTCTATTATGATATAGAAAAAGTACTCTCTTTATCCCGTTAATTAGTTTTTTGATTATCCTCATTGTGCCGAATATTTTTTTAAAAATGACCTTCAATCGGGTAATCATCAATTGAGTGTAATGAAGGAATAAATTAAGAATCCAACATTCAAAATGAGGTATGAATAATATGAGTTTAAAATAATTCCATATGAATGGACTATTTGACCCTCAATTTTATGGGTTTAATGAACATAGTATTCATTGAATATGGAAGCACTCATGGTTTCATCTATATAACCATTTATTTGTGATTTTATGTATTTATAGTGTACAGGTAATGTTTGGGATAGTTTTTATGAACTTTGGTGTGTTTTTGGACATTTATAAAGGTGCACATTAGGTTCAATATTTGTGGAAATGATGATACTCATATTAGAAACCATACAGAGTGAGGTAAGGGCTAATGGGATGGAGAACAGTTAAGAGAACAACTTTTCACAAACATTGTAGTCACCCAGAAGAAACCATGCCAAATGGGACATAGAACTCTTGCACAGTTGCATCATAATTTTTATATCCATGCAGGACAACTGTGATAGGTCCTCTATTAGGTACAATAATGAACAAATTGTTTTCATTATTTTTTATCCTTTTGACTAATCCTGCATGTTTTAAAAACTGCATCCTAAAAAATAAGATATTGGTTGGGATAAATTTTAACCCCTTGTTTTCACATATTGTTGGCACTAAAAATATATTTCTTTTTCTAAAATTCAATGGAACTATCCCTATAAAATTTGATGTGATATGGAGACGTTATATAGTAAATGTAAGCCCAATTCCATTTGTAACTCATCATTTGTGATAGTTTTGAATAGGTTTCAAAGATATACCTTATTCCCTCTCTTAGTTTCAAAGATCTAGTCCATTTTCGACAGATATAATTTTTTATGCCAATAATTGTTATATTTGGAATTGTTAATGGTTTGGGGAGAGGTCAAAGGTGGGTTTATTGAGATTCCACTGGTTTTTAAATATGATTTCATGTCGGTCTTCATTTTATCCATTATTCATGAGGCATAAGGCTTCACTATAGACTCCAATTATTATAAGATGATATCTTAGATTCCATGTTATTATTTTTAATGATATTTATTGTGAAATTTTTTTAAAATTTATAGTTGAAACCCCTCTTTTTTTATAATTTTATGAATTGTGAAAATTGAGTGTTCGGTAAATAGTGAAATTTGTAACATAATACTAAAATGATGATTTTAAAATGTTTGTTTTTTTAATGCATGGAAAAGTGTTTTTCATAAATGGACTATTTTATATAAATTGTTTTGAAAATATTGTTTTGAAATGTGGTTGGCATAATTTGATTAATCATGAGTTGAATGAGATTGATATTGGTTGTGAGGTACCACCATCGAAGGGATAAGTTATAGAATAAAATTTCAGTCACCAATGGTAATACATTGATTATATGGTTTCAAGCATGAATTTTTTATTATCTAAAATATAATGGGATATGATAAAATGGAAATTGTAAAATGGATAAATGAATTGATTTATTTCAGTCATTTGTAACCATTTTTATGAAAAAAAATTGTTGTGAAATTGAATGGATTTGAAAGAAATAGTATTAAATTGTTTTATATAAATATTCTTACATGGTCTATCATCATGTAATGAATAGGAATTTAATTTTAGAACATCCTACTGAGTTTCATTACACATTCATACATTGACACTTGGATATTTTTTCATGTGACAATTATATGGACCTGGAAAAAATTATATATCACACTTTATTAGCTGTGATTTGTGATACATGGGATGTTTTGTGGAGTTGGATCATGGATCATGTTGGGAGAAGTTGAGTTATTTATTGGATTATTTGAATTTTGTCGATTTCTCTTCCAAAGTGTAGTTGGATGTTGTATTCTTCTTCTATGGTTCACTATAATATTTTTGGTTTTGATATCAACTATATTACTTTGAGTTTTTTTACATTGTTTCCATGCCTCATGATGCTAAATTTTTTTATGTAATGTTTGGTTGTGTGGTTTTAATTTCAAAAAAAATTATCCCCCATTTATAAATGAGTCCATTGGAATTTATTTCCATTCTTTTCCACCTTGGGAACGTATCTTGAGGCCATGTAATAATCCCACCTCAACTCATGCCAATGTGGAGGGGTGGTATGATACAATTTTTATGCCGATTCTGCTATGGTATTCGTTGATGACATATTGGTGTATTATAAAATCTATGGGGACCATGAGATTCAATTGTGGATTATTCTTGGCAATATTATAAAAAAATAATTATATGAGGAATTTATTAACAGTGAATTTTGTCTTTAGGAACATTCATTCCCTTGACATATTGTCACTATCTATGGGATATCAGTTGATCCTATGGAGAAAAATGCATTCATATAATAACCTCAACCAAAAACGATAAATGAAGTATGTAGTTTCATCAGTGAGAAATGAATGAATGTAATGAATGAATGTGAAGAATGATTTGATAATATAAAGAGGAGATTGGTCAATGCTTCAGTTATGACATTAGCATCTGAATGTGAGGGATTTTTCAAATATAGTTATTGAACTAATAATGGAATTGATTTTGTACTAATGAAAAATGATAAATATATTTTGTATTCATTGAGGAAATTGAATAATCAAATAAATTTCTTTCCTAACCATGTTCTTGAGTTGGAATCTATAATATTTTCATTGAATATATGAAGATGTTTTCTCTAAATGTGAATGATGTGAGATATACATGAATCATAAAATCATTAAAGACATATTTTCATAGACATAGATAATTATCAGAAGAATGATATTGATTAATCAACTAATTAATTATCATTTATCAATACACTACCACCCATGGGAAAAAATAGTAGAAGATGCATTCAGTATAGAAAATTACGGTGTTCATACCCAAATGAGGATTGACAGGGAACATATGCTGACGGGTCAAGTAAAAAAGGATATTTGAATCATTAAAGAATGGTATAATCATCCAGTTTTTCAACTATTTTGAAAATATATTTATTTGAAAATATAAAACATTGTAAAACTAAATATGAGAACTTTATGAAGAAAATTAAATATGTAAATGATGGGAATTATAAGCTTTCAGTTATAAAAATTTTATTCTTACATTTTGAAAGTGATTATGTGTTCCATAATTTCATGGTATTAAGATATATTTTTTTGATCAATCTCATAGCTCAAATATTTCTATAATCCATGGTAGTATAAAGGCATATATATATTTTAGGGATCTTTCTTGGTGGGATAATAAAAAGAAGGAAAATTTTTATTATATTTCCAGATGCTTTAGTTTTCAAAAAAGTTAATGTTATGAGACATCTACCTAGAGGATTCATAAAACCTCTTTCTATTTCATTATGAAAATGTAGTGACATTACTATAGACATTTCTAATAGACTACCAAATAATTTTCGAAATAATGATTCAATATGGGTATGCATTTAGCACCAAATCAAATATTAACATTTCCTCACTATATGAAATGATTTATTTCTTTATAATCATGAGATAATCTTTATTAAAGAAGATTTAATATATCATAGGGTACATATTTGAATAGTTTTATATATATATCCCCATTATAGATTAAAATTAAAAAAAATGCATCATAAGGTTCTTGATACTGAGTTTAATCATAGAACATCCTTCCATACACAAATTTATAGAGACAGGATGGACTATTCAAAAAATGGAATAAATATTTATGGCATACTGACATGATCATAAAGGTATTGGGTTTCAGTATATAACATTTGTAGATTTTTCCTATAATAATTTTTTTTGTATAATCATTCAAATGGTGTTGTTTGAAAAATTATTTGGAATGGGAGGTTTTACACAAACTTTTTGGAATAAATATTTTGTAAGGGAACTCATAGTCATAAAATGTGGTGAAGATTAAAGAAAAATGTAAGGACTATTCATGATTACATTAAAGAAGCTAATATTATGAAAAATACGTATACCTATACTCAGATAAATTATTTTGAATTCCAAGTGGTAGATATTTTTTTCATAAATGCATATCTATATATGGTTGATATATAGTTTTGTATGAAATACAAAATCATATATAGTTAAATTGGAAAATGTGAAATTCTAGACTTAATTTAATTTTTTTATTATCCTTTAGAGATGAAACAAAATCACTAACATGTACTTGACTTGTTCCACATATCATTGTTAAGGAATTACCAGAAAAACCCAACACAAGTGATAATGTATGATGAAATAGAAATTGAACCTAAAATTTTTTACTGTGAAGAATCGATCATAGTTTTTGGTAGTGGAGAAAAAGTATTGGGGATTTATATGACTCATATGGTGATGGTACATTAGTGAAATTGAAAAATGGAGTAAGAAAAATGTGAACTAATGGATATTATGAACAAGAACCAACATCATATATTTATAAGGCAATATAAATATAAATTTAGGGAAGAAATTTCTATATGAAGGACGTTTTTTACACCCAAATACATTAGAATATATTTCATCTAAAATAAATTTAATTTCATTTATAGATTATGAAATATACAAGTCTGGGTGTAAACAAGAATACTATATTAAAACGTTATTCTAACATGAGAATTATAAAATAACCATTTGGATCAGGTGGTATGAATAATAACAACTAAAATATTAATAGTATAGCTATCTGTTGATTATAAATTAAATAAGATTAATTTTTTTGTAAAATAGATGATTTTAAAAATAATATTTTTTTAATAGTGTTATTATTACACAACATAATAATAACATAAAATAAATTTTTAACATTTTTTTAATAACTATTTGAAAAAACAATCCTCAATTTTTATATCATAGTATAAATTTTTTTCATAAGGTTAGTTTTTTGTACATTTTGAAATTTTTATTTTTTGGATAAATGGTGATAATTTTTGATATTTAATTAATTTTTTTTATGTTTATACTATTTATAATTTTAAATTAAATTTATTTTCTGAGAAAAATCAGATAAAAATTTGAAAATTTTATTGAATTTACATTATTAGAATATTTTTAGTTCAGAATTTTAAAATTATTTTTTATATTTTTAAACATGTTCTTTTTGAAACCTCGTTTTCTCATTGCATCTATGGGAATAATAATAAATTACATTTCACCACATATGATAATTTAATTTCTAAAAATTCATTCCATATATGTAATAATCAGTATTTATAATATGTAAAGTGTACAAAATTATTTTTTCTACCAATATTAATCATCAAAACTGCCAAACTTAATTAAAATGGTTTAGGGAAAAATATATTTACTCATGGGTTAAACATAAAAGATAACTCATAAATATGTTCTACCAACTTGTAAAACACTTTTCTAAATATATTTGAACCTCATAACTTATAGTATCTATAATTTTCAATTTTTTAATGTTATGACAGGAAAAAAACATCGGTATAATTCATTCTTTCAAAGAACTACATGTTTTCCACATACCTCAAGTATAAAATAAAACCCCTATCCCAACTTCACTACTCATTAAAATCCATTTGATTTAAAATATTCCTTATCTAATAACTTAAAAAATTACTTCCAATCATCCTATAAGACTTCTTTTTGGGTGAAATCCAATCTATGAAGGATTTATTGCCAACCTAAGGATGATAATCAGGGGAGAGTTAACATTATTCAATGAGAATTTTTATTTTAATTCATCTTTGACCCCCTTGATTTTTTATTAAACCATGCTTAAATTATATCTTGTTTTCCAAACATATATATTTACAATATTTTTTTTCAATCTTTATATATTGGGTTTCTTTATTTTAAAAAACTCCAAAAAATAAAACACACATAGTAAGACAATGCAATTTTACTTTCCAAAAAAAATTGGTGATTTTCTCCACCTCAAAAAATGTAGAACTATTTTATTGTAGGATGTATATTTGATAATATCTATAATGAAAAATACTTTCACATAAAAATTCACTAAATTAATTTATTGAGAAATTATTTATTGGCATTTATATACCAAAAAAATATACATCAATAAATTTTAATCAGCATTATTTAATTTTTATAGTTTCCAGATAATTATTCCTCAAACAATTCTATAAAATACCATAAAAACTATTTTATTGAGACTAATAATATATATATATACCCTATAAATATATATTCATGTTTCACCACTCAATTAATTTAATTAAATTTTTCAAAAAAATAGTTTAATTATAATATATTCATAAAAAATAATAAGAAATTTTGGTAAAATAAAAGAATAAAAATATGTAAAAAAATATATATGTGATCAAAATTTTGAAAATAATAAAAAATATATGATATGTTAATTTTTTGAAAAACAATCCTTATAAAATAATTCATATTAAATAATAAGGACTTAATTTCATTGGATTTTAAAAATATCAAAAATATATATTAGAAATACCTTGATAATTAATTCATATTACATTCGTAGTTAGTAGGAAATATAATCTTAGGGGAACATATTTCTTGTAATACATTATATTATTGATGACTTTTTTACCACATAATACTATAAACATAGAAAAATGACATGTTTTCATAAGACATGGCAATTTTTATTAATTCATTATATTTGAAAAAACCCCATTTTATGAAAATTCATTTCATGATACTTTATAGAACATTAAGACTCTATGTTCATATTATAAATCTATTTACATTGTGAGAAATTCTTTTTCCAAAACATTCAGTTTATATTCATATGAATTTAAAAATTATATGACATTTGAATTTTGAAAAATCATATATTATATGTTTTTTAGTAGAATATTCCTTTATAAATTTTTTTAAGACTATAAATTTTTTTAATTGTTATAATTAAAAAATATGTAGATATTTTTTTAGTTCATGTGTAATTCAATAGATTATAAAATTTATATTTTATTTTAAATGAAGTTCCTATGAAACCAACCAAATATGAAAGATTAATTATTAAAAAATAAATCAATATAATAATTTAATCAATATAATTATTTTACTCTAAAATTTGTGAAATCATTATCACAACCTGAATTTACATCGCCTAGGTTGCAACTCTTGATGACCACCTCCAACCGACAATGGGATGGAAACTAGCATTGTGTATGTATATCAATAACATTGTAGGATTGTCAAAGTATCTGTATACATAGACATATCACAATGTTAACATAATGATGATATGTAAAAACAAAAAACAACCAATGCATTAATACATCTATATCTCACAACCAGAGTACAGCAGAAGTACTGAAAGTGAAAGAAGGAAAAAACAACACCCAAAAAATTAAACTATAATAGTGTTGGACCTATTCAAAAGGAGAGAATCAATTTCCCATACAACTTTTCAGAATATTTTATACCTAGCTCCATTAAAAACCTCATCTAATCTAGCAAACTAAGCTTTTTCGGGCTCAGTTACTTCATTGAATCTGTCGAATGGTCGGTGTTTTGTGAAAGACACAAAACATGTGTGAGAAATTAAAGTGAAGGGGAGAGTATAAAAAAACACATTAGCCACCCCAAAAGACACACAAAAAAAATTTCTACTTAAATAAAATAGTCCAATTGACCTTGGAAAAGGGAGCACCGATAGAGAGAGAGAGAAACTATATCTCAAACATTTCATGGCTATACATGACATTTCAAATCGATCTACATGTGGTGTCAACCCGATATGTTAAATCACCACATATTATACTAGAAATCTCCCAGATATACTATTATTAAACAGTAAGTCTTAGGAGGTTCCAACCTCATAACTAGCAATAAGATTCTCATTGTAGGCTATAACCATAACATAAAACCAAGAGAACACATGCCACAAGCTCAGCCATCCCATATGGTTCCTATCTGATAGATGAACTCCATCGGGAAGAACTATACCATCCATGTGATATGTTTGAGTGAACATTCCCTATAGAGAACATCTTACTAGGTCTAGTTCAAGTTCCCAATACTAGATGTCTTGTCATCATTATCTTGTGCCCAACACATGTTAAATATAACCATGTAAAGAAGAATGACCCTCATCACTATAGAATGTTGAGGGAGTATTGATCCATATTATGAACATCAAGCTTATTCTCTAAGAAGAGACAATATAGGAACCCACACCTCGCAAGAATCATGCTGTCACGGGAGTACTACTCATAACTAACGTGTGATACCTCTTCTTCTCATGTATGGAGTGGAACACACCTCAGTCCATTGAGGGAGGAGTAACTCTTATATAGGTATTTTTAATATCAATTGAAGGATCCCTTTCCTCATAACTGTATCTCATAGTTGAGGGAGCTCCAACTCCAATGGAGGTCCCACTCACCCTTGCTACATGGATTTGTGGGAGTACTACTCTGAAATCAAGGACTTGCGCTGTGATCCAATGGTTGATTAATCCTCAAATAATGGAGGATTCACAACCTGATGCATTATAGAATACCACTATATGGATCAAGGAGCCTCAACCTAACACTGTATGAGAGTACAACTAAGTGGCTAAATGACCCACACCCTAGTTGGAAATGGGAGTACCGAGTCTCCCATATCATTCATTATGGGGACCAACACAATGATCTGACGTGGTAGTACCAACCCTAGGCATGAGGAACTACTCTCGGACATGGTAGGGGATTACAAACACTTTCGGAACAACAAATATAGAGTACCTGCACCCTTAGATAATAGGGATGTTAATACTCCTAGGATAAAGGACCCATACTATAACATGTAGCGAAATAAAAACTCTACCTATATGTCATATATGGAGGACCCACACCCTGGTCCAATAGATGGGTACTTTCCATCTTCATGAACATGATAGGGAAACATGCACCGCAGTCTACCAGTGGCGTAACACACCTAGATGAAAACATCAAAATTTAACAAAGCCACATCGATGAAGTGTGGACGGATGAAGTGTGTGGTGATGAGGGGAACACCATTTACTCCTAGGAGATCCTCCTGACAATGATTTCCTTAGGATATACCTAGGTTAAACATGGTATTTTGAACCCATACATGGCCTCATAAATATTATATATTACATTGGGTTCGAGTCCCTTCTGTTTCCTGTGAAACTACACTTATGTGAAAAAAATATAATATTATTAATATCACCACACAAAGGATCCTCAGGCCTAGGTTTCTAGTGCCAACCCAAAACTAATTATTAAGAAAAATCTCCAAAATATTATAATGTTGTACTGGTCAAAACTTTAGTCATTACATTCACCACACCATATGTATTTTCATCCTTAAAACGTGGATTCCTATGCATAATGGAAGAAATTACGATCTCTACTAAACTTCAATGCCAGCGAGCTCCCCAAGGGTTCATGTGCAGCTTATAAGAACCCAAATAGAAAAACCACAAAGTTCAAACAAAAATTTTGTCCATATTTTACTAGCCATAATTGTGAATAAAATTGCACATGTCCCTCTAGATGTGATAGGTGGGAAATCACCATGATCTATCTACACTCATGGGGTTCTAGTGTCACACCACCCCACTAACCTTACGTATACACTAACTGAGTTCCCCAATCCTCATCCACCCCTAGATAGAGTATACTATATCCTCCTCATGAGTTTCAAATTCAAGTTTGACACTGAACATGCAGGGGTATTTAAGAAAAGAAATGGGCTGTACAGGATTAAACATTGGGTCTTACGAGGACCATCCTCTACAAACCTCCAACTACAACATAACATTCCAAAATAGAAAAAATGCCACACCAACTAGTAGAATCTCATCTGAGTATGGATGGTATGTTGCTAATCCACACCATATAAACATAGTAGGGTATAACTATGTCACTCTAGAATGATTCTATGCAAGGATCCCTCACACTCAGGGCCTCCAAGAGTAAATAATTAGATCACAGAAACCCAACTGGAAAGGCCCTAACCAACTCTGAAAATCCATCGTGAAACATCCTGCTAAATAAATATTTCCAAAGAACTCATCCACCAATCCATGAAACTGTCCACTTTGGGAAACCCTAAAACACCCACATAGTCTTTGCCACATAAAAAAATTCTATCCCATTTTGGAAAGGGTCCCCATCCCCATGAGTTCGAAGCTACGTCAAACTTAATCAGATCATCCTTAAATGAGTCGCATACAAATCTCACACAAAACAACTGAGGGTTCTAATGAAAAAGGGATTTCCAACCACACATTGGGTATTATTACTCCTTCTTTCACAACTACCATCATGTGATTCTATCGACACCGCATGTCATCCTGGTTAAACCTCAACCAAGAGGCAGAAGGAAAATGGGCACCCAAAATAGTGTAATAATTGCTACTATATAAAGTCAAAGAGACACAAGGAGTACCACTATTAATATTTGGAGTCATTTTCAATGAAATCTATGACATGAAATTATCCAATCACACGTCCAATAGCTCCCTGAGCTTGTCTCTATCCACCTGGGAGTGGTACTAGAAACACCACAAACAACCTACCAAATCCTACCGCTCTTCCAGCTGCTTCTTCTAATCCACTATCTTATAGAACTCCTCTCCCAATAGCTATCTTTTCCATGGTGGGAAATCAAAAAAATTAATCTAATCATCATAGAGGGTTGAAAATCACCAATGAGATGTCCCCATCTATCACAAGCATAACACCGCATCTCTTACAGTTGAATAGATCATCAATGATACTCAATAACTACAGACCCATGAAACTGTGTCTTGTGATGGGTATGCCCCCCTACTCCACGATCCTAGGACCCCTCATTGGCTAACTCAATGAGACACCTCTATCTCATGACCACTTTTATAGGTCACATCCACATATTCTTCATATAGGAAACATTCTACCACCCAATCTCACTCTGATACTCTAGTGTAGGTGGGAATTAAATGTGGAATCACACCCACCATGATCTCCCAATGCAAGACCTGATTGAAGGACTGTTATCTGAAGAAATAATAAAATAATATATCCCATGAGTATCATGAAAAATCATTGACCCTCATGGAAAACTCCACCACATTCACGCTCTCCTTCTTAAGCTGTAGATGGTTCTAGATTTACACTGATCTTAATGTAGATTGGTAAAACTCTCACCTAATGAGTTGCTCGAACTACTCATATGTGAGCATCACATCATCAAGATACTATATCATAAGACTCCACCAACATCTTACTTAACCCTATAGTAATCTTGCCGCTAGGATCTCAATTTGATCGATATGTGTCCTAAGTTAGTGGGAAACTCATGTGAATGTTTCAAAGCATTTATCAAGTGCCTTGGGGTCTAGATCACCCTGGTATATCAGAGGACACTACCTGTAGAACTCATGTAGTCCACTCATCCTTCATATATCCTCATATTGAGATTCCAGTAAAAGCTTCTACTTAACAGGTTGTGGCACCACTGGCATACTACTCGGAGGTAGCAACTTAGAATTAGTTCCCTACACTAAAGCCTCATCATTGGGCATATTGTCATCACAATCACTATGTATATTCCTATATAACTATTTTTTCAAGGTAATACGGATATAAAAAAAGAACAATTATTTTAGAAGAGTATATTTAGGGATTTGACTCATGAAGGATAGAAAAATAAAAATCCCAGCCCTATATAATTCATCTACCATTTATTTCTCAGTGACCAGTGTTCTAATTTACTGAGTGAAAAATATAGTTATCAACGTCTGAATGAATGGATATGTAAGTCTTCAGACCAACACTAGAACATATATCCTAAAACCTAATCTATATAAAACTTAACACATCCGCTTTGCATACCAATGCATGATCATTACAATGCTGTCCCAATGTGGGACCAACCACCTCTGATACCACTCTATCACAACCTGACCAGATGGGGCCTAGTCTGCAACTGCACAGTCCAGCCTCCATTAGGACAGGGGCTGGTTCCTATCACCGAGTAGGCATATCACTAACATGAGACACATTTCCTATGTACCTATACGCATGTACACATCTCAATGCTCAGAAAATGATAAATAAAAAAATATACAACTAATGCATGCATACATGTAAGCTGTGGATACCTCAGGTCCTCTATGGACTTCGTCTAAAGGATTTTTCTCTGCACCATACCCCAAATATATGTAAGAAAATACCATTCATGGGTAAGTATAAAAATATAAATATGACTCCCCAAAACTCTATAAAGAAAAAGAGAGCAACTAAATGAAAATATTCTTCCTGACATAGCCATAGAGAACCCCAATCAAGAGAGGTACTGCATCTCAATCCATCCTTAGCTGTACAAGACATATCAACATGGACTACAAGGGCTGTCAACCCTAAAAAATTTTAACACCTCAAGGACTCCCAAAAATTACCCAAATTTACTCATCCCTGACACTAAGTCTCGTGAGGTTCCAAGTTCATTTCTAGCCATAATATTATGTTCAAGGCTCTAACCATAACATTAATCTTGGAGAACACTCTCCAAGATATCATACATACCAGATGGAACCATTCCAAGAGATGCAATCCATTGGGAATAACACTACCATTCCAAATGGTATGACTAAGATAATTTTCTCCCTCATGAACATCTTACTAGTTGTAGCTTTAGTGACTAGTACCAGAGGTCCTATCATCATTACCTTATGCCTATCATAAGATAATGAATCGCAATTGAAGAGGCCCACCCCTCGCCATTTACCATAGTTTAGGGAGCACTACTAAAAAATATGAACGACATGAATCTTAACTAATTAGTGAGAACACATGGACTCACACCACGCCACTTCCCAACATTGAAAATTGAACAATTCTTAACTGACCCACAATACCTATGTCGCTCCTGTATAGAGTGGAACACACCATAGTATGTCTAGGTATCACTAACTCCTGTCAAGTTATCCTTCATATTATATATAGGGATCCACTCCTCGTAAATATATCCCACATCTGAGGGAGCTCCAAATCAATTGAGTGACCTTCTCCCCAATGCTACTCGGATATTTGGGAGTACAAATCTGAAAAAGAGTACCCTCACCCTAAACAAAAAGTGGAGAATTACTTCAACAATAATGGACAAACACCCTAATGTAATATAGGAGTACCCCTCTACGGTTTGAGGACCATCACTGAATCCTAGTAGGGGAGTTCCACTCAGTGTCAAGAGGACTGGAACCTGAGTACCAAAGGGGAGTACTGACGATGCCTACATTTTAACTATCAGAAAACCCACCTTAATACGATAGGGGAGTACCGACCCCGGGATTGAGGACACACTCTCTCTCATGGTATGGGAGTACCAACTCTATTGGAACAACACATTTAGAGGAACCCCACCCGAGAACGGAAGAGGAGCACCAACTCCGATGATAGAGGACACCTGCTCGAACATGGAAGGGGAATACTACTCTAACCTATACATAATATAGGGGGGACTCATTCCCTGGTCCATCAAGGGATTACTATCTAGGTTCATTAAAATCATGGGGAATCCTATACCCTAGTCCATTCGGGGTGTAACACCACCAGAGGAAACTAAAAAAATGAAATGTACTTACACCCATGATGTGGGGAGTCTCATATCTGACTAATAAGAGATATAAGGAAAAGACACACCCTAGTCCTGGAGGGGAGTAACAGTCTATTCGTCTCTCTACGCATACCAAACTGATCTCTATCATCAGATTATTACAACCTCAAAAGTGTCTTTCTTGATTTTTACAACCACATATCTCATAAGATATAATGGAGGCCACCATCATATTGTACGTAGAAAAACACTCTGGATAGGAATTCCACAATTTTTCAGTACCATAGAATCTCCATTTTAGTGGCGGTTTGGTAGCGGCAGTTCCTAGAACCGCCACTGAATCATTTTTAAAAAAGGTTTCCCGGGGATTTATAATATACCGCCGTGAAACATTTTTTTAACAGCCCTGACCCTTCCCCCCCACCCCAACCCTTCTCACCCAGCGCCCCCGATTCTCTCGCCCCCCCCCCCCCCCCCCGCTTTCCCCGCGACCACGTCCCCCCATGACCCCAGCGACCCCAGCGACCCCACGACCCCGGCGACCCCGCGTCCTCAGCGACCCCGACCCCCGACAACCTATACAAACCCTACGGTTTGATTTCTAATTTTTTTGGTTGTTTTGATATTAATTATTTCTTTATTATTATTGTTTCTTATAATAATTTGTAATGTTGTATTTATTGTATTGTATGCAGATGTTTTCGTTTATGATTATTTGTTTTTCTACTTATATCATGTGATTTTTTATATATGTATGTTAGTTTTTATTCTTAAGTGATGGTTTTTCTATCTTCTTGATTGTTTGTGGTTATTTGATACTATACTCGTGGTTTGTGATGGATCAAGGTTACAATACATACGTATATTATGGGTTATAATGGATTAAGGTATAACATGTACACATTTCCCTAGGTTGTGATGTATTTAAGGCTATGTCATGTTTTTGGATGTGATGGCTCGCGGTTATAACATCTGTCAGGTAATGATGTGGAAATTTAGTGGATGTTGGGATGGTTAACACTGGTTGAGAGTTGGAATTTCTTGTTATGCTGATGTGATGATGATGAGATGATTGAAATAGGTTAAGATTTGGGATTAACTATTTTCTAGCTAATATGATGATGTGACAGTGATGATTGATACATGTTAAGAAGTATCTAGCATGTTCTGTTCACTATCCACAAGGACTTACTACAAAAGCAATAAATAATGATCTTTAATGGGTTGCTATGGAAAGTAACAATCAAATTCGTTAACCTTTTCTAGTACCAATAAATAGTTTCTCTAATATATATATTTATTCTATAAATCCTATTTTTTAGACGTGTTTTCTTTGAAGTGGGGATAAAGTTACGAAGAATGTCTCTTTAGAGATCATCCATGTCAATGACCCCTCCATGTTATAGGTTGTATATATATATATTTATATTCCCTTTATGATCCCTCTAGAGACAATGTTTATAAGGCCCCAGCCTCAAACCTTACTTAATATTGAATTAAATGAGTAATTCACATTGAGGATCTTTTCAGGTTTAGATTTTTAGAGAATTAGTACATAACTATTACATCTCAAAAGATTACAAAGTAGTCGCTTCTACTAAATTTCCATAAAATAAAAACTCTTTAAAAGAAACATGTATAGTTCCATGTTTTAGGTAGCATGACTTTCCCTTGATCCCATCCTTGACCCTATCCCACGCTATGTCCTGTGAAAAACATTTCAAAAACTTGGGATGAGCATAAGAAGCTCAGTAAGGGATACACAAAGAATGAAAACTGTTAGTTTTTTAAAACAACAAGTAAACCATGAATACTTTATCAATGTAATACTTTTCACCTTCATGAAGTAGTAAAAACTATTCACTGAAAAAAAGTATCATTACTCACCTTTTTGTAACCAAAGGATTACCATAAAACCCATATAAAGAACACATAACATATATAAAGGTAACTTGGGACATAAACATACTTAAGTGGAATAACCATACAGTCGACTTCCACACATATCACTTAATGGAATAGCCATACAGCCAATTTCCATACATACTTAATGGAATAGCCATACGGCCGACTTCCATACCCAATGCATTGGAGGTTATAACGTAACCACCCGTCCTGGTATTCACGGCACCACCCGTCATATGGTTTATAACGTAACCACCCGTTAAAATTTCCAAGTACCAATATAAAAACATAAAACATAAAACCAATATAAATGAATGATAAAATTTCCACATCACAATATATCATAATAGAATCCTTTATCAAAACCATTTTCAAAACCATTTAAAATATTTAATAAAGAGATTTTTGAATCAAAGTGTCCCATACCACCTTGAAGCTTAAAATTTTAAACCATTAATATCAATATAAATAAATCCTTAAAACCATTTTCATAACATGGATATTAAAAAGAAAAAATAATTAAAACATTTAAAATGACATTTTAGTTAAAGGTGTTTTACCAAAATTAGAGACACTTGAATACAATAATTGAGGAATAACATTTGGTCAGAACTTTATAATATCATGAGAATAAATGGATTCATGATATAATATTCCAAAGGACAGTATATACACCATATAAGAGTGAATTGGTGCATAATAACAATGAACCCTCAATAGAAATGTCAAATGTGATGAAATCCCTTATAAAGAAGGTGTCCTTAAATTGAGGACAAATCAATCTCAAAAATATGTGTGAAAAATATAAATACACCCAATATAAGTGGATATTAATTGTAAAACAATAAAAGGTCATTCACACATATTCAATGGATGACATATTCAATGACTACATGTTGAACCCAAAGAAATCGAAATTGGGTTAAAAAGTTCCCTTGACAGCCTAACAGCATCGCATCAAAATGAGTTGATGAGAGATAAAAAGTGTATCTCATCACATGGACATAAAATTTACATCAATAAGGATATATGAGAACATATCCCAACATAAAAATATGTAAATTAAAAGACCCAACAAAATAAGTCTTTTATAAAAGAGGAGGGTGACAGGTTCCCTTACCGACTTGGGTATCTTTCAAAACATACACCCCGTGAAAGAAGGAAAATATATCATTGATGTAAATAATCATAAACGAAAGTATATTACACAAAGATTATAATAATGTGCAGTACATACCCCACTCAATGCAATTTGTGGCAAATGTAGCATAAATCTCACGGGAATAAAAGTGAGATGAAAAATCCCTTACGAAAACACGGCAGCCTAACGGCGCCACATAAAACTTCCGAATATGGATTGATGAGAGAAAATAGGGTATCTCAACACATTAAAATAAAATTTACTGCCAGAGGAATAAAAATAACATCCCCCAACATTACAAATAGGAGCCTAAAATAAGTGACATAAAGGAGAGTACTTAAAAAGAAAGAGAGACGTTAGATCTCTTACGAAAGTTCGGCAGCCTAACGGCGCCACTCAAAACTTCCAAAATGGATTGATAAGAGAGAATAGGGTATCTCATCACATGAACATAAAAATTACAGTATGAGTAATATAAAAGAACATCCCAATCATGATCTTAAAATAAATGACACAAAAGAGTGTACTTAAAAAGAAAGAGAGTTGTAGGATCCCTTACCTCGGGTCTGACTTGACACGATCGTTCTTTAATCTCCTGAATAATAAACCTGGGTTAATTTCTACTTCCTTAAGAACCTTTTTCAAGTTCACTATTCCTTTTATATTACTTATTACCATGTCATAAACATTATGTAATAATTTAAGTTAATAATATTTGTTTTGCCGATATTTGGTTCTTAAGTCGAAAGTGGACTTCTTATAATTACATGTTGTTCTTGTGGCCAAATGTTTATTATATCCAGAATTGTATTCATCATTTAGATATCACATATTTCATATATATCCAGTACATGCATGCATTTATAACATTACATAATCATTTAGAGGTAATAAATGAAATGCACCGTTCATGGAGACGGTAATCCGTACGTACGCATGAACGCTACTTTCATTTCTATTTCGTATTTTATAGAATGGAATCATAATGATATAAAGGTATATTATAATTCCAGTATAATATCATATATAATATCATAGTTCCATCCTTTATACGTCCCACATATGGTATTTAACGAATCAAATCACTTTGAGGGGGCAGTAGTCCGCACTTCCTAAAATGAAGATATCGCGTATACCCATAATGGAAGCCATAAAGGTAAGACACAAATGAAAAATAGAGAAGCATAAGTAAAACATAAACATATTATATATCATATATAATAATAGTGACATCATAATGGACACCTTTGAAGGTGTTAAATGAGTATTGAACAATCATCGTTTCGGGAGGCACAATTTCGCCATCCATGGAAATCGTATGTTCTTTAACCATTTGATGTAGTTGTGTGAGAGTGTATCTCGAATAAATCTTATAACAACATCCTAGTATATTGAAGATACAGGTGTTGTTACAAAAGAAATAAATAAAAAGAGTTTAAGGGGTTGGAGAAGCAAAATAAAACAAATGAACATGAGAGAATGAATTACCTTTAAAAGTGTAAGTCCTTTTGATTTGAGCCTAAAGGCTTCCTTTGAAAAGATTCTGCCCAATGGGAATCCACTAGGATGAGGAGAGGGATGTGGAGAGAGTAAATGGTCAGGGGTTGGCCGATCCAAAGTCTTGAGGAGTGTGTGAAATGAGGTAGAGGTGGGGGCCTTTTATAAGAGGAGAGGAGGGGCACTTTTGGAAAGTAAGAAATATTACTTTATTTGAAAATGTTTTTCGGTTTTAAAATGTTTCACATTGATATAAGTCGTGGATAAGGTGATAAGGCTTCCAAATACACTCATCCAATAAGTTTTGGACATGTGTAGTTCATATATTTTACATTATCTTTCCATTTTTTTTAAATCTTCAAATAATGATGTCATCGCTGCATCATTATTATGTCATAAATAATTTAATTTATTTAATGTCTAAAAATTATAAAAAAATACTATGATGTGGGAAATATTTTTAGCATTCCAATTACTATTTATAATAAAAAATATGACATGTATAAACCCACTTAAAAATTGTTTTAGTAAAACATATCATGTTTGTGTCATTTTTACTTTTACATTGAATAAACAGTTATTTATGTCATTTCCCAACCAAAGTGGATCCATGGGGTCCCCAAGTTGGCCCATGGCTTGTCTTGGTCGGACATGACTCACCCAATAGGTGTAGGACAAGTGTCAGGGTGTTTTCACATTCTTATAATATCATTTTTACCATAAATTACACTAATTACCACTAATCGCGATTAAAAACTTAATAAGTTACTATTCACCAAAAAAAAATTATTTTCATCCCATTGAACCACATTTTACATACTAATTACAACCATGTATGTCGGATTTTCAAAATTCAATACACATTAGTGGTAAACTTTCATTTAACTGAAAAATCAGTTTGCTTGATTACCACTTAGTGGTTTCACTATTCATAAAAAATTGGAGTTTTTCAGAAAAATAAAAAAACTTCACCCTAAGCTATATTTGATATTCCGAATTCAAAAATGAAGTCCATTTTTCAAAATTCAAAACATATTAGTCACATTAATTAATTTAATAATTAATTCCCGATGTCAGAGCAAATAGAGTGTTTTTATAAAACAATAAGTATCAAAAGATTGACACTAGTTTAAGTCTGATTTCAAAGTGAAATTAATTCCAACGACCACTATTGGATTTAATGGTAAAATTATTTTCTAATTTCACTTTAAAACCAATTCAAAATATAATCTAATCATATAAATAAATTAGATTAAAAAGAGGATTTGAATTAAAATACAACATTTTACAGTATTCATTAAAAAAATGAACATTATCGGAAAGATACCAAAATTTTTCACAAAGTAAATATTGATGTCCCGATTCTTAAGAAGAGTTTTATTTGGTCCAATAGAATGTATAAGAGTGAACAAAACTATATTTAATGATGGTTCACCATCAAAAGGCGATAAGTGAACCTTTAGTGAAAACTAGGGCATATATGCCTAAAATTGAATTCTTTCCGTATTTTAAGCCTCTATCCTTTATTGGATAAATGTAAAAAAATTTAAAAACATATATAATAATATTTTAGTTATTTCTATCCATTCCCACCATTACAACGGCAACATGTTAACTACCATTTAAAATAATATTATTTTATTATTAGAGTGCAACGTAAGATTCCCAAGAAACTCGTTGTTGCGTGTTGGGTACGCCATCGAGCATAGCGTCCCCTATAAAGTCATTTAAATATTTTATTCACAAATATGGATAAATATGAAATGCCATATTCTTTATTTACCTGGGGTGTTACATCCTTCCCCCCTTTTTGGAATTGCGTCCTCGCAATTTTAAAATTGCGCTTGGAAACATCCTTGAAAGTCCCACATCGGAACAAAAGTCGGTAAAACAAACACTTTAAAATAAAGAAAGATAAGTACAAAGGTCACCCGAGTTAACCCATACTAGGATTCCGAGTATGAAAATATGAACATGGAGGAAAAAACAAAGGGTCATGTTCTGATGGAGAGTGATAGAAAACATGTTTAGGATAAAGTTAACCATGAGAAAATCTCAAACTTGTGATGGGTTAAACGGTATTCGATTCCCCAGTAGGAAAAGTTAATAGACAACATTTTTGTTTTAAGTTACTTTTTATTGAGGAATTTATTCATAAGGAAACATAATCACTTATCATATTGACTTTCAACTTTTATTAGATTCCTTACACAAACTCATATTTTCTCCAAAAGACGAGTATTTAGGAAGACTTGTTCACATTAAGAGTACTATAATCATCTTCTAGAGAATCACCTAATCCACAAAATAGAACTATATACTTCCCATGTCATTAACCAAAACCAAAACCAAAAAGGCTAGTACAATATCAGATAATCCAGAAAAGGATAACCCTTTATAAAAAGAAAATCTATTCTTAATCTCCAAAATAAGTCCAACAAAACCCTAAAGTTCAACGAGGACCATTATATAATCAATTTGTCCATAAAATTCTTCAATGTAAACCAATATAAGTTTGAAACCCAAATATTTGAAGGATTTAGTCACATAGTCTTCCAAGATAAATCGTAACATTTATCTCCAAACAATATCAGTTGCTCCTAAAGTCTCGTTTTGAAAAGTAATTAACCTAATCACATATCCTCCATTATAGGTTAATCATTTTCATAAATAACCCAAAATCAACTTACTCTTAATTCATAAAATCACATAACTAGAATGAATCAGTCAAACTAACCAGGGACATCACGTAGTCCAGTGGTAGGCGATAAATACCAGTCGCACTTTGGTTGTGGGTTCGATTCCCGCAGCTTTGTCCGACGCGACGGGATGTCACACGGTCTACGTGTTGTCCTTTTTCCAAAACTATATAATTCTTAAAAAATTCCCCAAAATGAGAAAAAATCTTCAAGAATAATCATAACATATTTTAACCTCACGTTTATCTCATTCCTTTCATTTTCCATCATATCATAGAGTAACCCATAATTACCTAAAAATTAAGTATCATATAAACCCTAATGGTTACCTTAATAATTATTACCTGAATTTCCACATCGAGTTGGCCATCTCGTACATGATGCATTAGAGAACTCACCAAAGTTGAAGTGGTTGATCATGACTCCTTGATATTTGGTTTAGAACAACCACGAGTTTCCTCATTGAATCCTCCATTTTATCTCGTATCTTAATCAGAGAACCACCACAGTTTCCTTCAAACCTGTTGTCTCTTTGGTGCCTGCTAGATCCATCCATTCACTAAAAATAGAAATGTCAGTGTGAGTATATCAAAAAAACCATCATGTACTAATGAGGAAGGTAAACACTAAGATACACTTACTCATTCACTTTATCTAAAACTAGGACTCTTTCTGAAATCCTACCCATTATGGTAATGTCACTTATGCTTAGAGGATACCCTAACCTCTAAAGTTTTCTAAACCGACCTTTGATACCAACTATAAGGCCCCAGCCTTAAACCTTACTTAATATTGAATTAAATGAGTAATTCACATTGAGGATCTTTTCAGGTTTAGAGTTTTAGAGAATTAGGACATAACTATTACATCTCAAAAGATTACAAAGTATTCGCTTCTACTAAATTTCCATAAAATAAAAAATCTTTAAAAGAAACATGTATAGTTCCATGTTTTAGGTAGCATGACTTTCCCTTGATCCCATCCTTGACCCTATCCCACGCTATGTCTGTGAAAAACATGTCAAAAACATGGGATGAGCATAAGAAGCTCAGTAAGGGATACACAAAGAATGAAAACTGTTAGTTTTTCAAAACAACAAGTAAACCATGAATACTTTATCAATGTAATACTTTTCACCTTCATGAAGTAGTAAAAACGTTTCACTGAAAAAAAGTATCATTACTTACCTTTTTGTAACCAAAGGATTACCATAAAACCCATATAAAGAACACATAACATATATAAAGGTAACTTGGGACATAAACATACTTAAGTGGAATAACCATACGGTCAACTTCCACACATATCACTTAATGGAATAGCCATACGGCCAATTTCCATACATACTTAATGGAATAGCCATACGGCCGACTTCCAAACCCAATGCATTGGAGGTTATAACGTAACCACCCATCCTGGTATTCATGGCACCACCCGTCATATGGTTTATAACGTAACCACCCGTTAAAATGTCCAAGTACCAATATAAAATCATAAAACATAAAACCAATATAAATGAATGATAACATTTCCACATCACAATATATCATAATAGAATCCTTTATCAAAACCATTTTCAAAACCATTTAAAACATTTAATAAAGAGATTTTTGAATCAAAGTGTCCCATACCACCTTGAAGCTTAAAATTTTAAACCATTAATATCCATATAAATAAATCCTTAAAACCATTTTCAAAACATGGATATTAATAAGAACAAATAATAAAAACATTTAAAATGACATTTTGGTTAAAGGGGTTTTACCAAAATTAGAGACACTTGAATACAATAATTAAGGAATTAAATTTAGTCAGAACTTTATAATATCATGAGAATAAATGGATTCATGATATAAAATTCCAAAGGACAGTATATACAGCATATAAGAGTGAATTGGTGCATAACAACAATGAACCCTCAATAGAAATGTCAAATGTCATGAAATCCCTTATAAAGAAGGTATCCTTAAATTAAGGACAAATCAATATCAAAAAAATGTGTGACAAATATAAATACACCAAATATAAGTGGATATTAAGTGTAAAACAATAAAAGGACATTCACACATATTCAATGGATGACATATTCAATGACTAAATGTTGAACCCAAAGAAATTGAAATTGGGTTAAAAAGTTCCCTTGACAGCCTAACGACATCGCATCAAAATGAGTTGATGAGAGATAAAAAGTGTATCTCATCACTTGGACATAAAATTTACATCAATAAGGATATATGAGAACATATCCCAACATAACAATATGTAAATTAAAATACCCAACAAAAGAAGTCTTTTAAAAAAGAGGAGGGTGAATGGTTCCCTTACCGACTTGGGTATCTTTCAAAACATACACCCCATGAATGAAAGACAATAGATCATTGATGTAAATAATCATAAAAGAAATTATATTACACAAAGAGTAGAATAATGTGCAGTACATACACCACTCAATTTAATTTGTGGCAAATGTAGCATAAATCTCACGGGAATAAAAGTGAGATGAAAAATCCCTTACGAAAAATCGGCAGCCTAACGACGCCACATAAAACTTCCGAATATGGATTGATGAGATAAAATTGGGTATCTCATCACATTACAATAAAATTTACAGCAAGAGGAATATAAAAGAACACCCCCCAACATTACAAAGAGGAGCCTAAAATAAGTGACATAAAGGAGAGTACTTAAAAAGAAAGAGAGACGTTAGATCTCTTACGAAAGTTCGGCAGCCTAACGACGCCACTCAAAACTTCCAAAATGGATTGATGAGAGAGAATAGGGTCTCTCATCACATGAACATAAAAATTACAGTAGGAGTAATATAAAAGAACATCCCAATCATGAGCTTAAAAGAAATGACATAAAAGAGTGTACTTAAAAAGAAAGAGAGTTGTAGGGTCCCTTACCTCGGGTCCGACTTGACTCGATCGTTCTTTAATCTCCTGAATAATAAACTTGAGTTAATTTGTACTTCCTTAAGAACATTTTTAAAGTTCAATATTCCTTTTATATCACTTATTACCATGTCATAAACATTATGTAATAATTTAAGTTAATAATATTTGTTTTGCCGATATTTGGTTCTTATGTCGAAAGTGGACTTCTTATAATTACATGTTGTTCGTGTGGCCAAATGTTTGTTATATCCAGAATTGTATTCATCATTTAGATATCATATATGTCATATATATCTAGTACATGCATGAATTTATAACATTACATAATCATTTAGAGGTAAGAAATGAAATGCACCGTTCATGGAGACGGTAATCCGTACGTACGCATGAACGCTACTTTCATTTCTATTTCGTATTTTATAGAATTGAATCATAATGATATAAAGGTATATTATAATTCCAGTATAATATCATATATAATATCATATTTCCATCCTTTATACGTCCCACATATGGTATTTAACGAATCAAATCACTTTGAGGGGGCGGTAGTCCGCACTTCCTAAAATGAAGATATCGCGTATACCCATAATGGAAGCCATAAAGGTAAGACACAAATGAAAAATAAAGAAGCACAAGTAAAACATAAACATATTATATATCATATAAAAAAATAGTGACATCATAATGGCCACCTTTGAAGGTGTTAAATGAGTATTGAACAATCATCATTTTGGGAGGCACAATTTCTCCATCCACGGAAACCGTATGTTCTTTAACCAGTTGATGTAGTTGTGTGAGAGTGTAGCTCGAATAAATCTTATAACAACGTCCTAGTATATTTAAGATACTGGTGTTGTTACAAAAGAAATAAATAAAAAGAGTTTAGGGGGTTGGAGAAGCAAAATAAAACAAATGAACATGATAGAATGAATTACCTTTAAAAGTGTAACTCCTTTTGATTTGAGCCTAAAGGCTTCCTTTGAAGGGATTCTGCCCAAAGGGAATCCTCTAGGATGAGGAGAGGGATGTGGAGAGAGTAAATGGGCAGGGGTTGGCCGAGCAAAAGGCTTGAGGGGTGTGTGAAATAAGGTAGAGGTGGGGGCCTTTTATAAGAGGAGAGGAGGGGCACTTTTGGAAAGTAAGAAATATTACTTTATTTGAAAATGTGTTTCAGTTTTAAAAGGTCCCACATTGATATAAGTCGTGGATACGGTGATAAGGCTTTGAAATACACTCATCCAATAAGTTCTGGACATGTGTAGTTCATATATTTTACATTATCTTTCCATTTTATTTAAATCGTCAAATAATGATGTCATCGCTGCATCATTAGTATGTCATAAATAATTTAATTTATTTAATGTCTAAAAATTATAAAAAAATACTATGATGTAGGAAATCTGTTTATATTTCCAATGACTATTTATAATAAAAAATATGACTTGTATAACCCCACTTAAAAATTGTTTTAGTAAAACATATCATGTTTGTGTCATTTTTACTTTTACATTAAATAAAAAGTTATTTATGTCATTTCCCAACCAAAGTGGATCCATGGGGTCCCCAAGTTGGCCCATGGCTTGTCTTGGTCGGCCATGACTCACCCAATAGGTGTAGGACAAGTGTCATGGTGTTTTCACATTCTTATAATATCATTTTTAACTTAAATTACACTAATTACCACTAATCGCGATTAAAAACTTAATAAGTTACTATTCACCAAAAAAATTATTTTTATCCCATTGAATCAAATTTTACATACTAATGACAACCATTTATGTCGGATTTTCAAAATTCAATACACATTAGTGGTAAACTTTCATTTAACTGAAAAATCAGTTTGCTTGATTACCACTTAGTGGTTTCACTATTCATCAAAAATTGGAGTTTTTCAGAAAAATACCAAAACTTCACCCTAAGCTATATTTGATATTCCGAATTCAAAAATGAAGTCTGTTTTACAAAATTCAAAATATATTAGTCACATTAATTAATTTAATAATTAATTCCCGCTGTCAGAGCAAATAGCGTGTTTTTATAAAACAATAAGTATCAAAAGATTGAAACTAGTTTAAGTCTGATTTCAAAGTGAAATTAATTCCAACGACCACTATTGAATTTAATGGTAAAAATATTTTCTAATTTCACTTTAAAAACAATTCAAAATATAGTCTAATCATATAAATAAATTAGATTAAAAAGAGGTTTTGAATTAAAATACAACATTTTACACTATTCATTAAAAAAATGAACATTATCGGAAAGATACAAAAAATTTACACAAAGTACATTTTGATGTCCCGATTCTTAAGAAGAGTTTTATTTGGTCCAATAGAATGTATAAGAGTGAACAATACTATATTTAATGATGGTTCGCCATCAAAAGGCGATAAGTGATCTTTTAGGGAAAACTAGGGCATATATGCCTAAAATTGAATTTTTTTTCCGTATTTTAAGCCTCTATCCTTTATTGGATAAATGTAAAAACATTTAAAAACATATATAATCATATTTTAGTTATTTCTATCCATTCCCGCCATTACAACTGCTACATGTTAACTACCATTTAAAATAATATTATTTTATTATTAGAGTGCAACGTAAGATTTCCAAGAAACTCGTTGTTGCGTGTTGGGTACGCCATTGAGCATAGCATCCCCTTTAAAGTCATTTAAATATTTTATTCACAAATATGGATAAATATGAAATGTCATATTCTTTATTTACCTGGGGTGTTACAATGTTGATTCCTTCCACATGATTTGAGCTCATGAAACAGCTCTAGTATTAAAGGTAATACATATAATAAAAAAATCCATAAAATTATTATTGGGTTCATCACCATACTAACCAGGAAGCATTGGAAGATGTTGAATTGTTCTACGCTCTAACTAAAATTCTAGTTGACTGTTTAGAAATAATGGTCATTTATTATAATAGTTAAAATTTTGTGCAAAAAAATCTCTATGTATTATAATTATTTGTACATGATTCTCCTCTATATTATGAATATTTAATGAATCTATAGAATAATTATATAGTTATTAAGGGTATTTAAATAATAGTAATATGATCTATATCCAAAATTATCGATGATCCTTAGCAGTCTAGAACATTCCAAGATAGTTTTATGAACCATTGGATCAAAACAAAAAGGGTTACTAGAAATAGATATAGTCATTCAATGGAACCGATTAAAATATATAAAATAAAATAAAATAATGAATATGGATTGAATACCCATAATATTGCAAAATTCATTATGCAGCTACCATTAATGTGTCTTGATATACAAATATAAACCTGAGAGAAATTTAATTAGTAGTGTGAATCACTATTTATCACAAAGATAATTCTCTGTGCATTTGTGTGTGTGGGGGGGGGGGGTTGTGTGGTAGGTTAAAATAGAGAACCATGTGTGTTGGTGTATGTAAATTATATTTGAATATATGATGATAGAACAATTCCCTCACATTGGATAATCCCCGACCTAAAATTTTGTATCATAATTCACTCAATTATAACACTCATGTTCTCTCACTAATTTTCTACGACCACATCTTATTACCCTCACTTTGCACGTATGATTCAAAAAAAACATATGCAATGATCACCTCACTCTATACACTTAAAAACAATATGTGATCAATGAACATTGAACACCCCTAATGTAATCATCACATACTTCCACTAAATGGGAATTAAATAAGATCTTTTGGGAAGTGTCTGATAACCAAGGAAAGGGAAGTAAAATGAATTGAAATATATTAAATAAAGAAAATATCATACTTATTTGAGTAAACAAACATGTTATAGTGATATTGTGAAAGAAATAAATACACCATAATATTTTGGAATTCAATAGTAGGGTGTGATAGAAATCTTCAAGGCTCGAATAGAAGTGTCTGATTGTGCCATCAATAGTGAAAACATAATATTTAAGGAGAATAATTATAATATGAAACCCCCATTATTATGAGTTTCGTTTAATTGTTTATGGGAAGGATGATTATTCAAAAAAAATTCTATATCATAGGATTCCTTGAGAGGGGTGGGGTTAATCGGGGCATCAAATAATTCTTTCTGGTTAAAATATCTTATGACCAAATTTCTAAAAACACATTAAACATATCTAAAGGAACACACATTTACCAAACATAAGAATATAGATGTAAAATGGATCCCAAATATTTTAATTGGTTCAACACTAAGGGATAGTGCATAAGTTATTCATTGATGATGTGTTAGTCATACCAGATTCTACTATTCTCAAATAAAATTTGTATATTATAAATTTTCAACCACGATCAATCCATTCAAGGAGAACTGTATTTAAAATTAATTTATTGATAATTAACTACCTCCATTGGATCACTTCCTGTACTCCTCCTCACAAATTTTGAAAGCATCATAAGGGTTTCCCTAAACATTATTTATAATACATTTATTCAATATTAGAGATTTATATGAAGATTGTATAGAGAGATTAGGTTGGGGTTATTCCAAATTAACAATATGCTTTTGTTTTCCGGGTAAAGTAGCTACCACGTTGTTAGCAGACTGTTTCTCTTTACCAAAGAAACTTTCCCTATCCCAAACACTAGATGGTTCATATCTAACTTAGGGGCTTAACATTATTATATTATGTTTCTGTAATGTTACCCTATAGTATATAGGAATCTATTTCTCTATGTAGTAGTAACTATGTGTTTTAATTATTTTTATTATTGTGTAGGCACATTGTGATATACATGGATAAAAGTTGGATCACATTACCGAGGAACACACCTCAGTATGTTAAGGGTTTGAATGATTTTTTATATTTTGCAATTTCTAATCGATCTGTTGAAGGGGGAATAAAATGTCCATGTCCTAAATGTAAATTTATAATATGGTTGAAGAGAGATGAGTTTTATGAACATTTAATACTGAAGCAATTCCCTGATCAATATTTTATTTTTATTAGGCCTGGAGAATCGAATGTTACAGAAATATTGAGCACTTATGCTAATCCACAGAATGAGGTGCCAAGTTCGTTGAAATTAGAAAATGAAATGAAAAACCTCATAAATGATGCATTTGGCACTGCAAGACACCACTATCAGCATCAAAACATATCATAAAAACCAGAAGAGGGTACTACAAATTGCAACGTGAGAAGTGATGTTTTTGAGACTGTAACACAAGATGATCAAAATTGTAACATATCATTGGATCCTCCTCTTGATTCTGTGGAGCCAAATGTAAGAGAAAACATCTCTAAGGAAAACTAGTTTCATGATTTCGTTGACGATGGAAATCAAGAGTTGTATTGTGGGTGTTTGAAATATTCAAAGCTTTAATTTCTGCTGATGTTGTACCATATCAAATGTCTATGTGGAATTACAAATAAGGAAATGTCCATGATATTGGAATTGATTCGTGATGCATTTCTTGAAGAAAAAATCCTAGAATCGTTTTATGATATGAAAAAATATGTTAACAAGTTTTTTCTGAATTATACAAAAATACATGTGTGTCCCATTGATTGTATGCTTTATTGGGGAGAGGATTCAAGTAGACATTATTGAAAGAAATTTTCTTCTTCTAGATTGTAGGCAATGGTTTTGCATTACTTTCCATTAAAGCCTCGATTTCAAAGATTATTCGTGTCATCGAAAACCGCTGAATACATGAAGTGGAATTATGTAGATAATAACAATGATGGGTTAATGAGACATCCACAAGATTCTCAATCATGGGAGACATTTGATTCATTACATCTCGATTTCTCAGCTGCACCTAGGAATGTTCGATTGGGATTGGCTACCAATGGATTCAACCCATTTTGGACTTTGAGTACCAGTTATAGAATTTGTCCAGTTGTTTTGATCCCTTATAATCTGCCTCCTTGGATGTGTATGCACAAACATCTTTTATCTTTTCGATGATTATTCCTTGAAATGATATTGATATATACTTGCATCTTTTTATTAATGAATTTGCAGGAGTTATGGAGCAACGTTGTTGAGACATTTGATTGTTCTTCTAAAACAATGTTCAAAATTCATGTCGCTTTAATGTAGACCATTAGTGACTTCCCTGGTCTTCAGAATTTATCTGGTTGGAACACTTACATGGGTTTGGCTTGTCCCGTTTGTAACATTGATTTTGAGCCCAAATAGCTACCTCACAGTATAAAATGGTGCTTCTTGTGTCATCGAATATTTCTCGATGCATCTCATAGATTTCGGCTGAATAGATCAAAATTTAATGGTTCCATTGATCGTAGACCACCTCCAAATTTGTTAACTTGTTCTGAAATACTGACACATCTTGGAAATGTTGAAACAGTATTGGGGAAGGTTCATCATTTAAATGAGAGTGTAAAATGGGTCTGAAGTGCATCATCAAGCGAAACCGGAACGCAACATTGGAAGAAAAAAAGTATATTCTTCAAACATCTGTGTTGGGAATTTAATTTTTTGTGGCATAATCAGGATGCGATGCATATTGAGAATAATGTCAGTGACAATTTGATATTCACATTGCTTAATGATCATGTAAAGTCAAAAGATCATCTCAATGATCGTAAACACTTACAAGAAATGAACCTAAAACGCGATATCTGGCCAAATGAGAATGAAAAGTATCCTCTGGAAATTTTTTCAATGAAAATTAGGGATAAAGATACATTCCTTAGAATGTTAAAGAAAGTTAAGGTATTTGATTGGTATTCAAGTAATATATCAAGGTGTGTTGACTTGAAGAAGCGTAAGATACATTGATTGAAAAGTCACGATTTACATATTATGTTACAGAAGTTACTACCATTTGCATTGCGTACATTATTACTTGAATAAATTACTGCTGTTGTACTCCAGTTCTGCACATTTTTCAGAAAACTATGTGAGAAATATCTACATCCATTTCAGCTTGAAAATCTTCATGAGAGGTTTTTATTCACCCTTTGTGCAATAGATATGTTCATTACTCCGCCATTTTTTACTGTAATGATGCATTTAACTGTGCATTTAGTAGAGGAAGCTAAATTAGGAGGCCCGGTTCATTATCGATGGATGTATCCAATTGAGAGGTACATTTTTTATATGTTTTACAGTTATGTAAACAATTTTTGGTTCTTAATTAACTTCATATTTATGTTTATTTTATTTCATAGATATCTTGGGCATTTGAAATCACACGTGAGAAATAAAGCTCAACCAGAAGGTTCTATTGCTGAAGCCAATTTGGCTGAGGAGTGTCTGAAATTGTTTTCTCGATACATGGATTATATTGAGACAAGATTTAATCGAGTTGGAAATGTTGATGACACATCGACTCAATCTCAAATACATAATAAATCCAAAATATCTCCTGCTATTGGCCGATCAGTTGGGAGGACCTCAAATATAACATTGACTGAATTGGAATTATTACAGGCACATTGATATGTGCTGATGAATAGTGAAATTGTAGATCCTTTTATTGAAGATTTGAGGAGACAAACAAAGAGACGAATGAGAGGCTGAACATGAAATGAGAAAGATATAACGAAAGCTGTTAATAAAAAACTTATAAAATGGATTGCACAACATGTATGTTCATAAATATTGCAATGAATACGAATATTAGTTTGACACATACATTTTTTAAATCTAATAAGGTATATTTCCTTTTTCAGATCATGAATACTGATACTCCAGCAGAGGTGTCAGAAGATCTGGATTTTCTTGCTAGAGTTCCTCTAAATAAAGTTAGAAAGTAGACACTTATATTATGAATGGTAGTAGATTTCATACTGTCGATCAAGAAGTGGGTTTGAAAACACAGAATAGTGGTATATTTACATTTGCTGAAGTGGAATAATATGGAAAGCTGCATTATATTACTGAATTAAACTACCTCAGACATTTTTCATTTGTTTTATTCAAATGAAAATGGGTCGATTTTATCAGAGGTGTTAAGAGAGATTCCTTGCAATTTACTTCTGTGAACTTCTCTTGGTCTATGGAAGTTGGTGATCGTGAACTACATGATCCATATATCTTAGAATCACAAGAAAAAATTGTATATTATGTGAATGATGTTTCCAATGAAGGGTGGAGTGTAGTTTCTCACGTAATAAAAAAAATATTAGTATGATATGGGTGATGAAGTGGAAAACTTGACCTCTGAATTTGAAGTTAATCAGCAACAGGAAGCGGGATTATATTTCAATCATGATACTGAAAATATTAGTCTAGCAAGGATGAATGAAGTGGATGTAGCAATGGAGAAGGAAACCAACATTATTGAAGAGGAAAATGATTGTATGTACAATTATTTATTTATTCAACAACTACTTGTTTCATATCTGCAACCATTCATTATCATTGTTATATATATTTAGTTGGTTAGTACTGGGAATCTATTATCAATTTTTAATTTTTTTTATTCATAATTATTATGAAATATATATTTTGAACATAATTTTATTTGATTAAATGATAGGAATTACAATGAGGAAGTGGTACACTATTTCATCTAGTTATGTGACAGATGACGATCCATCTGGCTCCCTCCCCACGACATCTGAGGCACTAGCTGCCGACACCCCTACACCGTATCCCCCTGCACCATGTCTCACACCTTTTGTGGATGCCCCATTATTGGTTAATTCGTTGACACCCCCTTCAGGAGCCTCAGCAGTGGGGCAGCGACACGCCCCTTCAAGTTCATCACTGTCATACTAGAGTGTCACTGTCATAGGTACAAATGTAAATTAAATAAATTTATTTCATTTTTTTTATACTAACTATTTTCTCATTGAAGATGAAAAAATGAAACTGTGGAGAAAAACAGAAAAAGTGTATATGTTTGGAATATGACTGGTGAGAATATAGTCGTGCCGTTTGATTCTTATGGGGTCCCTACGGCTGACGCCATGGGGTTACTTGGCCAGATTTTATGCCAGCTGGCAGCAGAACCTATTTCCCCTCCCATTTCATATGAAGATTGGAGACATATTCCTCCAAGCTGGAAAAATGATGTTTATGATTCTGAAATAAAGGTAAATTTTTTACATTATGTTTTAATTGAATGTCACGGTACTAATATGTTAAAAATGAATTTTTGAATATAGAGGTTCTTCCAATTTACCGTTGCTGATGTGATAGCACGGAAGTGGACGTTGAAAAATATAGGTAGGAATTACAAAGATTTCAAATGGAGATTGTGGTGTGATGTCAACGATAATTCATTGACTGCGTAGAAAATGTATGAGAAGCTACCCAGTGGTGTACCGAAAGAACAATGGAAAGTGTTTGTTGAAAGACATCGTGATCAGAAGCGGATGGTATTGAAATATATATTATTATATTATCCTCATTTTACATTTAATACTTGTATATGAAAAGGAAATGAAATTCAATACAATAGTATTAAATTTCATTTTATTTATTTCAGGATCTCTCAAGACAGAATGCATCAAACCGGGCTAAGCAAGTCATCCCACACACTGTGGTCTAAAAAAGATTTTCTAGAAGCCGAACAACAATGGTAATCTTTTAATTAGTATGAATATTTATAATATAATATTGTCTGTTGAATATATTGAATTGTTGATTTATCTTTGCTAAATGCAGTCCCGGATTTTAGGGCATGAAGCATCTAGAACTGAACTGTGGTTAAATGTTCACAAGAAATCTGATTGATGCTTTTTTAATGAGTCTGCTAATGAAGTTGGGGTATAATGTCAATGTTTTATCATAATATCATATTATCAGTTTTTACTGTGTTAATATATATTGATATTTAATTTATAGGTAAAAATAGAAGAACTATGGGATTCTAATCCTGCACAGTCCTACTCAGTCTCCCAAGACAACCCGGTTGCTAAAGTCCTTGGGAAGGAGCATCCTGGGAGAGTGCGCAGGATGGGTTTGGGACCCGTACCATCTGATGTTTTTAGCAGTCCACCGGGAATGGAAGCTGCATCTACTCCTGACTTTACTCAGCCCATATTCGGAGATGCTAAGAAAGAGATTGTTTCTCTATGAAACACAGTTCACCAGCAGGGGGATCATATATCTGCTTTGTAGAAAGAGTTGACTGAAATTCGTCAGTAGATGAGCAGATATGCCCCCGGTGGTAGTGCATTGACTAGTGGTATGCAGGTAAATCACAAAAAATAAAATTCATTTAGTTTTCTAACTTTCACTGTTTTTATGTTTTAATATAAATATGCAACTGTATTTAATTTTCAATATAATGTTCTTACAGGTGACATCAGAAAGTGGAGATGAAGGTGGAGAGGGTGATGATGTATCATCAGACCCTGAGTAGTTTTTTTATTGATATGTTGAACAAATATGGGAAATTTTGGATTGTAGATGTAACATTTTTGGAACATAGTTTCCACCACACATTTTCATGTCCTAAAATTTACTTGATTTCTCATGTTTCTTTTTATGCATTTTATTGTTTTCTGATGTTTTTTATGACTTTATTTCTCAAGTGTGGTATACATCATTTCATTTAGGCCTATGTTTGAATTGGTAGTTTCCACCACACATTTTCATGTTCTAAATTTCACCCATACTATCACACATCAATCCCTTCTACATCCTCCCTCAATAGTAGAAGTAATAATGTACTCATTAAACACTACATACTTTGTTATTCAAGAGGGTTACTGGCTGCAATGAATTATCTATCCCTCAATGTGCATTGTGTGCATAAACTAAGAGGGTTACCAACTCTATGAATGGAGTAACCCTGTCCTATCACTATGATAGGGTTACATAATTCAAAAAATAAATAGAGGAGTCATTCTTTGGATCCATTATGCTACCAGGAGGGTTATCGGCCCGATGGATGCTCCAATTGTCCACCCACACCCATCATAATACCTACAAAGCTATAAAGCACCATCTACTTGTATGTTGTCAATATAAACACCAGATTATGAATGCATGTGTATCATCATGTTCTATATAGAAAAATTATTAAAATGGACTACTCATATGTCCCAAACTAACACTCTAGTGAGAAGATATATAAATTACTAGAATATATCTAGCACATAGGACCTGATGGATTTTTTTTACAAAAAAGGTACCTCTATTAGTTATTCACCCATACATCTATCATATATGATTGATGCTAGTTGTACTATGTTTCCACCCCAAATATGTCATGATAATATATTAGAAACACAATAAGAATCAAAGGGTCTCATCCATCCCAACAAGTGATCCACAGGTGTCCTAAGTAATGAAAATTGTGTCATTCCCAATAAAAGATTCTAATGAAACTTATTAAATATCATGAATCATGACTAAATATAAATATAAATAAAACCATGGTCAACCGAACACCCATTCCCAGCATTATCATCTTAGCTCAATCAGGCATCCACATTGATCCAGGTTCTATAGTGACACTTGTAACCATCTCTAAAGAAACACATGCACCTATTCAGGGTTGGTCTATCTACTGGGAACCCACATGGGTCCTCTAGGTCTGTAGGTATGTATAGGAATCTCTCTTGAGATCCTTTCTCATGGACTGCTATATCAATCCAGTACTTTTCATTCGATAAAATTAGAATTTATAGTAGTGTTAAAATATTAAATAACATCTCGGCCTCAATGCAGAAACCAAATAATGGGTTTTACAAGAAAAGGGTTTGGTCAATAAAGACAATTACTATGATTGCATAACATGATGGTATACCCAAGTTACATTCTAGACTAGATAGGCCATGGTTTCTAAGTCAATCATTACTTAATTGTTGGAGGTGTCTCAAGGGTCTTAGCTATCCCACGTTGGATGGTCATCTTATGTCACAAAACACCTCCATAAAAAGGAATACCGGGCTCATTCTCTAGGGAAAAGATCTATAAAGCCCCCCCCCAATGAAGGGGTCAGGAAGTCACTTGATATCTCTAAGTTCAATGCCTCATCCTTTATAGACCGAGGAATCAGGATAGTACAGAATCTTCTATTTTTTCCCTAGCACATAGTTTAGTTTTCTCATGGTCTTCAATAACCCCTATACCTACTCAAAAATCTAGAACATAGAAAATATAAATAGTCAAAAACACCTCAAGAGAAATTGCCTACTACCCACTCAAAATCTGGGTCGTGGTCAAGTTCTCTAATTCACAATTTAAATTTCATTTAATTTCATATTTATATAATAATTATATTTGAATGGTTGAACAAAATGGGACATAAATTCTTTACTATATGGTCCGATTCACCTCATGGACTGAAATATGGAATCCACTTAATCCATACCATAACACGTTCTATTTCATGCGACCAATGGTCCATGACTCATTATTCCATTATGAATCTATGAAATCCATAATAGGAAGTAACATCAAGCTATAACTGAATCACCAAACATTGGAATCAAATCAATTGTAATAGGAAAAATCTAGGGGAACATGTTTCATTCCCTGAAATTTTGATTTTTCTGGTTTGTGGGATTGATAATCCTAGGTACCACCTATTACCTTATTTAATTTCCTTACACATACCTAAATATTTGTCTCACGATAGTAATAAAAAATAAAATTAATTCTATGATTCCATGTTATAACATCCAAACATGGATTCCACTATGTGGTGCCCCGATCTGCTGGGTTGCATGGCCTTAAGCACACCTCCCCATATCCCAGAGGCTACCAACTAGAATTGAGGACCTATGGTTACTTTGTGAAGAGACTATTACATCACGTTAGAGTGTACAATAGTATTAATAAACAATGTCGTCTATAGTGGAAGCATTTGATCTTCCAAATAGAGGTAAAACATAAAAGATTGTAATAAATAAACAGTATCAAAGGAAATATCATAAAAAAATGTTATGTCATTTCATGCCTCTATAATGTAAGATAATAGGTATACAAAATTCTAGTACAGTACATGTTTGAAAATACCCAAAATACCAAAATGTACTATCCCACCTAGCATCACGACCCTGCATAATCACCTTCTCTCATTCTCCTACAAAATAAAATTTTATGAATTGTATTGTTGAAACATTACAATGTCCCTACATGCATCCAAGAAGTATATATAGGCACCCAAAGACCCTAAAATGATGTGACATAACACTCAGTTGGACCTAACAAATGGCATCTATAAAAATTCCAATTTGTGTTATATAAACAAAATTTTTGCTCAATATATTACTCATTTTAATTTACTAATCAAAATTTTCCCAAGGCATAAGTGATACTATCCATACAGACAAGGATACCTATAATAAATAGTAATGATAATATATATAAGTGAATCTATAAATTGAAATAAACCATAATAAGACTATCATGTCTACCCACTATAGGAAAATAACCACAGCGAGGCCATCTGTATTGAAGAAGAAAACATCTATCACAGCCACACCATATAATCTAGTGTAAAAAACTACCATATCCACACAAGGTTATCTAGTGAATAATTCCCATCACAGCCACACCAGATAATCAAATGTGTATCACATCCACAACAGTCATTTTGTGTGGTCATAATTGTTAGACCCTAATGGTTTGGATCTAAGGTATATAAGTCCAAGGAATACACGTCGAGTCATAGGAGCATCTCGATGGAAACATAGTAACATGGGTGGGGTCCATGGAGCATGTCAATGAGCCATGTCCAGTTCAAGCCCATGAAATCCATATACAAATGGTATCAAGGACCAAATAATCCTATAGAATGAAGACCAAAGGAGAAAACATGATCAAGGCATCGACTACCACAAACATCTTCTATGGGATTAAAGTCCATGGCATCTACAAAATCAAGATCCAAGGTATTCCAACCATGAAACATGACCTTGACCCAGATTTTGGTGTGTCGTTGTCATGTTGTTATTTTTGATATTGAGGAAGTGATTGTGTGAATGTGATGTAGTGAAGGAGGAGGGATAGTGATGATGATATGCGATGTGGGTTATGCATGGTAGGAGGGATATAATGTATCTCAATTGGTTTATATTTCTGGTTTGATTTGTTTTTTAGGGATGTGGGGCAGTGGAAGAAGATATTTGTTTGGAGAGAATTTAGCGGCAGTTTAAACCGCCGCGACATTTATAGGGGCGGTGGTTTAAACCGACGCTAAACAATTAAAACCGTCGTTAAACGAAAATTGTTTCTAACGTTTAGCGGCGGGTTTAACCATTGCGACCTTGCCAATTCTTTGCTGCCTCGTTCCGCGGTGGTTCCCGTGACTTCAGCGGCGGTTTTACGAACACTGAATTTGAATTTATTCGTGGCGGTTATAACGGCCGTGAATAAATTTATATCAAGGGAACGTAAAAACCGCTGCTAAATTCAGGAAAACCGCCTCTAAAAAGGGAAGCTATGACGCTTTCCTGAAACTGCCGCCAAATGGAAAAAACAGTCGCGAATAGATTGCTGATGCCGTATTAGGTGGAAGTTTCTGTTAACCGCCGCCAAACCATGCCGCGGCGGTTTAAACCACCGTGAAACGCCAAAAAAATAGCCGCTAAATGGTGGTTCTATTGTAGTGTTGAATCCAAATCTTAGAGAAGATGATATGGAAGTTGGAAGACCATGAGAGGATCTCTTAGGAGTACATGGCCTGCAACGGGGCACAAATGGCATGTGTCGCTTCTCGTACACATGGTTTTGCATCCTGTCTACATGTATTTTCAACCCATTTAGGTGTACAACAAATGAAGAGGAGGAAAATTCTGTGTCCCTCATAAATCGGCCCCTGAACATTTTTTTCTTCTACATGGACCAACCAACCATGTCCCTTACATGATGTCCATCCCATGCTACATGGCATGTTCATTTTAAATAGCCTTCAGTATGTGTATTTTTTATATGTCTGTGTTATGGACTGCATGTCAATGTATATTGGTTTTGTATTAGTATATGACCACATATTGTCTGATGGACAACCAATTCCTTGTCTCATGGTCACATGACATGGTTCACTACATGACCTATAAAACCCATGAATTATATAACATGTTATTTTTATTGAAATTAAAAATAAAAATTAATGTTTACCTCATTTAAATATTTTTTTTATTCTATATGGTTAAACATAAGTATCCCTTGAATAATTAAATTATAATATTGAAATATATTGATAATAGAAATAGTAAGCCACCACTATAATATCTGTTTATATTTCTTCTTTAAATAATATCATCTTAAAAATATTTGTTTGTAGGATTTGATGATACATTATGATAATTATAAAACATACATCCCAAAATAGTGTTATCTACTCCTATAAAAAATTTACATACAAACATTTTCTAGATAGATTTTTTTTGATATTAAAAGTATTCTTAAATAATATTGAATTAATTAATCAATATCTGAAAATAAAAAATATATTTTAATAAACCATGTGATTATGATGATATGACATACTCACTACCCATCCAATACTAATTCATTTATATTAATTTTTACTTCCATTTCACACTTACATCATATCATGTTCGTACTTTATTGCATAAAACATTGTTAAAAAAATTTCTATTAAAAATAACTTCTAATTGATCCTTAGTTAAAAAATATTCTTAACTAATTTATATTTTTTATACATGATATATATAATTACATATAATGACTAATGTATTAGTTCTAAAATTATATAACATGTTATTTTTATTTGAAGTAATATATGTGTTATAACCTAAAATGAGTATCTTGTCAAAATTATAATCAAAATCAATTATTATTTTTATAATATATAAGGATTTTTAAAGGTTACATAAAGAATTTATGTAACCTAGTTTACTAAAAATATTACGAAACAAAAATTTCTTTCATTTAAATCGATGAAACCAATCATTATATAAAATGTGACAAATGATACAAGTAGTCTTTCTATCAATTTTTCATCCTGCCAAATTATAATATGAAGATATTTTCAATATAGTAGTTTTTTAGAATGATAAAATAAAGAATGATTTATAGAACCATAAATATATATAACAACATTTCCTATATCTTTCAAGTGACATTCAATAGGTTAATAATGAAACCATTTACATATTCATACATTAAACATAACTCAGATAATTAAATTATAAAATTCAAAATAATATATATCATTACACAAAAAAAATTCTTATCTTATAATTTTACAAATTTTATTATAATATATCTGAGAATAAGATAAAATGGAGAATCATCAAATTTTACTTGTGAAATGTTTAAATATATGAGTTATTTTTTCTTTAAACATAGACTGATTTATAAATAAAATCCATCATCACAGTTTAAATGTGGAATTATAAGGAAAAAAAATATTCTTTCATAACCATTACCTAAAATTAAAAAATAATATAATCTATAAAATCATTTTTATTTTTTTAGATAATATTATTGATACCAAACAAAAGTATGATAGAAATAGCGGTGAATTATTGGAACCCAATCCTTTTTTAAATTCTTTATTTTTTATTAACCCATTGGACTACTTAACGACTAGATTCTTTCATATATTCTTCTCCTCACTCGTACATAATAACAATATGTAAACATAAAAAATATAAATTTTTTATTTTTTTAACCTTCATGTGAGTGCCTACTCTTTATTTTTACAACCTTTTTAGGACATCTGTTGAATTATCAATATAAATTCTAGTGATTTCTTGTGAATTTAAAGTCACGCGTAGTTATCTGATAATGTAACATCCACATTGTGAAATAAGTTATAATAATAAACTTCCAAAAAATGATATGGAGTAATATTAACTAAGATCACTAGTACTTCAGGATTTCTCCCTTTCTCTCATATCTTAATATAATATTAAAATCATCCCTATATTAAACTATATGGTCTACTTATCTTATTAAATAAATATAGTGACAACATTGATAATTAGTTTAGAAAAAAAAGGTTATGTCTTCAAAAAAATCACTCGAGAATAATATAATTATGTATAAGATAAATAATATGTAAAATGACCTTATTACCCCTTGTAAAAAATCTGATAACTAGAGATAGATTATACTTTTCATGCCCTCCTCAAAAAACTCATACTAAATATAGGTCATGTTTATATATTTTCTCTCTACTCAATAAAAAAGGATTTACCATATACTATCGGTACCCTATAAAATTTATTAAAAGAAATTTAATAATAATTTAATATAATGAATATGGAAAATGTATGCCGAAAAGATATTGGAAATAAAATAATTTTTGTTTTCACTAGATCTCTCAGATGAATGATCCCTGGAATATTGTATCATTTTTACTAAATAATGATTTGAACATTTTTATTTAAACTCTCCTTCAATCATTCCCAAGTTCCGGCTCATTAAATCACCATTTAATAATCATCATTGAATAGGTTCATGAATCATGTTATTTTCCTAGGCCAATCATATTTTCTAATCAATATATAAATTTGGAATATATAGATAATTTATCTAATTTTCAAATTTCAAAAAATTTATAATATCATAAATATAAAAATATCACATTAATTTATTCAAATGTATTAAAAAATTAAAATATCATATATGTGTGAAAACATTATTTGCATATTTAAATATCATATAGTTTTCTGAAAATATCATATTAGTATATGAGATATTGTTTTATAGTAGTATGTTGGTAAAATTCATGAAAAACATCTTAATAGTAAAATAATGTGATAAAATATATCATCGAATGCATATTAAATTTATAAATATATTATATGATCTAATAAAAAATCATACACAAGAAATTTTCAATGTCATATGAAACAAATTAAGAATTCATACATAATCGATGTCATCTAAATATTAGATTTACATATAGTAATTTTAGATTATAATAAAAATAGGTAAAACTATATGAGAATAGTCTAACTAATTTTCATCAAAATTAAAAATATAAGTCTCATAAATTTGGTAAAACATCACAGTAAATATTGACAATAAATAGAAAATAATTTAAAATTATAAGGGATCATGAATCTCCATTATTTTAATTTTAATAAAACTATTATACACATTAATATACATCATGATGTTTATATTATCATTCATGAGACCCCCATTCAAAGCCTTTTTCTTATGAAAAACATTATTACAATACTACAATTGATACAAAATTTGTTTATGAATGAACATCATCACTCTATAACATTAAAAATATTGTCCAAGTGAAAACAAACACAACCCCAATTTAATCACTATCCACTTCTAAAAACGTCCCTTATCTAGACTATTTCCAAATAACCAATAACACTATATTGTGGACAATAATTAAAATTTACATCTACTAATTTGAACAAACACTCCTATTATTTTGATGAAAATTTATTATCCCATGAGATGAAAACATATTCTCTATCATTCAAAACAAAACCCAAGGAATACTGGCGATCATCCAAAATATCATTAAGTAGTGTGGTAGGGGTTGGACATCTATGTTTATCTAAAATAACTAAAAAATATCACTAAAAATTTAGTTTGGTAAAATATTATCCAATTATTCTATAGTTGGAATAAACTCATATGTGATGTCTCAATTGGACATCCTATCCATGATAAAAATAAATTTGATAACATTTTTGGTGAATATTGTTTGTCAAAAATAATTTTTATAATAGTCTATATAAATAAAATTATCATAATTTAGTCCAAGTCTCTATTCTAAAAAATAAGCACATTAAGAATAGAATTAATTATTTTCATGATTATTTGTGTTCATGAATTATATAGTTATATAATTTATAAATAATTAATTATATTTTAAAATAAGAAGAAAATATTTCAATTAAAATATTTTTGTAAAGTTTTATTTAAATTTATATTTTTTAAATTTTATAGTTTTATATTAAAAATATTATTTCAATTTTTTAGTTCATCAATTCAAATATATATTAGATTATTTAATGAGAGTTTTCTAAAAAGATTGTTTTTTCAATGAATAGTGAAAATAAAAATATTTATTAGAAATTTTCTTTTAATTATAAATTATTTACAAAGTAATATTATATTTTGGATATGTTATTTAATTTACGATATCCATTTGTATACTATATTATAATTATAGTCATTGGAATGAATTTAATAGATTAATATTTCTATAAATAATAAGGAAAAAAATTTCCAAAAAAAATTGTTCTCAACTTGTTATAGGGGATCTATTTAAAATTAATGTGTACCAATTCATTGAATTTAATCAATATAAATTGAATAAATATATTTAATAATTAGTTTTAAATTTATTAAATATATCACTTTTTCTTTATGTAATTGTGAATAGTAACATTATTCAATTTTTGTAACTGTTGCATAGTTAAATCATTTAATTTTGTTTAAAAATAATATGATAATGACTAAAAAATCACACTGACACTTGAAAATATACTATTTTATTAGTGGTTTTTTTCCATGTATATTTTCTATTTTTTTATATATTGTATCTTGGTTCTATATTTCTTTAATTATTACAATTATAATATTTAAGTAAAATGTAATGCCCAAATTGAAACTTTTATTTCTTTAATGCCTAAAATATCCTATGATAGGGATAAAAAAGATATGAAATGTTCTAAATATTCCTTATAAATATTAATTATTTTTTCATAGTAATTGATATCAATATTTTAGAATTGAAAGAATTACATTGACTACTTACACAACCCTGACCCATTATTTAATCAATTAATATATAAAATATTATTATTAAAAAAATGTTACTGTTAATGTAATTTACATGAATTTTTTATTTATAACAAATATTTAGAGAAATATAACATGGTATATTTTTAATAGTGTATATTATTAAAAAAAATTATGTCAACATTTCTTAATATTGAAAGGAAATGAATAGTTACATAAATTGCATTAAATAAATTTCTTTATAAATTTTATTTTAAAAAATTTATTTAAATTTAATAAAACTCTTATATATAGAAATGTAACTAGTATTTGGTTGAAAATATCTACCATAGATCATTTATTTTCCAATTAAACTTTTATAGTAAATATATTAACCCCTAATAAAAAATATTTTTATTTTAGTAGTCATTAAATATGGATTAAGTGGCTAAATAAGAGATATAGGGTGAAAAAATCAACTACACTATTACAATTATTATATGATGATATTATTTATACTTATTAATATATAATAATTTACATATTTAAATTTTGTTCCATTTTTTAGAGATAAATGATTTATAATAATTTAATAAATAATGAAATTCCTAGAATTCCACTTCCCCCTCTTTTAAAAGTGATACATCGATCCTTATTTATTTATATTTAAGAATAATTTTTCTTCAATTAAATAATAAAATTCTAAACTACGATCATTACTATCATTTTAAAAAGGCATATTCTAGGCATAATGGTAACCTTATGGTGCATAAGGTGTCGACAAATAGAAGTTGTCTGAATAACATGTATAACACATAACCGAATGATTTAGTTTTATTTTTTTTGATCTTCATCATTCATATATTATTCCACCAATATGATAAAGCAATATTATTTCAATTAAGATTATTATATTTTATCATTAAAATTTAATAACATATATCCACTTCTACCATTATCAAATAAGAAAATAAACCACTGTTCATGTGTTTGATAGATGAACACCTCACAAAAAAATGCAATTCGTTATCCTTGAATGTATCTCGGTGATTGATTTAATGATTTATTTAATTTAAATTAATGATATTATGTAAATATTTAACATTTTTAAAAGTTAAAAATTACATAATTTATTATCCTTCAATCTATTGAGAAATGATGACGTCATCCCTTCGTACGTGTGGATTACCACCTCCATGAAGTGATGTTATTAATTTTTCCTAATTGGGACACATGGTTGGTATATATATGTTAATTTAAATATATTATTTTTTATTTATGAGAAGGATATAATTATGGGCGATAAAATAATACTTACCTACTTACCATAATTAACATTGGAGAATTTAATCATTGATCAAGAAAACATATGACTTAAAATATCTTTCATTATAACATAGTTAATTTTTTATCAAAATATTCTAAATTATTTTAATTTATAATTCATTTCTATAATTATAATACTATGAAATACTTTTAGGCAAGTGATGGACAAATAACATCTTTGATCATAGTCTACATAATGACGCCATTTTTGACATATGAGCCGAATATCGTCAAAAAGTTTGATGTGTTGTTAATTTACTAACTAATTTATTATAACAAGGAAATAAATATAAAAAAAAATTATTTAAAATTTTAATAATGTAAATAACCAATAAAATTAAATTAATTAGGATGATAAAAATTTATATATAGATTCAGAAGTAAGGTAAGGGTCACATTAACCAAAATCATTATTTTAAATGTTTGAAGGATTTTTGTTCTAAATCTCTTTTAAAAACATTTATATATCCTTATAATTGTATTGTTGATTAATTTATATTTAATTAAAATAATTATAAATGATATTTTATTTCACTCTATAATTTCATTCTAATGTTTTCAAAAGGAGTATTTTTACATATTTAATATGAAACATTTTGACATTTGTCACAAAAGGAAAATGAAACATTCAATATTATATGAAAACTAAATAAATTGATTTTATAGAAATTGTTACTATTATTTAATGATTTTATTATATTTTATGAAGTCATGGTTTATTCAAATGAAATTTTTTCCTTTGACATTGGTATTTTATTTTTAAGAATGAATTTTTAAAAGGAGCATGTATTTGGATATCCAAAAGAGTTTTTAATTTGGGTTGAATATATTTTTATGTTCTTGATAGGGAAAATGAAAAACCATAAAATTTTTATTTATTTATTTGTTACATCATAATTATATTTTATGAGAGGGTAACCCGTATATTTCTTATATGTGTGGTGATAGAAATACATCTTATATGATGTGTGATCATAGAAAACATTATCCGATTGGTGAGCCCTAATATATATTTCTAATACGTTGGGAACTATTCCTTATCATTAATGAAATTAAAATCGGAGTTATTAAGTGTGTATTCTCTTGTGGGTTTAACTAGGATCAAGTTATTTCTCTCAAGGGTTGTGAATATAATGTTCAATGTAAGAAAAAATGTTGTCAATTTTCGTACTATTGGTTATAGTGGGTGTCTTTGATGAAATATTTGTGGGTCATCAGTTTGGAAATTATGTATTTTAAACGCTAAACTATTATTGTTGTAATAGTAAACATTTCTTTTGTTTTCATGATTTTCACTGGACAAATGGGTTTATTATTTGTATGTCCTTTACCGAGATTTCTGGGCTCATCCAAAAGTTTTTATTGTGTATAATTGATAATATGAAAAATCATTCATATTGTAGGAAATTTTCTCGTGACGTAATATTAAAGGCATAATTCCCTAAAACACTAAACCATAAATATCGTAAAATATAACAGAATGAATAAATGACTTGAAACATAATATTATTTAATTATTTAGTGACTGTCTTTATACTACCAACTCCAAAAAATCAATCATTTAATCCTTTAAAAAAATCAATTTTTTCACTTTTATCATTGCACTATAAATCTTATATAGTAAATATTGTGAATAAAATAAATTTCTTTCTATGAAAACGGATTTAGATATCACCAAAATGTAATATTTCATATGATGTGGATATTATATCATCATAATTTCACTCATATTCTACATCTATAATCTAAATATTTTTAATTGTCTTTGATTTAAAAAAACCGAAGTCTAAGGTGACCTAATAAAATTTAATGAACCTTTTAGTATAAATAAAATGTTACTCCTTTGATTTACATAGATATTTAGAACAAATACACACATCATATAAGATATTTTTTTATAATATAGGATATAAATATGGTTACTAATAATATTTTTAAATTAAAATTTATGAACATTGTCACCTCAATTTTTTGAGTATTTTTATCTTTAAATGTACATTTAAAGATAGTGTCAGGTATTCCTCCAACTAAAAATTCTTCAACATTTTTACTATAATAAATCTTATGGTGTATGAAAACAAATTGTTAGTGTTTGTGTAATCCCATAAAGCATTTCATCTCACCCTTCAGAAACTTTTCAAACCGTTTCTTTTGTTTCAAGAAATATTCTTGAAAGGAAACTCATAGTTAAATGAAAGGTGATTTAAAAATAGCTATAAAAATAATAACGAAATTTGGATCCATTTTAAAAATATACATATATATTTAAATTTCTAATATTCAATTGAAGTATTTAAACACATGTATATACACATCTGAGTAGGAATACTAGACCAATTGGGAATGTTTTAAGCCACACAAGGCTTTATGCAATCTACACACATTGGCAGAATCATTAATAATTATAAAATAACCAGGCTTCCCAACATATAGCACTTTATATAACTCACAATATATTGTTTAATATTATAAATCCATCTGATATATTTTATAATACAAATATGATTTAAAATTGATAATATATATATATATATATCCTAAAATCATGTAATTAGAAAAAATAAATCGTTAATATAAACTAGATTAAAATTGAGTTTAATCTTTACACACAAGTATGATCTTATTCATAACAACCTTGCCTCAGAAATTATTCTTTTTCCTAAATTCAAAACTTTTTCTATTGAAATTCTTTTTAATTGGTCATGGTATATAGTCCCATGTAGAATTATTTTTTGTCATATTTATATAATAATCCTTATACATTGTCCACTATTCATGTTAAAATGATTCTATCACTAAATTGGGTAGAGGTCATATAGAATTGTAATTTAATATTATAAGCTCAATCTTATATTAGTTTTTCTTTGTTTGTATTCATAAAATTTCAACTTTACTCTGCTCTCCATTGGATCTAATTATTGTAAAATAATATTATCTTTCAAATAATTCTTTTTTATCAATTAAAACGTATGTTTCATTATTTTAATTAACCTATTTTTCATAACATTTATTTTAAAAATTCTTATATTTCTTTTTCAACTCAAATTCAAATTTTTTTTTACAATTCTGTCGAGTACATTGAAAATAAACGTAAAATATATATTTTAAAACTATTATAACTATAAAATTTTTAATTTTATGGTTTTTAAATATTTTCACATCACAACTATCAAGTAAATTGTAATGTATTTTATTATATTATTTTTACCATTAACCCTTATATAGTTACCCAATAAAAATACGCATCCTTCGAAATTTATTAAATGTTCCCAGATATACGTCTTCTATTTTGATAAGAAATGGTCTAGAAAAAAATGTAAAATAAGTAAATATAGGTTTTTTATACGAAATTCATTTAATTTTTAATTTGATTTGGACTATAAAATAATTAATTAAGAATTTTCATAGAAATATAATGTTCCTCTCCCCAAATGACCCTTTGTTTTTATGAAGCGGCATGATATTTTCATTATTTCAATAATAATCTTATTCATTATCTCATATAATCTATTCTATTAGGACATTTAATGAGATATATATAGAATTTTAATCCCATGACTTACAATGTACGATTCAAAATCATTTACAATGTACCCTGTCCAATTATGAGTTCTATATTTCATGGTAAATATTCAAATATCACTTTCAATTTCTATGTTAAATTTCCTGAATATTACCACTATCATTGAAAAATATTTCATAAACAAATAAATATTGATTATAATAAAATAAAAAAAATTATAAAAAAAAATTTCCCACTTTTCATTGGGGTCCCATAGATCCTCAAAAATTAAAGTGAACTATTTTATGTGGAAATACTGTTTGCGTCCTCAATTTTTTGTGTTATCCTATATATTTAATTTCATTTAAATGGATTTAGAAATGAGATCCATAGATTTATATAATTGGGTAAGATCCCTCACAACATCCTATTTAAAAAATTTACATAGATAAATTTTTACAACGTGTCTTTGAATTTTATTCCAATGTTTATACTCTTCTCTTCCATTATGGTTACATGAATTACCTAGATCGATAAAATAAAATAAATACCATATTTTCCTTCTCAATTTATGATGATTTTCACATGATTATTTATTTCTATTACATCTTATTTTTAGGGATTAATCATTTCCTTCATCACAACATTGAATTTTACTCAATACAATACGATTTATACCATCAATAATAAAAAACATATTCTGACATAAAATATTCATTCCCTATATAATTTATTTCAATAGCTGTTATATTATATAATAAATCACTCTAAAAATTATGTATGATAACATCATTCACTATTAAATTTTTCCGAATAATTTTATTTTTATTCATGTGTGATAGTGATTCACTATTAAGGATCCAATGCATGCAACTATTAATTACATTATGAGTTACCTTAAAAATCATGTAAATTGATATACATCTCATATTTGATATTGTCTCTTATTTTAAATTCTATTATTCTATAAATATATGAATTTATATCCTCACATATGAATTGTATCCATTTTTTTCCCAACAACCACTAATCTCATCATGACTATCAAACCTATTTTGGATAGATACTACATCTGGTCATCTATTCTAATCCATACTATAGAAAGAATTATTGTTTATATTTTTAGAGTATCAACTCCTAAATATTGTCACAATATTTTTCCACTATAGATAAATATTAAACAAAATAACATATTTATTGTCCCTATAATATCTATATCCATTACAATATCCTAAAAACCATCTTGTACTATGGAATATGTGACCTATTTTTTCAATTGTTCTTGGTGGTTACTACAGTTTTCCACAATCATATTTATTTCTTTACATGGATTTTATTTTTTTACGAGTATATGTTTATTTATTTTAGATTCAATCATGGGATATTCTTTCTTGTCAAATGTTATCACTTATTATCCTTGAGATCCTATATAGTAAAGAGAATTATATTCAACATTTTTAGAATAACTAGTGATGAATTTGTTTGAGTGGAAACTCGTGTATTCTCAACACTTTTAAGTGGATAAAAAATTAAATATATGGTTTTATAATTTCCTTTATTCACCTTATTGTGGGCCTTCTAAAGATTCATACACCTTGATTTATCATAGTTATTTATTCGTTATTTATCAACAATATTCTATTTATACTTTTTGATAATGATTTATTTTTCAAAACCCAAAGCATTGAGGATTTTAATCTCCTCCAAATGGTAATTTTTTCTACAATAAATCCTCTCATATCCTTTATTAATGTAACTAATTTTTTTTGAGTGATTTTATCTCCTTATTAAATCGTTTGTTTCTATAAAAACACAATTCATGTTTAGTTTGAAAATATTTCCCATATATGTTTCTTGTCCATATACATCTTCTTTAGATGATCTATATTAATTTTTATCAACGTGTTCCATAAAAATAACAACTTTTCTATAGAAATAATCTCTTAACTCACAATTTTATAATATTTTTTTATTGTTACTTATTTATTCTAATTATAATCTTCGTTCTTAATTGAAATTTTTTTCTTTACCTCCATTACATAAATGATACACTTCATATAATGTACTTTTAGATTTTATTTAAAAAATTTATTTATCTTATTCATTTCCATATTCCAAAATATTCTCCCCTAATGGATAGTAAAAAACAAATTGTTCTAAAATCCCCATCAATTAAAACATTTAATAATGTGATTTTACATATATTTCCTCACGCCTTCTTTAGCCTTATTGGAGACAAAATCCATAACCCTTTTTTAGACTCCCATCACATTCTATATCTTATTAATAGTTTATTTCATATTCAACCTCCTCTTTTATAATCATTAATTGATTCTAGAATACAATATTCATATCTTCTTCACCTTTATTCATGAATTTTTTTTAATTTTTCATTTAATAGTTATTGGGTGAACTATGTTACTCTTTTAGAGAATGGTATTCTCAATGTTCTATAGCATATAATATTATGTAAAAAATATCATAAGTCATCTCATTATTTTTTTTATTATGTGTAGAGTCTAAAATATTATTTCAAAAAATATATTAAGTGACTACATTCCTTATATACCCTCGTGATGTAGTCGCTCGTAGTTTTATCATGGGACAATGTGAAATCATCAAATTTACCGCACATTAATTCTTATTTTGTCCCACCGAACATTATATTCTTGTCACATGTGTTTTATACCTATCCCCATACATATATATATATGTCTTCATCCTCATCACAATAGAATAAACATTATTTCACTGATATAAAATCATATCACTTATATATTTTCATTGATATATATTTATTCATTTTATCATTAAAATTCATTATTTCATGTCTCGTAAGAGGGAAAACAGTAAAATAATAACATAAAAAACTATTATACTTGTTAAAGAAAATATATCTAAATACATTTCTTCTATTTGTTAAAATTACCCCCATTAACCTAAGGTATTTCTATACTATTCATTAAAATATGTATATCCATGAGAAAAATCCAAAATAGTATAATCTTAGGGAGAATTATATTTTTCCAATACCATATATAGATCCAAAATGTTGTTTTTATTTAATATAATGGTTGTGGTAAAATAGAGGAATAATATTCTTTTACAAATCCATAATTTCAATAAATCACATTTTAACCGATAAATCATAGATTCAATCAAATAATGTAATCCTCACATAAATACAAAATGAAAATTAATCAAAACAAAAATGAGTCATTACAATGATTATTATGGATGTAAAATATTTATCCATGTATCATTTAACATTAGGAATGAAAATTCTCATCACTATAAATTATAGGTATTACACGTGCTATTTATGTCATGAATAAGAATGAGTAACTATCTCCTACTTCAAAAATTAAGTAGGCATCATCCACTTCCCACAAATGATATTGAGTGATTTTCACATGAACAACTAGTAATATAGGATTCATCTTCCTCTCTTATATATTAAACAAAATCCAAATAATCATTATATTTTTCTGAATTTAGAGTAGATATTATCCATGAAATTATTTGAAAATATAAATAGGTGTTGTAGTAGTAACATTTCGGTGTTCCTTTAAAGTAGCATCAATATAATTATACAACTCACAAGAACATGCATGCATGAAAATATATCGATAATAATATAAATAAAAACCAGTATATTAAATATAATTTAATGATATTATTTGGAATAATATTTAAACACATCCTTCACTGCCAAATGGAAAAAAACCATTGTAGGTTTGTACGTTAGACTACAGCCACACGAAGCGGTGAAATTTTTCTTCAATCAATGAATCATGTGGGTATTAATAGTGATAGAAATTGTGAATATATAAGATTAATACAAAATTTTAATTACTATATAATATTATTATATCACCAACATCATCACCATTTCACACATTAACTAAATTATATCCTCGCTTGTGCCTTTGTATGGACAATAATCTCCACAAAATGATGTCATTAATTTTTCAATTCCATAAGAAAAAAAATAATATAATGGGTTATAGAATGAAACCAAATTATATTTATATTTTATATAACATCCTATATTTGATTGATCTATATCCTATTTACTAGAATCAGATCATCTACAACAAAACTTGAATTACGAAACAAAGCTGCTAACATAAGAAACAATGAAAATAAAGAAATGTTATTAATAAATTGGTGGTATGATGTTATAAACGGATCAAATATTCTTCTATAAACATGAATATTTGTATCTAATAAATTAATATCATGTTTAAAATTATTATACATGAGTTTAAAAGACATTAAAATAAATGGAATCTTGATGTATGGGACTTCGTATGAGCATCCCTTTACAAAGTCATATTTTAGAGATACACGCCAAATTTAACTTTTATGGTATATATATTTTGTATTTCAAGTTTATTATAATTAATAATTAATAATAAATAGTATTTTATGATTTAATCCACATTATTACATTAATGGGGTGTTGTCATGGAAATTTACTAGTGTTAATGAATTTTATAACTCAGTGTTGTCTAACAGGTTATATTAAATATTCCTTATATTTTATGTTATAATATTCTGTGTGAAATTTTATTTAATTATTTGATATTTAATTAACATTATTATTATGTGTATTTAAATGTTCTAGTAATGACATATTAATGGTTTATTTATCATTTCAATGGTAAGATATTCCTAACCTATTTCTTTTCAATTTCCTCTCTATTCGAATACATTTTGTTCAATAAGGCTGGTTATTTTAATGAAATTAATCTAACGGTCATTTAATATTTTATATCATGAATATATTGATAATAATGGTAATTAATTATTCATTTGTATTTATTTATTTCATGGGAGTTATGATTCAAAACATACTAAAGGTTTAAGGGTTTTTATTTCATTTTCATTTTAATTGGGATTATTTAGAGTTGAATTTCAATTTAAGTAAATAATATGATCATTATATAATAAACCATTTTCATTTTCATCTTACTTTTTTATTAAATATTTTTTCTTTTAATAGTAACACTTCCATCTCTTTGGTACTTATAATGACTAAGAAAAATGTTTTGTGAATATTAAAATTAATTCCTCTTTGGATACAAATCATTTTTCATCCAAAATCCACGTTTTCTAAAATAAATTTAATAAATAATTTATTATATTATGATTTTTTAATTAATTATTACCAATGACTTGATTTTTACAAATTTTTAAAAAATTAGTCTTTCTATCATTTTCAAAATTAAATAAAATTCGAAATTTCCAAATAAAATGTAAAAGGAATCATTATTTTATCATTAATTGTACAAAAGGAAATTTTTCACCATCTCGAAAAATCATTTATTTGAATATTAAATCAATATGATTCATGAATATTTTAGAAAAATTTTATTTTGTATTATTTTATAGCTTTTTCAATTTCAATGGAACTTCTTAATGTTAAATGTTTATGTTTTCATGAATAATGTATTTGACTATATTTCATTATATATTTATTACATAAGAAAAACAAACCATTATTTTACATATAATACACTTGGAATATATTATAATGATTCCGATCATATTATATATATGTATGTCTTATGATATCTTTACTAGGTAAGGTATTGAAATTTTATTCCTTGATTAATATATGTAGTCATTAACTTCACCTAGAGAGAGTATCATCATTGTAGTCATTATATGTATGATTTAACTAAAATATACATATTCATTATTACATGGATATGATTATTCCCTATACTGTACACCATTTCTACATACTCTGATTAAATTTTTATGTTATTTTACTATTAGTGTAATTTTTTTAATATATATTCATTATTCAATATGGTCATTCTTTATAATGCATTCTGATTTTGAAATAAATAGGTATTTTGATATATGGGGATTACATAGTATATATAGGTTTGGGTGGGGCCTAGAATTATTTATCCTCTAATTATATCAAAATATCTCATGACAAAAATCAGTAATATCTAATTACATGTTTATTTACCCATATAATTAAAATGTCCAGGTGAAATATCGTTATGGTATAGATATCATGATGTTTTAATTAGGATGTCTAAAATTAAGAATTTATTTAATTAAAAATTCATTTATTATCATTATTTATCCACATATTTTATTCAAGATCATTTTATTGCTTACATGCAATTATTTTATCATAATTTATTACTCCCATGTTATCCATTATGCACAATTTATTGATTAAATGGAAAATATTTTTCAGTGAAATACATTGCAACAATTTTTATGCCTTATTGATTCATCATAGATTCTATTGTATGAAACCCATAATGAGAATATGATCTTACCCTTAATTTTTTCCATTACCTAGGATATTAATATTATTTATTTTGTGTGATTTAAGGGATATATAATTCATACACACATTATATATCATTATATATTTATTAAAATACTGTGATATTTAGTTATGTATATTGTTTGTCAAGCATACTAAAAAATTTGGTGCTCTAGGATGTCATAACATGTTTGTTATGCCAATGTAGTAATGGAACCTCCAAAGTTAGGAAACATGAGTTGGGGTATTTAAATTTTTTTTATAGTAATTGATAAAAAATTTAATGGTATCATTAATTTTTTTATTTATTTAGAGATATTTTAGCATCACAACTATTAACACATTGATCCTAATTTCTATTTGGAAGCCTCTAATACATGGAGAGGCATTTCTGGTATCAATATGTGATAGAATTGGGTGTTGTTAATGATGGAATTGTTATGTATATAACAAATAATTTTTAGGGAGGTCATTAAAGAGGATATAAATTGGGTTTAATTATTAGTTGGGAAGAGGAATATGGTGTTTGTAAATGTTTCAAGACATAGGGTAGTCATTCTATTTTGTTCGATGAAATTAAAAGTTTTTTTTAGATTAATGTTACCATGGAATCAAGGATAAATTGATATTTTTAGTATTACATTTTAGTAATTGGTATTTAAAAAAATATTAAATATTATTTTATTACTATAAGTCTCATAACCGTGAGAGGAAATGTGTGGTACACGTGCATCATTTTATTTATAGTGGTCTCATATAATAATTGTTCCCCAAAATTTGTTCACCATTTTGATTGAATTTATATAATTATAAGGGGTTATTTATTTAATTTTTCAGAAAAAATGTATATTATTTTACAATTAATATTCATGGTTTAATTTTAGTTAGATAGTCTGGGGTTTAGATTCATAGTATGACCATGTATGTAAATCCTATGTCCATGTGGTGTGTGTTAACTATACATATTAATTAGTATTTATTTATATTAGGTATGATGTTATTATAGATATATATATATATAAATCAGGTATTTGCAAGGTCTTGTGTTATAAAATTTCTATAATTGGTTACTTTATATTGGATATCTACCCTATTATATTTTTATGTAGTATAAAAGTTTGTTATTAGGTATATGACACTAAGGTAACCTCCCGTATTGAATCAAAAGGGAAATATGCTGTTCCACAAATGTGTTTAGTTGGTGTGGCTTTATGTTTAGAAATACTCATGACATATAGGTTGAGGTGTAATTGTATGTACCTATGTCGTAACATATGCATAATCTAGAGATGATGATTTATAACTAGAATATCTCAATCATGTATGAGTCATATAAAACATTTACTCTAAAGACCATGGAGAATATATATTCTTAAAATTAGATAAAATGGATATTCTATTGGCATCATCTTCCTCTATGAAATGGATAGGGTAGAACCTAACATGTAGAGTAATATATCAATTCAGTCAATATAATCACCAATTAGATCAAGATTCAACAAGGGTGGAAGTTAAATCTTCCATTATATATGATAATAAAATAAATAAAATTCTTATAGGATGTATAGTTATAGTCATTTATCCCTCTTTGGTTCAATGGAAGTAAATCAACCATGTAAAGACCCAGAATTTCCATGGATTTTTTTAAATACATGGGAATTTTACATGTCCATGAAAATGGATGGGGCATGATTCTAAGGCCCTATGTGCTCAGAATCAATTTTCTAAAGATTTGTTCATGTACGTTCGTCAAACGTACAAGCATGATTTTATAACTTTTTAACTGGTACTCGGAACTGAAATATGAGGGTACTGTTGAACTCACAACACCAGTATTCATTTAATAAGTCATTCACTTTGACGGAAGTGAGTCGAGAATAAAAGATAAACGTTTTGTTTTTTTGGAATGTAATATAATAAAGTGAGCTTCACATTATTTTATTTGATCCGGCATGTGGGAGATTGGTGGTTAAAACCTCCTCATAGGAGTTGGAGGTGAGACCTTCACACCTTAACTTCCCATGAGATGTTATGGTGGTGGGGACCACCCGAACATAACTTGTCACGAGAGGTTACGATGTGCGGACCACATGGTGTTTAACCCCCTATTAATGGAGGAGAGTAAAACCTCTCAACTCTTCCTCATTAATGAGAGAGATCCACTTCACCTACCCAAATTAATTCATTTTTCCGACCACTTGAATTAATTAATGGGAGACTAAAAATTTGACTAGTCCAATTTAAATGATGTGCCAAAAAATTAATAGGATATTTAAATCTATTATTTTGTGGGAATATTCATTTTGGTGGCAGCCTTGAGGGGAGGGTTATTGGGAGAAATCTCCCAACTAAGGACATCATCTCCCAACAAAGAATAAATAATAAAGAACATCAACCTACTTTGACTTCTTCCTCGAAGAATCAACCATCATGAGACAAGTTGGACAACCATATTCTGCATCTTCGTCAATGAGCCGACGCAGCTTGGGTTTGGAAGTGCGTGGCGTATGTGATGAACGACGATCATCCTTTTCTAATTTCCATGACCCCATTAATGAAAGACGAACGATGATCAAAGGTAGGGGGTTTACATTTTTGTTTTAATCCTTTATATATTTCTCTTCTTCAGATAGAAATAATTCATTGTGTGGCTATCAAATTATTATTTTTCATCATACTTCTTTGATGAACAAATTGATACCACCCTAAACACAGAGGGTGCAGACCAAAAAAACAAGGCCCGAACCCTCCGTTGATCTTTTTAATGTTGGTCTTTCAGCTTGGTGATGAGTAATGAGGCGACGATGAAAAATGTTGTGCTCCCAGCGGCCTTCGCAAACCACGCCGACCCCACGGCGATCTGGTGCATTCGGTGAACATCGGTCCTCTAGCCGAGCCACCCTGGCCACACCACCACCGGCCCATGCCACCCGGCTCCCAACCGCTGCCGACCTCCCAGCCTCCCGGACACCCACCGGCCCACCTGGCTGACCCGCCAGCCCACCTGGCCGCGCGCCTCCCACCCGCCGAACCACCTGGCTGCGTGCCTCTCAGTCACCGAACCGCCTATCGCCCACAAACCAACCTACCTGGTAGCACTATGCCTCAACTGCGCCGGCCCGCGCTGGTCGCACCCTGCCTTAAAACCGGCCTCCTATCGTCCATCATGGTTGCACCCTGCCCGACCGCCTCTCGGCCACGCACCATCCATCCTTGTCAGCAGTCCCCCACGCGGTGCCCTGACCAAACCGACCCGGCCGCGCCGAGTCACATAGTGATGCGCCTTCGTGATGCTCCAGGCCGAACTAGCCCCGATTTCAGGTCGAACCGCCCTCGCTGCCTGATGGGCGGGGCCTAGCAGGCTGGGGCAAACCGAACAGGCAGACCCGACCAATGGTTTGGGCCAGAACCCATAGGTTTGTCCTAGTTAACCTAGACCGGGTTAGCCCAGACTGGGTTTTCCCGAGTCGGTCCGACCATGTCGTACTGGACCCAGGTCCACTAGTGACCCTTTACTTTCATGGCCATATATTTTTCACCGGACGACCATTTTGCACACCTTCAATGGTGCTGGTAATATTGGAGGATGAATGTCCCTTTGAGTATACCCCACTAGAGTTCTGGGTATAGTTGAGATATGGTTATCTTGGATTGTACACGAATCCAACCGGGTCCCCGCTACTAAAAAGATAATAACTCACAGATCGGGGGTCCGATTGACGCTCCATCTGTTGCGTTGAGACCTCTATGACGAGCCAGACCATTGAGATACATATACATGGGACTCCGTGAATGTTTGTGTATCGACCTGCAGATCATGGTGTAGATCATCCCGGAGATGAGTGAGCATAGTGTGGAGACCTAGTTGCTGGCTGAGACCTGATGACTACTGACAAATTCAATTAAGAGTGATTCATCTATCCCAGTGGGGAGTGCCTTGGTGTCGCGGTAGACCCACGGTGTGGAGTACCTATATGTGAGCTTGGATGAACCACGATACTCGACATGCGAAATACCTTAGCAAGATACGAGGGGATCACCTTTGTGTGATGCGGTAGACACACAGTTGGGAGTGCCTCTATGTGACGCAGTAGACCCATGGTACTCTACTGGAGGATTACCTTAGCAGTCCAAGGATAGTGGGAAGTGCCTCTGTGTGATGCGATAGGCCCACTGTACTCAATATAGGGGGTGTACTACAGCATCCGAAGGTTCCACAGTGTGACTAGGGATGTTTCTTGATACTACCCCTAGAATAAAATTTTGGTTTGAGATGAGTCAGTAACATTGTGTTTACATCATGATTGAGATGGATTTCTTAGTAACATTGGTACATGTATGGGAACATACATAAGTGATTTTATCTATTGATTTCATATGTTTTGGTTTATCCTTGTGGGATTTTGTGAAACCTTGAGGGTCTCGAGGTCCCTATTGAGTATCGTTATACTCACTGCTGCACAGGATATTCCCACATCTCATTATGTTGGTTGCAGATGATGGACAACGTGGACTGAGGATCAGAGTAGCAGGGCGGGATGGTACCCGAAGGTGGTCCTTACAACGAGTCGGTACACGGAGGAGACTGACAGACGTGGAGTGATGAGGAGGCTATCAGTACTTACCATTCAGGTAGGAATCCCCGGAGGACAACCCAGTAGCTTCATTACCTTTTCTTCAGTTGTACTTTTTTTCAGTTGTACTTGTAATTTCCTATTGGGCTTGTATTTCCAGCCTATTTTTACTTTTCAACACTCCTTTGTATATAGTTTTTCTTATTTCTTTGCTTCCAGCTCGTACTCTATTGTGTTTGATTACAATTTAGAAAGGAAACACTTTCCCATTTTTAGAGATTTATGCCTTTGGTGCTAGTCTCCTGCCCCTGGCCTATGGAAGGCGGGCTTGGGGAAGTCACGGCAAGGGCCCTGGGGGACGTTTCGTGAGAAATTGGTATCAGAAGAGTCGGTTATACTATAATACATAGGTCTCTGATATTTATTTATTGTCAATAAATAGTGTTAAGGGTACTAAGTGTGGTTCTCAGTTCAGGGAGTCCCATATTGGTGCAGCGGCCGATGTATCCATACACTAGGACCCCGACTTCTGATTTCCGACTTTAAGCATGAAAAAATGGAATGTGTGTGTGATAACAGAAGTTTTCTTTAAGTCAGAGCAACCAGGTAAGCTGACCATGTATATTATTTTGACCGTGTCGCATCTATTTCATTCAAGATGCCTCCCCGCAGAAGACCATCTAGATCCCCATGTTTTGTACGCACATATAGCCCACTGACTGATGAGGCCTCAGTGTAGGGCCCTCTTCCCACGGATGCACCAGGGATACAACTACTCATTGGGCCACTGATTCCACCAACCCCCACATCAGACAATGCATGCTTCTTGAGCACATTGCACGTGTTCTAGTGCTAGAGGCCGCATAGGTTCAGGGGATAGACGGAACTACAGTCAGCTGAGGATTGGCTGTAGGCTATTGTGATAGTCTTCGGACTGGTAGGTACAACAGTAGACCATATGGTGATCCTTACCACGAGTCTACTTCAGGCATCAATAGGAAGATGGTGGAGCCTGATGCTCTAGGTACATGACAATATGACACTACTATGGACAGACTTCGAGATACTATTTTGGGTGGAGTTTCTCCCAGCCACCCTACGTGCAGTGCAGATACAAGAGCTACTGCATCTACTGCAGGGTATCATAATGGTAGCTTAATACTCAGCAAGGTTCACTAACCTCTCGTGCTACTCCACAGATATGGTGTGGGACCCATTCATCAGGTCCTGGACCATCAAGCAGGGGTATATGTGAGAGATATGGGCTTTGATGATCTCACTCAGCATCACGACGCATGAGGGGATGCGAGAGGGAGCCCCTGGTAAAGAGTTTCCTTTATGAGAAGTCTCTATTGGTGAGACCCACAACTAGTCAACCTGTAGTGGAGTCCTCTATAGCTGGTAGTATACAGATGAAACAGATGACCAAGAGGACCAGAACCACAGGTGGATGACCACATGACTCAGGAATAGTTGTGCGGGTAACCCGGGGAAGTGACATACATGAGAGGAGCATAAAATGTTACTCATGTGGTGGGCATGGTCACATGGCTCGTGAATGTCTGAGCCACTGTTCGGATGATCAACATACAGTTGAGGGACCTCCAAGTCAGAGGTAGAGGTTTGATCAAGGCAGTTATCAAGGAGAAGGTGGACGTGGAAGAGGATATGGTTGTGTAGCTGGCGGTGGGCGAAGTTTTGAGGTGTTACCACCACCACAACTAGGAGGTCCACCCAGACAGTAGGGAGAAGGTGGACTGGACAGAGATCACCATCAGGAAGTTGAGGCTTACGATCATGGCACTCTAGAAATGATTTGAGGAATGATTTGTGTCTACTCTACCATAGATTTAGTTCTTATAGACACAGGTGATATTCACTCTTTCATTGCCATTGTCCACGTTTAGAGCTGGGAGATTCCGACGGAGCCGTTTGCTCGTTCCGTACATCAAGAGACTCCTAAAGGATAAGACTCGATGATTACGCACTAGTGCCGATAGTGTGAGCTTTCTCTGGGAGGTGAGATATTCAGATGGTATCTCCTCATAGAGGAATTGAGTCCTTACGACTTCATTTGGGTATAGACTGGTTTTCTACAGTCAAAGTTCAGATCGACTGTGTTAGGCACAAAGTGTGGTGTGTTCGCATGGATGAAACCAGGCTTAACTTCACCAGCAAGAAGGGAGCCTTTGCAGCACATGACAGACTTACTGGGAGGAGGGTGCAGCCGATCACTCATCAATTGGCCTACCTTACCCTCAGAGCAGTTGATGTGGAGAGTCTGAGATATCCTATAGTGGTGGACCAGTACGTTGTTGTTTTCCATGGCAATGTTGTAGGACTACCTACTCATAGAGAGGTGGACTTTTACATTGACCATTACCCCGGGATGCCACCGATATCTATACAATCATATTGGATGCCTCCCACTGAGCTTCGCGAGCTGCGAGTAAAGCTAGAGGACTTTCTGGGGAAGTGATTCATCTAGCCCAGTGTTTCCCCCTGGGCTGCCCCGATTCTATTCTCCATGAAGAAGGGTTGGATATTGAATCTTTTTGTCGACTACCATCTCCTAAACCAAGTGACCTTAAAGAACATGTACTCACTCTCGAGGATTGGCTACCTCTTTGATCAGATGAAGTTATCACGATGGTTCTCGAAGAAAGACCTCATATCAAGCTATCACCATCTCTGAGTTTGAGATGAGGATGCACAGAAGACAACATTCAGATGTTGGTACTACCAATACAAGTTCTTGGTTGTTCCATTTGGTGTAACCAATGCTTCAGCAGTTTCCATGGGACTTAGGAACATGATCTTCCAGCCATACCTAGATTGATTGGTTGTAGTCTTCATCGACGACATTCGGATCTTCTCCACTACTAAGGAGGAGCATGCCATCCATTTGTGGGTAGTACTGGACACACTATGAGGGCTCCAGATTTATGGTATGCTCTTGAAATACTAGTTTTTGGATCCGAGAGGTTCACATCCTAGGACATGTCTTCTCAGAGGCTGGATTTGCAGTGGATCCAGTGAAGATTGAGGTGGTACATTCTTGGGATCCACCCAGGAGTGTGACGAAGGTACATAGATTTTTGTTTTTGGCAAGATATTCTCGGAGGTTCGTACCAAACTTCTCCAGAGTTGCAGCACCACTATCAGCCTTGACGAAGAAGGGGCAACCCTTCTTGTGGTTGGAGAGATGCCAACATAGCTTTCAAGAGCTGAGATAGAGGCTAAATAGTGCCCCTATCTTGAGGATTCTATAGGAAGGAGTAGGGTATGTAGTCTATTGCGACGTATCAGGGACCAGACTCGGGTGTGACCTAATGCAGGAGTGAGCAGTGATAGAATATGGTTCTCGACAGCTAAGACACCATGAGCAAAACTATGCTACCCATGACCTGGAGTTAGCAGCAGTGGTCTTCGCCTTGAATATTTGGTGACTCTATCTGATGGGTGAGTGTTTTACCATGTACTCTGATCAAAAGGGTCTCAAGTATATATTCTCTCAGAAGGACCTGATCCTGAGAGAGTAGCGATGAATTGAGTTCTTCTAGGACTATGTATTTGAGATAGTCTATACTCCTGGGAGGGGAACATTGTAGTAGATTCACTTAGCAGGATATCTGGTATACAACTGCTAGGAGAGGCGAAAAAGCAGTTGGCTACCTTATAGATATACTTTGTGTATAGAGACAGATTCGAATTTCTACAATATCTTACAATCACTTGCCCACTTCTTCAGCGAGTCAGGGAGGCACAACATGGGGACCCTAACTGCGAGACACGACGTGCTCAGATATCCACATGAAATGAACCTGAATAATTTCATGAAGGTGGGGATCACGTCATCCTCTTCAGAGAACATACTGTGGAACCAGTGTCACTTCAGAAGGAAGTGTTGAGGGAGTTCCACACATCCCCTCTAGCGGTACATCCAAGAGTGGGGAAGATGCACCAGGACCTTCTACGATAGCACTGGTGGCTAGGTAAGAAGAAGGATGTAGCTGAGTTTGTCTCTCGATGCCTCACTTGTCCGCAAGTGAAGCCGAAGCACTCGGTACCAAAAGGCTTCATTCTACCTTTAGAGGTCCCAGAGTTGAAGTAGGATGAGATGTCCATGGACTTCATGATGGGAATTCCTAGTACATATAGGGGAAATGAATCGATTTGGATTATCGTTGACCGACTCACCAAGTTGGTTCAATTCTTATAAATCAAAGATCAGGATTCAGTAGAGAGCATGGGACACCTCAATGTGCTGGAGATTGTGCGGCTACATGGTGTACCTTTATCTATTGTCTCTAATCTTGACACATTGTTTACTTCCCCACTATGGAAGGGGTTGTAGGAGGATATCAGGACACATATTTATCTGAGAAACACCTTCCATCCTCAGAAGAATAGTTAGACTGAGCGGACCAGTCAGACCCTCGGGGATATTTTATGTTCTTGTGTCCTCAGCTTTGGTCAAAGCTGGGAGGATCACTTACCTTTGGTAGAGATTTGCTATGACAACATCAATCACTCCACCATCGGGATGGAACCTTTTGAGGCATTGTACGGGTGACCCTGCAGATCACCATTGTGCTAGACCGACTCTGGGGAGTCACCACTTGCGGGACAAGAGATGGTATGACCTACCACGAAGAAGGTGATGATCATCCGGGAGTGGATGAAGACTACACTGAGCAGGAATAAGTCGTATGCTGACAAGAGATTGAGACCTCTGGAGTTCAAGGATGGAGACCATGTCTTTCTACGTGTCTCCCCACAACGACGTATACAGAGATTTGGACGAGGTAGAAAGTTATCTCTGAGATTCGTCCGACCTTTTCAGGTCCTTAGCAGAGTTGGTGAGGTGGCTTACCGCTATAATATTTCACCTCAGTTGAACGTTGTGCACGAATTCTTCAACGTATCCCACCTAATGAGATACGTCAACGACCCTTCTCACAACATTGACCATGGAGAGATGGACGTCGATGATGGGACGTCATTTACGGAGGTTACAGTGGATATTGAGGATAGAAAGAAGAGAATCCTATGTGGACGGTCGATACCTTTGGTGCTCATTCACTAGAAGCACTAGAATCTCTAGGAGAGCACATGGGAGCAGGAGGCTTAGATGAATGCTCAGTATCCCCACTTGTTCCCTTAGTTCGATTTGTAACTTATGTGGACGTAATTCCCTAAGGTGAGGAGAATTTAAAGACCTAGAAATTAAGTGGAATTTTATTTAAATACCTGGGAATATTATGAGACCTCCAAAATTAACGGCTCATTATTCTAAGGCCTGATGTGACCAGAATCAATTTATTGATGTTTAGTTTTTGTATGTTCAGTAAACGTACGAGTGATATTTTATAACTATTAAACTGGTGCATGAAACAGAAATCAGAGGGCACTGTTGAACTCAAAATGCATGTATTTTCTTAAAAATACATTCACTTCAATGGCAGTGAATTGAGAATAAAAGATAAATTTTGGGTTTTCATGGAATGTAATATAATAAAGATAACTTCACATTATTTTATTTGAGCGTCCATGAGGTAGATTGGTGGTTAAAACATCCTCATGGGAGTTGGAGGTGGGACCACCACACCTTAACCTCCCATGAGAGGTTATGGTTGTGGGGCCCACCCAAACATAACCTATCGCGAGAGGTTATGATGTGGGGACCACAAGGGGCTTAACCCCCTATTGGTGGAGGAGAGTAAAACCTCTCAACACTCCCTCATTTATGAGTGGGAGCCTCTTTACCTCCCCAAATTAATTCTCTATTCTAACCACTTGAATTAATTAAGGGGAGGATACCTAATTAATTTTTCCAAATTGAATATCATTCCAAAAAAGTAAAAGGATATTTTAATCTATTATTTCATGATCATATTCATTTTGGTGGAAGCTTTGAGGGAAGGATTATTGGGAGAATGCTCACAAAGATAAACCCCATCTCCCAACGAAGAATGAAGAATAAAGAATGATGACCATCTTTGACTTCCTCCCCAAAGATTCAACCAACGTGAGACATCTTCGACGACCGACTTCCGCATCGTCGTCATCGAGCTGAAACAGATCGGGTTTGGAAGAGCATGGAGGATGTGACAAACGATGATCATATTCGTCTACTTAACATGACTCCATCAATGAACGATGAAAAAAGATCAAAGGTAGGAGGTTTACATTTTTGTTTTAATCCTTTATCTCTTTCTCTTCGTCGGATAGAAAGAATTTGTTATGTGGTTGTAAAATAATTGTTGTTCATTGTACTTCTTTGATTAACCAATTGATACCACCCTAAATGCAGAGGGTGCAGTCCAAATAAACATGGCCCGACCCCTCCTCAAATCTTGTTTACGTTGAAATTTCATTTTCAGGATGAGCAACGAGGTGACGAAGTCGACGATGACAAAAGATATGCTACCCGCGGCCTCCACGATCTGTGTCGCCCCCGTGGTGCTCTAGTGCTCCAGGCCGAACAACGGTCCTCCAGCCGAGCTACCCCGGCTGCACTACCACCGGCCCGCGATGCCCGGCTTCCAGCCACCGCCGGCCTCCTGGCCGCCCGCCTTGCCACGGGCCTCAAGGCTGCCGAACTACCTGGTCACACGCCTCTCGAACTCCGAACCGCCAGGACATGGGCCTCCTAGCTGTCGAACCGCCTCGTTGCGTGCCTCCCGGCTGCCCAACAACCTGGCCAAACCCTAATTGGCCCTCCTGGTCATGCCCTGCCCGAACCGTGCCGACCGGATCTGGCTGCACCCTGCCAAAATTGACCGCCCCCGGCCCGCCTGGTCGTGCCCTGCACTGCCGCCTCCCGGCTACCCGACCTTCCAAGACATTCTACAGTCCCCCTCACGGTTTCCTGGACGAACCGTCCCAATTTTGCCCTCTTTGCCGAGCCACGCTGAGCCGCTCTGAGCCGTGCCTTCGCGATGTTTTGGGCCGAACCGACCCTGAGCTCGGGTTGATCCGCCCTTGCAGCCTGCTGGGCTGGGCCAAGCGGGCTGTGCCAAATCGAACAGGCTAGACCACCCAATGGGTTGGGCCTGTCCCAAGATGTCTGACTGGGTCGTCCCAGACTGGGTTGGCCCAAACTGGGTTGGGCCAAGTCGGTCCGACTAGGTGGGACCATACCCGGGTCCACTACTCACCCATTACTTTCCTAGCCCTATCATTTGCCCCAGTCAACCATTTAACGAACCGTCAGTGGTGATGGTAATATTGGAGAGTGATGGTCCCTTTGAGTATACCCTACTGATGTTTGGGGTAAGGTTTGGATACGGTCAGGTTGGATCGTACGTGAATCCAATCGTGCCCCCCGGGACTAATAAGCTAATTACTCACAGACCGGGCGTCTGATTGACACGTCGTCTATTACGTTGAGACCTCTATGGTGAGGCGGAAATTTGATATCATTATACATGGGACATTTTGAAAGCTATAGTATTGAACTAATGATCGTGGAGCAGATCCTCTCAGAGATGAGTGAGAATAGTTCGGAGATCTAGTAGCTAGCTGAGACCTGATGATTGTTGACTGATTTGACTCAGAGTGATTCGACTAGACTTGTCAGGAGAAAATTGGTGTCCTGGAAGAACCACGGTGGGGAGTCCCTCTGTGTGAGCATGGCCGACCGACAATACTCGATCGGAGGATTACCTCAGCAGGCTGCGAGGGGGAGCGCCTCTGTGTTATGCGGCAGACCCACAGTGGGGAGCGCCACTGTGTGACGCAGAAAACCCACAGTACTCGACAGGAGGAGTACCTCATTAGTCCAAGGATAGTGGTTTGTGCCTCTGTGTGACACGGTAGGCCCACTATAGTCGAGAAAGGAGGAGTACTCCAGCATCCTAGGTTTTGATAGTGTGACTATGGATGTTACTAGATACTACCCCTAAAATAAAATCCTTGTTTGAGTTGAGTCTATAATTTTTTTGATTACCTCATTATTGAGTTGGATTTCTTGGTAACATAGGTTTATATATATCCATATACCTATGTGAGGTTATATGTTGATTTTTTTACATTTTGGTTTATCCATGTTGGATTTTGTGAGACGTTGAGAGTATCGGGGTCCCTACTGAGTGTCGTTATACTCACACCTGCATGGGGTATGCCTGCACCTCATTATGTTGGTTGCAGACGACGGACATTGCTGACTGAGGACCAGAGTATCAGGACTGGACGGTACCCAGAGGTAGACCTTACGATGATTCAGTGCATGGAGAAGACTGATGGAAGTGGAGTGCGGAGGAGGATATCCGTACCAACCTTTCTTATAGGAATCCCTGGAGGACAACCCAGTAGCTACTCTACCTTTCCTTCATATGTACTTGTTTTTTAGTTGTACTGGTACTTTCCTACTGGGATAGTATTACCAACCCCTTTTTACTTGTCATCACTCCTTTGTATGCAGTTTTTCTTAGTGTTTCACTTCCATCTCGTACTCTGATGTGTGTGTTTACACATTATAATGGCAATGCTTTCCTAGTTTTAGGGATTTATGCCTTTGATGCTACTTTCCAGCCCCTAGCCTATAGAAGGCGGGTTTGGGGCAATCATTGAATGAGCCCTAGGGGACGGGTCATGAAAATTGAGGGGTTCCTCAAGAACATGTTTTTGAGGATGTTTTGGGAGGACATGACCATCGAGTCCATGAATCTAGTATAGGAAGAGACATTGGTCATTCAATATGCTATATAATTACATTTTTTTTATGTTGATGATTTATGGAGATAATATCACTAAGGTGCATTGATTTTAAGGTATACTAGGACATTCCATTATAGAAATGTGGAATATACAATGAATGATTTCATTTTTTGTAGATATTAATTAAAAAATGGAAGTGGAGAATATCCCAAGGGATTTATGTACACCAAACACAATAGTGATGTAATGTTTGCTAGATAATAGACCTCTAAGACACTAGAAGACGAATATCTCATAAACATGGCAGAGAAAATAGAGTAGAGGGTGGATTAAACAACCCCAAATTGGATAACCATAAATGTGTTTTTCCTTTAGGGAAATTTTTCATTATTATAAGTAATGTGATTTATCACAGAAGGAGTTCCATGATTGAGGCTAGATAGGGAATTTTTATTTATTTTAGAATATGAAATTAATGTCAAATAAAGGTCATGGTTCTAGTAAGACTCATGAATTTGTGGTAATACTTGGATATTAGTAGGGTTTTATAATTCAATAATATACTATAAATTTAACTCATGTTTGTGGTTAGGATACCCAATTTGGGATAAATATATGATGCAAAGTGATAATCTATAAGATGTATATTAATCGATATTATATGATTAGATTAGTTACATATGTTCGAATATAATTTCATAATTTTTTCCAAGTATTTAATGACAATCAAAGGTATTTCTAGTGAATGATTAATATTTTTATTTATATGATATATAGTAGGGCATGGAGTGCATATATGTGTTTTTGGATGTGTCTGTATTCATTAACATGTTGGAAATAGTTATGAAATTGATTTATTTGATTAGTGGAATGAATATGGTAATTCTATATGACTATAAGATTTTATAACATTAATGTGTGGGGTAGTCTTGTTGTTGAGATTGGGTAGGTGCTTTCTATAACTACCTATGATTTTATTTTTTTATTTCCCATTAGAATAAACTCAATATAATGGTTATTATTTGATGTTAAAACAATAAAAAAATTAAAAAAATTGTTTTTATAATACAAAATGAAATCAATTTCTATAACATTAAGTGATATATATATTTTCTTAAATAAATAATTTAACAAAATCAATTTTCTTTACTTCATAACATGTATGACACACACCAAAAAGCATGTAAGGGAATATAGTATATCAAGAATTTATAATATAATTACATTCTAAATAAATGTAACCAATAGATTAAAATTCACACAAAATCGATTCATCTTGAGTCCAATGAAGAAAATTATTTTTTTAATAAGATGCATTACATGAAAGGTCGTGTTTTTTCGGACAACTATATATTATTAAAATTATATAATTTAATATAATATGATATAACCTGGATTTTATTTTAGTGGTTTTTAATATAATCAACATACTTATGAACATATATTGATTAAAACAATATATAAAGTGTTTGTTGGTTATAAATTAACAAAAAATTAATCTAAGAATTGATCAAATAGAAAGAGAATATTTTTATGAAAATATTTTCATTCATACAAAGTAGTTTTACCATAATAAATTTATAAAATTAAATTAGTGAGTTAAATTGTTTTAATATATTCACTTTGTATTTAATAAAAATATTTTCCATATTCATTCAATATAATTTATAGGAATAAGATAGAAACGAACCCAATATTACACATAAACACCAATATTTTTATCCAGGCACTTTTACAAAATTTTATCGATAAACATATATTACTTCATATTTTTTGGAACTATTATAGATTTTATAGGTCAAACATAACATCATAATTTAAATAAACATATAAAAATAAGGTTAATGTTATTTTTTTATATTTTTATCAAATATTTATTTTTTTATAAATTGTGAAAAATAATGAATTTTATTTCAAAATTTCTTTTGGATCAAAATTTTTATATGGTAAAATTATATTTTATATTAGTTTAAATGATTAATTAGATAAAATTTATATCAATTAATCTAATTTATATCATCTCAAAGAATTTTAATTGTAAATTTCAAATAAAACATAGAAAATTTTTGAATGTATTTACTTAATAAACCCATAATGTCAAACTTTCTGTGGGGTTATATTTTAATTTATTTTAAAAACTAATGTGATTGTGTATGAATCTGATTAATTAATGATGTATAGATCCTCTATTGTTTCATCAATAATAAGTTTAATTTATTTAATATGACTTATTATGAAGGCTTGTTGAGCTCATGGTGGTTTCTGGGGTGTTTGGGGATGGTCTGAATCCTAGATCCATAGTTTTGGGTGAAAAGAAGAGGCTACATAGTTTGAGAAAACTCTAACGGATGGGGAATACAGCCTCTTGGATCGTGTAAAATTGTACCTAAAATTGGAATATGATCTATCATGGTTGTTGCACGGTTAGTGAAGACCATGCGAGTTATCCATGCACAATTCCCCAGATATACATAAAATTGTGCAGATAAACCATGCGAGCCCTGATGTGTAGTTTATTAATATATTTTAATTTTAAATATAAAATATTATAAAACACATGTGAGGTTTTATTTTAACTCACAACATACTCCATGACTTTTTAAAAAAATCCTTATTTTATTCTAACTTATTTATTGAGATACGTTGTCAATTTAACCTATGAATAGAGTGTCCTTCGGCTCCTTCAATCTGCAATAATTTCATTCGAACGGGAATGAATCAGAGCCTAATACTAGACAAGCTTTCTATAATGATCCAAAGGATGGTGGTTTAATTCATTTCATCAATTTCTGAACTATTTATATTTGACATAGAGTCGCACACCCATTATTGAGACGTCTCATTGATTTCAAATTAAACCATGTTCTTTCTTATTATTGTTTACCCAAAAAAATTGGTGTTTTGACAAATTAATTAGGTTTCATACCTTGATTAAGGTCCAACCATTGGGTGAGTTCCCATGGATGACCATTTTTGTAAATTTGGCCTAGGATTCCTCGGAACCATGCCTTTGTTTCCCTTTCATGGGTTTTCAGAAATGGTTTGATATTATGAAATGAATTATAATGTTGTTAAATTATAATTGAATAGATTAAGGTTATGGGATGGTCGATATGAACCTTCACCCTTATATGAATTTGTGTGTTTGAAGATGTTTATATTTGTTTTATTAATCTATTGACCTTCCTATCTAAGTTGAATAATGTTAAATCCATTCAAAAGTTTAACATTACATGATTCTTGTTTTGGGAAATGAGTACATGTGATAAAATGAAGGCCAAGCCTTATGAGGATGTACCTTTCATTGGACACCCTTTGGTGGTGGGTTATATTATATTTTTTGGGGTTTCGACCATATCATTCATAATGATATTCATAAATTAATTGATTGATAAAATAGAAATTTTCCTCATAAGATTAATGGATTTGGTTTAGAATTCCATTGATGGGCTCAAAGGGTTTATTATTATTATATTGTGAGTGAACAACAAATTCCATGTATGGTCTCATAGATTCTATATAAAAATTCCGAATATATCATGAATCCATTGAGGGATTCCATGGATAGGAAAACTAGGAATTGACTATATTTCATGAGTGGTATTTGGGGACGCCCTATAGGACCACCAAGGACAGGATAAGTTGACATATACTTATACCACACCTAGATTGATACTAGGTTCCTGAGGGGTTCATCGGGATGGGCAGGTACTATGTTGGTGGATGATGCACTGGGAGTGATAGTTGAATTCTATCATAGTAAATTAAATCACAAGCTCGAGTTATAAATTGAATATTGGAATGAAGGGATTTATGATACCTATTCCAACCCAAAGCACATGCTTGAATTCAGTCTTCACTTGTTCTTGATTGGATTACTTTATAAAGAATCTATTGTAATTGTAGTTATAAAGGGGATGTCATACTTCTGTTAGACCCTAGGAGTTATGAATTCTATGTAATTGAATGTCAAATGGAAAATTATATAAAATTTAACTAGAATACATTGCAAGTAGGTTGTATCCATTGGGGTAATTTTTAGCACTCCACTTTCATTATTTCTCACTACCTGTTATATATATTCACTAATATACTGGCATAGAACATTTTTTTGGTTCTTATTGGTATTTAGTATCACAACATGTTAGGGTCATGTTTTGTACCCAAATAGATTATATTATTGGTGAGATAGATAAGTTAAGGATACCTCCTACAGGTACATGATATGCTATTGAGGAGTAAGAGATATATAATGGGACCAAGCATAGACTTGTGATGCTATTGGGATACTTTTTTCCCTTATCATACATTTGGGACATGTATACTATATTATTGTAGTGTACCTATTGTGAAAAAATTACTAGAAACAAGTGACATGTATCATAATTTTTTATGATATGATTTCTGTTAAATTATACTATTGGCCCTCTCATGCTTACATAAATTTTACAGTATTACTACTTCAGCTATTGAATTGTTATTGTATTCCATCGTGTTACACACTACTACTGAAATCATAGTCACCCCACTATCACACCTAGGCCCTCACTATTTATCAACAGCCTCTGGTGTTTGGGGAGATGTTCTTGAGTCCATGTGGGAAACCACACTTAGAGCACTGTTGGGTGGAATCTGGATTCGTGATGTTACAAAGTGGTATCAATGGATTTTTTTTCTTCTGATTTTCATTATGTTTTTTTGATAATAGAAAGGGATAATAAGGGTGTGGTATTTTGTTATAATCTCTTATAGGGATTAGCTACCCACGCGTATAGGGAAAAAGAAATTTTCCTCAAACTAAATTGTGGTATTTTTATTTTGAGCAATTACATTTGATTCAAATTCACTATTATGTAATTCTCTTATATTACACTCATATTTTTGATATGATTTAGTGTTCTATTTTTTTAAACCCATATAGATGAGGGTATTCAATCTCATGCATCATATATTATCTTGATAGAAATCATAATCCATGCATTAATGCCATGAAAATTACAAATAACTACTAATTACATGTTTTCATGATATGTATTTTGAAAGATATGTCTACTATTGTGAAATGAACATTTGGGATATGTTATGGTTTGATTGGATGGATTCTAATCATTAGTGGATGAGGTGTATTGGAACTTATGTATTTCAAATTAGTGGATCATTTTGTGGTCTTAAATTGAATTTTTCTATGATGTGCTATACGTGGATGTCATGTTTTGATTCATGGAGAGTATGGGCGGCCACAGATATGAATTTAGAATACCTTTGGGGTTACCCTTACAAAAATGGTATGTGATAAATATGGAATGAATATTAAATTCAACTGGAACTAAATTGGATTTTGGTTGACAACATGACTATACCCAACCTTTGTAGTGGGATTTTGGTACAATCTCTCTTTGGTTTCACACCAACACCTCTTAAAATCATGGTTTCGGGTGTCTCCCAATGTTTTCCCAAACCCAGTTGGCCACATAACCTCAAGGACATTCCCCCAAACACTAGAGGCTTGTAAATACCAGCGATATATACAGTATGATAACGGTTAAACAATTCCCTCATTGGTAGATTATACACAATGGATGGAAAAAAATAAATAATAGAGGAAGTAGTAATACCATAGAACAATAACAAACAATGGAATAATAATACTAATATAAAAAATATAGCATATATTAATGATTCATGTCACATGTGTCTACGAAATTAGCCAAAAAAGTCACATTGATGGAAAAAAATATTCATACCCAATTATAGAAAATAAGTATCTCCAACAGCTTCGTAAGACTAAGCTTGGTCCTATTCTCTCCAGCTCCAACAACAATCAAGTACCTAATGAAGAAGGGTGATTTACCCTATCTATACCTATAATAATATAATTAGTTTGGGTCCAAAATCATGACCCAAACATGATGTGAGATGAGTGCCAGTAGGCAATAGAAAAATATTTTTTCCTAACATTCGTTGAATATATAAAGAGAAGGTAATATAAAAAATAAAGTAATAAACTATAAAATACTCGAACGTAAACAATTATAAAATTTACAATTACAATAAATTAATTTTATTATTCATCAGTTCAATCATTAAAACATTAGGATCTATCCTATGCTCTGTATCCCCTATGTAAAATAAAAACAGTCATCTCATAAGACCATCTAAATAATCAAGTAAAATTGGGCCCATGATTGTGCTCTGGCATGGCAGACACATCACCATCATTCTATTATTCAATAACGATCCTTTGGAAATGTTATCAAAATCTAACTCCCCATGTTCTAACATAAAAAATAATTTATTTAATAATTAACCTCTTGGTTAATCTCCTGGTCCTACGCCTTTTTTATCACATAGTAATAATTCATTTAAAAATGACCAATTCGGAAGCTCACATGGTCAAGACACCTTGGTCAATATACAATTAATTAATTTAATGATGACCCACTGGGTAGCTGCCATGGTCTAAACCCACTTGTATATAACCACCTAAATGTGCTTGTAGTCAATACCTCTGGGTCATCATAAGAACAATTCATACATAAATGACCCTACCATGGGACGCTCTCATGGTCAAATTTCCCTTGGTCACAATTTCACAATGCATATCACAAGAATTTCATATAATCAACATCTCCATGCTAACAAAAGTAGTCATGGAAATGGGGAAACCATATCAGGATCCTAGACTAAATTAAAAAAAATAATCAAACAAGAAAACACAGCCATGGTGTTTTCCACAAACATGTTATACAACCTTATGCATAAGTAACTACCCTTAATAAAGAAATTAAACTATAAGAGGTGATAAAAAGGGTTAAAATGCAAATCCAGAATTACACCAAACATGGGTATGTAAAAAATTAAGAATATATAATCCAAATATGAACAACATAAAGGCACAATGAATCTACCATTATGTATTATGATCAACACTCTTGAACGTTTACTGTTAAATCAGCCTAGAATGGAAAAGATCTTAAAAAAGGTGAAACATTCAACTTTGAAATACTCATGGGAGAAGAGGAATATGGAAGATATGATCTATTTTTATTGATACCTCACTAGTGGGATTCCAACTCACCAAATGGAATCTCAATATTAGGTCGGATGGACAATTGGGATGGGATTCGATGTTCGTGGCCATTTGGTCGATCTCCTCTACGAACCAAGGAGAGAAGAAATATGTTTTGTACATTAGTCGTGACCCCACTCCGATTCGTAAAATAAAAATAAATGTTCATCAAGTGTTTATTAAATGTACATGTTGTGTATTAGCCTCAACTGGCCCCCTATTATGGTGTTCATCTAGGTCACCACATGGCCATGTACTCAGTCGTTACACGACAAGTATGCGGAAGTGTGTGGTACCTGGGAACATGGTGTGTACATAGAGAATTCCCATTTCTTCCTTTTTCCTCAAAACATCTCGAAATGAAGATCCATACATGAAGAAAGATCCTAGTTCTTAAAAAATTCACCCTTAATGTAATTTTCCCCTGAATTGACCTTCCAATGGTGGTGAAGAAGAATCTTCAAAAAACATTGGCCACTATGATCACATGTCGGAATCCCTCTCCCAATTCATGTCATGTAATCTCCAGTACTACCATAGCACCCATACCTGGTTTACAGATAGTCCCTGAAGAACCTTCATAATGCAATACACAATCCAATTAGAGTTATCCTTGAAGGTTGAAACGACCACTAACTCAACCCCCTTCAGATGATAAACATGATAAAGATCTGAAAAGTAACGTCATAGGTGATAAACATGAAATATTTCATGCATATCCCAGTACCTCTGATGTAGCTACAACTGATAGAAAATCATCCCAACTCTCTATAAAACCACAAATTTCCCAATTTATCTTGTTAAAAGCATTCTGTAACTCCAAATACTACAGTTTCACAACCACTAGGTGACACATAATTAAAACCTGATCCTTGACATCGCACTCCAAGGGTCATCACCCACAATAAAATTATGATTTCTTCCATGACTATGAATTAGCCATCCTCTTTCAAATTAACTTCGACAACATAGTGGCCCCCTAGACAATATGAGTTCCTAGAACAATTTTTTCTCCAGGATCCAACCAACAAAGGGGTGATTATCTTGGACTACCATATAAATAATCATAATGTTCCATCTGAATCATTTCTCGAAAAATATTATTTTTGGAATAATCCAACATGGGTATGTGTCCATCCCATGATCCCCTGAAATATAAGACACATTCTAGAGGCATGTCCTCAAAAACATGTATCGTGCACTTGGATATGAAATCTGTCTAGGGATGGTAAGCTGTACTCAGAAGTACCTATGTCCCAAAATACCTATGTAGACCCTACCAGACATGAGAAGTAAACCACATGTCCCTTTCTGAAACAATAGTGTGTAAAACCCCTTGTAAACATAAAACATAATGGATGAACAACCGTCCAAGCTCATCAACACTGAAGGCTTACTTAATCAGCAGAATGTGTGAACCCATCATGAGCCTTTTTATTAAAACCCAAACTGCATCATTACCTCAAGGAAACCATTGTAAACCTATAACAAAATCAATCGCAACATCATTTCACTTTCACTCTATAATGTTCAACTGCTGTAAAAGCCCGACCAGCCACTTATTCACCACCATCACCCATTGAAAGTTGGAACATCTCATATCAAGGTCAGATATATCTTTATTTATACTCAACCACTGGTTGAGATGATGTAGAACTCGGTACATCATTGTGACAACAAGAGGAAATTCCCAAAATGAGGAATGAAAATTTTTGCAACAGATACCCGTGTATATTTTTTGACACCCATATACATTCGTGAAAATGGAATACCTATTCATCGCATGATTTCAACGTAGTAGGGTCCTCACTTTCCACACTCTCCCTTAGTACTAGGCCTTCATAATATGATAGATACTTCATTAGCACTTGATCTAGTAGAGTAGATGTAATATCTCTAAGGCAATGGATCTTCTTCTTCTGTCTGTCATGCACCTCCAAATCCATCTCAGGGAACATATCCATAAGATTCCACTCACTAATATCCTCCTAAAATTCATGTATCTTAGTCCTCCTACTCAACACATCATCCATTGCATTGCCTTTTCTAGGCATGTAGGCAAGATCAATGTTAAAAGATTGAAGCTAGTCAACCCAGCTTCACTATATAAAATTCATATCACACTGAGTAATGATATACTTGAGACATTTTTGGTCAGTTTGAACCAAAAAATGATCTCCCAAATAATAATTTCTCTGAAAGAATAAAGCAGGCACAACTACCACAAACTTGAGATCATGTGTCAGTTAATACATCTCGTGTGGCCTCAACTACTAAGAACCATATGCAATGACTCCTTCCCCTACAGAAGAATTTACCCAACATGATACTTGATGCATCACAGTAAATGGTGAAACACTTTCTTGGCTCCAAAAAAAATTTGAATTGGTGTTAAATTTGATCTATGTTTATGCTCCTTAAAGGGCGAGTCACAAAACATAGTCCACAAGTACTCCACATTCTTCTTAGTTAGGCCTGCATATGGAACCACTAAGCTTGAAAAGTCCTATATAAAATTAATGCAGTACCCATCCATCCTAAAAAAACTCCTTACCTCAATGTCATTTATTAGATTCTCCCACAAAAATACTACTCTCACATTATCTGGGTCTAATGACACACTTTTATTAAAGATAATAGGAACTCTAATGTTAATCTAATCCATATAGAAGTGTCACTTTGAGATAATAACATATAAAATATGATCTCTCAATGTAGTAAATATCATCTCAATATGGGTGGTATGGTAATGTCTAGTGTGATTTTACACCAAGATATCATCCATGAAGACTACTACAAGATAATCTAAGTAAGGATGGAACACTCGGATCTGTTTTCCCCTGAAAACTACTGATGAGTTCATGATATTAAATGGAATATCCAAATACTCTTATATAACATATCTACTCTGAAAGGATTTAAGATGTATATATGATTTTGTAATGTGCAACTGATGATAACCAGATCTAAAATAAAAATTTGAGAACACCCAGGCTCCTAGAAGCTAATCAGTCATCGTCAAGGGACATAAATTCTTGATCATAAGCTGGTTCATCTTCTGATAATCCAAACAATATCTAAGGGTACCATCTGACTTCTTCACAAAAGGATTGTACAACCCCATGGAGAAGTATTGGGTCATATTAAACACTTTTCTTACAACTTCTCTAACATATTCTTGATCTCCTGTTACTCTGGAGTAGCCATTATATATGTATGAATGGACACTAGTGCCACTCCTGGAATAATCACGATAGGAAATATATACTTATATATATATAGGTAAACTTGAAATGTTGTATGGAATGTAATGTCTAAAACAGTACACCACTGATGGAAAATCCATCTTAGATGTCCCCTGGTCCTCCAGATATAAACAAGAAATCAGAGATGTAATTTCACCAAAACCATCATGCCTTGGTCCATCTATGCATGCCTAGACATCTGATTCACCCTTGTGTAGAGAAGTCCCAGCCTCGGGTAATATGAAAATCACCCTACAATGATAGCAGTCAAAAAAATCCATAGAAAGACACCATGCAATCCTATAAGACATAGAAGTACCATATGAAGTGACACTAACCAAACTGAAGAGGGATCCTCTTTAACTAACATGCACTACCCGTCCTAATCTCAAAAGGAGTGTGTATTTTCATAATATCATCAAAATTATAGATTCATATCCGAAGGTTCTCTACAATGGAAACATATATAAAACTATGGGAAGCCCCTATCTGAGAAAGGGTTGAAGCTAAAACCTAAGCAACTATGAATCATAACAATAACATTAGAGAGTCTTGAATATTGTTTTACAAGGATATCTCCACTGAAAATTATTAACATGTACCATGGCCATGTGACCTTTCTTAACTATCCTGTGAAGATACACCCTACTATAGCTAAAATCATGTCTCCTGGATACCACGGCCTGTCGAACTCCAATTCCCTAACTGATGTGAAACAGGTGGTCCGGATCCTGATTATAGAGACATAACATGACCCCTATCACTCTCTACTGGTGAGAACATCCAAAAAATAGTGAATATAGACCATCTTTCCTAAATATTGACACTCAGCTAGGAACTTTGTAAATGTTTTCTCATATTCCCACTCCTCCGTCACTGGTAGCATACCACCTAGCTACCTGAAAAAACATATCTTGAACGCTCCCTTTAGAATTTCTTATTATCTTTAAAAGGATTACCATCCATGGATACTAAAGTTCTCTGGTTCATAGCACCAAAATCCCTCATATTGAGCTTGGTACTCATCACCTGGTTCACTATAGCCTTCACCAAAGTCATCATAAAATCATTCACCTTAAATCAAATATCATAAAAAGAGTATCCTCAAATCAACTATCCATGGATAGCTCATCATCTCACAAGACATGTTTAAAGCACTAATGATCGGTAAGATAAGAACAATAATCCATCACTAAAAGAGTGCCTTGATCCAAATGTATGAACTCTTAGGCTCGATTGGCCCTCAACATCTCTGGAGTAGAAGTATTCTTAGATGGTCCTTTAAATATCTTCCTAGTCAACATAATGAATATGTCCCGCATAAGAGATAACATCCCACCATATCTTAGCAGAATCACATAGCATATAAGTCATGAGGTTCACCATCCTCTTTGGAGGTGCCGCCAGATGCTCAAATATAAAAAGAATTTCCTCCAACCATGACTCTGTAGCCTATTGTCATCTATACCCTGAAAACGTTGGGGGATACTACTGCTGGAAACCCTCATCAACTCTTCCATAGTTAGGGAAGGATGTGGTGCTCCCTAAAAGGTCAGTTACATCTTAAAGTTACTTCATGGTACAATGCATCAACACTTGGGTCAGGTATAATAGCTACTGCTAAGATGAGCACGATGGGAGGATCTTTTGGTAGTCCATGATCTACCATTTCCAGTGTATGATCATCACATTGTACCCAATGTACAACCAGAGAGCGTCTCATTTAAATTACTCTGAAAGGTCAACCACCCACCTCTGTTTAATTTTTTCAAGGGCATCAACTTAAATGTGAAATAAAGGCACACGAGAAGAAAGAATTCATGTTTTAAAAAAGAGTGTTACACGTAGTCTCAAAAAACTACATGAAATATTCCTATAAGATTTAACAAGGATGTGTACCTCTTCCAACCTGGTTGTTTCACACCCCATACACACAGTGTGTTAATACTGATACATGTCTTTTACATCAATTTTCCCCCATGTTCAGGTTCTTCTACACTCTAGAACTACACAATTCTTTCCCGATGTAACACTACACTATGTGTTCACCCCTGACACAGTTTATACTACTTATGTTCTATCCCCCCATTCATTTAGTCACACAGACGGATACCTGGTCGATTACCACACAAAATTTACTATCTAGAAACTACTTGTAACATCTGAATTTCATCCACCCATGCGGGTAGTCACATGAGTGGATTCATGGTCTCTTCAGTACGACGTGAACTTATAGTACATGACATGTCCTACAAAAAATTTATCATCATTTTGTCTCTGCTCATACAGTTAATCACGTTTTCAATACTACACAGTGTGTATATAATAGACACCGCATGTGCTTAAATTTTTTTTGTTTCTTTTAGAATAGAAGAACACATGGCATGTGTACATAATATCACACACTTTGTTGTCTTTGTTGACTGACAATATGCCACTGTAACTTCTCTAAACCCCTAGATACATAATTTTTTTCCCAGGGGATGAAAAATGAAGACACATGGGATCACGTAATCCCCTGCAATAAATGTTTTGAATCCTCTTTTACATCATAAATTGACAAAAGTTGATTAAATATTAAACACGATCCACCAAATTATGATCCAAGTGGGCCCATAACAACTCATGGACCAAATCTTGGAATCTAAAAAATGGAACATTAAAATTAGAAATAACTTATAAAAATAGAACGTATTATATCAATGAATCTATCGTAATATCATGCATATCTTTCACAACATCTATCACAACAACATGAAATCATTGATGAGCCCTAAATGGCGTGACAAGAATGCATGACATGTGATCTCTAGCAAATGTCTACTTGATTCATGAGATGGAATACAGTCATCTCATTGGGTTCCAACAAAAATAGAACCACATTGACATAAATAATTATAGGAAAAAACAATTGAATCACTAAAAGGTGAAATTAAATCAACTATTATAATTTAAAAACAACAAAAATTACAATATTTGAGGTAACATGGATTTTCCCTGTACAAGGGTTTACAACCCCCAGGCGTAGCATATTACCAACTACCTATTCCATCTGACCCCAGTCCATAAACTCTAAATAGTATAGAAATACAGAAAATAAAACCTCCTATAATACCACTTTATAACATATGAGTTTAGGGTGCTGACCATAGGTGCCCCGAACCAAGTTGGTCACATAACATCAAACACATTTCCCCAAACACCAGAAGATGTCAACTAACAGTGAGGGCCACTGTGGGATAATGGGAAAACTATTCCCTCATGGGACGATAATACATATTAGAAATAAAATTTTAAACTATATCATAAGTAGTAATACAAATCAACGAAAATAAAAATCAGAGGGGCTAATAGTAATATAACAACTACATAAAATTTAAATGATTCATGTCACATGTGTCTATGAAAGCATCCAAACAAGTCAAAATATTGTAAATACAATATTGAAACTAAATTATGGATTCATAGTAAACTCTAACAGCATAACATGCCACATCTTGGTCCAATGCTCTCTTGATCCAATAGAAACCAAGAACCTGATGAAGAAGGGATATTTCCCATATCTATTCCAGAAATCATATAATTTTTTGGTTCCAAAAGAATGAACCAAACATGGCATGAGCTGAGTCCTAGTATTAAACCATTAAATTATCGGTGCCTAACCATCAATGAATATGTGCATAGACGGTAATATGCTGAAATAATGTAATAAACTAGAAAATACCCAAAAGTAAACAATCCTACAATTTTCAATTATGTTCAATTACATTTATTATTCACTAGTTGAATAATGTAATCATTTGGATCTATCCTAAGATCTGAAACCCCTCTGTAATAGTAAAAAATAGAGGTATCAAAAGACCATATGAACCATCATGTAAAACTAAGTCCATTCTTGTTCTTTGTCTTGGAAGACTGGTCACCATCATTCAATTATTCCATAATGACTCTTTGGGAAAGTTCATTCAATCTAATTCTCCCCGTTCTATCATATAAAAAACATTTAATAAAGACCCCTTGTGTAGCTCTCATGATCCAACCCCAATGGTCTAACATGGTAATAATTCAGTTACGAATGTCCACCCAAGAATATCACACAGTCAAAAACCCTAGGTAATTGTATCAACAATTAATTTAACAAAGAACCTATGGGTTGCTCTTATAGTCTTACCACTATAATCTATGACCACATGGAATCTAATATAGTCAATTTCTCTATTTCAACATTACAATAATTCATATATAAATGACCATACCTCTAGTATCTCTCACAGTAAAATTCACTTTGGTCACACTTCTCGAATTCTTATCACATGCGTTTCATATATTCAAAAAATCCATCCGAATAAAATAGGACATCAAAACAATGAAATACCACATAATTCCTTGACCGTACGATCACAAACAATCAAACAAGGAAATGCATCCATGGTGTGTCCCATAAACAACATATAAAGCCTTATGCATGAGCAACTAACCTTTATCAAACAATCAAACCCAAGTAGGTGATGAACATGGTTAAAATCCAAATAAAGATATACCCAAAACATAGGTATGCGGAACATTAAGAACAAATAATAAAAGTAGGAAACATGAAATGAAAAAATCACCGAAATTAATGTTTTACGATCATCAATCTTAAACGTCGACCCTTGAATCGGCCTAGAATTACGTAGATCTAAAAACGGTGAAAAATTATAGCCTTGAAATGCTCACGAGATAAGAGGAATCATGAATACATGCTCTAGGGGAATTGATAACTCACAAGACGGATTACAAGACAACTAAGGATATCTCTTTTTGAGCTCAGATGGACAATTAGGAGGGGTTTCAGATTTTCATCCATCTTTTCAATCTTATGTACAATTTGAAGGAAAAATAAATATTTTATGGGAATTAGATGCAACCCCGATCTGACTCATCAAATAAAAAGAGAACTACATAGATTGTTTTTTAAATGAAAAACATGTCTATTAGCCTCAACTATCCCTGCTTAAGGTGGTATTCTTAGTCACCACACGACAATTTAATCGTCCGTTACATGGCTAGTACACATCTATATGCAGTACTCGAGTATATGTAGTGATCTCATAAGAACATGACTTGTAATTTGGAAATCCCCATTTCATCATTTTTCATCAAATTAAACCCAAAATCAAGAACCATAACTAAAAAGAAGATTTGGGTTCTTACACACCTGATCTATGGGGATAGAATAGGGGTGGGTTTATAGAAGATGTTTTTGAACTGTACTTTTTTTATTTTTACTTTTGAGCTACAATATTTGAAATTGATCTTGTAAAGGATGTGTGTGTTTGGAATTATAGTGTTGTTCCATCATGAAGACCTCAGGTTGTGTTTCTTTAGGTTGATGATGATCATAACCCAAAGGTGGTAGCCCATGTCATACCAGAAGACCCTATAGATGTGCTACTTGCCGCACCAACCGTTATATATGAAGAAGGTGATGATGAACAGTTCCATGAAGTATTTATGAGGTACACTCAAACTATTCTGAGAACACCACATTCATCCACATTTATAGAACAACTCATACAAGTGTCTTAGCAGCAGCATCCACCCATGTTTTCGAAGGATAGTAGACCTTGTGCTACAGAGTCATGACTGGAGGCTATGAATTAATTCATTAATAATTTAGATGTTCCTCATAAGATGAGGGTGGAGCTCAAGACATATATGTTGTGTGATTGCACTAAGATATGGTGGTATTTTATCACTCTGGCGGAGCATCATCGATATAAGACATGTGGAGACTCTCAGACCATCTTTTATGATAACTTCTATCCTTAGATGCTGAGGGATGATAGAGCCTTAGAGTTTACACATCGTGAAAAGTTTGATTTTTCAGTTATGTACTATTTATGTTGTCTTATTTAGCTCTAGTGATTATCCACTATTCTGGTGGGTGACAATATGTCGATTGCTAGTTGATTTGAGGATGGTAATAGGTATGTCATCTAATCGTAGGAAAATTTAATCACGTTGACTTTCAGTTATACTATAGTGAATCACTCATTGATTACCGAGCGTATCCTGAGGGAATCTGGAGGTGAGATGTTGGGTCCACTATACTATATACCCTGATAGGAGGTTGAATTAGGCTTTGATAGATTAAAACAACTTCCCCTTTTGATATTGTTTCATTTTTAAACAAAACTTTATTTTCTCTCCTTCCCATTGCAGAGTATGAAAAAATCATAATGAATGCATGAGACACATTAATTTAAACTTGGTTCACCTTCACTGGGATTCATTCAAGGGGAATACAAGGGAAATGTGTCAATTTACCAAATCCACTACAAGTGCACTATTGATTATAATGTTCTATGTGGACTCACTATCCCTCCTGGTTTATGACCAATAATCTTTTGAAAGATCACTACTCACTCATATTATGTGTCCTCAATACTTCTTCATACAATCCATGCATAGTTTAGAGACATGTATGTCCCTTTATTATCTCTAATGAATGCATACACTACTATTTGTAGAAGCTCTATCCATTCTCCACTTTCTTCCACTAATTAACACAAATTTACCGCAATATTACTGGGAAACCTAATTTTTTTTTCACAACACATACTACATATTGCGTACAATTTTAATGACTTCTACGCATGATTCTAATTTTTTCACAAAACACCCTTTCCGCACAACTTCAATCTTATGGAAAACTCAAATCCTATGCAAAACTTTGTTATCTTGCATGTTACTAATTTTTTTTCACAACTCCATTTTTTTAAAATTAATATGTGGTCTAGAGATTATATTTTCTCTATGATTTTAGCTAATTCAAATTGTGGGGGGGCACCACTTATTTATAGGTGTCACTGACCCCTTCATAGAAGATTCACTGTGTCGCACAAGATCCACATCGATCATGAAATACCCCATTTGGCGCCACATTTTTTCTGAATGTTTCCTTCATGTTACATCATCTTTCATGAACATTTTCAAATATTCCATAGATATATTGTCATTTCCATTTTTCAATGTTATGATCATGAAAAATTCCTTCAGCACATGTTTCCAAAACAACTTCAATCATGTGGGAAACATCCATTACCAGAAAAAAAAATTTATGCAATATCGGATTTTGATGCCCAAAAATGTGGTAAACATAAGAAAATAGTGCCACCATATATTTACTTTTTTTAATAGCATCCAAATTGACCATTCCTTTGTGATGGTTCTCTGTCACCATTGGTTTCCAACAATATATCTGGAACACGAATACGAACCATTAAACCCCTATTTGACAAAAAACAACCCAAATATTTCAACAAAAACAATAAACCCAAAATTAATCATTGATTCCTTGATGGATTTTTATCCCAACATTCAAGCTAGGGCACTCTAGAAAATAGATCTGGTATTATATTGAATGATAGTAGGAAAAACTGTATAGAGCATCCAATGGTGATACTATAATTCAGAAAATATCATTATGCTGACAAGTGAGGTTCTACCAGTGCAGTAGGTTGGAGAATAAGAGGACACAGTGTACGCTAGACATAGTCGAGCACTGACTTTGGGGAATGATGGTCCACAAACAATGATTTTGTAGGACGTTCCTACTAGAAGCTAGTGTGAGTGGTTTAGCACTAACTCCAGGTTAAGGTGTGGAAACTGTAGCTTCTCACCAGATTTTGAATTAGAGTGCAATGGAAAATTCAGGCCAAGATGGTGGTTATGTATGTGGTAGCCAGACCCCGAGTTCACTGCGATAGTAGGGTAGATTATCTTAGGGATTCTTGGCAGTGTCACATTACCATGGTTTAGGCTAGGAATGAGAAGTGTAACAGACACAATAGGAGCAAGTTCTAGGAACTCATACTATCAAATGTATTAATCTAATAGCATTCAATTAATCTTCCATACTTGTTTGAACATGGGAATCACATAGTATCATATATGATCCCATTATGGGGATACTTGAACCTTGTGTTTTTAATTATGATGGTGTGACGACACTAGAAAATCTATTAGATATCGGGATGGAAGGTGTTTCTTATTGTAGGGAGTTCTCCTTGAAGTAGGTGGGTGTCACTGTGAATGAGACATCTACTCCTATGAGATGATAGGATTTGATATCATTATCAAGATTGAATGGTTGTTTTACATTCAATAATTTATTGATTTATATAATCTTAGGGTGAGTTTTACCTCACTAGATTATGGATAGTTTCTATACATTGGATAATGGGATTTCCAGGCAAGCAATGCTGGATGTGAGAATCATGGGTATTGTGGGATAACAGCCCAAATTGTTATTTTATAACTGGATTATAAAAGAGCATCTCAAATAGACCATACTCAAGTATTAGATCATTTCAAAGGAATATTACTATACATTATTTTAGGTTTACCTCCAATTAGAGAGGTAGAGTTACCTTTTGATATAGTTCTATGAGCTGCACCAATATCCATTCTCCCTTATATGATGGCTAAGATAGAGTTGGGAGAGAACAAGAGGAACCTATAGGATTTATAGGAAAAGGCTTTCATCCAACCCAATACTCATCTATGGGGTTCATTTGATCTTTTTGATAAAAAGGTGTGTTGGTCGGCATGGACACTCAAGAGGGGGTGAATTGAGTTCCAATTAAAAATTTCTGTTAAAAATATTTCTATTAAAATCCCCCAAATTTAATAACAAGATAATCTATAGTGAATTTTTATAACTATAATGGGTCAGTTAGATTCTGAAATGATTTATTAGTTCTCAGTTAATCTAATCTTAAGATTAATTATCTTTTGAAGCTAACCAAATGATTTATAGTACATACAAACACATGATAGATTAACTATCATATTAACTTTGAAAAAAATTTATATTTCAAAGTAATTAGCAGCCAAATATTCAATATAGTTTACAATACAAATAAATAAGAACAATAGTTTTAAAACAAGAGGTTCAGTATCAAGCCAAGACATAGTCCTCTCAAACACTTTATATAAATTTTGATCTACACACTGGATCGGGGTAAAGAACAGGTAAAAGACTGTCTCGGTCCTAAAACCTCTACCACAGTTCTATGTGTAAAAAAATAAAACAACACACTATTTTTCCAAGTCCTATTGGACCTCTACCACTATCCACAATGGGATACAAGATAGTTATCAATGTTTGTGTGAGGATTTAGAAATCCTACATCTTAGCTCAGGAGACAGTGTGTATATAAAATATACAGCATATACACACTGCACAAAATGTAAATAAAAGAATCACTGAGAGAGTATATTTGATATTTCGAATTCTCTAGTGATTTTAAGTGCAGCTCTGGACTCCTTTTGAATAATCAGAAAAGCTTTTGAGTCGTTCTCTGGTTTTTGTCTGAAAATCAGAGGGTTATTTTCTTCATGTTCAGTTTGATCAGAGGGATCGTTGTAGTTTTCCTTGGATATAGTGCATCTTGTGTTCTATTATATAATTATTATGTCTAGTGATCATCCAGTATTGATGTAGCCTTTCTTTTCTGGGTGTATGTACCACTTATCTGCACTATTCATCCCTTATTTTGCACTTTTTTCACCACCTCTCTGCCAGGGATTTTCCTACATTTTATAGATTTCAGCATCGGCAATGGGAATGATTACCTTATTACAGGTATGATTTAAAGTTCCATGACATTCCCACAACTGTAATAAAATAACATTAATTCCATTAAAATCATAAATATGACCGTTGCTTAATAAATAAATAATGTTGAAAAAAGTAGAGTTTAGGAATCAGTTACTGGTAAGACTTTCATCAGTAGCTTTCTGTCGGTAGATATATAACGGTGGACTCTATATAGAATTTAAATCCTATCGGTGGCTCTTTGATCTTGTACAAGTAGCTCCAAGTACTGGTAGCTGTTACTCTGTGTGTTAGTAGCTCAATGTACCGGTGAATCCTTCTATGGGTAGCTCTTTGTCTATAGGTATCTTGATTTGTATTCGTGACTATTTGTATCGGTAATCTTTGTATCGGTAGCTTTTGCATATCAGTAGCTTCATTATGTACCAATGATTATGTGTATACCAGTAGACTTATACATACCGGAAGACTTCTTCTATCGGTAGCTCATCTTCTATCGGTAGCTCTCTATATCGGTGGACTTGATCTATCAGTGGCATGTTCTTACCATTGTACTTATACATACTGGTAGCTCTTCATATCGCTGACCTTTTCTTAGCGATGACTATGTCTATTGGTAGACTAAGTACCGGTAGATCTGTATCAGAAGCTATAATCATATTAGTGACTTAACACTTGTCTACTTTATTCAAAACATATCTGATTAAGTTAGAATTATTTCAAAATTCATATAAACATACATAAATATTTGTTAACATATTAAAAATATTATTTTAATATTATTATCAGCTTGATAGTAGAATGTCATATATTGAAACAATTAAAACTTTATTTGGGATTATCAAAATATGTGAAAGCATAATTGGAATTATCAAAATAGGTGAGGTCGACAACCTCCCCCTTTTTGATAATCACAACTTATGAAATTATACACCCAAAATAATTAGTAATGTTTCAGAAGATATTGCATTAGATTGAATTGTATTAGAGAAAAAATTCTGTTATAAAACATATATAGCAAATATATGACAAATGTACCAGAGGAAAATGAATTAATCTCATAAAAGATAGTATTACTCCCACTTTGTCAAAAAAGATATTAGTTCTCCCGCATATATTTTTCCCATAAATAGTATGTCTCCCCCTTTGTGATAATCAAAAAGTGGGACAAGAGAGAAATAGTGGAAAAGTGGGACAATATTGTGAGATCATATTTATTCCTCGGAGAAAATAGATACAAAGAAATACATAAATGAAAAAAAACATACATGTGATTCCTATAAAAAATTCTAGCAAATGATCACTCAACATCTTCAGAATGTTATTTCCCCTTGGTATTAGAATAGGATTTAGGTGTGGTGGGTACAGGTGAAGGCTTAGGAACACCAGAAATGATCAGAGGTTGATGAGCTACTGAAACTGTCCCTCGGTTGTACTGTGTAGCTCTCTGAGTGATCATAGGTGTAAGGCCTATGATAGCTTGGGATGGAGTCATCTGAGTAAGAGAAGTAGTAGAGGTAATGGAAGGTAAATCTAGATGTATAATAATTGGTTTAGCATCAACATGCAATAAGGGAAACAAGAGTTTTCTGAAATCCATAATGATTCATCCTCCTCTTTCCATGGAAGAAATGAAATCATCCTTGTTTCCCATGAATTTTTCCAGTGTAGGGGTCAACTCTCTGATCATGATGACTTGTCCTCTGAAGGCTTGATTGACTGGTGGGAGCTTTATGTTTTGTAACATATGCTTGAAATGATTATTGAGTTGATTCTTGGTGTAAACCCTTTGGAAATAGTCAAATACCTTGTCTTTTACATCTTTCTGAGATGCAGAAGCTTCTCTCATATAGTCTGGAACAATCATCATGATATTTCTGGTGGTATATCTAGTTGAATTAATTACTTTGGTCAGATCAGATGAGTCCACAGAGCCACTGGTTGTTGCCGAACCAAGCTCCGCCTTCATTGAAGCTCTAATCTGATCCAAATCCACTGAAGGTCTGGAAGCAAGAGAACCAAGAGAGAAATCCATAGTTTCTTTGAAACTCTTAGTTAGCCCATTAATGAGGTTTTTCACTACATAATCTTGGGTGCTAATATTCTTTGTTATAGAGTGCTTAAACTCTACAAAAACTAAGACCATCTGGCTCACAACACTCTTCACATACACCAAATCCTTGTTTGATTGAGATTTAGAAGTCATATAGGATTCAAGAGAGATAATTGAATTCTTTAGAACATAAATATCCTTTTCCAAAGTAGATATCTGATTTTGGAAAGCTTTGAATTCATCTACTATCTCTGCTACGAAGGATGATACATTACAACCAAGAGAGAGTTCAAAAGTCCCTTCCCAATTGGTCATCTCTTAACCAACGTGAATATTTAACTCAGCAACAGAAGCATTCAAAATCTCTTTCATCTCAGCCATTAATGATTCTAAGCCATCCCGGGTGATCATATCAGTAGGTGAAACCATAATTAGTGCTCTCTCAGACACTATTCTGGCCACAAAGTCATTCATAATTGATTAAATACATGACACCAGTGAATCTTCCATTTTCCTAATTTCTTCTACAAATCTGATTTTGTTATCAGACATGAGAATATCCAGATCATGTGTTCTGACCACTTCTTCAGGTAATATCTTATATTGAATATCATAATTGATATTTTCTCTTCGAAGGGATGTATCATTATCTGAATCAATGTAATCCAATCCAAAAACATCAAACCATGGGTCCTCTACCCAAATCATCAAACACAACAGCCACTGAAACACTTCCAAACCTGGTTGGATTCTCCCCCTCAACTAGTGCATTCTCATTTACAACAACAGTACCCTAATCTGCTTGGTCTCCCTCATCAGAATCCTCCAAAACCATTTCCAATTCTACAATAACAGGAGGTTCCCCTAGAACAGGTACAGATCCTTCTATTTCATCCAAAACAATCTCAACAGGTAAAACTGAGCTTCCAATCAATGGACTCAGACTTGAGCAAGAAGATGCTCCATATTTTGATTCTTCTACTTATTCAGTATCTGGGGAAATTTTGTCCTCATCAATAGGTGCTTCATCTTCATGAACTTCCTCTTTATTTTCTTATGTAGCCTCTTCCTGATCTGATTTCTGCTGAAATTCCTTTTTGTGTGACACACATTCAGGAATGGGCTATGAGGCAAGTCCAGATCTCCTCCATCTAATGCAAAGGAATTTTCTTCTTCTGAATCATCACTATACTATGTCTCTTCTTCATCAGGTCCCAGACTTGGATCCATCACATTCGTAGGTCACGAAGGATGATCCACAAGATTGAACTTATCATACATCTTTTTGTCACCAGTAACCCATTCCCTCTTCCATGGATTCTAGTTTATCTTCATGTATTTACATACAATGCATGTGATACAGAAGTTGTTTCTTACCACCAATGTCTCATCCTGAGACTCAGCTACTCTTTTTTACCATAATCATTATTGAGGTCAACATGGAAAATAATAAGTCATTGTTCTTTGATTTTGGGCTTGTCATATCCTCCATTTGAATCATTGCAGCCTGCACAGATTTACTTTCACACCATGCCTCAAAAGATGTAGCAGATAGATATCTTGTTATCTCAAATTGGAAAAGTCCCCCCTCCTTGGAATTAAAACATGCTGATCAAACTTGAACAACAATATGTTCTCTTCTTCCATTTCAGTAGCCACCAACTGTCTTTTCCTTCCACTACCGATGAGCTCCTATAAGGAAGCCTTATAATAAAATATGTTTCTTGTAGGTGGTACTGATTTCGAGAAATATTCGGAAACACCTTCATGTGGAACCTTCAAAAATTCCTCCCACTAAAATGAAGAAAAATCTATCTTCTTTCCATTCAAGACAGATACCATTCTATACTAGACTTTTGATTTCTCAAACTAATCATACTCATAGAACTCTTTTACCAGCTTTAGATAGTGGTGTCCATTGTTTTTTGAAAAGCATTCTACTCACTTCTGATCATCCAACACTTCTAGAACATGCAATTTACTAGAAAACAGCCATTCCACGCATATCCCTTTTTTGATTACAAAAACTCTATTTTGTACATGCGGGTTCACTGGTCACCTCCCCGACCTTGTTCTGCTAACACTGCTACTTACTTCTAGCTCTGTATTTTTCTTCATCGCATTCAGATCATCAATGTCATCTCGTACAGAAGGTATTTTGGTTTTTTCCATTTCTGGTTCGAGGAACTTAGGGTTTTCACGAGATTCGAGAGCTATGTCTTGAGGGAAAAATAAAGGTTTAGTGGATTGAGAATTAACGAGTACTTTGTTTTATCATTTAGGAATCATAAATAAATAATTAAAATATAATAAGTAAAGTATAAAAGATACATATTCTGGCAGAAGAAAGAAGTTTAAAACATCACGTACCTAACGATAGGGTATACCGGTGAGAATTCCTAACGGTGAGATCCACTAATCAGTGAGGTATATCAATGACGTCCATACTGGTGAGGTATATCAATGAGGTCTCATATCAGTGATGTATATCAATGAGGTCTCATATAGTTGAGATATATCAGTGAGGTTTTATATATCGGTGATGTATATCGGTGAGGTTTCATACCGATGAGGTATATCAGTGATCTGTCATTCCTAACACATGTCTAATGTAATTTAACCTATATGAAATTAACAGCTTTGTGAAAATGCCATCGAATTGATGTTCAATACCTATAAATTCAAGAGTAATATCAACTTTTTGTTAATGATCTCTCAATAAGTGGACCCTTACATCAATGTTTTTGGTCCTATAGTGAGATACATGATTCTTTGAAATATTAATTTCTGTACTGTTATCACAGTTTATTGAAACATGCTTAAAATCATATCCATAGTCCAAAAGAGTGTGTTTCATCCACATAATTTGTGCACAGAAACTACCAGTAGCTATATACTCTGCTTCAAAAGCAGGCAAAGAAACAGAAATCTATTTCTTACTACAACAAGATACTAAGGATTTATCAAATAATTGACATGTTCCAAATGTGCTTTTTCTATCCAACTTGCAACCTACCAATTCGGCATCTGAATAACTCATTAAATTGAATGATTTTCATTTTGGATAATACAAACCCAAATTTTCAGTATGTTTGAGTTATTTGAGAATTATTTTAACAAAAAGATAATGAGATTCATTAAGATTGGCTTGAAATCTAGCACACATGCACACACTAAACATAATATACAATCGACTAGCAATAAGGTAAAGTAATATTTCAATCATACCTCTGTAATTTTTTTGATCTACTAGTTTACCAGTTTCATCAATGAACAATTTACAAATATTACTCATAGGTGTATCAATTTCCTCAATACTATCCAAACCAAAATGTTTTAAAAGATCCTTTGTAAATTTACTTTGATTCAAAATAATACAATTTTCATTTTGAAAAAATTGAAATCCAAGAAAATATTTGAGTTCTCCCATTAAAATCATTTCAATTTTAATTTTCATACTCTTTGAAAAGTCAGTACATAAATAATGTTTCGAAGATCCAAAAATAATATCATCATCATAGAATTGTACTATCAAAAAATCTTTAGAAATTCTTTTAATAAAAGGAGTTGTATTAGCAATCCCTTTATTAAAACAATTTGAAATATGAAAATTACTAAGTCTATCATACCAAGTTCTTGGAGCTTGTTTCAGACCATATAAATCTTTAGAAGGTTTCAAAACATGATTATGGAAATGAGGGTTTGTAAATATAGGTGGATGTTCAATAAAAACATCTTCAATTATAAAACCATTTAGAAAAGCACTTTTGTCATCTATTTGATATAACTTGAAATTCAGATGAGCAGCACAGGCATGTATAATCTTAATAGCCTCTAATATAGCTACAAAGGCAATGGTTTCCTTGTAGTCTATACCATCATCTTGACTATAACCTTGTGCAACAAACCTAGCTTTATTTCTAACTATATTTCCTGACTCATCAACTTTGTTTCTAAAAACCCATTTAGTGAATATGGTAAAAGTGTCCTTAGGTCTATCAACTAATTCCCATACTTTGATTCTTTAAAATTGATTTATTTATTATTTCATTGACATTACCCAAAATTCATCCCTGATTTCATCATTGACATTTTTAGGTTCGAGATGTGAATTATATGCTTGATGTTCAACCTGATTTCTTAGAGAAGCTCTAGTCTGTTTCCCTCTATCAAGATTACCAACAACAGCATCTAAAGGACTATTCCTTAAAATCCTAGTTGATCTAGTAAAGGTAGTACTAGAAATTTCAGGCTCTTTTCTATGTTCGGGTTCTACAGAAGCTATTTCTGGAATTTTTCCAGAACTAGTTGTCTTTACAATAAGATAATTGATTTTATTATTAAGGTCTAGAACAGACAGATCTACATTATGATTTTTAAGAGAAGACATAGGTTCATGTGGATCAGTTTCATCAAAATTGATGCAAAAATATTCTTCCACACATATGGTTCTTTTATTGAAAACTCTATAGGGTTTTCTAGATAAAGAATAACCAAGGAAAATTCCTTCATGACTATTGGATGAAAACATGTCAATATTATCCTTTTTATTGAGTATAATGTATTTCCATCCAAGAACATGGAAGTAACTAACTTTAGGCTTTCTATTATTCCACAATTCATAAGGGTTCTTCATGAGAACAAGTCTAATAAAGACTTTATTTATAATAAAGAAATATGTATTTATAGCTTCATCCTAAAAGTAATTTGGCTGGTCATATTCATTAAGAATAGTTCTTGAAATTTCTTGAAGGGTTCTATTTCTTCATTCTACTACACCATCCTGCTGAGGTGTTCTAGGGGAAGTAAAATTGTGACTATATCCATTGTCTGAGAAAAAAGATTCAAACTCATGATTTTCAAACTCATGACCAGGATCACTTCTCAGGGTCTTATTCTTAATTCCACTATGATTTTCAACAGACATGGAGTATTTAATAAAGTAAGAAGAAGATTCACTTTTGTGAGCTAAGAAGTATACCCAAGTATATCTAGAAAAGTAATCAACTAAGATATAGATATGGTGCATCCCATTTAAGCTAGACACTCTATAAGGTCCAAACAAGTCACTGTGAACCCACTAGAGAGGTTGAGAAGTTGAAGCTTCATTCTTTGATATAAAAGAAACATTATGTTTCTTTCCCTTTTGATAGGGATTACAAACTTTATCAGTTGGGAATTCGGGTTTAGGTAGGTCTCTAACTAAGTACTTCCAAGTCTGTTTTCTAAGTGAATGAACATTGAAGTGTCTTAATATTCTGTGCCACAACCAAGACTCTTTATGAAAACCATTCAAACAAGTAATGTTATGTTTAGCCGAAAAATTCAATCAACAACATAAACATTTTCATTTCTCAATGAAGAATATACTAAAACATTTTTAGAATAAAAAACATTACTAGAATAATATTCAAATTTGACATTGAAACCATCATCACACAACTGAAAAATACATAAAAAATTATATTTAAGTCCATCAACAAATAATACATTAGAAATTAAAACTGAATCAGTGTTACCAATCTGTCCTAGGCCGATGATCATTCCATTAGAATTATCACCAAAGGTGACATGGCCTCCATCAAATTTGATTAAACTCTTGAAGAATTAGTAATCTTAATTCATATTCCTTGAACATCCACTATCCAAGTACCATATCTTCTCATGGGAACTCTTCAAGTAGTTCTCCAACAAAACATGTTTGAACAGAAAATAATTTTGTTACCCAGATTTTCTTGGGTCATGACAGGTTAGCAATCAAAGATTTAGGTACCCAAATTTGTCTTATGGTTCTAAAATAATTTACAGAATCAATTGATTTTGAAAGATAAACTCTATTTGATCAATAAATATATTAATACCTAGTTGAAACATATGAATTTCCTGAACTAGAACTAGCAGCATTCTATCCAGATTTTGGAATAAATCTTGATTTAGTAATCTGTCTCTTTCCAGGCTGATAGCCTATACCAGCGGTATATTTTGGTGCCACTTGTTTTCCTAACATTTGAGTAAGCATATTATTTCCATTTGTGAATTTTTATAAGTCCTTCCTTAATTTCTCATTAGAAAATTTCACTTCAGTATTTTCCATAAGTAATTTATCATTCCATCCCTTTTCTATATCAGGGGAAGATTTAACAGAGATGGATAAAGCGTGATGCTTCTTCAAGGTCTTATACTTGTTCGTAAGCTCATTACAAATTTCATATAGCATATTACAATATTCAAATAACTCTTCACTAGACATATTTTCAGATTCAAAATTAGTGTCAACTAAAGAATAATATTAATTTAAAGCAGGAGTATCCAGTGTTACCTCAGAAATGTTTGTCATGAAACACATGTTAGCATTCTGAGATTTTTCATCCTGAGTAGAATCAGAATCAGTTAAACTGTTCTCTAAATCACCCCAATTTTCTTTCATAACATTTTTATACTTTTTGGCCTTGTAGTTATATTTGTTTTGAACTTTAATTTTGGATAGTCTACTTTCACATGTCCTTTCCTTTTTCATTCATAGGAGACTATTTCATCAATTTTATCAGGATTCTTCCAATCTTCTTCCAATGAACATTGTTGTCATAATTTCCTTTGTAATTTTATTTTTTGACAAATTTCTTCTTCCTATAGAACTTCTTGAATCTTCTGGCTATTTGAGCCATCTCAGCATCACTGTCAGAATCTGAACCTTCACTTGTTGAGCATTCAGTACAAATGTAAACTTTCTCCTTATCCTTGCTCTTTAAGGCAGTAGACTTAAAAGCCACAGACTTCATTTTTGGTTCATCATCTTCTCACTTATTCACATTGAGTTCTTCCTCATACATCATAAGCTTACCAATTAATTCCTTAAAAGGATGTGAACTTATATCACACAGTTATCAAATTGAAATTGATGTGCCACTCCATCTTTCTGGCAGACATCGTAGTATTCTCATGATTTGTTCTTTTGCAGGAACAAATTTTCCAAGAGATCTCATAGTGTTGAAAATCTCATTGAACCTGAGATACATGTCAGAAATAGATTCATCAGGCATAAATTTGAAATTATCATATTAAATAGTATAGGTATTCAGCCTCATTTCATTGACATTGGTTGTTCCCTCTTTGGAAATAGCCATAGGGTCCCAAATTTCATAAGTAGTTTTACAAGCAGATATTCGATTGAATACTTCATCTCCCAAAGCACAATACATGGCATTCATTTCATTATAATTATTATTGTATGAAATCTTAGTAGGTTCATCCCAAGTGGTTCTTTCAGTTTATTAAATTTTATATTGAGTCTCTATAGCCATCCAGATGTCAAATCCCATAATTTCTAAATGAATTTTCATCTAAAGCTTCCATTGAGCATAATTTGTACCATTAATGAAAAGTGGCATGTTGGTAGAAACACCTTCAAGGCTATTATCCATAATTATATTTTAGAAAAAGATATAAAGGGATTGAATATAGAACTAACGGAAATTTTATATCATTAATATACAACTAAAATCACAGTTGAAAAACAAAGTGTTTTGAAAACCTTTGATAAAAAAACAAACCTTCCACATATAACAAATGTTATTCAGAATGAACACTCAAGAGGGGGGTCAATTGAGTTCCAATTAAAATTTTTTGTTAGAAATATTTCTATTAAAATCCCCCAAATTGAATAACAGGATAATCTGTTGTGAATTTGTATAACTATAAAGGGTCAGTTAGATTCTCAAAAGATTGTTTAGGTCTCAGTTAATCTAATCTGATGATTAATTAAATTTTGAAGCTAACATATGCTTTACAGTATATAGAAACACTTTCTAGATTAACTATCAACCAAACTTTAAAAAAAATTATATTTTAAAGTAATTACCAGTGGAATATTCAATATAGTTTTCTATCGAAATAAATAAGCCCAACAGTTTTAAAACAAGAGGTTTAGTCTCGAGATGAGACTTAGTCCTCTCAAACAATTTATATAAATTTTCATCCATACCCTGGATCAGGGTAAAGAACTATTAAAATATTGTCCAGGTCCTATGACCTCTACCACAGTTCTACATGGGAAAACAACAACAACAGCACACTAGCTGTCTATGCCCTACATGACCTCTACCACTATCCACAGTGGGATACAAGATAATTATGGAAGTTTGTGTGAGGATTTATAAATCCTCCATCTTAGCTCAGGAGACTGTGTGTATATAAAATATACAGAGTATGCACACACCTCAGCTTCTATCGGTAGCTGTCTATATCAGTGGACTTGATCTATCAGTGGCATGTGCTTACAGTTGGACTTATACATACCAGTAGCTTTGCGTATCAGTGGCCCTTTCTTATCAGTGACTATGTCTATCGGTAGAATAATTACTGGTAGATCTTTATCAGTAGCTATAAGCATATCAGTGAATTAACACTTTTCTACTTTATGAAAAACATCTCTGATTGATTTATAATTATTTCAAAATTCATATAAACATAGATAAAAATTGATGAACATATTACAAATAATATTTTAATATTATTATCATCTTAATAATAGAATGTAATAGATTGAAAGAACTAAAACGTTATTTGGTATTATCAAAATATGTGAAATCATAATTGGGATTATCAAAATAGGTGAGGTCAAAAAGATTGATGACACCTTCACGCCATGTGTCTATTAGAAAAAATTGAACTTGACGATGGTTATGAACAAGTATCCACATACATAGATAGATTATCTCTTTGAAAAAAATCACTGAGAATGGGTTTTCTCGAGGATTTATTTGAGATCTACTTTTCATTAAGTTCATGATATATCATCAGACATTCCATACCCAGCCATTCAAAGAAGGTATAGTATGTATGATTGTTTGGTAATGTTTTTCAATCTCACAAACACGTCTTTAGTCTTTATGAAACTAATTATCAAATTGTTCTATCCTTATCTTGACTTTATTTTTGTGGTCATCATTGGTGATATATTGTTGCATTATCACAATGGACAGACCATGAAAATAATCTTGAGATCATTTGACAACACAGGGAGAGATTCAATTGTATACTAATCTCACAAACATCCACTTCTTGATGAATCTTATTCACTTCCTGGGTAACATCATCTCATAGAAAGGAGTATCCGTGGACACAGAGAATGTGAGAGAAATGGTTTCTTAGAAGAAGACCAATAATGAATATGAGGTGCGTAGTTTCTCAGGGTTTTTTGGATACTACATGAATTTTACATAGGTCTTTTCATGATTAGCGGCGACATAGATGGGAATTACTAATAAGTGTGAGAAGTGTCTATGGAAAAATTATTGTCGTACATACTTCCATGATATCAAACAGAGATTGACATCAACCACAATACTAATTTTTCAAGAACACTATGTACAACAATGAATCCTATATCAGGTTAGGATGAGTTATTATAAAGGGGGAACATGTATTTGTGTACATGGCTTGACAGTTGAGGCCACATGAATAGAATTACCCAGCACTCAATCATGATATTTAAATATTTGTTCATGTATTATGTTGTTGGAGCCATTACATGATTGGAGAGAATTTTTGGCTGTTCACTACCCAAAAAATAGAAACTATATATTTACGTAGTTTGATCTGAATATGAGATACAGAAGGTGGTCAGAATAGATTAATTCTATATTATTTTTTGCTTGGATATATTTTCAGTATTGGTGGATCGATATGACAAGGGATGTAGTTGGTTTTTTAATGAGATGTTCAACCTATCAGCAAGTGAAAATGGAACACCAACAACCTGCTAGAATTTTATAGTAGCTACTCATTCTTGAATGGAAATGGAATATTGTCATGATGAATTTCATGTCAGGTTTACTAAGGTCACCTTGAGGTAATGATGTTATTTGGGTTTTTTTAGATGGCTCACAAAAGTTTTTCATTTCAAACCAATTAAGTAAACCTTCATTGATGATCATAAGAGGTTGAACATACATGAGATTGTACGACCACATGAGGGTCCTCATTCTATCATATTAGATAAGGATTCTAAGATTACATATCATTTTTTGATTAGGATATAGAGGTATCTTAGTACAAATGTGATTATAATCCCTTAATACCACCACTAGACATATAGAAAGTTAGAGCAGATGATTTAGGTGTTTAGGAAATGATTCCAAAATTATTCGTATATTTCGAGGCTTCTTAAGAGAGTCATAATCACCGGTTGAGTTATCCTTTAATAATAGATTATTTGATACTATTCAAATGGATCATTATAAGGCTTTTTATGAATTTCTATTTCGATCTCCCATGTGTTGGATAGAGGTAGGATATGAAGCAATTTTAGGACCTCATCTTGTCCAAGAGACAAATAAGTAGGTGTAGCTGATATAGAAGGGAATGGATATTGTCCAATGTCATCATAAAATATACATTGATCGCTATAAAAGATATTGGGGGTTCATCTTTTGTGATCATGTATTCCTAAATGTGTCACTGAGGTTGGTACATAATAGGATAATGAGAGAGGGTAAGTTGTCATCGAGATACATCATGCCATATATGATTCTTGAGAGGGTTGTGTCAGTAGCCTATCTCTTGTAGAAACCATGGAGGTATCAGTCTAGGAATGATTTCATCCATTTTTCTCAGATGTGATGATTCTATTATGACCAATAACACACATTTCAGTTATAGAAAGTTGATTTATATGTTGAATTATTCTTTGAGGATCATCCTATACGAATTTTGGGTTATATCACAAGGGTTCTTAGTGGTCGTTTTGTTCCATTATTTTGTGTGTTATGGTAGAATTTATTGGTTTAAGATGTGACCTTAGATTGGTAGGCCGATTTACAGTTTTAGTGGCCTGATTTTATCTTTGATATTTGTTCCCCACCCTTGGAAAATAAATTTGGGTATAAATTGCATTAAGGGGATGTTTCTAAGAACCTGTTTCATCATTGAGGTAAAAATTCTATGTTTGATATCAATTATCAATTAATTTAGTTAAATATGGTCTATTATGAGTGTATGTTGAGTTCATGGTGGCCTATGGGGTGATCAAAGCTGGTCTAAATCCAGGAACAGAATATTCGGGTGAAAAGAAGATGTAGCATTGTTAGTGAAAACCTTGCAGGTTGGGTGTCATAGTTGTGTTGATGCTATTAAATAATTGTAGACTTTGGATGTGTTTTGAGCATGGTTACTGTGAGGTTAGTGAAAACTATGTAGGGTGATAGTTTTCTATACCTCAAACATAAAATATTCTTCGAATAGTTTCTGCATGGTTCGAAAAACTTTACGGATGAACCATGCAATCCCTGTTGTGTATTTTTTGTATGTTTTAATTTTAAATTGAAAATTTCATAAACCTTAAATGAGGTTTTATTAAATTAAATAATATCCTTATTCATCATATTAATGATATATCATTGAGGATAATCTTGTATTTTATCTATATTCTCTATCTGACCTCCGAATTGAGTGTTGTTTGTCACCATGGATCTGAAATGAATTCTTCCATACTGGTATGAATCATATACGGATACTATAAAATCACTATTGAATGAGATGAAGGTATGTGGTATTGTTCATTTCTTTAATTGTCAATCTGTTTATATATGATAGAGTTTTTTGTTCCCATTATTGGGTGTTTTCCATAGTTTACCATAAATCCTTGATGATGCATATTGAATTTTTTGTAATGGAATAGGTGTTTGGATTCTCATATTTGGTTAATTACCTAGATGAAGTGCCATATCATGGATGGGTTCCCTTCGAATTCGTTTTATATCCATTTGTACTGGGATTCCTGTGAGGAATGACTACGTTTCCCTTTCATGGGTCATTAAAAATGGATTGATATTAATAATGTATTTAAAAGGTTTTAAAATTTTAATTCCATTGATTAATGTAATGGGGTGGCCAACTCCCCCCCTGAACCTTTTTTGTATATTCCTGTTTATGAATGTTTGTATTGATTTATTTAATATATTGAACATCCTACTTGAGTTGAATAATGTTAAATCAATGTAATTGATCAATTGTCATGTGATGATTGTCATAAAAATGAGACAATGTGATTAAAAGGAAGACCATGTTGTATGAGGTTGGTACATACTTGGGAATCCCTTTGTTGGCGAGTTATATTACATTTTTGGGGGAATGACCATACCATGCCTAATGAAAATTTTAAATGAATTAAATGATGCAATTGTAATTATCATTCAATGAATCATGGATTTCGTTTAGAATTCCATGGATGGGCTCAAATAGATTATTATGTTTAGGTTGTGAGTGAACCATGGATTTCACAGATGCGATAACAGATGTGGTATAGAAATATTGAGTAAATCATGGATCCATTGAGGGATTCCATGGATGGGATCAAGATGCATTAACTAAAAACCTGAATGATACTTGGGGATTCCATATAGGACCTCCAAGGATGGGTTTAGTTGACTTAGAATTATACCACAGTAGGAGTGATATTGGGTTTCTGAGAGGTTCGCTTAGACTGGAATGTTGGATGTTGGTGGATATTTCACCAGGATTGACACTCGAATAACAAATTAGCAATTTCAAGGATACGCATTGGATATAAATTGAATACCCGAATGAAATGATTTATGATGTGTATTCTGAGACAATGAACATCATTTGATTCGGTCTTCACTTATTCTTAATTGGATGGACTTCTGATGCATCTATTATACTTACAGATATATGGGGGATTCTAGGAATGATATAGATCTGGATAATTATGAATTCAATGCAATTTAATTTTTAAATGGATAATGAAATGTAAAAGGAAACCATTACAAGTATGTTATCTAATTTTGAGTAATTTCTAGATTACTAATGTCATTTTTAAAAAATTAATGTTATATATGTTTACTCACAGATTGGAAGAGACCATGTGTGGTAACCTATTAGGATTCAGTTTCATACATGGTTTGGGTCATTTTTTGGACACAAACATGTTATATTATTACACTTATTGATATGGAAATGTGACCTCTTACATATACTTGATATGATGCTACTAAGTAAGAGAGCATGAGACTAACTTGATCCATGTGATTCTACTGGGTTTCCTTTTGGAATTTTCATACTTATGGGATGTGAATTGTATATGATTTTAGTGTAAAATTTTTGAATACTTTATTAGAAACATGTTAAATGTATCATCACATTGTTTATGATATGATTATGGTTTAATTATACCATTGGTCATTCGCTTCTTTCTAATTTTGTATTGTATTACTACTTTAAATATAGAGTTGATATTTTATTCTGATGTTTTAAACACTTATAATGAGGGAATAGTCTCCCCACTATCTCAACTACTTCCTGATGATTATTTATCAGCCTCTGGTGTTAGGGTAGATGCACATGAGGCCATGTGGCCAATAGGGCTCAGAGCACTGTTGTGTGGCATCCAGGTTTGGGATGTTACAGAATGGAAAATTGAAAACAACATTCCATATTTTGAATTTATATATTCTTGAATTTATAATAAGGTCAAAATATTTATTAACCAATAATATTTGAAAATTCAATTTAATTCATTTAGAACCATTAAGTGAAAAATTATATTATTAAGTAACTAAATATTAAATTTAAGATCCACAATTACATAAAAACATATACAAATAATATTGGATGGACATATATCTCCCATATATTTCCCTTTATAGAATTAGGTCCATTATTTGAGATACTTTTCATTTGGAAAATATGGGTAGAATTCCCTTTTCCAAAATTTTCAAGAATGTCACACCTTCTTTACATTAGAAAGTCACTCACACCTCCCATATCCTCTCATCTTTCATTTAAATTTGTATCAACCCTGATCTGCCTATATAATTTCCCAAAATATATAACCTCATCCTAGAATCCTCACCTTGGGAATAAATTCATTCATGTGTGACCATTGGTGCAAACCAAAAGGAGTTACCCGAATAAGAGGCAACATCAATCCTCAAGATCATTAGTTTTATTTCAACTCATTTCACATCAAATATTTGTATTCCATTATTAATTAATAACATTAGTATCATAAATATAATATGATTATGATATATTTATCTTTCAACCTATACATATACACATTTCTATATAGTGAGTAACGAACTTACCATTCGTGTATAGGTAGCTACCGCCTCACAAAATAACGATTATTCATTTTTCATGTTCCACCATTCACGGTTGAGAATTATGTTATACATGCTGTTTATTTAATATAAATGTGATGTTTTAAATTTATTTATGATTTTTTATATTTTATATCACACATACCCTTATTATGTCAAAATTTATAAAAAATTGATTACATCGTTTGTGCATGTTTGGACTACCACCTCCTCAAAGTTATGTGATTCATTCACACCATAAATGGACGATATAAGAAAAATGATTTACTAAAAATTTAAAACATATATGAAATAAATATTTCGCTAAAATTATAATATACATATATATTATATTTATTGTTATCTATTAATATGAAAAATAAATGAAATAACATTCATTCTTACGTACGTCCTACCATCTCTATGAACAGTGAATTACATTTCATATCTCTAAATGTTATGGACAATTATAAATATATATATATACATAATATATATTATAATTAAATAATGGATTACATTTTTTAGATTACTAAACCATTATACAAAATACATGTAACACGTCAAATCAAACTCGAAAAACTATGCAATTGACAAAAAAATTAGTAAAAATAATGAATGATTCTTAACAAATGGTAAATAAGATATTATTTGAAGTTATTATATGATGTAAAAAATATGATTATGGTTATGGTATATGTTTTTAAATCATTAGAACCATTATAATTAATGTTAAATGAGTTCCATTTGATATAAAATACAAGGTAGTGGATTTTCATCTAACTTTTTTACATATGTGAGATAAATGTCATATTCATCCCTCATTTCATTTATGTGGTGTATCTAATACCCATTTATATAAATAAAATCATGAATTTATTATCATAATGTTATTTTTAATATCAATTTTAATTAATTCTTATAAAGTGATTTTAGTTAAAAGTAACCAAGTGGTAATGAATTTCATTACCTAGATTCCTTTCATTAAGTTATATTACTTACTTGTTATCGTTAATAAACTATGAAAATATGTGAAATATATTTTCACTATATATTTCTTGATTTCCACATGTTTTACATGGATTTACATTTGAAATACATAATATAGTAATTGATTTTTTTTCACATCGATGTGATGGTGTTTTCAAGGGTTTACTTCAAAATCTCATGTTGTTAGAGATTGGTTACATTTGAATATCCATTATTGTAAATTGCTTGATAATTTTTCTAACAAACCCCTTTATTATCTACTACTACATTTATTCATGACCATTATCAAGTAACAGTATAAATTTCCCACTATTTGTTACTAAAATGTTTTTTGAAAATATTTTTAATAAATCCAAACATCATTTCCCTCTATAGTTGGAGGACCTGTTTTCTTATAGAATATAATTTTTCTAACATGGAATTAAAAAATATTTTCATATTTAAAAAATTATTTTTAAATTAAATTTTTGAACTCTTTTTTTACAATTTTTTTAATATGAATCAACTTTTTACATTTAAAATAATTCTCTTTTATGACCACTTAGGTGAAAAAAGTAATGTTCTTTTAACCACATAAAGTAAGAATTATTTTACCCAACGTTATTTATTTCAAGATTCAATTTCGTGTTTAAAATGTTAAATTTAAAAAAATTTGGAATAATATTTTCATAGTTTTTTTAATTATTTTATTAATATAAAAATTATATTTTTCTCAATAATGATTTTTAACATATGTTTTATAGTATATACATTCATAAATGACAAAAAAAATTTAAATTACTCTTCTAGGGATATGTTTTATTGATACCAGACTTGTCCCACAATTGGATGATTTATGATTTTTTGACCTTGTATAGTATTAAAATTCAATTCCTTGATTTATTTTATATCCCGTTAAATCTTAATTTATTATGATAATTTGACAATGAATTTCCCCTAAATATCTATATCATTTTTCATATATATGATTATGGAATAAACAAAATAAAATAATTTCCTACAGTGTATAACTGGAAATATATTTGATTTTTTAGGGTAATGTTGAAAAATTCAAATCCTTTATCAAATACATATATATTATAAGTAATATTGATTATTCAATATGAGGAATTCATGGGATATGAATGACATAGTTTGGAGACTATTTAATACTAGAACATTGGGTTGTGGATCAGTTTATTCAAGACCTATGATGCATCTGTAGTCTAATCAGAGGAAATCATTTGGTGAAAACCCATTCAAGTTTTTTTCCATATTTAAAATAAAGATTTATACCCATATACATAATCATTCTTTTAAAATATCTTTATAGTATTGGTTCATGTTTCAGATACATATCATCAAATAATTTAGAAATTCATTAATTTATATTTAGAGATTATTTATGCATTTAATTTTTCATCAACATATCTTTAGATTAATTTCATTCTCATTTTATGGATTAAAAGGAACACATTTTCATTTATTTACCATTCCATATTTTTACAAAATTATTTATCAGTTTATTGATTAAAATGTATTTTAGTTCCATTATTACCCTTTCATATTGATTATTATTAATGATTCATTGTATCTTCCACTGTACATTACCCATATGAACCATTTGAGCATACCCTTATTTTCATTCCTTTAAATAGGATTTTTTTAGTTTTACTAATAATGATATGCATGAATAGTCGATATGTAATAATGAATTTATCCTTCAAAGGGATAAAAATTATATTAAAATTTATGTATTCATTTTTAAACTAAGAATCAATTATGTTTTTTGATTACCATGACTACTAAAATTATCATTCCTTTGGTATGTGATTTACTTTTAACTTTTTCTAATTTAATTGTTGTAGAAACTGAATTCTTTATTTATAGGGTCAGTTCACTAAAATTGGTTTCATATACGGTTTAGTTTTAACCTTATGAAATATATTATTGAATAGAATAATTAATGAACATAACTCTAAGATATAATTAGTGGAAGTGTATAAGAATATCCTAGAATTGTGATAAAATAGAGATTATGTGGGTTTCCCTAGAAATACATATTTTCATGTGTATTAATATCTATCATGGTTAATGTAGAAATTTAACTAAGAGTAACATGTTGGGAAACATACATTGGGTCTGACTCAAAATAACCTTGTACATGATAATAAGAGATATTGGGAACCATGTTTGACACACCCAGGTGATAGACTTCTTAATGGTATCCTTTTATTTACCAACTATTATGAAGGATTTCAATTTAAATTGGTAATGAATCTACTATGTCAAAACTATGGTGTTTTATATTGAATAAAATATTTCACAATTTTTTAATCCTATAAATGATATTATTTATAAAACAATGAAAATGGATAGACCATTTTGAAAATAAATGGATGAAGATGTATTCATTATGATTGTATTAAAAACTATAGATTATTCAATGATTAAATTTCAAGGATTTACATTATATTTATTTTATAAAATATATCAATGTTGATTAGAAAAAAATAATTATGATGGTTGATAACCCATCATGCCTGATACGACCATAGGGATTGAACCCATGATAGAAGGATGATAAGTGTTTCGTTCTTACAATTGGCCTGTGTAATTTCCTAGTTAATATGTCATTGTTTTTTGTTAAAATATTTGATGAATATATCTTAATGATAATCCCGTAGGTGGTTTTTAGGCTTTTATATTAATTTATTACCCATATTGACTTTTTAGAATAGCTAAAGAAAAATATATAGATATCTTAATAATTTATGGGACTTATGATCCATCAAGTGTATATTTTCTCACTTCAAGCATCAAATTTAATTTCTAACAATATATTTCACGAAGTAACAAATGATTTATAATTTGATATAAGAAAATACAGGCAATAAATTTGTGTCTTTATAAATATAATAAATAATTATTATTTTTTATATTTTATGAAAATACAAGCACTGATCAATATTACAGAACTAATAAAAAACTATATGTCTTAATACCTTAATTTGTTTTGAATTGGATGTCTATTAAATCGTAATAGTTTTAATGATTTGAGTAAATAAACATTCCATTGGTAATTATATTATTTTTTATTGATGACCTCATTCACCCATATAAACATTTGAACTTCTAATCCATGTAGGTATATATACTTTCCATTAATGTTCTCTTACTTAGAGACCTTGTCATATGCTCTTCAACATGACCTATGTAAATCATGTTATCTCTTCTCTAATGGATTTTTTTATGAACCATTCTCATGAAGTTGGATTCAAACATGGGAAATATCAAAAAATATATTAATAAAATGTATTTTATGTTTCACTAATAACATTTAATTATATTTGGGGGAATGAAATGCCTTAAAATTATAAGGTAAGAACGTTTTATTCCATTGTGTGTATGATATGAAACACCAAGAATTTAATGGAATATAACATCGTGATAAATTGAAATATAATTACTATTTTAAATAAATATTTTTTATATCTTTTAATGCTTGAAAAATTGTGTTATCTTTTGGTTCACAAAAAAAAATTTCATCAATAACTGGCATTACACTCAAGAACAGGATTTATCAGAAAACCAAAAATTATTAAAATATTTTTATTTAATATAATGTAATATAACCTATCCATTAAATTAAAATTTATGATTATGATTAACTAAATTATGAAAATATATGTTTTAATCAAATATAAAATTAATTCATTGGTTACAATGTAATTATAATTGAGTATAAGAAACAATGTCATATAAGGAAATTAATTTTATAGAAAACTATTTTTATACTCACAAAGAATATTTTCCCTAATAAATTTTATTAATGAAAACTATTTTTAGATATTAATCTAATATATATTAATTAATCAAATAAAATAATTTTTAGATTCATGCATTATATTTCATAGATATAATATGTGAACAAACATAATATTATAGAAAAAACCCTATATTTTTTTAAAGCACTTTTACCAACTTTTATGGGAGAAATTTTTTTAAATACAATTTCATATATGTTTATAGATTTAATAATTAAAATATAGACATCATATTTTAAAAAGAATAATTACAATTATATAATGATAAATTTTTTATATTTTACAGAAATATTTTATTTTTTATATAAACAATTAAATATATTGAATTTTAATTCAAAAACTATTTTTAACTTAATTTATTAATAACACTAAATTTTATTTTATATCAATTTAAAAAATTATTTGAATAATTATTTTATTAATTGTTTATATATATTTCATTTTAATGAATTTTAATTTTAAATTGGATGTTAAAACATACTAATTTTAAGTTCATATTATCATTAAAAACAAGCATTGCCATCCCATTTTTATAATTAAATTTATGTTTTCTTCTGCAATATAGGTCATTGAAATATAGAAATATTCATTCTATTTTTTGAATCCTAATAATATATAATTTATAATTTTCTCAACTATTTTATTGACCAAAATGATTAGTTATTGTCGCTAAATTTATTTACAATGATTAATAGAAACATTATCTTAACAAGGGTCTAAACCTAATAATTAAGAGAAAAACATAAATTTATACATCTCAAAAAGGTATTTCCTTGAAATATTTATACCATATCACACGTTTTATGTAATTTTATTCACTAGTTTTTCTACTTTTAATAGTAAAAACATGGGTGGAATTCCCTTTTCCAAAATTTATAAGAATGCCACACCTCCACTCTAAAAAAAGAACTATCCCATCTGACATCCTCACACATATCAAGACACTTTGGATCGACCAATATATAGAAAATAGATCCTCAATATCCATCCCCTAATCCTATAAGCATCTTATTTGGAATAAATTAATCCATGTAATACCTTTGGTAAATCCAAAAGGAGTAACTCGAATGAGAGGTACCATCATTCCATAAGCTCTTTTGTTTTAATTTCATTCTTCACCCACTAAAATATTTTAGTTCCATGATTAAATAATAATATAGTTATCATTGATATAAAAATATGTTGACATATTATAGGTTTTACCTACACATACACACACTTCCATATAAGGGGTATAAAACGCACGATTCATGTGTGTCAAACTATAACCTCGTGAAATAATGATTGTTCGTTTTTCCATTACCACCAATCATGATTAGGAATAATGATGGAAATACAATATATTTATATATATATTCTATATATATATATATATTATATTTATATTTTTTTGTTACATAATATTTATATAACACATTCCCATATTCTTTCCATTTTTTGTAAATATGCTATCATCGTTCGTGGATGTGTAGACTACCTTCTCCTCAAAGCAATGTGATTCATTGACAATATAATTAGATCATATGAAAGATGGTTTTAATAACAATAAAGAAACTTATATTACATAAATATGTTTTTGTATTTATAATATACATATATTTAATATTCTATTCACTCATTTAATATGAAAAGAAGTGAATGTAGCATTCATGCAATGTACGACCAACAATCCCCATGAAAGGTTTATTTAATTTCAGATCATCAAATAATATGTGTTCTTATATATAAATATATAATGAATAGATATTATAATTAATCAATTAATTAAATTAATGATATTATGAAATAATGATAGGGCAAACAAGTAATAAGTCAAAATATACTCCAAAACCATGGAAATTAACAACCGAAATAGTGAATAAATGAATCATTATTAACAAACGTGTGATAATAAGTTTTATGAAGTCAATATATTATAGATTAATAATTTTCTGGTTCTATACTAATTTATTAATAAGATAAAAACCATTATACATGTTGTTAATGGATGTTCACCTGAAGGGAAACATAGGGTAAGGTATTTTCATTTCACTTATTACATCTGTGAGATAAATGACATATTCACCACTTAATTATTTTATGTTCTATATATACTAAATATTTTGATAAATTTTATCATTAATATTTTTATCTTCAAGGTATTATGAATTTAAATATAAAATATATCTTCTACGGAGATATGAGTTAAAATTTATCAGGTTCTAAAGAATTTCATAACCAAATTTCATTTCATTGTGTTATACTACATCCTCAATGGCATTAATTTTTTGAGATCATGTGTGTCATAAATTTTTATTGTATGTTATTGTATTTAAAAATTTTATTTTAAATTACATTTTGAAGAATTAATCTATTAATTGATTGATTTTCACATGTATTTATAGAGTTTCTAAGGGTTTACATCAAGATCTCATATTGTTCAGGATTTTTTACAATTGAATTTCCAGTAGAGGAAATTATTTAATTATTATCTAAATAAAATTTAATTTTCATATAATATGATTATTCATGACCTTTATCATGTAATAGTACTAATTAAAATTATTTTTCACCCAATTTTGTTTTCAAAAAAGTTATTAAGAAAACACGACAACATTTCTATCTTTAGTCGGAGAACTATTTTCTTCTAAAAACTAGTTTTATTAAAATATTTTCAAAAATTATTTAAAATTTCAAAAATAATTAATTAAATAAATTGTTACTCTTTTTTGTATTGATTTTTTTAAATAAATATTTGTGTCCCATTATGATTAATAATATTTCCAAATCTTTTATAATGAAAAAGGAATGTTCATTTTTACCTCTTATGACATGTATGAATTTAACCACATTCATTTCATTGAAGCATATATTTCATTTATAAATGGTAATTTTTTAAACAATTATTTTTTAAAAATTTATTAAAAATTAAAAAATTATTAAACAGATTTTTAAATAAAAATGATATTTTTTTCATGATTTTTTTACAAATATATTATTTATCTTATTTCTATTATTAAATGAATAATAAAAATTATTTCACCCAACATGGTATATGTTGTATTGATACAATCCTTATCGTTCCATTGGGTGGTTTATTATTTATTTGACCAGGGATAATAATGGAATTCACAACCGTGATTCCTTTAAGTACATTTTAAATATTATATTTTATAAGATCTTTTCACATTGAATATACCCTAAATATCCATATCAATTTTCATGGATATGGTTTTTTCTAATCCATACACATTTATAACATACACTGATTATTTTGAAAGGTATTTTATTATTTTGTAAAATATTGATATTTTTGTATCATTTATTCAATATAGGCATTTTATTAAGAATAATATTTATTTGATATGTGTAATTATTTGGACATCAAAGAAAGTATTTAGGGGCCATTTATGAAATCCCCAATGGGTTGGAGACCAATACATGAATGCAATTGAATGCATCAGCAGTCTCATGAGATAAAATAATCTTTAGAAAAACCCATCATGTCTGTTTTAAATCAGAATACACTGTTTCCTATTAAAAAAACATCTTATGAATGTTCATGATGGTTGTGGTTCACGTTCTAGATACATGGAATCCAATAATAACGAATTTTGTTAATTTAGTTTCAATAACTATTCATCTATGTTATTTTTATTTGAAAAATCTAAGGATTAATTTAATTCATAGTGTATTGATGAAATGGATCTCATTTTATGTTTTTTTATTTTTGTAATTTTTATTCACTTCCATATCAGATTACTGATTACATGGAAGGTGAATTCAGTTATAACATTTCAATAATAATAATTCAAAATAACTCATTATTTCTTCTAATTTACTATAAATATATTGATCATTTGACCTCCGCCTTATTATGTTTCATTTCACCTGGATTACATGAAGTGTAGTAAGAAATATATATAAGGATATAATCGATGGAATAATGTTATAATACACCAAAGGAAAAAAATATGTTGTGATTAGTGCATTAATTTGTAATCCTAGACTATTGTATATTTATTTTTTACCAAAAATAATATATTTAATAGTCTTTTAGGTCATGATTAATTTTTATTTTATTCTAATATAATAGAAGTAGAAAATGGAACTATGCTTTATAGGGTTAGTTCGCTATATTTAATCATTATGTTAAAAGTTTGGAAGTATTTTATAGAACTGTTTATCTTCCACACCCATATGCATTATATTGATTCATGAATTTTATTCTTTATAATGAAATAATTTGTTTAGGACATTTTGATATATATTTTACATACATTATAATGTTTAAAATGGAATCTTTATTTACTTATTCATTTGCGTAACATTGGATATTCTTTATGATTTTGAGAAAAAAAATATTCTTCCAGTATTTACCACTAGAGTATATATTCAAGTAATCATGACAATTATTCATTATTTAAATTCATTTTTATTTATGTTGGGGTTATTAAATAAAATTCTTCTTCTATTTTTTATTTTTCTTTAATTTATAAATGTTATGAATAGAAAATAATAATTTTTATTTATTTAAATAATATTTCTTCATAATTTTTGAAATTATTCATCATACCCATCAACATAAACAAGTAATAAATAATTTTTACTAGGTATTTGTACTAATGATACCAACCAAATTTTATCTCTAGATGGATTATAATTATATCTTATGATGTTATAATCATAATATTTTCTTTTCCACTTGTTAATTAAGCATTGATGGTATAGATCATTATTTCATGTTCATGTCCCATATATAAATTAATTTTTTATTTTATGTAATTTTTTGGACTATTATAGACCTTCAAATTGTTGGGTAATATATTTAATCTAATGTTATAAAAATCATACATGCCAATTATTTAAATCCCAAGATGTTGTAGAGGAGCATATCCTAATTTCCTGGAGTAAATTTGTATTTTTCCTGATGAAAAAAATATAAATTGTTTTTTTATAAAATTGCAATGAGGGTCAACTAGTTCTTTTCTATTCCTATGAAGATACATGTATGGTTATCGAAATCCTATTATGATATTAATTTATTTGTTGGATGTCATGATATATGATTTCAATTATGATAATTCAATTTTAAGTTTTATTTATTAAACTTTTATGGATCATGGTTACTAACGTATGATTTATATTGAATGATTCATGATTCATGATCCATGTGATATTGGTTAGGGTTTCCTTATATTATTTTAATCACATTATTAGTCTTCACTAACCATTATTTTCATATAATTATAGCAGAATATCTAAAATTGATATCTCACATGTTGTTCCCTTAATACGAATCTAAGCTCCCACATTCCTATTATTTGACTACCAGATAATATAAATAGGTATATTAACAAATCTATTTCTATTAAGGGTGTTTCACATGAGTATTTTCTAAAGGAAATATCAAAGAAATTTGAAACTATGTTGGTAGTGGATGAAATAAAAAAATACACTAACAATAGATGTTCCATAGTGCATATCATTATGAAATGTATTCAGTATTCATAAAATATGACGATATATAAATTTTCAATATTATCAAGTCTCCAATGTTAGTATTAGAGTAGTTATTAGCTTTATTTAGGGATAATCATACAAAGAATAAAATAATAGAACATAAAAAAACATATAATAAACATAATGCAATACAAGAAGTACAAAAAATTTATATTTTGAAAAATGATTTAAAAATTATTAAATGTTAGGTTCGAATATTCTTATGATATAATTTTCTACTGTGAATATTATTTATGCATAAACACTCCTTTTTAGTTTTAATCAACATTTTTAATAAATATTCTTCAAGTTAACAATGATTTTTATGTGAAATTATTTTAGTGTACTGATGATAAATCAATGGAAATGGGTTAAAGAATGCTAAATTTGTTTCATATAGTCTTTCATATATCTAATTACATAAAAATGATATAAAGCATGACTAAATTCCATATAATCAGAGGTTGTAACAACTATTGTGTCTCTCATGCAGTAATGTCCACCAATGTTGAAACTTTAGTCCAATAATTTTAAACTATAGTATTAGTATAATAATAATATATTTTCTAGTCTCTTTTTATTGGACCACAAAAGGGTTTTATAATACATTTATAGTTTAAATGATTAATCTTAAATGTGGATGAATATTATCAAGAACACATGAAAAATAGTGGTAATAAACTCAAGTGAAGAGGGGAGCATAAAATGATTTTTTCAATAAATAAATTTCCTAAACAAAAAAAAATTAGATTGATGGTGAATTCATAGAGTTGATAAATGTAGATTGAATCCATTAGTACTTATAAATAAAAATTTTCATGACCATCAAGTTATTGTTCGGGTTTCATTAATGAAAATAATTATAAAAATGATTGTTTCATTTTTAGAATGATACCACATCTCCAAAAGAAATTAGATAGTTGGGAATTTTTTAGCTTTGAAGAAATTGTATAGAATTCCACAAGGTAGAAATTAATATTGGATAATACAAATATAATCTAAATTTTATGATATTAATTCCAATATTCTAATTTATATTTCATTGTGATCATGATTATCGATGAAATTTTAATGAGTTCTATGATGTGGGAGGAGAACAATCACCATTAATAAATATCATTACATAACATTATGCAGAATTTACTGTATATAAATCTCCAAAATTTTCTCCTCTTAATTGAAGGTTTAATCTTTTTGGTTCTTGTGATATTGGATAATGGTGTATCAATCGATCTTGTGAAGGTTAAATTAGATGTTTCTTAATATAATGAATATATTTTTTGAAATATCTATAGTTTCTCAACATATCTACATTGTTACTAAACAATTATATTGAGTATTAATTCACAGAGCAATATATTAGTAATGTCCAATTACTAGAATAATTATGATAGAGACCCCTATAAGATGAATTGTAGAATAATTTTGGTGTCATAATTGAAAATTACTACTTCGTGTATTTAGTGTAAAATATTATGCGATTCACATGGACATGACATATTAATAGTTAAAATGATGATGGTGTTTTAGTCACTTATTGATCGAAAAAATCGAGTCTGTATCAGTGGGACTATGAAACTCATGATACCAGGTAGGTCTTAGTGGTTCTTACCTTATTGTACTGATGGTAATATCATTTGGGTGACATATTTGTGGATTATACTGACCATAATATCATAAAATATATATACTCATAGTATTACATGATCATTTGATAACCGAGTTTGGTTGATTACATAGATTAATAAAATTTTGAGTTTTTATTTGCCCTTTTAAGGGAAATTTTATTTATTATACAGTAAATAAGAAAACTCATCCACAATTTGTGTGAGAATTGACTTGGGAGTGGATAGTGGTGGATCATTTTTCTCAGTACAGTATATATTTTTAGTAAAATGGGGGTCATGAAACAACTATTCTATTAATTATTTCATAAAAGACCTTCAGTGGGTGAAGGAAAGTCAAAAATAGGATTTATATTGTTTCATTATGATAGATGTTATATGTGGTGGATATCTACCACTCAATAAATATTTTGTTTTAGACTATATTGTTTAGCCTATAGTTATGATGTAATCAGGTCAAAAAAATTATAGGAGGTATTGAGAGACTCACAAGCGTCGTTATGTGTTGTTCCCCTATATCACACCATGTTTTAACAAAATATATTCATACATAATTAGACTCTCTAGGTAAATAAGGATATTTTAATTTATTTTTACATTACTGTCAACCTAACAACTGGTAAGTTTTGAGCATCAATGATAATATTTTACTATTTAATTCCTTCACATTTCATTGTGTGGGTGGGATGATTTTACCATAGACTTCATGATTTTTTCTTGGAATGTATTCCTCATAGTAGTGGTAAATTTTTCATTTTATAGTCCATTTTATTCGGCCTTAAAATTTCATATAAACACATGGATCATTACATATTAATGATATGTGGGTGATTTATATTTGTGAAATAGAATACCTTCTTTTGGGACAATAATTTAATTTCTAATACATGGATTTATTCTTCACGTCACTCTTCATATAAGGATTTTTGAAAAATATTTATGAATAGTTTTTTTTCTAAGAACTCGTTATCTTTCTCAGAAATACCAATACTCTATATATAACATCTAGATATTAGAGGACTTGACTTAATTGTGTATCAAATATTTTAGTACCCTATGGTCGAAAAATGTTGAACTTACAGATTTTTATTAGAATTATATTTTCCCTGAATAATCTCATATAGATACATTTGATCATTTATATGGTGGGTATGTTTCTCTCAATTATGCTGTACAAAGGCTATAGAGACAGATATTATTTGATTTAGTGTCACACATTAGACATTTTGGCTTACCGGATTGATTAAGAATTATTTGGTGGTATCTCAGAGTAAGAGAAGTTTGGATATCATATAGATACATTTTCTATGAGAATTTTTGTGAGGGACATTAGGTTTGTATATGGGTTATTTTTATATTGGGGGTTATCTATATTTATTGGAAACCGAAATAAAAAATTATTTTTTGGAACCATTATGGATTATAGATAGAATCTGTATAATATAATAAAAGTTCACATTTCATCATCAATTTTCTTCCAATGATGATGAATATCATGTATAGAACCCTCAATTATATTATATTGTCCTGTATCATGTTATTGATATTGATTAAAATGATCTTGAGTTTGAGGTAATATTTTTGGAGTGTTTCAATCATAATATGTGTATAGGGGAATATTCCTTGTACTAGAGGAATCCTCTTACATTAAGAGTGTTATGAAATAAAGTTTTTATCCATTTCAATTATGGGATTCGGGATTATATCACATGGGATCAACAACCAAAATATTATTTTGAAAAGAAAAAATAATTTTTCGGCACATAGATCATGAGTGATAAATTATGGTTATTTGGTTTTGATAACCATGACCATATTAATGTGTGACACAATTTAATGTTCAATATACTTCAATGAATTTTTCTAAACGTGTGTATTTTTATATTTATGGATATTATATAATTTAGGATGGCTTTAGAATTATGATTTAGGTTGAATTGTTGATATGTAATATGCACTCAGATCTGGTGGTTGTGTTGGGAGCTTCAATATATGTCGAGTATTGTGACATTTTATTTTTATAAGACTATTGGCTAGTTTAGTTTAAATGTTTATCTTCATTCATGATTAGTGTGTCTTTACATTTTATGGAAGTTATGGTTATATTTTTTTATTCATGGAGTGATTAATATTTACCGAAATATACTTGAGAATTTGGGAATTTTTACAATGGATATGGCTATTGTATGTCATATACCACATCTACTCCATGATGTACTGTAATTTTTGGATTATTATCTGGTTTTAAAAAATTATTTATAAAAATATTATATATAAGTCTTTCATAATATTCATATTTTTACAACACTAGTTATGTGAAAAACTATACCCTAGTTGAGTTTAAGAAACAAAAGAATAGGTGAATAAAAATGATAATTTCTAATTCCATATGATGCTATTAGGGTATTAGATCTATGCTATAGAATCATAGAATAAGATAAATCATATGTTGATCTATCAAAATAATATCATCTATATTTATATAACTACAGAAAAATAATATTTTCACGATGGTTTAACCTACTAGTAAATCTTTTTGTCGTGGCTTGGAAGAACATTACTAAAATCTGTATCAACATTCATTTAGTAGTGGTTTTCAAAATCTGATTCTAAACTATTTAGTTGGTGTTTTTTAATAATTGGGAGAAAAATTTAGCATTGGATTAAAATGATGCTAAATTTATTGCCACATTTTTTTTGTCCTTTAATTTTTTTTATTTAGGAGTTTATTATTTATTTATTATTTGTTATTTTTTTCATATTAAAATGGAATGTATACATGAATCTACCAATTATAAAATAAACATATATATGTCTTTTGTGAGATTTTACATCCTCCCATTTTAGTTATTGTTCCAAAACATTACCACTTCATCTCGTTTTCCTATGCTATGTAAAAATATTTTAATATTGATATATATATATATATATATATAAAATTACAATATTAAGGAACAATAGAATGAAATAAAAAATAATAAAATAAATAACAAATCAAAACTAATAAAAAAAATAATAAAGAGTAAATAATTAATAACTAATAATTAATTTCAAATAATAATTTATTATTAATTACTAATAAAAATTAATTAATTATTATTTAATAATTAATACATAACAAACCAATCATTAATAATTAACATAAAAATGATAAATAATAAAATTATATGTTAATAGATAATAAAAAATAAAAAACAATTTTTCATAAATAATTATTATGTAATAAATAAATAGATAACTAATTAATTATTAATTAATTAATAAATAATAATAATAAATTCCCAAATAGATCAACCAAGGATTTTGAAACCAAACCAATAACCCTAAAAATTTATAATCAAATTAATTAATATATGTAAATAAGGAATAAAATTAACAATAAATAAAATGACCACAATCTAATAAACACAGAATATGCATTAAAGTCATTCTAGATCCCAAATTCATAGAATATGATCCTATTCCTTTTGGGTGTCGAACTCACCACCATGTCTTAGCCCCTTGAGAGGTGTGACATTATTCTATCGATGGTGATTGATATGATCTTATAGAGTAGAGCATATCATGAAATTCCATGATAAATCATGAAATTCCATTTCTGTGTTAGAACAAAATCCATCTTTAATGATTATTGATAATAACATATGCACTGCTACATAACTTTTGAAACCAAATACCTCCATGTAAATAATTTAAAATTTGATTTATGGTGTAATAAATACAATTTGATTGTATCCTTTATATGTACTGCAAAAGGAGTTTCACATTTATAGTTTTCTAGAGTGATGATAATAGTGTTTTTTACCCATGAAATATAAAATTCGTCATCTGAAGTGTTTCCAAAAAGATCCATAGGAATTATTAATTAAACTTGTAAATATGGGTGGATAATACCACACAACATTTTCAAAACCAACAAACCTCATATAGGTAATGTTAATTAGATGCTCAACCTATAAGGGAGAAACCAGCAACAACTCAGTATGTAGGTCTTCAACATCCTCAACACTTTCCATAATTGTCAAATTTATTAGGGCCCCATACATAGGGGATACCATAGTAAGCATTTTAGGAATATATATTTTTAAGTATTTTGGATCCATATTGATCACCTTCCTCGATTCATACCATTCAATAATAATTTTTTAATGTAAAATGAAAGGATATTTGGTATTTTTAGTCATGCACTAATGGAATCCCTCATCATCCTCCACTTTTCATCCCCTTTATTCTACTAGAAAAAATTAATTCTTGCCTCATGTCAAGGTAAATTTACTCATGAACAGTTTCCTCATAAGCACACTGGTCAAACTCCTCATCAGTAGAAATTTCAGCTCAATGTTCCTTCACGCCTTCTAAATTGAGATAGTTTACCCCACAACTGGACCAGCAGGTGACTAACTAGGATCTTTATTTCCATCACTATTGTTCATCGTTATCTACTAAGTAATGTTCTAGAGAAAAAAAATTCCACGAACTTGAGAGTTATGAAGAAGCACATTAAGAAGACCCTATTAGGGGATCCAACTTCTAGGGCCATACCCATCACGACATGATCTCCAAAACTAGAATCCCCAGCCTCATGTTTTCCACATCAGCAATGGAAGAACTACAAACTACATGAGAATTAATATCTTGTGTAAATCCATATTTATGAACTATATTAAAAATACTCATTTCATTATGTGTACTAGGACTCCCCAACATACGATCTTCACCAACTAGCAAATGAATCATCAATTTATCAAAAACAAGGGCTGATTTCTTTTGACGAGAACAAAGAATGATCGTACGAAATTACATCAAATAGTTCCCAATAAAGAAGAAATTTACACATAAATAAAATAGTCACCCAAATTGAATTAGTAATTATAGATTGAATTCACATACAAACATGAAAATAATTTTGATAAGATCTTCAAAAAGATCTATATCTACCAATACCCTTGAAATTTTTCAAAGATGAGCTCGTTGGATCTCTTTATAAATTTTTATTGGAGTCCCCACTGCATATGTCACATTCCTCATGATTTTTTAATTCTAGAAGTACTAACTCAATCCCTTAACTCTAATACAAGATTGAGTAGAATAGTTACTTATTGAAAAAGGATTAAAGAGTAGGCCCAATTATTGAGTGGAATGATACAATGGTTTCTGAGAAATCATTCCAAAACATCGATGGAAAAAATTAACTCCATGGAATGGAATAAAAGGTTATAAATAACCATACCATTCTAAATCAGAACCCAATCTCCAAATTCGCAACACTAATGAAGCTGAATCCATAGATCTTCATTCCTCAATGGGGAAACAATATGAGGAACTGAGATATGAGTTAGGAGGAAAAATTTTCACTCTTCAGTAATGTCTTCAATGATTGTACGGTTCACATCTCCGATGGGAATGGTTTCATTCATTGAAATTCACTTATGCCGAAATGAGAATGCATTATAAGGATAAGATGAAAAATCTTTTTGATGAATTAATCTTGAAGTTGTCATGATTTCTTGAAGCATTATGCACATCATTCTTCACTACATCAACCAAACCCAACTGGGCTAAGTTCACCACAAGTACCCCACATTATGTGGCCATAAAAATTATAGGCGTAGTGAATACATCATTGGGATATATATTACAATACCTCGGCTCTGCCATTGATCTACATCTCAAATCACATGAAAATCACCAAAAATCACTAAGCCAATATGTATGACATTCTATCAAATAAAATATAATAAATATGTAAGGAATATGTAATGAAACCACAATAGATTGATATATTATAAATAATTAATAACAAAATAAAAAATATAAAACAAGTAATATATACATAACTAAAATTAATATAAGTAAATGAATAATAAAATAATTTTGTAGTAATATTAAAATAACATGAAATAATAAATAATTTTAGAAAAAATAAATGTACAATACATAAATAATAACAAGTAAGAAATAAATAATCAATAATACATCAATTATAAATTAATAATAAATAGTATATTGTTAATAAAAATGAAGTCATATTAATATATAAATAATTTATTTTGATGATTAAGTAAATACTAAAAATGAATTTATAATTATGTAAGTAATAAATATAAAATAAAATGGTTATATATATGTTTTAAATAAATACATAATAGGTAATAAATATTAAATTTATAAATAATTAATATTCATTAATAAATAGTCAATAATTAGTAATTAATAAGTACTAAATAAATAATAAATTATGAAAAATATTATTTATATATATTATGTAAAAATATATTATAAATGTTAAGGTTTTTTAAACAATAAATTATAAATATGTAATATTTTAAATTATATATTATTTAATAAATATTAAATAGAAAAAAAAATGGTTAAATAATAAATAATAAGTGATAGGTAATTAATAATAACTAATAAAATGATATAAATATCAATAAATTTATAATCATATAATGAAATTTATATAAATATATATAAACAGTATTTATTTTAACTAAATATTAATCAAAATAGACATGTATATAATTTTATTTTAATATAAATATATATATATGAAGAAGTAAATATAAGAATATATATAGAAATAATGTATCTAAAAATAAAATATATCTAAATATATAAATAGAAATAAATATAAAATTTATAACAATATAGATAAATATTCATAGATATAAACAAACATCCATTCATTGATATAATTAAACATATTTGTAATTAAATATTTATATATATATGTATATAAACTATAGATAAATATTAATAGAAGTATTGAATACACACACACAAATATATATATATATATATATAATAAATACTAAATCAATAAAAGAAGTGAAACCACAATAATTGAATCATAATAAGTTAAATAGATATGAAAATTCATAAAAAAAAATTTATAGATGACCCGGACTTCAAATGAAGACACTCTTAAACAAAGCTTAAATTTCCTTTTATGTTAAGAAATCATTGAATATGAACATAAAACTATGTTTTTCATGCCTTTGGGGACTCTTTTTACCATGAAAGAACAATAAAATAGGATCCCACAGTCAAAATAGTGTAGAGCTCATCACAAGTTTGGATATGATATGTGCTAGATCTGAAAAGGACACATATATCAAGTTATGTTTTTTTATGTTGAATTTCAATTTATGACATCACATAATGCAAATAAATTTTCTATATCATTATTTATTACCAAATTATTATTTAACTTGATTCTATATCATTTCATTGGTTTCAACATGACTATTTGTAGGGTTAAAATGGACATCAAGATCAAATTTTTTCATCCATTGATGTTGAAAACTGAGTTTGAACAAATCTACAAGAATAATTTATGATTTAAATAATTAGTTAGTAGTAATTATAAATAATTAAAAACAAATATATTAAAATAAATATAAATTATAAAAAATGAAAACAATGTAAAATATAAATCATAGTTATTGATAACAAATAATAATTAAATATGTAATGATGAAAATATTTTTTCCCTAATTTAAAAGTGGGTGTAAAAAAAACACCCCCATTAAAATGAAAAAGTAAATGAAAAATTAACATATATGATATGGTAGTGGTTTTTCAAAAACTAACAAAAAAATAAAAAAAAAATCATAAAACATAATTTTATTAAAAAAATATTTAATTAGAATCTTAAATAATAAAAAATAAATGTTTATAAAAAATAAATTTTAGATTTTAATAATAATATATAAATAATAGTTATATATTTTTAAATAAATTATCCTTTCTATTGTGATGGGCTTTCAAAAATTGCATCTATTTCATGAGGTTATTTTAAAAATGTCTTAAAACATATAAAAAGTTAAAAAAAATTAAAAATGTTATTTCAAGGTGGTTCTGGAAACCCCAAAACTAAAATTAAAATAATAAAATAATAATTCTTAATTATTAATAATATTCTAAATGAATAAAATTTTCAATTATTAAAATTTATTTTTTAAAATATTGAAACCGTATTTTTAATAATAAATTATAATAAATTATGTAATATATTATAATTTTTTATTAATTTAAGAGTGGTTATTAGGAAACCACCGATATTTCATGAAATTATTTCAATACCTTTAAAAATAATAAATTTTTTTAAAACATTAAATAATATTAATTACCATCAGTTACTCAAAATCTGCCACCAAAATTAAATAAAAATTGAAAAAAAATTATAATACATTTAGTGGTCCTTTTTAAAAGAGATGTGAAATTATTTTTTATAGAATTTTTTGTGCCAAATTTTAAAACTATGATTACATACAATTATAATTTTTTTTTATTGGAGTGAATGTATTAGATGTTGTTCCACTATTTGTAGATCCATCGAAATGTTTGAATTGCATAAATATTTTCCTATACAAATAAAATATTTTTTGTTTTAATAAATCATATATATCTTAAATTTTTTAATTTTAACAACGGAAAATATATTACAAATTTGGAAAATATATTTCATAAGGGATAATCTAGATAAAAGAAAATTATTAACTAATTATTGTTAATATATAATATATGGTCATACAACATATGGATTTAAATTAAATTGGATCATATCATACGTATTGAATATATATTCTATTTGATAAAATATTTTATTTAAGGGTTTTCCAAAAACGGTGAAAATATTACGAATTTATATTATATATTACAAATATAAATAATAAATTTTTTGGATAAATGTGTTATCTATATTTCAAAATTTGGGAGTCTAGTCACTTGATGTCCATTAGTAGATCATTGAAAATATGTTAATTTTAAGAAATTTATTTTTCAGTGGTATAAATTAGAGGTAACATAAGACAATTTCTACCTTTAAATCTAGAAGTAGTTCAGTTTAGATTTGTGTGTATTCGAGGACCCTTATATATTGGGCTTGGTGATTCTAATATATTTGGTGTGGGAACATTCATGAATTCCTATTGAAAAAGTTGGTAATGTCGACATATTTTATGATATTGGACCATTGAACCATATCTATTCCTACATTATTTTCAGAAAGAGTTATTTTGAATTAACAATATGGGTTTTTTTAGTGTAGTAGATTTTCTGTATGTTATGTGATATTCTAGAAATGCATGTTGTGTTTGATGACCCCTACATAGTGAACTCATAATCATCAACTAAATGTTCATATAAAATAATAATATAAAAATATATAATATAAAAAAATAAATAAAATAAGTTTCTGATATTAAAAAAATAATCAAGGGGTTTTCACTTAATTATCTGATGAATTTCTTTCTTGTTTTCCCTATATTTTGATCATCATTGTTCTAAGGTGGATTCACTTTATTTTAGCACATTTTATAATTTTTTTCAGGGGTGATATGTTGATGTAGGTATATCACTCCACATTAAGTCATTCTTGATGTATTTTTTTATTTCAGTGTATCTATCAAAATTGTGCTCTATATGCCCTATTGTAAGGATTTCATCAAATTCATTAATTTCATCAATTTGAACCTAGATCAATCAATGATCTCTATTGAACATCATCCTACAAGACTAAATAAAAATATTCATATGTAATTATATATATATATGTATATTCTAATTTAGATATGGGGAGTCTATTCAAATGTATATTTAATAGTACTTTATTATCCATGATAAGATTTCCTTTAACTACTGAGATAGATAATGTTGGAGGCGTCCCGAGGGGTGTCTTAATTTAAATTTTGACTCATTTGAAATGAAAAATTTGGTCTTATAAATGGAAAATTATAGGAATATATTTGTAAATAATTTTTTTTAAAGTATATTATGAGGTAAATTTATGATAAATAATAGGAAGGGATTCGTTGAAGGATGTGATTTCCACCTATGTTATATTCTAACCGATTATGATGAATGAAATTTTTTCAATATGTTATATTATAATTAGTTATAGATAATGGTGTTATTTCACCATTGACTGAATTCTAAGGGGTTATATAGTAGGATATGGTTTTCCCCATAGTGATATTATAATGGTTTTTTCTAGAAGGATTGGGTTCCCCTACGTTGGTATTTTCAGTGGTTCTGTGGTAGGTTGTGGGTTCACATTTGGTGATATTCAGTGAGGTTCTAGGGGAGGATGTTCTTTCCCAGGGGTATCTAAAAGCTTTCAAGATAGGATGTGGTTCCCCATCTAGTGGTCATTAATTTTTTTTTGTAGACATAATTGATGATCTGAATCATGTATGTTTGATCTAGAGTACCACACTTGAACTTGGTGATTGAAGGTTGTTTAAGTACTCATGTTTTTAGAAGTATATTAAGAACACCATCATGATGATTTTTTAGACAGGATATTATTATGTGCACTATTTTTGGTGGCCCACAAGGTTGTACTCAATCCCAACAAATTCTATCGTGGTCACTATATTTTAATTCTTTTTTGGATATTTGTAAATGGAAAGATGGCTTATGATTGATCAATGATCTTTTTGGTTCAGATGGAGTATGATGAATCTAACAAGGCTAGGACCCAGGAACAATCCTATATAATTTTCAATGATTTTATATTTTTTTATTCTTGAATATTGTATATATGATACATCAATGGGGAATCCAAATTATTCCATTATGATATGTATTTTGTGTAAAATGTCTATATTGATATATCGTGGGTTGGGTAGAAATGTTATTTGGGGTTTAGTTATGTGATTACTTATTCAATTATATATTGATCACTCTATTTGTAATTATGATATTATTGATAGTTTCCTAATATATGGATTATACTTTCACAAATAATTCTTTTGAATCATACCAGTTTTTGATGCCCTCATGCATGTTGGGAGGTATGAATGAGGTACATGGTAGGCCAATCTTTTCACAATTCAGGTGAGCATAGCCAGATTTTTTATAGAGACATCCACAATTAGTAACACAACCACATTGTAAACCAATAAAATTTAAAATACAATATATAATTACACCAAGTGTGTTAGAATCATTCCAATGGAATACATATCATAATTATAATGATTCAATTATCAATTTCTAATTAAAACAATATATATTAGGAAAAATTATATTCAACTAAGAAAATTTATAACCATATTTACAACCACCATGGTCAACTCTATGTTGTATTTAATTTTCATAATCACTTCATGTCGGAGAAGAAAGTATTTTATAGGAGTTATTATAACTATATAAATTATAATACTCCCAATAAAATAAATGGAATGATAAAATGATATGTTATCACAGATCCCATAATAAATTGAAATTTAATATCATACATGATTTATGGACAAGAAAACAATAGTTATTCAAGAATTACCTATTGAAAACCATGATATGATTAAAATTTGAATAGAGATGACAAATACTAATATGAAAAAGTAAATAGTACACCTGATTTATTCACTTACATCACTTATAAATCACAAAAGTGTACTTATTATTAGGGATAATTACTTATATATTTTCTTGTGTTTCAATAGATGGATTATTAAAAACATATATAGGATAATTATTTGACATACTGATTTTTACATTGACATCACTTATCAAATGGGGGCACCACCCTTACTAAATGATGTGTCTAGAGGAGTACCTAAACCCTGTTTCCATTAGAATGGTTTCTATGGCACAAAAAAAATTTTTAGTGGAGTATATGTACCCCACAAATAGTATATTGTTCAAAAATAGTAATGGGATTATCTAATGTAGATAGACTATAACCCTTATTGGGAAAATCCATTCAAAATGTACACTCAAATTCCGTCATTTTATAAGACGTCATAATATATCTAACTATAATAAAACCCATAAAAGATGTAATGGTTTATGTATTTGGAGAGTATATTCCAAATAAATTTATTTCATGAAAGATATAATACATATCCCACAGACATCATTATAAATAGCAGCCTTAATATTGGTATCCTATTTGATATAATTCTTCTTAACCTATTAAAATTAAAATATATTTATTGGTGAGCTCATGTGGATTGTAACATCCTAATATTTTAAAAGAATAAATTTTTTTTCGATATGATAAAAAACATGCAACAATATTATTAGTCTAGAATGTAACTATCTGATACTTTATGATATATATATTTTTAAATAAATTTAATCAGTTTCATATCTTTAGAGACATGAAATCTAAGGATTTTTATGTTTCCTAAAGCATTTAAAACAGAACACTGAGATGAAATGACCCACAATATTTAATATAGTGTATAAATATATATATATTATATTCACTATAAATTACTGATAATGGTTTAGTATATAATCAAATAATTTTTGGTAAATTAATTTTATTAATAATTTTATTTAAATTGATTTTTTTTACCATTTCATTAAAAAATAATAAAAATAATTTTTGAAACCATTATAAAATTTTTGTAATAAAATTAAATTCATTTTTTATATCCAATTTTCAAAATTATCATTCTGTATAGTTTTGTGATATTTTTAAAATATTGATTTTTTGGTGGATAGTGAAAAATAAGGACATTTGTAAAAAAAGTCATTTCAATTCAATAAAATTAGTAACATAAAAGTCATGTTATGTTTTGAATATTATTTTTTGACATAAGTGATATTTAGTTATATTTAATCATCTTAATTACATTATAATCATCATTATATTTTTTTAGTATAATTTTTTTTCTTGGGATTCAATAGAGGAATATTTTGAGAATCGTTATAAATTAGATAATGTTTCTCAATTTTATTTAACTACAAAATCCAAATTAGTAATGATATAGCTTATATTTGGAGATTATATTTCAAAATGATCTAATTAATATTGATACAGGGATAATTATTGACGATAAATTTAATATAAATCCATCTTCTACTTTAAAAAAATATATTTTTCAAAACCCTATTTTTTATCACATTTATGGTTTCTCTTTTAATTTTTATTATTCTAAACTATATAATTTTTTTTTCAAAAAAACATATTATATAAATCATTATTTCATAAATATCTAACTATAATTTTTATTTAGTTTTCTGAAAAGATTAATTTTATGATGAATATTTAAGCTTACAATTTTTTTTTTTGAAAACTATATTTCATTTAGGTTATATAATATGTTAATTTATATTTCATATTTTTTTAATGTTTAATTAGATATGTTATTTATCTATTAATGAAATTTAGGTAATTTAAATAAATTTCAAATTAATTTTTGATATAAAAACATTATAATAATTGGAACATTCTCTATTTGAAACACCTCATTCTTGTCGTGTTGCAAGATTAATTTGAAATTATCTTATACCAATATTATTAATTAGAATATGAAAAATGTATTCCATATTTATAAATAGAACAATTTATGTAATATAAAATTTTCAAAATATTTTTTGATCATAATGAATCGTGAAACAACAAAAATAAATGACGGTAGTCAGGGTATAAGAGGGTTTAGTTGGAGGTAAATTTGAAATTTAATGGTTAAAATGACATAAAATTTGTCTAAATAATATTTTATGTTGATAATTATATCTTTTACCTTTTTTATTGATATTGGTACGTTATTTTGTTTTTTATACATGAATCCCATGTGGGTTTTCATTTTTTTGATGATTATAAGTGTTTCCTTCACCACACTTATAAAAGGACACCCATTATGCTCCACTATTGAATCACTAAAATATAATTAGATAGGAAAATTAAAAATAAAATAACATATATACATATCAACAATAATAATATATTCCATTTTCAAAATAAAATCCAACCACGGGAGGACTCTGGTGCAATCCAAACTAAGATACATAAAAAAGATATAAGGTTCTTCAATGAGCCTCTTAAATTTATTTTGTCCTCCACCTATTTAAATTTCTATTAAAATGTGATTAAAAAATAAAATAATAATGTTTCATATACATATATACTTATTTAAAATTTAATTACTTAAATTATTCTCCTATTCTATCAAATGGGCTATGAAATCATCATTTTTGTGTCCAGCGGACTATCGTCTCCCGAACGGATGTAATTGGTTTTTCCATTACAACATCTCAAAATTGGGTATGATGATGGATATGTTGTCATTATAGGATATTTGTAAGAAAATAATACATCAGTATTTTTTATATAATATAAAAGTTTTTTACATTTAATTCCATAGGAGATTTGATAATGTCACTCATGTGTACGGATGACAACCGCATCACAAAGATATGTGATTTTGTTTTACAAAATTCTTTACATGGAAGTTAATAAGAATAATTTTTTAAAAATTATGGGATATAAATTAAATATTAATTATATTAATTATATATTTATTATTAATAATATATAATAAATCATTTTATTTCATACATTTACCCTCATTGATTGATGATAGCATTATTCTTGTACATGTGGAATTCCTCCTTCATGAAGCAATGTGAATCTCTCTCTTACCACCACACCAAAATTATAATTTATAGAATTATATATAAATAAAAAATATGTTTTTAATATATTAATATCATTCATTGATGATATAATATAACTTAACTTTTATCTATAATGATTATTACAAAATAATAATGTTACCCATCTGTACACATTACTTAACATCTACATGATTATAACAAACTTCAAATTTTAAACTCATTTTCCATAATTGGTATTAAAAATTATAACAGATCTATTAATATGATAATAATTTATAGACATATATTCTAGATTTTACGTAACTATATTATCATCAAAAGAACTGAATTATTCAAAACAAATTGTGAATGATAATACAAAACTATTAACACCCAATACAATGAAAATAATGAAATATTGTTAACAAATGGGTGATGAATATTATAAATTAATAATATCTATAATTATAAATATAAAAACTGTTTTTATATGTTTATAAAATCACTTGATCCATTATATAGTAGTTTGATGCACGTTAAACAAAAATGAAGCCTGAGGTAAGGAATTTCAAACTCTACTTCAATTCATTGGGTTAAACATATAGTTCACTGCTGAGGTCAAGATATGATTTTGTGTTTAATTTTTTATATTTTTTTATTGTATATCTAGTTATTTTATCTGGAATTACAATTTATTCACAAAATTAATTCATTAAATAATCCCAACATCAATGACATGTTATTTTTAAGGGAGTATTGTTTCAATTTTTCTACATTGAGAAATATGTCATGTTATGAACCTATATTTTTAATTGGGTTTATTGAGATCCCAATTAAAATGTAATATTATAATTCAATTTATTCTCAAGAATTTTTTTAAATTTAATGTTAACCTTTCTTTGGTATGATGATTTAATGTTACCCAAGTGGTTAGAGTTTTATGTTACATTTTCATCGATTATCGGGATTATTTTGGATTATGTGCCAAATGATGATATATTATGATATATATCCCAATTATTATCCTTATATTTATTATTATCTGGTTATTAATGAAATTTTAATGTATTTTTATATTTTTATAAAAATTATTACAAAAAATAAATGAGAAATCATTTTCAATACAAATAATCTTTATATGTATTTTTAATCAAAAACCCCTTTTCATCCAAAACCATGATTTCAAAAAATTATTTCGATTTTTTCTATTCATCCAATATTTTATTAACAAAATTTAACTATTCAATATTTTACAGATTTTTTTTGAAAGTTATATTCATATATTTTTCATGAAAATTATGATATTTAATTTTTTTAAAAGTATGAAATGAATCTCTATTGTAACATGTAAGACAGGGAATGAATTGTTTACCATCATGACTATTATATGATTTTAATCTTCCTTTATATGATATTCAAGTTATTTTCATTGAAAAGTATTGTAAAAATGATTTACAATGTGTTTTTAAAAATGCAATGCATATTTTCCTCATGAAAAGTATTAAAATATTTTTAATTTTATCTTTTTATGTTTATAATTTTTGTAAAGAAAATTTTCTACAATTTTTTTTGAATATTTGATTTTTAAAAATGTTTTTTCTAATTGGGAATTTATTTTTTTTCCAAATTTTATTAATTTTTTAATGGTATCCCTATTCAACAAGGTCGGAAACAGTTTTTGTTAATGATTCTCTAACAGAGATATTTTGTAATGATACCATCCTCGGTTATTTTAATTGATTAATATTGTGTCAAAAAAAATTTATAGTACATATCTCATTCTACTAGGTTAATCATATTTAAAAGTGATCGATATGGAAATCATTTTTCTTCATGGGATAACAATTTTTCAAAAAAATATTATGGAACTTGATTCCTTTCAAGGGGTTAACCATGTTTCAACGAGATTGTTATGAAACTCTTTTATTTTCCATATGATAACCTTGATTCAATGAAATTGTTATGAAACCTGATTCTTTTAAACTACTTAATTGTGACCCAATGAGATTCACAGGAAATCCATTTCTTTTCCCTGGGTTAAGAAAGTTATAAAAGGAATAATTATTGTTTCTAAGATTTTTAGGATTAAATATTTATTTATATCACTCATATTGTAGTTCATAGATAATATATATGGTGGTTATGCCTAGATAGCATTGGGTGAGTCTATTATGGATTATATGATGAGTGCGCCCATGTATAACTTGGTGAGAATTGTATATCAAAAACTTATATTTTCTCACATATAGAGTTTCAATGTAATGATTTATTAGTATGACCTCCAAATAATAATAACGAATGATGACCATATAGTAATTAAATTTTAAGTGTTCTGTAATATTTCATTTAGTGTTTTATAAATATGATGTTCCAATATACCAACACTGCCTATCTATGATTTTAAAGGGTTTATATTGTTTACAATGATCATGATAGATATGGCATGGCTCACGGTTATACATGATTATGAATATTTCATTTGTCAAATAACTTTTTCATTATTTTATGATTTATTATTTAAATATTAATTATATGGACCTTGCCTTAAACATTACTTAATCTTGAGATAATTCAAGAATTCACATTGAGGATCTTTTCAGGTTTAGAGTTTTAGAGAATTAGGCCATAACTATTATATTACATCTCAGAAATTAAAAATTAGACACTTGTACTATGTTTCCATTATTTTCATAAAATAAAATACTCCTAAAAAAGAAAAATGTTTAGTTCCATGTTTTACAACATTACTTTTCATTTATCCCATCCTTGACCCAATTTATCATTATGTCCTGTGAAAAACATTTCAAAACATTGGATGAGAATAAAAATCTTTGTAAAGGGTTATAAATTATGGAATGGAAACATTAACACGTCAATAAATACAAATCAATGAAACCATATTTTTTAATCATAACATACATCATGAAAACATACGATTTTTGAATAACACACAGAAATCATTAATCATAAAGTTAACATATGACATACATAACATACTTATGATGTATATTTCAAATCTATGTAGGGAGTTCCATTTGGATTACCCATCACTGTATATTCCATAAATCTCGTAGTTGAAACATTAATGCTTTCCTCCGTTACATTAGCCAATGCATTGGGGAGCTATCTCTGGATGACCCTCCCTAGGCCTATCACAGAATCACCCATATACATAAAAAAATTCCAAAATTTATAACATAATAAAAACCCATAAAATAAGAATAAATTAAAGAGAACATTTCCACATCACAATATATCATTTCACTATATTTACATAATCAATTACTTGGGAAAAACATTTTCAAAACCATTTAAATCATTAAATAATTAGATTTTAGAATCAAAGTGTCTCATACCAGTTTGAAGCCTTTGATTGAAATTATAATTTCAAAACATTCATTTCCATACTAATAAAACATTAAAATAATTTTTTAAACATGGACATGAACAAAAAAATATGTAGAATAATATATCTATAAAAAATTTAAAATGATATTTTAGTTAAATAGATCCTAATCCAAAAAGAGATGCTTGAATTCCAATAATTGAGGAATAAAATTAATCGAAGCTTACAATACCATTAAAATAATTATATTCATGATATAATATGAAATAGGTAGGAATATACACCATATAAAATTTAATTGTATTATAAAAACAAATAAATATTAATTGATTGTAAATTTAGACAATGTCCCTTACAAAGATCATATCCTTAGATTTAGGAAAATTAATGAAATAATAATGTGTGAAAAATAAGAATAGGCCCAATATGTGTGGATAAAAAGTGTAAAACAATTATTTTTAATTAACACAAATTCATATCACAACACAATTAAGAAGAATAATTTTAACACAAAGAATGGAAATTGGGTTATGATGTCCCCTTACAGAAATTCAGAAGCCTAACGATGTTAATTAAAAATTCAAAAAATGAGTTGATGAGAGAGAATATTGTCCCTCATCAAATGCACATAAAATATACGGCAATTAGGATATTGAATGACATATCCAAAAATTTTAAAATTTAAAATTAATGTAATAAAACAATTCTTTTACTAAAATAGGAGGGTGATAGGTTTCCTCACCGATTTGGTAACATACAAAACATTCACCCCATGAAACAAGGATAATACAATGAAGATGTAAACACCCATAAATTAAATTTTATTAAAAAATAAAACATTCATGTGAACTACATACACCACATAAATTTAAATTGTGGAAAAGATAGAATGAATCTCACAGGAATAAAAAAGAGGGATGCAAACCCCTACAAAGATCATATCATTAAATTAATAATAAATCAATGACATAATTATGTGTGAAAAATATAAATACCCAAAATATAAGTGTATATTACGTGTAAAAAAATAATAGGTCATTCACATATATATATATATATAATGAAGGAATCTAGAAGTTGAATTTCAACCCAGAGAATGGAAATTGGGTGGAAAAGTTCCGTTACTGAAATTCGACTGCCAAAATGCATCACTTAAAAATTCAGAAAATGAGTTGATGAGATAGAAAAGGGCCTCTCAACACATTGATATAAAATTTACAGCAATAATGATTTATAATAACATATCCCAACATTTTAGAATTGAAATTTAATGACCTAACATAAAATTAATATTTGACTGCAAGTGGAGGGTGAATGGTTCCCTTACAGATTTGGTAACTTATAAACCATACACCACATGAAATAAAAATTACACGATAAAGATGTAAATACCCACAAATTAATATTAATTACACAATAAGTACAATCATGGGTAGTAAATGAACCACAGAATAATAAATAGTGGAAAATTTAGTATAAATATCACAGGAATAATTTGTATGATGAATACCCCTTAACTCGTGTCTGACTTGACTCGTTTGTTCTTTAATCTCTTTTAAGTCGGGTATCTTCCTTTGGATTGAACCAATTTTTTTATTTAATTTCCCTATACCTAGTGGAATGATTCTAAGAGGATGATTGGGATTTAGGGATCTTAATTGGGTAGAGGTTGGACAAGCCAAGGGGCTGGGGAGTTGTGAGTAATGGGTTAGAGGTGGTGTCCTTTTATAAGGGTGGAGGAGGGGCTCTTTAAGAATGCTTGAATGTATTTTCCTTATTTTAAACTTATCTTCAATTTCAAATGGTCCAAAACTCTATAAATTCGACAATAATATGACGCTTGTTTGAAATAAAATCCTCCAATAAGAATTGGATAATATTAAATATTTTTTAATTTATATAATCTCGTATATTTAAATCATTCATTAATAAGGTGATAATATCATCATCATTGTGACATATATAATTTTATTTATTTTATTTTTAAAAATTATAAATAAATTTCCATTATGTTGGAAATTTTTTTATCTTTCAAAATAATATTTATAGTCTAAGAGATAACTTATATAACACCATATAAAAATTGTTTGACTAAAAGATATATGTTTATTTCATTTTTTGTCATTACTATAAATTAATTTATAAAATGTGTCGTTATCACTCCCAAGTGGCTCCCAGGCATCCCAAAATCTACCAATGGATGCCCAAGGTCTGAAATGAATCAACCAATAGGATTATATCATAGGATATGGTAATTAAATATTATTTTTATATTATTTGTATACCCTTATTTTCTATATTTACCATTTAACCATAGTAAATAAAATATTTTCTAAAGTAAAAAATTCATAATGTATAAAAATAAAACTTACCTATTTTTATAATTTGGACAACCTAATTCAAAATATGGAATCTATTTTTTGAGATTAAAAAAACAGAAGTGGAAGAAAATAATTTAAAATTATTTCGTATTGGTAAAATGAAAATCATATTTTTGAGAAATAATAACTATCAACAGATTGACAATTGTTTATTTCCAATTTAAATGTGAAATTACATCCAATGACAACAAATTATATTAAATGGTAATAATATACTCTAATTAAACTTTAAAACCAATTAGAATGACAATATTTCTATACAAATAATTTATATTAAATGGATGTTTTGAATTAAAATACTAGATTTTTCACTACTCATTAAAAAATGGAAATTATCAGAAAAATACCATAATTTCATCAAAATTAAAATTTTAATGTCCATATTGGAATGAAAAATATTATTTTCCCAAATAGATCATATAAAATTTATAAAAACTATATTGATATAGGGTTCTCTATCAAAAGGTGGTAAATCGTCCTATAAATGATTATTGGAGTGTTTATACTTGAAATTGGATTCCTTCACATTTTACGCTTCTATCTTTTTTTTGGATAAATTTAAAAGAAATTAATAAAAAAATTAACTAAATTATAATAACTTATATTAATTCCCACCCATATAATAGTTATGCATTTTATACCCTTTAAAATAATAATAATAATATACTATTTTTTGGTATAACTCAAAATTGGGTGCTACATATGATTTCAAAGAAACCCGTTTGTTCAGTGTTGGGTATGCTATCATAAATAACATCCCATTTTAGTGTAAAATTTATATTTAATTATCAAATATTAATAAATATGATGATATGAAATTAAATTTACCCAGGATGCTATATCCTTCCCCCCTTTTGGAAATTGTGTCCCCACAATTGTTTAAATTCGGCTTAGAAACTTCATAAAATGTCTCACATTAGATAAGAGTCAATAAAACTATCACGTTAAAATAATGAAAGAGAGGTAAACTGGTCACATGAGATAACCCATACTAGGATTTCCTGAAAACATAGATATGGAGGTGAATCTAAGTGTCAAGTTCTGATGCAGAGTAATTGAAAAATGATCAGGAAAAAGCTAACCATGAGAAAACCACAAAATTCTGATGGGTTAAAAAGTCTTTGATTGCATAGAAGGAAAAGTTAGTGGAAATGTTTTTTTAAAGAGAATTTTTATAATGTTTATGAATTTATTTATGAGATTAATAAAAAACATAAGGAAATATACTATCTTTTCAACTAGACTTTTATCTTTTACTAAATTCCTACCACAGACTCATCTTTTACCAAATGATGAGTATTCATGATGACATAGTAACAACTGAAGGGCTATAATCAAATTCATGATAATAAAATAATCCATAAAAGAAGAAATATATATTTTCCCTGTATTTAGACATTAACCAAAACCAAAAAGGTTAATACAATATCATATAATCCTGAAAAATGATAATATTCTATAAAAAATGAATACCTCTCTTAATCTTAAATATTGAATGAAAAATACCCAATGTCCATCAAAGACCATTCAATAAACAAATTCCCATAAAATTATTCAAAGAAACCAAAACTATGATTGAAAACCAAAACTCAGAAGGATTTAGTCACATAGTCTTCAAATGTAAATATTAAGTTTTATCTTCAAATAACATCATGTAATATTAAAGTCTCATACTGAAAAGTAATTAACCTAATCACATGTCTTCTATGATAGGTTAATCATTTCAATAAATATCCCAAATCCCTATATGACGAAAATAATAAAATATAACATTCCAAAATAAAATTTCAACCATTACTCCACAAATGAGATCACATATTTTTCTATTTTTCGTAAGCATATATTGTTCCCAAAAGAGAGAAAATCTTCCAAAATAACCATTATCACTGAATCACCAAATAATTTTCCTATATAAGGGATGTCGATTTGAATAAAAATATGTTCCCAAAAACCACATATTATTGACCCATAGAATCATTTAACTAAAAATAAAAAGTAATACATACTAGGGACTTCACGTAGGCCAGTTGTTGGAGATTAATCCCAATCACAGTTTGGTTGGGGGTTCAATTTCCACAGCTTTATCAGAGGCGACAGGTTGTCAAACATTCTGTATGTTTTCCTTTTTATAAAACACAAAAATTTCCCTAACATGTTTTAACCTCAATGGTTTTCTTATACCTTTCATTTTCATCCTAACACATTAATACCTAACCTACTTAATTCATGAAGCCTTATATATATTTTCCATTTTCTATTTCACCACTATATGATAAAATAAACCTATTCATAATAGGATGAACATCATACCTACATCATGGTGTCTTTATGGTTTCATTGGCATCCTATTTCTATGGGTATAAGTTCCATGCATTGCAAAATGATTTAGATATCCATCAAATTCATTTGTTTCCTTCATCTAAATACACCTCGTACTACATGTGTTATATGTGTGTTTTCAGGAAAATATTTTCAGAAAATAATCATCCATGACAAATAATTTAAAAAAACACGATATAACATGTTTTTTATAAAAAAGTCAGATCGAGTTTGAGTTAAAACATTAAATAAAGTGTCCTTTTTAAAATACCGTAAGAATGTTATGGGAGAATATATTGTAAAATAATATATAAATAGTATGTGTAAGGGTCTCCTTCTTCAGTACCTTTTTCCAAATCATAATATGTTTGAAAATATTGTTTTAAGGTAAAATATTTTAAATAACATTGATAATATTTAGGTTTCGTGAAAATATTTGAATGTTTTGAAAATAGGTTTTGATTAACTAAAACACATGATCCCTGATGATATCGAGGTACGTTGGAGGTGTTTGATATCTCAAACAATCTCTTGCATGTGAGTTTTATGTTAGGAAAGGAGTCACAATCAACTAAACATGACATTGTAATAATTATTACATGCATGACATTAGGATGATACAGGAGTGTTGTTTGAGGTCTTCTACCTTTCATTTGTAACCGACTTTCCTTGATCAAAAAATGTTATAAAACAAGGATTTAACTAAAATAATAGACATAGGGAATTACCATGTGTTTAACAAAAACCCATAATACCTAAAGTTGTCTAAACTAATCTCTGATACCAACTACAAGGCCCCGACGTTATGCATTACTTAATCTTGAGTAATGTCAATAATTCATATAAAGGATATTTTCCGGTTCTGAGTTTTAGAGAATTAGGCCACAATAATTCCATTAGATCTCAAAAATTTCAATGTAGACACTTCTACTCAGTTTCCATTTTTTTCATAGAATAAAAAAACATGAAAATACAAACATGTCTACTTCCATGTTTTAGACATCATTCCTTTTCCTTGATCACATCCATGACCCAATTCATCATGAAGTCCCATGAAAAACATTTCAAAACATGTGATGAGCTTAAAAATCTCAGTAAGGGTTATAAAATAAGGAACAGAAGCATTTACACATCAATAAATAAAAATCAATGAATCCATACTTTTCAATCATAACATAGCTCATGAATACACAAGATTTATGAATAACACACAGAAATCATAAATCATAAAGGTAACTTATGACATACATAACATATTTATGTTGTATCCTTCAAAGATACGTAGGGGGTTCCATTTTGAATACCCCTCCCAGTATATTCCCTAAACCTCTTAAGAGAAACATTAATGTTTACATCTGTAATGTTACCCAATGAATTGAAGAGCTGTCTCAGGCTCACCCACCATATGTTTATCACGAAACCACCCATATACGCAATCATTTCCCAAGAACCATAACATAATCAAAACACATAACATAATCATAAGGGAAAGATAATATTTCAACATCACAATGTATTATTTCATGATATTGACTAAATCAATTCTTTGTCAAATCCATTTTCAAAAACATTTAAAAAATTTAATAAAGTGATTTTTGAATCAAAGTGTCACATACAACTTTAAAGCATTTTGATGATATTTTAATTTCGAAAACATTCACGTCTATATAAATAAATCCATAAATCCATTTTTAAAACATGGTAATTAATGTGAAATATTTATAAGAATAAATTGTAAAAACTTTTGAAATGATATTTTACTTAAGGGGATCATAACCAAAAGAGTGATGATTAAATACAAATAATTGAGTAATAACATTAATCGATGCTTTAATTATCATTTGAATAATGATATTCATGATATAATATGAAAAGGGCAGTATTTAAACCACATGAAAGTGAATTGGTGTATAATAACAAATAAGACTCAATGGAATGTAAACTGAGACAATGTCCCATGAAAATATCATATCCTTAGATTAAGGACAAATCAATTTCATAATTATGTGAGAAAAATAATAATACACCCTATATAAGTGGATAATAATTTTAAAACAATTAGTTTTCATTAAAAAATATTCATATCATTACATAATAAAGATGTAGATTTTTAACCAAAAGAATGAAAATTTGGTTAAAAAGTCCCCTTACAGGAATTCTATAGCCTAACGACGTTACATAAAAATTCTGAAAATGATTTGATGAGAGAGAATATAGTCTCACATCACATGTACATAAAATGTAAAACAATATGTATATTGAATAACATATCATAACACTTGAAAATTGAAATTTAAAGACATAAAATAATTTTTTGACAAAAAGAGGAGGGTGAAAGATTCCATTTTTGATTTGGTAACTTAAGATACATACACCCCATGAAATAAGGATCATACAATAAAGATATAAATACCCATAAATTAAATTATATTTAAAAAAAGAATACAATCATGGGAAGTACATACACCACACAAAATAAAAAGTTGAAAATATAGCATGAATATCACGAGAATGAAAAATGAGATGAAAACCCCTTACAAAGATGCTATCATTTAATTAATGATAAATCAATAACATAATTATATGTGAAAAATATTAATACACCAAATAGAAGTGTATATTAAGTGTATAATAATCAGAGGTCATTTACATAGATCTATATAATTACCTATTCAAGAAGTATAAGTTCAACCCAAATAATTGAAAGTGGTTGAAGAAGTTCCATTAAATTTGAAAAATTAACAACGTCACATAAAAATTCCGAAAATGAGTCGATGAGAGATAAAAGGGACTCTCATCACATGGACATAAAATTGAAAACAATAAGGATATAGAAGAACATATCAAACCATTTCACAATTTAAATTTAATTACATAACATTAAAGATGACATTGACAAAAAGAGGAGGGTGAACTATTCCTATACCGATTTGGTAACATATGAAACATACACCACATGAAATAAGAATCAAACAATGAAGATGTAAATAACCATATATTAAATTTTATTAAACAATGAATACAATCTTGGGAAGTACATCCACAACACAAAAAAATGTCAATTATAGTATGAATCTCTTGGGAATAAAATGTGAGATGGAAACCCATTTCCTTGTGTCTGACTTGACAAATTTGTTCTTTAATCTACTTCAAATCAGGTATCTCCCTTTGATTTCAACAAAAAGGATTTCTTGAATTTCTTTATGCCTAGGGGAAAGCTTCTAGGTGAATGAGAGGGATGTATAAAGCCCAATTGGGCAGAGTTTGGATGACCCAATGGGCTTGAGAGGTGTGAGTAATGGGTTATAGGTGGGGTCCCATTATAAGGGGGAAGAGGGGATCTTTAGGAATGTTGGAAAGTATTTTTTTATTATAATATTATTTTTGGTTTCAAAAGGACCAAAACACATTAAAATCTAAGATAATATGAATGCTGGTTGAAATAAAATCATCCAATCCGTATTGGAAAAGTTTAAAATAATTTTGAAATTTTTTTAATCTCATTTATTCAAATCATTCATTAATATAGAAATAATTTTATCATCATTGGGTCATAAAGAATATTATTTATTGGATGTATAAAAATTTAAAAAAATAACATGTTATAGGAAATCATTTTATATTTCAGATGAAAAATTATCGTTTAAGATATAACCTATATAAAAACATATAATTTTTTTACAAAAAGATATATATTTAGGTCATTTTTGACATTACATTAAATTAATCAATATAAAGTGTAATTATAACTCTCATGTGGCTTCTTGGGGACCCAAAATAGACCCAAGGATGACCAATGTCAGATATTTATCAATCAATAGTATTAGAACACATGTTAGTGTAATTTAATACTATTATAATAATACTTGTTTTCACTTATTTATCAGATTTTCCCTTTAACCGTGTTAAATAAAATATTTACTCATATAAATATTCATAATGTCTAAAAAAAAGATACTTATTTGCAAAATATGGATCTCCTCATTTCAAATATGGAATCCATTTTCTCTAAGTCTAAACATTGATGTGGCATAAATTAATTTAAAATTAATTCCCATTGTCCAAACAAAAAGCATATTTTTAAGAAATAATAACTATCAAAAGATTGATACTTCTTTATATAAAATTTCAAAGTGAAATTACATCCAATGACCAAAATTATATTAAATTGTAGAAATAGAATCTAATTACACTTTAAACCCAATTAAAAATATAATCTAACCATATAAATAAGTTAGATTAAATGGCAGTTTTGAATTAAAATGTCGTATTTTTTCCTATTCATTAAAAAATGAAAATTATCATAAAAATACCAAAATTAAATCCAAAGTAAATTCTGATTCCTTTATTATAATTTATATTATTATTTTGTCTATTAGAACAAAAAAATTGACAAAAACTATATTTAAAAAGGGTTCTTCATAAAATGGTGGTAAATCGACCTTTTAAACAATAATATTATGTTTTGCTTAAAATTGGATTCATTCATATTTAAGCTTCTAACATTTTTTTGATATTTGTAAATACAATTAATAAACATATGTATTCATATTTTAGTTAGTTTTATTCATTCTCTATAATATAACAACTATGCGTTAAATAGTATTTAAAGTAATAATAATATTAAATTATTTTTCGGTACAACCCAATGATGTGTGAAAAATACGATTTCAAAGAAAAATGTTGTTGTGTGTTTAGTACACTATCCAACATAGCATCCCCTATTAATTTAAATTAATATTTAATTCATAAATATTATAAAATAAGAATGTTTCATTTTCCTTATTTACCTGGGATGTTACATTAATGGGTGTGATTTTGATTATGACTTTCTCAAGCACCCAGATTATGTTTTCATACCCTTATTACCTTTTTATTGTCATTAATGATATTAAATTTTTAATATTTATGTTTAAAGTTGCTCATAATTTGGGATCACCAATATGATTCTTCCTTTTTTCATGAGTTTTCATTTTATTATTTTTAATGAATTATGTCTAGAACGGATACATATAGACTTTGTTGTTGACATAATGTGAAATACAGAAGTCTAATTTATGTGGTATAAATTATCATTTAAATTCATGGGTATTTTTTATGTATAGGATTTTATATATTCTCTAAAAATATAAATCTATATGGTCCTTAATAATGTAAAATTCCCATTGTTTCCTTCTGATATTGTATGTTTTGGATAGAAAAAATTTTATCACCTCTATTGGTATCGTTGTTAGAAATGTACATGTTAGATTACATCACTGAATATAAGAATGTATAATCTAGGATGTTATATTATTAGTAAATATAATAAAGTTATATACCAATAAAGTATCATATCTATTAATAATATAAGATTAAAATTATGTTAGGATGATCATAACATAAAATTACATATTGAAAAACTAATAAATGACAAATAATGAGTCAAGGTATAAGAAATTGAAAAATCAAATACATGACTCATAAGAGTACAGATTCATCAATAATAAATCTGGTGTCATGATAGAACAACATAATTATAAGAGATAATTTTTTAGATTAGGAAAATGAATATAAACTCATTTTTTCAGTCAGGGATAACATAAAATTAAATCATAAAATAGTTGAAATTGACTCATTGTGTATTAGGTATACACCCAATTACCATTTATATCATAAATTTAAAGAACCTTTATTATCAATTAAATATCCCTTATTTAATTATGTCATATTATGTATTGGAGCATAAATAAATTTAACCTAAATATAATATCAACTACATTTTATTATATGATTTTATAAATTAAATTTATATAATAAAAATACCAATATGAATTGACAATATAATAAGGGTATAAAAATATTTATAAAGATAACTAAAATATTATAAATTGAATCTATTTGACCCTCACGAACAATCACACCCTTGAATAGAACTGTAGAAATGAAGTTTAGTATTAATAATTCAATATTTAACATGAATTTTTAACTATTTAAAACATTGAGATAAAATATGAATGAATACTAAATAAATTTAATACTATGTAATTATATATTTTATGGAACCTATATGTCTATTATAAATCTAATAATTTGAATTTTAATCAGACTGTTGTATTATTAACCTGAACATATGAATATTAATAGAACATTTAGGAATAGTATCCTTATGTTGAGAATAGTTTCCTCACCTATGTATTATTAAAATAATATACAAGTGTCATATGTAATCAATATATGATATATTTAATCAACAATACCAGTAAAAATTGTTTAATAACTATAAAATAAGTGTGTGTATTTTTGACAAATAATTGATAAATTACAGCTTTTTTATAAAATTAATGACTTAAATGAAATATTATATTCATTAAATAAGTTTTCATATTATTTTTATGATTTATTATAATTATAATATAATTTTATGGTACTATAATTAATATTTCAATATTTCGAATAAAAATTAAAATATTAAAATTGATATTTTTCCCATAAATGATGATTTTCTATATTCTTTATTTTATTTGTAGAAAATTATTTTCCAAAAATGGATTTCATTTTAGGAGTATACATGTTGAAAAATGGATGCTTAATTATTCTTAATTTTATAGAATATTTTATTCCGATAGTGAAATATGATATAATATTGTATTTAACATTATAAGTTAAAAATAATTTTTAAATTCATGGCTGGTATAAGAACACTTTAGTTTGAAATAACATTAAAATTTTATTTTATATAGTCATAACAATCAATATTTCTAATATTATTGATAAAAAAACAATTAACTAATGAATAAAATATTCAAAACACCACACTCCTCCCATTTTTAATAACACCCCTCGGTACCCCTTATCCTCCCACATTCTAAACCATTGAGATCCCCAAATTTCATCAATAACTTTCATAAGAAACAAATTATTTATGATTAATTTTTTATAATATCTAGATAAGGCTAACTCCATGTTTCTTGTTGATTATTTCATGGTGGTGACATTGATGAAGTAATACTCAAAATATTCCAATTTTAAAATATTTTATCATTGTAGCTACTACTAGCCACTCTCATAGAAAATAAAACAATGAATATGGTATCATAAATATATTTTGCAGTTATTTACATAATCTAATATCCATCTTATACCCTCCGCTAATTGGTTTCATAACAAATTATGTTGTTCACAATATGGTTGGTTCAACAACTCCCTAAATAATGAAAATTCAGTTTTATTCAGTAGCATAAAATATGGTCATAATAGTGTTATTGTGGTTAAATACGATTTTAATAAATATTATTATATTTAATTCAATTTTGGTAATGTTTTAATAATAATATATTTAAATAAAATGAATCTACATCCTGATGGGCAGAAATATTTCCCAAATGAACTAAATAAAAAATGTTAAATTGTTTCTAAATTTTTTATCCTTTTGTAGTAAAAATTATGGGTAAACGGGTCAATTGAAAATTATTGGATATCATGAATTGAATTTTATACTAAACTGTTTGAGAGGGGGCCATACTATGATGATTCCTAGCCTACCTCTAATAGGCCAGGCACTAGTTACTAACACCGAGTTTTCATATACCAAAAATGGGAGGCATTCTGCTAAGTACCAATACAAACACACAAAAAAATCACCAAGTCAAAAATGATGAAATTTGAAAACACTAAGAAGATAATTAATTAAAAACAGAAATATCCCATAACAGAGTATCACAAGATGTAAAATAAATTAAACAGGGCTATATTATAATCCAAAAAAAGAGTCTATCAATAGAGGTAACAAAATAGGTGGAAGTAATTCCTGGATCATACCAGTCTAGGAAGGTGAAGAAAAAAGTCATTAAACTCATCCATAGATAACCCAACCAGATCCAACCTATAAAAAATGGAACCGAGACTACTATCTGATGCCAAATGAGCACAACTCATATGTCTAGACTCACTAAGCATAGCCTGGTCATGGTCCACCTATGGCTATGTTAAAGGGTCGATCACTTACATAATTCATGACACATGCTGGAAAATACCATGTAGGGGTGAGTAAATAAATAATAAGTAGGACACCATAAACCCACAAAAGAGATACCAGGAAGGAAATACCATGATGGAAACACTGTGAAGTAAATAACCAATAAAATCTAACCATGTATATGTTAACAACACATAAAGAAATTGTATATGGATTTACTAAGGAGAAACACCACACCATCAGGTGGTCTTAACAATCTTCAATCCAAACGATAGTCCTCGAAGAACACTCATTTCGGTAGTCCCCACTCTTTAATGCAAGGTATCTTAAATGATACTCACTAAGAGGGATAATTAATTTGGTCCCAATCCAAATGAGAAATTTTTTTCCAAGAATGAATATGATACCACAGAGAGGGGATCCCACATAGATACACTAGGGGATAACATAAATCATGCCCTAATATACAAGGGGATACCATGTACCTAGACTAGATCAATTCTCATTGCTGAGGACATGATTGGAAATAATGGGGGATAATATGGATCACACAAAGACACTCTAGGGTATACCATATACCCTACTGATATTCATGAATGATGCAAGAAAAAAACCCAACTTAAAGAGGTTATCCCAATTCTACAAATCACCACTAGTTGTGATTGATGATCTTACTGTAATCGTAGTGATGGATCACTGATTTTATCAAATTCATTGCCGCTATAGGAGATCCTAATATAGTTATGTGGATGTAATACTATATTAAGCCCTCATGTAATGGACCAAGAGAATTTACTAAACCACCATTGGTCCTTGATAAAAACCCACCAAATCATATGAAAAGGATTGTCTCCACATTAGGGTCTCAACACAATGGACGATTCACCAAACGAATGCACTGTTAGAATGTTTTGGAAATTTCCGAAGGGGGTCACTATGCCTATGGACCACCTCATAGTTTTTCCACTAACTACAACAGTTGACCCTATTGGTCAAACACACCATACTGCCACATTTTATCATATATGTCGTCCACCCTAGGATTCCTATTGGAAGAACACACCGTTTTTTCATGGTAGATCTTGTATTTCAACCACCCTAGGATACAGCGGTCGACCGTGATGGTCAACCACCCCTAGTTGTCATAGTTGCACTAAAGATTAAGCTACCATCACTCATGGTCAATTTCCACAGTCAACAATGTCATGGCTTAAAAATGGTCTCCCCAATCCCACCCTTAATTTTCCCCAACTATATGGGTCTGAACCTACCGAGGGGGCCTGACCTATTTTTTCTACCCAAACTACTGTGAGTGGTTTGTCCCGCTCCTCCTGGCTCGTCCCGGCCAACTCTGCCCCTTTTCATTCCACTGGCCCACTACATTATTCCATATCCTCGTCCCTAGCCCTATTTGTTATCCTTATCACACGACCTCCATATAACCAGCCTTAATGCATCCTATGACCATTGAAAGAGGCCTCCGACCATAGTCTACACCCATCTTTTTCCATGTGGTCACCTAACGCGTTCTTCCTCTGCCAGCCGCCTCACCAGTAGCCTCGTTATCTGCCACTCTATCCACCTGGACCGACCCCTTGGACACGCGCCACCATTTTCTTGGATGGTCTGGATCCTCTGCCGTGACCACTGCCATTCACTATAGCTGGAACACCATACACCACTATCCTATCCAAAACAGACCACCACATTTCCTCCAAACCTCAATTACATCCTTCCAAAAACAGATTCATGGTTTTTCACTGTTACACTATGAATCATGGGAATAATGATCATTTGTAAAGATATGAATTTCGAAGCACGAGGAGGATATGGAAAACATTTGGAGAATGCATGAAATTGGGGGGAGAAAATCACTAGAATTCATAAGATATGTACCTTATCCGCTATTCATTTCATCCATAATAATTTCTTGTCATAATAAATAATGATGATTAAAAAAAATCTCATATAAATAGTCCCTCAAATTTAATCCATCTACAATGATCAAGCTATAGTCTATTCTGTCCAGGCATTAATTTCTGTTCATCATTAAATTTCATAATGGGGAAAATAACTCCAATGATCACACCCTATATAATGTTCGGATTGATTATTAATGAAGAACAGTTGTGTTCCCATTATTAAAGAGATCCTCAAACATCGTCAGCGTGATGATCCATGATACGAACCTCAAACCACCATTGTTAAATATAAAAACACTAATACAATTGTATAAATCCCAGGGTTAGAGTAGCCGACCCTGAATAAATATTATAATCATTAATTTATAGGAGAGGCAGTCACTACGTCAAAATAATTTTTTAATATGAATTTTTTTATGAAAATTGTGTGCTTTCTGATTTTGTCTACAAGAGATTCGTGCTGACTATTGTTATGTCATGGATGGTTAAAACAACAAATTACAAAATAAATGGTGGTCACTAATTTCCAATCCAAGTAACCATTATTGAGTTCATATTTTTTTAGAAATAAAATAATGTTTTGAAAAAAAAATTGATAATTGTTTTTACATTTTCTCACTTAGAGACTATTTCTACAAACGACCCACACCAACCAAGGATAGGTCATGCCTATGGTAAATCCACCATTCTGATCTCAATAGTTCCCTTAAATTTGTGAACCAGTAAAGTGTTTAAAATATATTTCATATATAAAGTAAAATCATGAATGTGTAGTATTAAAAGCACCACATTTTTACTGAATTGTTCATGGCACATCGGGCATTAGAATTTCACATAATCCCAATGCGTGGTCCCAGAATTTTAGTAATTAATATCTAAAACTAAATTTTAGAAATATGATTCATTAAATTGACTTCATCTTAGGATTTTGTGTCCCTAAAATACAAAACATGGTAAACTAAAATATTTCAGGGTACTTACCACAAATATGGGTCTCTCACACCTATGTGCTCTCCTGGAGATTTTCATGCTTCCAGTTATAATTCCCCAATGTAATTGACCGCCCATGAAGGATCCTCTAATTCTGATCCCATTTCTCCATATCGTACTCCAAAAAATATTCCCCTTCCTATATGTATTTCTCTTCTAAGTCAATGACATTTTAAGGATCCTGAATGTACCTCCTACAATGGAAAATATATATGTCATTGTGTACCAAATCTATCTACGGTGGTAAAGGCATGAAGTACACAACTCCACTAACTCTATGTAGTATATTGAATGTGTCTATGAACCATACAGATAGATTATCTCCATAAACAAATCTATATAATCCACATTGCACTCAGACGTGAAGTAACAAATGGTCTCCTTCCTCGAACTCCAAATGAATCTGCAACCTATCAGCATAAGACTTATGGAAGTTATGTGTTGTGTAAATCCGCTCCAAAATGATATTAACCGTCTCATTAGTAGCTCTCACAAACTCCAGGTCTGTATGTTCCGACTCCTCTAGGTTAGTCCAGCATAGTGGTGACCTATATGGGCATTCATAAATGGCCTCAAATAGTTCAATTCTAATTGTGGAATAGTAGTTGTTTTGTACTCAAAATTCATTATTGGTAGGTGATGCTACCAAATAGAACCAAATTCTAACATGCAAGCCCACAAAATTTCCTCTAAAACCTAAATGGTTTGTCAGTATGTCCATCTGTCTGTGGGTGGAATGTTGGGGTCAAACATATATGATTCCCAAACACCCCTTCAAAACCTTTCTTTAGAAGATATGAGAAATGACCAACACAATCATAAAAATCATCGATGAGACTCCATGGATTACAACTATATCCTAAACATAGAGGTGCACCAAACAATACTGATCTATACTCTAGTATAGATGGGATGTTGGAAACCTTATTGAGTTTGTGGAAAATCACCCATATAGAATCATAATCTCTCTACTTATGTAGAGAACTCATCATGAAGGCCATAGATATCCCATCCCACTTCCCTCCGACACCTCAAGGGGTATGGGTAAACCCTTTGGAACTTGGTTATCATCCTTCACAGGCTGACAATTTAGGAATCGTGAGAAGAAATCTACAACTCCCTTCTTCAACCCTGACCACCAAAACAAAAATCATAGGTCTTGGTATATATTTTACAAAACTAGATGTACCACCAACAAGAAGGTATGGAACGACCTCAAAACATCCTTCTTCCATGTCACTGGTTCAATTACGAAGCCTATGAAAATAAAAACATGCTCTTAACCATTAGAATATACATCAGAAGCATATCCTATGGAAATCCAATCATATTGGGTCTCATAGTCAGTATCCTAGTGTTGTGCCTCTCTAAATAATTATAAGAGAAGACGGGTGGAAACCATAAACTAGTGGTAAATTTATCTATCTCCATCAATAAAGGAAATCTTCATTGTGTCCAACTACTCGGATGCCTCGTTTAGCAAATGTATTCAATATATCCTACTGATAACATCTGCCACCACATCTACCTTCCAAGGAGTATAGAAAATATAAAATTCATAGTCATATTGGATCTCTATCCATCCACTCTATCTCAATATTAGATCCTTTTAGGAGACAATATAAATGAGTCTTTTTTGATTAGAGTAGATAATAATACACTCTATCTTCAGGTAGTGTCATCGAATCTTCAATACGACGAATATCACTACTAGCTCAAGATCATGGGTTGTGTTCTTCTACTGTTATGGTCTCAAAGGTCCTAAACCATAGGCAATAAACACATTCCATTATATCAGGACCCAACCATTCCCAGCCCCTAATTCATCACAGAACACCATGTATTTTAATACCTCTTCGAGAAATGTCATGATGGGAGCACTCATCAATCTCTATCTCAACTACTAAAAACTCACCTGGAACATATCCATACACCTGAAAAGATATCCCTTTCATTTAAAAGAATTAATGGGTGATATCACTCTAGATAAGTGTGGATAAAACCTATAATATTACCCTATAAATCCGAGGAAACATTGCACCTCATAAAAACTCTTTGGTTGATCCAAAACAGACACTGCCTCAACTATCACTGGATCCACTACAACACTTCAACTATGGATGGATACTATGGACTCATAAAATCTATTATACCAATGTTAGCTCAGAAAAATGATGAGTAATCATCTACACATACCTATTCATGAGCCCATGCTTCCCTTCATGTGTCCCCTTTTCACTATCAATGGATGACTTGGTTCCATAACTTGATTCATACCTCACTTTTCACCAAAACCAGTCAATATGAGCATGAACTATGGATAAATAGTCCATAATATGAATGAATTCGTAAGGCCTCAACCCTTTTTCCAAGGTACCCCAATTGAAATTCGTGCATCCAAGAGTTAGGTCACACTTTCGGCACTAATGTGTGATCATCAAATATCCTTCTTTATGAGTATCCAAGTAAATGTGTTGAGTAAATAGTTCAACCAGAATCTTTAATCACTAAAAAAGGACTGTGAAAAGAAAGAAATGACTAAAACATATTGTTATCAAGATTATGATTGTTATTTAAATGAAACCTATCATTCCTCAAATCTTAACATGAGAACCAAAGTCATAATACTCCATCACTGGTAGTTGGCCTATTTTTCAATTCACTATCACCCTAATCTAGTCATGGACCACCTGGGGGTGGTGGTGGCTATAGTTCAAACCTTTTATCACCTCCTACAAGTCTTCCTACTCCTATACCCCCACCTATGACCTATAGACCACCATCCTCCAATATTTCCCCCTACCTTGTTCATCCCTCTACTGACCCTCAATCATCTATACGATGGGTCAGTTAATATCATCACATATTTCAATGACAGTCGCATGTGTAACATCGCATGTACATGGGATGACTCGAGCCTCCCAGTGACCCCTAGAATACTGACCCGTCATCCTTGAAACACCCTGTAAACCATCAAACCCCATTAGATCACTAATACTATAATAGGATTCTTGCAAATAATGTCTCAGCTTCCTAGTGAACACTACTAGTTACCACATACATTTTCCTCTCTGCTAGAAAACCCTCCACTAGATGGGCTCTCTAATGTACAACATCATAAGTAGGAATGATATGTGATACCACTAACGCCAAAATTTCTTCGCTTAAGACCTTCTAAAATGTCTAAAACCTAAAGAACTAGTCATACACCATGTCCATGGAGTGGCATGAAATATAATCAAACCTTGTTGAATACTCTTCCGTGGTCATACATTCCTGCAATAGATGTAGAAGCACTGATATGTGAAACAATCACAATGTGAAAGGATAGAACTCTTATATGAAGAGACACACAAAGTATAACATTGGGAGATCTGTCTCGTCATGAGATTGTGTCACCAATATCTACCATTTACCATGGGAGCTATGAATAATTCTTGCAATGGGGACTTTCATATGGTCTATATTAGTCCTCACAAGGAGAAATAGGTGGCTGACTACATCTAGCCAATCCTAATCCAACTAAGGGTCTGGCTCACCCTAAATTTAGGGAGGTTCCTAACATTAACACTCATAAAATGAAGTCTTCCTATGTATATCCTTATCCAATAGTGATAGTAGTTTCTTCTACTCAACGGGTGGTGGTACAGATAGTAAACCACATGGAGGTTCTATCTCTTATACAATGACTTGTTCCAGCAGCTCATCACTAGGTATATCATCCTCATAAGCACATAGTGGAATCCCCGTGGCAATCTTCATATAGGTATCCTATAATGAAACAAGATGTTCCATGGTCAATATAGTTCATCTGGAATGGTGACTAAATAATGACATGGGAAACACAAACATTCCTATATAATGTATGTACCATTGTTTTTTTACAACCAGTGTATTAATGTATGAGTCAAAAATGTAGTAACAAGAGTCCTGGTGTATGGATAAGATGTCTATTTCACCGATACTTTAGTCCCAGGTCTAAAAACTGAACTCAAAACACTATATGCTATATCCCAATAAAACCTCACATACTCTTGGTCCTAATGTAGAACCAACCGTCCTCTAATACAACTAGGTCATGACATTTTATAAAGGGGCTCATTCTAGGACTACCCCAATACAACCACTAATTGACCAGGGGATGGTTACTATAATTGAGTTTTATTATTCAACAAATGGGAGGAATTAGACTAAATATCTTTACGCACACGCTCAAACTTATTCAAGACACAAATACTGAAATGTAAAAACCCTTGGTAAAAAAGTATGAAAACTAGTGAGATACCACAATAGAGTATGAAATGATGTTAAATAAAGTAAATAGAGCCAGAATACAAGCCCACCCAAAAGAGTCTATATAAAATCCAACAAAAAATGGTGATGTATTTCCCTCATCATCATAGTCTATGGAGGTTACTTCAACTGTTCCTAAAATTCATCGGCAAAAAACCCTACCTAATCCATCTTGAGGGAAATTATACTGTAATAGTTGTCTATATCTGTAGGAGCACGCCTCATCTGTCTAGCATATCTAATCATCGCCTTTTCTTAGTCCACCTATGATTTGGTCACATTTATTATCGTCTGCACAATACTCGACAAATGCGAGCAATGCTCGTGCATGAGTATGTAAATCAATACTCAGTAGGACACCCCAAAACCCCAAAATGAAGACCATGAAGGACATAACACAAAGTAAATTACATGAAGGAAAATACATATCAACTCCACACATTTATATGTGAAAAAATATAATAATATCTAGATATTCTAATGGGAAAAGACACAACATTAGCCTATCTCCAACTATCAACCATAAGATTCTTCTCGAAGCACGCTCATTCCAGGAGAACCCACTCCTAAAAAGATGATATCATCGATGGAATTCACCTGGAGGACTAACTCATTTGGTCCATACCAAAATGAGAACTTATTTGTTAATAATGTGCATGATACAATATAGAGGTTATCAGACCCAGATATGCTGCTAGAAACCACAAATCACTCTCAAACACACTGGGGGATACAACATACCAAATATACATCAATTTTCAATGTAGAATATCACACCCAAACACCCTAGGGGATACCAAGGATCATGCCCAAACCGTCTTGGGGGTACCATGTATCCTACTCATGTGGCCACAAGATGGAGGACCAATATCATGCTCTCAGAAGTTGGACCAATTTCACAGAACTACTCTATGTGTTATAGATGATCAAACTCTAGTAATGGGGATGGATTCCTGACTCGATCTAGGACTCAACCTATAGAGGTGATTCCGATCTAGTGATATGGATGTAATGCTGTACTGAAACATTGAGAAATGGATCAATGTAATTCTCTCAACCTCTACTGGTTTACGAATAAAACAAACCACATCATCTGAAATGGAATGTTACAAAGAATAGGTCACAACACCAAAGATGACTTGTCATAAAAATGTACCTTTTGAAATTTAGGGAATTTTGAAGTTCTCGAAGGGGGTCATTTGGCATGTGGACTGACTCACGATAGTGCTGCGGACCGCTCATGGATTACATTAATAGAATTTTTTTTATTTCAACATCCATGGGATTTTATGTTTTATCATGATGGTACACTGCCCTTCTTAATAGCGGTCACATGGAAACTAGATCTAACATAGCTCACAGTCGACCATCATAGTCGACCGTAGCCCGGATCTAACCCAGTCACTATGGGTCTGACTTTGGTCTCACTAGTCCCATAGGGTGTCACCTAGACGATTGGACCTAGCCCATTGGTTTGGATCAACCTACTGTTCTAGGGCTATCCTATCTCTGCATGGGCCCACCATGCCCAACCTGCTCCAGCCCAACCTACTCCACAATAGCCCGGCCAATTGGCCCTCCATCTTGCACTACCTCTAGGTCCACAACCATGATGAACCTCTATGTGCCGCAACCTATATGTCCCCAAACCCACCACATCCCATGTATTCATACCGTATTCTACTAACGTTGAATTCCTCGTCATCTTCCTCAATGTACACATGGAATACCACCTTGATCCATGCTACTAATCTCATAGACCAAAATGAGGTGGCACACTTTCCACTGCCATGTGCTACTACTGTGTTCCACCATTCTAGACAAAATGTTTCATTCCACCACCATCACACCTCCATTAAATTTTTCCAAACTTGTATCCATGACTGGGGATTGTTGTGCCAAGAATCAAGGGTGCAAAGATCTATTGTTCATATAGGGTTTTTAAACTTTAGGAGAGATTAAGAATGCATGAAAAAAATAAGAAATTTGTTGGATGAATGAAAAATAACACAAAGGGAATAAACATCAGAATTTATTTATTTCATCCTTAATACATTTTTTCACGAATTAATAATGAAGAATAAAATCATGGAAAATGATAAAAAATCAATCAAAAATAATCCATCCCACAATGATCGAACCACGAGATAATCTATTCATGGATTTGTCCACGTTCATAATAGAATTTATGAATGGTGGATATTACTCAAATATCAAACCCTACCTGGATTTTGGGTCCCTTGTTGATGAATAATAGTTTCATATTCATCTTTGATGACATCATTCAACTCCTCTTTGTAATTATCTAGAATATGAAAATCGATCTGTCATCATTCACTGGAAAAATGATCTGACTACATTCTAAATATCTAGGGTTTGAGCAGCCCACGATGAGAAAATCATATAATTATATATTTAAATGAATCATTTTCAGTATATCAAAATAATGTTTTTATTTATATTATACAAGGACAGTTATGTCATATTCGATATTCTTCACAAAAGACACATGCAGATTATGTTTAACTCATGCATAGGGAAAATGACACATTATGAACTCAATAATGTTCTTGGATTCCCAGTATAACTCATAATTAATGATTTATTAGTATTTCAAAAATAAAATAATTTAATTTAAATATTGATTTTATGATTATGCACATTGCTACTTTTTCTACAAATGTCCCACGCTGAAAAATGTAAAATCATTCCTAGAATAAATCCGACATTCTATGCTCAATGAATTTGTTATATTTTTTATCATGGCCGATATTTAATAGAGATTAAACTTTTTAATGAGGTCTATAAGCGTTCTATTAAAAAATAACATTTTCAACAAATATTTCTTGGTACACTGGCCTCAAAATCGCACATGATGTTACTTTCTGGTCTCATAATTTTCGGAAATAATTTATAAAAATAAAATCTGGAAAATCATAGTCATTAAAAATTTTATTTCACTTCTATATTGATAGTCCAATATTATAATAATATAAACAATTTCAAAATTTTAATCTAAGTAATTAACCATAGAACAAGAACACCTATAAAAAACTCATTGAACGTTATATCCCATTAAAATATTTATATGATAACATAATAATATTATATTAAAAGAATATTTATTGTAACGGATATAAATCAACTAATTAATTAATATAATTTTAATATGAAGGATTATATGTGAGGGAGATTAATGAAAACTGAATCTAAGGTAAGGTGTCTCTTTACAGGACCCATTTTCATTACGTTATGACCTTTCTCTCTCTAACTCACATCCAATATCTATTTAATGTTATGGAATGCTTATAAATTATACATATATGACCATAAATGATATAACAATATTTTTCTTCATTACATTAATGTGGTAATATATTCCTAATGTTTATTTCTAAATTTTTTTATTTATGGAATCTCCTTCGATTATAATATGAGTTAAGATTATGCAAAAAAAGTTTTTACATGGTATTTATTACCTTAATGAATTATCATTAGGTTACTTTTGTGGATTTTATATACATGTATATGTTTTTATGGGGTTTCCATGATTGTTATCTAATTTAATGGGTAATTATTTCTCAGATGGGAATATTTTATGTAATGTTTGAGTCATTCTCTTCCTCGATGGGGTTTTGTCCACCATGTGATTTTGTCTTAGTAGTTACCCATGAATTATGATATTCTCATGTTTTATGTTAATATCAATTTTATATGTTGATATAATCAGATGATATCATGTTCCATAAAATTTTCATCCATTTGATTCTTCACAGGCCTTCTCTATTATGAAAAATTTTCATGTTATTTGAATCAAAAGTTATAGTCCCTTATCCTGTAAATTTTATTTTTGAATTTGTAGCTCAACCTTTTTATTTATGAATTCTACAAGTTATCCTATATAGTTTTAGGATATATAATGGATTTTTGAACACACATTTAATATTAAAATGACATATATTTTTTTAGATTCAAAATGATGTATTATGAATATATTTATCGAAATAACCTAGGATTTCTAATCCATTGAATGTATTATTTATATGATTCATGTTAAAAGTCAAGTAATACTATATGTAATATCCAATGGTCATTATTCATAAAATTCAATAAATATAAGTCATATTGATCTTGAATATGGATGAAATTATAAGATCATATTCTAAATGAATTATAATAATTCATAGTATGTCAAAAAAGGTGAAAAATACATTCATAATATTAATAAATGGGTTCACTTAAAAACCAAAATAAATCTATTTTTTATATAAATATCATAATATTAAAAAAAAATTGATATATGATTTTCCATGAAAAACCATTAAATTTATAATGAAAATTTTAGTTCAAATAAATTACATGATAATGGTAAAAATGATTCATTAATAGGCATTAAAAAAATTTATTTCTAAAATATTTTAACAGATTAAAATAAATAAACTGTTTAGAAAATTATAATTAATTTAACCCATATTTTTGATAAATAATGTAATATATATAACAAAAATTCATATAAATTTCAATTAACAAATGATAATATCTTCTATAATTTTTTTTTCAGAAGATTGATTTGGAGGATAATCATACTTGATGAAAATGGAGAAATAATGTTGGTGTTTCAATTAAAACAACATTTTTCTATTATTGAGCTCTGAATATGATAAAAATTTAAAGAATAATAAGAACCCAATGAAATAATAAAATTAGATTAAATAAATTTTTTGAGATAATGGTTATATAATTATCCTAAGGAAAATAGATAGTTAAATAATATAAATATGAAGCAAGATTATTACACAAACCATTACATCGAGTCCTTTTACCTTATACATATGCACTCAAACCTCCTTTAATTTATTTATTTCTTATAAATATATATAATAACCATATTAATACATATTATAATAAATGTAATTACTGTATAATTTCAAATTACCCATTTTGTAATAATTGTTATTCAAAATCAATTTTCAGGTGTCAATTATTCACTTTTCCACGCATATTTATGTTCGGTGATTGTTTTATTTGTGAGAAGTTTAAAATTTCATCATAATAAAAATAAAAATAATGTTATAATTATAATAAATATAAATTATATGTAATATTAATATAATTCAAGAAAAAAAGTGATGATGAATGCGATCTGTCACTCCAAGGTGGTGGTAGTCTGCATGTACACACATGAAATGTTTTAATTTCTCAATGGATATGAATAAAAAAAGCTAAATAATAATTTATCATTATATAAAAATTATTATTAGGTTATTTATATAATATATATTCCTTAAGTAAATATGTATAAACATCCAAGTGAGGAGGTGATGCAAAATGAAATTTATCACTTCATGGAAGTTGTAGTTTTCCTACATGCATTACCGACAATTTAATTTTACATTAAATGGAAATGAGGTATAAAATTATTTTCCCTAACCATAATTACATTTTATTATGTTATTGATAATTATGTATTTTATGATTATATGGTTACTATGGTGTATGGGAAAGGAAACCTGAGAGAACATTGTATAGTCGATTACCTCTTCCTCATGTATTCTCTATTAGACATCTCAGTATTCTTTAATGGGTTTATATTTTGTGGGTAAATGACCTATATAATGTTTCTATTATAGTTTTTAAGTCATTTTGGTAGATATTGGTTCAGATGATGTGTTTAATGTGTTTGAAGAAGTGTGGATATGTGGTTCCCATTTATAAGTGAGGGGAGTGGGACTGTTGTAAATACTATGAACACTAAGGTAATATAATATCATATTCATGGGGAATAAGAAAAAAATATTCCCCTATTATATGATAAGGTTATTAAAGTATGATATAAACTCATCAGAAAAATAAAGATAATAATTTTTTGATGTTTTATGATTTATCCCCATGGTTAACACCTTTTGATTCAATTCATTTTTTACAATCATGACATATCATTTACTATGGTAACTATTTAGTATAAAACCAAATAAAAATGACCATATAACAAAATCATTACATTATAATAACCAAATATTGAATCAATTTTATTAAATATATATTTTGTGATTTTCATAAATTAATTATAATATATTTTAAAAAAATTCAATTTTTTTTGAAAACATATTTTTTTGAGAAAAAAAATTACTCTAATTTTGTTGCTATTTGAAATGAAATATACCTATAAATTTATTTTATTTAATGTATTATATTAATTATTTTAATAAAATACTAATTTACAATTAATTTTATATATTAAAATGATAACACACTAGATATATATAAAAATAGTTTACTTATAGATTTATATTTTCACATTAAAAGGAATTAAAATTCAAATGTTACTATTTTATATTCATTATTTGAATGGTCATTATTTGTTTTACTTTATAAACACTTTTATCAATAGTTTAAATAAAATAATATAAATTATGTTTTATGTAAAAATATATAATAATACTATTTTTTCAATAAGACATCTACCTTTTCATTGAATTATTAATATATTATTCTATATAAATATATAAATATTTAATGGACGTCTATAAATGAATTTATTAATTATCATATATTTTTTTATAAATGTGTTTTTTCATTAAAAAATGGTTTAAAAATTAATGAATGTATATAATTATATAAAATAGTTCAAAAATATCTCTAAAATCAATGATAATTTTTTTAATGGATTTTTTCTCTTGTAATAAAAATAGTACTGGATCAAGGAGAATCTAGTTCTCATAAAATTAATAATAAATAAAAAAAGGAAGAACACTGCGGTTTACAACAGAAATAATGAACCACATCATAAGAAACCATATTAATAAGGAGTGAGAAAAAGTCATGCATAATAAAATACCATCTCAAGGAGGGATAAAAATTACTCTATTGGATAGTGCATCATCCAATTGGTTCACTTCCCTATAAGAATGAGTGAAATCAAAATGAAGATTTTCAATAATATGTATGCAAGCAGTCCATGATGGCATAATTCTCTATGGAACATTTGTAGACATTGTATTCCGAATATGCTCTATTGTGGTTGATTCATATTACCCACATATTTTCCTTCATCCATGATGGACATCATAGTTGATATATTTGATTATAAACAATAACACAACATCAATTGTGGATCCATTCTATATATAATGGTTTAAACAACCATTAATGAGGCCCTATTGTCCGTGGATGACCACACCACATCTTAATAGTCGTGGTGCACTATTGGATTCCCCATCAATAATAACTTTCAGCCATAATGAAATGGGGGAGAACTATCATATTGATATCAACATCAGTTTCTTCTTAACCATATAAATTACACAATGAGTTTTTAGAGTAATAAAATTAGAGATATTGTTATTCATATCAACTTTTTGAATCATGGAAGCAGTTTGAACGTCCCTATACATAGCACCTAGAACATTATTCAATGAAGTCTTGTGGTTGTAAAATGATATATGGTTTCTCATGAAAAAAACTATAAAGTTTATCCTCTAAAATAGTGAAAAAAGGGGATGATCCTTCTCAATTTAGTCTATAGTAGTAACTGTGGTCATTAATTATTCAATGCTTTCCATCGACATTGAAATTAAAAACACATCTTCAAGACTCCACCAAAATCATCCTGAGAACTTTCAGGAGAAGAATAGATGTTGAATTATTTCATCACCCTACATACACAGATAGAGGACATGATCCAGGTGATACCCATTTCTTATAATAGTTTATTCATAGGGATTTCTCCCCTCTAGATCCTCCATAGTAGAAGATATTTTGATTTAAAAATGAATGACTATTGGAAAGTCTACAACAACAAGGGAGGGGAATAAGTGTTATCATAGATGTTCCTATTTTTATCCCAAGAAGTAAACATGACACATAGAATAGGGGTCCATATCAGTGTATCATAATCATTGTTAATTTATTAAGGACCTTTCTACTGAATCTGAGTGGATAAGAAGCCCTTTAGACAGGTATTTCATTGAATATCTGTAATGAATAAATTTTCAGAAAGGGAGCAACATACATTGTTTCCATTATTGGACTATCCAACTATTTAATGGTACAAAGATTATCGTTGGAAATGTTGAAAACAAATTTTTCCACATTTATTTTGGAATGAAAATTAGTTTTTCCATTTCCTTTCACTATCAACTAATGTCATACAATTTTCTATATTATTAAATAGTTAATAAATTTTGTTTAGTGTTTCATTCGTGGACATTAATTGAACATATAAAATTTATTAATTAATACTATTTATAAAAAGTTTTTTGGAGTAGAAATCAAAATAAGAACCATTCTATATAGATTGTATGTCACTATAGTAGTAAAAAATTGCATTCCAACTCTAAAAAGCTCACATGAACCATATTTTCTCATCAATTCTACTAGGATCATTGAGCTACCGAAAATATCATAAAACTAGTCACTAAATTAAAAGTGAATTCCACCACCAAATCATAAATGAAAATATATAAATAATTGTATTTTTTTTATCATATTATGACACCGAGTTGAGATGATAAGAAGAACAATTTGGGATGGAAAGTACATATCATCAACATTATGCCCACATGATGTGTATACCCTATTTTATAGATGTGTGGGTACAAAATTAAACATATCATGAAATTTAATTCCATATGGTATGATATTCCTATGATATGTTTTATTTATAAAAATATTGATCTAATTATTTACCCAAAAATTCATGTTGTGTTGTCCTAGGATACACAATTTTCGCTATCTTTGATGACGGATTATAGAACATAATGGTTAGTCAGTGTGTATTACAATGAAATAATTCTCATTAACCTCATTATGCATATAATAATTATTCACATACATAATACGTTTAAATAGAGGATTAGTAGGGTATTTTATCCCCCACACCACTTGTCATGTTTATTTTTGAAAATTTTATTCTCAACATCGATTTTTTTTAAACATATTAGGGAACATCAAACACTACATAAAACATGTAACGTCCCAAAATTATTATAATGGAAATTCATCTTGATTTAATTAAATTTATTATTATCTGAAAGGGTTATATAACATATGCACTTATTTGGTTTTGTGATTTTGGATTTCTAAAATACCATTATTAGTTGTGACCATTACTAATATAAACCTTGAATAGTGATCACATTATTAGTATAAATATTGGGCTTTAACAAATCCAATTTTTCGTAGACAAAGAATGTGATGGCCTCATCCTATAGACATTCCCTATTCGAAACTCATTTCTTAGAGCTCGGAATGAAGGTGGTGTCATTGGGATCTTCTATTTACCAAGCCCAAGTTGAGCTTCATCATGTTATGCTCAAATGGAACCACCTACAAGAGAATTGGATGTTGATAGAGATTACCAACTGAGCGATGTTATCTGATCCAACCCAAGAGTATATCACCATCAGAAACATTGCCCTTCAGTCTTATACAGGGGATATAATTGCTTTTGAAACAATTCCAGAGCAATATGATTATGTGCATTATTATTTTTATACAATAAATAATATACATTAATTTTATTATTGTTACTTCATATATAGTTTTTAAAGAAATAAAAAATATTTTTAGTTAATCTTCAACTAATAAATATGTTTTTTAAAATTAATGGATTTTTGAGTTAAATAATATTTTAATAAAATATTATTATTATTATTTTACTTTTTATTATGTATAATTGGTCATATATTTTATATGAATACAGTTTTAATATTTATAAAGGTTTGAAAGCTATTTTTGTCAAAACGAATTACTCTTCTATAAATGTCAGTTCTTTTGAAAGTTAATATTGAAATATTTAGAAACGTATTTGGATAAAATTAATATTATTTTAGAAAATATTATGTCAAAATTATCCAATTGTGAATTTTTCATAATTTTCCGAGACAATCAAATTGTTAGTTAAAAATTAAATACTGTTTAATTGTATAATGTGTTTAATGACATCATAATGACCCAATTGTAATTTAATAAAACAACATAAACATTATTTTCAGACAATATATGTTTTTCCATTAAAATAATTTGATTTTAGTATTTTTATTTATTTTACAATGACTTGGTGGACCCTATAAGAATTATAAATCATTTGAACTTTTAAAATTAATTTCCTTGAGAGTGTGACACACCTCCACACAAGCAACCCAATTATTATTACAAGTTCATCCATTGGAATTATAAAATATAATTTCCAATACCCATTGTAAAAAAGCATGGGTTGTGTTTTTGATTTGATTAGTTTAAAGTGTGGTGTCCCAAACCAAAATAATAAAGAATTCCCTCTCATTTTCTATATAAATCCACACAAAACCCCACTTCTTATTAACTCAAATCCTTTATAGTTCCACCAATCCCCTCCCTATACTATATAGAATCCTCCAAAGGAGACATAAAATCCCAATAATCCTCTCTCAAGCCTCAACCAAGCCTTTGGGTATTACACTTCCTAATTTGGGATTCCTTCCTTTCTCATTTTATACATGTTTCATAATATTGTTAAGCCCATTTATTTTCAAATATAATCATTAGGGAATGATTTTAACCTAACCCATACCTACCTATTTATGTTTTAATGATGAGATACCCCTTTTATCTCTCATTTATTCCTCGGATGTACACTACATAGCATGATGAAATTCTATAAGGAATTTTCCTCTACTTATTTACATTCAAGCAATTATTTGGTCTTATGAATCCAAATTCGATTACATATGTTTGTATTTCTATTAGTATGACCCATTACATACCATTTAATGTACATATTATGATACACACTTTTATCTCTCGTCATACTTTTTTATGAAGTCATCTGTAACGCATTTATGCTGCCAAAATTGCACCATAATTTTACCAGAAAAAATTATTTAGTAGTGAATACCATTCCCATTTCTCTATCAAGGTTATTCATCTTTATGAACATTTAATTATTGATAGAAGAGTTTCATTTACTAATTCCATATTCCTTTACTGTGGAATAAATCATTATGTTTAATCAATCTTTGTTGTACGATCATGTGGAACACATATGCATGAAATGAAATGTTAAAGAAGGGTGTGCCATGATAGCACCCCAATGCATTGGGTAAAGATTAGGATCATGATATGTAAAGTGAAATGAGGATTTAAACATTATATTTCATGTGAAATAATGATTTTCCCATTTTAATTCAGGTGAAATTAGGGTTTACTCATGCTCCATGTGCAATGAGCCTTGGCTCATGCTAATTCCATGTTAATAGTTGTTGACACATTTACATGTTATGATAATAATGTTATATAATGCCTTTCTGTTCAAGTTTTATTTATGATACATTGATATTCCTATTTCCTAACATGTATTTTATTTTTCATGTTATGCCTTTTTGACTCCCTTACAGGGATTTATTCCTCACCCCTTTGACAAGTATGTCATGATGTAATCCCATGAAATTATGAGTATGAGGGAATGTCATGTTTATGTAAACGATGTTTTCAATAATTTTTTTTTCTGTTTTCTGTTTTATGTTGTTATGTAATGTTTCTATACCCCATTAACACAAGACATCTCGATCTTCTCTGTTTTATCATGTGAAGTGTTTATTTAATAATTCATGTTTATGTGTGTTATAAAAATCAGGGTTGTTATAAACCTAATCTGAAAAATAGAAGGATTAAAAAGGACATTTATAGTGTGATACATATGTCACATCACTAATTATTAATTTCATACAATGATTTTAACTGTCCTAGTGTTCCCCCATCTAGGATTGAAAAAATCCATGTTTGCAACCAACACACCACTTCTAATAGGATGGGAACCAGAGGATAAATTTAAGAAGGAATAAAATACATGGTAGGAAATATCCTATAATAAAAAATGACATAAATTAATATTAAATATAAAATAGTATATTCCAAAACCAAAAAAAAATGTATATATTCACACTAAAATATATATAACATAATCAGCAAACATTAAATGACAATTTAAATTCCAAAAATGGATTAAACAAAAGGGAGACATGTAAAACAGTAAATTCATCCACTGGATACATCTAAACCTGGGAATGGAAGACACTGATTCTCCACATGAACTCCAATAGTGAAGACTATTAGAAATTTTCTCTTCCACATGACATTATAAGATACTATGAAACCGCTTCTCCAACTCCATAAGGTTTATCAATATCCCAAATCTCAGATTCTCTTACAGAAGCACAATATGTGTGGTTATAAATACAATTAAGGAAGGATAATAAATATACAATGTTTAACTCATGAAAAGGATAATATAAATACAAGCCAATAATATAGATCAAACAAACATCATGGAATAGAAACAATTATCCCAAAAAACTCTCTTATGTTCAATTGCCTAAATAATCATATGAATTAAATTGTAACTAAAATGTATGGTTCATTTACATAAAGGATCAATAAAAAAAGTAACTAGTGACTCCTAGGTTAATTAAATACCCCAAAAACAAAAAATATATTTCCCTTTTGAAATCTATGTATGATAGAATTCATGAAGGATTGATATTCTACCACAACCCTAACTGAATCTACACGTGTTAGTACATTGTGAGACTCATGACTAATGCACTATTATTATTGTTTAACATAAACAATATCTCTCAATAACATTGGTGCGAAACACATATCTTCAAGGAATGTGTGTATTGAAAAATGATGTACATGAATCCTATAGGGGATCGTGGCCCAATATATGGTGGTGTAATGATTTTATGGTTAAAAACACTAAAATATATCATTATAGAGGTGATGGACTATATGTGTGGTGGACCTTCACCACAATACATTAGGGGTTGATAACCCCATGTGTATTCTATGGGAATCATACAATTAGGTGATTTTGGGAGAACTAATACCATTATCGATTAAAGGAAACTCAGATCCTGGTATAATGGGTGCTGAGCACAAATCAATTTTCCAGTATATGGGATTGTTACCCTTAATGATCAGGGTTATAGGGGATTGATTGAAGTCTATGTATCTATGAAAAGAATTGATACATAGGGGAGTACCTAATCTCTATGTCTACACCAAAAAAACATCTCCCAAACCATTTCAACATTCTAGAAATCCATAATCCTCAAATAATTTTCAATCTCTTGATGAATGTATTTGTTTTCCAATGGGTTTATACCAACATGAACATTGTAAATTAATAATAAAAAAACTATACTCAGACATCCAAAATTGACAATCAAGTGAGAAGTACTGGATAATAAAGTAATGATCCTAGTAAATTTCTAACTAGGTGGTGGCACAACTATTAGATATCTGAAAAAGTTAATTAATGTACTTTCTCAACTCAATCTATTTGATTCCAACATACACACATGTCCCATAGGGTATATGGAAAGAGAATGCATAAATCCAAATGAAAATATTTTTTTTTCAATGTTGTAGATATATAAAATCTTACACCATATAGACTCATTCTTTGAAATGTTTTGTTGAACTCATTTTGGGATGCATGTACATCGACTAACATGCTGTTGGAAATAATTATATGCATAGTATATAGAAAATCATTGGGAATACAAGGCTTATCATATTATGATGATTTTTGGAATGAACTATCTTTACATTCAAATCCACTCCATATATTATATATGTCATATGTAAATGTGACACACAATCAATTGGTATGGATATTACATATTGTGTGTACATGGTTATTTGTTGAATAATGAAATCCTTCAATACGTGGAATGTGACCCTTGTTATGAAAATTATATTTTGTTTTTAGTGACACCGAATATTAAACTGTCTCTAAAATACAAGGTGATATTCATTCTTATTACATTCCATGTGGCTTATATATCTACCCCAACACTTATAATATTATATTTTTTCAATATGGAAATTTATAGTAAATTTTTTAAAAAATTTATAATGAAAATTCGTTATTTATAGAAATAAATTAATCTTTAATAATGGAATAATAACATCACCAATGCGAGTATAAATAAAATATTTGTATATTACATGGGAATATATAATATATTTATATCATTTATTATGTAAATAAATATTTTGAAAACAATTAATTATGTTTGTGTATTTTTTGGAAACATAAATTATGAATAAAAATATTATAATTAATATAATATTTAATTGAAAATTTATCCTTATAAAGGAGATTTATAAATTATTTTTTTTATTCTGATTATAAGATAATTTTTTGAAACCTAAATTAATTTTATCAAAGTGTAATAAATGTTTCAATAATATTAAATTTGTTACATTATTATTTAATAATAATGATAATAAAAAATTAAAATTTCAAATATTACAAAAATTATTTTCAAAAAATTGATTCCATTTTTGAATTTTACATGTTGAAAAATAGTTAGCGTTATTTTTTCAGATATTTATACACATGTGAATTTCTGGTGAACAGTTGAATGAGATAATTTATTGAATCTGACAAATACATGAATTATTGAGTTATAAATGATGTATGGATGATCTATGTTTTTTTAATGCTTTTGGTTGGGGTGATTCCACCTCTGCATACTCTTTTCTCTCTGTTTGAGGCCCAATGTGGCTGGCTGACAAACCATTTCTACATTGCATTCCTACTTTCCAAAGGAGGGATACATTCATCACTTCTTCAGGGATGCCAACTCCAGGTTCGAAATGGGATGATAATATTTCAGTTACTCCTTCCATGGATTCCACTTTTGAATTTTTAGCAAACATTCGGTCCCCCAAATAGATTATGAAATTTTTCATGAAACTCATTACCAGTGCCATATCATCATGAATGTCAGTTAATTATACTACTACAGTCTTCACATTACCCGGTGTCGAGCTAGGGAAACAACATTTGGCTATGATTTTAGTCACATTGAGCATTAGTGGAATGTCTAGAGGCATGTATTCAATGTCCTTCCTCAGGCATCCCATGTTTTACATGAGGGAGGTTGTGAGTTTATAATCTAATAGAGACAGAGAGGGGTTGATCAAAAATTCCAATTATAATTACTCAGGTTTTGAAACATAAGACTTAGGAATATATCAAAAATTATTCCCATAGCCTAGCGTTGATTCGGTGATGTATGTTTCAGTACGGGGTTCCTCAGTGGGGTGATAATAAAAATATTAAATTAATTATTTCAAGTGAATATAGTTTTTCTTGAAAATTAAATATATAAAATTCTAATTCTTGTATCGAATTATTCAGGTCATCGTTGAGATTTTAATTTCATTTTTATATTAGGTGTGACCAAAAGTCATCTTCACCAAGAGTTTTGACCAGGGCCATTTTGATGTAGGGGAAAAATGAGGTGGTTTTATATAATTAAATAACTAATTAAAAACTTACATAAACCCATCCCCTCCCATAATCATGGTATGAATGACATAAAAGAGATGAGACTCATAATATTATCCTCTCTTTCCATTAGGAGATGATAAAACCAATGTCGAATCCACGTAACATAGTGTCGTTGATCTCCATCTCTAAAGGAGTTCATCATAATATCTTGAACAAAAACAATTTGGGAACTATTTGTATTCAAAATAATCATGTTTTCATAGACTACATAGTAATAAATGAGTTTTATTCATGATCCCATTCATTATGCACTTTTTTATGGTTTTAGATCCAAAATACAATTGTTATTAAAACACAGTAGGTAGATCTGGGAATTCCAAGAAAGAACTAGGAGAATCCATTAGTTTTACAAGAATTTATAAACTTTAATTATGATCTAACCAATTTGTAGTTTAGTTTAACTCTCCTTGTAGCTCTTCTTGTTTGATAAATATGAAAATTTGGGACTACATGATTGGTATGGGCATTACACATCATGTAGTTCCCTAAATAGTGAGGTTATGGGACTTGTATTGGGATAGCCATTTGAAAACACATCGACATATACTAAAACATGAAGAAGTTATATAGACATGGGGTCAAGTACATGGGCAAATTGAAAATACATGGGAAGGTGGATATTTATATGAACATGCCATGTAATATGGGAAACGCGACGTGTGAGGGACATGGTCAGCCGGTCCGTGTAAAATAGGCACAAATCCAGGGGATGAGGGATGCATGAAACTGTGCGTACCTCCTCTACTCAATATGTACTACTATATGGGTTGGAACTCATGAGGACTAGATACATGGGAAGGTGATCGGGTGGGATAAAACGCAGTGTATTCCCTAGTCCACACCATGTACTACAAGGAGATCCTCTAGGGGTATACTTCGTTATGTATCTCCTTGTCTCGCCTCGGATTCATTATTGTGAGTAGTCTATCATCAGTGGTTTTACATGTAGGAGGACAATCAATCCTCCGTTATGGATTATGATATACGAGGTGGTGTAAACCGAGCAAGACACTGGTGGAGTATTACAGAGACAATGATAGATATTATTGTAATTAATATAGAGAAACACTAGGACTATTACTACCCTGATGTACTAGGGTGATTATTTTCCATACCACTAATATTAGTTATAGATGGGACTCCCCACATCCTGGAAGTGGGTTCATTTCCTATTGGTAGTTTTCTTCCAGGGGTGTTACTACCCTAAAAGACTACAATGCGGTTTTCCCCATGACATTCTTGATGGTAGAGTATGTCCACCATAGTAGGACTTAGGAGTGGATCGTTTTTCAGGGGAGTTAGTACTCCTCTATTGGACCAGGTTGTGGGTTCTCCATGTTTGATGAATATATGGGCCGTTTACTCCCCTAGTGGGTAGGGTGAGGGTACTCTATTATAGGAGTCAGCAGTCCCCTATTATTCTAGGGCATGGGTCCTACATACGTGTAGTTCTGGGAGAGGCGGTAGTCCCATAACAAGTCTGGGAGAGGTTACCTAAGCCATGGGATGGTACACCTCTATCGTATCATGGTGTGGGTCTCCCAGAGTGAATGAGTTGGTAGGGTGATACTCCCTTATCGTTTTTAGGTTGTGGGCCTCTTGCAACTGAGTAGTAATCCCCTACCATGTTAGGGAATGGGTCCTCAATTTTCAAGTGGTACTAACCTATCATATCATGATACATGTACTTAATGAGTAGTAATCCTCAATTGTATAAGGTCATGGGTCCTCTATTATAGAGAATTAATCCATCATCTATGAGTAGCAATGGGGAATAGGCCCTCCATTGGATTTGGAACTCCCATGGATATTGGATATTGTTATGAGGAGTGTTCCCTTCCACATAATGGGAATACAAACTATATAGGATACTATCCTACCTCATTGTAATGAGGCTTATTGTACTATTTACAGTAGAGATAGAGTCTCTATGGTTTAGTTTGGTGCAATAATGCATCTACTATGGGGAACTCGTGAGGTTTAAGTCCATCAGTCCTCTCTTATTAGAGATGATGCATGCAATGCAATTTCTGGAGAAGTTCTCCCAAAACATTGTGTGTTGGTAAGGGGAAGGCCTACTCACATGGGATTCATTAGATTGTGTCGGGAGTGAGGTAGTGGTGGGAGGACCTCTAGTGCTGGAAACTAGAGATGGACCTTGTTTGATGTTCATGATGGAACAAGCTCTCTAAAACATTCCATTTGGAGTGGTAAAGGTTTTTGTGATGGAGTGAATCTCTTAGATGAGTTCTATTTGGAATGTCATAGATCAAGGAGTGTGTTCTCCTAATTTTATGTTATGGTTTGATCCTATAAAGAATTTTGTTGTTGCTCTGAAGCTGGATCCTCTGAAAACATAGTGTATGAGACGAGTATATCTGGGTGATTTCTAGGAGTCCTAATGGTATTTTCACATGTTTGGGATTACACAACTAATAAAATGAGCCGAATTTTCATGTAAATGTCTGGATATTTTGAGATAGAATTTCACTCCCGATTGGGTTTTCCTCTAGATAGGTTGAGAATATATTTTCCTTCTGGTTCCTCTATTTTTATTTTGGGGTTTTGGGGTACCTACGGAGTATTTTTACACTCACCACAGAATGATAATTGGCTGCAATTGTTTTTTATTGTGTAGACCACATGAGATTTGACAGATTCCACACAGGATATATGATTGGTGGGACATAGTGATCTTTACAGACTGAGGGGTTTACCTGATCATAGAGGAGGATCAGTCCAACATTTGTATTTGATAGTGATCCCCTCATTCTGAGTAGGTTGGATGATTTTTCAATTTTCATTTGTAGTGATTATTTTCCCTTTTATTATCTTCTTACTTCTATTGTACTCCTACTGTGGGATATATATCGATTCATGCAGTGGTTACCTTTTTTACATATCATCATTTTGTGAGATTGGATATGTGTGCATTCATACAAGTATGTAGTAAATCCCTACCATTTTAGTTATAAACCTTCTCTATGCTAGTCTCATTCCCCATTTATATTAGTGAAATCCTTGGGGAGTTATATCCTGAGCCCCGTCATATCGGGTTGTGAAAAAGTGGTATCAGATTCGGTTGGTTCCAAATTTGGACCATAGTGTCATGAGCTTTTTTGGTTACATATTGATAGTATTAATATGTCTGATGTTTGGATCTCAGACTAGAGGTTCTAGTGTTGGTGTAGCGGCCGATGTGTCCATTCACCAGGACTCTGATAAACATTTTTTTCGACATGGTACATTAGGATAACAATGGCTTAGAAATATTTGGTACATGAATCATTTAAGACTACTTTATTTATTTTATTTATTTCTTTTGTATGCTCCCTATATATACTCATTGACCACTATACATCATAAATATATTTCTATATTCCTCCACAAATTTAGCTATAAATGATTCAATGTTGTGATCCTGATGATGATACACCCCATGAAAAGGTTTCAGTATAAGGCACTGATTATGAGGTGTTAACTCTAGGTGGCCTACTGGGGTGCTCCTACTCGTGGAGAAGCATGTTTTATTGGTAGTTCAGGATGAAGTATCTCTTATTATAAGTGTGCTACATGAGTTTGAGAGTTATCAACCTCTGAGGTATTAGGGGTGATCCAGGCCCCATGGTAGAAGAGGACTTTCTAGAGGTAATCACATGAGTTTTACACATAGTTAGACACCTTTCAGTCATATGGTGGTCATAGTATAAAGAAATCTCCAATATTCTATTGAGTGATGGTCGATTTTGCTGATACAGTCTCATGATGAGGTGACACTCTTATGGGAGTAGTTTGAGAGACCCTTCATGGAAGTGTTTTAACCATCCACATCGAGATTAGTGCGTATACATGTGCTTCTACATCTTTTCCACGGTAGAATGCAGGTGGTTGAGTTCCCTGTGAGGTTCAAAATCATGTCACGATACTCCTAGGATATGGTTTAGGGTCATTTATTCAAAGCATAGAGAGTTGTTCAGGCTTAGATAAGATGATCATGGTACATTTGATTCCTATATGCGTTCCCACCTTTGCGGGAGTACTAGAGATAACACTAGTGGTGTAAAGCTTCCTAGATTAGTAACAAGTGGATGTGACCCACAATAGAGGTCAAAATTCTATGGAATTTGAAATAAAATGGTGGATAACAGTTGATAGATTCATGAAATAGGAGGCATACCCATACCTAGACTCAGAGCATGGTCCTATAGCACCAGAGTATCAACAATGTTCAGATCAGTCACAACTGTGGTTGTGTTATGCCTTCGATGGCCATAGATATCTTTCTAGATATCTTCTGACCTATCGTATGACTGAGAGAGATCTGGAAGACGAGCCACCATGGCATAGAAAATGTATGGAGGTGGTAATTCTGTTAGGTGGAAGATGTGGTGGAGGAGTTGGATGAGTGGAAGGAGATGACAAGAATATCGAGGTGTTTCCACCACCATCTTCATGTGGTCCATGCCATGTTCAGCGAGCCATAGGATATGGGCAAGGAAAAGTACATTCCTTATAGGTCATTCACCTAGAAGCCATGAGGATGAATAAAGCTATTCCTTGTGTCCTTTCTACATTATGAATTAGAAATTTTTAAACACTCTTGAGGTTAATTTTTTTGTACCCACGCTCACAGTTTATCCAGGGTGATATGGGAATCTGTAGAACCACGTGTTGAGAGTTTCTATAGTGGTCCCGGTGAGACCCAGTGCATGATTGGGTATCACTTTGTTTTTCGTGGGTAACATCGTGTGTTTGGTATAATAATTTAATGAGACACACTCGAGGAGGTGGTGGTGTAAATTGATGTAGAATTAAACTCATGATTGATTGGGGATGTGTTCACCACTAGTACACATTTTTTGGGGCAATCAGAACCATGTAGGTGTGTCAATACTGTCCAAATCAGATAGTATTGAGGTGTAGTGGATGATTTCATAAGACATTCCTATTAAAGATTAGGTTATGATATGAATTGTTGATGATGGTCTTGGACCATCATGTGGAGTTTCTATACTCATCCCCCTTAAGAATGGTGGCACTGGGGTAGGGAGTGTGTTCCATAAAATCATTTTGTCATAGTAAAGTAAGACCTTGATAAGTTTTCATAGTATGGATTTTTTTCCCACCATCCATACAATGCTGGGATTCCACTAGTTAGTGTGGTAGTGGTTTTGGTTTGGTGATCTGTGGTAGAACATGATCTTTGTAGACGAAGGGACTGATAATACATAGGTTTTACTAGTAGTTTTCCTAATTTTGTTCATGAATACCTTCAAATTTATGACAACAACTTCGAATACAAGAGTTTCATGAGTTTGTTTGATAGTATATCCAAAGGTAGATGTGAAAATTAGGGTTTCTTCAGAATCTGTGGCATCTTATTAAGGTGTTGTTCCACTAGATCCCACTATTATTGATGTACCACAGTGCATGGTGTTTTCCCACCAGTAAAACCAAAAGATTCATTTTCCCATTGTTTAAAAATTTATTCCGGGTATAATGTTTTCCTAAGAACATTTTTCTCTTTGTAGTTCATATGGGTGCATGCATGTAAGTATCACATAAACACATGATGAACTCGCTGGTGTGGTTGTTCAGTGGGGATTTCATTTTATTCCATTATTCTATGAATTTCTCCTTTTAGATATGAAAATGGTTAAGTTGTGGAAAATGTAATGACTCAGGCTTTTACCAATAAGATTTAGAATAATTCCAAAAATATTCCTAGGTCTAGGCACTGAGTTAGAACAAGAAGAAGGGGAATGTGGTACCTTAGTACGCCAAATTTCAAAGTATTAAATGTATATTTTTCAACGCATGTAGGGTCCCATGAAACAGAAATAACTAATGTTCATTGTCTCGGGTCAAATTTCTATGATAATAGTTGAGTCTAGAGTGTCATTTTTACCCTAGGCGTGACCAAAAGATCTCTACACTAGGCATTTTGATCACTGGGAATTTTGTTGGTAGGGAGTTATGAGGTATATCTAATTAATTGATTAAATAACTAAAAATTAAAAAATATCTCATCCCATCATCCTTGTACACACGGCACAAAAAAGAGTTACTAGCCCTCCACTCATATTCTTCGATTTTGTTTCAATGAAACTAATTCTGAATAAACACAATGAGGAGTCATTGATCTCCATTTCAGAAGAAGATCATCATCAGATCGACAACAATGATGATCTAGAAATCATACTTGATCCAAATCATAGTGTTTCACCAAATAGGTAGGTGGATTTGTGTTTTGGTCATTATACCTTTTGTTTTGTGTATTTTATGGTTCTAGAGCCCTAATACAATGGATATTGATCCCTCCTAGGAATATCGATGGGTATTGGGGAAGAATATGGTGAATTTGGGTGGTTGGAATTTATTTTAAAAATGGAATTACAGACTACATGGCATGTAGTTTAGTAACACATGACATGAAGCTCTTCATATTTAGAGAAGATAAAATGTTGGTACTACACTCCATGTATGGGTGTTACACACAGTGTGGTGACCTGAATCGTGTGACCATGGGGAATGGATAGGTATATCCATGTAAAAACACATGGTCATGTACTAACAAATGACCAAGATACATTGATATTTGGTATGGTTGATGGGAATGGGAAAAGTGCATGGAAATGTGTCCATTTATCCGAATATTCCATGTAGTATGGGATACATGGCTGGTGAGGGGCATAATTTGTCTGTCCATGCATAATAGGAACACATCTATGGGATGATGGATGAGGGACATAGGATGTACCTACTCTAAATGGTATTTACCACTACATGGATTATAACTTTTTTAAACCAAATAAATAGGTAGATACTCGGGTGGGCTCACATGTTGTGTGAGCACCAGTGCACACCGAGTAATACTATGAGATCCTCTAGAGATATTATATCTAATGTATATCCTTCTATGAGATTAAAATACTGTATTTTGAGTACTCTATCATGATAGGTTATCCATGTAGTTTGTGATAGTGGAATCATTTATGGTTTATGAGAAATGAGCTGGTGTAAATCAAGAAAGACGCTTGTAGAGTGGTACTAAGCCGTTGTTGGAGATCAATTTTGTTCGAATCGAGAGATGCTAGGACTTTTACTCCCGTAATGGACTAGGGTGTGGGTTTTCCGTACCACTCTACATTGATAAATATTGAAAACCGCACATTATGGGTTCATATTTGTTACGTTTGGTAGTTTTTCTTCATGGTTTGTTACTCCCCTGATGGAATAGGGTGCGGGTTCCATGTGACGTTCATAAAGGTATGGTAGGTACTCCCCAATTTCTCCAGGGATCAGGTGTTCTATCAGTATAGTTTTTACTCCCTTGTTGGATGAGGGTATGGGTCCTCCATATTTTATGTATAGATAGAGTGTGTACTCCCCTACCACGAAGGGTGTAGGTCTTTTATTATTTGAGTAAGTACTCCCATATCATTAAAGGGCATGGTTAACCATAATTAATGTTCGCATAGAGTTGGTACTCCCATTCCAGGTTTGGGAGTAGGTCCTAAATCTTGTGGTTGTTACACCCCAATTGTGTTAGGGTTTGGGTCTCCCATAGTGAACAAGTTGGTAGAGATAGTACTCCCCATTCATTCCATGGTGTGGGTCCTCTAGCAACTGAGTAGTACTCCCCTGTAATGGGTTACGGTCTGAGTCCTCAATTGATGATGTGGCAATCCACTATCACATCTGAGTGTAGGACCTTCATGATTTGTTATCCCATATTATATTAGGGTGTAGGTCCTCGCTTATGGAGTATTTCTCCCCTATATCCAAGTAGCAAAGGGAGCGGGTCCACTATTAGAGTCAGAGCTCCCTCGGATATTGGATACACTTTTGAGGGCATCACCCTTACACATGATGTGATGAATACCTAGTCATGATCTAGGTCTCCCTCAATGTGCTGAGTTGTGAGAATGTCATTATAGGAATGGGAAATGATTCATAGTCTAGTTATGAGCAGTAATACCTCGAGTAAGGGGCATCGCCATGGCGTGATTTCATCCGTTCTCTCTTGTTAAAGAGGATGAATGTGGTGAAAAGTATTAAGATTTTCTCCCTCAGTTGTGTCCAATGGTGAGGGTAAATATTGTTCACATGAGTTTTTTTAGATTTATCTGGGTGTGAGGTATAAATGACAGGACCTCCAGTGCTTCTCACTAGAGTTGGACATAGTAAGATGTTCTTGATGGGGCATGTTCTATCGAATGTAAAATTTGGAATGGTTTATTTTTTCCCAATTTAATGTATCATTATTAAGGGTTACATATGTGATGGATGATCTCATGACGTGTGTTCTATTGGTTTTATTTTATGGTTATAGGCAGCCATGAAAATCTGGACATTGGGTGTGAGGTTGGAACCTAATGAAACGCACTTTCTAATATGAGGATATCTTGGTGATTTATGGGATTCCTTGCAATGTTTTTACATTATGGGGTTAACAAAAATTTTAGAAAAATTTTAATTTTCTTCTAAAATCGAGGTTGTTTCGAGATGGAGTTTTTCTCCTGATTGTATTTCCATCTTCCTAGGTCGTCCAAACAGATGCCTTTTAGTTTCTCCCTTTTTCTTTTGTGATTTTTGGGGATACTACTATGTATTTTAATACTCATCCTTGAATTGTATTTTGATGCACATGTTTTTTGTCTTGTTAAAACCTAATTAATTTCTAAAGAGTCCATGGGGGACCCGAGTGTAGCATAGAATAGTGAGCGAGACAGACCGATATGTTTACAAAATTTTGGCGGAAGAGATTTCCAACATTTGCAGTTGATAGTGATCAACACCTTCTGAAGATGTTGGACGCTTTTAATGGTTTCTATGGTGGTAAATGTTTTCCCTCTTATGATATTAGTAATTTTGTTGTAGTCTAGTTGTGGTATGAAGATGTATTCATCTATTGGTTAAATTTTTAAAATTTTAACATATTATGATATTGTAGATGTGTGTGTGTATGGGTACATAGGTAATGCCTCCCATGTTAGTGATATACCTTCTTAGTACTGGTTGCCAGCCCTTGGACTATTGGATAGGCTTGTGGAGTTGCGGCCTGTGCCCCATCTAGTAGGGTCATGGTACCCATGTAGATGGATAATATTGGTTCATCCCTAGGGGTAAGAACCAAGAAGGTTGACTAGATATGTGGATCAAAACACCCAATGAGGGTAGACCATAGGTCGGGATTCTCATAAATAGAAGGTTTATCAGCATCAAGGGGTACATCCCTAGATGGGAGGAACCATGGTTTTCCATTGGATTGTATTGAACATTGGGGATGCTTCCTTTGTACCCTATATAAATGATAGGATCCGATACCAACACAAATTGAAGGGATGGTTTTGTTCTTATACATGGATACCATCCCATCTCAAGGGGATCTTTCTTGGTTCGATGGATATTTATTTGTGGGTCTTATGAACTGAGACTCCATGAGTGCATATTGGATCAATGATGATGTGGATGGGGCTTCTGCAATACGATGAACCAAATGGATGGCATGACATGAATGAGATTTGGAGTTCCAAATGAGGATTGTGGTATAAATGAAAGAAGTGTTTAAAAAGAATGGATGGAAGGATTGGAATGTTATGGGTGATGATATTGAACCTCGATAAGGCTTCCTACGTACCAATGTGGCTGGGAATCAAGGTCCACGTAGTTTGGGATGGGGTGATTAGACACATATGGTGGAGGATTTTGACAATTGAGTACTTGGAAAAGGACCTGAAGGATGTGTAACCATCGATCTAGGGAATCATCCTTGCGAGACATTAATACTTGAGGGAAAGACCATGATTGGAATGGATTATGGTCCTGAACATCGTGGAGGACTCCTACATTCCCTATGTAGGATACATAGATAAAATTCCACGTAGATTTGGATGTTAGTGAGGCTTACACAGGGAAAGCATCCTGTCAACATGTTGTGGATTATTAATGGTTTAATGCTCGAATGGATATGAGGTATGTGGTCCGAAATTACACACTGAATCTACCCATGTAGATATAATGTGACCTCATCTGGATAAGGGTTATGTGATAGATGACATGTTGGATAATGGATCGGAAAACATCAGGGAGGTGGATCCATGGGATGAGTCTCATGATGCGAATATGATACATCATGAGGGTACATCCTTATGATGGAGCACCATAGTTTATAGTTGATTTCGATTGAACATCCATGAGGATTCTTATGTACCCTATTTAGATGAAATATTTCAGAACCCTCATAGTCCATAATTGAGGGATATAGAAATTACGCATCGAGGAGTCCTATGGGAATATGTTTAATCATCTGTAATAACCTACAAGGTCATGTAAGTCATGATTAGTGTGAGAAAAGAGAGGTAGCAGTAGACCTAATGATCATGTTGTGGAATCTAGGACCATAAGAGGCGATGTGTGGCTTATGAACTAAGGAGGTCTAGGGAGATGGAGATTTAGTATTATTCTAAGAGGGACTCTTGAAGATGATCCCATTATATGTGAGTTGGATATCACTCCCTACCTATAGTGTGAGGGATATATAACCTCCATTGAGAATATTTGGATGGGATAATTCTTAATATGCAACACCCCATATACATTTCTGGGGGTGATATTACAGTTTAACATCATGTGTTGGGGATGCTTGGGATTTTCAATTTAATGTCATATAGCGTGGATGTTGAGGACACTCTCTTCACACCCTAAACACACATAACTGATTCCCACCCAGTCTTGGGGAAGGGAACGTGAATGCAATTCCAGAAAGAAGGATTGTAGTGAAGTGGTCGATATTGGGGTCTACATTAGCACGGTTAAGGCATCGATAAATATCCATTAACATACCTATGATAAAAACAAGATGTAGTGAAATATAACATTGCACACTACACATGGGACCCAAAAAATCACTTCATTTATGACTAGAGGAAAGTAAGAAGGAGGTGCACAGAAGACATGGGGGTGTGAAAAAGAAGAGCTAAATAATGATTCCCAATTATGAATGAAATATATGGATTCTTTAAGAGTGAGGTATGTGTAAGATTTGACACTATCATGCAAAGGGAGGGGGAATAAGCGAATGATGGATATGCACAATGGTATGAGGTCTCCCTAAGGGGTGAATTTTTTCATGCACTTCCTGAGACTGAAAGGAAATGGGTGAGGGTTCATGCCTTGTGGAACCACCAGAAGGGGTGCCAATGGGGAACCCTTGGTGAAAGTTCCTCTATGTTGAGGATATGGCTTGTGTGTGGCCACAAATGGGTAATTGTTGCATCTGTAGGATAGATGGCTCAACATTCAGATTGTTACCCCAAAATGTGAATGGAAAACATCTATTTATGGTAACAATCATTGGAAATGAAATAAAAAATTTTTGTTTGACATCGCATTGGGTGTGAAAGATGTTTATTCTAGGTCTATCCCATTACGTGGAATCAGATTCATTATTCAAACATTTTATTTCAAATTACATATGGCAATATTGGAAGATTCTTGTTGATTTCATATTGGGTAGGTAAGGTCCTTGCATATTGTTTTTTATATCGGGATCAGGTCTCCAATCATACATGTTATTCCATTGGATGCCATGGAATGGCCTGTTTAGTCAAATGGATCCTCTAGTTTTCTAAAAGATGTTAATTTTGGAATCAAGAAGAAGTTGGTGTCCAAAAATTCCCTCTCTCGAAATATGAGCTGAATGGGGACTATAAGGATCGGTTCCAATGTAAACTCTAATAGGTACAACATCTTCTTAGAGGTGTGCACAAAATACAACAACTAGAGCATATGTCTCCTTATGCATGCATGAAGGAGCTGGTCTAGCCTTATAAATATGTGGGGTCCCGTGGCACAACACATAAACTTTCTGTATTAATATCAACATTACTCTAATGTTTATAAGATTGTGATTCCTAATCTAAAAACCTAAATTTGGTTGGTTCTTTATGCACAATGATTGAACCATAGGAAATTCTAACATTGCATGGTTTTTTGTTACTACTACCCAATCCTATGAGAATGAACTCTTTTTTCTGATAAACATCAACATTTGACACAACAACCATATGTTTTTTAGAAATCACATAACATGGCTGATAAATATACTGTTGATTAGAGGGAAGCATCAATTACTGCGTGGAGGGAAGAAATGATCAAGAATCCAAAAATTACTTAATGCTAGAATGGTAATACTATATAATCAGATGCTCTTGGGCGTGATGAAAAATTTTTATAAGAATTACCATAAGAGCTATAGTCTCTTGCTATGGAAATTCTGGATATTGGATGAAGTTTCTATCTTGGGCTTTGAGACTACCTCCCAATGGTCGTGGGTCACACACGAAGATAAACTCCAGCGATATAACACAACTAAACATGGAAATCCTTGTAGGTATACTACTGATATGACTATTAATGTATTAAATCATAATACAAACACAATAATAGTGAAAAAAATCCGTTGGTGAATAATTCCCCAGCCACTATGGAAGATCCTTATGATGTAGCATAACATATGAATATGTGGGATGGCTGTAAGACTGGGACCTGAGGTCCAGTGGTAACATCGCATGTGAATGGTAATGGAATGAAGGGTTTTTCCAACATAATGTCATCACAATTTCACTTCTATCGCCAATAGAAACTAGTGGAGGATCTATTTATCTAGTGGACCCCTCCCACAAACACTTCCCTCATCCACAATGGGGTGTTCGGTGTTAGTCTCTACAAAATCAATTGCATTAGAGGGAATTCTTCTAGAGGTATTTCGATATGATTACTTCCTACCAATAGAGAATATCTGGGAAAATAGAGCACTATCCACAATCCTCACTATATGAAAATCACCAATTTGTGTTGGTTTTTTGTATTGGTGTTGGTTTAAACCACTACAAAATGTTTCCGTGAAGGTTTCAAAAAATCGCATCTAATGTAGGTGTCACATCTAACTAATGGAAGTCCCTTCCATTTAGTGGTAGTTTATACTATGTTGCATAATAGATATTAATGGTAGTTTCCTTTATTATAGTGGTAGTTTTATGGTTAAAAAATGGTGAGGGTTTAGTAGTGATTTAACTAGCCAGTAAATACTAAATTTTATTTGTAATGAATAATTACTATAAAAATTGAATAAAAAACACTAACTAATTGTATGTAATAATTATACGTGGTTTTAACCCCTGAAAAACAATAATCATTACCTATTACCAGTTTAAACCACTGCTAAAATATAATATGTCTTATTTCGAGCTGTTTTAAACAACCACATAATGTTGATTTTCAAAAAAAGGTAGATGCAGATTCTACATCCCCAAAACAACCTTATATGAAAACAATAAAACCGTGCATAGAACCTTCTATACAATGGTGTAGATAATATTTACACATTCACATTTTACACCCCCTCCATTTTAAATGAACTGGAACATTCAATATAGTGGTGTAGATAAGTGAAATATAAATTACAATATTAGTATATATCATACATTTGATATTGTCATTATTATACCATATAAAAACAAATTAACCATCTTGTAATTCAATTTTTTACCAATAATTTGAACATTTTTTTTACTATTGTGGCTTAATTAAATAAGAAGTAAATTACATGTCATTGGGGAGAGTAGTTTTTATTTTTTAATTAGATGATTTTTTGTGGATTCCTAATTATAATCAAACAATTTAGTCATATAAAAACTATTTGATCCATTTTTGGGATCAGTGAGTCAATAATCTACCATATAGTCATATAAAAGTGCATGATATAGATGCTTCCAGACTCATTAAATTTAAAAACATGATTATAGTCTTGCTAATAATATAATAAAACCTGGGAAATAATAAAAATGACATGTCAGTACGATGTTGACGAAATGATACATGAACATCCCCTATCATTACATTTTGGTTAAATGGATCAAAGAGACCACTACTCACTACATGATGATGAACTCTGCCTGATACCCTCTCCATCTCTATCTCTACATTCAGCAACAAGCACCAATAGAAGAACTATATTGAAAATCAAATAGTGTTGTATATTTATATTTATTCCTAAAAATATTAAATCTATGTGAAATAAATGAATTTTTAGCTATGTGATTTACACTATATTCAGCATCTATTATTGAAATATCACCTGGGATAGATCCAGTCATCTTCGGATATGAATCAACCAACAATTTTTGAAAAGAGGCTATTTGTGCCCCCTATTACTAATTTTTTATTTTCATAGAGATAAACTATTTCTAATAATATAATGGTAGGGAGTGACTAAAAATAGGAGTATATGCAGCTGCATTCCCTGATGGAAATACAAATTTCTTAGATGGTAGTCATCCTAAAACTATCCCGTGCACTCGACCAAGATGTTATATCCTTAGGAAATTTCCAACAAGGTCATCCTCAAAGATTGAGGACTGCGTAAGATTGTAATCCGAATGTTCTTTAATGTTTACCTTTAAATCTATTATAATTAATATATGATGAAAATAATATTATCAAAATGAAAACATTCAAAAAGATATTATAAAGAAAAATTAATTAATACCACAACATCTTTGAAAAGATCATTAACATAACTTCTGTTGTATTTTTTATAACAATCAAACAACAATTTTGTTCTGGAGACTTGGTGCCCTAAATTTTGGGACATCATTAAACAAAGATAAATAATAAGTTTTATATACATAAAATAGATATTACTATCTTATAAATATTTAAACTAATTAAATGATTACCATATTCGATTAGTCTTAAGAAATATTATTTGGCCTGGTAGTGTGAGAGATGATTTTCTTAGCTCAACATGATGCATTATTATTTTAAACATCCTTAAATAAATAACATGTAATTTAATAGTAATTTATCAATGTTATCTCATTATCATATATATGTCTAAATTTTAAATGTGGTTTATATAATAATATATATTTAAATACAACAATCATCTCATGACAATGTATATAAACAAAAACCTTCCATTTATTTATAAGTAACCCATTGATAACCTTATCATATAGTTGATTAGTTCTCATGGATGTATCATTGAACTTGTTCTGTAATATCCATTTAAAATCCTTACAGTTCTAACCAATTACATTCAATTTAGTTCTTTGTGTCATAATATCAATAATGGTAAAGTTGAAAATCATCTATCAAATTATATATATTATTAATAAATTATAATTTAATAATATGATCAAATTAAATCACAAAATTATGTATTATAATTTCATTTATATATGAAACCAAAACATCATCTCAAAATGATTTAGGAATATGCCTCCAATCAGCATATGTAATTAGAATGGTAACTGGATCTTCCCCAACTAGCATAGAATATTTCTAGATAATCACGAGACAACCTCTATTGGGACACTATTCCAATAAAATGGGATGCGTTTGATGAAATTACGATGGGAAATTGATGGACAGTGTTCCAGAAGATGATAGAATGGATTGTGTTAGAGATGGGTTTTGGGGTGAGAGGTGGGTGTCTTAAATTTTATATGGAGGGAGACTGATCGATCATTTTATATCAATATTATCAAGGGAAGGTCGACAAAGATTTGAATTGGATCCGTAAAATGTATCTGACTAAGCATTCCTGTAATGTAATTATATAAAATAAACATCATAAAATATAACTCAAAAAAATCATGAAAACATAAAAATATTAATGAAAATAATGCACAATACTAACAAACAAAATATAAATAGTTATTCTAATGAATGGAAATAAAGATAATAAAAGTGGTTGATAAATGTATGGATGACTGTAAAAAAAATAATTGTTTCCTTCATTAATATTTATTTCATGCTTCTTCAATACATCAAATACATTATCCAGCCTTGAATGACTAATATTATCAATATCAGGATGGAATAATAATTTCTATTCTTGTTGTTGACCGGAGTCAATGTTAGAGATCAAATATTTCTCTTACTTTCCCATATCATATGGGTCTCTTCGATTTACGTTTTCAACTACACTCTTCCCATCATCCACGTGATATTCCACAAAATATACCATTTTCTCTTAGGATGATAAGATATAAAAATCATGTAAGTCACTATCAATAACATCCATCAAGAATGTGCAATTCACATAAGAATCATTAAATTAATCTCTTTTAATCATCTGAAAATATCAACCTAGTTATATTTGAATAAAAAGGTGAAAAATACCCATGGTAGTTAATTTGATTATATCAATAGACATTAGATAGTATTCTATTTCATAAAATGTAAATATTCCAGTATTATTTATTTTCAAAACCACTTCCTGATAAAATTAATGGAATTTAGATCCATTCACATTGTAAGGGCCGAACATCCTAGCTTGTATTAAAGGACCATGAGAAAAGAAACATCAAATATTATAACAATAGAGCTCGTGTATCTATATTAATGATCATGAAAAAAACATACATTATTATATTTAAAAAATAAATGTGTCAAAAAATATCTATATTGGTTTAAATATTTACAAATATACACATCTAGTAAACCATTGTACAATTACATTATTAATAACATATGTTATATATTTATTATTTCATGTTTTGTCTCTATTTATAATTTTTGATTTTATACTACAATCTTAAGTAAATAAATATTATATTTCACTATTTAGTAGCATATGAATAGCAAACCATAATAATTTAATTTCTTAGAGTGTAACATTTTAGCTCCTCTCAACTGATCAGCCAATAAGGAGGGGTGTTTTTCAATTTCCCATGTAGTTGAGATAGATTTTTTGTGTCGTCAACATGTCAAACACAATGGAATCATATCTCAATACCATCCAAGAATCTAGAACAAATGCTAAAAACTACTATAAAAAATATCCTTTAGAAATAGAGCCTTTTGGTTGAGCTTTATTTTTCATGTATGATATTAAATTCCCAATATATATGTGAAATAAAATAAAATAAACATAATTATGATTTAATAAAGTCCCAAAAATTTATTAATAAAATTTAAATAGTATAAATAAGTTCCCCCTAAAATGTATAATTCAATAAATAATGAACATGGTCACCTAATTTAGATTCCTCAACAAAATAAATAGTTAAATTCATCTTATTAGTAAAAAATGATGGAGGAAAGATTATCTTTATAGCACAAAGTTTCATCAAAAATTTATCCTGAAGGGTTTAAATCTCAAATTGTGGTAGTGTTTTATAACATAGTTATTTGAAAAATTTGAAAAATTGTAAAACAATTGGAACAACCTTTTCATGTAATAAAGTATGCAATTCCAAAGGTAGTAATTTCTATAACCAAATATGTGGAATGTGAAATTTCAATCAAATTATCCAATGACAATTAAAGCCAAAAAACTATGAGATGTTACTTAAATACCCATCAAATATCATCATCAATTTTAAAATTGATGTTAATTTATCTTTATCTATATTTTTCATTTTAAAAAATTTCATTTCATGCTTTTAATTGTCATCTAGATAGAGATCACACTTTTCATTCCTTATTTGTATATATTTGAAAGAATTGAGATGATATTTATATTTTCCATGATATTTAATCAATGTGAAGATAAAATTATGAAAAATAAATTCTCAACATTCATAACATAAATATTATGCAACAAAACTAAATTCCCAATACATAAGTTAGAAGAATACAATTTCTTTCTTCCATTCTTATGTTCATATTTAACTTCATGATGCACTTCAAACTCATTTCCCAATATGAATCAAATAATGTACCTTCCCTAATTATGTTTGAAAATTTCAATGTTGTTCTAATATTTCAGAACCATTCAGAAACATTAGAGGTGTTCATTGATCAAAAGAACCATTGAAATTTGGCTGGTTCAACTAATATCTACGAGATAGATCGAGAAATATATTATAAATCAAGAAGAACAATTTTTTTACATTGAGCATGTCATTCTATATCAAAATCAAGGTTAAAAATGAAACAAGGCCCACATTAGAATGTGTTCCATCCAGTTAAACTCTCAGGTGCATGGAATTCACTAATGGTTCACATTAGAGCAACATTTATTTAGATCATTATTCTATAATATGAATCATATATAAAAAAAAATGGTTCATAACTCTTGTAATTATTTAATTACCGGATTCTACTATACATCAATATAATTTCTACGAATTTATTTCCCATGAATAGTCATTGAAAAGAAATAAATTGTTTTTTACCTACATGTACATTGAGGAATATTGAAAGTGATCTAAACAACAACCCAAATTTAATAATTGGTTATCAATGTCCTATATGGGTAGAATGCATCGACAACAAATCACAATCACACATTCCTTGGATCAGATGAGAAAGATAGATGTAATGAATCAAATGTCTTCTATGATTGTTAATATTTTGGATGTCGCGTTAACCCATCATTTTTATTATATATAAAATTCCACATCATGTAATTAGTGGGTTATATCACATGAATAATCATTGCAATTCTGGATTTAAAGGAATGTAATTCAAAACCATTGTAGGTGTGCTCTTTTACTTCTTATTCATTTTAGTATGTTAATTCAAACTCTCATCATCCTCCATTCAAATCCATCATGAAGAAGAATATTTTTTCCATTATGTCGTCTTGAGCACTCTCCCAAAAAAACATACAAACATTGGGAGATGAATATTTTTTTGTATAATTAAAACCAACATTGTAGAAAAAAGTCAAATCATAAAATTACACAGGGAAAAATGCATCTAGAAATAAATCACACATCAATTCCAATATCAGGGACATCACCTTATTTGTAATTACACATACGCATTATATATGGTACGAAGTCAGTAGAAAATGATGTTTTTAAAATTTCAGTCATTCCATATATATAACTATTGATTTCCAACCTCAACATAATTAGGAAAAAGAATTGTCTACTAAGTGAAATTTTATGTTACATAAGTCTCCATATAATCAAGAGATGTATCCTATTATATTTTACAATCTTGATTTGGTTGTCCTATAGTATCATAATTATCACCTGCCATATTTCTATTTGTAGCACCCTCAACATGTTATTATAATATGTTTTTATGTTTATAATAGTGTCATTAAATGACAAATGAATCGTTTATATTGTTTTTCATTTAATTTTACATTGTAAATAAATATGAGTGATCATTCAGTCAATTAACATCAGTGATCACACATTCTATAATGTTTGATTCTCTATGCAAAATCAAACACAAATATTGAGCATAGAATTGCATTAATATCAAGTGTTTAGTTACTTCACCATTATTTAGTCATTTTATAAATTAACATTTAGTATATGGACATATTATTCTTCTATATATGGATCCATTATAAATTGAAAAATCAAAAAACACCTCTAAACCCTTAGCATTAAATGTTGTTTTCCTCAATAATGAGCTCCATATTTTATCCATATATATCATTATGTTCCCACAAATTATTTTATAAAATGAAAACATATATGTATTAATATATATTGAAAGATTCAATGGTAATATATTTTAATTTGTGATCGGTTGTAATAAAATAGATTCAAGATTTTATCAAAATGTAGATTCATGGTATGAATAGACAAGCTATAAGAATTTAATGTTGCGTTGGATATTGAGGAGTCTCCCAGAATTGATAATAAGATTATTTGTGATAAACATACTAATAATAAAAATATTATTTTTATATTGGGTTTGACCTTCAGAAAAGATACATTTGAAAAAGAATATATGGATCAAATAACACATTGATCCAAATCTCCCTAACCACAAACTCAAAATGTCTCGATAATACTAAATTTAATAAATGATTCATTAAATGTGTGATATGTTTTTGGAAATATATAAAGTGGATATATATATATATAATTTATATAGTAATAATATTCTTAATTTTCCAACGAGCATTTACGAAAGTTTTACAGACTCCTTGTTGGCATCCAATAGACCCAGGATCAAATTCGGGCAAGGAAAACATTTTTGGGGTACTATAGCACCAGTATAGAAGGTCACTGTATTAGTCCTATAGTAGTGCCAGACTTTAAAAGTGGTGGAATTTTTGAGGATTTAAACTATATCAGTGGTGGCACTGTAGAAGGAATTGTAGTTGTCTTGGTACTATAGAAGGCACTGTAGAAGCATGGGTAATGTAGTTGCACTATTTTCTAAAGGGACCATATGGCCAAAATAGGGCTTTAAATCATAGTATCTTGGACACTTTTCCCTCGTCAGTAGTGCATTGTAATGGGACTCCCCCTACCCAGTCTAAAGATTTATATTATTCGATAAGAAAATGAGGATTCAGCCCTAATGTTTAAAAACAATTTAAATCTTCGTCATAATTTTTTTTTTAAAAATGAATCCATAATGATTTTTAATTTTATTTTATTATTAATAGGGAATTATGATTAAATAATGTGTTAAAAAACAAACTATTAAAGAAATACTTATTTTTTTTATAATTATACAATATTTATATAGTCACAGTGGTTTATAATAATTTTCTGATGCTAGAAAAATTAAAAAAATTGTTCTTGTATAAAACATGTGATGACTGTTTAATCAATAAATCCCCATTTATGGATTATATAATTGATATAGATAAATTTAAATAAATAATATAAAAATTAAATCATTTTTAATTATATTCTTTGTTACCAAATAGATATCACACACCCGTTACAGACCCTACCAACTAACATTATCATTGAAACTTCACAAGGGTTAAAATAATTTTATCGTGGTTTAAAATGATAAAACAATCAATACCATTTCCCAGGGTGAATCATAATATCCCTTAATATTCCATTAAAATTGAATGGAATAATAAAAAAGTGTTTCCTAAAATAATGAAAACATAAAATCATACTTCTACTATATCTACCAGAATATATTTCTTTCAAAAATAGAAACAGAAATCATTCACAACCTAAAAAATATCTCATATAAATTATAATTTTAATATAAAATAATGATATAAACTAATAGCTTATGAATTGGTGCTTCAAAATTTTATTTATTTTTGCGTGATTTGAGAGAATTATTCTAAAAAAATCATAAAAAACATTATCTTAATATTTTCAAAATCAACATTTTCAATGATGAGTTTTCTGATGTTATTCTTCCAAAAATGGTTTTACCGCATTGGTATGTATAAGGGTTATTAATTTTTCAATAATAATATTATGATATTTTATTTTATTGAACATTATATATTAAAAACCTATTTTTTAAATGTTACATAACCAAGTGTTTTTTAAATTCTTTATAAATAGAAATTTCAAAAAATATTTTTTGAAGTACTATTGGTTATGATTATATCAGGCCCAACATAAACACCATTGAATGTATATTGATGTTTCATTTTATTACTAGTGCCTAGTCACATTTCAATATTTGGCATCTTCTCATTATTTCACTAATTGATGATTTGCTGTGGACATGACCTCATGTTGTACACTAGTGATCTTATAGTGGATTACATTTATGGTTTATATCAAGATGTTTATACCATCCAACTCGACCGTCCTCTTGAATTGTATGTTTATTTTTCATTTGTACATTTATTATATTCTTTATAATGGGATATATTTTCAAATTTAGTAAGTTATATATATTAATTATGTAATTTATTATTTATTATATTCATTAAAATAATTTATTTTATATACATGTAAATATTATGTAAGTATGAACTATGTTTGATTCTTGATAAATATCCACTACTAATTTATTATGATATTTTGGGGAATCCATCCCCAATGTCCTTTAATTGACAATAATTTTTTTTCACCAACATATGGTGATCATGAACATGAATCTAAACTTGTGATATAATATATCTGATGATGTAGTAGGATGAACCTTGTTGGTTTGTTAAATACCAAGACCCACCTACCAATATTATAGAAATCAAGCTAATATCCTCACTATTTCATGAGAGAAAAATTATTCCATCTAGTACATACCCCATTATCCATACCCCATTGTTTGAAACACATCATATATTATATTATATAAACTAGTTCTAATGAAACAAGCTTCACATACATGGACATTAAATTAATTTTTCGGAATTATTAACTCACAAAACCAACTAACACCCAAAGACCATATTAGATTAGTGGAATTAGAAACATGGGAAAAACGTCAATTCTTGTGTAATATCTTCAATTTTTCCCTCAAATATTGTTCTCTTATTTTTTTCTTACATAAATCCTTTATTTATAACCTAAAGAAAATAAATACTATGAAATCATGAGCTCAGATTCTCAGTAAGACTAAACAAGGGTGATTTTTAAACATAAAAATGAGTGTAAAGGGTATCAAAATGTGATCAAATCCTTTGAAGACCAAGGCCTTCATATAAAAAGTAAATTTGATTCATAATAAATTAAATAATTCTAAATATATAAGATTATAAAACTGAAATGAGATATGAAATTGTGGCATACACATCAACATGTAACATTGTGAACATCCATAAATAGTAATAGGTTCACTATTTAAGGAAATGTAATCGTTCCCTTCCATAGACATATAGACTTGGAAACTAAGTCCACTCATATATTATGGACAGGAATTTCAGGTTCATGAATAGAGTTGTGAATATGAAATCAGGTTCAAATATAAAAAATATACCTCATGTGTTATCCTTCTTTCTTAATGCATCTTAGGGAGATATAGGTCCCACCAATCTCATAATAAAATTATATATAAAAGGTCAATAAGATCATAAAAGATTATATGATAACCCATGAAATGAAATGGAAAACACAAATATGTAACAATATCAAAACATATGAAAAAGATATTGGTTTCAGAATCACTACATAAAAATGATAACCCTTGAAAGCAATTTGGTTTCATAAAAGGCATTCCATCAAAACAAAATCCATTCAGATAAAAAAATATTAATTTTATTATTGAAATATAACAATGTATAACATCTTAGATGAATAAGGATTTAGAAATATCACTTGGAACATGAATTTTACTTCAATATATCTTATTAAAACACTAAATATTTCGTAAATCCCTTCCACTAAAGACACTTTTAAAATATATAATTGAATCAAAATATATTTATTAAAACTTTTCTTGAGGAAAATATCATTTCATTGTTGAAATTGGTTTATTTTATTATAATGGTGTCCAATTTTAAATGAAATAATTTTCAACAAAAAAACCATGTAATAATGTAATAAAATAATGAAGGAAATAAGACACCATTACTTCATAAAATTCCCTTTATGACTTATAAGTTAAAAAACAATCTTCTCAATATTTTTCTAGAAAATTGAAAAAGTACTTCATTAGGAATATAAAAGGATTCTATTAATACATTTTTATAGAAATGTACCAATGGGTAAACTTCACTTTAAAAATTTATTGTTGAATATTAAAACATTTTATGGATACATTTTATTAGAAAAATTGTTATTTATAGTAAATATTTCTTAGTAAATAATTACTTATAAACAGTCTCAAATGATAATAAGATTACTAAATTATCCCATACCAATTTATAATCAATAAAATCATATGAATCATTATATATATAAAGTTATATTCATATTAAAATTTCATAACCATAAAAATAAGTATTATACAAACATTAATGGGAAGCATAAACAACACACAAAATAAATAAGTGGGGTATAAAGAAAATGTCCCACATAAATTAAGGTGAGACAAAATAATCCCTTACATTAGGTATGGGCACTTTAGTATGAATAATAAATGTAAGTATATTGTAATATATTATTTTATTAAATTATTTTAGAACCATATTTACATTTATTATATCATATAGGATCATATTAATTCCAGTTTAATAATATTTCATTATTACGCTTCTTTTTCGTGTTGACTACTTTGTTTTATTATGCTTTTTTGTTGAATATGTTCTGATTCATATTCATAGGTTATAGTTATACATATTCCATAATTATATTAATAATATATATATATATATCATATTAAGTCATTCTATTCATTTATATAATTCATTTTTAATCGATAATGTGCCGAATGAATAGCAGCACATCATGGAGAGGGTAGGTCGTATGTATACACGAGCGACAATATCATTATAATAATTGTGAATGGTATGTAATTTGATTGTATATATTTTATTATAAAATTAATATAAATTTTTAATAATAATTTATAGTAATTATATCTCATATAATACCCTACCATGTAAGGTGGTGGTGAAAAAAGATTACTCCATGAGGTGGAGACGGTAAGCCGTACTTACGCACGCAAGGTCATTTCATTTTTAATAGGATGTACTGATGTAAAAATGGGGTTTCTCCCTTAACATAATAATATCTAAGAATATATTTTATAGTATATTTATTACTTTATAATTGATACAACTTATGAAGTGGATGTAGAGGAATAAATAGTTTTTAATTAATCGGTAGAGGAGATTACATCTTCTTCGACGAGTATCCTCTAGATCTCCTCTTAATGACACTAGAGTAGGTCAATTGAGAATACCATAACCCCTAAAATTTAAATAATGAATTTTATAATGGAGATGTTCTAGGTATTGATCATTTTTATGTCTCTCTCTGATGTGAAGTTTTCACGGAGGATGTACCCCATTATAATTGAGGTTAGGGGCACATTTGGAATCTCTAAAAATAATAACTTGTAATAAAATCATATCCCATCCTAAAATCACCAAACATTCTTATTTTATAATATTAAATCATATAAGGTTGTAATAACATAAAAAAATAAAAATTTTACATCTTATGGATTTATATTAATGCTTTTCATTTTGATGAACCCATAATAAATAAATTTTAATTTAAATTGTGATAATATCCCTTTAAATAATAAACAGTTATAATTATTTACTTAAATCTTGTAAATATTCCATAAATTAAAACATTACGATATTTTTGAGAAAATAAAAATAATATTTTAATTTTTAATGAATTTTTCGATTTTTAAATTATTTAACAATATATTAATTACATAAAATATCATTACTTTTAATTTTGACACTATGTAGTACATTCTATTTTAACAAAATCTCTAAACAAGATAAACTTGAAAAAAAAATTAATACCCTCATAAAATGTCATAGTAATCTAGAAAATTATTTTATGACATTAATTAATTCAAATCCTATTTATTTTAATACTTTTAATATCATTCATTTGTTCATTCTATTAATAAAATAATTATTGTATCACTATTATTTCACCACTAAAGGTAAATATTTTGTATATACAATTTATAAATTAATAAAAATGATATAGATAATTATTTTCTATTTCCACAGACTATTTATGTTCAAAGATATATCATATTTATACAAATATAAATATTATTATACTTATATGAAATGTGAGTGTGAAATTTTCTCAATTTCTATTTTTATTAATATCTATGTAATTTTGATGAAAAATTTTACATTAAATGAATCAATTTAGAATATTATGGGTTAAAGGTCTAATTGTTACCTTCCAATAGCTATTATAAATTTTTTATGTTCATTTAGATTCCATAAATTTTTATTTTCATCCAAATTACTTATTTGAACTTTTACTATGGTAAGTAAATATATCAGTTTTACTATTGCTTTTAGAAAAAATAAATAGTACCAACATAAAAAATTTAGACCTCCTGAATCCAAATTTTAAATAAATTTTTTAAAATTAAAATCAAATAGGTTTCATTAATTAATTTAATAATTATCTCGTCTTACTATATAGATTAGCTAAAACATGCAAAATATTAAAATATTTTTTAATCTAAATGCAATGTAAAATTAATTCTACTAACCTGTATAATATTAAATGATAAAATGATAATATATTAATATTTTAAAACTAATATGTAATATTAATTTCCATAAAAAATATTTTGAACAAAACAAGTTATGCCTCTTTTCCGGATAGTTTGGTTTCCTCTAACATGTGTTTAAGAATGTGTTTATTGAGGTTCAAGAGGATAATCGAGCAAGGATTATTCTTTAGATGTGGTATATGTTAACTTCCTTTTGGATCAGTGCAACCATCATAATACCCCTAAAAAATATTGATGTTGGCCTATAAACAATATATGATAAACACTAGGTGGTGTAATATTTGGAAGTAATTCATTGAATAGGGATTAAAAATATCAATGTTTAAAGCGTAGAGTATAGGTGGTGAGAATGAATTTGATCTACCATTGGGGAAGAACGATAAGAGGTGACATTGGAATTTGGGACAACATGGGTTCAAGATTCCGTTGAGGGAACATCACAAGGTTCTGTAGTACCCATGTATCCTTAGGAGAGGTATTCCCAAAGATGGCCTTATTGTCTAGTAAGAGAATTCCATATAAAATAATTGAGATACCTAATTTGACATAATGCTGACATTGTCTTCCCCATGATTGTTCATCCTGGGAAATGTTGTGATTCTAGATAAATCTATATTATTAATGGTAGAAACCAATGCGGAATGTGTTCACCTTCTAGAAATTGGGTTTTTCCAGGTCATAGATAGGTTGGACCTTAAATGATGGTATGCATCTCTGACGGACATAATGGTTTATCCATGAACATAAAAACAATATCAAGAACCAAATCTCATTGTAAGAGTCATGCTTTTCAATGAGAATTATCTAGAAGAATGTCCTCCCCATGATGACAGTGACGATGAAGATGATGAAAAAATAGAAGGAGAGGAAGAAATATAGGATGAGGAAGAAGAGGGAGTAGAATAAGAGGAAGAGGTTGATTAATAAGATCCTAAATGTGGGAATTCACAATGGATAGTGGATCATAAATGGATTCCATGGGAATGTGGAGATATGAAAGGCTCTAACGGGGGACTTGTTGTGTCTCTATCCATAAGTATTAGTTACGTATTTCGCATCCCTTTTCATTTGAAACTCAAATCCATCATATTTCCATGGTCTTGTTCATGAGAACATCAGTGATGATTATGAAACCCCACTACAAGGGTTTTGAATGTGAAAATGGATGTAGAGGTATGTTCTCATGATCCTGCACCAAAGGATGAGAATGTAAATGAGCCAATTATGGTTGAGGAAGTTGATGGTGGTCTAGATGAATGGATCAAGGTGATGACCTCAGAAACCCATATTATCCCAATAATTCCTAGGGTTCTTGGGATGATCATAGAAGTAACATGTACTAAAGGGTATCCAACGGTGGAAATCCATGTAGTGACTTAAGGACATGATCCAGTTGTAGTTAGACCTGGTGAATTTCTACCTTCATAAATTCATATCCATCACCTAAGGAACATGTTAAACAATGGTGTGGGATATCCACTAGAATATAAAGAGGTGAAATTTTTGAAACACTCCACCAGGTATCTGGAACTAAATGAGGGTGGAGTGAAGATAGTGGATAACTTATAACCATATTCGAAACTAAACATCTATATCTTATGACCAGGTATGGGGATAGAAAATTGAGGTTTGAGCACAAAACATGTTGGGAAAGGTGACCTATCTCAAAATTACATCTGATGTCTTCTGGAATGCTATCCCTAGATGGTAGGTGAGCCGATGTGTCATTGGACTACACTATTAGGGGGTTCCTTATAACATGAAAGCTAACGTGGGTCCATGTAAAGGGATGTGTGAAGCATGGATATAGATTACATGAATGTCCCTAGGGAATCTAAAACTCCATGTCTTTTACCACTGCAGATTCATACATGACAATGTGGAATATGCGTAGGTAGTAACAGATTTATCCCCATGGATCGTGTTCTTAAGGGGCCACATTCCAAGATCAAACAAAGTCTGAGGGTACCTATTATTGAGAATATATTAAGATCATATTTCTCATACCAAATTACCTAGGTTTAATGTCATAGAGTGTGAAGTATGTGTGACCATATTAATTCCTTTTAACTAGGATGTATCCATTGAGTTAACATCATGTTGTAATGATGAAAATTCCATCCATTTTTTCATCATGCGACTATGACATTATGCAATAGATAGATAGATTCATCCAAAAGGATAAGTCAATGGTGTATAAAATTATTTTTTGTTAATGTGGACTAAAGAGAACCACATTAATCCACATTATATCAATGGGTAATTCAGACCAATATACTAAAATGTGATTTTGTAATTTTGTGGTTTTTCTAAGGGAAAAGTGTTCTTTATTTACTATGTATCCCATAAGGATGGGAACAAAACCATGTGTAGTTCTATAGTGGTGGAGTGGAAGATGGAATAATATAATGGAATTTAATATATTTTAATAAAATAATATTTTTCGTTTTATGTATACAATCCTCCTGAAAATAGATATTAAAAATATTATTTTAAGATCATAAAGTTCAGGCCAATTAAATTAGAGATGTGAATTGTGGCTCCATGAGGAACCCCAAGGTGATTGATGTCCAAGGAGGCCCATAATCCACACTCCATACCTCTAAATGATACTAAGGACTGGGAAAATATGGTTGAGTTTGTGATCCTGTTTCTAGGAATAGGGAAAAAAGGTTTATGTGTCGCTATGTATATAATAATAATGGAATCAAGAAATATGTAGTTCTTGAAGAAGTCATGGCAGGTGATCAATATCGTGGAAAATGTCTTCTAAGGTGGAGACATTATAGCACTATGTACTTTGTCATCATACAACTAGGTTGCATAAAATATAGTATAATATGATACAGTAGGGATGCGAGTTGTTGTTTCGGAAATCAACTCGAAACAAAGATGTTCTATAACTTAGTTTAAGGACATAGAGTTCAAAATGAAAGAGGATGCTCTTGAATAACAATTATATATTGTGGCATCATGATGAAACCTTATGAGAATGAGGGCATAGATTTCCATCACTGCACAACAAACTTCTAATAATGACTCACACATAGGTAAATGTCACTGAGGATAAGAAAAAAAGTGTTTGGTAGAGTTTGTGGTCAAACCCAGAGATGAAGTGTATGGAAATTACTACATATCTGATAAAGATGGTAATAAATCCATTTGTTGGTCTAGAATTTCTTATAGTTTGACATCATGTTGTAGGTATATGTTGTACGGTTTAATTTTATATTGGAAGCAGCAGTTTATTGTCATGCATTTCAAGGGACACATTCCTTTTAAGGTCATGCAAAAAACAACCATCAATATTGTTCTGTTTAATTTCATTCATCTAGGAAACAACAGTTTAACCTCACATCGAGTGCTAGAGCACTTATTTTAAGGTTGTAGAGATCTTAAAATGGTGGAATTGTGTATTTTATCATGATTCAACTAGAATGGTGATTATTTGTGCAGATTAATTTCATGAAATAACGATGAAATTGTAGTTTAACATCACGAAATTTAGTAAGAACTATTATTTTATCTTCATGTTGAAATGAACTTCAACGACGATCCTTTTAACGTCTTGCCTCTATGATGAAATTTTTTTAAACCTTGTATGATTAATTATCCCAATCACGTGATGTACAATTTTGGTAACAAGGTATTGGTGGGTGGAGTAACTAGCTCACTATCGATGATGAACAAATAGTATGCACCATTAGGATAGATGTTATGGATAGTGTGGGGTCCTTCCCATTTGGGCTCCAACATTGGAAGTTTCCTAGAAGGTATCATTGGTTCCATTAGAGTCAATACCATGTCACTAGGAGGGAATGAATATAGGAGACTTTTTTTGTTGAAATCCTTGGCTATCTTGTTTTGGTTCCTATATAGATTATACAAGGTCTATAGAGTGTTATTTTTAAGAGATTCGTGTTAAACTAGATGGAATTATTATATAATATGTGGAATTTTCTAATAATAGTGAGATGTACAGAGTGATGGAAACTAAATCTTGATGGTCAGAACTACCATTGCTTCTTACACCAGGGAATATGGAGTCACGAGTGTGGAATTATGAGACATCGTCCAATAAGCCTAGAGAGTGATGGGGTGATTGTACATCCATAGTCTCTTTTTCACACCCACCATATTCTTCAAAATGTTGGATAGGGTCTTTATGAACACCTCAATCTATCCAATTTATTTTCGATGGTAGATATAAGTGTGGTCTGACTGGATGTTATATATTGTCTAAAAAAATCTTGAAATAAAATTCTCAGATGTTGGTGTCATTGTTGGTGAGTATTGTGTGAAGAAATAAATATAGATGGATTATTTCGGAGATCGTGAATTGAATAATATATTGGGTAATTACTTGCATGGGAGGAATAACATTTTACCACTTGGAAAAAAAATTGTGGTGAAAATGAACCTTCCCTGGTGAGTTGTTGCTCGTAGGTATGCCCCCACAACATCATGTCCGTATACAGAAAAGGGAAATGAGTACATTGAATTGTTTAGGGGATTTGGTATTCATTTCATGATGTTTTCATGGATTTAAATTTATGAAACCGTTTGTAAAACATGATATACTCATCGACAATGGGGGTATATAAGTATCCCAACCATCAAATCTCATGGGAGATCTTCATCCCTTCGCAATGAGCACTGTATGAATCGATATGGATTCTAGTATGACGTCATGAATATCATCTATTCAATTAATAAGAGGATAATTCCATCAAACCCACATTGTTAGAGAGTATTATCTAGTCTAGGAATTCTCTGGAGGGTGAACAGAACTGTATGTCAAGGAAATCGCACATTTTCCATTTTGTTCGTAGGGATATTTTCATGCTCAATATACGCAATGAATGGAGTCTTCCAATAATATGTTCCTTCATTTAAATGGGGTCCCGAAAGCCTCGATGGGTATTCATCAGATATAAGGAGGATTACTTGCTACATTTACGTATCTTCTAGAATGATAGGGGATATGAATCTTCAATGCACCTCATGAATGAACAGATCTTCCTGGTCATGTTCAATGAGAGAAGTGGTGAGGATGGAAAAGTTATAAAATCAACCATTTTGTGACTGGGGAAAATTAATCAGCTTTGTCTAGTAAGGGAACTAGGCCATCAGACGGAGATAATTCATGAGAAAGTGTATGAGATATAGATTCCTAATGATATAGATACACTTACTATTTTTTATGACTAGATCAGAGTCCTACATAACATGAATATATAGAACAAAAATCTATATATCCAACTTGAGACCATTGATGAGAGACTGATACTGTACCACATTATTGGTTAAATTATTTGATATAATGGCATAATAAGTTTGTACATCGTTTGTAAGAATGATGAAGACAATCCACACTTCTTGTCTATAGATCCTAGGATCATTGAGTCTTATTCTAGTTGGAATCTAGGAGAAACCATCAAAGTTAAAATTCTAGAATTTAATAGTTGATTCCACTTCAAGGATAGCCTCCTATAGGAAATAAATATCTAGATAAAATGTTGTAGGGTTCGGATGAGAGGCTATGAAATATTAAAAAGCTTGAAACTTGATGGCGTTATATATAATGAACCTATTGTTGAACTGCTATATAATCACCACCAAGTGTGCTAACTGACCTACCAACATTGGAATGTTCATAATTTACATTATTGGATCCAAGAAAAAACATGTTTTATCTCATGATGTTGCAGATTGTGTCTCAACATATAAACTATGAAAAATAGTGCAAGGCATGTATTTTCAAAATAAGAATATACGGTTTCTTTGTTGAGGATCATTTTAATGAGATAGTAAAAAATTTTATTTTCCCCTTATTTGTTCTAGTGGGTGAGAAGTGCACTGAGGGATCTATCCACAGTTGTGATATAGAAGACAAACATCTTCTCTAATACCAGAGAAATCAAGACCGGAGTCTATAAAATATATGTCACGATCTTCTCCAAATTGTTCGTTCACAGTTCATCCAAATGGTAGATTTAACCTTTATTAATGATTTTGGAAAATGGATTATAATTTTAGACAATGTTCATGATGAATCAGAGTATTTAGTATAAGTTTCCATGAAACTCTTAGATCCCTCAAAGATTTCTTTGAGGTAGAAATTGGCTGATATAATTGGTCTAATTTGGTTTCATCTCAATGAATTAGTATCTAGCATGAGAACAAACTTTCTCGATTTCACCCTGAAACTAAATTTCAAGGGGTTCTTATTCAGCTACTATGTAAGAAGGAAGGAAAAAAATTTCAAAATTGATATGATATATTTTTAAAATTGGTGTTAGATGGCCATTTGTTCACCATAATTTAATCCCACTATCATCCCAATGATATTTATGAAGACAGGATCCATAGAATGCTGATATATGGATTTTACATTCTTTAGACTAAAAGTCATTACCTGATAATGGAACGTAGCTTGAGTTGATTTGAAAGAGTAATATACCACAAATTTTTGGGGTATTTGGATCTAGTTATACATGTAATATCCATCCCAAAATGCGGGATCCTAAAATCCATTAGTGGAATCGATCAGCGACTCCATCACCAAAAGGGGAAAGTTTCCTTCAGGTTGTGGAAGTTGAGATTCTGGGAGTCTATGTATACACTGATCTATCTGTTCTTCTTCTGGACTAGGATGACATTGGCCAACCATCATAGGTACTGAACATCCTTGATGATGTTATCTTGAAGAGCTAATCATCTTCGGCCATGACAATGGAACCTTGCGACGGGTTCATCTTCTCGGGAGTATTTATAACCTACGATGAAATATCGGGAGGCAAAGAGGATGGATGAAAAACAGAGGGTCTAACCCTAGAATATCTTCATAACTATAGAAAAACACATCATGATTTTGCTCTAAGAAATTTACATACTACTACTATTTATGTATAGGCTTGGTTCAACTGATCAGTGTTGGACTCAAATCTATTTCAGTTATAATATTCACCTATACCAACTCATTTATAGTTATGGAGATTCCCCCTTCCAATGTGGGTGGATTGTATTTTAAATAAAAAAATTTCATTCAATTTAGGTGAATAAATGGGATGAGATGTTTCATCCAAATAGCATATTCTGGAGGAGCATTTGTTCCCTCTTGAGTGTTAGTGGACCTTCATTAGAGATATCCCGTAATATTGATACCACTGTGAAACTGGATGTCGACCCACTGTCATTAGGACTTTGACCGAGGGACCTACACTTCATGATTTCAATGTTTATTTGGTAGGTATAATAGTTTAGTCTCAACATTTTTGGGTGTAACATGCAGGTATGGCATACTTCTATATCCATGGAGTGGAGTACTGATATGTGGATACTGGAAAATTATGTGGAGAAGGTGCGAAAACTATAGGATGTATGGGCCGATTTAAATAGGCACATATGACACCATGGGCATGAGAAACTTCCATGTGATTCAAAAAATCATTGTACTTATGAGACCCTTTTTTGAGAACCATTTCCATTAACCTTTACTCTCACTGTTAGGCATCACAAAAATGCATGAAACTGGTGTTGATGTAGGGCCCAATATGATTACATTTTTATCAACCAAATACAGATTCCAGTCCTTGAACATATAGGATGTCAGGATGTAAGTCCGAGGAACCTATGATAAGGGCTCTAGTTGAGGTGATCAGTGAGATCAACATCTTGTGGTTTCCTACATTTTGGAATATTTATAATATTTTGATGAAGGGAACTAAATAAATATCTAGAAACCCGAGCCACATTGTTTTAAAAGGATTAGTTTTTCATTCTAGTGAGAGAAAATTTGGAGCCTGGCCTTAATGAGGGGCTGGGGGATGACTGTAGGATATATATTGATTGTATCTCCTGGGTGGTGGGGGTGCATTATGTGGTAGAGGGTGTATTTTTTCCACAAGAAGGGCCAAGATGAATGCGATACTTTTGGTTATATCCCATAGCATGGCTATGGGTGAGCCTCTTCTGGTAACAACCCTATCCTCTTTGGTGCCTATATTTATGTGATGACATATATTTCATTCTTTTCACCACTTCTAGTAGGAATTGGACGTGAAAATGTGTGTTCCTACATAGCCTACTGTAATGAATTTTCTAGGATGTGATATTTATCAGAAAAAATCATGAAATCCACCAAGGAAATTCGAAATATTGTGTGAGGGAACAAATATAGTCCTAACATTTTACATGCAAATCAACAAAAGATGCTCTTAAGTCAGTGACATGCCAAGAAAATATGTGGGGCATGACTACTTGTAAAAACCTCTACAACTCAATTATATGTAAATTTCATATATTTAAAAATACATTTCTATTAAGTGGTGGTGATGAAATGGTAAATAAAATGTATGTTTAGATCATCCAAACTAGTGATTAACCATATTGATAGCTGACTGTATCATAAAAACGCATTCCCTTCCAATTTCTACACAAACCACAATATCTTGGAAGCCTCTAGGCTCTTTGGGGTTCTCAATAAGGATCCACAACATGATATGAAGTTGGAATTTTGTTTTAGTAGGTAACCCAAAACATTTAAGGCTGGGACCATAGCGTTCTGAAATCCATTGTTACTCACATGTTTTCTACCAATTCTGGATATGGTATGTTATCAGGTGGGATCCCAACCTATTTAATTTCCAATTCTTTTAGTATAGTAGTGAGAGTAGTTATCAGGCATTCCTAGTGGGGGATCTTATCCAGTTCCGGACCCCGGACTACCCGTTTTTTGACGGGATCATAATCATTATTGGAAGGATTATCAAATCATGGAGTGGCTGGTGGAGCGTCTTTTTTAATGACCATGGAAACATCTCGATACAGATCCCAATGAAGATTATCACATCAATCGGGTGGATTTAATGATAGATATAGTTTCTCCATACCATAGACTCCTAAATATAATGGTCGAGATGCAAGCGATTATCCAGATCCATCAGGGGAAGATAGTTGAGGAGGACATGTGGCTCTTCCTACATCCATAGAAAAGGAGGGACTACATTTTACCAAGGATAAATATATTATGGAAACTGTTCGATGGAGTGATCTCCAAGGAGTTACTTAATGAAATCCCATTGATCTACTAACAATCTGATTAATGTGGCCGTATAGAGGTCAACCTCTATCACTTATGAAATATAGGTTTGGTCGGATGGTTTGGAGGACTCGACCTAATTATTATCCTTATTAGCATTCTTACCAACATGAAATGAGGAAAATGATTCGTTGTGGCCATATACATTCCTCTGCATGCGAATTACAATAATGGTATTAGTTTCCATATAATGTTGAGATACCTGAGGAGGAGGGTCCTATTCTTTAGATCCAAATATGGTTACCCTCTCTTAGAGATTGCTAAGCTTGACTATATTTAATTTGACTACACTCGAAGGAATACCCTCAATGTCTGCAGGAAATTTTTTTTCCATAGAATGGGATTAATCTGAATGGAATCATACTATCCCATGCACAAGGTTTGCATATTTGGGGTCGATTATTCAATAATTCTATGGATCATGGTGATGTTTTAAACACATAATTACTAAATAGTTCATTGGTATCTAGGTGACATAGGGTGTTGGGCCACAAGCAGAACAACAAAATCAAACACGCACCACAATTGTCCAATGTATTTAAAATTAACATGATTCATTAGATAGAACAACTGGTGGTTTTGTAAGTTTAAATGTGTCTCCCAAATTTTTCAATGGAATAAAAAATCACATACTATGTAATGGACTCTATATTTTTGATGTTGGGGGTATCAATTGTCTATTATAACTTCGAATATTAATCAATGGAAAAAGTGCCCAAAATATTTCATGTTCGGAAGAGGTTTATGAAGCCTCCAATCCCCATGCTCTGATTAGGGATGGATATGGAACTGGAAACAAAATTGATGTGGATCACTATGGAAATTGGCTACCAGCTAAAGAAAATGTCATTTTGGTAGACTAACCACCACTCACTGGGTATTATAATGGAGGTTCTACAAAAAAGATGATCATGTCCCTCTAGGGAGAGGTACTGACAACCGCATCATTTCTAGATCTAGAATCTATCTGTGATGGATTTGGTATGTTCTAATCATCTATAATTCTTTAATAAAACCTCTATTTTATTTCATTTCAGGTATAAAATGATATTGGAGGTGATAGGTAGGATTGCACGGAGATAAAATAGAAGGGAGCCAAAGCTTCTTTCTCCTATATGTACCAATGAAGGGATTCTAGGATATGGTGCATCTCACCTTCCGGGATGATGAAACTTACTTTTTAGGTTTCTTCCATATACTATGATGTAGAAGATTGGGGTGGGGGCTCAATAAATCTTTCCAATTTAGCCTTAGAATCTAAGAAGCGAACATGATTAAAAAAACATAGGACATCTCACAGTTATTCCTTCATTGTATATGGATCTCCCTTTTTCATCATGATGGTTAATCTGTAAAATGAACATTTTTTTCAAAAGGAGGACATTTATGATGCTAGTTGATTTTGTAGAGAGGATATGCGCTTTGATGTTTCAAGATACGAGGAGGATTTATGCATCTGTTATAATCAAAGCATTGGGAAACATCACTCAAACAGTTGTAAGAGTAGGTAGGACCTCCACTCCTATGATATGAGCTACAAGGAGCATATGAGAATATATTTAATGTGTTATAAGTAGGGCCTCATCATTGCCCACCAGATGTATGGGGAGGCCCTTGGGAGTTGTGGGTGATAGAGTGGGGAGGACCACCACTAGATATGGGGAGAACATAGAAATGAGATCTGTGTTTGATTCTTGAAACACGGGGGGGGGGGGGGGGGGGCTCCCTGCTTATCGAAAGTGATATCCAGAGGATGACCTTAACACTAATCACGAATGAAGCAGGGATGACCCCCAGTATTTTAGTTACAAGAGTGGGGAGGAACTATACTCTGGTTGGTTGCTATAGAGGGAGGTCCTCTGTACATGATAGTGATATATTGGGGAGGTCCTTCTCTTTTTTCAGTGATACATTAGGGGGGACCTCATATTGATAGGAAAATAACACTAGGATGACCTCTACATTGATATTCTGTGACATGGGGTGGACATGCAAGAAAAATTTCGGTAATTTGAGGTGGACCTCCACTTGGACAGGTTATGAGAACATGGGGTGCTACTACATGCTTTTCATGAGAGTATGGAGTACAACCAATATTATTTGTGATTTTATGGGGAGGGACTCCATACAAGAACTCGTCGTCCTGGTTTGGACTAAAACATCTTCTAGTGGTTTCAATGACCGAAAGAGTCAACCCATCATGCTCGTGGGATGGTTAAGGCCTCAAATCTGATCAGGCACTTGTGAATCCCTTCTATATGGTGGGAAGAATCTGGTATATTTCACTGGTGGTGGTGTGGGCCACATCAGATATTGCAAAAGATTCCCCCTGATGGGCATCATCTTGAGCCGAGGCTTGATAATGGTGTGGGGATATCCAAAAGGGGGCTGGTGGGGTAGAGATATAAACAACCTCCCCTTTTTCCTTAGGGACTAATTACTGGGGATGAGGAGGCCTTTTGGGAGACCTCTATTGTGGATCATTGGTAATTGTTTTATCTGAGATGAATTTGATATCGCATACCTCATCAGTATAGGGGAGTGAGTCATGGGATCACTCTGGGTGCAGGCTCCTAAATTAGTTGAACGTTGGGATAGGGAGTAGTTTATCCCTACGCTGCCCTTGGGGAAAGAAGTGAAAGTGATGCTTAAAAGCCCAAATGTCATGGACGAGCATGTATCTCAAGGGAATGAAACCATATTGATCATATCATTGAACAAGGATATCTATCTCCCTCCTCTGCATGATCTCCACGGGCGAAACATGTTGAGATTGCCCAGTATCCAAGGCCTTGGTTAATGTTGTGGTAGTGGTAGAATCATGCGGGATTGTTGGATTGATGTTCCTTCTTCCCCGATTTTTGTGGTGTGGTGGAGTATAGTTTATTATTGATGGGGTCCCGAAATGAATGATCATTGAATATTAAATTTGGATACTAGGAAATTGATTTACAATGCCATAGAGTTGTCATGTCTTCAATGATTTGAAAAAATATCCATACTGATGATTTCATAGACCAGAATTCCCAATGATTAACTACCCTAACTTTTTCTGAGTTTCATTCATGGACCACTATTTATTTTGAGGACCTGGCATGGGATAACATGATCTAGTGACATGCTCATCCACTAATGTATCTAACATTACTAATCCCATTTATTAGTAGAAGAGTGCACTTTATGTTCCAAATTATTGATTATGATGCTTTCCTCTGGGGAGTGTCCTCATTCGCACGCTATTTTCTAGAATCATAAAGGATTGTGTCATTGTATGATAGATTCATTGTACTCCACATTACCTCATTCCAATGGTGGGTGACATTCATCACTTCTTCAAAGACCTCTACTACATGATCAAAATTATATGATGGTATTTCAATTCCATTATTCATGGATTCATCATTAGAATGCATCACTAAGTCTATTCCTCCCATATAAATTAAGAAATTGTTTTTGGAACTCAATCCTAGAGCCATCTCCTTTTGGATTCTTGTTAATTATATTTTTTCTATCAGGATATTTGATGGGGTCTAGGAAGGGCAGCAAAATTTTGTTGGAAAGTAGTTACGATGGCCATCAGTGGAATGTATAGAAACTAGAACAATGGAGAACCTATATTCTTCCTCATAAGAGGGGTTCTCAAGGGGTAAGAACCTGAGGCATCCTGTGTCAATCAGAAGGTGTCTTACGCTAGATGCATTTATTTGGTGGTTTTCCTCAGGTATACCTTGTTTTACTTGGGGTGTGACTTGAGTTTAACATCTCGAAGATATGGAGATGGGGTGAACAGAATTTCTCATGCAGACAGATCTAAGAGGTGCATTCCTATGAGGAAGAACCTGTAAGATTACCAGATTGGTGGGTAAAAACACCCAATGGAGGTGGACCTAAGGTGGTGTGTGAATTAAAGAGTATTTTCTCACCATGAAGGGGTATTTCTCTTGAAGTGAGGCATCATGTTTAACCATTTTATAAGATTGAACATCATGGAGGCTTACTACATACCCTGTTTCAATGATGGGGATCAATTCCTACATAGTTTGAAGGTGTGTATTGGGCCTTACTTGTGGCTAGTTAGTCATTACAAGTTGAATTCTCCTGGTTTGATGAATATGAATTTTTTGTGGTTATACACAATGAGAGAATCCATTTTCTTCTATGTGAAACATTGATGTGGAAGGGAAATACATGATAAGACAACCCAAATGGATGGAATGATATCACTGATATGTGGCATCCTTAGTAAGAATCAATATGGATATAGGGAATGTGTTGAAATGGAATGGATGAAATATGAGGGGTGATTGGATTGAATCTTGAGGAGGTTTCTTATATATCCGTGCAGATGGGAATCAAATTTTGTGTAGTTTAGGATGGAGCGATGAGACACCTATGTAGCTAACTCATGGGAACGGAGTTTGTGGATATGGACCCAAATGATGTTTATCCTCTAGTTTGGGGCATGATACTACCATGAAATAATGACTCAAGGGAAAGTCCAGGATGAGAACAGATGTTGGGGTGATCTTTTGGGAGGCTTCTTATTCACTCTTTTTGGGAGATAGGCATCAATGTCCAGAACATTTTGGATGGAATCAGGGTTTACACATGGCTAGATACCAATCGATATGATGGGCTTTATGCATCGTTGGTGTGCTAAAGAGACATGATGCATGTTTCAAGGGATTACATGTAGCATCTACCCAAGGGAATGGAATGGAAGTAATGTCATTTCACTAAGATGTGGGTATGGTGATGGATGATATGATGGTATATGGATCAAAACATCATAGGGAGGTAGATCTGGGGGATGTTTACATTGAAAGGAATATGTTGCATCATGAGGGTACGTCCCTAGGAAGGATCACCAATGTTTACAATTGATTGGGATTGAACCATGAAGAGGCTTCCTATGTATCAAGTTTAAGAAGATATGTATGAAACCCCCATGTTGAATGGAAATGAGCAGCAAATGGGATTTGAAACATTGGAGGCCTAGGTGGATAATTTTCGAGGTCACTACCAGCCTAAATGACCATGTGAGTCATGATAGGTGTGATAAAAAAGTTAGTAGTAGACCTAAAAATCATGTCACAAATGGTGAAACAATGAGAGGTGATGGAGGTATTATGCATGATCACAACCCATGGAGATGAATATTCATTCATTCTATAGGAGGGATTCTCGAAGAGGTTCTCCTTTCTCATGAGAAGGATATCATTGCTTTATTATAGGGTAATGAAGATCTCTGTCCAATGGAGATGAGAGGGAATGGGTAATTCCCGAGGTGTAAAATCCCATGTGAATTTCATGGGGAGAATATAATGTTTATGGTAATATACCAATCATGATGGGGCTTGGAAAATTAACATCATGAATCTTGGAATGGGAGGACTCACTCCTCACACCCTACACTTATAAAAAAGAAACCCTTCCCCTAATGGGGTAGGTAAGGGATCAGGGATGCCATATGTAATTTCCTAATGTACTGGTCAATAGTGGGGTTCGTGTTAGCATGGATATTCTAAAAAGAAAGATCCATTACCATACCAATGACTAAATGAATTAGGTAAGAAAATAAAATAAGGGATACTACCCTAGGGATGACAAAATCACTTCATATAAACATAGAGGATTACAAGAGGAGGTTTGAACAAGACATGAGAGTGTTTCACAAGAAGAGCTCAAATAAGGATCCCAAAGATGAGAGAAATCGATTAATCCATAATGAGGGTGATCCACACATGATTGGAGGGTTGTGTTCAAAATGATAACGATAGAATGAAATATGTATGTGACCGACAGAGGAAGTGCATATAGAATGAGTCTATTCATGCACTTTCATTAGACAAAAGGGAAATGGTAAATGCATAATCACTTGTTGGAACAAAAAAAAGGGGGGCCATGGGGGAGCTGTCATGTAATACCTTATACCATGAGGCTATGTCATGAGTGTAGTTGGGGAAGGGGGGATATTTCTTGTGTGGGTGTGATAGTTAAACATTCATATTGTTTACATGAAAACAGAAGAGATCAATTCTATTTACAGTAAAAATACTCAATAGTGGAATAGAAAAATAGTGGTGCATAAGGGGTGTTTGACGTCACATTAGGGGAATAAGTGGTTAGCGTATGTGCTAGCCCATTACACGCCATTAGATTCATTTTGACACATTTTACATATCCAATTACATATGTCTAGGTTGAAGATACTCTTTATTATTTCATTGCATATGTAAGGTTCTTATGTATTGATTTCTATCTTGTGCGCAGGCCTCCAAACATAAGAACAACTTCCTTGGACATCTTAGAATGGTCTATTGAGTCATATGGTTTTTTTTAGTATTCTCAACAATGCACAATTACAATCCCAAGAAGAATTCCACACCAACAGTAACCCATAATCTCAAACCCTCCTTCTTTATATTAAAATTTTAAGTGATGATAATGAAAAAATTCATATTATAGTTCCAAAATAATCAAATAATGAATAACATATTAAAAAACCACTCTACTTATCCACTATTAATACCACCCAAGTAACACCCCGACCCCAAAATCCCGGAGTCGGTGCATTATTTTATTAAATTTTCATGATCACAAGGGATCAAACCCCGAAGGACCGATCTATTTAGAAGACTTGGAAAATGGATTACATACATGAACATTACATTACATTATAAAATTAAAAACCACAACAACATTGTATCCTTTTACAACATTCATATCCCTTAGACTATCCCTATAGGCCTGTCAAAACATATTTATTCACATCTAGGGAAAAATCAATAATAGAAAGGGGTGAGCTAAGATGCACATTAAGGAAAACAATATAACGGAAACTTTCATAAATAAGAATAAGTATTTTAGAGAATTTATAAGTCTAAAACATAATCCTTTTAAACATAAACATCAGCATAATATGGAAAATATAAATCAAATAATGTCATCTAATTATTCATATGGATATTCTATTAGTCAAATAATCACATGAAATATCAATAGATAATTTCATAATGATGGAATTCATAATGCCAATATTCATAACCACATAGTCAAGGCCTTGTCCCCAGACTAAAATTAAGATTTTATCAAGGACTTGTACCAAGACACTAGATTGTCTCATGAGAATTACTGATGCATCGAGGAGCTATAGTGGGATCTAACTGTCAATTAATAAGTCCAATGATTTTATCCTATGAAACGATTTATACATAACATAAAAATTCATATTAAAACTAGAATAAAAAATGTCAATACTTTATCCATAAACCATGAATACTATAAAAATAACACATCCACTGTCAAACAAATCACAATTGTTTCAATAGAATATAGACTATTTGTATCATAATAAATCAACTTCAAGTATGTTTAAAATCCATCAATGGATGTTGACATAGATGAAATTTATTTTTAAAACTCTTTGAGAGAATTATCCCTTTTCATGAAAACATATAAAACTCACACAATTTATAAATGACAAAATTTAACGAAATTTTTGAATAATAGTGTCACATACCACTTTGAAACTTCTGAAAGGACCTAACATTTTAAAAACATTAATTCCCATATAAATAAATTCATAATCACCATCTTGAAAACATGGGTATTAATGTTATTGATTTAAACGAATAAATATTTAAACATTTTATAATGGTAATCTAGTTATAGTATCCCTTCCATAAAACCTAAAATATATTCCATTTGAAAATATTTTTATGAAACACAGATGTGGATGATAAATAGGTCCCAGTAGATACTCAAATAAAAACAACCTCGGGTAATAAAGAGATTGTTGAATTAACCATTACATTGCACTTTCCATTGGTTGAGGGTACATTCAGCCTTTTTTATAATGAATATAGCTTGTTATTAAATTATCTTAGAACTATATTCATATATATTATTTCATACATTATTCATTTATGACGTTATTATAGAAATTTTATAATTATTTCCATGTTAAATTAACATTTTGGGTAATAATCGCTTTCATTATCGTACATGTTTTAAATTGTTATTCTTGATCGTATCACATAGATCATGATTTAAATACTTCACGAATATCAAACATGATTTATATATCATATATATAATATATATATGTATAATATATAGATATATGGAATGTAAAAACTCCTTTTTTGGAGACGGTACGCCGTACGTACGCATAAATGTTGTTTCCTTTTTCATATCGTATTGAATGGAAGTAAGTGAATAAGATGTATGTAAGTACATAAATATAAATATATTTATATATCCATTAAAATTAGTATTTCATATTATACATACTTATTAAAAATATATATTTTTATAATCATCTATGAGTGGTGAACGTGGAAATGAATCTCATCGCGTCGTGGAGATGGTAATCCTTACGAATGCACGAGCGACAATATCATTATATTGATGGTGAAATAATATTTAATTGTATGTTATATCATATATACAGAATCATTAACATGTCATACTTGTTAATTACATCTTTTAGACTCATTATTATGCCCATATAAATAATTAAGTGTTTGAATAACAAACTACACCACGATGTGGAGACGGTAAGCCGTATGTACGTATGTATGGTGACCTTGTCATTTATTGGATGGATAGAATAACAAGTATAGTTGTACCGTATTTATAAAAAATTCACAGTATGTATAAGATATTGCAGTTATTATTTTGGTACGGAATCAACAAAGAGATATGAAGTGGAAGTAGAAAATATCTCAAACGTGAGTAGTGAAATTAATACCACTTCTTCGAATGTTTCCTATTGAGTTGATCAAAAGGCCTCCATAAATTTTTGTTCTAATCCAAGTAAGGACTCTAGGATTACGTGAGGGAAGTTGGGAGGATATTTGGGCAGGGGTTGGTCGAGCCAAATGGTTCTGTGGTGTGATGTTGAGAGAAGGGGATGTGCCTTTTTATAAGAGGGGTGAGGGTCACTTTAAGAAAATTTTAAAATATTAATTTATTATTCAATAATATTCTGTTTATAATGACACCGAATGAATTTATTTCAATAATTTTATGTTTATGGGTCAAAATCATCTCATCCTATAGGTTTTAGATAATTTTAGTTTACCATTATAACCTTATCATTTAAATTTAACTATTAGTTAAATTGATTAACTTTTACCATGTCTTCTTGTATTATTACATAATATTGTTAATAAACATACTCTAAACATCCAAGAGAATCTCAAGTGGTTAATTAATGACATATATAATATTATTTATGCCCTTTTTCTGAACATTATATTTTTTGAAATATTATATCATCCAATAATATAGTATTTTTTTAAGAAACTAATTTTTTTCAATTTTGACACTATTTGGTATTGTTTTTGGGAAAGTCATAACAACCTCATGCCATCAAAAATAAATTATATAATAAACCCTAACATGTCATATTAACTTTTAAAAATTTAGAAATTCATCAGAGGTCTCAATTTACATTTATTTGGATATTTATAATATTAATTAATTTAATCATTCATTAATAAGGTAATTACTAAATCATCATTGTTTCTAAATAAATTTAATTATTTAATGAATAAAAATTATAAATAATATAAAATTATGTGGGAAATATTATTAAATTTTTAATGAATATATATAGTCAAATTTATCTTATGTATAAACATATATTAAAAATGATTTAGTTATGAAAATTTGAATTTAAAAGTTTTAACTCCTCTTTAAAAATAATAATAATAAATGTCCTAACATAATCCAATTGGACCTAAAGGATCATATTATATTATTATGGTTGGTTTTGGTGATCTCTAACTTATCCAATAGAATTGGGACATGTGTTATGGTAATTATAATATAATTTGTATCTCTAATTACACTAATTACTTTTAACTCTGGAAAAGAAGTCAAAAGTTACTATTGAAAAAAAAATATTTTCATATTATTTAAAAAAAATTAATTACTGATTTCAACCATGTCTTTGGAATTTTTGAAATTCAACTCATAGACGTGGTAAAATTTTGTTTTTTGAATATTTTATAACGTGCCTAGAAGGTGGGTGAAAGACGCTAAAAATATCAATAAAATTTTATACATTTAATTTTATTGTAAAATTATTCCAATGATTCACATTGTAATTATATTGATATTAAATATCTATTTTTACATAAAGTAAATTTAAATAAATATAATATTTATTAAAATAAAATGTCTATTTTGATTAATAAAACATTTTTTATTATTCATGAAATAATTGAATGTTTTCAAAAAAATACAAAAAAAATTATCTATGATAATTTTGATATTCTAAATTCAAAAATGAAGATTATTTTACCAAACTAAAAACATATAAGTAACATTTATTAATATAAAATTAATTCCCATTGTCAAACCCAAAATCAGGTTTCTAAAAAGTAATAATTATCAAATGATTGAAAAGTGTTTATGTAAACTTTAAATGAAATATTACTTATAATGATCTAAATTGTATTAAATGAATAAAAAATAATATAAGTATACTTCCAAACCATTCAATTGTATAATTGAACACTAAAAATTATTTTGATTAAAAAAGTTGTTATCAATTAAAATTTAGTAGTTTTCATTATTCACCCAGATATGATAGTTTTTAGAAAAACACCAAAATTTTATTGGAACTAAATTTTTATGTCCCAATTCTAAAGAAGAAGTTTATTTTGTAAAATTATATATATATAATTTTAATATATTGGATCAAAAAAGGGTTCTCAATTGAAAGACGATAAATTTTCATTTTTGGAAAATACATCCTTAATCTAAAAATTTGAATTTGTTCTCATATTATGTCTAAGAAACACATAATATGGGTGTTAAAACTATATGGGATATATAAAATTCAAAATGCATTTAATACTATACAAAACTGTTTTTTGAACTACTAGTTGGTAAGTATTAGTTATATTGATTAACTTTTACAATGTCTTCTTTTAGATTTAACTATTAGTTATATTGATTAACTTTTACAATGTCTTCTTGTATTCTTACACTATATGGTGTATAATCATACAATAAACATCCAATATAATATTAAGTGGTTCATTAATGACATATTTATTATTATTTAAGGCCTTTGGCTGAACCTTTTAATTTTATGAAAATTATAAAAACCAATAATATATATATTAGTTTTAAAAACTAATTTAGGTCAATTTTTAAATTGTTTGGTATTTTGTTTTTGTGATAGTCAAAACAACACCATCACATTGAAAAAAAAATGATGTAATCAAACCTAACATATCATATTAACCTAGAAAATTATTGTAATTCATCACAACTCTCCATTTATATTTATTTCTATATTTATAAAAATAATTATTAAAAACTTTTATTAATATGGTAATTATTTCATCATCATTTTGTCATAAAAAATTTAATTATTTAATGTATAAAAATTATAAATAAAATAACATTATGTGGGAAATATTTTTAAAATTATAATGAATATTTATATTCAAATTTATCTTATGTATAACCATTTTTGAAAAATGTTCTAGTTATTAAACATTGAATTTAACACTTTTAACTCTTCTTTAAATAAAAAAATAATCAATGTCATAATCTCATCCAAGTAGACCAAAGGGATAATATTTTATTCCTAAGGTTGTTTTTGGTCGAATTATACTAATAATAAAGAATTAGGACATGGGTTATGGTAATTATAATATCATTTTTACCTTTTTTTACCATATTCACTTTTAATCGTTGTAAATAAAAGTCAAAAGATACTATTCATCAAAAATTATTTTAATCTTATTGAACCAATTATTACTTAATGATTTCAACTGTGTCTCTTCTATTTTTGAAATTCAACTCACAAAAGTGGTAAAATTATGTTTTATGCAAATTTTCAAACGTGGCTATAAGGTGGGTAAAAGGCGTCAAGAAATTCAATAAAAATTTTTACATCTAATTTTATTATTAAATGAATACAGTGAATTACATTGTTCTTATATAAGTATTATATATGTATTTGAAGTTAATATAAATTTAAATAAAATAAAAAAATTATTTAAATAAAACGTCAGTTTTAAATAATAATGTAGTGTTTTTCACTATTCATAAAAAATTGAAAGCTTTCAGAGAAATACCAAAAATTCACCCTATGATAATTTTGATATTCTAAATTAAAAATTGATATCTATTGTAACAAATTTAAAACATAAAACTTTAATTTATTATTTTAAAATTAATTCCTGTTGGTAAAACCAAAAAGTGGGGTTTTAAAAAGTCAAAAATATCAAAAGATTGTGATTTCTTTATGTCAAATTTAAATGTAAATTACTTATAATGAAATAAATTTTAAAAAATGATAAAAATAACTAATTATAATTCAAACCATTCATATGTATAACTGAACACTATAAACTATTTTGATTAAAAAATATGTTTTCATCTAAAATTTTGTATTTTTCACTATTCCCCTAAATATATTCTTTATGTGGAAGACACCAAAAATTTATTGAAACTATATTTTTAGGTCCTGATTCTAAAGATGAATTTTATTTTGTCAAATTAATTTTATAAAAATATCAAATATTATATTCAAAAAGGTTTTTCCTTTAAAAAGCGGCAAATGGCATTTTTGAAAAATACTTACTTTATCTGAAAATTTGAATTCGTTCTCATATTATGTCTATGAAACACATAATATGGGTGTGAAAATTATACGGAGTATATAAAACACAAAATTAAGTAAATAATATTCGTAACCATTTTTTGAACGGCAAGTTTGGTAAGTCGTGGTGCGCTCAAACTTAGTGTTGCTTGGAGCACAAGTTAATTTTTTTTTGAAGATATAACATACTATGAAATCATGGGGTGTTACAACCAATCACAACCTATTCCCATCATATGTGAAATCCTTGTAGAATATTTAATTACAATAGAATTCCATTCCCAAACCTCTTCCCCACTTTTATGACCATCTAATCTCAAAAAATGTCCAAAACCATGTTCTGAAAGGAGGTTCCCAAGGAGTAGAATTTAAGAGGAGAAATCTCGTTTCTTTTTCGTTTATTTTATTTTCAATTTCTTTTCTTTTATTATTATCTCATTTTAAGTCCTATCCAATAAGACATGATATATTCAGTACCATTCATATAATACAATTTTATCTTATTAATGGAATATCCATAATCAAACATCTCATATCTTTTTTTTTGGAAAAAATTATAACATCATTCGTGATGTCTCGATTCACCATATTCATGGATGATGATAATTCATTTTTCATTACCTTTTTCATGGTTGTATTAAAATCTTTATTATTGTTATGTAATACTATATTAAATATATATTATAAGTTATATAAAGTTCATGAACAATTATGTAATGATGATATTGAATGAAATTATATCAATTTTTAATGGTTGTAAAAATCGAAAAAATAAACCAATTCATTTTTATTATTGTTTAGTCTAATGAATCATAATAATAAAATTAAAAAAATGATATATGGTATAATTTAATATGATAGAATTATAATAATACAATTTTATTTTACCTTTGATGTTTTCATTCTATTCTAATAGAAAATCCATAACGAACCAACCATTGAAACCATTAGAAGGATGCACCCAAAACGATGGACATAACCAAATATTTTTAAACAATGGGTGGAAAGTTGTTATAAAAAACATATAATGTATTATATATATGAATATAATTATTTAATATTTTAATAAAACTCTTTAAACCATTATACTATGGTTTTGAACACATTTTAATTAAGAGAACTTGAATATAAAGATTTTTTTTTAAAATCCTCTTTTATATTTCCATTTTTACAAAATTCAAAATGAATGTTTTTTGATGTAGGTATTAATGTTTAATTAATATGTTCTAGTTCATGGGTTTATTTATGAGTATGGGTTGTAAATATACCTCCCTCTAATGAAATGGTTATGTTTATGTTGGAATTCATCTGAATGTCTTATTCCAAGTGTAACTACGATGATCACATCATATGGTATTAATGATGGTTACATTGTAAGTTAATCGTGTGGGTTATAAATCATATGGTAGATGTGAGGGATACAATCAAAAGAAATAAATTCTCTATGTTACTTATGTTTTTATTTATTTATTTTATGTATTATGGAATATCATGTTCTCACAAAGTATGTATGTGATAAATTAAAGGTGAGAAGTGTATCTTGTGAAAATTGTTCCATGTGGTTATAAGTATTCATTGAATACATTTTTATCACCTTATTTTTATGTCATGAACTAATCTATTTGTGCTAAAACTATGATTAAATATAATTTATTGTGTTTAATGAAGGGAAAGAGAAATAAATTATCAACATTGAATGTTTTATTAGTAAAATTTTTTAATATAAAAAAATGGACATTATTTTAGTCATATAAACTTTCAATTCTTATGGGTTGTTATGTATAAATTAAAAAATAATTATATAAAACTATAAACTGAAAATAACATTAGGAATTTATTAATTTTATAATAGTTAAATCTGCATGACTATATAATTTTTATGGAAGGGTCCCTATAGTTTGTATCATAGAATGTTTTAGATAAATTTATTTGTTATGATGATGTGAATATAAAATGATATAATATTTTTACCATATAGTAATGTTAAAATGATATAGCATTAAAATATTATAATTTTGATTTATATAATATATTCTTATTTAGAATTGTTTTCTATATAAGTAAAAGGGAAGATGAAAACAAATGCACTGAGAGTATGATATATTTTTAAATCTAGAACATGGAATGTTAGAAATTAGAACTGAGATGTTTGTTATAATAATGGATTAGTTGAAATAGGTAATAAATGTTGGTAGAAATGAAAAACATAAAACCCTTAGGAACTATAATGGAATATGATGATAGTTAACTATTTTATGAGGCAACACCGTCCTAATTTCAGTGGATCCTCTGACCCTGTTGTGGATAAAGGGTGGATTAAATCCATTATAATGATAAATTTTTGTAATGGGGTGATCAGATAATCAAAATATTACTCTTGATATTTATCATTTGGTAGGTGAATCCAACCAATAGTGCTCAATGTTAAAAAAATATATGAGATATAGGGGATAATGATTTCATGGAATGGGATGAATTTAAGAATATTATGGTAGAAAAATATTTTCCTCAGATGGTTCGACATAGAATGGAAAATCAATTCATGGAGTTTAAAAAAATGTATGGAGATTTATTTGTAACATGTGAAGAAAAAATCACTATATTTGGAAGTTATCCTCCTAATAATATTCGGGATCCTGATAGTAAAATCAATCATTTTTACCGAATATTGAAGCTATGATACTAAATTTAATTGGACTCTCTTGAAATTAAAATTACAAGAATATTATCCTATGTAGTGAGAAGATATAAGTGGATTTTCATAATGATCACATATACATTGTTAATGCTAATAAGAATATTTCTATATGAAAATCAATCGGTAACAATATATAAATGAAATTTTAAGGTAGGAAAATAAGTTTCTATTTTATTGAATGTGTGGAAAATGATTCATGGGGAATGCCTTAAAAATTAATAGATCTATTTCTATTTTTTTATGTTTGGAAATAAAAACCAACATTTAATTGAAAATGATATTATTAATGGTATGTTTAATTTTGATTAGAAAACATTAATGTGTTTTAAATGTGGTGAGAGAAGTTTTTATGAAAATACATTCACAAAGAAAGTTATGAATGATGTTAAGCAGCTAGATTGTTTGAATAAAGGTGTAGTTAAATACTTTGAGTCAACTTTGGTATATATTGGTATGTCTAATGATTTGGTTTCATGTACACTGTTTCGTTACTCCAATTTTGCTATTGTATTATTTGATATGGGGTTTAAACATTCCTTTATCTATAATAAATTTTATGTTCAATTAGAAATTTTACCTCAATAAATGATTATAGTGTTTATGATTAAAACACCAGTAGAAAATATCAAGGAAAAATGAATTATATAAATCATCAATTTGTTGTTTGTGGAATTAAAATGATGACATAAATTTTTTTTCCTTATTATAGTTTGATATAATTATGGACATGGAATGGATTTACAATTTTAATGATGCGATTTAATTAATATCTTAATAAAATGTTTTTTAGAAAGTGTTTCTAATTGTATAAAAGAATTGAAACATACCATTTGATTAGATATCATGAAGTTTAAAAACTCCTAAAAGACAGAAATGAATGTTATCATGCTCATATTTTTATAAATAAGGGAACTATCACATTTAATTAGGTGTGAGTGGTAAATGAATACATGGATTTTTTTAATGAGTTGTATAAGTTTATACCTAATTGGGAAGCTGAATTTTCTATTTAATTAGTATCTTATTGGATGAAAATTTGAAAAACCCCTTATCGTATGCCTTAGGTGGAACTTTTATAATTCAATATCAGTTTCTAAAGGTTGTTGATAACAGTTTCATTCATCCTATAACATGCTCATGATGTGATCCATTTTTTTTTGTTAAAAATAATTATTGATACATGATACTTTTCATTTATTTTATAGAATTTGAAAAAACATAATGTAAAGAATATATATCCTTTTCCTCGTATGAATGACTTGTTTGATATTTTCTTGGGATCCCAATATTGTTCCAAGATTTAATTTATATCTGGGTACCATCAGAAAAAGGATAATGAGGATGAAATTCCAAAACAAAACATTCCCATTATATATATATAGTCATTATTAGACTGTTGTTATGACCATTGGTTTGGAGAATTACTCTGTTATATTATTGGATCTTATGAATTGATTATTCCATGAATACTGGGATAATTTTTTTTATTTATTATAATTTTGTTTTTCAAAAATTTAATTTGATTATGAAAACATCTTTGTGTTCTTCATAAAACACTCAAATAAAATTAGTCGTATTAAAAAATAAATTTTTTTAATATTTTAACAAATATTTATTTTCATGGGATCGTTGTAAATAAAGTTAGAATAATAGTTTATCATAACATGTAAAAAGTTGTTAATGAATGTAAAATACCTATATATATTATTGAGATTTGCAGTTTTCATAGATTAAGAGGCCATTACCGATATTTTTTTTGCAAACAATTCATTGTTATCTGGACCGCTAACTAAGATTCCAAAAAATTGAATATTTATTTAGAAAAAAGACTATTTTGTTCATTTCAAGATCTGAAAATAATTTTGGTGAATACCCTATTTTGACTATGTCTTTAGGAAACTATGATTTTATCTTCTATACTGATTATTCATTGATGGTGTATTGTTGTGTTCTATAGAAAAATAATCAGGTAATTTCCTTTACTTCAAGATAATTGAAACCTCATGATTCCAAATATCCCAGACCTGATTTGGAATTATTGGTTGTGGTTATCACATTAATAATTTGGTGGAATCATTTATATGAATTCTAATTAGAAATATATACCAATGATAAAAGATAGAAGTATATATTTAAGTAGAATGAATTGAACACGATGAAGAGAATATGGCGAGAACTGATAAAGGATTATGATTATATGATCAATTACCCTCCATGAAAAGAGAACTATTTGTATTATTCCTCAAGTCAAAAACATCATAAATTATTAACCATGATACTTTCAAAACAAGTCCCGTTGATTAAGGATTTGATGAATTTTGGATTTGAAGCTGTTGGAGTAGGATATTCCTCATTTTTTCAGGTTTTAGTGTAGTAATATCTATCATAAATAATTAATAAAGAATATAAGATAGAAAGTGAGTTATAGAAAAAGATATAAATGTTTAAGGAAGGTATGTTTCCACAATTTAACATTTATAACAATTGTGTTTTGAGATTTGGGAAGAGATTATGTGTTCATTATGATTCACAACTAAATATATAATTTTCAACATAATCTCATAGTTATCCATTTTTATTTCATTAGTTTAGAAATAATAAGTATATATAAAATTATAAGTATTATTGGTTTTATAGGATAAAAAAAATATTTTATAATTTAAAATGAAATTTTGGAATATTTAACAGGTTATAGTAGAGTGAAAACTACCGAAGGTTATGCATTATATGTTTCCAGTTCCATATTGGAAATGGGATGTTATATAAATGGACCTTTTTGTTGGACTTCCAATTACTTATTGAGGTAAAAATAAAATTTGAATTATTATTGATTGAATAAATAGATCTATTGATTTTATTCTTGTTTGAGATACATTATCCATATGTGATATCTCTCAATTGTACCTCGACGATATTTTCTGGTTACCTGGAGTTCCTCTCTCTATTGAATCTAACTATGATCCATGTATCACTTATTACGTTTTAAAAGGCCTTCACAATTATTTGTGAACTAAATTAAATTTTACCATAACCTTTTATCCTCAATCTAATGTATATTCATAATAAACTATTTAGACATTGTAGGATACATTTTGAGCATGTCTTATGCATTAAATAGATGTTGGAAACCACATCATTATTTATTTGAGTTTTATTAAAATTAATGTTTTAATTAAAATATTCATATGGCACATTTAAGTCATTATATTGAAAGTGATGTTGAACTCCAACATTTTTTGGATGCTGTTAAAGAATATAAATTTATTAAACCATAATTATAATAGGATGTAGTTGAGAGAGTAAAGATGATATATCAACACATGATTACATCTTAGTCTAGGTAGAAAAGTTATGCAGATAATAAGAGGAATGAATTTTCATTCATGGCTGGTGATCATGTTTTCCTTAGAAACTCTCTTTGTAAAAGAGATATGAATCGTGGATAGAAATGAAAGATCAGTCCATGGTTCATTTGACGTAATGAAATCCTAGAGAATGTTGGACAAGTTGCCTACTGAGTAGATTTTCCTGTGAGTTTATATCAATTAAAAAAATGATATTCATGTTATGATGTTGGCAATATATATGCAAGATTCATCCCATGTTTTGGATCCCCAATGCTGTTCAAAGAAAATAGAACCTTTCATTAGCAGAAAATACAATTAATATTTTTTTTCATAGAGAGAACTACTTTTGAAACAATGTAATTCAATAGGTTATGGTATTTTTGAGAAACCTCATGGTTAAAGAAACAACCAGTGAATCTAAAAAATATATCGAGGAAAGATATCCTCACTTTTTTAATAAGTGAATAAAAAATTTTATGATGAAATTTCATGAAGGAGGGAAGAATGTAATAACCCAATTACTTATAAAATAACTTTTTTTCAAAAGAAATTAAATTGTTAAATACATTATAGATGTATTCTGAAAAAATTGTTATTTATAGAAATTAAGGAATGTATAATAATATAATAGTAACCGCATTTGTGAGAGTAAAATAAATTTTTGTATCTTATAATTGAAAAGATGAAATATTTATAAAATGTATTAAGAAAATATATAATTTGAAAATGATAAATTAAGTGTTTATATTTATTATCCCATAAATTTCGATTCATAATTTAATAATGAATATAAAGAAATAAAATAAAATATATTATTCTAAAATAAATTCATAAATTATTTTTTATTATATGATTATAATTTATATTTATGGGACGTGAATATGTTTTTCAAAGTGTTGCAAAATCCTTTATATTTTAAAATTTTTATTTTTTGAATATATTTTTATATTAGTTAAAAACTAAATTTCCTCTAAATATAAAATTATTTTTGAAAAATGGTGTTTATTTTTTCGTTATTAATTTCTAAAGATGGTTATTTTGAATTTTTTGTATTTTTATAAAAAAGATGAATTTTATGAATAGTGAAATATTGAAATTTGTGGTATTTGAGAAATACATGTATTATTGAGTCATGTATGATGTGTGGATGATATTAGCCAAAAATATTGATATACCATTTATTATTTTTGTATATTTACTTAGAATGATTAAACACTTCATTTTCATGAGAGAGAATAATATACTTATTAATTAAATATTCAAAAAACAATGTTACTAATGGGCGTTCTAAAAGAGGATAATTCCTGTGGAAAATTATTTTTCCCCTCTCTATTTATTTATGTTTAAATTTATTATTTTAATGTTATTCTCTATTTACCTCCCATATCCAAAGTTATATGCATACAATAATTTTTTACATAAACTATAAAGTTATTTTGTTAACGAAATATCCATTATCAAACCTCTCATATTGTCTACATATTTTTTAAAATGAAAGCATCATCTGTGACTTGTTGATTCACCATATTTGAGGATAAGGGGAATTCATTTTCGTTTAACACCATCTAGTATTGTTATAAAACAATTTATATGGTTAAAATAAATTTTATAATAAATATTATATGTCATATAATTTCCTGGAACAAATTTATAAACATGATATTAGATAAAATGATAAAAGTTCATGACGGTCGTAAGAACATCCAATGTAATATAAATAATTTTCATTATTGTTTTATGTAACGATTCCTACTCATGTCATAAAAATGATTTATGTAATTATTTATTATTTATTAAACAAATTGATACAATTTCATTCTACTTTTTGTGTTTTTCATCAATTTGAAAATAAAATCCATAATAAGCTGACCATTGAAACCATTGGAATAAAGAACCTAAAATAGTTAAAATAAAAAAATATTATTAATAAGTGGGTGTAGATTTGTTATAAAAAGGACATATAATGAATTATAAAATTTAAAATTGTTCTGTAATATATTAATACGACCCTTTAAACCATTTTAGTGGTGTTTTTTACATGTTTGATATAAGACAAGCCCTAGGAAAAGATCTTTTCATTTAATTGTGTCATATATGTGAACTCATTTTCTGGTATTTTTCTATTTTATTTTTGTCACTCTTTCTCAATTTGCAATCCTTTATAAATTTGGAAGAAAATTTGATATATTTGGCTGGATAGGCCTCTATATACAGTTGGGGCTTAGTTAGTAGAAACTGTGCACTAGCCGAACTACTTGTGCACTAGGAAACAGAACCTACCACATAGATTCCACATGTTCGTACCCCTCGGCCCACATAACAGAGAAAATATGTCTTTTCAAGACAATACTCTACAAATTTAATACACAGTTTACGAAATAGTACATACTAACCATGCCAAGTGTCCAAGTCATTAAATTTTTTCTCTCCTCTTGGGTTTAACCCCAAACCACCCCCCCAAATTTGACAAACCATTTGGGATTTTCCACCTATGTTGTGCCTCTACCTCCTTCAACCTCACTTGGATCTTTGATTTCATTCCATATTTGGGGCATTTCCTCCTCGAATAATCATGTAATCCCTCTTCCATCCCTTAATCTCCCTCAATATTTGAGTTTCATCTCTTCTTCATGGGGTTTTCTCTTCTCCAGACCTAGGGTTCTATTTTTATAGTATAGTTTTGAAATATTTGGGTCGATCTCATGATTTATGGTTCGATCATGCTTTCTTGAGGTGTGGTTGATTTAAGTTGGAGTCTACAACTGATTCCCAGAATATTCCCCACCTGTTGTAATAGATTCTATGCTTAATGGTTGTTTAATTTATTTATTGGATTTTCTTTTGTTATTTTTCAAGTTTTATGAATTATAAATGTGGTGAAATTGAATTTTTTTGTGATTTGATATTTAATTGATTTTAAAATGGAATTCTCTTGTGAAAATGGTTTATTCTTGATTTTTCACATGTGTGTTATTTTAAAATATTTTATTAATTGTGTAAATGATTTATTAAAAGGTGTTTGTGATGAAAACCTTATTTGGAACTTTTTAGTTGTGAGTTTGATTCTTGAAGTAGTATTTGGTGTCAAAATAGATTATTTTGGTGTGTGGTGGATCATTTAGTTGGAGTGTCTGAATGTAGTGTGTTTTGTGGTAAAAAAACAAGAATGAGCACTTTATCGGAAGTCGGGTAGCTGTGAGAGAAGTCTAAGACTAAAATTATAGTGAATCATATGTGGCTATGACATGGTTTTACATAGATGGGTTGAAGATTAAAACACTAACGAAACACATTGATGATGATCGAAGACCTCTAGAATTTTGGATGCTTTTCATCTAGTGTCACTTTCATGCGGATGTGGATGATTGTGGTTCTTATACCACATACACTGGAACATGAGGTTCTAGAATTTTATTTACTATCTATTACCCATAGGGCCTCTCCCATTTATAGTTCTCTATGACTATTTGTCACTCATCATTGGCACACACTGTGTTTTTTGGTTACTACAATGGTAAAGCTGTTTTTATATAAAATTTCATCACTTAAAAAGTTATGCTCATTATAAACTTGTTTTCCTTGAATTGTTCTTGAATTTTTCATTAATTTTTTAAATTCCTAGGTTTTTTTCCTATAATGATTAGTGAATTCAAAAATTATGGGTAGAATATTTATGGGAAAGAGCTAACACCCTTCTTATACCGTTCAGTTTAAGGACAATTGTTCATGTTTGATATAGGTAAGGGTAATACATTTTGTGATGGTGGTTCAGGATGCAAGTGGTCTTATTGTGCGATGTTACAAAAGAGGATTTAGGGGGATTCTTCCATTGTCTTGTGGTGGTATCTGGATATGGTATTGGATCCCTTTTTGAGGTATCCCATACATCATTTCTTTTAAACATTTTGACATAAATATGAAACCCTATACTGGCTTGTTTGGATTTAATTTCTTGTTTAGGTTAATTTTATATTGTTAATTATTTATTCTTATATGTTTGGGTAAATCGTTCCAATTTTTTTATGTTTATACCTGGGAAGTAGTTTTATCCTGTGTGGATCGGGAACACGCCTTGGGTCTTACTACAAATTGGGACGGGATTATATTCTGTTGACGAACCAACTAGGATTACAAAAATATTTTATAAAAGCTATGTTTATCTCTTTAGGAGATTTTATTTGGTTTGAGTCTGGATAAACAAGACCTTGGACATTCGGCGGATAGATTTTTGGTTCAAGTAGGGTTCCTCACCAACACACCTCGTGACAGACCTGAAGGCACCATCCGATGTTTGGATATTCATTTGTATTATCCTGCAAGTGGAGATGTGAAGACTGCAGAATATAAGGGGACACGAGGTGGGGGTGAATTCGTTTTTTCATTGTGTTTTTTTTCAAGTTTGAATTAATTTTTTTTATTATGGAAATATATTAGATTTATTGTATTAATGATTTTCACATGTGAATATTTATTTTTTAGGAACATGGATCCCCGAAGAGTTCCCCTGCAACTACGAGATGAATACGTAGAGAGATATCCCTCACCTCTTAATCAATTAATGGTAGACGCTATGGACTGAGCTATTCAGGCCCTATGAAAGGGAGTGGGTAATGCTTCTACACTCGTCAAAGAAGTTGATTATATCTCTCTATAGAATAATCCAGAGGAATTTCTGAAGAATAAACCTCATTATTTTTAATGTCGTTCAGAAGCTCAGAGAGCAGAGCCGTTTCTCAAGATGGTAGAAAACATTTTTGAGTTATTATATAGTTTTTAAGTGATTAGGGTAAAGTGTGCTTCATTTCTGCTCAAGGTTCCCAGTCGAAGGTGCAGGGAATCAGTGACTCAATATGTGAATCATGAGCATATGAGTTGGATGGACATTAAGGAGGTCTTCAATAACCAATATGGCCATGAAGTCGTAGCATATTCTCACTCATGATAGTTCATGGATCTTATATAGGGGGACCATTCGGAAATAGATTATTCTAACCATTTTACATTGATATTTTAGTATACCCCCTAAATATTCTCTAATAAGAAGATAAAGGCTCAAATGTTTGAGAATGGCTTGCGGATAAATATCTATTCAATGGAATTATTTTTTAAGTTGAAGACTTATGTGGAAGTAGTTGACTGAGATTGTATGGTAGAGATTGACCCTAAGGGTAGGTAAAGTCCCTCTGGAGACATGTCAGTTATACATAACTGCATTTCATCAAAAAATAAGAGGATATGTGACGATCAAGGGAATATAAGAGGTTGTAGTTCGGACCAACCTTCTAAGAAGCCTTCATCCATGGCTTTGGATGTTTGTTCTGTCATTTGCAACCAATATGGGAAGGTAGGAATCATTGAACACACATTTATGTCTCCTCCCAAATCCTATCATTGGTGTGGAGAATTAGGGATCTTTTATCAATTTTGTAGAGCTCTGCATTCTTATAAGGGAGGTGGGGAATTAGTAACTTCTAGAGGTATGGCAGTATAGTCAGTACCACCCATGACGATGGGATCTTAGGTTGGTGGTCGACGTGGCCAGACCAGATCTTCTTCTGGTCAGTGTTAACCTAGAGTGGAGCCCCATATCTATGTTGATGGTCAAACTAATTCATTTTAAAGGCACCCTCAAATTTTGGAGCAAGCACTAGTGCGACAGGATGCAGGGCCCTTTACTGTTGAAGGTACCGTTTTGGTTTCACCTACTTTTGTTCTAGTTTTATTCTATACTAGTGCATATGTGTCTTTTATATCTTCCCATTTTATGAACTAGATAAATATTTCAACCATGTTCCAATCATTTGCTATGGATTTGGTGATGTTGTTTGGAAAGAAGAAGGGGTGGGGCCTTAGGTTCTTGTTGTCTATGTTCTCCATGTTAAGGGGTGAGATGAAATTGGATTTCATGGTCATGGATTTGGACCCATTTCTTGCGATCCTTGTCTGAAATTAGATGGTGTGTTTCTGGGTTCACATTTAATGTTATTGGTGGAGAGTTAGTTCATGGATCCTAATGGGAGGGATCATGTTTTCATTGAATAATGAGATTCTTGGTCGGGTCATTCTGGAACTCCATTCCCAAATTGTGTAATGGTTCATTTCAATAATCATCGATCATTATTGTGGACGAATGAATTGATCTTTAGGATGGGTTACCCCACATAGTGGATGAGTTCCTCATAGGTATTGTCAGATGATAATTCATGGTTACCCAAGAGTGGGACATAGAGTTTTCAATAGATTTTACCTTAAGAATATAGATTATATCTATTAAATCATATAATATGGTCCCAAACTAATTGAGGAAATTAATGATACAAATATAGAATTAGGAATCCAAAATATTTTTTCTCATGAGCATCTCACATTGGTCCAATACATTTTTTTTGTGTGAAAAATACTGATGTATCTCTCCAGTTGTTTGTTTACTACCAGGATCTTAATAAGGTAACCATCATAAATAAGTACAATTTTCCCTAGATTTATGATTTTTTCTACCATCAAAAAATGGAAAAGAGGATCTCAACAATCAACATTCATTCTGGACACCACAGAGTCTGGGTGAACGAGGTGGACATCCCAAAAAATGCACTATGAAAGAAGTGTGGCCACATTGAGTATTCTATCATGAATTTCAGGTTAATGAACCTCCAACCATGTTTATGGAACAAATGATTATGATGTGACACCAGTATCTTGATTATTTAGTTTTGGTATTTCAGGATGACATCCTAGTCCACTTCGTATCTGAAGAAGAGCATGATAATCATTTTGGATTATGATGGGAACCCCACGATATCATCGTCTATATGTGATGTTCTCGAAATGAACTTTTTGGATTAGAGAAGTGTTGTTTTCAGGCCATATAATTTCACATAAAGGGGTTTTAGTGGACCCTAACAAAATTAGTGGAGTTATGTCATGGGAGCAGCCAATGAATGTTTTTAAGATAATGAGTTTTCTCGACCTTGAAGGTTATTACAGGACATTCATTTAGGTTTTATCACGGAAAGCCACCTCTATAACCACAATCAAATAAAACGGGGTAAAATTCGAATGGATCCCAGAATATTATGAATCCATTGAGGTGTTCAAATATCATTTGACTACCTCAACCATATTTATCATTCTTAAATTAGTAATGGTGATTGTGGATTATTGCAACGCTTTAGGTATGGGTCTTAGATTTATGCTTATACAGGATGATCATGTGGTGGAATATGGTTCTTTGCAACTACGGACACAAGATAAGATTCATTAACCATAGAATTGTATTTGGATCTAGTGATGCATGATTTTATGACATGGAATCACCACATATTTGGGGAGATGTTTATGTTTTAATATGATCGTAAGAAATTGGAAAAAATCTTCTCACATATGTATCTCTATCTGAGGTAGTATTGTTGGTTCAAATATCTATACGAAGATGAATTTGATATCATTTATACATTGAGAAAGGGTAATGTGATAGCTGAATCCTTGAGAAGGAATGTTCCAGTCCATTCATTGAGGATGTCTACCGGTGAGTCGTCTTTGATGAGTCTATTTTACCAGATGCACTAAGAGAAAATGGAGCACAGTGTAGGTGTATTCTTGGAAAGTGTACAGTTAGCTCCATCTATAATTGATCTAGTTCTTTAGAAGTATCCTGGTGATGAGTTTTGTTAGTTTTCTTTGTAGTTCATTCATAGTTGGGTGATGTTCTATGATTGGTTGTTTTCTCCTATGAGATTATGTATTTCAAGGGCCATTTCAGGGTGATGTTAACTCTGAGGAAGGTGGTGATTCATGATATACACAAGTATCAGCAGGTCGTTCATCCTTATGGTAGAAAAATGTATAATTATGTTCTTCACTTGTTTTGGTGGACTTGTATGAGATGGGACATTGATGACTTCATATCGAGAGGTGATAATTTCTGACAGGTGAAAGATGACCGTTAGAGGTCCTCTGGTTTGATTCAACCATCACCCATTCATAACTGGAAGTGGGAAGATGTTTCCATGGACTTAATTATTTTATTATCTCACACACCATGAATAAGGAACACTATGTGTGTATTGATTTTCCATTTGACCAAATCATTCCACTACATTCTAATTAGATATACGACTAAAGTGGATGAGACATGGTGATTGTATATTCAAGAGGTGTTCAGACTTCTTGGTGTGTCCTTGGTGATTATCCCTAATAGAGACCTTGCATTACCTATTGGTTCATGGAAGGCTTTAAAAGGGAATTTTTTTCACATATCAAAATGTGCATGACATATTGCCCCAAACAAATAGTCAGACAGAATGGGAAATTTAGGATCTGGAAGTCATTCCCCATGCATTTGTTTGGGATTTCATAGGTTCATGGAAAATCAATTTGTGATTGGTTGAATATTAATATAATAATAGTTACAAATACTATATTTTAATGGTTCTATTTGAGGTGATCTATATCTAGCCCTGTTATTTTCCATTATTTTTGGCTGAAGAATGTGAGACCTCATCATTAGGACGGAGCCTTGCACAAGAGATGTTTGAGAAAGTCAATCTGATCAAGAAGTAGTTATTGATAACTCATGTTATCCATAAATCATATGCCAATCAGAGGCTTTGGGATCAAGATTATTGGGTGGGATACTGAATGTTCTTGAAGGTAGACCCTCATTTGGGTCTATTGCAATTTGGTAAATCAAGGGAAGCTAACACCGAGGAATTTCAGACCAATAAAAATCTCTAAGCATATTGGAAAATTGGAGCAATGATTATCTATAAATTATTAATTGATATTGATTTATTATATGATTGATGTCTCCCAACTAAATAAGTAGAAGCCATATCCTTATCATGTGTTTAATTTGTAGGATTTGGAGATAGAGCATGATTTATCAATGTTTGAATAACAGATATAGATAGTGAATTTCCCAAATAAGGTGTATAGTGGGAAGTCTACTCTACTGGTTTGTGTCTTTTAGAAACACGGGAATGATACATGTGATACTTTGGAGAAAAAATATTGGTTCAAGAAAGAGTTACCATTTTTTTCTAATCACATTTTTTTCTGACATTCCGTGGGTGGAAAATTTTCACAGTGGGAAGAATTGTCACATCCATAATCTCATTTTTCAGTATTTTTCTATTTTTCGTATATATTTTTTCTTTAGGATTAATTTTTAATTTTGGTACAATATTTCTGTGATTTGGGTGGATATTCCCCTGTTCATGGATGAAAAATGGATTGTAGTAATTGTGAAACCTCTCACCTAACCATGTCTTATGAGATTGAACCAACAACACAGTTTTTGCATGGCCATTTTCCTCATCTGAGGTAACCATTCAAATGTCTCCATTTGGATAAAACTCTCCAGACAATTACAACATGGTATACCAAACCATGTTGAAAAAATTTATACGTCTTCCAGGTCATTTAAACTTCTCTCTCCTCTCAGGTTTAACCCCAAAATCCCTATATTTATCTCCCCCTCAAAATTTTCCTCCCATGGTGTTCCTATCCCTCCATTAACCTCCGTTGGATTTTCAGTTTCTACCCAAATTTGGTGGAATTATTCCTTTAATCATTATGTAATCCCTCTTCCCTCTCCTAATCTACAATGATTTTATGGTATCCTATCATCTTCTTGGGGTTTCCTCGTCTCCATAATTAGTGATATATTTTGAAGGTTCTGTTTTAACATTTTTGGGTTGATATCTTGATTTATGGTTCAAAATTTCTTTTTTTTGTGGTGCAGTTGAGGTGTGGTTGGAGTCTACCGATGATTCCTAGACTTTTCCCCACATGAGGTAGATGATTCTATTCCTAAAATTTGTTTTTTGAAAATATATATATTTATTGTGTTATTTATCTCTTTTAATGAAATATTAATGTGGTGTAAATGTATTTTTTGAGGTGATAAGATATTCCCTTGATTTTAAAATGGACTTTTCTTGATAAAATGGTGTATTATTGATGTTTCACTTCTGTGTTCTTTTGAAATATTTTATTAACTGAGTTAATGGTGAATTAAATGTTGTTTCTGATGATAATTTATAATGAAAAGGTTTTGGTGTGAGTTTTATTCATGAATGAATATTTTGGAATCCAAATGGTGATTTTTTTGTGGTTCCTCATTTTGATTGAGTGTGTGAGTGTAGTTTATCTTCTGATAAACAAAACTTGAATGGGAAATTTAAGGGAAGTCGGGTAGCTAAGGGTAAAGACTTGGACTAGCGTGCAAGTGATACAGAAGTGACTTTAGCCCAGTTTCACTTAGTGGTATTCATGATGACAACACTAAATAAACACATTTATGGTGATGAGATACCACTAGAATAAAGGATTCTTATCCTCTTTAGTGTATCATGAATGAGAACGTGAATGGTTGTGGTTCATATATGACTTACATTGAGACACAAGGTTCTAGGGACCCATTTACTATCTAGTACCCATTGGTCCTCTCCCATATCTAGTATTTTTAATTGTTTAACTCAATATTGGCACATAGTGTTCTTCTAGGTTACATTAATGTAAAATTTATTTTTATTTGAAATTGAATCCCTTGAAAATTTGTTTTTAATAAAAACTACATTTCATAAAAAATATGTATCCTTTTCATTTAATTTGATTAACATTAAAGATAATTTATCAATTAGAATTTATAAAATGGATCATTTTTGGATGGAAGTGAACTCGGAAATAGCTCACACTAGCCATACACATTTGGTTGTAAGCAGAATGGATCATGCTTGATGCAGGTAAGGGTGATGATTTTTGGGATGGTTGTTCAGGATACTAGTGGTCTTATTGGGAGGTGTTGTGATGAAGGCTCGAAAAATAAGATCCCCTTTTATTGTGGTGATTTTGGAGATGGTTTTTGTGCCCATTTTCTATGATCCCTTTTTTGGGTTTTATAAAAACTTTTAGACTTAAATATTTATTCTTGAAATTTATTGTTTTGTTCGAATATCCAGTTTTGGTTTATATTATATTTTTATTGTTTCATGCTTATATGTTCGAGTAAATCCTTCCAATTTTCTTGTTTTTAAAACTGGGAACTTGTGGATTCCTATGAGGATCGAGAATACTGTTTGGGTCTTATCGTAGATTGGGCTGGGAATCAGTTTAGATGACGATCCGACTAGGTCGAGGAGAAAAAGACTGTTTTAAATCTCTATTTTTAAAAAATTAAAAAAGAAATTTTAGCATTAAAAAATTAATTTTAGCCACATTTAAATAATTTCACCTATGATATGGAAATAAAATGATCTTTAATATAGTATCCCATTAAAAAAATCTCTCATAAAACAATATATTATTTAGAATATGAATTTTATACTAAGTGTTATATGGCCTATGAAATCCAAATATATAACTACTCAGCGACAAAAAATTTCCTTCTAAATTGAATATCTTTGATTCATAGAATCCTAAGTAAGAATTAAGAATTGTGCATACGATTTAATTACATGATAGTGATCAAAATTACATTTCAATATCCCTTACAACAATAGTTCACCCATACGCAGAGAAAATACTAATATAAAAAATTTCAAGAATAGAAACCATAAATAGTATTACTATAAAGGAAACCAATAATTTCCCACATTAATGAATGAACAAAAAAAGACTAACATGTTTGATTATGATAACTCTATATGAAAAAAATGATTATAATAATAACAAATTGGTTCAACTTCATCATGTATCTTGGTCAAGCTCTTCAATATTATTGGTGAACTAATCTGTAAAAATCCAAAGTAGACAATCCTGGTCATTTAGAGAACCCAACATTGATTACTTTAGATAAAAGAATGAAAACCAGAGAACATGACTAACTATAACAATAACCAATATATCAACACACATCATCCTCTTACTAAAACCCACACACCAAACACATATGTTAAACTAATATTAAACCACCAACGTCACATACCCATTAGTAAACCATAAGTCCCAACATATCACTACATCTTATATAAACCATTACTTTTAATACATAGATATATATATTTTAGTAGATGTATATTCAATATATTATCATAATAAACTCATATGGACAATGAAGGCTTAGTTTATTTTGAACCAAAAATACACAATCAACTTATTTATTGAAATATCATCCTAATCTCTCAAAAACATCTTCCACAATAGGAATTTTTATATATATATCATACTTAAAACCATTATTAATTAACCATGTATTAGAAACATGAACCTGGTGAGCTTAATTGATCGATAATGGTAAATAAGAGAGATATAAAAGATAAATTAAGTATAACATTATCATAGGGGTATGAGATCATGATATTAACTTTTGGAAACCTATAGCAATAAATAATATATCATCATATAAAAACATGGGATAATTTCTCAATGTTCATAATACATGAATCATAATATATTAAAAAACATAATCCATGAGAGAATAACTGTGACCCCTCAAAATTTTTAGTAAGAACCTTGTAATTGATAGCTATAATGTCATCTAACACAACAAACATAATGTAATATAATATATGAATAATTTATATTATAAATAGATTCTATGTATTTCAATTCACGCAACACCAAGTTAATGTGAATTACTTGCAAGAGAAACCATCCTCTGTGGCCTGTGTTACACACAAGACTGAATCTTATCGAATAATCATATATTATTAAAATATAATGTGATATAAACTGGCAATTAAATTAGTAATTTTTATTATTATTATATATAATAATAAAATTATTATCCATCAAAGTATGTAATAATTTAATTGGTAAAAAAATAATTATAAATTAATATAATAAACAATTAAATATAATGTGAAAATGTTTATAGAAAGAAACATTTTTTTTCAAGAATTTGGTTTACAATAATTGAATAAATTAAATAAAATTGATTATAAATATTAATGTAATATATTTATATATTATATTATAGAAAAAATATTTTATATATTCATCCTTTATTTTTAATTAACAAAAGATAACAACAAACACTAATTTACACATAAAAATTATATTTTTAACTAAATTTTATCTCCTTTTAATAGAGAACCAATTTTAAATTAGAATTTCCAAACATTAATTTATTTAGTATGTCCAAATAAAAATCATAATTTAATTAAAAATATAATAATTAGGTTTGGGATAATTGTGGAAATTTTTCTGAAAAAGTTCAATTTGAATGAAAAGTTAAAAATATTGAATTTTAGTTCAAACTATATTTTATATCTATTATATTTTTATGCTAAAATTTTATTTATATTTGAATTTAATGTTTAATTATATTATATATTTCTCATTGAAGATAATTTATACCAATTTAATAAATTTAATATTAAAATTATTTATAAAAAATAATGAAAGCATTAGAATGTTTTTAATATAAAAATCAGTTCTGTCATCCTGCATGTGGCGTTAAATATAAATCCATTTTTTCCACATCTTTTTTTGGATTTTTTAAAAATGAATTAAATTATTGGAATGAAAATAATTTATAATTTATAATAAAACAATCATTATTTTACAAAAAAACAGGTGAATGAAATTAAAATTAATTAAAATTATGAAGGAAATATTTAGCTGAATAAAGAAGAAAACAATTAACTTGGTGGAACAAATGATCATTAAAATGGTACAACAGTAGATTTATAGGAATAATTTTTACATTAACCTTATATTATTGTGTATGTTTTGTTTTTGAAGACATTTTTAGGTAAAAACATGGGAACACATAACTTCTTCTCAAAAATACCTAGTGAGTCATTTTTCACATTTACAAATGGGCACCACCTCTCCCCATTCCATAAATCTAAAAAAACATATCTTCAAAAAATATCATTCCATATATCTTCCCAAAATCCATACCCTATACTTTTATGACTCTATTTTTGATGAAATCATTCTGTGGAATCATTTTGGTTCCATCCAAAAGAAGTTACCTGATAAAGAAGTTATGTCTTACCTCAAGATCTATAGTTTCATTTCCAATATCATCCCCTTAAAATAACATTATATTAATATTATATAACTAATATAATAATAAATATAATTGAATATTGTTATATAAATGGTTAGAATGATACATACACATAGCTCCATCAAATGGGTAACGAACATATAGTTTCTGTGTATGGCGAATTACAGCCTCAAGAAAAGAAGATTGTTCATTTTTGTTTACCACATATCATGGTGATCATAATGATGGAAACTAAATTAATATATTATATAAATTATACTTATTATTTATTTATACTTATTTAAACACGTTTTTACACATACCATTAATACATTCCATTTTCTGTTAATACGATTGCATCATCTGAGGAAGTATGGACTGCCACCACCTTGAGGCAATGTGATTGATTCACACTATACATCGAACGTATGATGAATGGTTTAAATGAAACATATATGACATAAAAACCAATATATTTTATTCATTAAATAATTACCTTTCTATAAATAAAATATATATTTATATATATCATTTTAAAAATTACTCATTAATATAATTAAAAAAGATTTAACGTTTTTCGTGGACGTGTGGACTACAACCTCCTCAACACAATGTGACTCATTTTACATTACAATAATTATATATATAATATTATATTATTAAATAACATGATTTTTATGATATATTTTTGACTTTATAAATATATATTTTTTACTTACCTTTTTTTCTAGACGATCATTGAATGATTAGAACGTTAAACAAGTTTTCATACTGCCTAATGTGTCAATGATTTTAATGGTGAATCATTTTTCATAAAAAAATTAATTATTTATTATAATGTATAATTTATGAATATATATTATAATTATGTCATTATTATTATTCTTATTAAATTATATAATGACTCATTTGATCATAGTTGACCTACCAAATTGTTTTTGACAAATAAAATGAATTTTTTCAAGAAACCTGATGGGTATTAAATTATATAAGTAGTTGTAATGAACATGGTAATATGTGAAATAATTGTTATTAAAAATATGAAAAATGAAACAAATCAAGTATTCAGTTTATATTAGTTAATTTTAAAATATATTAAAGGATTTTTACTCGGAAGGAAACAAAATGTAATATATTTTTATCTCACTTTTGTCATTTGTGAGATAAATATCATGTTCGCCAATTTTATATTTTGTGTGGTGCATCTATGAATCCTTTTTTATATTATACAATTAATGATTTCGGTGTTTAAAATATCAATTAAATAGTATTCCTTCATGAGGAAAATTATTTAAAATTAATCAATGCTTCTTTCTTCTAAAATCCATATTTTATTAAAATATTTTAATAAGTTTTTCTAAACTTATATTTTGAAGGTATTACTAACATTTTATTCAATTAAAAATTATTTCAAAGGAATATTCATTCCTCTTTCATAAAAAGACATTTTTCATTTAAATTTACTATACAATAGGAATATTCCCTTATCTCTTACCAAATGTACGGATTTACCCAATGTCATTTGATTAAACATTCCTTTGAATATATAATTGATTAAAATTTGAAGAATATGTTGTTAAAAGATACATTAAATTAAAAAGATATTGAAAAGGTTTTACAAAAAAAATTATATTCTTCTAAATTTATTTTAAAATATCTTTTTATAGAATTTATTTTCATAACAACAGGAAGCCTTTATTTTTACTCCACATGGGATTTTTTGTATTGTTAACATCCTTATTATTTCTATAAGTGATTTATTATTGATTTGGTCAAGGAGACAATTCACATGCAAATCCTTGAATCATTTGTCTTTCCCATTGAAATATTCAATCGTCTATGATCATTGAACACTGAATTTCTTCTAATTATCCATTTCAAGTAAAATGGATATTACTATTTTTTAAAATTTATAACATTTCACATATTGTTTCTACATTGATAGTAATTTGATTATTTTGGTAAATATCAATAGTTTCTTATTCTTTATTCAATACCGTTATTTGTTAAGGGTTATATTTATTTTAATTATTCGATATGAGGAATATTTTATACTAATAATGCTGGTTGGATCCTAGACATTATTTAGCTCCTCGATTCATCGTCAGGTTCCCATGAGACTGATTATTTGTGAAAATTAAATGGTTTACTATCTATTGTTATAAACCTTATTACTAATGGTCTTGATGATATATGTTTTCATCTTTATTATATATGATGATCATTAATCAATCAATTCCCTCATATTATTATCAAATTTTATTAATCCATGAGATTTTTTGTCGATGTATCTATCAATACATTTCATTTTTTGTTATTTAATTAGAATAGGTTTCAGTTTCTTACCAATCCAAATTTAATTTTTCTTTATCTATATATTTTAATGGAATGGGATTTCAGTTATTACATATAAATATTGTTTATAAACATAAATTTATTTTATTAATTACATGGCATGTGTGTTAAATTTTTTGGTTTTCCATATCAACTATTGTCATTGATTCTTTATTGAATCTTCTATATTTTTCCCTGATAAGGAATTTGAGCTCACCCTTATTCTATTTCATTTCCCAAGAATCCATGAAGATACTATTAAAAAATTATGGGATTTACGTGATGGATTATTGTTATCCTAAAAGTTATTTATTTTTATGAAAAAAGAATGTTACAATTAGTGTATCATTTTATTATAAAATACTCATGTATGTATCTAGTTTACTAAGACTACTGTACTATTATTCCATTAAGATTTTATTCTTTATAATAATACCAATGCAATACAAGTATACATTGAATCTCGGCCTTCAAGGGTTGGGTCACTACTTTTGGATTCATAGAATTTTTAGTATAAATTATAGGACTAGATTTTGGAAAACATAGGATAAATAACATATCCCTAAGGTATAATTTTAGGAAAAGTATTTAGGAACACAAAAAATTGCAAGGTTAAGATTATGTGGGTATTACAAGCATACATCCCTATATTTATACAACAAGTGGGTGTGGTTCTTGCACAGATATACCTAAGTGTTATAACTCAAAAATGTGTTCTTAGACTTACTCGATGTAACCTGCTACAAAACAATGGGCCTTAGGATGCACCTATTTTAGAAAACTAGGTGGATCATATTATGATAAAGCCTATTTTCATTACAAACCAATATTATAATTTTGAGTGGATAATGACAAATAATATTCAATTTTAAATCTATGTTGTTTTATATTTAAAAATAATGTGTCATGATTTAGTTATCTTGTATATAATTATATAATTTTCATACCTTGACTATTAATACCCACACTATTATATCTCATTTTAGTCAATGGGAATAATAATAATTATTCATGTAATCATCAAAGATGAAGAAGAATGTGGTGAAAATGAGAAACAATATTATGTGTTGACAATAGTGAAGGATATTGAGTTTATGCCAAATGAGTTTTCTTGAAATATTATTAATAATATATACATTGATAATCTTCTAAAAACACCAATGATTAGAAGGATGGAGGTTTCTAAGAGCTTGAGTTAAATAATCCATAATAAAAAAAGGCTTGATTTCAAACATGTGATATGTGTGGAAGGAGACACATAAGAAAGAGTCTCAATGGAATAAGTAATTTTTTTTAAAAATGTACTTAAATAAAATGATTTATGTGCAAAAATTAATATTACGATTGATGGAAATCAATATCATCCTATGAAATCTTTTATAGTTATTTTTAATTAGTGCGGGGAACCTAAAAATTACCAAAGTCAATGTCATGTTCATTATGATAAAACCATGATAATGTATTGAACTATGTGAAAAATAATGTTTGAATTATTTTTTATATTTTTAATTTATTCAAAAACATTTTTCAATGTCTATTTCAAGGATGTGAATCATATTTATTTTATAAGTTGTATAAATTTGGTTTTTGAAAAGAAAAAACAATAACTGATTGATTTCCAATCAAATAAGGCAAGGTCATTATTCATGAATGCATGACCAAAGGGTGATGAGGTATTTATGAAAACCACTGATCTACGCAATGTACTCATTAAAATTTTTTTAGTCAAAAAATTGGATGAATTAATATTAATGATGAACTAGTAGTATCCATTTTTAGGATTAGAGATTAATATATGAACAATATTGGTTTTTGAAGACTGTTAAAGACAAATAGTATTTCCTTTCACAATTTTATAGGCCTTACGATACTTTAAAAATTAATTTTTGTGCATCATACATTAATAAATTTCATTATTAGTAATTAATTTCAAAGAGTAAATGAATGAATTATAATTTGCATTAAGAAAATAAAAAGGGTTTGATTGATAATATGAAATGTTAACCAATAATTTAATTATATTTCCTTGTATCCATGGGGAGGCAATGAATTCATTAACATTACTAAATGTATCTTCCAAGAAAACATGTTGTCCTAAAACCATAATTTTTTAAGGACTGATTTCTTCTAAAAAACACAGATTTATGGCTTTGAGTCCCTCAATTCTCTATCGAACATTCACTTGTTTTTTATTGATGACCTCATTCATACCTTATAAATATTTCACTTGTCTTCCATGTACGCTTCTCTACCTACCACTGATGTTCCCTTACTTAGAGACCATGTTACACGGTAGCCCATGTGACATATGTAATTTACATTTTATCTTTTATAGAAGATGAATTATGAAACATTATCATGAAGTTGTATAAAAAGAATAATATTATCAAAAAATATATCACCTTGATCGAGTTTAAATAATTTTTTCAAGAAATTTAATTAATTTGAGAGAATGTGATGCCCTCAAAATCTATAGTATCAACCTTTTATTGGATAGAGTGTATGAAACGCACCACTATAAGAGTAAGGTAAAATAATATATGGAGACACTATTATATAATTAATATTTTAAAAATTTATATATTTTTCAATGCATGAAACAATATGTCAGTGTGTGTCACATGAAAGAGTGACTTTCTTCGATGGCTTGTGTTACATGTCTGACCAAGTTTTATCAAAAAATAATATATTTATAAAACAGTAATATATTTAAAATAGTCAATAAATTTGTAGTTATGAATAGTAATAACTATATCATGATAATTATTTTTTATAAAAATATATAATGAATTAATTGGTTACAAATTTGTTTGAAATGAGTATAGGAAACAATTGAATATAAATTGAGTATTTTTATAGGAATATCATTTCTTGCTCTAGAAGGTTCTTATGATAATAGAATAAATTAATTAAAATTATTTAGTGATATTAATGTAATATATATTTTATTTAATCTATAAATAAAATTCAAATTCATTCAATAGGTTTTATAGGTATAAGATAAGGAAAAACTCAATTTCACACAAAAAACCCCAAAAAGCAGTTTTACAAGATATAATAGGGAACTATTTTTAAATATGAAAATTCACACATTAATTTAGTTAATATGTCAAAATAAACATCATATTTAAATTATTAATATAATAAATTATCTATAAATAATTTTTTATATTTTTCTGATAAGTTTATTTTTAAAGAATAGTTAAAAATATTGAATTTTACTTCATAAATGGTTTTTCATTTTCATTATATATATGGATAAATTATATTTTCAATTGTTTGAAATGATTAATTAGATAATATTTTTTATTAATTAATAAAATTTATTTAATTTGAAACAATATAACTTGGAAATTTATTATAAAAACATAGAAAACATTCAGAAATTTTTTAATTAAAACCCTTCATTGATGTCCCTCCTACGATGTTAAATTTAAATCAATTTATGCCACTTATATGATTGTAATTTGAAAAAATGGTTTAAATATTTAGAATAATCCAAAATTATAATGTCTAATAATTCAATATTTTTTTTAACAAAAAAACTAGTGAATTTAATTAAAATAATTTATAATTATTATGGAAAATTTTATCTAAATAAAGGACTAGACGTTTAACATAGGGGCTGAAATGACATGTATGCTTGTCTAAAACTCATTTTCTTGAAATACATCAGCCCTTAAACATCAATGATTTATATTAGTTGGTTTTAGAATATTAGTTAAGTTAAAAACATGGGAACAAATGTCTTCTATTCAAAAATACCAAGTGAGTCCTTTTCAACCATTATAAATGGCCACCACCTCTCCCAATTCCTGACACCACTAAAACCAATTAAGACCGTACATGGTCTGAAAATATGGATTCCAAAAATCCTTTCAATCTACCATGAAACCATCATTACGGTATAAAGCCTTCTAATTAACCATTTTAGTACAATCCTAATGAAGATACCAGTTTAAGAATTAATGCCTAATCTCAAGCTCTCTAATTTCATTTCCAATATCCAAACCCTCAACTATATTTATTAAATTCAAATATATCTAAAAAATTTACAACAATATAATATTATTTTTTTATATAATGTTTTAATCCAGAACAAACACACACCTCCATAGAATTGGTAAGAGGTATATTGTTTTTATGAATGAAGAACTATTACTTCATCGAACGATGGTTGTTAATTTTTCCTTTAAAACCTATCCTGGTGACCATTATTATTGACACTCTGTTTATTTATGATTTATATGATATTTTTTAATTATTTTTAAATAAATAATCCATTTATTACACATACAAATAATAATTTCCATTTTACATTAATATAATAACATAGTTTAATAATGTGTGGACTACCACCCCCTCAAAGTGATGTGGTTCATTAATACTAGACATTGAACGTATAATGGTTAGTATCAAAAAATATAAGTGAAATAAACAACACAATATATATTATTCATAATAAAACTATCATTCTATAAATTTATAAATTATATATATATTATTTTCATTATTAACCTTTCACACATTGAATAAGAAAAAGCGTCGTTCCTGGATGTGTGGACTACCGACACCTCAACACTATTTGATTCCTTTTACATCAAAAGATTTATATATAAATTTATATATGATTAAATAATATATTATTTATTTTTTAATAATCATTATGGAATGATATATTTTTACTTACCTTCATTCCAAAATGATCATTGAATGATCGAAACGTTACACATGTGTATGTATGAGCTACTATCTCTAAGATTATAGTGTTGGTTAATATCTAATTACTAAATTTTATGATTGATTATGAAAGTAAAATTGATGAATAAATATTATATTAATGTTATAATTATTATTATAGAGATGATATATATAATGCCCCCTTTGACCATAGATGACCTACAAAATCTCTTCTTGTCACATAAACATAATTAGATCAAAAACCCGACAAAAAATTAATTGTTTATGTAGTTGTACACATTACGGTAATAAGAGAAAATAAAAAGTATTTATAAAATTAAAAATTTTATAGGAAATTATTTAATAAACATATTTTTATTATAAAAGACATTAATGTATGATCCCATTAATGGAATACAAATTTAATGTATTTTCGTCACACTTTTTACTTTACTTATATAAATGGCATGTTCACCACTTACATGTTTATTGTGGTCTATCTACTACAGCAACCAATGTTTTATCAATGGAAATTCATTTATTACAATTATATCACATAAAATAATAGTAAAAAAACAATACCACAACATTCTTAAATGAACTACTAAATACCATGTGTCCTTTATACCTATCACGAACCACCTTCAAAAAGATGAGGGAACGGATAAAAAAGTCCCATGCCCTTTGTTCTCTATGATGAAGAAGAGATAATGATCCCCTGATTTCCACCTTCAATAGGCCCTAGAGTGGAAACACACACCATGAATATGTAATCTACCCCAAAATAAATGGCATTATCATTTTTTAGAAAAACATGATCAACTTAAAAGATGGTAAATATCCCAAACCACACCAATATTCTCTACGAGGGAAACCGAAATTCAAACCATGCATGATATAAACATAAACTGTGAGAAAGGTATAACTGAAACTCTAAATAATTGTACCAAAAGAAATGGCTGAGTAGAAGCACAACAACTATCCTGATTCTTGAACTAGTAATGCCCATCACAGTTCTCAATGCCCTGTTGGAAACCATAATATAGTATTATATCACTGGGTGATCATACAAGTATACTCCGTAGGGAAGGAAAATTTACTTATTCACAAGTTGAATAAGCCTTCTAATTCCCTCATGAAAATAGCTGAAACCAACATCACATAATGAGTAAAGTTAACCAGTCCAACCCCAAAAATAAATACTCCAAAAATACCACCAGTCAAGTATGATAATAATAAAAGAACATTGATGATTTGGGTATCATGCACCACTTTCCCACTGGTTATTTTCTCCACCCCAATAACTAATATCCTAACACAACCTCCCTACCCAAATTTTGTCCAACTACCAAAAATTCCTGCACACACCTGTGCCACAGTCCACACATATGCTGCCCACAGACACTTAGGTCACAACAACCACACCTATCCCCAAAAAAACAACTAGGTTGCATCCTAAAGACACTTTGGAAAAAAACATGGCCTACAAACATCTGGGTCACAACAACCACACCACTTTCCCGAATACTCCTAGGCTTCATCCTGAAGACACCTAAGGAAAAAAATTGCTTGCACACATATATCCCTCTCACCCACATGTCAACAATCCCAAATAATCTTGGGCTATAGTAAACCTCAAGCCATTAGAACATGCATGAATATGCTCCAGCAGTATGATCCATAAGAGGGTGTGAGGATGAAAGTCAGTAACCTTCCATCCATACTCCCCCACGATGTTTAGAAATACACCCTTTCCCATGAAATGGGGTTGTTTGGAATGTATTTCTCAAAATGGGTGTGGTGTGTATTTAAAATAAATATAATCTTACATATAGGTAAACTAACACTTATCCCATACTATGGGTTTCCAATCAAGAAACCATCCCAAACAAACAACCTTTGTTGTTACCCCTACATGAACATATCACCACAATGGATGGTCACATATATACCTTGAAGTATACCACCATCCAATCAATTTTACCAATTTTAATACTTTATTTATAAATTTTTCATTTATTAATGACATCCATACCTGAGAAACTAAAAACCGTAACACCAGAAACCATTCCCAGAAGTCCATGATCATGATTAACTAATGTGGGTTCATGTTTATTCCTTGATTTAACTTATTCAAAGCACAAAAAATCACTGAAATCAAGATAATGGGTGAAGAATTAGAGATATAAAACTATAAAAAAGGTAAGAGGGAACATGGTAAGTGATTTTCATTTCAAAAACCATTCAGAAAACCAAACAGGAATCAATCGTCTTGCTGTCCTACCACACACCAACACTTTTTTCTGTAGTCCAACTATAGAACAAGTTAATTTATTCAAAAAATAATAAATCCCTCAACTACAGATTATGTCACAACTCTAATAACACTAGATACATAAGTCCCAAAAAACCACCAAACAACATCCCTATTTCACAAATAGGCCATCCCCCAAACATTGGGTCATTCATTATGTCCACCCCCATACCCATAATCTGGATTCCAACAGAAACTTCACACAACACCAAAAAAGTACCAAACCCAAATAAAAATTGTAGAAAAACACACCATTATGCAAATAATATTCAAATTTATCAATAGGGGTTATTAAATTCCATTTTAAATAACTATGTGGTCGTAGTATAGGTTTGATCCTCACTCATCCTTTTATTAACCAATTATATATGATTAATCTTATTTCATATTACAATCATTTCTCAATGTGTAACAAAAAAATAAAGAACACCGCCAGTGCACAAGAAAAGGCCACCAATAACCTTGATTTTTAGAAGGCCTTGTTTCCCATAAAATTACAAATAATGATCATGGATTAAAATTAAAATAGTATACGTAACATCATCAGTTCTATTTAATTATTTCATTGACCCCTATTATATATTGATCATCATATTCTAATCCCTCATTTATTAATTTTTAAAAAAGGATTCATCCATTCTTCACAATGGAACATTACTACACACATCCCACACGATACACAAATAAAGATAGGTAGAATAATTCTTAATTAAAATAATAGGTGACCAAAACACCTCTATGCGCAAAAATATAGTGTCGCACAAGAAGTATGAATCACTCAAAAGAAAATGAATTGATGGATACGATAAAACACATGTGAATCCATAGGTAGGTTGTTCTCTTGTTTCACCAAGAGACAAAATAGGATAGGACCTCCTCTTTAGAAAAAGTCATTTCTTATATCAATGAAACAAAAATGGTTTCCGAAGTCATTAGTGGGGGATCGTGATCATGATCATGTTGGTTGAATATATCAATGTATCTGGAGCATTGGTATGTTAAATATATTATTAATATCCATTTTAATTCATTTAATAACTCCCATACAAGTCTAAAAACTCAGGTTACATTATGTAAAACATATGTGGGGAGAAATAGTAAAAACATAGAGAAATTTGGAATTAGTTGAAATTTGGAAACGACTGACCCATAATTTTGTGTGCCACTGATTTTCTGAGACACCATCATGGTGCCACCATTACTGTGTGACTTTCAGGGTTCCAACATTTTAGGGTACCACCTCTTAGATGTGAAACTATTTTGGTGGGCCAGCATTTTGGTGTTCTACAAGTTCAGTGTGCCACTGTCAAAAAACAACAATATTGATGTGCCACCATTTCTTTGTTCCTACATTATGATGCTACCATTTTTGGGTTCCACCATTAATGTTATATTTTCTTGGTGTGAAATCCACACAGTTTCACAATTTTGGTGATTCCATTTTGTGAAACAGGATTTTTGGGACAATACTGAAAAAACAACACTGACCCCCAACAACCCCACCAAAACTACATATTTGTGAAGGAATTTCTTGTGGAAATATGGTCATTAAATTAGATACCTCTCAAACTATTATTTTTCATGAGAATTTAAAAGAAATTTCAAAAATATAGGGGTCATAACAACCACCCTGTAAGATACCACTCATGGACAATCAAACCTGTGTTGTTTGAAATCTAGAGTGAAAACCTTGACATCAAAGAACAACACACCAACAACTACTGATCCAAACAACCACACAAAAACCAATTTTTACATAGTCTAGGCACATGGATTAGTGATATCCTTCGTCTATGTCAACATACTACCATCTTTGGTCTGCACTGACTCACCTGCAAGAGTTTAATCACATCAGCATTAATGGGTAATGATTACGTATGAGGGAATTACCTCCCCAGAGTCAGTACATTCCACACACATTCAGAGAACATGGAAACAACTCATCTTATAAAAATTGTGTTCAATAATTGTATTATAAGTAAATCATAAAGAAAAACACAAAAGAAAAACTCATAATAACTCTGGGTATTTGGGATGCATCTATACCTCTCATCCATGATATCTTCCCATGGCCACCATGCCACGATAACAAACCAATGAATGGAATGGTTCATCCACAAAGAAAAATCTCCTCGTGATCCTTTATTATTACCAATCTCTCCATAAACATCACATCTTCAGGGATATCTGACTATCCCCAATAAATTATGTGGGAGTCATCATATAGATTCTGATGGATTTGAGAAACATGGAAGACATCTTGGATCCTCTCCAAATATGGGGGAAAACCAGTTGATAAGCCGCCTCGCCAACAACTCACAACACCTCAAATGGTTTTATGAACCTAAGAGAAAGATAAATCCATTCAATAAACCACTACATCCAACGTCGAGGTAAAACCTTCAAGAATAAATGGTCTCCAAAATTGAACTCCAAAGGCCTCCTCCTATGATCATAATACGAATTATGTCATTCCTATGATACCATCATCCTTTTATCGACATGTTGTACCGTCTTTGTCACACTTTTCATCACGTCCAAAATAGTATAGTTTCCACCACAACTTATGTCTATAATATAGGTGAAAGACATGACCTACCATATAGAGCTTAGAAATGAGCCACACTAATAGAAGAATGTTATGTATTATTGTAAGAAAACACCTCCAGGGGAAAAAGACTCACCCATGACCCACTATAGTCTATAACACATTCACTTAACATGTCCTTCAATGTATGTATAGTCCACTCTATTTTTCCATCTGTCTGAGGGTAATTTTTTTTACCAAAGTGAAATTGTGTTCCAAAGGAATGCATAAATCCCCCCATACTTGTGACATAAAACTTGTATCTTGATTTGAGACAATTGATTTGGAACTCCATGCAGCCACCCCACCCATCCGCAATCATCTTTTTAAAGGAATATACTAAGATAGACTTCTTTATCTCTATGAAGTGATCAAATTTCATCAACCAATCCAATAATACCCAAATATCATCACATCCTCCCTATGTCCTGGGAAATCCGATGATTAAATCCATCGATATTTCATCACACATCAATTTAGAAAAATCTATTGGTTGCAATAGACTCCTGGGAATATAGTGCTCAGTCTTAACCTATTGACACACTAGGAACCATTCTACAACCTCTTCTACATCCCAATTTACCATGGGCCACCAAAACAATTCCATAAATCCTCGATACATTTTATAAATTCATAGATGCACCTCCATGGGTCACCTGTGAAACTAATAGAAAACTACCTCGCACATGGCCATAGGGACAAACTAATTTCTTCGAAACAACATCTAATTATGAAAATCCTGTGCCCATTCCTCTAAAGCATCTCCCATGACAGCATAATCACATGCCACTTCAGTCTCTGAGTCTCCCCACTAAGACTCCTCCACTTTTTTCATTAAAGAAGACTGCACTATCATCTAAAATAGCCATCGTCTATTTCCATCCACTCTCGCATCCATACACAAATTGGCCAACTCCTCCATTTACTTCTAGGACCACGAAGTACTCCTTGATGATTAAATTTCTCCACGATTTTTATGCGAATACAACCACTATAAGAACTAGATCATGGGTGGTATAGGTAGGTTCATGTGGACGTAACTACCTAGACCCGTAATAGAACACTTCCTGATGTTGCATGAGCTCTCATACAAAGCCAAGAATAGAAGTGTCACTAAACACCTCAAACGTCAACCCATACATTGAAGTCCTATGCACTAAAGAAACGAAATGGTTCCTCATTTTGTAGTTGAAATCTACATAACACTACTCACTCCACATGAAGGGTTGGACTTTTCTGTACAATGATTTCATTGAAGCCACAACTCGAGAGAAGTTGGGTAATAAACTTCGGTAATAGCCCTCTAGACCCAAGAAGTTTTTATTATCTTCCATGTGTTTGGGTCCTTCCTAAGAAACAAATTCCTTGACCATTGATGGTTCCACATCTCTCCCTTTTTGAAACACCACATGCCAAAATTAGTGCTCCTCTAACATCCAAAACATGAACATAGACATCTTTACATAGAGCTGGTGGTTTTGAAGGACCTATAAGACTATCCGGAGGTTCTAATAATTCTCTTCCACTAAAATTAAGTAAGTAAAAATATCGGCAATGAACACCATGAAGAAGTGGTCAAGAAAAATGAAGAAGACAGAGTTTATGATCCCCATGAACAAGATTGGTGCATTTGTAACAACAAAGGTCACAACAAAAGACATTGAAGTTCACATTCTTGTACCCTAAATGTAGTCTTTTATATGTCACCCTACTTCACCCCCAAAATGTGATATCTAGACCACATTTCTTCCTTAGAGAAACAAACATCTCCCCTTCATTAATATAAATGAACCCTTATTCTCGAGAGAGGGTAATGGTTATTGAACGTTACCTAATTCAGTCTCTGGTAGTCTATGCATAGACTCAGGCCATAGTCTTCCTTCTTTGAAAACAATAATGAAGAACCCCATGGTTAAACATTAGGACAGATAAAACCATTTTTCATCAGGCTATCATCATGAATCCTTAACTCGTGCAACTCAAGAGGCACCATCTGATATAGAGCCATAAAAATTAGTTAAGCAACGGGTTGAAATTCTATTCCAAAAACGACGTCACGTCGAGTGGGTATATTAACAACCTATTCTTGGAAAACATCTAGGAACTCCCCCAACAAATCCCAAAACCATTACCACCTCCACACCCATAAAACCCTATGACATCTTCAAAAACATGAATAGAAGAGGCTCTGCATGCCGACTGCACCCCTCATGAATTCACTCGGAAAAAATATACATGATGGCTATCCATATCTGAAAACATGAATCTCCTCCTAAAGTACTAGATAATGACATGCACATAGAACAACCAATAGATACCGTTGACGAAATAATATAGTTGCATAAGTTGAAGAAGAAGATCCCTACAAAACTAATGCTTCCCTAACATTAGTCTACATCCCTAAAAAACACCAAACATACTGGTATGACATAAAACTGATGTGCCGAACACAAGTGGCACATAATGTCTCTCTATGTCAATTACCCAAGAACAAGATTGACATGGTGCAATAAGGGAGTACGAAGGCCATGAATCAAATGAAGCATAGAAAATAGTACTAAACAAGTGGATTGTACATCAAACTTCTTCTGGACCCGCTTGAACTGCTGCCTCAGTGATGTGAAACTACCCACACCTAGCTCTTCTACCCCTCTAATATCGAACTTCTCCCTGACCACACACTAGTTGAGTTCCCTTATTAGAACCTGGAGGTCGGCCTCCTCTGGAACCATCTACCCTTGGTAGAGAGGGATCCTGCTACCCAACCTATGGTAATGGTCTGACCATTATCTGCTACCGCTAATGTGGGTTTTGAACCTAACCACACCAACCGTATAGTGTTAGAATTGGAAAATTGATCGTAAGATGTAAAAAACTTTCACAAACAAATCACCTCAGTCAAGGGCCCATGGGGAAAGGGTGAGGACCATGAGATCAGAACAGGGATAGGTTATTCTTACTTCGCACTAGAAAAAACCTTCAAGGCCCTGACACCAGAGACCAGCTACTGGATACCTTCCCCTTCGATGACCTCAGTTGGCTTCCATCTCATAGTACAGCTCCCTATGAGTTCAACCCTTCTACTATTTCATCCTTTTTTCTAAACATCTATGTATGTTTCTAGGATAACGAAAGTAAAAAAAACTTGAGTGAATATTGGAGTGCCTCCTCCCAGCATCTCACCAACAACTCCTCATCTAGAAAGTGATCTGGAAGAAAGAATTGGAGATACATAAACAAGATCCTTATTTCTCACACCGATATACTCCCCTGCTTGAGGGAGAGTACCTTTTTCCTCTTCTCAGCCTTTATCATTAAGGAAAGAAACTCTGCTCAAAACTCAATCTCAAATTCATCCCTATTAGACATTGATTTCCTTCCTCACCCCTAGGTAACACATACACCACAAACACGCCACACCTTGTGTCTGGAGCACTGTTAGAGGTTCCCAGTACTCCCTTCGAGCATGGTTGAGGGTAAGGTGATTGTCAACTCCTCAAGACAATACTCAATCTCTATGTCTGAGACGCTGCATTTGTACATCCCTGGGGTCTGATGTTGGAAAGCCTGAAGGTTATTTTTCCACAAGTCATCTTCCTCCTCTCGATCGGCCCTCTGTTGATCAACAATGGTAGCCAGCTGGGCGTCAACATCTCATACCACAATGAGAAATGTCTAGGTTTCATAGATGAAAAGGTAAACAATGAATTCCTATTCCTGCATACTATGAAATTTTATTTTAAGATTTATTTTAAATTTTTATTTAAATTTAATTTCCAAAATTGCGAAGACACACAAGAACACAAGTCATGATGATGTTTTTACCTTTCCTAGGGTATCAAGTTGGTAATCAACATAGCCTCACATTGAAATTAGGTAGTCCTAAATTCCTTAAATTGGATCATGGGGGCCCTAATATCCCATTTCATAGCTGTTCTTCCCTAACCTATTTCACACACTAGGATTTCCTAATAAAATCGCCCTAACATATCATGGAATACTCACTTTGTATAAGGTATTCCCAAATCCGACGCATTCATCATTTAAACACAAAATTCAAAAAAAAATCCAAAGTAATGTAAAAAAATTAATAGAAAATGAGGGAGAACAACATCTATCATGATTCCCAAGCTAGTAATGTCTATAACTGTCGTCAAAGTCCTCCAAAGACTTGGAAATAGTTTTCTATCATATGTTAACCATAAGAAGTATACTCAGTTGGGAAACCAAAGTCAATCTTTCAAATGTTGGAGAATTATACTAATTCCCTTGGGAAAATAGTTGAAACCAAAAGCATATGACATGGAAATTTAACCATCGAAACGTCATCAAGACACACTAATAAAATAATGCAAGTCGAGTAAGATAATAATATAAGAACGTCGATGAATTGGGTACCCCTCACAACTTTTCCACGAGTTATCTACAACTATCTAATAGCTAACATCTTGATGCCACCTCTCTTCCCCATTATAGTCCCTCAACCACAACTGCCCGCACACACTAGGGACACAAACCACACATATCCCACCTGTAGACACATGCGTCATAACAACCACACCTCTCTCTCAAAAACAACAAGGCCACATCCTAAAGGCACATGAGAGACAAAACCTATACCACAACCACCTGGGTCAAAAAAACCACACCTCCCACCCAAAAACACCTGGGCCTCACCCTGAAGACACCTAGCGAACTAGCCCAACCTTCTAACACTGAGGCCACCCACCCACATCAAAACACCACGTAAAGGATCTTGGTGTATAATAAACCCCATCCAATTATAGACTAATCAAACATTCTTGGGCGGTATGAACCAAAAGAGCATGCGAGGATGAAATTAAGTAATCAACCATCCATCCTCCAAACTAGATGTTGGGAAAGACACCCACCCACAAGAAATGGTGGTGTTCGGAATATAGTCTCAATATGGGTGGGGTGATTTATTGAAATCATAAGGAACAAAATGTTTATACATATATGTAAATAACCACTCATCCCAACCAATGGGTTACGAAACAAGAAACTAGCAAACAAAAACCATCTTGGTTGTTACCATAACACGCACACATCACAATAAAAAACAGTCAATTATGTAATTGTATGTATACCCAAAACCAATCAATTTAATGAATTATCATTCTGCAATTATAAGTTATTCATTTATCCATTCCACCAAACTCCAATAACTAGAAACTAGAACACCAGCTTCCATTATCAGAAGGTGAAGAGCACGATTAACTGATGTGTGTTCATTCTAATTCCACTATTTCACCTAGTCAAGGCACAACAAGGAACCGATATTGAAATAATGGGTGTAACTATAAACACATCTATCATTAAAAAGTGTAGAGGGGCCAAGGTAGTGAATTTACAATTTAACAACTATTCATTAAAACAAATAGAGAACAACCCTCTTCTAGTCCCACCACAAACCAGAACTTCCTAGATGTAGCCCACTATAAAACATGTTATTTCATTCAAAAAACAATCAATCTCTAAACATGAGATTCCATCACACCTAATATACCATCCCATGCATAGAGCACACAACAACACACAACCAAACAACAGCCATGCTACTCAAACATTCCATCCCCCAAACACAAGGAAATTCCCTCTGTCCACTCATGTACCCATAACATGGTTTCCAATAAGAACATCACATATCCCCCATGATGTACAAAACCCAAACATACACAAAACACAAACACACCATTAAGACAATCATATTTAGATTTTTCCAGTGGGGTTCTTTAATTCCAATTAAAATAACAGGGGTTATCATAGAATAGGTTTCACTATGGCCAATCCCTTAATTTAACTATTTATAAATTATTTAGAATATTTCTTGTTATAGACATTTATCAAAGCAACAAAAAAAATATAGAACAACACCTGTATGGAATTAAAAACCAGTAATATCTATGATATTCAGAAGACCTTACATCATATTCAATTAAAAATATTGTCCAGGGATAACAATTAAAAGATCATTCATTACACCATTAATTACCTACTATTGTCTCATAGACCCTTGTTATCTTTTGATCATCATATTACATTCCTATCATTTATTAACTGGCAAGGAAAATGATTTATATGTTCTTCATGTAGAAACTGTACTACAGCCACCCCTCTTGATACACAAATAAAGATATGCTGAATAATTCCTACCTAAAACAATAGGTGGCAAGAACTCTTTATTGTGCCAAAACAGGGGGGGTCAAATGAGAAGCAATAAGGAATAAAAATGATCTCGATTAGTAGATATGGAACAATAAGCGTGACTCCATGATGGGGTGATAGTTCTCTGAGAGCACCATGTGAATAGAGAGTATAGGACCTTCGGTTTAGAAAATTTCATATTCTATATCAACATAACAAAAACGATTCAAAATTCATTAATGTAGGATCATGGTCAAGATCAAGAAGTTTGAATATCTCAATTTCCCTGAAGCATTAGGATATTAGAGATAAAAATTATATCCCTAGAAATTCCGCTAAAAATTATCAAAAAAGGATTTAAACTTGGTTTACGTAAAGTAAAATATAACAGGGGTAAAACTAGAAAAATGTAAAGAAACTGTAAAAAGATATAAAGTTAGAAAAGAGTTGGAAACCATTTGGTGTGCCACTATTAAGGGGACACTATTTTGATGTTCCAGTATTTTGGTGTGCCACCATTTATGTGATCCACATTTTTGCCATTCCATCGTTTCTGTGTGCCACTATTTCGGTGTGCCACTTTTTCTATCTGCCACTATTTCGGTTTTCCACCATTTTGGTGTCCCATCGCCACGGTGCCACCCTTTTAGTGTGCCTCCATTATAGTGCCACCATTTTGGTGTTCCACCTTTATGGTTTCATCGTCATTGTGTCGCCGTTTTGGTAATACTATTTGGCGAAATTGGATTTTTTTAAAACTCCTGAAACAAACCACTTTAACCTACATGAACACTAAAAGCACTGGATTGTCACGAAGGAATGGCCCATGGAAATCTGGGTTATTACAATGGCTTACGCATTAAACATAGTTTTTCAACATCTATGTTTTGATTTTTTCAAATCTCAGATACAAGTTTTATATTATTACGACATTTAGTGTTTCATATGGAATAAGTAATTTTTAGTGAATAGTAACTTACCCTTATGATTAATAATGTCTCTCTTATGAATAGTAATATGTCCCTTATGAATACTAAACTAGCCATATGAATAGTATCCTCACCAATGAATGTATAAAAAAAATCGGACACTTATAAATAAGATGGAATGTTTTAAAAAGTAATAAATAAGTGTGGTATCTTTTGGAGTACTAAATACTTAATTAAGTTTTTAATTAATAAATTTATTTAAAAAAATAATTTTCATAAAATTTATTCCTAAATATATATATTTTTCCATTATTTTAGGATAATCATATGAGATCTTAATTAATTTTACAATGTGTTATAGAATCTGTTATAATTAAAGATTTTGTACTTTCCTTCTAAATGTTGATTCAAAAAATTAATCTTCATAGATTTAGATTATTATTTTGGTAAAATGGATTCCATTTTTGAATTATACTCATTGTAAATTGTATATTTAATAATTTTTTAATTTTTCTAAAATACATTAATTTTTGGTGATTAGTAAAATTCGTTAATTTAAGAAATATGCTATCTTAATGAATCTATGCATCCTTTTTTTAGTAATGGATGATTTAAATAGCCATTGGTTAGATTTCACTAGTACCCATTAAATTATTTAGACACAATAATCTAAAATATTTATTTTTTAGGAGAAAAATAATAAAATAATGATTAAAATAATAAGAAAACCCCCCTCACATCCACTATAAATACCACCCCTCTCACCCTCTTCTCCTCAAACCTATCAAGAATTGATCCATTCCAAAATTATATCAAATAATGTTATTGGTACCTCCCCCATGTCTTAGTTCTCTTTGATTAATCAGAAGACCAATCCTATGTTCCTTTTGGAGGATCTCAAGATGAGAATTCAAGAACTAAATCGTCTATCTTATCATTTAATTTCTTTTTCAATATATATTTCTTTTCATAATACATCTTCAAATAACATCATAAAAATTATAATATTAGTCCATTACCATACATTTAATGTAATTATTTCATGCTATTGTAATATTCAACAATAAAATCTTCCCTCTCTCTCGTTCATCAAAAAATTTAAATCCTTGCCCGTAATGTGTAAATTTATCGACAATGTGGGCGAGGCACCTTAATTTACCTTAAAAATAATCAAGGGTATTAATAAGACCATTAAATGGTTCAATGTGTTTTAAAAGTCTATGATATATCATTTTTTATGTTATGGAAGTAACTTATACTAATAATACTAAATGATAGTACCAAATGAGTACGTAGCAATCGATAAACCACCCTAGTTAACCTAAAACGATCATCATTAACTTTTATCAAACGAATCATATTTTTGTTATGTTACCAAAATCATAGTAAGATAATTTAATCTTATATAATATCTTTAATATAATTTAATAAAAATTTAGGATTTCGACCACCATTATAAATTAACATCCATTCATGAATACAAAGTGATCTGATCATGGAAACTATGTAAATGAACACTCCTGAACAATAAATTTAAACTCTAAAACTCATCCAATATCCATTAAAAGAACACAATATTACTAGAATTAATCATATTGGTGGATAAAATTATTTTTAATTATAAATTAATTAATATAATATGATTATACATTTTATTAACCTAAAGGAATCTTTTGAAAAAAAATTCAACGGTGATTCTTGAACCAAAATCCATTTCTTTAGGTTTTTCCCCCACCCACTCCATTTTCATTATGGTTATTCCATAAAATAATATACTAATAATTATCTTACCAATTATAAGATAAAAATGTTTTTTAATTGATTTAATGACAAACACATTATTTTCTAAAAGAATTCTTCTCTCAAAAAACACACCATTTACTTCTCATGGTTGTTTCCTTCACTCAAGGTTGAAGATTCCTATATCAAGTATGTTATTACCTCATTCATTTGGAACTAAAATTTTATGAATGTGTGATTATTAGATTTAACCCATTCCTTTACATTGGTTATTATATATTCAAAATTGATATATGTTCTATTTTTCATGCATGATAATGTAAAGGTTGTGATGTGATGGGTCCTCCCAGAATTATAGAGTGGAATGTAAATGTTATGATGTGATGGGTGAACCCAAGATTTTAGATCTTTCCAATACATTGGGTAATGTTAAGAACCCCATTATTGAAGCTAAACTTATTTTAGCATGATTCAATCAATTTTCACCACTATATTTGGGAGTTGACCACTATGACAAGATGTTTAATTTATTAGAATTTCCAAATTACAGGTCCTCTCATAATGATTACACTTTAGATTATGATCTTATTCCAATATTATGATTATAATGGTTATTTCCACACCATGTTATATTGTCTCATTTTCTTATATATATTCTAACTATGATTTTATCTCACGAATTTTTGATGTATATCCTTAGGTGACTACTTTTACGGAGGATAATTTCAAGGGCCATTAAGAATCTAGAGAATAAAGAATTAAGTAAATCTCTATGTTTATTTTGTAAAAGTTATGTATGTTCCTAGTCTGACAATTAAACTAAACCATTTAATAATATTGGTGTAATGATTTTATATTTTATTTCTTTAAAATGATCTAATAGTGTTGTAATAAAAAAGAACAGTGGTTATAGTAGGTTTCAGAGGAAAAGTTAGTTAATTTGGGAATTTTCATTAGGGAACCCTATTGAATAAATTTAGTATGAGACTATGTATATTTAATCACCCATTATAAAAAAATAATAATAGCGATCCCACATGATATTTATTTATATATAATCATATAAATGAATAAACTATATATTCATGACTTCTTTATTTATGTTTATTTCTAAATTTTTCTATTTTAGAAAATTGTGGGAACCAGGAGAAACCAGGACAACAACCCATGTGGGGGATATTACAAAAATTACCTAAAAATCATCCCCAATTATTTCAGTGGTGCATTTAAAAATTTCATCGATACTATTACCCACCTATCTCAGGTTATGAACAATAACATCAATAATGTGGAACATCCTCTTTCACCTATGATGGAGAAACTGGATATCACGTGTTTTATGTGGCAACAGCCACAAATATTTAGTTCATCTTCAAACCTAGTAGTTGCAGAATAGTAGGTAAAATCGAGGGAGAAGTTCATTTATGTTCATCATTATTCTGATATGGACTAGGTGAATCTTGTTTATAATCGTCCAGACAGATAGGTTGATCAATGGTGGGATTTGGTTATGAACACCAAGCCGAGGAATGAAATTGAAGATATGGAGTTGGAAGAAATTATGATAATGTTTCATAACAAGTATTTTCATCATACTCTTTAAAATTATATAGAGATAGAATTCATAGAGATGAATACAAATTAAGGAGAATCTGGCACGAATTATGAACCATATATTACAAGGTTATAAAGGAACACTATTGATTTTGTTATAAAAATATTAAAGGAAAATGGGTATATTTTTGAGTGGTTTAAAATGAAACCTTCAACATGTTCTTGAAATACAAGACATTATATGTTATTAATAATTAGTTTGACTTTCTATCAAAGTGGATATGGATTTTGGATAACAGTCTCCATGCTTTGGTGATATGAGAAAAAACATAAGGTTTCAACCTCGATGATCTAATGAAAATTATGAAAGGAAAAATCTACCACCTACATGTAAACAATTTTGGAAGAACTATCTAGGGAACTACCTTTGTAGGATAAGGAAATGTTTAAAATTTGAGATATAATGCCACAAATATCATGAATTTCAAAAACAAATGAAATGGCCAAAACAAATTGGTTGAGGATCGTAGAGATCCACCCATGGTCCAATGATAAAATTATTGAGAGAATGGGAACTATGCAAGATAGTGCCTAAAACACAGACTTCTCAATGTAAATCATCAAACACGTCCAACAAATATAATGGATAATGGTAAGGATTTTACTATATTTACAATAAAAGTGGTGAAAAAATGAATTCATACAATGTACAATTCCAATTAACTAAATAATAGAAAACGCCTTATTTGATTCTGGTTCAATGCATTATTTTATATCACTAATGTTTTCTAGAACTATTGAATCGAAAACCCAAAGCGTTCAAGTAGAAATATCTAAAAAAACAGAGTGGGGAAATGATTGCCTCTAAAGTGTTGGACACTTGACCTATTAGTGTATGTTGGAATATTATTTTAGAATATGACAGTATACATACCTTTGTGGAATTAGATACTATACTATGGATGTATGGGATCTCTTTATATAAAGTAAAAATAAACTGTTGGGAAAAGGAAATATGTTTTCATATTCTGAACTCTCCCATGATCCTCTACAAATGCTAGTATGATCCTGAATCTACTCTGAAAACACATTTCATTGTGTCGGTATTGATTCTATGTGAACATGCATACCTTAATCAAATGGTTTAGTCAACGAATGTTATTTACTTTGGAGAAATTCACATCATGAGGGAGTATCATGGTTTATTTTCGTAAATAGTTACCCTAACTACCTCCAGATCCTAAGGTAGAGTTGTTAATAGAAATCATTCTCAAAGCTTCTGCAATATCAAAGTACCCCTATATGATTGCTCCTATCGAACTCAAGGAGTAAAAGAAGCTGATGTATGAGGATTTGGACAAATAGTTCATATTCCCTAGTCCATCACCTTGGGGTGTGCCATCTCTCTTTTTCATTATGTAGGATGGAACAATGTGGATATCTATCGATAATTCTGAACATAGCCAGATCACCATAAGAAGAAGTCTCCACCTAGATATTATTAGTTGAAGGTGAAGAATGACGAAGGCTACACTCTGTTCAAGGTAACGCAACTATGATTTTTTGGTGATCACCTTTGGACTTATAAATTCCCCTACATTCATCATTTATTTGATGAATATAGTCTTTATAAATTACCTCAAAAATCTTTTGGTCGTGTTTATTGATGAAATTCACATCTATTCAAAGTGAATGGATGATTATGAATAACATATAAGTATAGTTTTGGAGTTATTGAGGATGGAGAAGTTGTAATTCAAGTTTGTTAAGTGTAACTTTTTTCTAAATAAAGTCAAATTCTGGGGACATGTGATCACAGCTGAGAGAATTTCTGTAGACCCTTCAAAAACCAAGGAAATTGGAAATTTTTACAAACCCACTAGTGTCACAAAAATATGTTGTTTTCATAGAATACCATGGTACTATCGATGTTTTGTGAGAAATTTCTCAAGATATTTAAGCGTTATAGTTATGTTATCAAGGAAATGGTTAATGTACATTTGGATGGAACAATTTGAGAAATGATTCAATGAGATAATGAGTAGGTTTATCACTACACTTGTATTAAGATTACCAAAATTTAGAGAATTTTTTGTTCTATACAATGATTATACAAAGAAATAAATTTTTTGTAGTCTTATAAAATGATAATGTTTAGCCTCCGCCACCCAATAGTTTATTATCCCTACCCAGAACATCCCTATGCATGATCTAGAGACAGAAGGAGGTAAATTTTCATTGAAAATCTGGCAGTATTGCCACTATGGTGAGAAGTGTAATATATGTACTGATCACAAGGGCCTAAATATATATTCACATAAAATTTGGTAAAATTTAAACAAAATTTATGGTTATAGCTAATAAAAAACTATGATTTCCCTATTCACTATCATCCTGGAATGGTAAATAAGGTAGTTGATTCCTGTAGATTAAAATAAATTACTGCTCTATGCATGTTTTAGATTGAAAAAGATATTATCTTATTGGACATGAAAAGGATCGATTTGGAAATCAAAATAGAAGGGAATAAATCCTACCTTTCCCAAATGTTTTCCCAACCATTTATCCAATAGATGATTAAGGAGGACCAAAGGGGAGATCTAGAGATTCAAAAGAGGGCAAGTGCAGTAATGGATGGGAAACTATAAGAGTTTCATATCGATGATGATGCTTTAATTCTATTTCAAACTATTCTATTTGTACTATCACCACCCTTGATAAATACTGAGCTATTTGAAAATGTATTTGGACCAAATTTTTCAATCCATACTGGAAGCATCATGATGTACTTTGATCTTTGAGAATACTAATGGTGGGACAGAATAAAGAAGAATATTACAGAATATATCTGAAGGTTCCTGATATGTCAACAAGTAAAGGAAGAGAGAAAAAATTATAAAGGGAGGATGAAACCATTGATAATACCCATATATAAATTGGATAATTTTACCATGGACATTTTCATAGGTCTCCCTATTTCATCCAAAGGCTATAATGTGAAATGGGTTGTGGAGGACAAACTTACCATGACTTCTCAAATTATCACTATTCAGGAAGATCTCTTGCTTGAAAAACATGGTAAGATATTTGTGAAGGATGTGGTGAGACTACATGGGGTTCCACTCTCGATTGTGCCTGATCATGATCAATGATTCATATATATATTTCTAGTGGAGTCTCTAAAATTATATGTGTAGTGAATTGAATTTTAGGATGGCCTATCACCCCAAACTGATGACCAAAATGTTAGGACTATTCAGATTATTGAAGATATTTTAATTGTCTGGTCATTATAATTACAAGTTGGATGGGATCAACATCTCTCATTGGTTGAGTTCTCATACAAAAATATCATCCACTAAAGTATTATGATTACTCTTTATAGAAATATTTATGCAAAGTGATGTAGAACTCAAACCTGTTCGGATGAAGTTTTAGAAAGAAAGCTACTTGGACCTGATCTTGTACAAGATATGACAGAAAGGGTTCAAGACATCCAAAAACATGTCAATTTTTCTCACACTCAAAAAAATAGCGGTTCTGATAACCGTGGAAGGTATATGTAGTTTGGAGTTGGAGATAATGTCTTACTAAAAATATCACAATGGAAAATGAGTCATGCCGTTTGGAATGAAAGGGAAGCTAATCCCAAGGTACATTTTCCCCTTTGATATCCATCGTCACGTTGGAGTCGTAGCCTATAATCTTTCACTTCCAACATATATAGCTCATGTTCATGATGTGTCCCATGTATAACTCGAGATGATGTACATATTATATACCCTACAGGTACTAAACTCAAAGGTTTTATTACTAGAAGATGATATCTCTTATAAGGAGAAACCAGTAAATATTCTGGACTGGAGAGATAAGGTTATAGACAACAAGACGGCACACTATTCCAATGTGTTATAGAGGAAGCATATGTATGAAGAAGCAATATGGGAACCAGAGGAGGTGATGTAGGATATATACCTTCACATGTTTTTATAATATAAAAATTTGAGGGTGAAATTTCTAAGGGGTGGAATGTAATGACCCAATGATTTATCAATAAAATATCCCTTATCATAATTATGTCACATAAAATCACATTAACACAATGCCACATCATTCTTTAATGAACTACTACATACCATGGGACCACTATAGCATAACAGTTAATCATAATTTTTCCACTTCAGTGTTTTGAAATTTGAAAAACTGACATACATGGTTGCGATCAGTAAGATATTTAGAGTCTTATAGGATAAAGTTATTTTTTTGAATAGTAACTTACCATTATGAATAGTAATGTTTCTCTCATGAATAATAACATGGGATATTGAATTGTACCCTCAACCATGAATGTTTAAATAAAAATTATACACTTTACAATGTGACAGAATTTTTTATAATTAATAATCAAGTGTAGATATTTTTTGACTAACAAATTTATTAATTTAAAAAATTAAATTAATAAATTTTAATGGAAAATGAATTAATTTTATAAATTTTATTACTAAATTAATATATATTTTTCCTATGATATTAGTATAATTTTAGAAGATATTAAATAATTTTCCAATGTGTTATAAATTCTGTTATAATTTTAAAATTTGTATATTCGATGTAAAAGTGATTTAAAAATTAAGATTCACACATTTAGAAAATTATTTTGATAAAATTGAGGGAATTTTTGAATTCTACAGATTGATAAAAAGTTAGGGCGAATTTTATTTTCAGAAAACATTAACATTTGGTGAAAATAAAAATACAATAATTTATGAATTATGCAAAATAAATGAATTTATAAATCCTGCTTGATACATGTATGATGTAAAAATCTATTTTTTGAAATCAAATGCACTAATTAATGTTTTTAGTCTAATTAATACTCACTATTTCTTGTCTTATGAAAAATAATAATAAAATTATTAAAATAATAAGTAAACACCCCTCCCCTCCACTATAAACACCACCCCTCACAACCACTTCTTCTCGTACCAGTCAAGTATTTTAACATGCCTATATTATGACCAATAGTATTCTCTAGTCCCTAACCCATGTCCAATAACTCTTGGTATCATCAAAAGGAAAATCCTAGGTGCCATGAGGTGGATCTGAGTAGGATAATTAAAGAGGTAAATCCTATCACTTTTCTTTTTTACTTCATTTCAATTTAAATTTATTTTCTTATTATTTCCTCACCATCCATAATAAAAGTGTCGTGATAACTCCATTAACATACATATAATTTAATTATATTATTTTACTGGATGATAAACCATTAAACTACCCACAATCTATTGTTCATCTTAAAAATGACATCATCGCCCATGATATGTGAACTTACTGACATCATGGGAGATGCACATTAATTTTACCTAAACATATTCAAGGATATTAAAAAGAAAATTAAATGGTTCAAAAAATATTTTAATTTTTATATAAACCCTTTTTATATTCTAGAAATTACATATACTCATAATAAAAATTGATAAGACCAATACAGTTCATAGCATTCGAGAAACCGCCAAAATTAACCTAAAACGGTCATCATTACCTTTTATCCAATAAATCATCCTCATGATATATAAAAAAATCCTTTTTAATATCATTTAAAATTAGTTAAAATAATAATTAACATAAAATAACTATTTCATATATTCATCCTCATTATAAAAAAACTTCCATTCAGGAATACAATGTGAACGGGTTATGGAAATAATGGAAATAAACACCCTTGAACAATGTATTTAAACTCCATAACTCATCCAATGGCCCATTAAAGAACATAATAAAACCATAATAAATAATATTGATATATATATATAATGTTATAGAATGGCCAATTCATGAATATAATGTGATTATATAGGATATTTACTTAAAGGAACATTTTAAAAAAATGTATGGGGAATTTTTGAAACCAACACTCATTTTTGTGGGTTTCCAACATTCACACCATCATTAGTATGGTTATTCCCACAAAATAAATATTAGTCCTTATATTAAATTTATTGGGATATAAATTTTTTCTAATTTAGTTCATGTCAAATAAATTATTTTCCCCAAAAACTGTTTTTCACAAAAAAACACACCTTTTACTACTCAAGATTGTTTCCTTCAATCAAGTTTGATGATTCTTATATCAAGTATTTTATTCCCAATTTCATTTGTAACCCAATATTTTTAATATATACTTTTGAAATGAAATCCATTCATTTAACCGAGTTATTATATGTACAATATTGACACTTGTTCTATGAGGAATGCATCATAATATATATGTTGTGATGCGATGTAACACCCCAAGATTTCATAGTGTGTTATTTCTTCAAAATAATTCAATAACTTGCACTACACGCAAAACCGAGTTCAAGCGCACCATGACTTACCAAACAAGTTGTTCAAAAAAGGTTATGAATAGTATTAACTAAATTTTAAACTTTATATAATCCTTATAATTTTAGAATCCATATTATGAGTTTCTTAGACATAATGTAAGAACAAATTCATCTTCAGTATTGTAGTTTTACCAACTTTTAATAGTGAACCCTTTTTAAATAAAATATTTTAAACTTTTTGACTAAATGGGGACATCAAAAAATTTAAAATAAAACATCCCAAGCTTCCACGGTACGCTTTCCTTTGAATAAAACAGTAGCGTGTGTTGTATGCAACTTCGAGTTTTAACACACACCACAACCGATCAAACTAGCCGTTATGAATAGTAATACATAATTTTTTGAAATTATATATATTTTATATTTCAAAATGGACTTCATTTTTGGATTCTGAATATCAAATTTAGCCTAAAGTGTAATTTTGGTACTTTTCGGATAACTTTCATATTTTGATGAATAGTAAAAATTACTAAATTTTAATTAAAAACAACTTTTTTAATCAAAATAATTAATAGTGATAAATTATTAATTTGAGTGGTTTTAAAGTATATTTAGAATATATTTTTACCATTTAATATAATTTTGGTCATTGGACATAATTTTACAATTAAACCGAACATAAACAAGTGTCAATCTTTTGATAGTTATTATCTCTTAAAAACTCGCTTTTTGTTTTGACAGCGGGAATTAATTTTAAATTAATTTCTGCCGCTTCTGTGTTTTGAATTTAGAAAAATGGATTCCATATTTGGAATCAGGATGTTCAAATTGTGTCAATAGGTAACTTTTATTTTTATACATTTTGAATAATTTCTGCGGTAAATATTTTATTTACCATGGTTAAGGGTAAATCCGGTAAATAAGGGTTAAAAAATAATATTATAATAATAATAAATTACCCTAAAACGTGTCTTAACCCTATTTGTTGATACATGGTAGACCATGGGCATCTTTGGGTCAATTTTGGGACCCCATGGATCGACTTGAAAGTGATAATGACACTTTATTTTAATTAAGTTAAAATGAATACAAAAATGGCATAAGCTTACATATTTTAAAAGAACAATTTTTACATAGGGTTATACATGTTGGATTTTCGATTATAAATATTCATTAGAAAGCTAAAACGATTTCCTACATAATGATATTTTATTTATAATTTTTAGACATCAAATAATTTAAATTATTAATGACACAATAATGATGCAATGTTTACTTCATTAATAAATCATTTAAATAAATAAGATTATAATGATTAAAATATTATCTAAAACCTGTCCAATTCTTATTGGTGGATGTTATTTAGAATATGAGTCATCGTATCTTCGACCTCAATGATTTTTGGACCATTATAAACCGAATATAATTATATTATAAAGTAATACTTTCACTCTTTCCTAAAGAGCCCCTCCTCTCCCTTATAAAAGGAGACCACTTCAACTCATTCCTCACACCTCTCAAGCCACTTGGCTCATCCAAAATCTGCCCCACTAAGCTCCCCACATCCCTCTCCTCCTCCTTGAAGCTTCCCCTTAGGCAGAAAGCATTTCAAGAAGTCCTTTGGTTCCAACCAAAGTGAGTTACCTAAATTAAAGGTAACATTTTCTCTTAAATTATTTTCAATTATTTTGCCTCTCCAACCCCCAAACTCTTTTTATTTCCTTTCTTTTGTAACAACACCAGTATCCACAATATACTAGGATGTTTTTATAAGAAGGATTCAAACTACACATTCACACAACTCCATCTAATGGATGATGAACATTATGTTTCTGTGGATGGCAAACTAACGCCTCACGAAACGATGATTGTTCAAATACATCTTACCGCCTCTCATGGTGGCCATTAGGATGGCACTGTAATTAAATATGATATTAATGATATATATTTTATATATAAGCTTCTGTAATTCCATTTTATTTCATACAATTATTCGTTTCATGCTGTATATACATACGATAATTTCATTTGAGGAAGTGCGGACTACCGCCCCCTTAAAATGATATGACTCGTTCATACCACACATGGAACGTATAAAGGATGGTGTTAATGAAAATAAGTAACATATATAAAATATTATATTTTACTGGAATAGTAATATACCTATGTATCATTTGGATTCGATTCTATTAAAATAAAAATTAAATGGAAGTAGTATTCGTGCGTACGTACGGACTACCGTCTCCACGAACGCGATGAGATTCATTCTCCATCGTATCCATTAAAGTATAATTATCATTTGATGATTTAAAAATGATGTTTAAGGACTTGATACCATTCTGGATATGAATAATATACATCCCATTAATAACGAATATGGCTCACATAACAAATAATGTAAAGTAAAATGAACCCGTTAACACCTGAAATGACGATAATTCTAAGATATTATTAAAAAATCAATGTTAAAAGATCATATATGATATCATATTAAAGTAACTGATTCTTTTATTATTCAATAACAATTATTTCACCATTATACAGGAGGAAAACCTACCATCGACCAAGGAAAAAGTACAAAGTAAGGGATTCTCTTATCTCACTTTCAATTCCGTGAGATTTCCATTGTTCACTACTAAATTATTAAAAGTGGTGTATTGTGTACTTCCATTTGATATATATTATCATGATTCACTTTATATTCATGTTATTCTGTAAATCATTTGGTGGTTATTAACTTTTGTCCATGCGACTCAGTTGATTAACGTGGTAAGGGGTTTCTTGTCTCACTTTTAATTCCGTGAGATTTCCATTGATCACCACTTAATTATTGCATGTGGTGTATGTGTACTACCCATGATTGTATTCATTGTGTAATATAATTTATTTTATGGGTATTTACATCATCATGGTATGATATTTCTTTCATGGGTGTTTGTTTCTTAAGTTACCTAATCAATAAGGGAATTTGAGATTTCAATTTCCACTCATTTGGCTTTACGCATATTTCATTGATTATATTACCCCAAGATTATGTGTGGAATCACTATTCATTTGATTATGTCATAATTTCCACTCCCCTTCCTGTGGATATACTTTTGATACACATAATCACTCCATTGAAAATTCTCAAGTCATTGATATGAATTTGATAAGAGTAATTTTAACTCTTTCACCATTTGTTGAGTTAAACATCCAATTCGTTGGTGTTGTTTTTACAGGAATATGTGTGAATATACTTTGATTGTTTTACACTGAATATACAATCATATTTAGTGTATTTATATTTTTCACACATAATTATGTTGTTGATTTATCCTTAACCTAAGGATATGGCCTTTATGAGAGATTTCATCTCAACTTACATTCCATTGAGACTTCTTTGTTGATATACACCAAATCACTTTTATGTGGTGTATATAATGTACTTTGACATAGTATATCATGAATTCCCTTTATTCTGATGATATTACAAATTTTTGATTACCTCAATTATTTTCATTCAAGTGTCTCTCTTTTGGTTAGAATCTCTAACTAAAATACAATTTTTAAATGTTTTAAAGACTTATTCATCTAAATCTTTCTCATTAATGTCCATGTTTTAAAAATGGTTTTAAGGATTTATTTATATGGACATTAAAGTTTAGAAATTAAAAATCCTTTTAAAAGGTTTCAAAGTGGTATGGGACACTTTGATTCAAAAATCTATTTTTAAATGGCTTCTTGACAAATAGTGTGACTTTTAAATGTTTTCAAGAAAATGGGGATATTTCTCTCAAATAGTTTTGATGATTATTTTCATCTATGTCAACATCCTTCATTATTCATGATTGAGGTTAATGTGATACAATACAATCTTCCATATTGTATCAAATGAGTTATATTTGACTGTAGATGTTCTATTTTTATACCATTCATGGTTTGTGGTTAAAGTATTGACATTTCGTATGCTAGTTTTAATACGAATGCTTATTTTATGCTTGAACCTATTCATATGAGGAATGCATTGGACTTAATAAGTGACGGGTGGAGCCCGCTATAGCTCCTCGATGCATCGGTAGGTCTCATGAGACAAACTAGTGTCTTGGCACAAGGCCTTGGCAAAATCTTATTTGTAGTCTTGGCACGAGGCCTTGGCTATGTGGTTATGATAGTCTGGCATTATGCATTCCATCATTATGAAAGTGGTTATTGATATTGCATGTGATCATTCGACTAGTATAATATCCATGTGAGTAAGTAAATGGCATTATTTCATTTTACCTTTGCCATTTTATGCTGAAGTTCAAGTTTCAAAGGCTTCTGTTTTAGTTATAAATTGCCTTAAGTGTTTATGCTTATTTATGAAAGCTTCTGCTATAATGGTATCCTTACTGAGCATCCGAGCTCACCCCTTTCAATGTTTTATTTTTTTTTCCAGGATTATGAAGAAGTAATTTATCAATGACCTGCAGGGATAGTATGAGGGGATATGAAGACAAGATGTTTTTTGTGATGTAATGTAAAAATTTATGGATGTATCTAGTTATTCCAAGGCTACTAAACTAATCGGTCTTTCGAGACTTGATCTTTCTCATGATCATGCCAATGTTATGTAATAATGCACCGACTCTGGGTAACTAGGGTCGGGGCATTACAGTTGGTATCAGAGGAAGTTTAGTACAAACCTTGGTAGATAGATTTATATAAACTCGGATTAGAGCACGTAGACCTAAGATGAACTTTGAGGAATAGTATAAAAGAACTTCCTAGAATTTTGGTATTGTAGAGATTTTGTGAGTTTTCCGAGCAATACATCTTTGTCTGGATACGAGCAGGTAGAGGCGGCTCTGGCACAGATGTACCTAGGGGTAAAACCCGAAAACACCACTTTGAGCTAGACTCGAACGGGAACTGGTGCACGACAACGGGCCTTGCTGCACTCTTGGTTACGACACTCCCGGGGGATATGATTAGGATAATTTACATTTTCTTTACAAACCGATTTAAGTAATATATACATAAGATGAGAGTAAATGACCTTGGTTAATCCTAATATGTTTCAAATTGAGAATATGGTGACATTTTAATCTCTAAATGATTTTACGACTACTATTACTCACACAATGCTTTCTGGTTTTAGTCAATGGCTGGATTCCAAGGAAGTCATAGTGACTTTGAGAATGATGTACAAGGTGGGAACGGTGGTGGAAATGAGCAACAAAATGGAATGTTGATAGGCGTAAAAGATATCGTCTTTATGCCAAATCAGTTTTCCAAAAATATGATCAACAACATATATATTAACCAACTCCCAGACTCAACAAGGAATAGAAAGGTGATAAATGATAAGATCTCTAGCAATGGAGACCATGGAGAAAAGAAACCTCAATTTTCATCATGTAGGAATTGTGGAAAGAGACACCCAGGAAAGTGTCTCAATGGGACAACGAAATGTTTTACGTGCGGGAAGGAAGGACATAAAGTGAAGAATTGCCGAAGAAAAATGAAGAGTACTATGGAAGAAGATAAAAATGGTCCCAAGAGTCCATTTACAGTCATTTTCCGTAAATGTAGGGGACCTGGCCATTACCCGAGTGAATGTCCTATTTTATAAGATATTTTCTTGCTCAAAGAAGAAGCTATGCGGAAATAAATGGTTGGAGAAAAATTTAAAAAGTATTAGCACTCCTTGTTGATGGGTTTACTTTGGAATAATTTTCTCTTGTATTTGTAACCCCTCAGTTTGCCATGTGAGAATGATATTTGAGGAATAATTGTCTCTTCTCTTGTGGATATAGGTATAAATAACCATTTGGTTTTATATGATCATTGGGGTTTGAGAAAATGATAAGTTATTATAATTTGGGATGAAAATGCAAAGTATGATATAACATTTGTGGTTAAATTATGTTATTTTGAAAAATTTATCTCATTTTGGTAATATTATAGAATATAGTTTTTGAAAAAGGACAACACGTAGACCGTGTGACAACCCGTCGCGTCGGACAAAGCTGTGGGAATCGAACCCACAACCAAAGTGCGATTGGGATTTATCGCCTACCACTGGACTACGTGAATTCCCTGGTTAGTATGACTATTTTTTTTGTTAAATGATTTTATTGATCAATAATAAGATGATTTGGGTTCTTATGTCTTATCAAATGAATACCCTTGGTATAGGAAAATGATTTGGTGATTAAGTGATAAATGTTATTTTGGAAGATGTTCGTTTTGTTAGGAACACTATATGCCCAAGGAAAATAGAATACAATGAGGTTTCATTTGTAGAGTAATGGTGGATTTTTATCTACATTTTTATTGTTGATTTATAGTGATTTGGGTTATTTATGGAAATGATTAACCTATAACAGAGAATATGTGATGATGTTAATTACTTTTAAGTATGTGACTTTAACAGTATTTGATGTCATTTGGAGATACAATGTAACATGGGAGACTACATAATCAAATTCTTCTATGTTTTGGGTTTCAATATTAGTTTGGATTATATTAAAGGATTTTAAGGACAATTGGTTATTGAATGGTATCTATTTTACTTTGGGGTATTGTTGGTTTAATTTTAGAAATTAAGATTAGTGCATATTTATCTCAATGAATATCCTTTTGGGGGATCATTAGATCATTCACTAACCATTTTGGTTTTGATTAATCTTCAAAGACAATGTAAATATATGGTTTATCCTGCATGGATCATGTGATTCTATAGAAGTTTATTCTAGCTCTTCCAGTGTGACCAAGTCTTCTTGAATACTCATTATTTAAAAAAATTGAGTTAGTGGTGGAAATTTATTAAAGAATGAAAATCTACATAAAATTTAAGTATATCTCATAATGTTCTTAGTCAATATCATAAATGAATTCCTCTTCCTTATGTAATGTAACTTTAAAAAAAATGTTGTCCTAGATGGTACCTTAAATCATCACTAATTTATGGCTTTGGGATTGTTGGCCTTTTCATAGCCATGTTCTCTACCACTCTCCATCAGATAATTGATGGTTAGATTTCTCCTCCATATCCATATTTTCCTACATGGAACCCTAGTATGTGTTATTTTCGGTAATCTTCATACTTTCCACTCATTATTTTAAATAGAGGCCTCATTAATTCATTTTTCGATGTGGGATTTCAACTAAGATATTTTGAAATGTCAAAAATGTGTGATCCCAATACCATATATTTTGTTGAACCGATGGTACTTCAAATCATCATAGATTGATGAGCTTAAGGACCTCAATTTTATTCTTGTTTGTGATTGATTTCCTCAACCACTACCTATAAATATTTACGTTTTTCCTCCAATTATATGTCTCTAATTGCCACCAATGTTCTCCTAATCGAGATCATAATTTGGTGGTGACCCTTTCATTTCTCTTTTCCTCATATTAAGACTAAATTTTAGTAAACCAATTTCCGATGTGGGTTTTCCCACAAATATATTTTCTATTTTCAACCTTTTATTTTCGAAAAACAATTTCAAATTGCGAGGACGCAATTTATTGAAGGAGGGGAGAATGTAACACCCCAAGATTTCATAGTGTGATATTTCTTCAAAATAATTCAATAACTTGCACTACACGCAACACCTAGTTCAAGCGCACCATGACTTACCAAACAATCCGTTCAAAAAAGGTTATGAATAGTATTAACTAAATTTTAAACTTTATATAATCCTTATAATTTTAGAATCCATATTATGAGTTTCTTAGACATAATGTAAGAACAAATTCATCTTCAGTATTGTAGTTTTACCAACTTTTAATAGTGAACCCTTTTTAAATAAAATATTTTAAACTTTTTGACTAAATGGGGACATCAAAATATTTAAAATAAAACATCCCAAGCTTCCACGGTACGCTTTCCTTTGAATAAAACAGTAGCGTGTGTTGTACGCAACTTCGAGTTTTAACACACACCACAACCGATCAAACTAGCCGTTATGAATAGTAATACTAAATTTTTTGAAATTATATATATTTTATATTTCACAATGGACTTCATTTTTGGATTCGGAATATCAAATTTAGCCTAAGGTGAAATTTTGGTACTTTTCGGATAACTTTCATATTTTGATGAATAGTAAAAATTACTAAATTTTAATTAAAAACAACTTTTTTAATCAAAATAATTAATAGTGATAAATTATGAATTTGAGTGGTTTTAAAGTATATTTATAATATATTTTTACCATTTAATATAATTTTGGTCATTGGACATAATTTTACAATTAAACCGAACATAAACAAGTGTCAATCTTTTGATAGTTATTATCTCTTAAAAACACGCTTTTTGTTTTGACAGCGGGAATTAATTTTAAATTAATTTCTGCCACTTCTGTGTTTTGAATTTATAAAAATGGATTCCATATTTGGAATCAGGATGTTCAAATTGTGTAAATAGGTAACTTTTATTTTTATACATTTTGAATAATTACTGCAGTAAATATTTTATTTACCATGGTTAAGGGTAAATCCGGTAAATAAGGGTTAACAAATAATATTATAATAATACTAAATTACCCTAAAACGTGTCTTAACCCTACTGGTTGATACATGGTCGACCATGGGCATATTTGGGTCAATTTTGGGTCCCCATTGATCCACTTGAAAGTGATAATGACACTTTATTTTAATTAAGTTAAAATGAATACAAAAATGGCATAAGCTTACATCTTTTAAAAGAACAATTTTTACATAGGGTTATACATGTTGGATTTTCGATTATAAATAATAATAAGAAAGATAAAACGATTTCCTACATAATGATATTTTATTTATAATTTTTAGAGGTCAAATAATATAAATTATTAATGACACAATAATGATGCAATGTTTACCTCATTAATAAATCATTTAAATAAATAAGATTATAATGATTAAAATATAATCTAAAACATGTACAATTCTTATTGGTTGGTGTTATTTAGAATATGAGTCATCTTATCTTCGACCTCAATGATTTTTGGACCATTATAAACCGAATATAATTATATTATAAAGTAATACTTTCACTCTTTTCTAAAGAGCCCCTCCTCTCCCTTATAAAAGGAGACCACTTCTACTCATTCCTCACACCTCTCAAGCCACTTGGCTCGTCCAAACTCTGCCCAAATAAGCTCCCCACATCCCTCTCCTCCTCCTTGAAGCTTCCCCTTAGGCAGAAAGCATTTCAAGAAGTCCTTTGGTTCCAACCAAAGTGAGTTACCTAAATTAAAGGTAACATTTTCTCTTAAATTATTTTCAATTATTTTGCTTCTCCAACCCCCAAACTCTTTTTATTTCCTTTCTTTTGTAACAACACCAGTATCCACAATATACTAGGATGTTGTTATAAGAAGGATTCAAACTACACATTCACACAACTCCATCTAATGGATGATGAACATAATGTTTCTGTGGATGGCAAACTAACGCCTCACGAAACGATGATTGTTCAAATACATCTTACCGCCTCTCATGGTGGCCATTAGGACGGCACTGTAATTAAATATGATATTAATGATATATATTTTATATATAATCTTCTGTAATTCCATTTTATTTCATACAATTATTCGTTTCATGTTGTATATACATACGATAATTTCATTTGAGGAAGTGCGGACTACCGCCCCCTTAAAATGATATGACTCGTTCATACCACACATGGAACGTATAAAGGATGGTGTTAATGAACTTAAGTAACATATATATAATATTATATTTTACTGGAATAGTAATATACCTATGTATCATTTGGATTCGATTCTTTTAAAATAAAAATTAAATGGAAGTAGTATTCGTGCGTACGTACGGACTACCGTCTCCACGAACGCGATGAGATTCATTCTCCATCGTATCCATTCAAGTATAATTATCATTTGATGATTTAAAAATGATGTTTAAGGACTTGATACCATTCTAGATATGAATAATATACATCCCATTAATAACGAATATGGCTCACATAACAAAGAATGTAAAGTAAAATAAACCCGTTAACACCTGAAATGACGATAATTCTAAGATATTATTAACAAATAAATGTTAAAAAATCATATATGATATCATATTAAAGTAACTGATTCTTGTATTATTCAATAACAATTATTTCACCATTATACAGGAGGTAAACCTACCATCGACCAAGGAAAAATTACAAAGTAAGGGATTCTCTTATCTCACTTTCAATTCCGTGAGATTTCCATTGTTCGCTACTAAATTATTAAAAGTGGTGTATTGTGTACTTCCATTTGATATATATTATCATGATTCACTTTATATTCATGTTATTCTGTAAATCATTTGGTGGTTATTAACTTTTGGCCATGCGACTCAGTTGACTAACGTGGTAAGGGGTTTCTTGTCTCACTTTTAATTCCGTGAGAATTCCATTGATCACCACTTAATTATTGCATGTGGTGTATGTGTACTACCAATGATTGTATTCATTGTGTAATATACTTTATTTTATGGGTATTTACATCATCATGGTATGATATTTCTTTCATGGGTGTTTGTTTCTTAAGTTACCTAATCAATAAGGGAATTTGAGATTTCAATTTCCACTCATTTGGCTTTACGCATATTTCATTGATTATATTACCCCAAGATTTTGTGTGGAATCACTATTCATTTGATTATGTCATAATTTCCACTCCCCTTCCTGTGGATATACTTTTGATACACATAATCACTCCATTGAAAATTCTCAAGTCATTGATATGAATTTGATAAGAGTAATATTAACTCTTTAACAATTTGTTGAGTTAAACATCCAATTCGTTGGTGTTGTTTTTACAGGAATAGGTGTGAATATACTTTGATTGTTTTACACTGAATATCCAATCATATTTAGTGTATTTATATTTTTCACACATAATTATGTTGTTGATTTATCCTTAACCTAAGGATATGGCCTTTATGAGAGATTTCATCTCAACTTACATTCCATTGAGTCTTCTTTGTTGATATACACCAAATCACTTTTATGTGGTGTATATAATGTACTTTGACATAGTATATCATGAATTCCCTTTATTCTCATGATATTACAAAGTTTTTATTACCTCAATTATTTTCATTCAAGTGTCTCTCTTTTGGTTATAATCTCTAACTAAAATACCATTTTTAAATGTTTTAAAGACTTATTCATCTAAATCTTTCTCATTAATGTCCATGTTTTAAAAATGGTTTTAAGGATTTATTTATATGGACATTAAAGATTAGAAATTAAAAATCCTTTTAAAAGGTTTCAAAGTGGTATGGGACACTTTGATTCAAAAATCTATTTTTAAATGGCTTCTTGAGAAATAGTGTGACTTTTAAATGTTTTCAAGAAAAGGGGGATATTTCTCTCAAATAGTTTTGATGATTATTTTCATCTATGTCAACATCCTTCATTATTCATGATTGAGGTTAATGTGATACAATACAATCTTCCATATTGTATCAAATGAGTTATATTTGACTGTGGATGTTCTATTTTTATAACATTCATGGTTTGTGGTTAAAGTATTGACATTTCGTATGCTAGTTTTAATACGAATGTTTATTTTATGCTTAAACCTATTCATATGAGGAATGCATTGGACTTAATAAGTGACGGGTGGAGCCCGCTATAGCTCCTCGATGCATCGGTAGGTCTCATGAGACAAACTAGTGTCTTGGCACAAGGCCTTGGCAAAATCTTATTTGTATTCTTGGCACGAGGCCTTGGCTATGTGGTTATGATAGTCTAGAATTATGCATTCCATCATTATGAAAGTGGTTATTGATATTGCATGTGATCATTTGACTAGTAGAATATCCATGTGAGTAAGTAAATGGCATTATTTCATTTTACCTTTGCCATTTTATGCTGATGTTCAAGTTTCAAAGTCTTTTGTTTTAGTTATAAATTGCCTTAAGTGTTTGTGCTTATTTATGAAAGCTTGTGCTATAATGTTATCTTTACTGAGCATCCGAGCTCACCCCTTTCAATGTTTTTTTTCCAGGATTATGAAGAAGTAATTTATCAATGACCTGCAGCGATAGTATGAGGGGATATGAAGACAAGATGTTTTTTTATGATGTAATGTAAAAATTTATGGATGTATCTAGTTATTCCAAGGCTACTAAAATAATCGGTCTTTCGAGACTTCATCTTTCTCATGATCATGCCAATGTTATGTAATAATGCACCGACTCTGGGTAACTAGGGTCGGGGCGTTACATGCGACCATTATTCCTGGAATTATATAGTGTAATGTAAATGATATGATATGATGAGTGAGGTAAGAATTATATAAAACCCCCAATTCATTGGGTAATGTGAAAAACCTATTGAGTAAAGTGATATATGACTGAAAATGGTGATAGTTATTTCACATCTATGTGTGGGAGTTGACCAGTAAGACATGATGGTTCATTTTTATGCATTGAAACATTCCAAGTCTTTTCTTAATGATTAATCTCATTATTATGATCTTATTCCTATGTTATGATGAAAATTATTATTCTCACCCCATGTTATATTGTTTTTGTTTTCATTTATCCTCTTATTGGGATTTTAGCACATACCTTTTTTATGTACATCCTCAGGTGACAATATGTACTAAAGATATTATTAAGGTCCATTAAGTAGACAAAGAATAAGGAATTAAATAAATGTCTATGTTTATATTATAAAAGTTATGCATGGTCCACGTTTTCCAATGATATGAAATCATTGGATCCTATTTTTGTAATTATATTATGTTTTTTATCATTAAATTGATGTAATAGTAATGTATCAAAAAAGTAGGGTTGTTGTATCTACTACACATTTTTTATATTATACCAGAAATCCTTTTTAGTATTTAAAAAATCAATTTCATATTATTCTTTCCTGATTTTGATTATTGAAAATATTTTAATGTTGTCTGGGAGACATTTTAATTTTTATATAATTTTTTTGAATAATAACTATAATAACATCTTAATGGTATTTTGATTTGTGGAAATTATATTTCCATTATTTAATAAAAAATTTTGTTTTATCTCTTTAGTTTGTTGATGACCATATTCGAGTATTAGTACTATTTATTCACTCTTTGATACACAGTTGTTTTTAGAAACTTTTTTCTAGAAAACCTGAGTTTATTTATATATTTAATTAGAGAAAATGTTTTCTTATAAAAACATTTTATTCAAAAATTATTTTACAATACTTTTGTAAAGTCATTTTTACCATTTTTTTACTAATTTTTTCAATGGAATCTTTTGCTTACTTTCAGGGCACGGAATTTTTCAAACCGTTTTACCATGAAGAAGGTCAGTTATTTTTCCCCATACAAATAATTCAGATTTACCTACCTTATTTTTATAAATGGTACCTTTTCAAGTCTAAATGGATATATTTTAATGAAATTTTTTTCAGAAGTGTTTTTTAAACTGAATGTTTTTCAAATGGTTTAACAAAAAAAAGTATATTAACCTCATTTTTTCTTTTATAATATAGTTTTATAGTATTTTTAATCATATACAAAAACAACGAATTATTTTTAATCACCATGGGATTTTTATTAATTATTCCATCCTTATTATTCATTTGGGTGTTCAATTATTGATTTGTTTAAGTATAGTATTCACATTATTTTCCATTAATCATTCTTTATTCCCCTTAAAAAATTAAAACCCCTATGACCATTGAATATTTTATTTCCCCAAATTATCCATTTCTTTTTTCATTTTTATTACTATTACCTAAATAGTATTCAATTTGACATACATTGTCAACATTGATATTTATTTCATTATTTGGGGAAAAAATTATAATTTTGAATTCATTATTGTATATGGATATTTGATAAGGCATATTATTTATTTTGATTATTTAATACAAGGAATGAATTTGATTGGTAATGATGGGAGTAACCCGAACCTAAAATTGAACCTCGATGCATCAATAGGTTCTCGTTAAGAAAATAAGTAATGACAAGTAGACATGTTTCTGTATGTAGATATAAACTGCCTTGAGGAAGGTCATTACGGTATATAATTTCATGTTCCTTAGACATGATGTCTGTTAAGAATCATTTCCATCATATTACTTTTAGTCATTATACTTATGTGAGATTTTGTGTCAAGTTATTTATGGATACATTTCATTTTTATATATTTACATGGCATGCGTTTTAGTTTCTTACATTTTCATATTTATTTTCATTATCTAGTTATTTGAATAGAATTTCATTTTGGTCATTAAAATTTTAATATTATTTACACACATATATTTAGTTTATTGATTATATGGAATGAGTGATCATTTATTTTCCTTACTATATTGAGTATTATCATAGATTCATTATTGATTCATCTTTATTTTTCCCTTACTAATTATTTTTAGCTCACCCTTAACATGTTTCATTCCATAGGAATCGATGAAGCGTACTATGAATGAGAAGTAGTGATTTAGTTGATGGATTAAAGTTAGACATGATGCTATTTATTTAGAATAAAAAATATGTTGTAATTACTATATTATTTTATAATAAAATTCTCAGGTATGTATTTAGTTTATCAAGACTACAAAACTCATTATCCATTAATATATAATTCTTTGTAATCAGTCTAGTGTAACTATTGTTGACTTTGGCTTCAGGCCTTCTGGAGTCGAGTCACTACGATAACAATGGCATATGAAATAATTTTTTTCAATATATATAATTATAGAAAATAATTTCCATTGTCAAGGATATATAAAATTACTATAATAGTGGATTGATTTAACTCTTAATTCAATCATATCCTTAGTCAATGTTCACTCACATGACTATTTTAGAGGACACAATACCATACAAAACTATGTTCACACCCCATTCATGTCCTTATTATCTCATTAAATATACATCATTAAGAAATGAAATAGAGGGATATATAATTTCTTATAAACCCATATCATTATCACAATCCATGTATTTCTATGAAAAATATTGTAATATTCTATCATCTCAACGTATCTTAACCCATGGAAAAAGAATGAGCTTCAAAAAAATTGAACATTTCATCGGAGAATAATCTATGGGAAATAAATGGGTTTCATAAAAATCTCCTCACATTAATCCAGAAAAATACATTGAAATAATAAATATAGTATCATTGGATCAAATACCAAATAAATATTTACTAACATAAAAGTATTTTCATCAGTGTTGAATATTTTATTAAAAAAATATATAAAAAATTTTTAACCTAAAATATACATTTTTAATTATGATCATTTATTTAAAATATAATTAGTTAAAAAATATTATGCAGAAATTTTTCATTTTATAAAAAAATTAAAACATGTAGAATAATGTTTAAATAATTAATTTGTCATGATGCAAAAAATATTTATTCATGTCATTTATGTATAAAGAAAGATTATATTCACAATTTAGGGGAATAGAGAAAAAGTCCTCGACTAAAAAACGACAGGAAGATTTTGATTATGTTTTTTTATAATTAAACATGGGGTAAATTATCTTATAGAAATCATTATACAGTATTAAAAAATTTCATCATTTATTTTTATATAATGCATGGACATTGGTCAAAAATATATCCCATAAAAGCGGAAATACTATTTTTTAATCTTAAAACATCTCTAAAAAAAGTGTGTTTAAAAATGATAAAATTATTGTTATTATAAGATGTTTTCATGAATTTCCATTGGATAATAAAAAAATTTATATTTTAGTCCTTGATCATAATATTTTAAATTAAAAAACATAATTAAAAAAATCATGTAAAAAAATGAGATTGTAACAAAAATATATTAATTCATTTTTTAATTTTTAATTTTCATACTAATGAAATTATATAATAAAATGAATCAATAAATATTATTAAAATATGTATAATAATGATATCAATTTTCAATGGTTTATTATATAAAATATATACACATAAATATGTGCATAACATCAATCATGTCTCAATAAAACAATATTAAAATGAATAACCCTTTCTGCTTTGGGAATCTATGATTCAAGAAATTATGTAAAATAGAAACAGAGAAGGATTTTGAAAAAAAAATTATTAAAATAGTAAATAAATAACATCATGGTAGGTATATACACAACAAAAAAACAGGGTGTGAATAAGACATATGTATCACATTATTAAATGTAAGAGGAGACATCCCATTGCCAAAAGTTTTGACTTATTTAAAATCATTATAATCTGCTGTATAATAACATTATATTGACTATCGATTTATTAAGAATAATTTTAATTCCAATTCTATTATATATGTTCCAATTATAATATTCTAAAAACTATTTACTAACAATTCCTTGTTAAGAATATCATTTTTTGGGGTAACTATTATGGTTTCTCACAAATGTTTCAGTTCAAATTTTTGAGTACACACAAATTGATCATGGTTAAAGTATCTCAATTTTAACATTAATAATTCAATTACCATATATATTATTTATATACATCTATTGAATTGTGCATAAAATAGTTTAGGGAGATGGTAGGTTGTACAAAAACATGAATGATGTATTTATTTTCTATTAAATTGAAGAATTGTACGACAAGTGATATTTTAGAATTTTGAAATAATAATATTATATTGATTAAAATATTCATACCATATATCTATCCTTAATAAAATCCACATAAAATAGAAATGGAGGTGGAAGTACACACATAATCAGGAGTGATACGTTTATATATCAATAGATGGAGAAGAGGGTGAATAATTGTGGTTTCGTCATTTTAATAGAATTTATATATAATTAGGATTCATAAGGTTTTATTTTATTAAGAATAAAATAGATTTATATGAGTTGGATGATGAAATAAATTGAAAGGGGTCAAGTAGTATGATTACCTTTTGTTTGGTATAACTCAAGTAGATCCATTATTATAGATCATTATAAAGGGATATTCACAATACGATAACTATTAATTTCGTTATGGCGATGTATATAATATATATATTTTTTTGGTTTCTAGAAGATATATTTCTCAATGTGATGCTAATAAAAGAAATAGTGGTGTCTTGTTTTAATTTTGGAATAAAAGACACCTTGAATTTCCAGCCATATTAAAATATAATAATGTAATTCTCAAGAAAAATTCTTCCAAATGGATAGAAATGTAAATTTTTTATATTATGAGGTCAAAATATGTTCATGAAAATGAATTTAGATATGTTTGATATGAAAACAAACCCATATCTCTTGGCTGATCCTCCCCCACCCTAGAAAACCTGTTTAAAAATTAATAGAGTCAATGAATTTTTCAATATTAAAAGATTTAAATATTAATTATAAGGACCATAATGGATAATAAATTAGAAATGGGTGAAATTTTATTCTATTTATCATCCGCCACTTGTAGTAATTTTTTAATAATTACACATATATAATGTTTCATAAAATATCATTAATATCATTGTTGACACTATTAATTCAATTTACATAAAATACTTAAACATAATAAAATAATTTGAAATTAAACTAATTAACCATAAATAATAAATAATTTATAACAGCAAATTTAATTTGACACAAACAGTCATCGAAATAATATATTACTTTTTCTTTTTTCAAAATCAATAACATTTATTTTTCTAATACAATAGAATGAAACTTGTTATGGTTGAATAAGAATTTAAGGAAATTATAACATAATAGAAAAGTAAAAATAAAGTATCATACTTAAAATAGCTTATTAATGTTCAGAAAAAATTATAATATTCTTTTATTACATATTAATATCCACATGTGCTAATAAAAATAAATTAAAAGCATGAATGTGACATTTCATAAGTTTTTTCAAAAAATAATACAAATCTCACTATCAAGTAAATGTAGAACAAATATGGAACATAATATAATTTAGTATGGTTTTAGTCCAATTATTCCTCGAAAATGAGATAAATTTAACTTTTGGGTTCATTTTGAGACCCTAACTTTTTCCTTTAACCCTGTTTTACCCAATTTATCATTATTGATGTGACACAAATTTACCCATGTTAATATTCATCATTATAAAAGAGACATATTTACAATATTTTAAACTCAACTTTCAAAATATGGTATCCATTTTTCTAGATTTAATATCAATTGTAATAAAAAATATATTTTATTATAAATGTGTTAAATGAAATGAAAGGCGGATTTTAAACAAATTCATTTTATAAAATAATTGGTATCTTAGGTCAAAATCATTAATATTGTTCATTAAAGTGTAATTAAAATTATTATTATCAATAAAATAGACAATATATCAGTTTAAAATGAAAATCAAAATGTAATTGGGATTTTATGTTATTTTATTTAATGAAAAGAATTGAGAATATCTGAAAATACAGAACAAATTAATCCTTCACTGAAAACAAAATCATTTAAGAAATATATATATATTTTACCCAAAGTAAATTTTGATTTATTTATTTAATAAATTATATTAATGATATAAAAATCAATTTCCAAAATTTTCAGAAACTACATATAATTTCTATGGAATGTATATATGGACAATAATTTTTGAATGATATACAAATTTGATGTATCCAATAACAAAACAAAAAGTTATGTGCTTATTCAATCATATTTGGAAGATAAATATTTTTTTAATTGGAACATTATTTACAAATTTCATAATATATTTACTCATTTTCATACACACCAATACAACATAATAATTGTGATATTCACATTATATAATAATAGTTTTTTAATAAATATCAATTTTCATAAATCTTTGTATAGTGAGTTTAGAAAGCAACAAACATAATTATTATTTTAAAATAAATTTCATTGTAGTTAAATTCTCCCCCAATTAAATAATTTCACACTCAAAATTTTATAATGGTAATGTAATGATAAATATTTAAAAATACCATTATTTAAAATTCACATTATACTAAGAGATAATAAAAAATCTATTCAAAAGGGCATGTGGTAAAAAAATTGTAATAAGAAATATAATAATATGAGGTTAAAATATACGTGTAAAATTGGTTTGGAGTTAAATTAATGATATAAAGCTGAAAATTAATATCCAAGGACTAATATAGAGTCATAATGAACTTTGTCATTTGAAATTTAAAGATTAGAAATCCATAAATAATTGATGGGTGAATTGATAATGAATTCATAAAAAATGAAGTGAAATGTATAAAATTTTTATTTTATTATCCAATACTAAAATTGTATATTGTATATTAAATTAAATTAAAAGAACATTATATGATTTACATACGCGATTTCATAGAATTTCACCCTTTGGTTGTTATTTGATGAACATTAACTTCATCTCTCGCTGAATGAATTGTATATTCAAGATGAATCTTAAATGTTTAAATAAATATAATTAACACTTAACTAATCATAATTTCGATAAAAATTACATTTAATTCATTATTTCAATAGATATTTACCAAATAATTGTTAACCCAACTAGTCCATTATGGATTAATAATATAATAATATCTAATCATTAACAATAACACTCAAAGATCAACCTTATCCATTCAAAAAGTTTTAAAAATTAATTATACAAAAAGTACCTCATTCCAAATTTAAAAAACCAAAAAATAAAATGTTTTAATCACAAATTATTTATCATCAAAATTAACATGTATCCCCATACAACAAAAAATATCCCATAATGTCACATTCGAAACATGAGAATAACTTGATCATGTTTTATATTGAAACTTTCCGATAATATGAATAACCAAATAATATAAATAAATCATTTATTCTCCCATATATTAACATTATCCAATATAATAAATAAATCTTTTGATTATTTGAATTTCATAAATGATGGAATGGATAAAACTTTCATCAAGTAACTATCCAATTTCATGGTCATAAATTCTATCCAATTTAATTTTTTAATTTTAATAATATCTTTATCCAAATAAATAATTTTTTATCAAAATATATAAAATATTATGGAGTTTTTTTAATTTATAATTTCTTATCTAATAATGTAACCTTACTAGTAGATCACTATTATTGGTTATCAATAAAATTTATTATTTTTATTCTTTTACATGATGTATATTTACTATGTAACATTACATTGATAAATCTTGATTCTTATAATCATAATATTTTTTATATTACACTTCTAAAAAATAAATCCCAAATTTTAATACATAAAATCTTTAATTATTCCTCAATAATGATTAACATGACATAAATACTTCATTTTTCTTTGTACTAGCTCCTGGATTAATGTATTGAATAATATAATTCATATTGTATCAACACATAAGTCATTGAACTGTAAATGATTCCATTATATGAAAATCACATCCCTAAATCAATTTTAATTTTTTTTCAAAAATTTCATTATCGCTTCCCGTCTTTTCCACATGTAAATCTTTTTCCAATTTCACTTACATATTTCTCTATATAATTCTTCCTATCTAAATGATATTTATGAATTTGATTCATCTTCCAGCCATGTTCATAATGAAAATCCATTTTTTCTATTAAGGTGATATATAAAACCCAACCATGTTTAGACTATAAATCATATATTGAGATGGTTGATTTGAAAAAAAAAGAAATGGGGTTTCATTACAATTCCATTGGATTTTTTATGTCATGTGGAGAATCATTCAATTTTCCATCACATTAAAGTTAACATTATTCCTATATATTTTTTCCATTTAATAATACCATAAAAAATATATTAAAATATAGTAATCATAGTGAGAAATTAATAGAAATAGTTTATATGATGTCTTTCTCATGAAACATCCTCTTCATTAATTGATACCAATGATTTGAACCAAGAGATTCCTGGTCAATATTTATTAAAATAATTCATAAAGGATAATATGAAAATGTGAATTATTAGATTAATATAATTGAATAGTGTCGAACTAGGTTTGTTGTATGGGAACAACCATTATGCATTAAAATGTTTGATGATATAAACTTAATGAAAACAATTCAAGGATATTAACTCTACATTTGTCTATTCTAATACCTTGCCCATATTTAATATCCATAATGGTATATAGTTATAAAAAAACAAAATAATATATTCTTTACCATATATATATGATTTTTTCTAATATATTGACATATCCCTTGGGTTTGAAACAATTTTCATTAATCTTATCCTCCAAGGATTAACCAATTTTACCTATGATACAAACTATAGGGACCCATAATTTTCATACATAGATATTACATTATAATAGATTAATATTCAATGTATTTTATAAATACATTCTCAAGGGGAATAATTTTTTAGAAAATTTGGATACTAGAAAAAAAATATATGTTTTTCATAAAGAATCATACACATTGTCACATCCTAGTCGGACTAACCCCCAAATTAATAGTTAGATCATTAGTCACATGTACTCAAGCACAAATACCCATATGCTAGAGGCTAATGACTAGCAGTGAGGGCACCCAAGCTGATTAGTGGGGATACTATACCATTATACTTATAGTTTCACAATGATAATCAGATATAAAATATCATGAAACAGAATTTACAATATAAGACCAAGATAAAGTAGAAAAACACAAATGTAATTTCACTAAATTAATTATACAGTTTACGCCTGTTTAAAAAAAGAATTATTTTTAGGTTATGTTACATAATCTAAAATAATTATCATAAAACATGCATAATAATTAATTACAATAAAGGACTCAAGTATGAAAATAACTAAAAATGAAAATGCGAGCTCTATGCGAATCCTGAACTCTAATTCTTCCCCATCCTCCATACCCCCGATGTATAAGAAAACTAGCACAAACAAATATCTATATACTTGCAAACGTGTAGGTACAATTGGGTCCCAGTGGAACCCAAGGAGTGTGTGAGATATAAATCTCAGTAGTCCAACAACCACCATGTCTCTACCAATCCATAATGCGCAATGTTAAATTAACATTGTGAAATATTACATATGAAAATTATGGATGATATAAAATAGTAAACATTCTATAAATCAAGCTTCCCACATAATACCAAAATCATTTAATGAATTGCATTTAATTGAGAAGTGTTTAATTTAATAGTTATGTGTGTTTCATTCGAACTGAGTTCAAATGAGGATTAAAATCACTAATTAAATAAGTGTTTTGACTTAGCGCAAAGCCTTGTTCCTCCCATAATTATGTATTCAATATTTCTAACCATACTACATGTAAACCATAATCATGAATGAATTCATGATTATGATTTCACTTCACAGACGTGTCACATTATTTATTTCATTCGTGAATAAATTTAGAACATAAACCCATCCTTGGTATTCTTCTACGTGGATCGATGTATTTCTCCAATATTAATACAATGAAACACCCTCGAAGATCATCCATATAAAACCTCTCAAGAACTCAGTATCACTCTAGGTTTGGAAAAATGTCTCAAACACCTAATTCCATCCTTAGAAGTCCCCTGAGGGATCCCATGAGTCAATCATGGAACAATAATAAATACCTTTGACTCCATCATTAGCATCCTCTACAGGATCCTTGTATCACTCATCATATAGAAGATAAAATCCCATGACTATGTCCATGGAATCTTAAAATAAATCCACGTATCACTCAACTTATTGTAGTCAAAATTTCCTATTATTCCATCCATGTAATTAAAATATGAATCCATGTAATGCATAGATTATATGAAAAGACTCAACAGTCCCTCCACATCATCCTTCTGTGGGACCCATGTATTACACGTGGAATAAACATGGATCAATGAAATTGAGTCTGTTTGTGAAATTCTAATACGAAATCATGTGTCACCCAAGGCTCGTAACCATTTAATCATCATAATAATCATTCAATAAATATCATTTATCATTAAATGGCAAAAACCATTGAGATCATATATAGATCTCACATAATAAATATCACCCAAGTCTGAAACAAGATAATATGTCTTCGCCATGTATTTATTCATATGGAAATTTCCATATAAAATGCATCACATGTGTAAATAATCTATTTCATTACATAAACATCAATTAAATCTCAGTGGAATTCATTATAAAATTATTGTTAAGATTATATAATCTTCTACATTATATGGTACTATATATCCCACATGGGAATATCCATACAAAGTAAATTAAAGAATAATCCAAAAATGAAATAACATGGGCCAAGGGTCATGGTCACTCATCCCTTCCCATTCAATCCATTTAATTAAAAATTCAATATAAAAATCATTCACATGTTTCACATCCCTTGACATGGGGTAAAAGGAAGACCTAAATGTGTTCTTGGTAAAATGCCATTCATGTTCCATTTGATAGGAAAACCAAAAGGGTGATTCAATATGAAAAAATCTATCTCATGGAACATAATTAAACATAACTCACATGGGGATCATGATATATAAAAACTATTACAACTGTAATAACAAATACATTGAAAAGTTATCAATTAACTCAATTAGGAACATCATTTAATAACAACAAAGGGTGTATATACTAACATTTCATATATCAATATAAATATAAATGCATATGGAAATGTCATACCAAAATTATGAAAAATAAAAAACATTCAGAAATATTTGGTTTGATGATAGTGCACCTCCATCAATGGGTTTTAGTATAAAAAGAGACTTTTTTCATAAAGAAACAATTACCCCTTTAATAATTTCATTCATGAACTCATAATATTGTTTATCAATGGAAATAATGGTTTAACATACCTAAATAAATAGTTAAATAATTTTTAAAATATATTTTGTCAATTATAGGGAACCTACCTCAAGAAGTGTACCAAGTCGACATTAAACACTTGTTGGATTTAATGACAACCACTCAAAACCTCTCCTCTCTAGAATTCAAATACATTACTATATATATATATATATCCATCAATCCAAGAACACATTCCCCTTTCCAAAATGTAATACACCTTTGAATGTTATATATATATATATATACACACACCTATGTCTATATGTGTGAAACATAATAGATGATCAATACTCCCTGTAATAAAATATAGAGACTCAGAACACCATAAGACCCTAAATTAAAGGGATTCCATAATTCATCGGAAGAAACCATCACCTTTATGTGATATTGGGGATCAAAAATGAACATGTCTACTTTGAATTTGTTGGTGGAAGTCAAAATACACATAACTCAGACCTAGAGAGCCCGTTCTATTCACTAACATCAAATGAATAAATCAAAACCAAGGTTTACCCTAAAATAGGGTCACAAATAGGTAAGGATGGAGTTGGGATACCTAATCCCAGATATAAAGAGAAAGAGACAAGGTAGAGGGACTTATAATAGAATTCAACTGAGAAAAAATTAGAAATATTGAAAAATTAATGTTTAAATTGGAGGGAATGTAGGATTTCGGCACATGTCCACGACAAATCACTAGGGGGTGTTCATCGTGACCTGGAGGGGGAAAGGGAGTGTTTAATTTTACGTTAATTTTATTTCAATTGAATTTAATTAAATTTATTTATTTATTTCTAGTTTTTTGAATGGTTTGATCATCAGTTTTTGGAAAACCTTGTGCCATCTGTGTTCCCATTACCAGGAACCTGGTGCTCCCCACATAGATTTCCCTCAACTATTTATAATCTATGTACCAACTGTTCATTGAATATTTCATATGTAATTCCTCTACCACAAACCATGTATTTTTGGTACACGGTGTTGTAAACCATGTATAACACGTGTGAAAAACTCTTCCCACCTAAAATAAGATGCATGGTTTCCTGTAATGGGATACACGGTTTTAGAAAAATAGTACACCCTCTATAAGAAAGTGACAACCTTATTTTCTTGATCTAGCACTCTCAAAACTCCTCAATCCACTCATGAAAGATCTATAGCCTTTACCCAAGACCAATAAAATCAATTTGAAGAATTCTTACTCTTATAATTATGTTTTAATGTTTCATTTTAAAAAGATCCCATGATGTAATCACCAAAATTAAAATTCTCATTAAATTTGGTCTAGTTTTATGACATATGATCTTACAATCCCACCACCATAGAACTAATAATACTCGAGAATCCTTAGGGAAGTAACGAAGAAATCACAAAACATACGAGGATTGTGATTTTTCACTCACATGGCCACATTATGTTTCAAAATTCCAAATGCTCTCATATTTACATCTTAAGCACATGACATGTATGTCATCTAATACTCAAGAAAGTGCTCAATTGTGAAATGAAAAATCAAAGAAGTACATACCCAAGAACACATAACATAATACAAGATCCTCTCATCATCTTTTTAAACAACATGTCAAAGGTTCTTCCCACCTTATTCTTTAAAATGAGAAATAGGCCAATCCTAAATAATATTTTCCCCACCAGTGGAATTTCCTTTCAAAGCAAGCCCATGATATTTTTGACAATTGTCACTACATATATCACCTAAAATACTATTCATTCCTTCATGGAATCTTTAATTAAAACATCATGTACATTGATCTCACACCCATCTTCTAGAGAATTTCAAGTCCAATACAAAACATGGCCAATTAAAAATTTTGTTCCTCAGAAAAAATTAAAGTGTAGAATAGTTATGGCCACCAAGAAATGTAACCTTAAAAGATTCAAATCTGAGTATAAAAACATTTCTAGGATGACCTCTTAGTCAGTACATTAGATACCATAAAACTATACCTAGAAATTCCATACCCAATGATATAAGTGAGGCATTGGTCAAAATCCAAAATTTCAACACAAGAACATTGACTGAACTTATAACATATTTTTTCCTGCAGTTACTTCAATGGAAGTTGCCGGTGAAAAAAATTACATCCAAGATATTCTAACATGGGAATATTAGTATCTCTCAAGTCTATCAAATAGTAATAACAAATAACTCGTCCATAGTACAACATAGATATAGATTTCAAAACCACCCTACCTCATTTAAGTATTAGCGTAGCGTAATAATGATGCTCTATTAGTGGTTCCAGGATGACATCTAGATAAGGGACATGATCATCTCTTTTAGAAGAGTAAACTAAGATCATACAATGAGAAATGGTCAAACCACTATTGGTTTCCCTATTTAGAAGAAACTCATCTTCACATGTCGATGCATCATCAATAATAGAACACAAGACATTACCACATGAAGCTCTTTGTGATCTGTCATGACTAACCCCCAAATTCCCATCAAGTATTATAGTGTTTTAAAAGGTTTCATACAATGCCTAAAATATGAATATCCTACATCCAAGAATGTACCAACATGTATTTCAATATAGTGACCCTCAAAGGTATAAAAAAATTAACCATTTCAATGGTATTCCTTAACTATGTTTCTTCTAATCGGAATAACACATTTAAAAACTAACATGACATTACCCACCTTAGGAGTGTCTTTTTATTAAAAAGCGATTAAAACTTCTCAATTGTGCACTAGTGCATGAACACATTAATAATACATGTAAATATCCACAACTCATGATCACTAAATAAAAAAATTTGGAATGAATGATTAAATCAAAATTACCTACGTGTAAAAACATATGAGTCCTAGATAGTCCTCTCAGATAGTGGGAAGAACGTGTATTCTTAAGGCCTAGGTAACTCTACTCTGGATATGACTTTATAGGGTAATAAATAGAATAGACCACAAAAAATAATACAAACTCAACCGGTTTGTTTCATCGTTCGGTAGTTGACATGAACTATTTATGTGAAAGCAGAATACATTGAGGATTCAGATCAAAACATAAACTCATGAATATATTACATTGGTTTTACACCTAATAATATTGACTATCATAAGGATCACATATAAAATTTCTCAAAATAACACCACCTTATAAAATCATTTACTATGATAATGGCTTATCAAGTCATCCATCACTGAACAAAAAAGAGGCCCACATGTCCTCCTAACCATCATATAATTCCTCTGTCACGTCCAACCTGATGAACCCAGCATTCCTAAATGCTCTTACCCACATCATGAGTCATGCAATAATAACGACCCATCTGGACAAGGGTGTCCATTTTTTAATAGAAATTCATACTAGGGACAAAAACACTTGAACGACACCAAATTTCTAAAATCTCAAAAATGAACGAAAGGAATCATGATCTAAGGGTGCTACATTCCATAGGTTATCCCCTTATGAAGCTTATGAATTGTCCATATGAATAATTTAATAAAAAATTATTCTTTTAGGATTAGGATCCCCTTCAATCAAATCAATTACTAAAAGGAAACATCATATGGATAAACACTCACTTCTATTTCTCAAGGCATACCAACGAGGTATTTAATCTTCCCATACAAAAGGGTAGAAAAAAAGGACACTACATCGGGTTTCAATTTAAATGCATTTAATTAATTCAAATCATCATTTAAACATCTAAATTAATTGAAATAAAATCCTAATGCACCATTAAAAATAACAATCACCATGGTAACATGATTTATAAATCATCTCATGGAAAAAATAACAACTATTGTTGACAAACTTTTTAACATTTAACATTCATTAACATTATATCATAATGATGAAATGTTTCATTAAATTTTATTTTAACTGAAAATGATACCTACAAGTGTTCCATTAATCTATCAATGGTTCTTCAAAAAGAATCCTTATTTAAGGTGTTAAACTATATATATCATAAACACCATAATAGTTCCTCTCACAAAAGCATTCTCCAACTGACCTACCTGGGACTATTTGAACAATTTTAAAGTTAAAAAAACCATTTATTGGTAAATTATATTAGCTATCACATTAAACTATTACAAAATGTCCCAAGAATATATAATTTCTTATTCATACGGGTGGACATCAACCAATCCATAAGTCACCCATAAACCTTATTGTTGACATTTGGGTCTCATTAATTGAATACATTCCACATTATCATTTATCTTTAAAATCATTTTACATTTCAAAAATGTCTATTAACATTTATAATGGTCTATAGATGGTTTGAATATACAGGTTATCCTTTTTCAAATCACAAGGTTCACATACAACGTAAAATTGAAAATTGGATCTCGCATAAACTTTAAAAAAAATCATCCCATTAACCCATTTTAATATATCAATACTAGCATGATATAATTATCAGTACACATAGAGAAAAATAAAATAAGAAATAAATAATGGAATATAATCACATAATCATGTTATGCCACAAAAAAAGATATTCTTAATAAACAAGAATACTAAAAGATTTACCCTATAGGTACATAAGCAAGAATACAATCACTAAAGGGACACAATCGTACTTAGTATGAAACAAACTAATATAGCTACATCACATGAAATTTACAAGGAATGTGATTTTTTTTACATGCCTAATAAGTTTCATGTCATTTCATATCCTTATCATTCTGGGCCTAGAATAAAATAACATAATCTTCCATTAATCCATAATCTATGGAAAATACACCATTCTATCAAGGTGAAGTCATGTCAACTATAACATTATATAAAATAAAAAAAATCAAAACCCTGGACACTCATTCATTTCACATTATTGGGGTTATCAGTCAAAAAAATATTTATTTACAAAATTATGACACATTCCAAGTTTCATATCTACAATATGAAAATAGTAAGACAACATAAAACCCGATATTGATACAACATTGTCATGTCTAGACCTGAATTACCAGAAAATCAGTAGCTGGACCAGTCTCCAGATGTCCTCAATTTCATCTCCCCATATGATAAAGGCTCCCGACAAGTAGAGAGTGTGTAATAGAAGATCATTTGGGAGAGTATACCACTATACAAAGAGTTAAAAATGGTAACCAGCTAGAAAATAGTAATAATCAAAAGATATAGAATAAAACAATGATAATGTAGTGGAATAAAAATGTAATATTACTGAATATAAAATAAGTCCAATGTAAATTTAATAAAAACATACTTTTGATATTATGTAAAATATACTAAACCAGTAAACATTCCACATACATTATAATTCAATACAATACAATTCTCAAGTAAGAAATGAACTAAAAAAACCCAAAGGAGTTCTCCAAGAGTATCCTAAGATCCAGCTCAATATAGTGATCCTAAGTCTTCATGTACAATAAAAACAACACACAAAAAGGTGCATATCCTTATAAACATGTAGGGTTACATGGGTACAAATGGTACCCAAGTAGGGTGTGAGATATAAATCTCAGTAGTCCCACACCCATGGTGTCTATCCCGATCCATAGCGTGCTATGTAAATTTAGTAGTGTCCAATCAGCTCTATGATTTGTAAGAAACTACTCAAATTTAAACATTATATAATGTCTAGGTTCACACTTATACCCAAAAATGTTTACCCAATTTTATTTAAATGACAATTCTCGATTTAACAGTTTTTCATATGTCATTATAAATGAGTTTTAAGGATGATTCAAATCATTAATTAAATTAGTCTCAAGACCTAACATATAGCCTTGTGTTAGTCGTAATGATGTAATCAATATGCCTTACCAGACCATCTAAAAAACATAATCATGACTGAATATGTGCATGTTCATTGGTGTGGTAGACACATCACTTGCTTTGGTTCATTCATTAATCAGTTTATAACCTAATATAATCCCTATAATTATTATGTTGGACTCCAATTTTTACTCTAGGTTTAATATTATGCATCACCATATAAGAGAATCCATGGGACCCTCTCATGAAACTGATATCACTCTATGCGTGGTATAATGTGTCATCACACTAAGTCTGTCCTTGGTGATCCCCTAGGGGAGACATGTATCACAAATTTCATAATAATCAAGGTCATTGTGTCCATCCTTGGAATCCTCTATTGGATCCATGTCTCACTCGACATATAATATTCAAGATCCCCTTTGAATCCATACATGGAATTCTAATATGATTCTATATATCACTCAGTTTATAATAATCTAAATCCCCTTTATGTCCATCTATGGCATTCAAATATGAATCCTTGTATCATTCATCTTATAAGTCAACACTCAAGAGTATTTCTATTTCATTCTTCAGTTAGACCCACATATCACTCTCGCCATAAACATGGTTCAAGAAAATTGAGTCATTTCATGTCATCATAATAGGAATTCACATGTCACCCAAGGCTCAAAGAAATTAAATAATCTTCATAATCATACAATAAATGTTATTTATCAATCCTTAATAAAAAATATTTACAAATTCTATCAATCTCACTTAAAAAAGTGAATCAACTATAAACCAAACTCATAGGACTTGGACTTCCAAATATTCAAATGGTAAATTGAATATACAGAGAATCACATTCTTAAGAAATCAATTACATGGAATAAACAACAATAAACTCAGAAGGTAATTTTTAATAACAAGATTCTCAAAAATAAATAAACTACTACATGGAAGTTTATTATCTATCTCAAATTAGAAGAGAAATATAAATAAAATTAATGAATAATCAATCCATTACATGATAAGGAAAATGGGTTAAGGTCACTCATCCCATTCCATTCAATACATTTAATTCACAATTAAATATGGAAAAAATTTACAGGTTTAAAATCACATGACATGGGAAAAAAGGACCACCTAAAGGTGTTCACTGATGAAAGATATTGAATATCCATTCAATAAGAAAACCATAGGTGTTCGTTGACCGTAAAAATATATCTCATGGAATAGATATAATCATAAGTCACATGGAAAATAAATTATATACGAAGAATTACATTCTTAACACTAACTATATGTCCGAATTATTATTTAACTCACTTGGGAAACATCATTTAATACATGAAAGTGGGAATGCACTACCAATCCATATATAAAAACCAACATGAAGTTGTATGAAAAACTAAAACCTTTCCTAATATTTATATAAAAACAATTAATACTTTGTGGGTTGAAGATAGCTCACCACCATTGATGGGTATTATTATGAAAACAATACTTTTTTCATCAAAAAAATCATCTAAACTCTTATTAATTTCATTCAAGAAATCGCAATCAATATTATAAATGGAAATCATGATTCATTTTATTTGAATTATCACTTGAATTATTCTTAAAATTTAATAGTTTTTATGAAATGGATCTTACCTCATGAAGTATACAAATAAAACATTCGAATCCATTGTAATTTTATGGAAACCACATGAAACCGCTGCACACTTTTATGCACCTTAGTTATTATACACAAACACACACACATATATATATATATATCCTTTAATAAAATCATGTATTCACCTCTACATAATGAAATATGCACATGGGAGATATTTGTTGAGTCAATAAGGTTTTCCTTATGACTTTTCCATTCCTTCTTGTTTTGAAAATCACAAACACCTTATCTTTAAGGAAAATTGCTTTCTTAAGGAAAATTGCTTTTATAAAGAAAATTGCTTTCTTAAGGAAAATTTATTTTATAAGGAAAATTGCTTTCTTAAGGAAAATCGCTTTTATAAGAAAAATTATCCTTATCATATTTTCATCCATATTTTTCTTAAGTATGAGTTTCGGATTCATTTTCTCGGAATCATTGAAACTTTGATATAAAGCATTATGTTTTAGGGTACGGATTCTGGACAAGAACTATAAGGAAGTTTCATTCCGAATTCCGGATATGAACTCTGACTAAGTTCTATTCCAGATTCAGGATATAAATTCCAATGAAGAATTCCCATTACGAATTCTAATGAAGAAATCTCATTCCAAATTCCTATTACGAATTCTGATGAAGAATTCTCATTACGTATTCTGATGATGAATTCTCATTACGAATTCCAATGAAGAATTCCCATTACAAATTCCAATGAAGAATTCCCATTACGAATTCTGATGAAGAATTCTCATTACGAATTCTGATGATGAATTCTCATTACGATTTCTGATGACGAATTCTCATTACGAATTTTGATGATGAATTCTCATTACGATTTCTGATGATGAATTCTCATTACGAATTCTGATGATGAATTCTCATTACGATTTCTGATGACGAATTCCTATTACGAATTCTCATTCCAAATTCACCTATTAAACATAATCTGATTATCATTGTTTTATACACTCTAAATTTATTCACTCTGAACGTTCACTCCGAAGTTTTCATTTCGAACCTTTATGTTAGATTTAAAATGATGTCGTACATTCTGTTGCACTTACTTTGTTATAAAACGATGTCATCTGTTTTGTTATAAACTAACCGTTGTCTAAGTGACACGTGTACAGGTCCCTCCGAACTTTAAGGAAAATATGACCGTTGGAGAAGTAGCCGACCTTACCTATAAATAGGAGCTCATTTGAAAAAGCTGACGACGGATGGATGAACAATTTGGACTTTGTGCATACATGCTGTTGAAGTGATTTATAGAGAGAGAGTCTCTTATTAGCTCTCAAAGCTTCGTGCGACTCCGAATGTTGGTGATTACATTCGAGGGCTTTCTTGCTGAGAAAGACAGAGGTGCCGACTACCTTAAAGATCGAGGGATTTCTTGCTGAGAAAGACAGAGGTGCCGACTACCTTAAAGATCGAGGGCTTTCTTGCTGAGAAAGACAGAGGTTACCAACTACCTTGAAGTTGAGGGCTTGCAGGGATAGCAAGACAGAGACTCCGATCTTCGTATCTAGGGCTTACCCTGGTGTGGGTAAGACAGACTTGCTTGAAAGTATAAATCAAGGGACCTTTATCCAAGGTTGTTGGATACCCTTCTCTTTGGGTTAAAAGACTTATATCTTGTTACTAGTAGTTTAACTACTTGTTTTTATTCCGCTTCAATTTGTATCTTAAGGAAAGTATAACTTTCTTATACTTTCTTACTTACTCTGATTCATTTAGATTCTATACGCTTTAAGGTAGAATCTCATATTGTAACTTTTGTTAAGTTTCAATTTCCGGAACCATATTTCCGGAACCTACTTTTGGAATCTCTTTCCATGTTTAGTTCGGTGTTAGAGGTGTTGTGAATTTACTTAGTTTAACTTTGTTAAACTTAGCCTTTTCCTTTTCTTAAGGAAACTTTAGTTATTCATAACTAACTTTAAAGGTTCCAAAGGAATTTTTTAAAGTATACAATTCACCCCCTCTTGTATATTGAGCATCTCATATTATATTTCGATCCTACAATTGGTATCAGAGGTTGGAAACCTCTTACTCTATACCATTATTACATTTGGTATCAGAGCCACAGTTACTGAAATACTTGTACTCACATACAAGTTTTTCTTGCTCACTTTCCCATTCCGAACTTTTCCCATTCCGAACATTGTGATTACGAATCTTTGCTACTAACAAGTTTGTGTGCAATGTTATTTCTAGTATAGTAGGAATTAATGTTGGTTCGATTGACAATCTGAATCCTACAAGGCCACCAATCTTCGATGGTAATGACTATGAATACTGGAGAGATCGTATGAAGACTTTTGTTATTAATACTGGAGTAGACAACTTTGTGATGCTTACTGGTGATTATAAAATTCCTGACAAGGAAGTCAGAACCTTTACTAACCAGGAAAAGCAAGAATATCAACTCAACTATAAGGTACGCAATACTTTACTATGTTCAATGACTAGAAATATATATAGCCAAATTTCTTCTTGTGATGAATCTAATTGTATATGGAAGAAGTTAGAGGTTACACACTTTGGGACTTCTAAGGTGATTGAGACTAGAAGAGCTATGCTTAGAGCTGAATATCATGGCTTCAATTTTCCTTATGGAGAACCTATCTGTAAAGTTCAACAGAGATTTATGACTATTGTCAACAGTCTACAATCTATGGGAGAAAAAGGTTTAGATGATGAAGTTCTTGTGGACAAGATAATTGACATTATGCCCAATGAGTGGGAATCCAAGAGAACAACTATAGATGAGAACAGGAAGGTCACAAAAATTACTCTTGATGAATTATTTGGAACTCTTCTACAACATGAAACAAGAATGAAGAGAGATGCTGACAACATCAAGAAGAAGAATGGAAATGGTACTGTTGCTTTTACTACAACTTCAAATCAGATGAAAGCTAAGACTCCTGAGAGAGTAACCAGATCCAAGTCTAAGAAAGTTATTTTCCAATCCGAATCTAGTGAGAGTGAAGTCTCAGAAAATGAATTAGCCAATCTTGCTCGAAGGATGAACAAGATAGCTGGACAGAGAAACTTTCAATCCAAGTATAAGAAGAAGGACATGAAAGACAAGAAAGATGGAGAAGTTACTTGTTATGAATGTAAAAGAGATGGAAATATTAGACCAGATTTCCCTATGCTCAAAAAGAAAGAAAGGAAGGAAAGACATTCAGACAGGAACAGGAAGAAGTATTATAAAGGCAAAGCTAAGAATGTTCTGAAAGCTAATGACACCTGGAGTGCTAGTGGTGGTGACTCTTCAGATGAATCTTCTGAATATGAATCTTCAGGACAGAAGAATCTTGGTCTTATAGCCAGATTACCTATTAATAATCATTGTCTTATGGCTAAGGTACGAAATGCTGAATCTTTGACCAATGTTTCTTTAAATCCTAATGATAGTAAGTATTATAACTCTTCTGATGAAGAATCATCTTCTGATGAGGAAAATACTTTACCTACTTATGAAGAAGTCTCTAGGTCTGCTGAACTTCTTGAGATTGAAAATTCCAAACTCAACAAGAAACTTGATAAGGCAAACTCTAGGAATTCTATTCTTACTAAAGAGATATCAGATCTTTCTAAAGATCTTGATAAGAAAAATGCTGATTTTGAAAATATTTCAAAAAATCTTGAGGAAGTAAGTTCTGAGAAGAATAAACTTTCTAAAGAATTAGAAAAATTAATTTCTAATAAAAATATTTTCGAGCCTAACTCTAGTTCTAAAACTAATGATTTTGAGGATAAAAACTTGTTTGTAATACTCAAGTCCGAAATTTTTTCCTTAATGAAGTGTTTATCAAAATTTACCCATGGTAAAGAAAATTTTGATAAGATGTATTCTCAAATACGACCTTTAAGAAATAAATCCGGATTTGGTTATACCCATGCAAAACCAGTTTTCAGTAACAATTATTTTGTTCCTCAGAGTGCCCCATTTTGCACTAAATGTCAATGTGGTGGTCACTGGGCAAAAAATTGTTCCTTAAACAAAACCCAATCCTTAGGTTTTCACAAAGCTTATTTTTCTAAGAAAATGTGGGTTCCTAAAATTTTATTGTCTGTAAATCTCGGATCCAAACAAGTTTGGATTCCGAAAATCTAACTTTGTTCTTAATTTCAGGAAAATAAAGAAAGTTCCAGCAACAATATTTGGTACATGGATAGTGGATGTTCCCGGCACATGACTGGTAACAAAAGCTTTTTTGAAAAGATTATCAAAACGAAATGAGGAAAGGTAACTTTCGGAGACAATGCTAAGGGAGAGATTGTTGGTATTGGTAATATAGTTCTTTTGGGTAAAACTTTGATTTCAAATGTTCTTTTTGTTAAAGGTATTAAGCACAACCTCATTAGCATAAGTCAGTTATTTGATGAAGGTTACCTTGTGAATTTTAGGAATGATAAATGCTTAGTTCACAATTCCAAGGAAGAATTTATTCTCTCAGCCAACAGGCAAGAGAATGTTTACACCTTAAACTTAGAAGACCTAAGAAGCCAAGATTTACCTTGCCTAAGTGCAATGGAAGATCATTCTTGGTTATGGCATAGAAGACTAGGACACTGTAATATAAGAAACCTATGTAAAATCTCTAAGAAGAAACTTGTTAAGGATCTATCGGAGCTCAGATTTGATTCTTCTAAAGTTTGTGATCCTTGTCAATATGGAAAGCAACATAAATCTAGTTTTAAGTCAATCGGTGAAGTCTCAACAACCGATGCATTACAGTTGGTGCACATGGATCTTTTTGGTCCAACACAAACTGGAAGCATTGGAGGCAAATACTATGTGTTTGTTCTAGTTGATGATTACACTAGATTTACTTGGGTCTATTTTCTAGCAAAGAAATCTGAAGCTTTTTCTTATTTCAAAAGTTTTAGAGCTCAAGTTAAAAATGAGAAAAACCTTCCATTGAAAACTATTCATAGTGATCATGGAGGAGAATTTCAAAATTCTGATTTTGAAACTTTTTGTAGTAAGAAAGGTATTACTCACAATTTTTCTGCACCTAGAACTCCTCAACAGAATGGTGTAGTTGAAAGAAGAAATAGAATTCTTCAAGAGATAACTAGATCCATGTTGAGTGAATATTCTATTGCTAGACATTTCTGGGCTGAAGCTGTAAGTACTGCTTGTTATACTATAAATCGAGTTTTGATTAGACCTTTTCTTAATAAAACTCTTTATGAGTTATGGAATGGTAGAAAACCTAGACTTTCCTACTTCAAGGTTTTTGGTTGCAAAGTATTCATTTTTAATACTAAAGATAACTTACATAAATTTGCACCAAAGTCTGATGAAGGAATTTTCTTAGGTTATTCCACAACCTCTAAGGCTTATAGAGTTTTTAATAAAAATACTTGTACTGTTGAGGAAACAGTGCATGTGAAATTTGATGAGTTAGATCCTTTTGTTTTTAGACCATCTCAAATTACATCTTCGGATGTGTTTTCAAAAACTGATTATCAACCTTTGATAGAAGAACCTTCTGATAAGGAACTTTTTCTAGAAGATACTTCTGAAACATTTACCCCAGAAGACTTTCTACCCTATGTTGATGAACAGGTTTAACAAAACCCAAATCAGGTGTTTCTTAAGAATCATCCCAGTGATAGTATCATTGGTGATGTAAATCAACCTGTAAGGACTAGAAGTTCCTTAAGAAATGATGTAGAACATCTAGCATTTCTTTCCCAATTAGAACCTAAAAGCACTGATGAAGCTTTAGGTGATGATGATTGGATCAAAGCAATGCAAGATGAACTAAATGAATTCGAAAGGAATAAAGTCTGGACCTTGGTTGAAAGACCTAAGGAAACTTCTGTTATTGGAGTAAAATGGTTTTTCAGAAATAAATGTGATGAAAATGGAGTCATTGTTAGAAATAAAGCTAGACTTGTTGCTAAAGGTTATAATCAGCAAGAAGGAATAGACTATGAAGAAACCTATGCTCCAGTAGCTAGACTTGAATCTATCCATATTCTACTTGCCTTTGGATCATTCTTTAAATTCAAACTTTTTCAAATGGATGTGAAATGTGCTTTTCTTAATGGTTATGTTCAATAGAAAGTTTTTGTTGAACAACCTCCTGGCTTTGAAGATACAAAACATCCTGATCATGTTTTAGACTTACCAAAGCTTTGTATGGCCTTAAACAAGCCCCACGAGCATGGTATGATAGACTCACTGGATTTTTGCTTCAAAATAACTATGTTAAGGGAAATGCAGATCCATCCCTTTTTATAAAGAAAGATAAGAAAAATGTTTTGATTGTTCAAATTTATGTTGATGACATTATATTTGGTTCAACTCAGCAATCTTTGACTGACTCTTTTGCTAGTCTAATGAAATCTGAGTTTGAAATGAGTGTGATGGGTGAGTTAACATTTTTCCTTGGTTTTCAAATTTCTCAAAAACCAGAAGGAACCTACATATCTCAACATATGTATATTAAAGATCTTCTTAAAAAGTATGGTTATGACAACACTAAGAGTATAAGTACTCTTATTGGTACCTCAAACTCTTTAGATCTTGATGAAGGTGGGAAACCAGTAGATCAAACATCTTTTAGAGGTATGATTGGAAGTTTACTTTACATAACAGCTAGTCGACCAGACTTAATGTTTTCAGTATGCTTATGTGCAAGATATCAATCCAATCCTAAGGAATCTCACCTAAAGGCAGTAAAAAGAATTTTTCGCTACCTTAAGGGAACCATGGATCTAGGATTATTTTATACTTCTGGAAATGATTTTGTTCTAAAAAGCTTTTCCGATACTGACTTTGGTGGATGTAGAATGGATAGAAAGAGTACATCCGGAACTTGTCATTTCATAGGAGATTCTCTAGTTTCTTGGTCCTGCAAGAAGCAACATTCAGTTGCACTCTCCACTGCTGAAGCTGAATATGTAGCAGCTGTAAGTTGTTGTGCACAAGTGTTGTGGATTCAACACACACTAACAGACTATGGCTTGAGTTTTACTAAAACTCAAATTTTGTGTGATAACACAAGTGCCATTTCCCTAAGTAAAAACCCTGCACATCACTCTCGTGCAAAACACATAGATATTAGGCATCATTTTCTTAGGGATCACACACTAAAAGGAGATATTATTCTTCAGTTTATCGGAACACAAGATCAACTTGCTGATATATTCACAAAATCTTTGCCTTCTGATAGATTTGAATATATTAAACAGAAGTTAGGAATGATAACCGTAAGGTAATCTTTCTTAATTAACTTTCTGTTGAAAAAATCTCCTTACAGTAATAAACTCCTTTTCATAGGGGGAGTACATATGATTGTTTGTTTAGCAAAGTTTTTCAAAATTTGTTTTCAAACTTTTCGGAATGAAGATTTCCGGAATGAAAATTTCCGGAATGAAACTTTTCCAGAAAGGATATTTTCATACAGAATACTTCTGGAATGGAAGTATTCGTATTGAAAATTTCCGGAATGAAAAACTTTCGTACTGGTATTTTCATAACGGAACTTTCGTACTGAATATTCCATAACACGTCTTTTATTTACTTTTTCTTATTTAGTTTTTCGTATTTAGTTTTTCGTATTGAGTTTTTCATATTGAGTTTTTCGTATTTAGTTTTTCGTATTGAGTTTTTCGTATTTAGTTTTTCGTATTAAGTTTTTGGTATTGAGTTTTTCGTAGTCATCATTATATTACCCATTACGAATAACTTTCCTAAGCTAATCCGAAAGGTATGATTTCCTTACTCAAGTTTTCGTAATCATATTTTACTTGCTGGAATTTTCTTGTATTATGTTTTCGGATTTTAGATTTCATAATTCTTTGTTTTAATAAAACATCAAAAAGATCGGATTCGATCTCTCAACCGTTAGATTTGATCTCAGTTCATTCTAAACCGTTAGATCAACTATGGAAGGTGAACGGTCATCCCATTTCCTATATAAAGGGGACCCAATTTCTTGTCCCACATCGGTTTCAAGCTCTTGCGTCCTGAAGCTCTGACTCTCCGATTTAAGGCCGTTCTGAACCACAGTTTTCTCCGCTCCGAACTTCAGTCTTCTCTGTTCCGAATTTCCTAGAGAACTTTAGATCCGAATGTCTGCAGAGTTAGCTTCTCAAGAAATGTCTTCAACAAAGCCTATTTCTCAGTGGTTAGTATACAGAGAAAGGTTAGTTCATCCGACTTTCTTCAGCAACTACGATTCTATCATTTTGAAGAATATCAAGTTGAATGGGTGGGAGGATGTTGCGATATCAAAAACTGGCAACCAAGATGAAGTGTACTCATATTTTCTTGTTGAGTTATATGAGTCAGTTTCTTTCTTCGAGGAAGATAATAGAGAAAAATTTTCTTTCAAATCGTATGGTAAGACATATAAGCTTTCTTACACCAAGGCTGCAAGCTTGGTAGGGTTATCTTATGAAGGTGAAGCTGAATTTATTTCTCACGTATTGCCAGACTCCAAGGGTAGCTTCAACAAGGAAAAATCCTTAGAAACTCTCGGATTGGATGATGACAAGGCTCCGAAAATTGCAAGCCTATCTACAAACTTCCGGATTCTGGAATTATGGGTGCAAGGGCTTATCGTACCGAGAAAAGGTGATAAGGATAGCTTGAAGAAGAGTGATATATATATCATAGATTTCCTGATAAATCTAAGAAAGTTTAACTTGATGAAGCATATTCTTCTTAATATTGAGAATTTGAAGAAGGGTAATCTGAGAGCTCAGATCGTAATGTACCCAGCAATATTATCAAAGCTCATAGTTCGGTGCCTAGAGTCTTTCAAGGTAGCTTGCAGTTCTAAGCCGAGAGTTTGCAAGATCATGCTGCTTAGTGATGGAACGCTTAAAAGAATGAATATATCTTTTGACAAGAAGTCTTGGAAGTTTATTGATCTACCTCCACAAGAAGAAGTAGCTCCGAAATCTGCTGATCCAGAATCATCCAAGCCAGCAAGGAGGAGAAAGCTGAAAGATGTGGAAGAACAAGGAGAAAATCCCAAGACTAAGGAAGTCCACTCCGCACCGCCAAAGCCTAAGAAGAAAAAGACCTATCCTGATGAGGTTGTTACAAAGTGGAGAGCTGACAAAGAGAAAAGGAAAGAAGGGGATCTGCAGTTCGGATTGGACCCTGCGGAAGCTAAAGCTTTGAAGGAGAAAGCTGCTGATGAGCTTGAGAAACAAGCTAAGGAAAAGAAGCTTAAGAAGAAAATGTCAGAAGCTGAGGCAGTCCATGCGTTGTTGAAATTCAATGAAATTGTTTCAGCCACAATTCCAGTTCCGAGAACTTTCTCCCTGGAATCTCTACCCGAGACTCCAGGAAGAAATCTTGTTGCTCCGGAAGAGGCTGTTGCTACGAATACTGAGGAAGTAGAACAAGTGGAACAAGTTGAAGAGGCTGCTGAAGGAAGTGGTGAGACTGGAGATGTGCTAAAACAGGTAGATGAGTACAAGGGAACTCCTTCGGAACACTTATCACTCTGGACATCAGAAGCTGAATCTTCGAAGTTACTTACTCCTGCGATGGAAGAAGAGAAAGGAGAAGAAGAAGTTGCCTATCATGGAGAAGAAGAACAACTTTTACATGATATTTCTCAGATGGGAAACGTAGAGGTTGGTGTTCAAGAAGTTGCTGATGAGGAAGATTTGGTTGTTCAAGTTTCTGACAGTGAAAAGAAATCTCCGAAACAAGATTCTATTACGGAATAAGATAAGGGAAAGAAAATTCATACCGAGACTCCGAGCTCAGTAGTAAGAAAGAGGAAGGAAGCTGGTAGTTCTTCTAAGAGGAAGTTGGAGCTTATTGAGGAATAAAATTCTCCTAGCAAGGTTTCGGATTCAGAGTCATCCTCGTTGGGGCATGACTTTGTTGTTCAGTCCTTAAAGAAGTTGGTAGGAACCATTCCAACCTTCTCTAGTATTGACTCTAGATGCCAGATTCTCCAACATGTGTTGAATCAGAAAACCGACTCTGTTTCGATGGTTATAGATAAGTGTGTTGAGATTGAAGCTCAGTTCAAAACATTCTTTGATGGTTACGAAGCTCATAAAAGATCTTGTAAGAGGATGACAAGCTGTTCGACGAAAAATGTGGAAGATATGAGGTTGCTTGATGAGTTTCAAGATAATATTAAGGATGCCTTTGAGACCAAAGACAAGAAGATTAATGAGCTGACTGCATCCTTCGAAGAGAAATTGACAGAGGAAAAGAACTTTCGGATTCAGGAAGTGAGAGATCTGAATGGAAAGCTCAATTCCGTTAATCAATGTTGGAAATTTGAAAGGGATTATCGGATCGAGTTTGAAGAAAGGATGAAGGCTCAGGAAGAGAAGATGAAAGATCAGGAAGAAAAGATGAAGGCTCAGGAAGAAATAATTGAAGCTCAGTCAGCAAGAGTAGTCGTCTTAGAGAAGCAAGCAGAGGAAGATCACAAATACTTAAAGAAGATCAAGACGATTCTTAAGGGGCTAATGTCGAAGGAGAAAGATCCGAAATAACCAATCCGATCTTTTTGTTGTAATTTTTTTCCTTTGTTGTTGAGATTACAATTTTAATGAAAGTTGTACTTGTTGTTTCTATTTTTGTCATTACTAATTTTTCAGGTACATTGTTATGTTTTTCCATTCCCTCAAATTCTTTTTGAAAATCACAAAGGGGGAGAAGGAAAAGATCCTTAAGAAAAAGAGGAACTCTAATAAGATTTTATCAAATGGGGAGAAAGAAAAATACCCAAGGAAAAAGAACTCTAATAAGAGTTTGTTTAAGGGGGAGTTTTTCTTAAATAAGACCTTCTTATGAAACATCACTCCGGAAATATAAATACGATCCTTAGAGTTTCAAAGCCTAAGGGGGAGTTAGTCGTATTCATCTATATCCTTAAACCGAGGGAGATAAGCTTTAATGTGTTTCTTTCTTCTTGGAATAGCTTTTTCGTAAGGATGTTTGTGCTTTCCAAAAAGGGGGAGATTGTTGAGTCAATAAGGTTTTCCTTATGACTTTTCCATTCCTTCTTGTTTTGAAAATCACAAACACCTTATCTTTAAGGAAAATTGCTTTCTTAAGGAAAATTGCTTTTATAAGGAAAATTTATTTCTTAAGGAAAATTGCTTTTATAAGGAAAATTGCTTTCTTAAGGAAAATTTCTTTTATAAAAAAAATTATCCTTATCATATTTTCATCCATATTTTTCTTAAGTATGAGTTTCGGATTCATTTTCTCGGAATCATTGAAACTTTGATATAAAGCATTCTATTTTAGGGTTCGGATTCTGGACAATAATTATAAGGAAGTTTCATTCCGAATTCCGGATATGAACTCTGACTAAGTTCTATTCCAGATTCAGGATATAAATTCCAATGAAGAATTCCCATTACGAATTCTAATGAAGAAATCTCATTCCAAATTCCTATTACGAATTCTGATGAAGAATTCTCATTACGAATTCTGATGATGAATTCTTATTACGAATTCAATGAAGAATTCCCATTACGAATTCCAATGAAGAATTCCCATTACGAATTCTGATGAAGAATTCTCATTACGAATTCTGATGATGAATTCTCATTACGATTTCTGATGACGAATTCTCATTATGAATTCTGATGATGAATTCTCATTACGATTTCTGATGATGAATTCTCATTACGAATTCTGATGATGAATTCTCATTACGATTTCTGATGACGAATTTCTATTCCTAATTCTCATTCCGAATTCACCTATTAAACAGATTCTGATTATCATTGTTTTATACACTCTGAATTTATTCACTCCGAACGTTCACTCCGAAGTTTTCATTCCGAACCTTTATGTTAGATTTAAAACGATGTCGTACATTCTGTTGCACTTACTTTGTTATAAAACGATGTCGTCTGTTTTGTTATAAACTAACCGTTGTCTAAGTGACACGTGTACAGGTCCCTCCGAAATTTAAGGAAAATATGACCGTTGGAGAAGGAGCCGACCTTACCTATAAATAGGAGCTCATTTGAAAAAGCTGACGACGGATGGATGAACAATTTGGACTTTGTTCATACATGCTGTTGAAGTGATTTCTAGAGAGAGAGTCTCTTATTAACTCTCAATGCTTCGTGCGACTCCGAATGTTGGTAATTATATTCGAGGGATTTCTTGCTGAGAAATACAGAGGTGCCGACTACCTTAAAGATCGAGGGCTTTCTTGCTGAGAAAGACAGAGGTGCCGACTACCTTAAAGATCGAGGTATTTCTTGCTGAGAAAGACAGAGGTTACCAACTACCTTGAAGTTGAGGGCTTTCGGGGATAGCAAGACAGAGACTCCGATCTTCGTATCGAGGGCTTACCCTGGTGTGGGTAAGACAGACTTTCTTGAAAGTATAAATCAAGGGACCTTTATCCATGGTTGTTGGATACCCTTCTCTTTGGGTTAAAAGACTTATATCTTGTTACTAGTAGTTTAACTACTTGTTTTTATTCCGCTGCAATTTTTATCTTAAGGAAAGTATAACTTTTTTATACTTTCTTACTTACTCTGATTCATTTAGATTCTATACGCTTTAAGGTAGAATCTCATATTGTAACTTTTGTTAAGTTTCAATTTCCGGAACCATATTTCCGGAACCTACTTTTGGAATCTCTTTCAAAGTTTAGTTCGGTGTTAGAGGTGTTGTGAATTTACATAGTTTAACTTTGTTAAACTTAGCCTTTTCCTTTTCTTAAGGAAACTTTAGTTATTCATAACTAACTTTAATGGTTCCAAAGGAATTTTTTAAAGTATACAATTCACCCCCCCCCCTCTTGTATATTGAGCATCTCATATTATATTTCGATCCTACAATATTTATATATAACACTTTATGTGTTTGTGGACTATCAAAAAAGATCAAAACTCTCTACAATCAATTCAAGAGACATAAAAAAATTAAAACCATAAAATAAGGGGTTTGAAATGATGTTGTATAAAACCTCACGTAGAAGTTATTATCAAGAGCCAAATGAACCAATCTATTTCACCTTTAGTAGTGGATGTCATAATACACCTAAATCAAACCCTAAAGACACATGCATTCACTATCATCAAATAATGAAATTAGAAACTAGGTTAACCCTAAACTATGGTTTCAGCCGAGTCGTGAGGGGTGACATGGATACCAAATTTTATAAAAAAAGGTATGGAGACAAGTAAGAGGGTCTTATAATGGATTTTTGAGTGAGAATTCATGAGAAATATGGATTTATTGAATATCGTTGATGAGTTCATTGATAAGCATTGTGCGTGGCCAAGGAGAGCCCCCCAAGGGGTTTGTGTCATGAAATAGAGGAGGAAAGAGAGTGATTAGTTTTATTTTATGTTTATTTTTGTTTTATTTAATTTAATTAAAACATTAAACCATGTAATAATTCATAGGTTGGAACAAATGTTTTAGAAAACAGTGACCCAATTGTGCACCCTTTTTAGGCACATTGATCACCCCTTTCGGTTTGCTCCTTTGGGTTTACAAACAATGCACTAATAGTGTAGTGAGTAGTTATTAGTTAATTCCTATACTAAAAAACCATGAGTATTGGGAACGCTGTTTGGTAAAACATGTATAAAAATTGTGATACCATCTACCACCAATAAAAATCTACAATGATTTCAACAATGGTCAACATAGTTTCAGACAAATTGTGGGCCCTCTATCGGTCCATTAAATTGTTATTTTCTTAGTCTGGTGATCCCAAAACACCTCAATCTACATGGGAATGTACTCCGACATTCACTGAAGTCTAAAAAATCTCCTTGAATCATTGAAAATCCAAGAATTATGTTTTAATGTTCCATTTTAAAAAATAGCCTTTTGAGTAATCTCAAAAAAACAAATTCACATGGTATTTTTTCTTGTTCGAGTACATGGGTTTTTACATAAAACTTAGAAAAAGAAATTCTTACAAGGTATTATTCATATAAACACCCAATTTCGAACCCTTCATCATTACTGAAGAAAGGGAACATAATATATGGTGATATTCCATTTTCATTTAGGTAGAAATGAATGATCACAGGGGTATAATAACATGATCTTAACATTCAAAAAAATATGTAGAATATCATATATCATAATACCGAATTGTGACTTATAGATTGGTAGTTCATAAGACATTAATCCCAAAGGTATTAAAAAACAAATCCCAAGAGATTATAATGTTGGAATAAGAAGTATGTATGTGGTATACACAATATTAAAGAAAATATTTTCCATAGTCAAGTATTAGTAAGACGAATATCATAGTGTTTTTTTTCACTCCCCATTGAATAATATCCTTATTAAAGGTTTAAAAATTTGAATATCATAGTAGATAATAATTCTTACAGAACCAGGTTCACTTCCCATTCAAAACCTTATTATCTATTGAGATATCAATCATTAACAAATAAATTTTTTGATATATAATTCTAGTCCCTCAAATATATTATTAATAATATGTTAATATTTTTTAAATATGATCATAAATCGATAATCATGTCATCATATCATTACTCAAGGAAAATAAATAGGATTCATGGACATATCAAAATTTTATTATTTCTTATCATGTGGAAGATAAATAGGTCTCAAAAACCATATCATGAAGACACTCATAAACTACCCAATGATAGGAAAAGGATGTTATCATTGGATTATATCCCAATGATTTATAAAATAACATCAACAAATTTTATCGTAGAATAACTGATTTTAAAATATATATCTTGAATATAAATTTAGAAAAATATACATTTCATATTGAAATTAGTTATCTAAAATCAATAAATTCGACAAATATTATGGAAGAATTTTTCTTTAGAGATCCTTGGAAACATTTAATTTAAGCTTTAAATCCTTAAGAAATAATTATGATGAAATATTACTTTTATTTCATATATGTTAAAACAAATATTTTAAATCTCTTTATGAAATTTTTCAAAAGTACCCAGTTTACAAAACAAACGATAGAGTTATTTTAAATAATTTGGTAAATATTAAAATATTTGAAAAAAATATATAATAAATCAATATATATAAATACAAATTTTTCACAATATTATGAAAAATACATGGAAATATAATTAATATATTTCTAACTTATGTGAAACTAAAATTTGTTTTTCTTAAAAAAAATTTCATAATCATTTTCAATCTAAAAATAAGAAAAATGGTAATATTGAGTTAATTTTTTTAGAAAAACAATAGGACAGGAAAATAAGAAATATTATCTGTAGTTTGAACATACAATTTTATCATAAAAATATATTCTTAAGCATTCCAAAAAAAACCCTTTTATTGTAACGTAAATACCTTAACACATAGGTAAATTTTACATCAAAATACCAATTAAATAATAATAATATTAAATAAAACATTTAATATAATAAAAATAATTTGAATCATTATATAAAATTTTAAATATATTTTATATACAAATAATAAATTTAAATTGATGAAAAATTTCAAAAATTTCTCAATGAAACAATATTGTGATAAAGATATGTTGCCATTTTTATAATATTTGAGTTAAAACTCAAGGAAGTGATAAAATTATATGGATTTTTAAAACCACATTATTTTAATGAAATAAATAATTTAAAATATTCGTTGGTTTTATATAACCCACACAATGTAAATATGTACTGAATATATCACATTGTTCCTTGAAAAAAATAATGATGAGATATCCTCATTCATCAATATTGAAATTAATCAAATGTTATACATATTAAAATATATTAAATTTAAAATTATTATACGTCAATATGATATAAGTAAAAAATTTATTTAATTTTATATAATTCAGTTATTACATTTTACCACACAATGATTACATAATCCTTATTAAAATTATCATTTTTGGGAGTTAATTATTTTTTGATTCCCATGAATGTTTTAGTTCGACTGTTCTGGTCCATTAACATTAATAAATACTATAATATATTGATAGTTTTATCCATGATATAAATTTCACATATTTTTAATATATATATTTAGAATCATCTATAAAAATTATAGATAGAAAAATTATTTATACATCTAATTGAGTCTGTTGGTCATACAGACTCCATAATGATTTGGTCATTTTATAAATTAAAAAAATTTAAGAAATAAAAGACAACTTTATCCTTCCATAACCATAGTTATATAGTAAATAAAATATATATAACATAAATATGTCATTTTTTCATCGATTTAAAATATAAATGTATAATTAAACACATCACTCTATAGAAATGGTAGGCCATAATTACTCCTGAGTAAAATTATGATTTTCTATCATAAAAAAGAAATTAATATATATATGATATTTTCAACGTAGAAGAATAATTGTGACAAAAATATCATATATATATATATATATATAATTTAATCCTTTTATAAGAACTTTCCATTGATGATGGTGATGATAAATTTAATGTATATCTACATGGAGGCTATAGTCAATGTGTACATTCAAGGGACACATTCACATCCCATTTTGAGGGAAAAACTGTTGAATAATGGTTATTTGATATTCAAAAAAATATTACTACATTTATTTATATTGGAGTTATTATTTAATGATGAATACCGTATATTTTTAGGATTTTTATTAAGAAATATTTTGAATTCGGTCAGGTAGAATGATTATATCTCCTTATGTAAGCCTCATGTAGATCCACTGTTAGATGTCATCAGAATTACTTATTTAAAATAAAAAATCTTAAATTTTAGTAAATTTAATTTTATATGACATATGAGTAATATTAGGAAAATATATTTTTCTCATGATTGTGTAATAAAGATGAAAGAGGGGTGTCTATTTAAATTTGAGGGCGAGGGAACCATAATAATTTATAAAAATAATAAAATATAATAATGTAACTCACAATTAATCTTAATCCAAATTACGATATATTATTGTTGGATATTATTATGATTAAATATTTAAATAATATATTACCTATACATGTTTAATTCTTAAAATTTCCCATATCACATTGTTCAACCCCCATTCCACTAATAACCATATTTTACATCATCCAAGAAAAAAAAATTCAATATTAATGGGTGGTCATTTTTCATATAAGTTTACAATTGTAACATAAAAATATTAGGATTGAAGTTCTCTTCCATTTCACAGCCCGTTATATAATTGAATTATTTTTAGTATTTTAATGCAATTTAATGAAATATAGTTTTTCTTCAAATCATATTAATATCAATTTTGACATTACTCATTTAATTTCACGTTGAAAAGGAAAATATAAAAATAAAAAAACTATAAAGTTATCCATAAGATATAAATTAATATTTACCATAAAATTCAGGTGACCATAAAATTAAAAAAATACTCTTAATGCTTTTAAAAGTATTTAGTTTGATTTTTTTAAGTCTTGTACAAGAACTATGTTAGTGTGGGGTAAACACTAATTGTAATTATATATTAAAGAGAAATTAAAAATAAATAGTCATTATAAAAATTTATTAATCATGTAAAAGATAATATTTTTCATTCATTTATATCATATTCTTGTCATCATATGAAAAAAAAATTAAAAGCAATAAAGTGTAATTTAAGGAATTTTGTTTACATAAAATGATATAATTATAATTATCAAAGAAATATGGAAAAAAAGACATATATTATAATTCTTAATGGATTTGGTATAATTAATAACATAAAGAATATTGAATGAAAATATTTTCATGACTCTGTGACCTTATTATAGAGTTCAAACCATGTTATACTCATTTTACCCTTAATGGGGCGACAAATATTAATCACAATAATTATTCATAATGACCAAAACTGAATTGTAAATAATTGAGAAATGAAAAAATAATAATTACTAATATAATAACCATTTTTTAATAACAAATCATTATATTTTTTTAAAATCAATTTAACTATAAATTTGTAAAACACAACTAAATATAGTTATTAAAAAAATAAATTTTTTGAATTTAAAATTATATTATATCAAAACCAAGAGTATTTTTAATTAATATACAACTATATAGATTATTAAAAACCAAATGATTCATATTTATATTTTAGGATAAATATAAAATGTAAAAGAACATTTAAAATATTTTACAATATGAAAATAATAGGTTGTATTTGAATAATTGGAATTCATCACTATTCTCCAAAAATAAATCAGTTCATAATAATATGAACATTTCACCCCAAGTTAGTTTTTATAAATTGAATTAAAAATTAATTTTCATATTATAATGTAGATTTTTTCAATGTGTAAAAAATTAATTATAATTTCCCCACACAAAATTATGAGAACACCATTTTGATGAAATGCAATTTTGAATCATAAAAATACATCACTAAAAATTGTGTTCATATTATATAAAAATCTATCAAATTTTTTTTATTGAGATAGAAAATTATTTATATATTTCAATATTATGATTAATCATATTCATAATATCAAATTCAACTACATGGTTATAACATTAAAATTTAGAGAATGATATTTTTTATATTATATATAAATTCGCTTAAATCGTAGTGTTTCATAATGAGAATGATATTGAGATTAGTATTATGTAATTTTTAATTTTTTATTATTATAATTAACTCAATATAATTCTTTATAATACATCATAATCAATTACCAATTCTACATGGAACACCCCCACATATTTAAATATATGTGTTAGGTGATCATTCTAAAAATGTTCTATAGTTTTACATTCCATAATATACATTTTTATCTAGTCGTCTCACATATATTTTGATTTATGAAATAATTATTTTTATATGATAAATTAATAAAACCTCTCCCATGAAAAATGACATCATTTATTCTAGAATTAAATTTCTTATTAACATCCATTAAGAGAAGAAATTTAATTTATGGGTGTATTCAATGAGATAATTAAAACATTACATAATTCAAAAAAACCAATGTGACCATGATCATAACTAGTAAGAGTCACCATGACCCCATTAGGAATATCAAGGTACAAAATTATGTATTTATAAAAAAATATACTCACAACAGAAGAATTTTTAAAATTATCATTAACCTCAAACCTTGTCATATACAAGATTCAAATCCTTGAGTCATTTTCTCCGCACTGTAGTTCAAATGATGGTTTCATAAAAGAGGACCACTAAAATAATCTACTAGTATAATATAGATAAAATGTAATTTATTAATTATAATAAAATAATTAGGATTTAAGATATTACACAAATAATAATAAAAAACAATTCCAAGATAATCATTATCAAATAAAAAAATACATTTAAAAATACTCATAATATTTTCTCCTAAAAAACAATAGAACAAGGAGTCCAATAAATTCTAATAGAAAACCTTAATTCAATAGGTTTTACAATTCATACTATTCTCCATGGTGTTAGGTTGGTTATCTTGTAAATAATAAAAAATTTCTGTTCCACCATAGAAAAAACCAAAACTAAAATGTAAAACTCAAGGATAATGTTCTCCAGTTCAAAAATCTAGAATTGTAACCACTCAAAAATATTTTATATGGATCCATAATATATTATATCCTCCATAAATAATATAATATACCTATAATTATTTTTTATATCTCTACATCTATAATCTTCCCGAAAAAAATAATAGTAGATGATAAAAATTGATCATTTTGGCATCTATTATCATGAATTGCCTTGTTTAAGAAATAACTCAAAAATTAAATATCCATAAAAATGATATATTTAGATACATTCACCGAAAATAATAATATAATTTATATCTATTCGAAACATGGGTCTACAATTATTTCCCAAATTTGGTAAATTGAGATGGTTTAAAGCATTATTTACCTCATGAACTTTTTTACATCAACAAGTATGTTACTTGGTACGTGTCAAAGATGTGTTTCATAATTAAAAAGGGATACATCCATTTTTATAACTATATTTTTTTTGAGTTATGTAAATTGAACCACTATGTCTTTCAATTGGGGTATTTTTTATTTTTCTCCAAAGCGGCGTAGAATTATATACAAAAATTATTCATCTTCCAAGATGATTTTCATAAACCAAACATGGGTCAGTAATATCGAAAATTCTAATGAATATACTCAAGACTAAACCTATTGTTAATAAAATAATTATCATGTTCATATACATCAATGGAAAATCATGTTTAGGGAAGGTTCTACCTATAATACATAGATTTTTCACTTTCACACATCCCTATAGAACAATATTCAGTACACAAAATTCAATCCATTTTCAATATCAAGGAACATAACTCAATAATTATAATTTAACTCCATCAGTATTAGGGAAAATACTATATCATGTACAAATTTAAACCATAAAATCCCTCAATGCACCGTGAAGAGTAAAAAAATTGAAGACCCACTCTATAATTAATTGATTCACAAAGAAAAATGAATTTTAGACCATAAAATCTAAACAATCATCTACTAGCTATGGTAAATTAATACTTTAAAACAACATGAGGAATATAACTCTAGAAAAAATACATTATATTGATGTTTTAGGTAGTCCTGTTAATTTTAGTGGTATCTAACAACCTATATATATAGATGATATTAACTAAGAATAATCAATATAGTATCTATCATATTTTCATTGGGATAATATCCATAATAAATTGTCTTCAAATAAATGACTTGTTACACAAATGATATATGGTGATATAATCTAAAAAATATGTGAGAAATAAATGGATATATCTTAAAATAAATGATGACTCTCTATGGGTATTAACAACTACTAGTAATAATGAACACATGGCTCATATAAATTATATTGGAGGGAGTAAAAAAAGAAAATGAAATTTATTTGTTGAACAATATATAAATAAATTCCCAACATACACACCATATTTAGTTACACAGGGTTCATCGTAAAGGAATGGGTTATTAGTTCCCATGTGAAATGATTTTTATACATCAAAACTATATAGGTATCCTGTATATAATAACCATAAATAACAACCACATAGAATCACTATTCTAATTTGTAAACCTATATTAATAAAAAAAAATATTGCTCAATATATAGTATGTAACAACTCTAATACCATTTTATCATGGTCTATTAAAAATCGAAATTACTAGTGTTGTAGGAAAGTCAAATGTTCCACCTTATGCTCATCTACAGTTCTCTATTGGCTGGATACATCCACTATGAAAGCATAGAAAACATGGAAATATTTTTCATATAATAAATTTTATCATAAATACATTTCAAACATATAATAATTTCAATCAACAAGAAATATATATATCAATTAAACATTTGTAACTGACCACTACTTGAAATACCTATTGGATGAGTATAAAATATGACATTGGCCCTTAAAACCCAAATTCAATAGTTCATGGGTTTGTGAGTAACAGTGGTGGTGTAATTGCTCATATATGGAATGAGGTAACCCAAGCATTACTTGAATATATATATTTCAATATTATAAATGAATATTAATTACATCTCACAAAAAATCACACTGAAGAACCTCAATAATTGGGCCTTTGGTTATTAGAAACATAAAAAAAATATTTTATTACATTATCAACATCTACCAAAAATCATATTAACAAAAGATATTATTTTTAACACAAAATACAGAATAATATTCAAAATTATTTATGGAATTAATGTATAAGGAAGGGGGATCTCATATTCTTATTATGGGTAAATATAAGTTATATCTATCAATGAATATTAGGGAGAATTAAATAACCATGTTGTTATGAGAAAATAATCATGATATTTGGAAATAAAAAAAGAGATTCTTATATAATATACCATAGATACTAAAATAAGAGTCATTTGATAATTGTTTAGCATAACATTAGACATGATCCACAAGAAAGATAAAAATACATGTCAATGACAGTGATCCTTGAGAACATATCATAAGAACATTATATCAGATAATAATTTAAAGAATAAATATAACAATCTATATTATATTAAATGTTAAGGTTGAATAATAATTTTTACACTTCATACTATTATTTGATAACCACCTTCCCTTATCATAGTGGATATAGTAAATCGAACCACATTTAATTAATTTGTTGACATCATATCACAGAGGTTTTTCTTTCATGATATGATGAGATATAACAAATTTCAAAATTTATTAAATTTAAATAATAGACTCATCAATCATATATATCTATACAATTCACATGTGTGCTATTAAGAAATTAAAATATTCTTAATTCTATCGCATCATAATCAAATGTGGTAAATGAGTTGTTTGAAATGAGTACATTAGAATTACAGGTTCATGAGTCATCCAAATAGTGTTAGTGGATGGAATCATTTGAGAATATTCATATTGAAGTATTCGATACATTATTTGATATCAATTTTGATGGAAAAATATTTTATAAGTAGATTAGAAAATTTATTTTAGAAATACAAAAAAATATCATTTAATTTTTGAAAACAGATATTATCATGTAATATGACTGAAAAAAATGAAAAAATATATTTCATTGAAAACCCATGAAATCTTATGGAGGAATAATTATTATAAAAAATAAATATAATATAATATAAAGAAAATATTATCTATTATAATAAAAGGAATTATTTTTTTCAAAACATTATAAACATAGTAATTGAAGAAAAATGAAAATAACAATTATTTTAAAAAAGTATTTATTCTTTGAAAAAAACAATGTACATAGAAAAAATTATTTTAAAATAATACCAGGAGAGATATTGGATTCTAATTACAATAATAATATTAACATTCCATTAATAAGAAGAAGTGATATGGTTGAATTATCTTATAATCATAAAAAATGAATTATGAACCAAATGGGATGTGAAACAGTAGGAGGATATTTATAAATAATGAAAAAACTTGATGAAAATCAAATAAAGTTAGATTTTGAAAGACTAGTCATGTAATATTTCCATATAGAATCATATTCATAACTATCATGAATATAAACTGATATTGGTATGAAACCCCTTATAGTTTATTCCATAATTACACAAAATCTCTTTAACCAAATTCATAATTATCAAAATCATATCAATATTGTATTTTTTAAATTTGTTTGTATATATCACCCAGTTATACACTATAGTTTTTATCATTTACGAAAACTATATTAGTCATTTCATGAATATTTTCATCAATAGATGGTATGAATGTTGATTATTTAGTACATTTCTATTAATAGAGATGTAGGAAAACATTCATTGATATCAATTTCATCATTCATTGATTATTAAGTTTATTCAAATTACTTTTTTTAAATATGTGTGTTTTAACCTATGATTTTTATTGAATATCATGGAATTTATCATTAGAATGTAATGAATGCGGATATTTTTGGGGAATTTATTTACAAATAGATTTATTTTATAATACAACAATTCCTTGATAAATAATGAACTCCATTTTAGTGGCTGGTCTGGGCGACTAATCAATTACTTATATCATTGATCAATCCAATGATACACCCTCTCTTGTAATTTAATGACCCCATATGAAAAGTTCTAAAACCAAAATTAAAACTGTCTAAATATTATTTATAATTACTCATTTCTTAATGGCATAAACATCATCATTAGATGATCATCACACTCATCCATTCTCTTATATTTTATTATAATATCATACAAAATGACTAAAAAAAATTACTGAGGTAAGATATAAGTACAATATACATAATATGCATGTTGATAGTTGATTCATTTATGAATTTAAATGAAATCACTATGAATGAATATTTTCCATATATTTTGTGAATGGTTTTTTTAGAATATCTTTAATTTTCACCCATATTTAGTGACTTTTTGATCATTGATCAATGTTTAAGTTGAAATGGTCCCTAATATATAATCAAACGAGTCATCAATACATGCAATATAATACCTATTATTGATCATAATTTTTTTTATTTTCAGGATAAACAATGCAATGAAGTATATATTCATCAATCATATTTTTAAATAGGACTAGTTCACCCCATATAGAATAACATTGGTGTACGAAACACTTTTATATATTCTCTTGAAGTATCATCATTTATTTCCTCCAATTGAATCATGAATATTAAAAATGAATTCCATGATAATTTAATAGTACCAGATAAAATTTCAATGGAAAATTAAACCTTATAATTCATCGATTCCCTAATAAATAATCTAGAAATAAATTGATATATTGTTACAAAATTAGAATATATTTTATATAGAAATCTTTTTGAGAGACAGATTCCATTCCATAAATGAAACTGGATTACACTAAAGAGAAAATTAAGTGATTTATCGAAAGAACATTCAAAAGTATATTTATTAAGAAGGAGTTATATAATGTGTATGTAACCATCACACAATATTTAATATTCATATATATGTAAATATCTATATTTTGGGGATACAAATATATAATCATAGTGAATTTTCAATATTTTTTCTAATTTATAGAAATATATTGTTAATTTTTGAGTGTACATGTGGAATTTACTAAAAAGGGAGACACTTTCATTATTTTTTAAAGAGTGTCAATAGTTATAAAAAATATATACAAAAAATGATGAAATAATATTTTATTTCCAGATAAATTCATATAAATTTTATATTACCATAAAAATTATATGAATCAATGATATGGACAAAAAATAAAAAATAATGGATATGGATATGGATATGTTATAAAATGTATCTTGGATGAAAAAATGAGGTAAATTCTTTTTCTCTGATATTGATCACTTGAGGGAAATTATTAACCAATGATGATGTAAAATGGTATATGGATATGTAAAACACATGGAAACCCATATGATAAATAAACGATTTTGGTTTTAAATATACTGATCAAACTAATTCTCTCAATAATAAATTATTCATAATAATCCCAAATTGAGAATTAGATTAGAAATAAATCCCTTACCATTTTATATCACATTTCATATATATATATATATATATACAGAACATGTGAATCATAGTCACATATTTAGGAAAATTAATATTACATATTCTCCTATTATAAACACCATTTACAATAATTCATTACAAATATATTTATTAGTTCATGTTTATTTTCATCATTAGAATATATTAATTTATAGTATTTCATATATGTTTTGTAGTAGTGATGTAGGTACCCATTACTAAATATTAATCTCATTATTCAATGACTAGTTAAATTAGTAAATTATTATTTTTAATTATACCTTTAGTCTAATTATTATTTTATAGAATGTATTTGTATGATTTGCGAGAATGGAACATTTCAAGGAAATTTCTATGGAAATTTCCCAATAACTACCAGTTAATTTATAATGATCATTTATTTTTATGTAATATATATGAAATCATATTAATGAAATATATTATACATTAAAAAAATATATTGAAATTATTAATATCTTCCTACTTTTTATTCCTAAAAATTCTGATGTTGGTATAACATAATTCATATTGGTTTTTGAGCAGAATTAAAAAAGAAAAAACTATAATAACAAATGTGTAAGAGTATAGATATTTTTAATAAAAGTACCATTTAATTTTAATTATAATGAATTAAATATTTAGTTATTATAGTTACGTATTATATTTATATTAAGTTGATAAGATAATGTAAGAGAAAAACTAATTGGATGAAATGGACAGATACGTGATGAATTCACCCTTACCCGATTTTGGTTCCTTTAAAAATAATTGTATTTAAGATACCCTTGATGAAATAGAAGATAAAAGATATTAAAAATTTTTAATGGATTGAAAATTGGAAACGATTCTATATTGAATTGAACTGTTGTAGTTGATTGGGGGTAGAAGATGGATTCTTTTATTGGAGTGTTTTGAGTGACACTTCCAGAAGTATTAATTTTATATGGTATAAAGTTGTCATAATAAAAGTAAGGTGTACATATATTTCAAAATAGTGATATATAGGTTAGGATATGAAAATAAATCCCTTAAAAAATAAATTTTTATATTATTTGATGTATTTTTTTCCTTTACCTATTTGTTTTACCACTTTTACCACAATATTACTTTCACAGGGTAACTCCAATTTTACCCATATTAAAAAATATTCATTAATAAAAATTAAATTTATATCCATAGTAAATTTATTTATTATAATTAATAAATTGGAATCTATTTAAAATAAGTTAAATTATAAATGTAAAAAATTTTATATATAAATGGAGACATAAAATATATAAAAACCCTTTTTGATAACAAAACATTTATTAATATTATGTTTTCTTAATCGTTTTTTATATGAGTTAACATTTAAATAATTGTTAGAGTATTTTTTTAGGTGAATCATTAATTTATATTAATAATCAAATTGATATCAATTTGATCTATTATTGTAAAAACACACAATAATTTTTAAAAATAGTTCTTTTAAAAATGGTATTTTTTTATATTAATTAATTCTAACAACATAATATTAAAATAAACTACTAAAATTATAAAAAATTATTTCTAATAGCATACTACAAATGAAATATTTATTTTATTTTAATAGATACATCATTTCATTTTAATAATAACAATAATTAATTGTGATTCATAAAAACATGTTTTCATTATAAAATATTTCAATTAAATATTATCTTTTTATTTAAATAATAAATATATTATTTTAAATTAACCATTTTACCCATTAAATATAACCCACAACCAAATATATTTTCACCATTCATTCGATTACCTTATATATAACAATGATATTTTATTCTTTTAAATATACATAAAAATATTCAATGGAATCATTCATCATATGCATTTGATTCTCTTTCACAATTTCTGTTATATTTCATGAATATATGACTTGTTTCAACAATTTCAAGGAGGATTATAATCATTGATTAAAATAGTAAGGAAATGAATAACATGCATTTTGAAATTTTTTTAATTTTACTTTTACTTCGTTAATTTTTCTATTAATGTTGTTTTGTATTTCATTTTAATTATTTTCTAATGATTATCATGTATTATAAAATATTATCTTAGTAAAATGAATAATTATTTTTTAAATTTATGTGTTTCATGATAAAATATATAATTTAAGATTATCTATTTAGGGGTAAAATATGTATTAAAATCATGTGGTGTTTCATCAGATTTATTACACATGTAATTCTATGAATATAAATAAATTACTAATAAAATTCTAAATATAATGAAAAATATTATATCTCATAGCACAAGTAAAATTAAAAATAAAGAACGTATAACACAATAATATAAAAAATTATTATTTCCTTAATGACTATGGAAACTTCTTTAAGCCTTTAACTGGTAATATCCATGTCAGAAACCATATATCTCATTGAGTCATATAATAACTTATATATATGGATGATCATACATATATAATCAATAAGATCATTATATAGACCACTCATGAAAATGTGAAAGAATTATATTGATGAATAATAGAATAATTAGTGAAAAAATCCCCCTCATAAGCATGCTAAACTAACATCCACACTAACCAATGTTCACTCGCCCAATATTACATCCATGAATAAGATCATATTACCGAATTAATATAGAATGGCAGTTCCACAAACCCAAATCCACACTTTTTTTCACATTCACGCAAGAACGATGAATTTCACGATTCTTTATTCATTTGTGTGTAAACAAATATCCACACATAAGGATAAAACTGTTAACTTATCATTATTATATTTGAAACTATATACATAATTATTTCTCATATCATTGCCACATTCTTATAATTGGAGTTTATCCTTAATTTGATGGATAAAAACCATGTTATTTTCTCATATAATGAATTTCCCCCACTATATATCAATCCTCACTCATATCATCATTACATTATCATCACATCAAATCAATTTCACTCTTACATTTATCCATCATATCTTATGTATCATAACATCAATTTGTATTATAATATATTATTCACAAGTGATTTATCTAGGATGAGTGAGTACTCATACACAAATTCAGTTTTCAACATCAATTTTGGGGAAAAAACCTTGATCCCTATATATTTGGTTGTCAATAAGATGATCCCTCAAGGGTGGGGTGAGAAATAAATCATTAGAATGTATAATATATATCAAAACAAAATGGAAGCTCAACCATAGGGTTCATATTAAAACTACACCACTAATGGCAACCTCAATAACTACACCACCAATAACATAGTGAAGAATAATTACAAAACTATACCATAAATAAATCATATATACTCTACAAAAAATGATAATAATATTCAAATTATAATTTTGTTGTTTAAAGTTTATTATCATCCTATTAGATATAAAATTCATCCACAAAACCCCTCATTAAATTTTTTTTGTCAATAATATTCAACATCACATGGAATAAAAAAACCAACATCCTCATACATTAATGGCCTCATAAACCACCATACACACACTAGATAAAATCCTCTACTTCCACCATAATGACAATTCATATAAACTAAACCATCTATACAACTATTCAAAAACAAATAATGTCACAAACACAAGTACCACATAAATAAAACATTTATCAATAATAACTAGGAAAAATCAACTATAACACCCACTTCATTATTATTTCCAACACCATATGATTAGAGAAAAAATAACAATGATGATCAACGTTATCTTATATTGTAAAAAATAACTAATACTAATGAAATGAAAAGAGGTCATTGAAATAATCAGTACTTATGAATTCAATTCATATAAATTAATTTTTTGAGATTTTGTTTGTTGGAAATTATAACGGTATAACAAAACATGTTATATGAATGAAAGAGAAAAACTAATCTCATAAAATTATCTTATTCATTAACATATGAGAACCATATTCCCTCTAATTCAAGATAGGAAAAATAAATTTTATCTTAATATTGAAGCAGTTACTCCATCTTATTTATTTCTTCCTAAAGATGTTCCCTAGAGAACAATTAATGGATTATTCCTCCAAATTAATTCAATTGGTTTTACGTTATCTACTCAATAAATAAGTGGAAATATCCTTCTTACTATAAAAAATATGTGTGTAACTATGTAATTATTAACGATGAAGGATCTTAAGGATGATATATTCTTGTTGTTGATTGGGTTCTCTATACTTCATGGTGCATTTGTATTACAATGTGATTTATACATCCCTCAATAATCATCCCCTTTAGAGTTTTCATTTACTCTTTCATTATAACACATGACTAAATGTAAATCCCAATTCATGACTTTAGTTATAAATGGTTCCCTATTTTGTTACATCTATTGTAACAATTGTTATCTTATATGATAGGTGGAATATCATATATAAATATTAATGTTTAATGATCAATAACCATAGAATTAATATTTTTTGATGATATATACCTAATAATAAATTAATTTATAACATATGATGGAATAGAAGTATCCTAATATCAAGAAGAATTACAAAACAGATCATACCATTTGACTGGATGGGGTGAAATATTTTATAATTCCATATAGTATAAATTAAATAATGATAAATTATTGATGTTAGATATTATAAGAGATAACATTTCATTTATAATAATATCACATAATCATCAAGTTTGGTACATCTGCTTTAATTATAATTATAAATATATTTATGTAATTATACCCCTTTAGTTTCCCATATTCACTAAATCCTATTTGATTTTATTTCATTTTGAATTATATGATATCATGCATAAGTACTTATAAACAAATACCTAAAAAACATTATAATATTTTTTAAAACACATTCAGATAGTTGACATTAACATTACTATTTATCAAATCATATGTAATACCCAAAAATAATCAATCAAGTATAACATGGATTGGATCTAAAATACGTTTAGAGAATATATTAGATTAAAACAGAAACCCATTTTAGTCAAGAAAATACATGGACCCCACATTTATTTATAATATTCAAAAAAATATTAGTGATATGATCCATACATGGTATAATGTGTTGTGTTTATAAAATCATCAATTTTAATCATGGTATAAAGGAATGTGATGTGTTCTTAATCAAACATATGTATATATATACATGATCCCACAACAGTCGTCAAAATACAGTATAAATCCTCAACGATAACCATTATTTAAGACATATGTTGACTACAAAACATGGATTATGTCAATCCCATATAGAAAAACTATACATTATTATATCATAGATTGTAGAATGACGTGGTCGATGAATAAATCAATTTTCATTCATCATTATGGGTTTGAACAACACATGCCCATTTTTAAAAGATGTTTTTACATCATTTATAATATCTTTTCATGGTTTGTAACTCAATTTTATTTCTCACACTATGGTCTTGATTCAATAATCATGATTGAGACAGAAAAATATCTTCATGTTTGACCTAAAACTGATGATATGATTAATATTGAACTTCAACACATCTAGATTAGCAAAGCCACAAGTCATTCAATGAAAGGTATTAATGTATGATGATTCTAATGCAAGGAATCTCAGATAACTCATTTAGTGGATCCTCTTATATGATCCATAATTTCATTATATACCAGGTAAATAATATAATACACTCAATGTGGTATAATTAGTGTTTCATCCAATGCCTGAAATAAATTTTTATGCCACATTTGAATATTTTTTCTCTTTTTTTAAAAACATAATTTCACCAACCTTATAATTTTTTCAAACACTATAACACAACATGACTACTATTTTTTGGGATATATCAATTATATACATTAAAAATTAGACTATCATTTTATTTCATCAAATGTGGTTCAATATATACATATATTATGCCAACATGAATAAATTATGTCAATGATATTTAATTTTGATGAAATATAATTATTATCTTCAACGTATTTTGAAAATTAACATAAACAATAAAAACAAATGCCTATAATATAATATATTTTGGAATAATAGATTAATCATTTTAAAGACCATTATAGAGTTATGTATATAAATATAATTTATTCTAAATATCTATCACATGATAAATGTTCTAAAATCATCTATTCTTGATTTTATACATGAAGACATTGGTATCAAACTGGAATGGTTTTTCGCCAAACCAATGACTTGGCCATATTGTGACAAGGATAAAAGGTCATTCCCATAATACATGGTATATAAACGTGTTCATATTCATATAAGGAAAACCATTATCAACTATTTATACCAAATCCAAAAAACAAATTATAAAAACTAAATACTTTATCGTAAATTAAATAACATGAAAAGAGAGTCATAACCACATTAACTAATCTATCCCATTTTCGTATAAATATGAATAAAACATAAACCATAAGAATTCAACATGGAATAATAGAAACAGCACAAAAAATAATATAGATACAAACCAAATCATGAAGAGATTACATGAATATTTAGGAAACCTATGGTTTCTCACCACCACCCATATCATCCCATATCGGACATAAAAAAATGTAAATAAATTTTGAAACCTTGAACCTGAATGAAAAATTCATGAGATAAAAGGCCAAGATGGTGACTAGAACCCACCAAAATTATGATTTTTTTATATGTAAATTCAAAACTTCTAGTTGAAATTGAACCTATAATGTTTTAATTTCAAATATTACTTATGGAAAACAAAATAATTCCAAAAACGTATTTTAATTATTCATCTCTTGTTCCAAAACAATGACATACATTGTAATTTTTTTCAACCAAACTATGTCATTTAAAAACAAAACTCCCATTATCATTAGCAAAAAACCCACTTGTTTAATTTAAATCATAATTATCAATTAAAAAAATTTGACCATCTGAAGAAGTCTTTACGTAGAAAAAAATGATTATAAAATCCATATTATGAACACAGAAAAAAGTCCTAAAATATATAAAATGTTTCCACAAATCATTGAAAATTAATTTTAAAAATGAAACTACTAAAAAACATTGAACAAGTACAAAATAAATGGCACCATATATAAAAAATATTATCATACTATCCAGATATATATATCATAATAATAGAAGAAATGGGAAATGAAAAAACATGAACAAGATAAAAATTTTATATTATAATAACTTCTTACGCAATCGATTGTGTCATGGGCTCTACCACAGATATGTAACATGTAATGAAAATTATTATATAAGAATATTCCATTTCATGTTCTAGATACAGAAATATTCTCAATTACTAACCACAATTCAGCTAACTAGACCGTAAAAGATACACTGTAATGTACCCCTATTTAAATATTTTTCCCTAGAAAGAATGTAGGGCCAATAGGGTATGAAAACTCACTAGAATAATTAACATAGATCACTTAGTCATTACCCAAAGTACAATGATTAAAATTGAGATGAATAGAAAGTACATACATGCCATGTATAACACATATTCATAAACCTTATCTCACCCTCACACATAATACCAGCATAATGAATATCCCCATATATCTCATACATCCATGAACGAAAGTTGAATATTCCCACACATGGGGTGAAATATGAATCTATTGTAGTTAAATAATCGACACAACGGGAAGATACGAGAAATGGTAAATAAAGGTTTTTATTTCACATTATGATTTTTAAAATAAATGTTAAAAAATTACCTTTAACACACAAATTTTTTTCGCAATTCTACAAAATTTCAAATTTTACAGGATTCAACATTATTCATTTCGTACAAAATTATCGAAACAACACAGACATTGAAAAAAATATAAATGTTATCCTTAAACATGTGTATTCTTCTTTAAAATAAAAAATTCTGAAAACCGCCTCACATTTTAATCCAAAAAATTTAATGAATCCCTCATGATGTATTCAATAACTGATAAATGACAGAGACATATCAAATTTTCATTTTAAATCCTTTAATGAACCCCTTAATAAATAATTTGTTTTTTCAACACATCACTTTCAAGCAAAACACCATTTACCACATAATTTCCACTCAAAAAAATCCATAGTTGTATCATAATGTAAATATTACACTTAAACACATTTCAAGTTAAACAAAAACATTTTAAAAAAATTCATAACACAATAAAATATACCATTTTATACCAAAAATCAGGGAATTTAAATGAGAAACCATTTCATGGAAGGTCATAACAGAATGAAATTATTTTAAATCACCAAATAATTATCACCTATATTATTATATTGGATAAACAGAAATTTATAAATAAAATTAAAACATTTAATTTCTAAATAAATATAATGACCTAGTTGGAAGAAGAAAAAGAAAATTTCAAACATGTGACCATCAATGAAAAGAACACAAAAATTGATACAAAAAGAATCCATATTTCCTAAAACACAATAATCCCAAAATCAGACACATGAAAAGTGATTAAATAATCCACATTCATCAAATATAAAAACCCAAATAAAAAATGTATGGATAGAAAGGCGATTTAAATAGTTAAATAATTAAATTAAACCCGCCTATAATTCAGTATTAAAAAGTAAAGTATAAATTGTGGTGGATGTTAGATCTCCTTTGTGGGATTCTGAGGGTTGGATAACAAATATGGGGATAATAGGTGCAAACCCCATTTTAATTTAATGATTTAATATTGTGAATTCCCAAAAAAATTACACTTTTGAACGTTTCATAGTTTAGTCAATCTTTTTTTCAAAAGTCATGTCCATTATGCATTGGATAATGCCCAGTCCCCTCCTTGTTCTGATTGTATATTATATTTGATTTGTAGTCTTATAAAACATTCATTTATCATTCATAATGGAACAGTCATAACATATATCCTTGTAACTTTCTTTTCATGTAGTAAAGGAAACACTACATAATACATTCCCCATTGGCCTGTGTCACTAGAGGTCCCACATTGTTTTTGGGATACAACTTCTTGGTTTGATATATCATGATTAGTCCCTGAAAAAGGGCCTTGTTACATTAATTATTCCATCCAAATGGGAACTACATGGTTACTCATAATTTTTAAGGAAATAATTCTTTTCCTAAAAGAACCCAAATCTTCAAATACCATCCAAATAACCACCAGGACATGGAAAACCCAATGATAAGATAAAATAATAAAAGAAAATAACATAGTGAAATTGTTAGTGTCACAGATACCACACCAAAAAATACTCTACCTCCATAAATTCATGATCTAACATGAATTATGAAAAGATATGTGATATCCAATGTGGAAATCACCTACTTAATCATTCATAAAAATTTGACCTTAAAACCTACAACGAGTATCCATAAAACAAATAAACCAATAAACCACAATGTGTCCAATAATCTCAATGATTAAATGAAACATAACCTAATAAATGATTTTCTAAGATATATGTGAGACCTAACATGGACTCCCAAATATTTATAATTTTTATAATATGGACTCAAAAATTATAACTACCCGGAAACAGAACCCTGAATAGTTGATAAATTGTATGAGAGACCCATTCTCAAATGAGAAACACATTATATCATATAGAATGGAAAAATGGTAAAAATAAACCTTAATATAATGACATGATATATGACAATGCGTGAAGAAATCATGATAAATTAGGTTCAGGACAAGTTCACCCTAACACATAACATCTTAAATAGCCACAACCAAACACCAGCCAATATTAAAAAAATATTGGTATATCACACTCCTTATTTACCATATATTGAATGCATAGTTTAGCTCATATCAAAAAACGTTCACAAAATTTCTCAATAGAAAAATTGGTGAAACACACATTCCCTAAAAGTTATATCTATATAAAGAGGCACAAAAAAGTTTCACTCACAACCAAACACCAATTAATGAGGAAAACTAGAGCAACATCTTCAAAATTCATTCCGAAGTAATATTCCAAAATTGAAATAAGGAATTCAATAAATGGAATCAAAATCCATTAAAATGAAACATCATAAAAAATAACAATCCACGTGATTAAAAAATTAAAATGACTAATTCTCTAATATAAAAACATATAATATATAAATAGAAAAGGAAACCTCCCAAACAAACCCTTCTAAAAAAGGATGAAATCAAATACATAATACAAAGACCATCATAAAAAAAATTAGAGAGGTTCCAAATATCTTTAATGGAAGAAATATCTACAAGATATATGATATAATGTATTTTTAAATAAATTCATCGAATTATAATAAGGGTTCATTTATTCCCATGAGGAAGACCTTTGTCCCCATGCTCTTTCTAATCACACTTATAATCATTACACATAAAGTTATCGTTTGTAACACCTAAGATTTTTAGGAAAATATTTTTGTTTTAATGTTATATACATCATCAAAGGAATATTTCACTACCCAAAATAGTAGCTTGGCTTGCTTTACACGCAATCACTACCTTCCTCAATAGCTTCTGTTGTACGCAATACCGAGTATCACTAAACAACGATATGCTATTAAAATATTATTAAAACTAGCCGTTATAAATAGTAATACATACTTTTTGAAATTTTATAAATTTTAACTTTTAAAATGGACTTCATTTTTGGATTCAGAATATTGAAATTAGCCTAGGGTGAATTTTTGATATTTTTCTGAAAACATTCAATTTTTAATGAATAGTGAAAACACTAGGTTACTATTTAAAAACAGAATTTTTATTTAAATATTTATTTATTTATTTTTCATTTATTTTAGCTCAAAATTGATACATAATACATATATAAGTTCAATTTAATTAATTTGAGTCATTTTATAATAATTTTAGACATATAAAAAATTGTATTGAACTATTCACTGTCTTTTACCCACCTCCGAGGAGAGTTTGAAAACATACATAAAACATAATTCTACCACTTATATGAGTGGAATTTAGAAAATATGAGAGACACAGTTAATATCTAGGAGTATAATTTGGTTTAATAAGATAAAAATAACTTTTGTTGGATAGTAACTTTTTACTTTTTTTACCATGGTTAAAAGTAAATAGGGTAATTAAGGGTAAAAATGGTATTATTATTACCATAACACATGTCCTAATTCTATTGGATAAGTTTAATTCGAACAAAAAAATATTAGGAAAAAATATGACCATTTAGGTCCACTTGGATTAGATTAGGACACTTATTATTATTTTATTTAATGAATAGTTAAAATAGTTAAGATCAAAGGTTAATAACGAAAATATTTTTAATATAGGCTTATACATAAGATAAATTAGACAATAAATATTCACTAGAAAGATAAGAATATTTGCTACAAAGTAGTATTTTATTTATAATTTTTAGACTTTAAATAATTTAATTTATTTATGACGTAATGATGATGTAGTAGTTACCTTATTAAGAAAATATTAACATAATTGATATTATAAATACCAAAATAAATGTAATTAGAGACTTTTTATGAATTAAATTAACTTTATAAGTTAATTTGACATTTCAGTATTGATTTAATTAACTTTTTTTGAACTAATCATGTTGTTATGATTTTCAAAAAAATCAATTACCAAATAGTGTCAAAATTGACATAAAATTGTTTTTAAAACATATATTATATTATTAATTGATATTTTATTCCTAAAAATCAATTGTTCGGCCAAATAACATAGATAAGGTTATATATAATAATAATTAACCACTTGGGGTTAGTTTTGTTTGTTATAGTATGTTTATTAACCATGTAGTGTAAGAAAACAAGAATACATGGTAAAAGATAAATTATTTAACTTAGAGTTAAATCTAAATGATAAGGTTAAAATAGAAACCTAATCTTGTCTAAAATCTATTTGTTGAGTGGATTTCGACTCATAGCCACCTTAGATTCGAAATAAATCAATTTGTAGCTATTAAAAACCTAATATGACATTATAATAAAATAATATTTTATGTTTTTCCTAAAGTGCCACTCTCCTACCTCAAAAAAGGGAACCTTTTCTATCACCTCTTTACACAACATTGAGCCTTCAAGATCGGTCAAAACCTTCCCATTTCGCTTCTACACTTCCCTAGAATCATCCTACGGGTCATGGTCATCTTCAAAGACCATCTTTAGTGCCCTAAGAGAAGATTAAAAAGAGGCACTCCAAAGAAAAGGTAATGTTCGTTACCGATTATTTCAACGTTATTTCATCTTCTACATATTCTTCTTTAGTTGTTTCATTATGAAGTAATAACATCAGTATCATTAATATACTGATATGTTATTATAAATATGAAAAAAACCTATTTCACCTTCTAACCATCCTACGGAAAATGAAATCATCCCGCGTGCGTACGTACATAATACTGTCTCCACGCCATGATGTTATCTGTTTTCCACCACCACCTTACTTGGATTGGTATAATGGTGTAAAGAATAACTAAATATGATTATTTTGAAGTGATATTGATTCTGAAATAGTATACATACACTTCAATACAATTCCATGATCATGTAAAGGATATCTTCTCTCGTACGTATGTACGCCCTACCGTCTTCACGATGTGATGCGACTCATAATACATGATCTTCATTGAATAATGATTAAATAAATGAATTGAATGAATAAATCTGAAATATATTACACTAAAACCATTCTGGAAAAAAGGTATCTATAACTTAAAAAGAATAATAAGAATTTATTCGACAAAAATTCATAAGAACAAAAAGCGATAAACACCCGAATAACAAGTAGTAATGAAATATTACTAATAAGAAGCAAAGTTTATGACCATATATGATATCTTAAAGTACGATTCTGGATTAAGTCAATAAAACTATTTAAATCATTATACAGGAGGTTTGGACATGTACAAAGCAAATCGGACCTAAGGTAATGGAAAATCTCACAATCTCAATTTTTATCCAGGATTGTTTAGTCTTCAGAATTCACTAGGGAATATTTATCATCCACATCCATGTTCCCTCAATATGTAACATTATTTATATCCTCCTATAATTTTTTAAATCCAATTTTACCCATAGGTATGTTTTTAGTAAAAGATATGAAAGGAATCATTTGTCGTTTTTAGTATGCGGAACTTTTTTTGTCTTTTCCAGCCAAAGTATGAGAAGAATGTTTTTCTTTAACTTATACAGCATAAATGGATTTTTAAAACATTATTTCCATAAATACTAATTTACAAGATTTATTTTTTTAATTAACTTCTTTTATTTTAAAATTGTATTACATGTTAAGAATGTAAAAAAGTTGTTGAAGTGGAAATGATATTTTCCTCAAGAATGGAGTTCAACTGTTTTATTAAAATTATTTTCCATATAAGATAATATATGGTTCTGTTTCTATCACTATTTTTACATTTATTTGATTATGTTATGATGGAATTCTTTTTATGAAGTCCTTTTATCTTAAATGGATTATGTTATGATGGAATGATGTTTAAGAATCCCATTTTTATTACATGGGTTTTGTCTATGATTTATGATTTATGATATTTTGGCACACATAAGAATGGTTTCATTATGAGATGGGTGGGACCTGTATCTCCCTCCAATGCATTGGGTAAAAGTTTATATTTCATGAGATAGACACGGCTGGAATGGAAGTTTAATCTGGTTTAGTGATACATGACTGAAACGAGGAGTGAACTCGGTTCAGAAATGGACTTTGTCCACTAAGACAGTCTTGGAAATGAGTCTTGACTACTAAGAAATGGTTCTCTATGATTATGTTTGTATTCCACAAAGTTTAATGTTTTAAGTTATGATTATTGTGATTACATTTCACTACTATGATTTATCCCATATTATTAAATTATGATCTCTTTTGTCGGTTAAGATTTCTCAAATGATATGTTCTTATGAATATGATGTGATTGATATTTCTTTTGTTTACCCTTACTGAGCATTTGAGCTCACCCTTTTGTATGTTTTCTTTTCCCCAGGCCAGGAAGAAGGGTATTAAATACGATATCCCAAAAGAGACTCTAGATATGATAAAATAAAAGGGAGACAGTGTAGATGATTTATGAACCAGTTGTCTATGTTTCCCAGTTTCTAAAGAAATTTTACCTATACGGTCCTTTAATGGCTTTGTTATATGTTGTAAAAAGTATGCTTCAATTATGAAATAATGAAAATTTATGTAAAGTATGGGTCATTATATCGTTATTCCCGATATTATTTTATTTCTCAATAGATAAATCTATGTCACCCCCCCATTATATGTTTCTTATACATGTTAGTATCCTCCTAAATGGATAAATTTACCACCTCATGAAAAGATTATGGAAAAAATTTAAGTATATATAGATCAAAAAAATTTAAAATAACACATCTGAATAGATATAATTTCCCCAAATCAATGCGAACCACATATAAGGAATGAATAAACAAAATTATGAAGGGCTCGATATACTCCCTCATAGATCAATCACCCTGATATAGTTTCACCAACTCAATTTACCTATCTACATTCATGATTTTATGAAATAAAAACTGAAAATACACCAACCTATGGATATCCCATGACATTTTTTTAATATTTGAGAAGTTACCATTGAAACCTCCTAATGATGGTTACAACTAATTAAAATATCCACTGAGCTCTCACCCAAAAAGCATTATCCGCCTAAATAAAATGTAGGATCACCGAAATCCCTTCACGAAAATCCTAGCTTCCACTTTCCAACTATCACCACTGAAATTTTGTGGATTCTAATTTAATAAGTAATATATGAGTTCCATGATTATAGAGTGTTCGACGACAACCACTCTCCTTATAGTTTTTGTAGATTCTATTTCAAGAATCATTTTTGACCCTTAAAGGTGAGGTGGAAGGGGATAAAATATCATAGGAATAAACAACCAAATAATTTCATGAAAGAAAAAATAAACCAAATGATTACTCCATGAGCCATTAATTATTATAGAAAATAATCCATCAACCAGGAGAGGAATCGTTCAAAAAAATAATATAATATTATGTTTTTGAAAACAATATTTTTCACCAAGTAGCTTTTAAATCATCTTCTACTATGGTGTATTCTTGATAAACTTTTCATCCATATCTACAAAAATAAAACAAACACAATAAAAAATATACATCCCATACAAATAATTCTAAAAAATTACATTTTAAAATTACATTTCATTTTGATAAACATGAATCCAAATAATGATCTATAAAACTCAATTTTCATTACATAATTAATCTTAAAATACATAGAAAAAAATATCTCATTTTTATCTAAAAACAATTACAGATTTTTTTTAACGAATTACTTTTGAGAAACAGAAGTATGCCTCATTAAAACATTATATAATTAAAATAACACAGTAAGAATTAAAACTGTGTAAAACATCGCACAAAAATAATATTTTGAAAAAAAAATCCAACAAAATATTTCATTATCTATAATTAGTTTCCAAAACAAACAGAAATTATAATACTACACAAGCATTCAATAAATGCTTATAGGAACCACCTCCAAATAGGGAATAAATACACTCCTAAAACCACATAAATCACATGGAAATCACATCTGGAGAAATATATAACTGAGGGAAGTCAATATAGGTAACTTAGGTTGAAAAATTAATGTGAATTGATTAGAAGCATGGGTTGGGAAACCATACACAAACCACTTCATGATGGATCTAAACTCAACATCAAGATTACTACATGGTTTCCAAAGTCATTTGAGTTAATGTATAACATGGTTTCTCATCCATTTCCACCTTAAAACAACAGACTTATCCATAAATATAACATACATACACATATTGGATCTAAAAATCATAATTTAAAAAACATAATAAAAACAAATCAAATTCAATAATTGTGACCCAAATTCCCCTGAAATATTGATTCTTAGGATTGGAAAGGGCAACAAGAATCTTCCCACCCTTACACCTAAATACCCATAAACATTTTTATTCATTATACTAAGACATACCCTAATAACAAGGTGTACATAAGATGTTTATAATCAAACCCAAGAACAAGGAAAATATATCTAAGAACAATTTTAAATTATCTATCATTGGTTTCTAAATATCCAAATATCTGACTCCGTGTACCACTTGGGTCAGAAAAAGTTCACTATATTCATGGGATAAAAACAAGTTCAAGGGAATTTTAGTAATCCATTTAGTATTCATTTTACCAAAATATGATGTATTATGAAAAAGAATAAGAAAATACAGGTTCCAAAAATGTGAAATCATGAAAAACAAGTCACATATAACTGGAATAATTCAAAACATATTGAAAAATATAATCATTATGAAAGAAATATAATAACACTACATATAATAATAGAAAAAAAAAATAATAATAATTTCGGACCAACTAAAGAAAATCTCATGTCCATCTCTATGAAAACTCAGGTTTCTCACCACCACCCATCACACTAAATAGCATCCTCAATTAAATAAAACTGAATCCAAAATGAAACCGGTACCTTGAATGATATTGTTGTGATCTATAATAACATGTTGGTCACCATAACCTATAAAAAAAATGAAATTAATTTCGTACTGAAATCCATGAATGGTGGATAAATAATGAAATATACTAAAATATTTTCAAATATATTTTATAGAAATTTATATTTATTTTATATTCATATTTCAATAATTTATGTTGTTTTTCTAATATAAAATCATAATTCGAAAACATTTTCCATCACCAAAAGAAATTTTAAAACCAAAAGCCAATAATCATCTCTTATTTTATCCCCCTTGTTTCATTAAAATGGAAATGGATATGTCATAAAATTGAACATGTTGATGCAATGTTTTAAAAAATAAACCCATTTTGAATTCTACATTAACACAGAAAAATAATATTCCTTAAATTCAAAATATTCTTCTAAAAATAATTATAATTTTTTTTTCAAAACTAAATAACCCAAAAAATTTGTTCAAGAAAAAAACATGAAACATATATCGCTAGGAAAATTACAGAATTTATATATGGATTCGAGAAAAAAAACCAAGGGATGTGATAAAAGAATGAGATAAAATTAAACAATTTAACAATTTTTGAAACAATCAAATATAACATGGGCTATACCATTGATCCAATATGAGTGAATATTCTAACTGTATAAGATAATTCTAACTGATGAAGCAACTACTGTTTTTTGATGATTTTTAAGCCACAAGTCTTCAACAATTTGATTTATTATAGACCACTAGTCATCAAATTATCCCACAAAAACCACATTATGATGAAACCCCCTCCAAGACCATGTACATAGAAATACCGGAGGGGTACTAGTAGCATGTGAACTAACTATCCTAATTGAGTAAGATCTCCCATGTAGTACATGGGATCCTCTGACTAGAGGGATGTAAGGTTAAAGGATATAAAAGACACATATATCCCAAAAGACTAAATGAATTTATACACTCACCCACAACCCCCACACAATGAATACAACCATATATCACAAGCACCCATGAAATAGAGAATCACGTTCCCACACATGTTTAGCAACAATCAACTCATAAATTAAAAAAGAACAACACAGTTGAAAAATTCAAAGTTTAAATCAAGGGATATAATCTCCATCAATAATTATATAATAAAAGTTCCAACTAGGCCCCTATCATAAGATTATAACACAAAATACCAATCCAATTTATATTTCAAAAAACCAAACATTAGTAATATATTAAAAAACATTAGAAACCACCAAAATTTTTTAAAAACATATAAAATCTTTCAAAAAAATAGAGTCACCTTAAAGGAAATGAAAAACATGTACAAAGGATACCTATTTCTATAAATCAATTTTAATTTATTCGTGATGAAATTTTCATTAAGTGGTAAAACACAAACACATTTCATAATACTATATAAAAAATAACCCATTTATAAATCAATTTTATTTCAATACATCACCTAAAAATGAAGACATGATTTAATACATGGTTTTCTCTTCTTGAAATATAAAAAAACAAAATCCATCAATTTCACATATCAAATCCAAATTTCATAAATTCATACCATAAAATCATTCTATATCAAATAGAAGTATATGGTATTTTAAAAGTGAATCAATTTATTCAATCCAAAAAATGAAACAAAATGGATTTAAATAATCACAGGGATATTTAATATATTCTTAAATTTAGAACAAATGAATATATAAAGACTCAATACACATTTATTTCCATAATTTTAAAATTTACTAGAAGCCCATTATCATGACCCATCCCTCAGGGCCCATTCCGTGACTACCCCAAGCCAGTCTTCCATAGGCCTGGGGCCGGTGACTCGAACCAAAGGTGTATTCCATAAAATGGGAAGGCTTTGACTTTACACCTATATGACACATGGTCCGAGAACACAATAAGAAGAAACTATGACTAAAACTTCTATAGAAAAAAAGAGTGATGAAAGTTAAAGGGGCCGGAATACATTCCATAATGAATTTACGATTACAACTAAAAATAAAAAATACAACTAAATGGAACAATACGACTAGAAAAGGGAAAAAAGATACTCATTTTTCCTTTGAGGATCCTACATGAAGGGTAGGTACGGATCACCTCCTCATCTCTCTATGTCTGCCCATCTCCTCAACATACCACCTATTTTTGGATACTCCAACATCCCATCATCTACACAAGACACCACAAGGTGAGGGAGTTTTCCGTTTAGGGGTGAGTATAACGATACCTAGTAGGAAACCGAAGACTTCTGAATGTCTCTCAAAAATCCACAAAGTAAAACCACTAGCATTATCTCAAACACAAATCACAAAACAATAGACACAGTTCAAACTAGGTATAAAACTAAGAAAATAAGATCATGATGTAGACCCACACATGATCGCTATGAATGCTGATATCCAGCCACGATATTCTCCAAGTGTAGTAATAAGTATAATTCATATTAACAATGTCGAACACTTGAGCTACTAGAGAACTCATCCTCTAACAACGACAGTGGGCCTACAACGTCACACAGAGGAACCTCCCACTACCCTTGGACTGCTGAGGTACTTCTCCTATAGAGTACCATAGGTCTATCACGTCAAATAGATGTGCTCCCCACAGTGGGTCCGCCACATCACATAGAGGTTCTCCCCCTCATGGACAACTAAGGTACTCCTCCTATCGAGTAACCTGGGTCTTCCGCATCACAGAAAAGCGATCACCACCAAGGGTTTTCTGTGTCACATAGAGGCACTCCACACATGGCCTGTCAAGTAAATCTATGTCAAAATGGTCCGTAGTCATCATGTCCCATCCAGTCACAAGGTTCAATACATATCGTGCGTGGGAGGACCGGACCCCAAGCCATCGGTCATATTTCTTCAAGACATATGTATCAAAAATATATAACTCAATGATCTTCCATGTCATAAGGGTTCCAGCAAAACAGACGGCGCATTAATTGGATGCCTGGTATGTGCGTTATAGGCATTTCAGTGCCAAGGTCTAGGTTGGATTCAGGTTCCATACAACCTGGATATACACCATGTTTCTCCAAAAAATTCACAGAGTAAGGAAAAAAGTACCGTCACAGTCCAAATATATCGACTCCTTAGACGATTCATCAAATAAACATCTAGATTAGGAGTAAAGGCCCATTTTTTGTAACAAGTCGGTACTAGGTCTGGGTTCTGTCTCCCTCGGTCGGATCGGCCCGACCTGGTTCAGCCTAGGTCGAACTGAATTGACCTAGGGAGACCCAGCCTAACATGGGTCCTACATGACCTAGGTCAACCCATCCCTCTGGTCATAGCCCGACTCATTTAGGACGTGCATCAGGTTGCTTGGTTGCGGGTCAGCACACTAGGCTATGGGTTGGTCCAGTAGACCGACCCGACAGTGCAACCTTCCTGGTGGCACGGGCTTCTAGGATTCCTCAAACATGGTGGGTTTGGGTAGGTATGAAATGGCATAGAGCTACCTCTGTAGGATAACCTGTGGGGGTTGACCTAATGTAGCATCACAGGGCACCGCGGGTCCTCCGTTGCGCAGCTGATGGGCAGTGCCCCTGCCTCCGGGCACGCCGCTGGTGCGCTCCGCGTCCCCCGGCCGCTGGTCGAACTGGTCTCCCCATGCTCATGTAGTGGCCTTGATGCTGCGTGGGTGCACCTAAAGGGGAATGACCCACCTCTTCCATGCCAGTTCCATCACAGCTGGTCGGCGTGTTGGCCGACCTCTCTAGCGGCATGCAACAGTGCGTCGCACTCTCACATGCGGCTACCTGGTGTGTCGACTGCCTTTCTCCAGTCGTTGAGGATGACAAGCTGCAAACTCCTTTGTTCATTGACATCGAACTGTGCCTCCTTTATGGTCAGCTAGTGTCAGCCACTCAGCTGACCACTGAATCATTGTCTTGTGGCCTCTTCATTTTGTCATGCGTCGACACGCTATCCCCAACGTAGTCTGTTGGTATCGCTGCATCGTCGGAGTTCCATGGAGGTCCAAAATAAGATAAGTAGCAGGGGGTTCAAGTCAGGTTCATTATGCACACGCCCTTTGCGTTAGCTCGAAAACATGAGGGGGTTATGGGTTTATTAATCTCTAGGTATTTAAATCAAGATAAACCCAAACAAAGATACCACGCAATAACCTCCTTCAGAAACGAATCAATCCTCGGTCAACCCATTAATCAGTTGACTCGCGTTCTTTGTATTATTCAAGAATGGGGAAGTGGAAAATATTTTAAAATACATAAAAAATAATCCCCATTCTTCATTTCATTGGAGAAACAACAGTGCTTGATGATGGGTCGGTGTTCTTCATTCCCGCAATAGGCTTCCAACGATGCCACTCATACATCGTCCTCCTGTTTGTAGTTTGGTGTCACCCAACACCTTCTATTAGGATGATCTCCATCTTCTATGGGTCCAACATCGTGGTGATCCTTCAGTACATCATTTCTTGGTGAAGCTGTACTGGTACCTCCCTCCAAGCTCCATATATTGAGGATAAGGGGAGGGTCAGTGACGATGTTAGAGTTTAATAGGGCACATCAATTAAGAAACATTATGATTCTCCAATGACATCGTTATATAGAGTTGTCCAGTCAGGCCATGTATTAGTTTTACACGTCACTATCCCCACCACATTTCTTTTCCATTATAGGATATGAAATAAAATATTAGAATTAATTTATTTCATTTTTTAGAAAAAGCGGAACAAATAACTTCTTCTCCATCCATACTGTGGTTATAGTAAAGCCTTCCATAAGAAAACCCCAGTGCTGTAGATTTAACGGTGCCTTTATATTTTAAATAAGTGAAACGGTTCAAAATTTATAAAATGGCACACAAGCGTTAACTGAACATACCCAAAAAAATGTTCATAAATTCATCTTGGGGACTCTGGGCCTTGGAATCACGCATCCTCAATTTTCACAAACTCTTAATAATTACATATAAATAAGACAACATGTACATGGAAAATCATGATCCTTATATTATCTAAACCTTAGGTTTTTTTCCATGAAAGCCACACCATAGACTAAGGAAATAAATGGTGATACTGAGCATGAATCTAAGACTCCTTCTCCCATGTGCTCCCCTGGAACTTTCCCTGTTTCTAATGAAGGCGCACCAGATATCTACCATCCACAAAGGACTGGCTCTTATTGATCATTAATCTCTACTAGAACCTCCATAGACATGCCCCATATTCTAAATACAGCTCTCCATGGTCGATGATGTGATATGGGTCATGGATGTATCTCCTCATCTAGGATACATAGAAGAAATCATGAACTTTCTTCAACCACAGTAGAAGTATTAAACGGTATGCCACCTTACGTATCCTCTAAAGTATCGGAAATGGACTGATAATATTCAATGATAACTTGCCTCCTAGGAAAAATCTCTATAGTCCCCGATGAGGAGAGACTTGCAAGGAAATGTGGTATCCCTCATGGAATTCGAGAGATCTCCAACATTTATCAGCAAAAGACTTTTATACGCTCTGTGCTGTCTTCATCCACTCTTGGAGGGTCAGCACCTTCTCAGTTGTAGCATGTACCAACTATGGACCCTCAAGTGCTAACTCATTTGGGACTATCCAGCATAGAGTTGATCTGCAGGGTCAACCGTACAAGACATCGAAATGTTCCATACCGATGGTGGAGTGATAATTGTTTTTGTATGAGAACTCCACCAAATTCAAGTGAACCTTCGAATTGTGGCCAAAATCACAGACCCCTGAACGTATCATGTCATCTTGTGTATGTATGGTCCACTCTGTCTGACCATCCTTCTGAGGTTGAAAGGATGTGATCAAACGTAGCTGAGTCCTGAATGCCTCTTGCAATACCCTCAAAAACCAGGATTTTAAATGTGTGTCATGTTAAGAGTCGATAGTTGATGGATCCCCGTAATGTATCACAATCTACTATATATTGACACGTCTCAATCCATCTAAAAAACCCTTCTCTTTGATAGTTAGGAAGTGGTCCAACTTGGGGAGTCAGTCAACAATCTCCCAAATGGAATATTGTCCCTTCGATGTAAGTGAAAACCCTATCACAAAGTCCATGGAGATTCCATCCCACTTCCACATTGACCCCTCTAGTGGCTGAGCTAAGCTAGATGGAACCTAATGTTCATCCATCACATTCTGACAAGTGAGGCATCATGAAAAAAATATGCCACTTCCTTCTTCATCCATGGACACCAGTGCTGACACTAGAGGTCCGGGTACATCTTCACAACTCCAGGATGTAGAGATATAGGGTACGTATAGAAATTCCTCAACACCTCCTTCCGTAGGGCCACTGCTACCATGGTACATCCTCAGAAAAGGATGATGGGCTCCCCACATTCAAAACACCCATCTCATGCCCAAGCTGAGGATATCATAGCACGTTGACCCTCAAATTCAATGTTCTAAAGTTGTGCCTACCTAACTTGCTAAATGAGTAAGGGATTGATTGTTATAGAATGTATGTATGTGGCTCCATCACTATCAATGAAGAATGTCTGCAACATGGCTAGCTTCTATATTGCCTCACTCAACAACTGTAGAAAAGACTTCATGCTGAGTGCATCTGCTACCATGTTCCCCTTCCCAAGAGTATAGACTATCTCAAATTCATAGTCTTGGAGGAACTATAGCCATCATCACTATCTCATGTTCAAGACCTTCTGAGAGAAGATAGATCTGATCTTCTTGTGATCAGACCAGACTATAAAATGTTCGCCCACCCAGAAATGTTGCCAAATCTTCAAGGAGAAGACCACTGCTCAAAACTCCTGGTCCTAGTTAGCATAGTTCTGCTGATGTTGTCTCAGCTATCGTGAGCCATAGGGGATCAATGATTTATCTTGCATCATGACACCCCCAAGCATGGTCCCTTTTGTGTCATAGTAGAATGCATACCCAACTCGCTCTTCAGGTATCCTCAAGACGAGGGCACTCTTCAGTCTCTACCTCAGCACCTAAAAACTCTGATGTCATCTCTCTGTTCATACGAAGGGATGTCCCTTTTTCAACAACACTGACAAGGGTGTTGCACCTCTTAAAAAAAGGCAAGATTCTCTAGTAGTATCCTGACAATCCTAGGAAACTCCGCACCTTGGTCACACTTCTCAGTGGCTCCCAATCAAGTACACCCTCTAACTTTACTGGATCCACAGAAACTCTAGCCTCTCACATAATGTCTCCCAAAAAGTGGACCTCTCGTATCCTAAACCAGCACTTAAAGAGCTTTCCATTAAGCCTGTGCTCTTGGAGGGTATCCAGAACTATCTACTTATGATTGGATTTCTCCTCCTCCATCAATGAGTAAATCAAGATTTCATTGATGAGCACCACCACAAGGTGATAACGGAATGGATAAAATACCCTGCCAAGGATTCCCATGAACTCTACTAGTCATTGGTCAAGAATAATAGAATAACCAAGAACTCATAATGGTCATACCAATATCTGAAGATCGTCTTCTAAACATCCTCGTCTCTTATCTGGAGCTGATGATAGCCTGATCTGAGGTTTATCATTGATAACCAAAGAGCTCCATTCAGATGATAAAAAAACACCAATCCTCAGAAGTGTGTAATTGTTCTTAACTGTCACCTTATTTAGGTGCTAGTAGTCCACAAAGAGTCTCAAACTGTCATCTCCCATCATGGAAAACAAAAACATGGCTTCCAATGGAGAAAAACTGGGACATATGAATCTCTTTTTCTGCATGTCCTCCAACTATACATGTACCTCATGAAGATCCAAGGGAGCCGTCTAATATGCAGGGGTAGATATCAGTGTCGTCCCATGATAGTGGTTGATGTAAAAGTCTACCTATCCGCGTTGAGGTATCCCCAGAACATCACGAGGAAAGACATCCGCATACTAGTCCACCACTACAGGATAGCTCACACTCTCAATATCAACTTCTCTGAGGGTAAGGCTAGCCAACTGAGGATTAATCGCCTACAACCTTCTATGGGTAAGTCCATTATGTGCTAAAAATGTCCCCTTCTCACCAGTGATGGAAAAAATGGTTCCATACATGTGGAAAAACCACACTTTGTGCCTAAAACTGTTAATATGATCATGGATTGTAGATACCAATTCCTTACCAATGATGATGTCGAAAGGCCTCAAATCTGCAACTAAGAGATCCTAGCCGAAGCTATTGCCTCCTAGAGTAAGCTCATGCAGCTAGAACCATTGTGTAATTATCAAATCCGCTCTCGTAGGAGGCTATTGTTGTATGGATCGAGCCAACGACTCCACGGGAATCACCTAGATCTAATGAGGGTCAGGGAAAAAAATATTGACTGAAACTTGTGTCTATATGTATTGTAGCTAAGGTGAAGTAGACACATATCATACCTATAATAATATATGGCGCATTATGGTCATAGGCTCAGCTACCTGGAGCAGAACTCTTCCATGTTCTCATGCTCCCTATGGTTGGGGTGGACCACATGGAAGTGGTGGCGGTAGAACCCCTAAATGCATCCCACCTCCTGCTGCATGGCCAGCTCCACTGCCACGTCAGCCTGCTACATGCAGACCTTATCACATGAACCTCTGCCTCTGCCTCGGGAGTCCCTCGATCATTTGTGGGGCATCCTTACGATTGGTCAGAAAATCATGAACCACGTGACCCTTCATGCCACACATGTAGCACCACATGTCCCTCCGCTAACCTCCTCTGGCTCGGGAGCTCTACACCTCTGACCTTACATCCCAGGCTCTTCGAACAGAAGGTCTGGTTTTCTTGGACCTCTGTGTCATCATCCAACTACCATCGGCAGATGATTCTTCCACGTGTCATCTGGTGTTCAGTGTCACTGTCTGTGCCTGCTTGGCTAGGATTCCCTACACTTAAATTTCCCACTCTAGCACCCCAAACTGAGTAGGTATACTGAGCGATAGTATCAATATTTTGACCTCCCATTGGAGACCATTCTCAAAAGAACGGTCCATGAATATAGGTGCTCGTACCAATTCGGTGTAGTAGTGTGAGAGATCAGTGAACCTCACCGAGTACAGGGCCACATTCATGCCGCCCTGCTGTATGTGATGCAGCTTCAGTATGTGAACTAATCATTGGGTGGTTGGGACAAACTACGGCATGAAAAATCCCTCAAATTCCACCCAGATGAGGGTCGCCACATCGTGTATATGGAGCATCATGCTCCACCATCTCAAAACTACTATCTGAAAAAGGTTGGTTGCTGGGATCACCATAAAATCAGTTGGTCTCCCAACAATGCAGAAAACTCTGGCCACAGTCTCCATCCAGTCCTTATCCACCTACGGATCCCCCTCGTGTCGGAACCGTGGGGGCCTCTTCTTCTAGAACTCGTGCAACATGCTCAGTTTCCATGTATCCTCTACTAGTGGGGCAAGTGTAATTGACTTACCAATTAGTAGTGGTGCTACTGGTACACCAGCTGAAGGTTCTAATGTCGTATGAGGGACCTACATCAAGGCTTAATCTCTCGGTGGGCTGTCATCGGGTACTCTTTCAAGAATCCAAGCTGGATATCTATGTGGTGGAATCCGAAAATATGATAGTTGGGACACAATGTGATGTCACTCAAGAGATAAAAAAACTTTTCAAATCATACGCAATCATGGTTTTCATTAACTGAGTCGGAAATCAGAATGCACAGTTTAGGTGTTTGGATACATCATCTGTCACACCATCACTGGACACCCCGAACTAAAAACCACATAATTAACACTTACCACAATTGAATCTCAGAAAAGATCAGATTCCTAATTCTCTGGTAGAACTGAACTCCTCTGATACCACTAGGTCATGACCCATCCCCCAAGGCTCATGTTGTGACATCCCCAAGCCCACCTTCTATAGGGCAGGGACTAGCGACTAGTATCAAAGTCATATTCCTAAAAACATGAAGGCATTTCCATTAAACATGTACAACACACGACCCAAGAACACAAAAAGAAGAAATTGTGAAGAGAAAAGCTGGAGAAAAAGGAGTGTTAAAAGTAAAAGGGTCTGAAATACAAGCCCAACTAAAAGTACATGTACAACCGAAAATTAAAAATACATCTTAAAGGAATAATACAATTGAAAATGGTAAAATAGCTACTAAGTCATATTTCAATGATCCTACATGAATGGTAGTTATAGATCACCTCTTCCACACTCCACATCTGCCTGTCTCTACCATGTACCACATAATCCTAGCTCCCTCAAACCATAGCCCAACTGCCCGACGTCTGCACAAGACACAACACAGTGTGGGAGTAGCCCATGTAGGGGTGAGTATAACAATACATATTAGAGACCGCAAGACCCTCAAAGGACTCTCAAAACTCTGAAAAGGAAAACCAAAAATATGACATCTATCACAAAACACAATTCAATAGTCATAGCTCAAACCAGGTATACAACTCAAACAAATATGATCATGATGCTAACCCACATAGTATCACAATGAATGCTCATATCCAGAAACTATATTCTCTAGGGGTAGTAAAAAGTATCATTCCCAATCACAATGTTGAACATCTCAGCTGCTGGAGAACTCCTCCCATAACAAGTATTGTGGGCCTGTCACGTCACCTAGATAGGCTTCCCACTATCCTTGGACTAATGAGATACTCCTCATGTCGTGTATTATGGGTCTTCCTCGTCCCACTGATGTGCACACCACCGTGGGTCTCCCACATTTAACATAGGCATTCCCCCATATGGTCTGCTGAGTTACTCCTCCTTCCAGGTATTGTTGGTCTGTCGCATCACACAGAGGTGCCCCCCACCGTGGGTCTGCCACGTCACAAAAAGGATATCCCCACTAGGTATGTCGAGTCACTCTATGTCGAAATAGTCTTCAATCGTCAAGTCTCAGCCATACGTAGGGATTCATATGTATCATGCTTAGGTGTACATCTCCAAAAGCCATCAGTCGTATTTTAACCAGCATGATGTCTCATAATGAAGTAACTTTATGATCTGCAATTTCATAAATGTTAGAACGCAATAGACGGAACCTCAAACAGACGCCCGGTTTGGGCGTTATTGACATATTTGTGCCGACGACCCGGTTGAATTCAGGTGCGATCCAACGCTACAATACTCCATGTTTATTCAAAACCCACATGGAGTAAGGAAAAAGGACCATCTTACTCCATGGATACTAATGCCACTGATTGTTCATTAAATGGATGTCCAATTTTGGAGTCAGGTCACGTTTTGTGTAACTAGTCGGTACTGGGTCCCGGTTCGGTCTGCCTCGGTTAGCTCGGCCTGACCCGGATCGAACTGGGTCGACTGAACCCAACATGGGTCTGACCCGACCCGGGCCCACCCAGCCCATTGGGCCCGGCCTGACCCAGTTGGGCCATAGGTCGGCCGCTAGGCCGAACTGGTGGTATCAGCCACCTAGCGGCACAGGCCGCCTGGTTTACTCTGACACAACACATCCGGGTAGGTCTGAAGGGGTGAGAATCCATATCAATAGGTCAACCCATGGGGGTTCACCCAACATGGTTCCATGTGGCCCCGCGGGTGCTTCGTTCCGTGGCAGAAGGGGCACAACCTTGCCGCTGGTCGCGCCACTAGTGTACGCCTAGTCCCTTGCTGCCTGACGAACCGGTTGCCCCCAACTCCTACCATGGTCATCACAGGATGTGGACTTGCATCCATGTGGGCATGCCGTTGGGGGCACGCCAATACTCCCCTCTGCATGAAACATCATGGCCGGTCGACATGCCAGCCGACCACTCGAGCGGGGGTAGGAGGGCGTGTCGCACCGTCACCCGCGACCACCTGGTGGGCCGGATGCCTTCCTCCTGTCACTACGAATGACACGCCGTAACCTCCTTTGTTCATCAGTAGCACGTGACAGGGCACCAAGCCTCATTTGCGGGCAGCCGATGCTGACCGCAGTGATGACTGTTGCGGCTTTCTGCTGCAGCCTCTTCTTGCTGCGTGCGTCGACCCGCTATCCCCAACATAGCCAGTCGGTCTCGTCATGTCCTTGGAGTTCCATTGAGGTGAAAAATAATAATTGTAGTGGAGGGTTCATGTTGGGTTCCTTTGGACCATTCCCTCTTCATTAGCTCAAAAACATGAGGGGGGTTAAGCGTTTAACAGACACGTGGAATTTTAATCAAGAAAAACACCCCAAAGATACCCCTCAATAACCTCCCGAAAAAACCATTTAATCAAGGGTCAACCCAATAGTTTTTTTACCCGTGTTCATTGTCCTATTAAAAAACAAGCAATAAAAAATTCATTTAAAATTCATAAATGAATAAACCCTCTACCTCAAAACGATGGTGAAATTCCCGCGCATGAAGGTTGGTCTGTGTTCTTCGTTCCCTCAATATGCTTCTAACGACACCAATTGTAAGTCGTCCTCTGGTTCGCGGTTCGGTGTCACCAATCACATTTTTCTTGGATAGGCTCTATCTTCTAAGGTTCCTGCATCGCGGTGCTCCTTCCACATTTTGTTTCATGGAGAAGCTATGTCGGTACCTCCCCCCATGCTCTTTATATATAGGAGAGGGGAAGGGTATGTAACGACATTGGAGTTTAATGTGGCTTATCAATTATGAGGCATCCTAATTCCCCAAAGATGTCTTTACATAGCATTGGGAGGTAAAGACATTTATTGGCTTCACACGTTGCTGGCCCCACATCATTTTTTTCCATTAGAGGATATGGAATAAAATATAAAAATTATTTTAGTTCATTTCTTTTAAAAAGTTTCAAAACATAACCTTTTCTCTAGACTTACGATGGTCAAAGTAAATCATCCCTTAAGCGAATCTCGTTGTTACTGATTCAATGATTCCATAAGATTATTAATCCTAGAAAAAATTCAAATGTTAAAAAATACCACTTACGCGTATACCGAATGTACCTGAAAAAATGTTCAAATATTCATTTTGGGCACTCTGGGCCTCAGATTAAAACACCGTCAATTTTCGTAGACTCATAATAATACCATATAAATAAAAATATTACATGTAAGGACCGGGTCTTTACTCCCATACTTGGAATAAGTGGAAAACAAGGAAAAATGTGTGTCCCAAAATAGTGAACACAAAGTCATGGATAAAAATAGCATCAACAGAACATAGACACCATAAATAAGATAATTAGATCCACATTGAACCTTGAAAACCTCAGAAATGGTTCTAGGGTTCATGTAGGAATCCAATCCCGAAGAGGAAATAGATAAAAATGGAATGAAGAGAGAAATATGTGATGATTTACCTTAAATCCTAATTGTTATCAGAAAACTAATCTAAAAATCAAGAGAGAGGTGGGATGTAGTTCATCCTTATTATCTCTATGGACAGACCATACAGATATGGGATAAGATTTGTGAAATCCCTTCTTAATTTAAGGTGTGAGTTTTCAAAATTGCCTATTATTTTATCATTTGTTAATCATCAATGGTTTGACTTCACAGTTTTAAAAAAAATCAATGGTTTGATGGATACAACATTGGGATGAAACCACTAGTTCATTTTAACTATGTTTCCTCATGAATGAATAATTTTTCTCTAACCATTGCAAATGAAAACGTCAAAACCCAAATTATATTCTCATACATGTCACACCATTCACCAAACTTTGCACATTCCATGAACTATAGTCTAGACTCATAGGATCACCCACATAGTTTTTGGTGTTGTTTCACATGGTTTTAAAAAAAGTTTATAAGAAAATTTAAATATGGTCATCACCATGGAATTTTCATACACTTGGGGAAGACACAATTACTCATAACCATGCTTGATTACCATACAGCTCTCAACATTCCCTCCAAATTCAAAATTTTATCCTAAAACCATCGAGACTCATAACGAATATTGATATGAATAAATAATAAAAAAGAGAGAAAATTTATATTGCGTGATTCAATAAACTTATTACAATAACAGAAGATCAACCGATCCATTTTCTATAGAAAATTGTATATAAAGAATAATAACATGATCTATGGAAATCATGAAATTTTTGAAAACTCTATTACATGCCCTTAAAATCTATTGATCTTCTAATACCACAATCAATAACCTAATCACACACATATATATATATATGAAATGTGTGATATATAAATAAATTTAATATAATAATTAATTCATAGTATATGTTATACAACTTCTTGTAGTTCAAGAGGCATGACATGATATCATAGAAATGTGATAATAAAAAAAAAGAATGTGAAATAATATCATATGTTGATTAAAAAAACGAAATATAAGGAATGTGGGAACGACATATGACATGAAGTCATAATAATAGTTAAATTAAGAACACTAAGACATCAAAACATAGTGTGACTAGGATTAATATTCATTAACCTTATAAATTATCTCATAATATAGAACACTACCCAATGTATTTTAGAGGTATACAATTTCGGGACCACCCTTAAAAATCATATCATGTACATGAATTTCCTTTCCAACCGATCATACAAAAAAAATATATTTTATATGCTTTAATATAATGATTAAGGAGTATGGGTTACATACATGAAACTCCCCAATCAATGAAAAATTGGTTAAACATGGAAAATACTCTTATGTGGAAATGTGGAGTAGTATTCACAACAAAAAATATTGTCTTGTAAAGTCACGAGATAATTTCATCAACATAAATAATATAGATAATTGGTAATGGAAGGAATTAATTATATTAAATGGTAGTATATCGATACTTATAACACATAATAACTATTAATTTATGTGTAAAAATACATTACTACAAGAAAAATTGGAAATCAAAAATGCTTTTTAAGAAAATACATGTCTAATATGGAAGAAGAAGTGAATCTCATACATTGATATGGTTCTTCTAAAATATATGGAGGATAATCATTTAATATAAGGAATACCATGGGAGGACAATAGATGGTACATAGATATAAACACCATGATCAATGGGTTTTAATGGAATTGAAGTGGGTGTTTATATTAGTTTTTATAAAGAATGTGAGGGGAATTTTTTATTAATAACTAAACACATGTTTTGGAATCTTTATAGTAAAATGTAAAAAACTGTAAACCTTCCAATATTGTTTCGTAGGATCCTTAAAAAAAGATTAATTTTAAATATTTCTTAATTCTGAGACTAAAAAAATTAAAACAATACAACTGGTGATGTGGATGTTAGTTATGTTTATATCAAATGGGTTTTCAAACATTAAAATATAATATATGTTTTTGAGGAATAATTGAATATGAATAAAAATACTAAAATAACTTCAAATATGATTTTTTATAGGTTATATATTTATATATGGGTGTTTATTCCTTTTAGGTATATAACTTTTTCCCTACAATTACGTCAAAACATACGATGTATTTTTACACTATAGTGAATTTTTATCCAAAAATTTAAATATCACGGAAAAAAAGAAAAAAACCCGTTAACAAATTTTGACATGGTCATTTAAAAAATAATAAATAATTTTTCAAAATAATTTTTTAAATATGAAAAATATCAATTTAAAAGAAAAATTCGTATTTACATAAAAATTCAAGTTGTAATGACATTAATAATTTTATGACCCCTATAAAAATTAAATTGGACATCATTAAATTATATTTTAAAATATATTTAAATACATATTATTTAATAATAACATTGTATTAAATTAGTATACACAATACAAATAATTAATTTTTTAGAAATATTATTTTAATAGAAACAATATGATTTCTATAAAAAAAATTATTTATCCATATCGAAATATAAATTTTGCTTAACAAGTTATATAAACATTTGTAATGTAATAATAAAATTCAATAAATTTAATAATTAAATTTCAAATAACAACATATAAAAAATTTTACTTCTTGGATCATGACATATAACCTCTTATTACACCTATGATATCAGTAAGCATATGGTTTGGATTGTTAGGACATGCATGGTGTTGTTTTCTAAACATGGTTAGGATTGTGATGAAAATATTCTTGAACATCATCCATAGAAAGTTTTTCTTAATAATTAGTTATTGAATCATATATTTTCCTTGTTCAATGGAAAATCCTAGTTATCTCTTCCACCTCAAAAGTTATGAAAAATTGGAATCATCAATTGTGATCCAACTGGTTGGAACAAATTCTTTATTTCATTTTTGTTAATTTGATTTTATCAAAACATTTATTAAATACTAATTTTAATGGTCACTATAATATGGTTATACTATAAACGGTAAAGATTCAAAAAATATTTTAATATTGATTGGATATATTTTATAATGCCCAAAAATAACTATGGGGGTACATGTGTTTCATCTGGATATATTATATATTAAATAATTTATTTCAAAAAAATTGATTTCATTTATAAAAATTAATCACCTGAAATTATTCCGCCTTCATAAATTTCAACCTTGAAAATTTAATTCATACAATAAAATATATGGTTGTACATTTGATTCATTTCCACATCTGATTCCCATGTTACATCCCCAAACACATAGTTTTTCCACAGTACATTGATCAAGTGAGTTGTTATATTTAGTAGCTGTTTTTCTCTATGATAAATGATCATCACATGGTGATCCTAATATAAATTATCATTATCCAATTTTACCGCCAGTTGATTTAATATATGTGAGAGTTGGGTATATTCTTCATCAATGGTGATATATGTAACACATCATATAGATTTTTTATGAGAAGAGTGAGTTCTAGTAGATAGGACACAACTCCAATGTGATAAAAAACAATGAGGTCGATGTATCAAGAACAATGTTTTCCATTCTTCTATGAAATAACAATTTTCATTTTAATTTATAAACAAATGAAGAAATTATATTTGAAGTCAATATTTAGGTCACATTCATTATTCTTTTGATATAGTTTTGTTGACCATGTTTTGATTACATAAAATGTTGATTTATTTGAACATTTTCTGATGTCTCTCAAATATGATCAGGTCTTATAAGCTTCAATTCACAAACTTCTTCTATGAATGTAAGTGTTTAACACCTCTACACATAAGATCATCATAAGGTTCTAATATAATGTAAGAATGGGATGTTTCTTATATGAAAAATATAAAAAGGGTTGTTGTTTATCCTCACATCATTTTAAATTAATTTAATATAATCTAAGAATATACTTTTTAGTATGAATTGTTCTCCCAGACTAACCATCAATCTGGGGTTGAAAAGATGTACTAATACACAACCATGTAACCAATTTGTGTTGATGGATCCGAAACCTTATAGTAATTCTAAAATCATGATCAAATACAATATAGAGTGGTACTCTATAATATATTACCACATGTCATTTTTATACCATGTTGAGTTTTTCAATATGTTAGTCTTCCTTTATATCAATTAATTTAGATGAATTTATAAGGTAATAAAATAAAAAACTTATGACATTATTTCATTGAGATGTTTGAGGGTGTCATAATTAAATTACTTGTTTTTTTTCATATTTACATATTGGTTTGGGAAATCGTTACAACATTCCCATCGAAATCTGTCACTCGGTGTTGAAATGATTCCATACCATGTATCATGATAAAACTTTTATAGTATCATTCTATATATTATTTCTATAAATTTTTTTATTTATATATTTTTACATTTTAGTGGATCTTATATTAATATTATAAGATGATCAATGCACATCATCCAAAATCTCCCTCTTCAACCGTTTTTTATGGTACACATATAGAGGTTCCAATCCATAGGACTCCATCTTTATCAATGCTTAACATTTTATTATAAAATATATTCCTCAATAGCATATAATATCATTATTAGACCTATTGTTTCTTATAAATAATGGATGGTTTAGATTTTATTTGATCAAGGTATGATGATTATATTTTTATGATACCCATGGCCATCAATTACATATCCTAGACAATTTTATCCCTTTTAATTATCATCCTATATAGGGTTGTGGATTTAGTTATACTATGTGAATATATATAATTTCTTACCTATATACGATAATAATGGATTAAATAGTTCTATTCATTGATTATCACTATCAACATTCATTGGTTCATATGTATCTCCTTTGGTGTGAATACAGACATTAGGTTTTTATGATTTGATTATAATTCACACAACTTCATTTGTAGATAATGTAACTAAATATTTAACACTACGATCAATATCTCTAATTCAAATCATTAGTTCATTAATTCAATCCATGGATCTCAAATTAGTGGGATACATTGGCTGTTAATTATTAATCAGGAATGGGTACACAAGTAAATACTTGTTAGTGTAGTAGGGGTTTGGCTTAGTGGTACGAACCCCATAACCGTACATGAAAAATGGGGGTCAAAACCCATTGGGCGTCGGTAATGTAGCAGTATTAAAGAGTACTATAGCAGCGGAGACACTGTAGAAATGGTGGGAATTGTAGCGGTGGCAGTGTATTGTACAGGTGGCATGGTACTGTGCGGCACTGTAGCAACGTGGGTACTGTAGCATTACTATTCGAAAAATGGGCTTTGGAAAACAATTTGGGCCTACGAGCCATGTAATGAGGTAAATGACCACTGTGCCTTCAAGATATGTAATGGGTATCCCTCTACATAGTTAAAAAGGGTCTTTCATTTGATTTAATAATAAATGAGGCTTTGACCCCAACCATTTATGTAAATAGTTTTTGGGATGAATTATTGTAGATCCTAAATTCATTCACACTGGTTGTAAATGTAAGTAATTGTTTTGTGATTTTCCACAAATAAATTTGTGATTACATCAGTACATTCATTAGAAAATTAAAACACTACTCTATTCCATGATATCTTGTTTCATGGAATTTAATAAAAAAATATAAAAAATTGATTGTAGTACCAAGATAATATAAGGAAACTAGGGATCCCTGTAATAGATATTAGTCTGATACATCATTTACTGAAATTTATTTTAGAGGGATCCATTGATATTCCTTGGACGGTGATAACATTACCCATTGATATTACATTATTCATAAAAAAATGTAAATTCTATATATTTTATATAGATTTTCCTTTCGAAATGTCTTCATTTTAGCATCTATATGCACATAATATTCAGAATTTGTATCAATGTTTATTAAAATATCCTCTCTAAAGGCTAATTTTTTTTAGAGAGATACATAATAAATAGGTTTTCTATGTACCTAAATATAGATAATGAATTATTGGATAATAAAATCCTCCCTAGGAACATATAGTACCCTTAACATATATGAAAATAAATTTGTGTTGTATATTCCTTCTTCACCATTACATGATATTATCCTAAATGATGATCACGTTACAAATTTATTAAGATCCATTTAACTGGACAAAGTAGAATTCCATCCCTGGTACAAGATACTTTTTCTTTAATATTATTTTCTAATGACATTATAATCAATGAAGAGGTACATTGTTACATCGTTATTATATTTGATAAAGACCATCATTCCCCACAATGATGTACATCAGTGTATATATACTTATTATATACTCTCATATAGTTTTAATTTAGCTAATTGTGATCATTTTTTGACATTATATATAGTGAATTAGTCATTCGATAAGATCTGAGTATGATTTTTATTGGGTTATTGTCCTCTTGTTTTAAAAGATGACTACTCAATTCTTTAGTAAAAACATTATTATATTCCCCTAAAATGGGAATGTCATCAATGATGATATTTCATAATTATCAGTCATTTTATATTGACATGATTTATCATAAGAAAATCATATCAAATATTTATATGACTACTCTATATGATAGCAATACTCTTACTTATAGGAACATATAATTAGACGGTGATTCGTGATATAGAGGGTGATTTCCTTACACAGACTGTTTATGATTTATCTATAAAAAGAGCCAATCCATTAAATAATTACATTGAATTCCAAAAATATATTGTTTCCAAAGGTTCACTAGGATGTTCATCCATAAAATATGGATTGGGGAGAAGTTATATATATGGGATGAAATATGGAACCAATTTTTAGTTCTAAATTTATATAAACGTGTATGTTTTGAGGTAGTGTTTGTGTAGTTTTACTATACATGATTCATTTGTAAGAAGGTGTAGAACCATAATAAAATGGTATGTTCACTATCCCTGAATGGATAACTAATGTACATGTCAACACTTCCTCAAAAGGATTCAACACAAATTTTATTTTTTTATAATCATTTCCTTTCTATGTAGCGCTTAAATGTTGTTTTCATCGGTTATCATAAAAAACATTGACTTAGTTCATTGGATTTCATAATGTTCTTATTTCATGATATTGAATAATTAGATAATGTATTATATGTTTTAAAGAGAATTAAATTCAACTATCATATAGGTATCGTTTTATATCATAATTTTTTATGTAGTTGACATTTCATCCCACACATAAATAATAACATTTTCCCATTCACATAATTTATATGATTATTCTACCAATAAATTTCATAGGTGGGATGTTTGACTTTGATTCCACATTGATATTTCTCCATAGATCCCAACGAGTATGTTAATTTATTCCTATCTCCGAACCCATTACACACTATAATTTCATTGATCTATTTTTCTTATTTGAGGAAATAAAATTAAAATTACTCTTAGCTAATATAGTCTTGAATTGAATTTTTTTCATTAACACTTATTTTTTACAAAAGTAAAGTATTAAAATATATATTTTAGGTCATTAAAAAGACATTGTAATATAAAAAAGGTCATCTAATGTTTTCTATATATTACCTGAGGAATTCATGTTACTTTTTTAGGACATGAAACATCCTTGGTATTTTTTTATAGACATTATGTGGAATATATTTCCCACAAAAAAATTTCAAAATTTATTTATAATAAGTGTAATCGATCTCTTCCTCAACCATCATATTCTTAATCGAAATCTATTAGTGATTAGATTCTATATCCAGTAGATAATAAACAAACACATTATTTTCCTTATCAAATAATATAATGATAACTATGTTTTTTATGTGGTGTTGATCTATTTTTCTATGATTAATCTATCATAATAACCATTTAATTTCAAGTGTAATTATTTAATGAATTTATGAATTTTTAAATTATTTCTCTTATGGTTATGAGGGTTTTCCAATAAATATGTTTCTATTCAAAAATATATTTGATTAATTATGTATTTCTTTGTGGTTTTTCAAGCCTAGTCTTATTGGGTTGGGTGTCTCATTTCCAAAGTCATTATATTTACCATAAAACTGTTTATTGTGTTGAATCCTACTATTTAAAACCATTCACTAAAATAAATGGAAAATTATGGATTATTATTTAAAAAAAATTAAAAATTAAAAACGAAAACTATGAACACATACGAGATAACTCCTCAGGGATATATTTTCCTAAAAATATCAATTTATAGGTTTTATTATATTTTATCAATTATCTAATTCCTATAATAAAATTCATTGGTAATTTTCCCATTATAATATTTCATAAAGAGATTCTGAATTCATTATATAATATCCTATGGGAGTTTTCAAATATCAAGAACAAACTAGGGTTTACCTAAAAACTGTCACCCATGATAGCCCACAATAAGGCCCAAGAGACATTCCTGATCCCCTGAGGATAGAAACTAGTTCTATGAATCTTGCATAACACAATTTAGGAATAATTTAGACAAAGAAAAATAGTAAAATAAAATAATAAATATAAGACCAAATGTTTTTACTGTTGGTGGAAACAATATAAAATTGGACATTGATCTATGAGACCTCATGGAAATCCTTTATCCATATAAGGTCAATATCTCAATGATTGGACAAAATCTGGGTAGATCCTGAATTGAAAAATGATAAATAATACATGCATGAAAATTAATATTATCAAAAGGGAAACTAAAGGGGGAATAATGAAAAATTTCTTAACTTTTAAAATAAATTCTATAATGCTTGTTTTAAAATTAAACATACAAAAATAGCATTTTATACTCATCTGGACTAAAAATTAATGAGTTTCCCTTTTCATAAAAAACATTTTCTACTACAATTTTAGAAATATATTCAAATTCATTAATGGCCTTCAAAAAAATCATTATAAATTTAATCAACATCAAAATATGTTTCATGACTCTAGAACATATCTAAAAAGATAATTTTTGAAGTATTACCATGGAAAATAAGAGAAAATATTGTAAAAGGAATGATTAATCCATATAAAGCTATTAAATATGGTCCTTTGGATCCTCATACATTAATGATAAAACCATATAATCCATATTTTGTTCATGATTAGAAAAATATTTCATAAAAATGGTTAATGTGGTCCCCAAATAATGATTATAAATTTTTTAGTATGTAGAATTATCTTACCGAGGATCCTGGTAGAATTTATTATGGAGTCAACTGACAGAGTAAACATTAGAAACATAACAATTCATTCAAATGTAGGTTATTTCTAACTGGGTTTCAATATATATAGATATCACACAGTTTCACCAAAATACACCATTCATTTCTTAACACCCAAATTCTCTTTTAAAAAAATTCCGCTTTTCAATTTCCAAAATACATAAAAATCAAAATTATCATGATTGTTCATACATCTGAAAAAACAAATCGAACACACAACATATTTCAAATACAAGGGTATCTCTTTTATAATTGTTTTCAATTCCTCAAAACTTTCAAACTTCCAAATGTAACTACATATTTTAAATAAAACATATTTTATTTTTAAATACCTATCTGCCACACCAAATTTAGAATAATATCTATTTAGAAAACCAATTAGGAATTTCAAATACATTACATTTCAAAAAAAAATTCAAAAAATGATTTAATAAGAAACTCACATATTTGAATCTTAGGTAAAATACAGTAAACTAGTGAAAAAAATATTTCAAGGGACAAATCTGATTACTTAATACACATATGTATATATATATTTCAAATAAAAAGTAAAAAATACATTTAAATCACCAAGAAATCCTTGATTTTAGTTTTATGGCTTTGGAATCAGGAACCATTTTGGATCCATTTTGGATCCATTTTGGCTCTTATGATGGAAACCTGAATCCACAATAAAGTGGTCTATTGAATCCAAATATAGCATCCTTTTAAAATTGCACACATATGCATATACAAAAAAATATATATTTAAATACCGCTAGATTCAATGTAGGTATTCCCTTTTCCATAAGTGGATATGTACAATGAATCTATATATATAATTATAATTTAATTAGACATGCATATGTATTTTAATTACCTTCATAAGAAATGGTCCAAAATGGACTAGAAAAATACTAGAAACTAAAAAAACACAATAAGTGTAACCAAATATATAAAATATTGAAAATTAGAAGAAACCATATCCAAAAAATGGATAACCCACTACCAATGATGTGTGAGACCCAATCTCAACTAAAATGATTCCCTAGTAGCATAAAAAAATAAAAACCTATAACCACATGAAATAATTAAGAAAATATGAAAATTAGAATGTTACAGGGAATAAGCAACCATATAATGAAATTTAGAAAGAGAGATAGGTGAATATGAAGTTATCAGAGGGAGAGGAAGTGTTACTAGACTTGAATTTATGAGAAATCAAGAGTATATTTTTTTAATAAATAATTGTTAAAGGATATTGTCATACACAAAGATCTCCATATCGGCACCGAGCGAGGGGGATCGTCACTTATGGGAGGGAATGGGGAAATATATGTAAATGGATTTAATAATAGTAATAATTATAATAAAACTGTACTAATAATAATAAAAATGTGAAAACATTTTATTCAATTATTTATTACATTTTCTTAGAATAATGGAAACTCTTCCAATATAAGAAACATATGTTTCCAAACCATGATTCCACAATGAATGTATACTTGAGTACTTGGACACACCACATGGTTAGGTTGTATGACCATGGAAACCAAACACTATCGATTAATTCATGTCTACTAATATATGAAAACACCTTAATATGATATACTCATGGTTTCTTCTAATTGTACTCTTACAGTGTGCATATGATGTAAAATAAAAAATAAAATAAAATTTAAAAAAATGTTCCACCATAAAACTAATTTTTGATTATAAATATAATTAAAAAATAACATTTAATTAATACAGTAGGTTCAATTTGTTACAATTATCACCCTAATTAATCATTTTCCCTTAGAATGTCTCAAAAACCATTGCTGATGAAGGAACAAGGAACAAGGATGAAATGCATCACGTAATGAATCATTATCCAATCAAAAATGGAATTTGTAAAATTTAATTTCCTACCAATTCCAAAAACATTAAGCTCCACAATGAATACTAGATGTTATATTAAGGTGAATATCACCTGAGAAAACAACATACAAGACCCAATGAACCTATGTAACAAAATGATGAATGGCTAGAAAATAAATTTCATGTCTCCAAACTCAATCTCAAACAAGGAAAACCACACACCCTGATATATAAATTACCAAAGAAACATATTGGGGTTGGGTGTCATGGTAAAAAATTATTTCTAATTCCAAAGGGTGAATATCTAATATAATAAAACCCCAATTTACGGGGTTATCCCCACCATTTTGGAACATTGTTAAAATTATATTTCTTAGGAAAAAAAACTAAAAAATCATTAATAGAATATAACATTGGTGTAACATCTTATTTTCCTCATTCACACAGGAATAAGTTACTAGATGATTTCAATTACATCCATAAAGGGTCTCCACATAGTTCAGAACCTGACTATAAAAGCAGATGCACTAAAAGGAACACTCAACAGAATACCATCTATTATAAAAAGAACCCAACCAAGAAACCAAAACTACTCACCAATCTAGATATTGATACATATTTTTTCAATATTGATAACAACCAATCATGTTCCACCCAAATTCAAAACCACTCCAATCAAAGTTTAACCATCCAAAAGCTCTCAAAAAGATGGAAAAAATGATAATAACTCATATTAAATGAGTCCAAAAAAACATATATAAAATGTGGGCCAGTAATAGATTATAATGAAATATAAAATCAAATTATTTCTTATTAAACACTAGAGACAATTGTTTGGGACAATATCATCCACATCCAGATAATCACATACTAGGAAAAATCCTCACTCTAATACTGATGGTTGTTATAGCCACCCTAGACTTTTCACATGACATTAAATTATTTGTATCATAATTGTACACCATATAAAAAGTTATGCATCAAGAATTCTAGTGTCTTTGAAGATTATGAACATAAATCTAAAATCATATTTCTAAAAAACATGTCTTTATTTAATCTTCAAATTGAGCTCTTATCTTCCATTGAGCTCAAAAATCTTCATACTGTACCCAAGGGAACACATGAACAATGCTATGAGCAAAATACCATAATACGAGAATAACCCTAAAAACAAAGAATTAGAACATTGAATAGAAGTCATGACATGATGATATAAAAACTAATTTAACATATAAAACCATAAGATATAAAAATTGAATCATATAAACATGGATTCATATAAATGTGGCAGCAAAAAAACATTACATTAGTACGATCCATGGATAACAACCAATATTGTTAAACATATTAGCACACGCCAAGGCTAACCGCCAAGACCACCTCACATTGAATCTCAAGAGAAAATATTTAGCCAATGCATTGAAGTGCTATCTAGGTGCACCAATCATAATGTTTCATGAATATTTTTTCCACATAAATAATCATATATAATAAATATTACATAATATAATGGATACCCGTGGAATATATTGGGTACCACAATCACGACATAAAGCATAAAATGGTCGTATCATAAAAGCTTACACAAAATAATTGATATAAAATATTCATGGACATTCATAATGGAAACTAATATTGTATCATGGTATGTTGTGTCATGTATATGTGACCACATGTAAGAAAATTATTCCCAAAATTTTAGCATAAAAACAATTTTGAGCAGTTTTAAGGAGAATACTATAGTTCATTTAAATAAAAGGGAACAATCATTTATAAAAGAACCAGAAGTAATACAATATGGATTTCACCATAAAATTAATTAATTAATAAGATATGGTTTCTTTAAATAGATAATAGAGTGAATTTGAAATCGGGTAAGAATTTGGGAAGTTCCCTCAAAATCGATTTTCTTATCGTTATGTATTGAAGAGGGAATCACTTAAAAATAGGTATAAACTCAAATGTGAATGTTGAATTGAACCTGATAAATTAGTTTTTAACATTATCATACAAATTATAATATGAACATAATAAGAATAGATATCATCATTTTTGTAAAATGAAAGACAAGGAGACCAAAACAAATAAAGGAGGTTCGAGTTTAATCCATCATGAAATATCCGCATGGTATCTGGTGTACTTATGGAAGTTTAATGAAAGATAAACGGTTTTCAAATAATATATACAACATGAATATATAATGGGGTTCTTAATCAAACCCCATCACTTGGAATTACATATATAAGGTCACATCATATAATAAAATCTTGAATAAAAGTGAAATCGAGAGGATCCCTTACCTTAAGATTGATGGTGTTCTCCACTTGATATCAATGACATGAATAGTCAATTTAGGCCCATAAATTAATAATTCCATTACATATTATATATTTAGAATATTTATTTTAATCTTTTTATGTTCATTTATAACCATTTGTATTGGTTATGATGTTTAATTTCATTATTCAGTTTGGTTTTATTACATGGTTTTAATGATTGGTTAACTTATATTCATGTTTTGATAAACATGTATGATGAAGGTGGTTTTCCATAATTGAAGTTATATTTTATTATTAAATATATATATATATACATTGTTGAAAATTTAATTTGGTTACATTGAGGGAATTTGAATCATTGTATAAAACATTAATGATAAACGTATCAATTAATTTAGTAATTTTTCTCATAATTAACTTTTTTCCATTATTGTTTTACATCAGTTGTATAAAAGGATTACAGAAAAAAAACATGAGATAAAATACATATTTAATATTTTTTCAACCAAAAAAATTGTTTCATGTCCAAAATAAAAGATTGTAATAGAAATTGATAAGCCACCATCCTTGAATGTGATAAATTATCACATCTCTGACACTGTTTTCGTTTCTTTTGTATAAAAGAGGGGGAAATGGGATATAGTAATGAATTATCCAATAATAATAACAAAATTACCACACAATTATGCTACTAGGTTTATAATAAAATTTGGGTGAATGGAGGCAAGGAAAGAAAAATGAGAATAAAGGAACATGAAAGGAAATAAAAAAATTGGAAAGAGGAATTTACCTGGTGATTTTATCTCTTTTGATAACATCATAATGGGAGAGGTTTTAATATTTTTAGGAGAAAAAGGATTTTATATGTGGGTAAGGATATTAGGGATCAATTTTGGATGAATTTATTTAATCACAAGTAATTATAGGAGCGAAGAGAAGTGGGGAGTGTGGGTGGTTTTTATTTTTGAGTGGAGGAGGGTTTTCTGAATATTTTATTCATTAGTTTATTATTATTACATAGGACAAGTAATAGTGATGATTCAGGTGAAAAAAATAGAAATATGTGCATGAGAGTTTAAAAAAAGGCCATTTAACTCATCCATTACTCAATCATGATGAAAGAAATTTAGGGTTTAGCATTTATTGTTAATTATCATATTTTTATATTCATCAAAAAAATTATGTCTTTTAGAAAAATCCAAAATATTCACCCTTATAAATTTTCAACATGTAGAATCCAAAATTGAAATCCATTTCTCAAAAATAATTTTTTAAATATGATTTATTTAATATTTAATTAAAATCATAATTTATTCTTAAAAACTAGGCTTAAAACATTTATTTACTTGTTCTAAGATATAGGTACCACATACTTTCACTTAAATATTATATATATATTATCATATTTAAGGTTACTATTCATTATTTTTTATCACTATTTGTAAGGGTAACATTACTATTCATAATTGTTTGGTAATATTCTAAAAAAATTACGTATTCCTTATCAGACTACAAACATCGTTCTAATCGCAACTGTGAATGTTTTTTTTTTTGAAATTCTAAATATTAAAAGTGTGAAAATTATGTTTAAAGGTCACATAGAACTTAGTAATTCCTTCTTTTGTAACATCACATTATTTTTTGATGTATTAATTTTAATTTAATTTACATTATAAATTATTGGGTTGTTATATTCATTCCCACTTATGAAATTTCACACTTGAAATTTCGTCTTACAATATACGCCATAAACATGTGTGGGTACCATTCCTTTATGGCCTCGTCCAGTTCCCATGATTCCTCTTCGTACTTATGGTTCCACCACAATACAATCACCCATTGAGTAGTCTTATTATGTAGAACATTATCTATATGATCCGAGATCTTCTCTTGCTCCTCCACATAAGAAAGATCATTATCCAATTATACCACCTCTAAAGGGATTACACGTGAAAGATGTAGTAGGTACCTTTTTAGGAGGAATACATGAAATCATCATGTACGTTAGAGATGGTTGGTGGATGTGCATGTCGATATTTCATAGATATAACTTGATCATGGATCTTGAAGGGGTCAATGTTACTGGGACTTATCTTTCCCTTCGTCCAAATTCCCATGACCTTTTTCTATGGGTATATGTGTAGAAATACAATTTCCTCAAATTTGAACTCTAGATCTCGTCAATGTTGGTCTTCATAACTCTTATGTTTAATTCGGGGTACCTTAATATACATCTGAATGGTTTTCCCCTTATCCACCATTTTATCGACCATTTAGTGTCCTACTAGCTTATGCTCACGGATTTCATTCCAACACGTTGTGTTCTGCACCATTTCCTATAAAGGGATTCATATGGTTCCATTAGGATGCTCGATTGGAAACTGTTGTTGTAGGGTAATACAATGAGCAAACAATATTGGTCCCATCCTCCTTTAATATCAATAGATCATTCTCTCAACATATATTCTAGTGTCTAAATAGTTTTTTCAAATTGGAAATCAGTTTGAAGATTATAGGATGTACTGAAGTTCAGTTCAATGCTTATAGAATGTTTGATACTTTCCGAGAACATCGAAGAGATTCTCAAATCACGATCACATACAGTATATTGTAGTATTCCAGGAAGAATTACCACTTCATAGATGTAAATATGTGCAGGTTGATCCAACGATATGACCTATGGAATTTCAATAAAGTGAACTTTCTTCATAAGAAGATACACAAAAAACCATATAGCATGTTTCCTACGGATGTCCATGGAAGTCTATTGAAAAATTCCATGGTAATTTTATGCCACTTCCTTGGGGGTATGGGGTAGTAGTTTACTCATCCCCTTAGACTTATGTCTTTTATCCTTCACTTGTTGACAAACAAGGCACTTTGATGTTTTCTCATCAATCTCCTTCTTCATATTTTCCAACCAAATGTTCTCTTAGAGATCACGATACATCCTTGTGCTCTCTGGATTACTAGAGAAAGTTGGTCTATGTGAATAAATCAGAATAATTTTCTTTATCTCTAGATATTATAGTACACACAACTCTGACCCAAATATAAAAACACTTTCCTTTTCAATTTTGAAATCGGGGGATTTCCCATCTTTGATATCCTCCATCCATTTCTGAATTTCCACATCTTTTCCTTGATCATCATATATTTTCTATATAAGGGATGGTTGAGAAAGAATTTGAGAAAGAATTAATATTGTTCCTCCTTTATTGGTTCTGATGCCCAATCTATAGAAAATCAAAGAAGAACATATCTTTCTCAATTCTCATCATTGATAATGATGCATGATCCTTTCTAATTGTAGCATTTTCCACATTTTTCCCCTTATCGAGATGGTAGTGGATGGAGAATTCATAATCCTTAATGATCTGAATCCATCATCACTAACTCATATTAATATTTTTTGTGTGAATATATATTTGAAACTCATGTAGTCATTATATATCTCACACTTCTCCCCATATAGATAATGCTGCCATATTTTTAATGCAATGATCAAAGCTCCCAACATCCTATCACGGGTAGGATATTTTTTCTAATTGATTTTAAGATTTCATGAGACATAGGATATCACATTATCATTTTCCACCATCAAATAAACTAATCCATTGTTTGAATAATCACTGTACATCTCAAAATATTTTCCACTTTTGGGGAGTGTGAGTATTGGTTCAATGATAAGCCTAATTTTCAACTCATTGTAATGATATTCACATTCTTGAGTCTAAAAAACATTACTCCCTTCTGTTATAGATTTGTAATTAGCATTAATAATCATGAATTTTTGTTCAAAAATATTTGATAATACCCATCTTGACCAAAAAATACACACATATCTGTTACAGATGTTGGACTCAGCCACTCTTCGACCGCCATTATCATGGAAGGGTCCACTGATATTACTTTTTTAGTGGTAACATGCTCCAAGAATGATAATTCTTCAATCCAGAACTCACAATTACTATAACATTCATTCAAATTTTCTCTTCACAAATTCCTTGACATAATATTCAAATGATCATCATGTTCCTCCTTGCCGATGGAGTATATTATAATATCATCAAAAAAGACTACCATAAATATTTCTGAGGTAATATCTAAATACTCGGTCTATTAAATTCATGATAATTGTTGGAGCATTAGTGAGTCTGAAGTGCATCACGATGAAATCGTAGTCTTCATACTTTTTTTGAAAGGCAGTCTTGGTAATATATCCTTTGTCACCTTTAATTTATGATTTCTTGACTGATGGTCCACATTGGATAAATAACTGGCCCTGTGATGTTTATTAAACAAGTCATCTATCCGAGGAAAGGGATACTTATTCATTATCTTGATTTTATTTAAATCATGATAATTAATGAATAGGTGAATTTATTGGTCCTTCATGATGTAGAGGACTAGAACACCCTATGGTGAAGAACTCGGGCGTATGAAACCGTCATCCAGTTTCTCTTGTAACTGCTTCATCAGCTCTTCCAGCTCAATAGTGTCCACTCTATATGGTGTCATTGATATAGGTATAGATCCAGGAATATATTTAATTGAGAACAAAACCTCTTCACCTAGAGGATAACTAGCAAACTCTTCAGGGAATACATCAATGTAATCCCTCATGATGGGCATGTCTTCAAGCAAGATTATATCATTTTTCTCAATAATTTGAGCTAAAAATTCATTCTCATAAGAAATTAATATCCACAATTGAGAAATTGATTATAAAAGAGATTAATCATCTTTTTTACACAGGTAATTAATTGGAGTATGCTTCAGGATATGAATAGTTATATCCCTTTCCAGATAGTAGACGTTGGCTTCGTATAAAAATACTCAATCAATGCCCACGATAGCATGGAACTCAAGTAATGGAAGCATGCAGCTATTTTCCTGGAGTTTTAGTCCTAAAATGATATCCTAGGAGTATTTATAAACCATGGATGTCTTAATTTCCTCATTTTCTATTTTTAAATATAACTTATCCTACAAATTATCAGGTATCAGTTGAATAGTTGTACTAAAAATTTAATATATATAATAATTTATTGAACTAGAATCTAATAGTATGTTCACTATTATTGAATAAATAAAATGTGTACCTATCACCACAACATTGTTCCGATCTACCTAAATAGTAGGAATGACATATTCCCTTCCATGGTGCCTTGGAGGTTTTTTTGATTGCCTCTGACAACCCTTTTCTTAGGGATTTTTTTTCATAATGCCCATACTCCATGTAGTTGTAAAAATTCAATACAAGATGAGTGTGAACCTAATCCTTCCTTTTTTTATTCCAAGTATATAAGATTCATGATATTATATCAGTAGTGTTTAGCCACATGTCCCAACATTCATATTTTGAAGAAATTCATTTTTCACTTTAGGCAACTCCCATGATGAATCTTCCCACAAATTTTACATGTGGGATAGTCAGGCTTATTTCAATCGTGTGATTTTTCTGTTGAACCACCATTGTTATTCTCCATTTTCTAATTCTTGTCAATGGCCCTTCATGACCACGAAAATTCTATAATTGTCATTTCATCATTTAAGGAACAACATACAATTTACTCAAAAATGTTGAAGACTTGAATCACCAACACATTTCATAGAATCTTCATTAGTCTACTGAAGAGTTGATCCACCTTACTTTTGGTGTTCATGATAAATACATGAGCATAGCTTGCAAGCCTTGTAATTTTTTCTTTATATGTCCTGATGGACTCATCTTCCTTATTCTGAAGTATGAGGAACTCTCATTCCACATCAAAATGATTTACTACTAGTATGACTCTCTCTTCTTATGAGTAGTGTAGTACGGAGAATATCTTTTGAATGGAGTTAATTCAATATTCTACATGGAGTGGAATATTTGATCCACTAAACATGGGAGGCCTTCCATTCATAAAGGATTCTATAGAAACTTGTTCATTCCATGGAGGAGGAGGTTGTTCCATATGATTCATGTTATTATTCATAACTTTAGCCAACTGTGCATGTACAATCATGATGTTTTGAGAACCCATTCCTATAATATGAGTCATATAATTAGCACAATCATCCCATTCCTTATCACATTAATTGTTGGAACATGTTCTTCTATTCCCATCCATTAACTGAAAATTGAACATACAATTAGAGCACTCAAATACATAGTTTTTAGAAAAATTCATTGAATATAAAAGGATAAAAATGTAAAGGTGAACTATATCCTAAATTCTAATTCCATTAGTTTTAAATCTAGGTTATTCTTGACCTATTTCTTAACCTATATTCTATTGTGGTTTTTTTATTCCCTAAATAATATTTTTTACTAATCTCACGAATTTATCAAATAATATCTCATGTGAGTGTCAATCCAAGAGTGCAGTAGAGCCCATAGTCGTGTACTAGGATACCCTGGGTGAGGCCCAAAACTCATTGTCAGAGTTTTCACTCCTAGGTACATCTGTTCTAGGGCCGCCTCAACATTGTTGTATCTAGACATGGATTATTTTATAGAACACCACTTACTATATAATTACCAAAATTTAGGGATGATTTATTATACTTAGTCTTATCCTTAAGGTTCTCACTAAGGATCTCTATTAAAAATCTCCAAAAATGTTTATTACATCCTTTGATAGAAACTCTAGAAACCCTATCCTATTCACATAGCATTGCTTAATTTTAAGCATAATTATACATCAGAGTACAAGCCAAGGATCGTGTAGTCTTGTGTCTTTGAAGACTAGGTACATAAAATTAAAAACATTAAACTAAATAAAATTTCATTTATTTAGTAATTAAATTTATCTCCTAATTTCCATTGTGCTCAAACATCTTCACAGTGTACCCTAGGGAACACATGAACAAAGGGATGAGCTAAATATCCCAATAAGAGAATAACCATAAGAAAGAAGAAATAGAAGAAGGAATATATGGAATGACATGATGATATAAAAAGTATTTTAAACTATAGAACCATAACATATAAACCTAGAATCATATAGGCATGGAGTAATAGAAATGTAGCAGCAACATAAAAAAGGACTTTAGTATGAGTCAATGCAAACCTATAAGATCATTTCTCATAGTATCACAAGCCAAGGCTAACTGCCAAGACTGTCACACATTATATCTCTTGAGAATTAACATTACCCAATGCATTAGAATACAATCTAGGTTCACCCATCATAACATTTTATTAATATATTTTCCACATAAAGAATCATACATAATCAATGTTACATAAACATAAGGGTTACACATTGATAAAATTGGGTTCCACAGTCATGACATAAGGCATAATAAGTAGTCATATCATAAAAGATTCCTTTAAAGAACATGAATAAATATAAATGGAAATTAATAATGGAAAATAGTCATGATTCACATTAATTGATTTCATGTATAAGTTACCAAATATAAGAAATGTATTCATGATGTTTCAGCATAAAAACATTTTTGAGCGGTGTTATGGAAAATAAGATAGAGCCTTTAAAATTGAAATGAAAATAATGATTTATACCAAACCAAAAGTAAACTAATAAGTTTTTTACAATAAAAAAAATATTCCATAAAAAATTTTTTCTTAAAAATGAATATAGAGTGCACTAGAAATAGGGTAAGAATTCGAGATGTTCGCTCAAAATACATTTGTTTATCAAGAAGTATTGAGTAGGGTATCACATAAAAACATGTATATCCGTAAAATATAATGATGAATGGATATTGATAAATGATTTTGGAACATTCAAATAGAATTTTTAATATTAAAAAAATAAAAATATATAACATCAGTTTCGTAAAAACAAATTTAAAGAAACCCGAAGGAATAAAGGATTGTCTGGTTGAATCCCTTATAAAATATCGATATGAAACCATGTTTACAAAAGAAGGATTTATGAGAGACAAAAGGGTTTATCATTATTTAATCATAATGAAAAATTTACCAGTATGTGTGTAATCATAACCCATCATAATGAATTTTACGTAAAATGGCATAACATAGGGGAAAATCTTGAAAAAAATTAAAATTCAGAGAATCCCTTACCTTATATCTAATAGTGTTATCCACATGATATAAATGAACTGAATAGTAAATATTGTTCATTAATTTATAATTATAGAACCTATTATATATTTATAATATTTATTATAATATTTTTAAGTTCATTTAAAACCTTTTTTATTGGTTATGAGGTTTAAATTTATTATTTGGGTATGTTTTCGTACTTGGTTTTAATGATTGGTTCCCTTATATTCATGTTCAGATAAACATTTATGATGATGGTGGTTTTCTGGAAATGAAGATATATTTTTTATTGATCTTCATTAAGGTCAAATGGTTGATAATTTAATTTTCATTCTCTTATTGAATATGAATCATTATATAAAACATTAATGATAAACACTTGAATTAATTTGTCGATTTAGCTCATAATTAACTTGTTTTTCATTTTTTTTACATAAAGTGTGTAAGAAGATTAAAAAAACAAATAATATGTAATATATATTTAGTAGTCCAGTTCAAACATAAAAATGGTTTCATGAACATAAAAAAACATAGTAATTGAAATTTATAAACCATCATCCTTGAATTTGATAAATTAACACATCTCGGACAGTGTTTTATTTTCATTATTATAAAATAATGGGAAATGATTGATGGTAATAAATTATACCAAGAGAAAAAAACATTTATGTATATTCCTTTTACTAGTATTATCATTCCATTTTTGCGAAGAGGGGTGTGGAATGAAAAAAAAAAAAAATAACTCGAAAGGAAATAAATGAATTGGAAGAAGGAATTTACCTCTTGAGTTTATCTCTTCGGAGAACCACATAAGGGGAGAGGTTTTTTTCCATTAGGGAGATAATAGAATCCTGGACATGGTGACAGATGTTGAGGAAATATTTTATCTTAATTTAAGTAATGGAAAAGTCTTGAGAGTATTGAAGAGGATATGGGAGTGTGGGTGGTTCTTATAGTCGAGGGGATGAGAGTTTTCATACCATTTTAATCATTACTTTATTATTTTTCCATAATATAAGAAATAATGATTAGTAATGTGACAAAAATAGTAATATGGGAATTTAATTTACAACCAATGTCCATTTACATCTTCCATGACTCATAAATAATTCATTAATTCAGTTTTTAGCACTTATAGGGAATTAACTTATTTTACTATTCATCAAAAGTTTATGTATTTTAGAAACATCCCAATATTTCACCGAAATAATTTTTCAACATTTAGAATCCAGAAATGAAATACATGTTTTGAAAAGTAATTTTCTAAATATTATAAATTTGATATCTAATTACAATCATATTCTATTATAAAAAAACAATTTTAAAACATTTATTTACATATTCCATAATATAAGTTCATCATACATTCACCTAAATTGTTTTTGTATAATATCATAGGTAAGGTTAATATACATTTGGGTATATCATTATTATTGAGGGTAACATTAATATTCATAAGGTTATGTTACAAATAAAAAAAGTTATTTTTGTCTGATACGACTCCAAAAATCATACCTATCGCTATTATGAATGTCAAATCTTCAAAATTCAAAAGACAGAAGTGTCAAAATATTGTTTAATGGGCATATATGACATGTTAGTTAATTTTGTTGCAATTTAACATGATTACATGATATATTTATAGGAAATTAATTTCAAATGGTAAACATTGTCTCTTTTCATTTTGAGCCATGATTTCTGGAATAATCATTTGTCATATAGTTTGAAGATGAAAATAATAAACAAAAATATTCCCTTTTGGTATAACCACATATATAAAATCATTAACTGGCCCATGCATCCCCAAAAAATAAAAAATAATTTATTAATACACTACCGATGAGGTATAATCCTTATTTTAGCAGATAACGGTGGGTGATAGTGAAAGAGGACCAGAATGTCTTCCAATTTATTGAACGGCTCTAGCTCCACCACTGAAATCATTGTACATTTACTGTTACTAATGGTAATACTAATAGAAACATAAATTTATAATTTATTGAATGAAAAATCATTCAATATTTATAAAATCTCAAATCACATAATTATAACCTAAAAAAATCCCCAAAACAAATCTACACATAAACAACCATGAAAAGAACCTCACAGAATAACCATATACTCGTTTCAATGTGTTGATTATTTGATAGACTCTAAAAAAGATACATGGAACCAATCTAATGTGGATAAAAAATTAAATATCTACCTTCCAACCATAAATAAACAACTAAAACTGGGAATATAATTTCAATCATTCCTCCATTATATTAAGGCCAATCCTTCCAAAAAGGAATATAAAAACACAAAAAGGATGCATCACACCACTCATGATTTTAAAAACATTTAAATCCCAGTTTTTTAAAACCACATTTATAAAAATAATCATCCATAATTGGATATGTACCCACCAATATTATTTCATGAGACCTAAAATATATTCACCCATTAGCTATGTGAATGACTAATCCACAAAAAAAATGAACATAAATTTTCAACATGCATTTATTCAGATATATATATATGTGTGTGTGTGTGTGTGTTTGTGTGTGTGTGTGTGTGTTTGTGTGTGTTTTTGTGTGTGTGTGGGAACACATATGAATACAGATGCTCAGAATAATATATTTACATTCAAAACAAATCATCCAAAAATGATTTAAATCCCAAAACAAATTTATTCCACAATAATCGTCACAAAAAATCATTTTAAAAGTCATAGTTTCCATGAACCAAAATTTTTATATTTATGATGACCATCCAAAAACTCCCAATACACATTCTACAATTATTATATTTTCCATAGTTTACTTTTGATAGATGACCCATTACATTTTCAAAAAATCCTAGGTTTTCATTTTTGAACGAAATATTAATAAACCCATTTATAATTTTATAATATAAAATAATCACTATAAAATGAACTCAAAACAATAAAGATGAAACCGCATAATAAATGAAATATTCAAACATATTGAAGGAACAACCACTACACATGGCATGGAAACATGATTTGGAATCATGTGTACGGACCATGTGAGAACATCGGGGGACATCAGTGGTAATTTTATGGTCAACATAGGTTATATAGACTTTTGAAAACTACGATGAACCATTTTAATCCTTCCCATGATAACCCCAAAACTACAAAAATTGACTACAACCAATGCATAAAAAATCCAGTTCTATGAAATTATCTATAGAAGACATTGATTTTAAGGAATAACCATCTTTTTCTACCAATTATATTCAAGCTTCCTTCTGAATAGGTTGTCATCAAGTACCAACTTGTGGCTAACAACATGAATTCCGACATTCCTAGCAAAAAACATAAAGACATACACATATAATAAGGGCTAATTCCTCAAATAAATTTATTCATGAAATTTCCCAAGATAACCTTGAAATGATCAACTATGATAGCCTATATAAAGTCTTTATTGTTATCCCCAATCCCTCAGGCTAGAAACTAGTGTTGAAAAACAAGAAAAACTCAATTCAGGAATGATTTTCCATATCAGAAGTAGATATTTATAATAATTGGAAAACTGATTTGGAGGAAAAAAATAAATAAAAGTATGCATACTTCCCTGTGACCTCATGAATTAATCTAACCATATATTTTCACCCCCTATATGATAGAATTAGATCCATATAAAACAAAATTTTAAATATGATAATGTATATATGTGTGAGAATAAATATTCATAGCAGGGAAACTGAAATAGAAGAAAGACACATCTCATTACATTTAAAAATCAACACAATAGTTATATTCTAAAAATTAAACATATAAAAATTGGTGTTTGTAATTTTTTAGAAAAACATACAACATGCCACAATTTTCAAAAAAAACAACTACCTATTATTTTTTCAAAAATATATTTCAAATAGAAAAATTCCATTCTCAAAATTACTTATAAATGCAGTTAACACTAATTTTTTTTTCATTAAATGGGAACATAACTAAAAAAATAATTTTTAAACTAGTACAAAGGAAAATTTGAGAAAAGAGATGAGGTATCATGGGAAATTCCAATGATACAATTTGAACTATGATTTAGGATCCTTACACCTTTGTGATAGAACCTTATAATCTAATATTATGAACATACTACAGGAGTGGTAAAATCCATATTTCTAAAGTTCTCTAAATAATAATAATAACTTTCTTTTGTTGTAGAATAATCCATAAATGGGGCCCTCGTCAGTTCCCAACTTACTAAATAAGCACAACAATACATAGAAACCAACTTAGGTACCTAATGTTCACAAGTATATAATTAAAATGGAGATGAGTTGTATCCAAGATAAAATATATATAGATATCAAAAAATTACACAAAAATAGACCATTCAAATTCTCACCCTAGAATATCTTTTTATGATCAACCATATTTTCTATCTGTAAAATATGGAAACTGACATGTATCCTCACTGAACAGACATTACACAACAGAAATCAAGAACTAAACACAGTTAAAATAAATGAGGAATTTTATATGATAGTTTTTCTTTACCTAAAACAGTTTAATGTCCCATCTAGGTTTGATCATTTTAAAATAATTACTTTTTCATTTGAAATACATTTTGGAAAAAAAATTTATAATATCCACCATTAATAAAAAAACGATTCAAATTAAAATAATATATATTTCACTATATGTTGATATTAATTTTTAACCATGAGGTATCATCTTAAAAGTTTTTGTTAAATATATATAATAATGGAATATTCATTTCCCTATCTCTAAAAATATAAATAATATATATATACATACATTTAAAATAAAATAAGAAAAACTATATAAACACTAAGAAATCATAGATTTCAAGTTATATACTATAACATAGTGAACTTACCTTAAAACATGTCACCTCAAATGATGGTAACCTCCATCCACATCAAATAGGTTTATGGAATCAAAACAGACCCACAACCTATGCATACTCGCATATTTATACACAAACCTATATATAAATTTCCCTAGATATAATATAGATATTACCCCCACCACAGGGAAATAAATAATAAAAATTATTATATGTATATATTCCTTACCCATGAATGTGTGAGTAAGTTGAATTAACATAAAATGGTCTAAAATTTAGTTGAAAAATAAGAATATATATATATATATATAATCAAAATCAACCAATTCTTAAAACTGAAGAAATATTTCTTTAAACATATCGTGAGCCCACTTAATTCTATTTACTCAACACAATATCATCTAATACGAGTCCACGGAATAGAAAAAGAAGAAATAAACACTACCCGTAAGGAAAACCCTAAAAAATGGATCCATTAGAATACCATTGGGTTTGATAGACCTTATGAAACCATTGGGAAAGAGAAATAATGGATGAAGAAAGTAATAGTGGGAGGAATAATAACTTAAAATCATCACACCAAAAATCTTGTGGAGAAACGTCTAGCTAATTATGTTGAATAGAGGAGGTCAAACATTTTGTACTCCCTTATGTATGTTGTGTGTGGGGGAGGGGCCTGGTCGCATATGAGGGTGAAGGGGATAAAACCATTTAAGGATTTTAGTCATAACAATAATAATAATAATGTTATAATTTATATTATTGTTAGTTATTTTTACAATATCAAGAAAAAATTAATAATTATGATAAGTCATTTTTCAAAATGCTGTAAACCATGCAAGGTTTGTCCATACGATTTTTGAAACCATTCACCATCTTTGAACCCCTTTTTCAGGACCCCTACACCCCCACAAAGGTAGGCCATACCATTAGGGAAACCATGTTCTGTATGTTAAGTAAACTATAAACTAAACTACATAAGCCATTACATGGTCAAAACATGGTTTGTACTAATCAGCTGTTAATCACACTCTTCTAGTGAAATGACCATAGAACATAAATATTTAAAAAAAAATTGGATACAAAAGTGTAAATGTAATGATAAGGATGAATTTAATTAATATTTCATGTTCAGGGTGTGACATAAACTATGTGTGTAGTGGGACACCATTCTCATAAACCTGGTGATGAATGAGTAAATTCATAATGTTCCCATTTAAGGGTATTATCACTAGGAACAACTATTATATATCCATATCAACATTTAGGATCTTAATAGGGATTTTTTTTTCTTAAAACCACATCCTCCCAACATTACCAAAATATAGGTATATTTTCATATATTGGCAATGTATCTAATGATTTACCTAATATTTTCTTATCCTAATCCAAAAAAATAACAATCCCATTCCATTTTAACTATATATGAATGAATATTTCTTTTATAAAATTTATTTAATTATTTTCATCATTAATACACACTTGATTGAATTTGAGACCATCCCAATTTATAATGTTGTTACTAAATATAATAGATATGAAAATCATAAAAAATAGGGAAACCCCAACCATATTTAAACCACTATAACTTTCCATTAATATCCATGGATATTATAATACTACATAGGGTAATTTAGGGATGTACATATAAAAATGGGAGAGAAATAATGCACATAAATGGAATTATCAAATCATAATATATGGTAAAGCAGATTAAGTGAGTCAAGAGGCATAACATGATGACATATAAAGGTGATAGTAAAAATCATGAACATTTATTAATGGTATAATATGTTAATATCGAGTCACACTAATGAATTTTTCAACAATATAACATATGTTATCTTAAAATTAACTCAACAATAAGCAAAATCAATAAAATAAGGTGCTTCGGTTAATATCTCATTCCCCATTCATGGTATCTCAAGTGATAAAAACATAACTCAATTAAATGGATGTCTATATTATTATGATCCCACCCATCACTTTTATAACATGTGGATGAAGATATGTTTTCAATCTTCATACAAAATAATGATAATAACTTTTATCAATTTTAATGACATGGTTAATGATTCTGGGTTATATACATGTAATTCACAATCAACGTGAAAGAGAAGTTTATAAATTACACTCAGAACAAGTAATCATGTTTACACATAACATTGTGAACATTTAATTAGGTTCATAAATAACATCTTCATAATTTAATTTGGTTTTTGCATTAAATTATGAAACTGTTTTTTGGTTTTTTCATTACATTGTAAAAATAAAATCAGGTTTTTGTATAACATATTTACACATGAGTTATCTACCTATACCCTATGAATTTTGCAGAGACATAGGTCCCACCCATCATATAATGAATATCATAATTATGTGTTCCACAATATCATAAAACATTCATCATATCATAATCCATGACCTTGAATGGGTATCATTAATATTTCACCATATCATATCCTATTGAAAAAGGTAAATGCTTCATAATTATTTCATCCTTTTGATTATATAATTATGCATGAAAAAAAGTTGATTACATAATAATATTATCATGGTATAACCTGTCGAACCAAAAATTTAATTAAAAACATATTATCTTGATCAACCATTTAGTGAAATAATATGAATATTATCCTTAGGTTGTATCAACATCAAATAATTAGTAACATAAAATTATGAAAAATTAGTTTGATAATGAGTTTGAAATTTCAATGAGATAATTTATTGAGGAAAATAACCTTTATTTGAGAATCAATTTCTAAAACTAAAAATTAATGTAAAATTATGAAAATCCTTTTCATTGAAATGTATCAGAAATATATATAAAAGAAAATTTAATTAATATAATGGTTGTGATAGAGGAAAAATATTTTAATTCCATACACTTTAGAAATAAAATTCCATTCTCATTTTCATGAAAATACATACATGAATTGTTTGGAAAACATAATTGTTTTAAATCATTGTATTTTTTAAAATAAGTAAACAAAGGTTATAAATTTATTTACTAAAATATTATTATATTGTTAATGGAATGTGGAAATCCTTTTTAGAACACAATATTTTTGATAAAAACAGATTTTTTGAAAAAACTGAGAAATATAGTATATTTCTAGAAAAAAATTAGTTTCGACTATTTATAATATAAAGAGTGGAAAATGAAGAGAAAATTTTATTTTCCTGATATAACCAATGAAGAATAAAATTCATGAGTTTTCTAAAATATAGATCGAAATATTTCATCATTAGAACCATAATGATACATAGTCTAGATAACTGACGAGATTGTTTTAGGTTTAGGGTGTAGAGGATGTGTGATATTGGAAATCCCCAACATTGTTGATTTTTATCATGATAAATGAAATTTTTTTTATTTAAATTATCTTTATTTTCATAATAAATAGATATTAATCAATAAACTCTAACAAGGGCTATAATTTTAGAACTAAGAAATTGATTATCAAATATTAATTATAAATAATTTAACCAAACCAATAATAACATTGCATGGATTATATATTTCTTTATGGATTTGACAACAGATCATTTGGTATATCATCTTTACATTGTTATAATCAAATGAATATTGCATCCAGTTGCGATCCACATATATTCCTCAAATATTTGGACATCTCCTAAGGAATCTCTATGTCTTAGCAGGGAAGATATTATCGCTGGTGTCACTCACATTTGATTACCATTAAAATCGCATCCAATAAATTCTCTTTGGTCCCTTGTGACTTGATATTGGATGGTGGTGTAATATCACTCTCCTTTATCAAGTCTGTTTGTGGAGAGGTGGTCTTAATGGAATTAGATGATTCTCTCCATTTACCATTGTAAACGACAAAAATGAACTAGATATCATTAAACATAATATAATAGGATTTTAATAACACTAGATTTTATTGATAAATATTTTCAAAATATACCTATAATAATTATTTAATCCCTTATAGAACACCATGTCTAAAATAATAATAATATTATAATTTCATTGACATGACTTATCTTGAAAATTTAATTAAATAGTATGTAGTAAAATAATATTTAATATATATTATTTCCCCTTGGACCAAAAAATCATTCCTCTATTCCATTACAATATCTATTAGTCCCAAAATAATGCAAATTTATTTAATAAATAAAAATCGATTAATTAATTTCTAATAAATACATATTTATTATACTATCTTAATATAAAATAAAAATTTATTAAATACTCTACACAAAATATATTGTCTCGAATAACTGGTGAAAAAATAAATGATATCCAGAAATCATGAATAATTATTAAACCACTTCTAGGAATAACATTAAATAAACTTGTTAAATAATGAAATAAAATATATTATTTAACTGGGATTCTTGGCACACATAGTGTGTTACCCTCTAGGCCTATTTCTTAGTAGAATTCCGTTATGAATCTTAAAGTCCAAGGATAACAACATGCAACTTTAAATGGACCCATAATGAAAGAAATTAATTTTACACTGATATAATACCTCTTATAGACGATCATTGTGTTATACAGTCCTTTTACTATGATGTCTAAAATGAAGAAGGATGCCTGCCAGGGCCATCAACCTATGTTCACAAATGCCTCTTTCATTGAATTTCATGAAATTCCACATTCGTATAGAACACCATGGCCATAGATTTATTTAATAAATATCAATTCAATCAAACAGTTTGATATATTGACATCTATTAATGAATTGAATGGAAAAATATTTTCTATCATTTTTAATTAATGCAATCTTACTCATGGAACACTCAACATTTAAAACCTAACCTCAAACATATATCTTCAATATTTTCATAAATACATCAAATTACATGGCTTATAATATTCATTAAGAATAATCTCATTGTATTTGGATGAATACATTCTACCATAGCTAGAATATAAAATGAAAAATATGAAAGTCTATTTCTTACTGGAGAGTCTCAGTCTCATAATATAATACAATAGATATTACCAAGGTTGTAAATAAAGAGAAGGTTACTGAAATCTATATATGTCTCCACTGCTGATATAATGTATCAATTATGTCCCTGAAAATAAATCATCCTTCCATAGAAATTATATTTTATAATAGTGACATAGCACTTCAGGGTTCTCTTCAAAGTGGGGGACTGCTATGACATTACTGTGCAATAACAACATATAGGACGTTATCACATACAATGCTACCCATACAAAAATTCAGGATGTGATAAATATTTTATTGATATTCCTTACTATAAATAAATGATAACCAAATATAAAATTTTTTTCGTTCTAATAAAGAAACTTCAAGAGACTACAACTCTAACTAGAGAGTACTACATAATAGATCCATTTTTCTAGCTCTCACATTAAACTATTGTTTATGATAAGATAAAAATTTATTTAAGGGGTCTTCCAGGTTATCTTTCATGTCTACTCTACGTCCTACAGCGTCACCCCTATGATAAAAATAACCAAATATGTGGTACTTATGTATTTAACATTATGTCTATTGGTTTGATCTTGGATCTCTTTCAATATCCATCATTATACTGTTATAACCATATAATTGTATAGGGTATTTAATTATAGAAACCATATCAAGATCCTAGATAATGTTTGATAAAAAAATTCCTTTGTTTCACCATAACTGTCTATATACTCATACTCTACAGTTGAATTAGCGAAACTGGCTACATTCAACTCTTTCATCTCACAGCTCCTCCAATGAGACATGAAAAATATACTGACAAAAACATTTGATCATAATGATATTTTTGAAAAATAAAATCAGTAGAACCCTTGAGGACCAACACATTTCCTCCATACACCATGAAATTATCCATAATTATTTTTAGATACTCGAGGATAGACTTTCCGACCGAACAATATCGTTCTCTTGAATATTCATGATACATTACAATCAAGATCAATGAATATGAAACAAAAATTATTTTATGAATTATACCATACATGATTGATGTTATCACTGATGTGTATGTGATATTATTCATTATCTCTTTCCTCTATTTCATCTAAGGACATTTTCATGGAATGATGTAAATCATACGCCATTGAAAAAATCCACACTGGGATTGATCCATATCAAATCTATTTAACATCTGGTCAATTAATTTACTTCCACATAGTCCATAGATCCCACTGGTTCTATCAAGAATGATCTTGGTCCCTAAAATATAGGTTTCTTAGCCTAATTTATTTATAGAATTTCTTTTTTTAACTAGTTCATAACAGATTGTAAGGCTGGTATATCATTCTACATAGGTAATACTACATCAACATATACTACAAGGATAACAACATCATTCCTAGAAAACTACTTTTAAACCCATTGAATAGATTCATTATTAATGTAATAAAATTATATTAAAGATTCATCGAATATAATAATCCACCATCTAGATTCTTACATATCCACAAATGGATCTCAAAAACATCAAAACATTTGGGCATCACATAGAGTCACCAAAACTTTTGGATGTTTCCTATAGTGTCATGAACTCTCCCTGAGGGTCCCATTCTCAAACTACCCATGCCTACCACCAATAAGATATGGGTTGGTGACTATAACAAAGTAGAAATATCTGAAAAATGGCAGTCATTTTCCTTAGTAACTGTACACAAGCACACATCACCAAGCCCAAAATGCTAAAATATAAAAACATAAAGTATATAAAAATTAATACCACAAGGATACCAACAATAGATTATGATACTAGAATACTAGAAATTAAATAGTTCTATACTACAATCCCACCGAAAACGGAGTCTAAAAATTTTAATGTAAATGTTTCTAAAACCCATCCATTCAAAAAACTAAATGGAGGGTAGGTATAAGGATAGTTGTGTAAAGATACTTGAACATACCTCAATCATCAGGAATCCATAAGAACCACATTGTCCTGTTATAACTATGATTCCATCAAACCATCAATCATTTACACAAGACATGACATGTATGAGGAAATTCTATAGAGGGGTGAGTAAAACAATACTCTGTAGGATTCCTTGAATCCACAAAGGAATACCACTAAAAATTACACAATGAACACCACAAAGATATACATGTATTTTACAAAAAAAAAATACATGCATTTTATAATGAAGAAATACATGGAGTATTCCACTATAAAATAATATGGTAATATCACACAGGTATTAGTCTATATCATGAATAATAGGATTATCAGATGTTGTCCGTAGAACACCTAGTATCGATGAGACATGTAGTCTCTATGAGACACTCAGTCCAGGTAACACACGTAGTCTTAGTAAGACATGTGGTATTGGTAAGACACATATTATTTATAATACATATAGTAATTGTATGTCCCTTATTATTATAACGTCACACACTCACAATGTCATGTAGTCTCGAGGTCACCTAATCTCAAATTCATTTAGCCTTGAGGTCACAGCCAGCCATAAGATTCCCATTATAACACACTCTTTCTAGGGAATACTACTCTTATAACTGTTAGTTTTTAGAATCACTTCCATAAAAACTCATTTAATGTTTCACAAATGTTTCTTCATATATCAAGGGTCCCAAAACCACAAACTAATCATCAACTGGACATACATGTTGAATGTTACAGATGTTTTTGTAAAAACGTCCAACCCGGGTCCGATCTTACCCACTGGACCCTTCCCAGCCCGGTCCAGTCTGGACCAAACTGCACCAGACCACTAGGCTTCTAGAGGTCCATGGCTCCCTTATCCACCCATCTGGCCTACTGCTCCACACACACTCATCCCTGACCACGTTCCTCCTATCTGCCCCTCCACTGGACCACTGCCATAGGCTCCACAAATGCAATACTGACCTGTGTTCCACCTCTCCCACTTTTTTTTACCTCTAAAAACCAAAAAAACTAATAATCCACATTTCGTGAATATATCTCCACCTCCACATAGTGCTGGCGTGCATTTCTACTCTGATCTCGCTACCAATCATGCTGTAATGCATTGTTTTTCTAAATGGAGGAACACCACTGATCATCATGTTGTGTTCTTCAACACCCTAGGCTCGGGTCAATGTCATCATTCATCCAAACAAAAAATAAATTTAATGGATATATATCACTATTTTCCTTGATCCGTTTAGTTATGTCATCATTTCACCTCTAGTATGTTTTCTTGACATTAGGTCTTCGATCTTGGATCGGTTCACCATGAATCGAAGGCGTAATGACCCTCAATTCATATTTTTTAATGAATAAATAATTAAATAACATGGGTAGAGGGATAAATTCATAGGAATTCTCAATGAATTAATCATTTATTCTTTCATGTTGTCCTCAATTACTTCATGTTAGAATGAATACTGAAGAGGAAACGATGCTAATCTATATTGAATAATCAACATTAACAAAAACCTGCAATCCCTACCCATCTCAAAATAATGATCGAACTGCAGGTCAACATGTTTATTGGTTGATCCACACACATCATATATTGCAATGAATAGGGAATTGAGTAAAAAATAAGATTCCCAACCTTGATTTGGTTTGATCTCCAAGGAAAAATAGTCGGTCACATCTTAGTCATGGGAAATATCCTTCAAATTTGTGGTTTTTCATTCTTGATTCGCCAATTCGTTAGCATACATTAGAGGTAGATCATTTACTTATCTTTGAGGATTTATATGGTTGTTTCATAACCCTAGATTACTGAAAATAGTGAATATTAAATAAGAACTAACAATACATCAAAAATAAGTTTTATTAAATCGCACTAATGATGTTTTTGTCCAAAAACTATATTTCAAAAAATGGCCTATGTTGACTGATGTTAGGCCTTTCCTAAAGTAATCACACTGATCTTAATTCAACGGTACTATAAGATATTTGATCCAAGAAATATTTTCGGATTTATTCCAATTTTCCAAGTAACATGTTCAAGCGTGCTATTAAATAAATAAAGTTTTTAAAAAAATTGTTCCGGACACATCGGGCCTCATAATCAGTCACTGACTCAATTACTGGTCTCAGAATTATCCCAATAAATTTAAAAAAACCAGAAAAATGATTTTCATTAAATTCTCTCAAACATTTGTATTTACATCCATTAAAGCCAAAAAATGGCTAATAAAAATTTATGAGGGTTATGAGAACGATTCTATGTCTCTAGCTCATATGTGCTCTCATAGTGATTCTCGTTATTCTAATGATTTTGCAAAAAGTAATTGACCACCAATGAATAATCCACTATTATTGATCCACCTTCTCTATCCAGTACCCTATAAAATCTGACCCCTTTTCTATGTCCAGCTCTCCCCAGTCAAGGATGTGCCGTGTATTATGCACGTATCTCTTCATATGTGACTTGTGGAAGGCATCGTGTACCCACTCTAACTGTTTAGGTAGATCCAAAGTGGTATACCAACTCACCAAATTTATTCAGAATCAGGAAAGGACCTATGAACCTCAGATATAGCCTAATACTATAGGAAAATCTTTGTATCTCGTGTAAAAGAGAGACTTGAAACAAAACATGGTCTCCCTCCTCGAACTCCAAATTCCTATGTCTCTGGTCATCATAAGACTTGTGATATCTCGGCGTAGCCTTCATCCAATATTGGATAACCTAAAAATTCTAGGTAGTTTTCTGCACCCACTCTAGGACAATGAGTGCTAACTCTCATGGGTCTTTCCAACAATATAGGGACTTGTTGGGTCTCCCATAAATGTCCTCGAATGGTGACATATTGATGTTGGGATGATTAATTTTCTAGTATGAAAAATATACTAGGGGTAGGTGTACCTCCCAGTGATGAAAAAAATCTTTGATGCAAATACATAACGTGTCATATAGAACCCGTATGGCCTGCTCGATCGGGACTTCGGTCTATGGGTGAAAATCTATGCTCAAGAAAATTTGTGTCCAAAATTCATCCAACAATCCCTTCAATAACCAAGATGTAATTGAAGCATCCTTATCCATGACTACAATCAATGGAACTCCAAGGACTTTAACTATCTCATGTACATAGATGCATCCCAAGTTCTCCACTAATCTATTCTCACAAATTATATGGAAACAGTAAAATTTTGGGAGTCGGTCAGTGATCACCGAGATGGAATTATTCCCCCTAGACGTACGTGGTAACCCTGTCTTGAAGTCGATAGATATACCATCTCACATCCACTCTATAATATCAAGGGTTTGATACAAAATACATCGAACCTGGTGAAAAATATTCACTTTTTGACAAGTGAGGCATCTAGAAACAATCTCTACCACTGAATTATCCATCCCCGACCGCCAAAATTGTTATCAAAGTTCCCGATACATCTTCTCCACAACATGATGTACCACCAATGGGGATGTATGTAACACTCTCAATTCATCATCCCATAACTCCATCTATACCACTATTTTTCCTCTGAGTAGAACGATGTTCTCCTCGACATTTTAATATCAATCACGAGAATTACCTATGGACATCTAGCCACAAAAAGTGTCATAGTCATTATATAAGATTTTCCTTCTCTGACTCAATGTAAGTGCTGAGGGGTGATAACCATCGATTTGAGGTAAGCTGCTCTATATTTACATAAAAAGTCTATCTACAATGAGTAAAATTGATATGATGCCTTGCTCAGTAGATGCAAAAATCAATCTCCCACTGATAGCATATTCCACAACATTACCCTTCACAAAAGTGTAGAAAATCTAAAATTCATGGTCATGGAGGAACTATAGAAATATCCTTTGCCTAAATTCCAAATCCTTTTGAGAGATGAAATACATTAGACTATTTTGGTCAGAGTAGATGATAAATCACTCACCCATAAGGTAATGTCACCACATCATTAATGTGAAAACAATCACTGTTAACTCATCATCATGGGATGGGTTGTTATGGTCATCATTTCTCAACTAGCTTGAACCATAGGCAATTGTCACTTTCCCCTGCATGATTCAACAACCAACCTAGGTTCTTGATGCATCTCAGAATACCACATACATGATGCCCTCATATGGAAATATCAATATGGGTTTTCACGTTAACCATAGGATAGATCCTAAATATATTACTAGAACTTCTTTGTCCACACTTATGACCTTCACTTATATATAAATTTCATTAATGGTGATATTTCTCTATAAATGTTGGGTAAAATCCTCTAATAGTATCTATAAATACCCAAGAAACTCCACACCTCGGTAACACTCTTGGGTGGCTCCTAAAAAATCACCACCATGACCATCTTCAGATCTACTACAACTATAACCATTAAGATAATGTGTGTTATAATGTTGGCCTACCAAAAAACATCACCATGTACTCGTAGCAGTTGTAGAAATATTTTAATTTCTCCATCGGTATGTCATCATCTCATATTAAATGATCGAGATAGTTAGATATGAGGACAATCATTGAGAACCACCATGCCCCTTCAAATAATCAAAGGGGCTATAAATACTTTGTAATGGATACTTGTTCATTACGATCACCTGTTTCAGGGGATGGAAGACCACACACAACCTAAATCTCTAATTTGCCTTATTGGATAATTGAAATGGAGCATTTTGGGGTAAAATACTAGGTCTCCCATTACTTTTCTCAACAGGTCCTCCAACGGTACCCTCAACTCAAAAATCTCTTTGGGTTCCATCAAATATGTAGGTGTAGATATCATGGTCATCCCTGTTAATTGATTAATATCTAATTCTACCTCTCTATGGGGAGGTAATCCAAAAACATCCTCAATAATGATGCCCTCATACTCCACCACTAAAAAACTGAGGACTTATATCATTAACTATTTTGATGATCAGACTAGCCAACTGATGTGTGATCAGCTGTACCCTCTTATGAGTATTTCCACCCTACACTACATGCATTTATATTTCACTAACAAATTAAAACATGAGCTCATCACTCTGGGCACACTGCACTTAGCACCTAAAATAGTTAATCTGGGCATGGACTATGGATAACCCGTTTATAATGATAATGAAATCACAAGGCCTCAATGCTGCTACTAGGATATCCCAATCGAAACACTCTCCTCCAAATGAAATCTCACACTTTTGGAACCAGTGTGTGATCATCGAATCCCCTATCATTTATTTCAGTAACTATAAGGTTTGACTAAGTAGTTCCATCAGAATCTCTGATTCTTGAACAAGGGTCATGGGAATAAAATAATTACTGGAACCTATTTCTATCAAAAATTTCTCTATTGTAGAAAAGAAATTGATCATACCTCTAATCATCCATGTATCACCAGGCTTATAATCCTTTGTTGTCTATAGATGGCATCATCCATGTCCACTATCTCCCTGACCCAGGTGTGGACTACTAGGGGTGGGGGTGGTAATAGGTCAATCCTCTTCCCACCTCCTATTATTATACCTATTCCACTTCAACTTTTGGTTCCCTATGTAAAACCCTTGTCCTACCAGTGCCTATGCCTTGGTGCTTCTTCGAACATCTCTTATTTGATGGTTCAGGGAATCTCGTGTAGATGTCCCCGATCATTGCTTGATTTACACAACCTATCCTTCAGCTAAATATCTCTACCATGGGATCCCCATACCACAGATCCTATTTATTGGGGTCATCTCCTATAGTAACTGTCTCACTTGGGACCCTTTAACTACTATCAAAAACCTACCACTATAGTCTTAGCTACCTGGTTTATGGTGGTAGATCCCACTATCGGTCGTCGCACTGACAGAAATCTCTCTACAAGTGGAGCTCAATTCAGTAAACCATCAAATGTAGAAATAAAAAGGTATATAATGGATTCCCTAATACTCAATGTTCTGATCCTTAAAAAATTGGCCAAGTAACATATCTTTAAAGCAGTGGGAGGGATCAATAAATATCACTAAGTACTCTACCACTATTTGACTACCCTATTGTTGATTTCGAAGCTCTTGTATGCCCACTGAGCCTAACATATCTAGAAAGGACTCCTATATAAATATACAATGGATTTGTACCCCATATAAGGGAATATCATCTTTTTTATGAGCCAAAAAGCTACACCATCTCCCTACGGAGCGTTGATGATTATTTGTAACTATGAATGCTATCTGATTAGAAGGAATCCTCATAAAAAAAAGACATGTGTAACCACCACCATATAATCCTCAGCTACCTGGTGGTATGTCCCACCCAAAAACCAAGGATTTTTCTACCTATGGAACACATGAAATGTAGTCATCATGCGTGCATCCTCAACCAGTAGTGCTGGTAGTAATTGCTGCTTTATGGGTGATTGTATCACTGGTAAACTACATGGAGGTTCTATCTCCGGTACATTCCCATTTACCGATATCTCATTGGTATGAATACAATCATCATCATCATGTAATGGAACTTTTGGTGGTTTTCTGCATGAAGGCATCCTAATATAGAATAAGATGTACCATGGTCACCAGAGTATACCTGGTGAGCTGGCTCAAGAAGGACACGAGGACACACCTAATGCATACATGATGCATGTTCCATTATTTTTTAGGCAACCAGTGTTTTCATGTACTGAGTTGAGAAGAAGAATTCAGAGTATGAGTGAATGGATATTTAGATTCTAAACCAACACTAGATTCCCTGTCCTAAAAGACATACTCAAATCACATAACACTGTTTCACCAAACTAATATCAGAGACTCGTGGCCCTTATGTAGAACCGAAGACCTTTGATACCACTCTTCATGACCATTCATATAGGGGCCCATACTGTGACAACCCCAATCCCACCTACAATAGACCTGGGGTTGGTGAGTAGCACCGAGTAGACATATCCTACAAATGGGGTAATTTTCTTACATACATGTACACATGAACACATATCCATGGAAAAAATGTGGAAGTGTAAAAAAATTACATAAAAAAGAATTCATACGACTATGATACAAAACATGTTGTGTGAAAGTAGAATAATATAATGTAAATAAAGTAAGAATACATGCCTTCCCAAAATAGTGTCTTGAATAGTGAATGTACAAGTTCCTGAAAAACATACATAGAAAACACTACGATAAGGGTAGGTACAAGGACATCTCTCTAAATCTATTGGAGCACACTCAAATATCTGGTCTCTCTAAGAACCACCGAGTCTTGGTCAACTTAGGACACTATCAATTATTCAATCATCTAAAAATGACATGTCACATGTAGAAAAATCTCATGCAAGGGGTGAGTAAAAAATACACATTATGACACAATGAAACAACAACAGAATGCCACTTAGAAGTACATGAAGTACAACACAATGAAATAAATGATGTATACCAAAAATATATAAATGAATTATACAAAAAATATATGGTCATCTTACATAGGTATAATGTTATACCAATAATATCATGATTATCAAACGTAGTCATGAAAACCGTTATCATCTATGAGACACATAGTCCTGAGTAGACACTCACTCTAAGTCAGACTTTTAGTATTGGTAATACATGAAGTCTCATTAAGACACATCATCTTGGTATGAAATGTAGTCTTGGTATGTCACATTTTCTTAGAAAGAATCACAGTCTCAATATCATGTATTCTCAATGTCACATAGTCTCAATGTCATGTAGTCTTGAGATCACAACAAGACACTTGATTCTACTCATAGTGCGCTCATTCCGGGAGAGCCTACACATCAATACATTAGTTATTATTAACACATTCACAAAAAATTGATTATAGTTTATAAAATTTTATATCTTATTTCATTGGAATCAGTGACGAAAATGGCTTGTCAAACTAACACACAGATTAAATGTTACAGCTATTTTCGTAAAAATGTCTGACCCAGGTCCGATCCAACCTTCTGGACTCAGCCTGAACTGAACAAAATCTCTACTCTATCTCATTGCAACAGAGGTCGGCCTACTCTACCACACACGGTCTTCCCATACATCGTTCCTTTCTTCTTCTCCATGGTTGAGTCATAGTCGTAGGCTCCTCCAACATGGAACCAAGAAACATTCCTCTTTTCCAGTCGCTTGCTGCTACTACGGGCAACAAAATTGGTTGTTCCTCATTTCACATGGTCGACCCTCCCTCCAAGCTGCATAGGTGCACCTTGGTGCTCTGCGCTGATGGCCTCCACTACCCGGGCTAGCCGGCTGCACCACCGCCAATGCCGAAAAGCAATTTCGCACCATCAGTGGGTCGTTGGTCATGATGAAGTGCTCTATTTTAATAAATTGAGTCACATCTATGATCCTGAGGTGGTTTTATTCATGGATTTTGGCTCTGATCAATTTCAAGATTTATCCCAAAAAATCAATTGAATGGTGGTATCTCTCAAATCGCCTTGGTCTATCCAAAACGGTCATCTTCATGCCACCAGTTGGTTGCCCTGACATTGAATATTCGACGTCTAATAATTGCACCCTGAATATAATTCAAAATGATCCTCCAATTATATTCCAAAAAAACAAAGAACAAATCAAAATGGGGGATAGAGAAAAATGAACAGAGATACCTGGAGAAAAAATATTTTCCTCATTCTTGTCAGCCTCAATCAATTCACGTTATAAAGAATAATGAATAGGATGCAATTCAAAATTATAAAAAATAATCAACCCTGATAAAAACAATGAATCATTCCCCATATCACAACAGTAATCAAAAACTGGGACAACTTGTTCATTGGTTGATCCACATTCTTCATTGATTTTTATGAATGGGGAAGAGAATCACAATGAAAATGACCTTCCTCAAATCATTTTAATCACTGATGAATAATGGTTGCCACGTTGTAGTCGTGGGGAAGATCCTTTGAATCTGAGATTCATTATACTTGATCCACCAATCCGTTGGAATTTATTAGAGAGAGATCCATCTTTTTTACTAATAGAATTTCCATGGTTATGTCGCAACCATAATTTATTTAAAATTGGATATATTAAAAGAAAACCAACATTTCATCAGGAATAATTTCTATTAAATTATTTTAATTTCATTTACATATAAAAATTAATATTAATAGATATCCAGCACTATCCAATGTTAGGCCTTTCCTAAGGTAAACCTGATACTCAAAACACGACGGTTCCCACATATTTCTGATCCGAGAAATATTTTCGAATTTATTCTAGTTTTTAGTAAAACCACTCATGCATGCTATTAAAAACAAAAAAAATTCAATGAATCATTTTGGAACACCTTTCCTTAGAATCACACACCACATTAGCAGCTGGCCTCTTAATGCTCCAAATTAATTTAACAAACACAAAACCAATGAAATTTAATTCATTACATAAATATATATTATTTATGTTTACCATAAATGAAATCATTTTTAATTTCCATCTTCAAAATTTTATAGTCCAGGAAATATGTCATAGTTGGAAGGATTCTAATAGATTTAAACATGGATTCTGGTGAAAAGGATTCATAATAGTCAATTCTTGATGTTGTTTAAAACCTTTCACCATTGGATTTTCTTTATAGGTATTTACATAACCTTCATTTCACAGTTGTACCTGGAATACCGAATTGCATCCAATGGGATTTACACCAACCAAATGCTCAACCAAAACCCAATATTGGTTCTGAGACATGGAATCCAATTTAAAATTCTTGGAGATTTTCCATATTTCAACATCTCAGATCTATATTACCGATATTTAGGGTATATGATTATCATACTCATCATATAATGATTCACAATGTTAGGTGACTAGAAAATAATCTCTCACTGGTTCTCTTATATCTTCTGTACTCTCATGTGGTACTTTTGTATTATGAACTAATTTTTGCACATGGACCTATGGAATCTACTCATGTACCAAATCATGTGTATCATGAGAACCAATTTCTTATAAGTTATTGTTTCCCCAACTATCATTTTTTATGATGTTTCCCTCTCATGAAAGAAATATTTTTTTGAAATAGTCACCTTATGGTATGATTGGTTTTGTAGGTAGTATCAATTTTTATGTGTGATACCCTATAATGATTTAATTTATCCCCTATGGTACAAGTTTGTTTCTTGAGAAGGCCTTAACAAATTTCTCAAAACCCCATATTGGATTTTGTGACAAAATTAGTTTCATTATACTTAATAACTAAATATGAATTCAATATTAGTTTTAGTTAGTACTCAGTTTAATGTGTATGGTGTAGTTTTTAATGAATACCCTCAAATAATGTTGGAATATCTAGAGGAATCATCATCAAAATTACTATTTATAACAAGGAAAAATTCATCCTTTCAATAACACAATTATATTATGGTGAGTACGGTGGAGTGATTTGAGATAGAATCCCTACTCTTGTAATATGTTGGCATACTCCTGGTAAAAATACTTCCCACCACAATCAGATCATTAATTCTTTATCTTATTTCCTAGTGAATTATCCACTTCATTCATTATTTCATTGAATTTATTAAAGGACCGAGACTAAAACAACCTCCTATAGGAACAAATATTTACGATTGAGTCATAATGAAATGTTATGTTGTAATAAAACCAACTTATAATTTTACTAGAAATGGTCCACACAAATCAGTGTGTACCCATCCTAGAAGATCTGGCGAGCTTTCACCCTTTCCAATGAATGGTAGTGTGGTTTTTTTTTCTGGAAAACAAGCATGATATCTTGGAATTAGTTTTATGTAAGATGAATCAATGTAAACATCATTAAATATATTTGTTAAATGTTTATCATTTACTAGACCAATATGGTTCTGGCAAAGGTGGTTTTTATAAACATCATGTGATATTGACTCATTATCAATTCCCAATACTTGGTTTTATATATTTTATACGTAAAGGCCATTCCATAAATGTTACATACCATAACATATGATATCACTATAAATGAAACAAATTTTATTTCTAAACATGAAAATAACCCCATAAACATCTAGACATGTTACAAAATTTATGTTTATAGTAAAATTTTATATATAATAAGAGTTTTTTAAAACCAAAAAAATTCTGGTTTTGAAATGGACTGTGGTAGTGACCAATGTAATGATCGTCCAACCTATCACCGTTGGAAGTTCAAAAATCTTCTTCTCCTCTAGAAATCTTTCCAAATATGCTCTATTGATTTATTTTGATACAGATGTGATCTAAAATGGCTATATCTAATAAATAAAGGGTAGATATTGAATGATTACACATGATAAGAAAAAAATATTTAGATTCATCTTTCTTATGGGTTTAGATAATTATTTAGTGTCCTTGATTTCCATTTGAAAAACATACTTTCTCCTTTTCTATGAATGGCCTTCAGATCATCCTCTTCTTGGGAGGATAGTCTCAGGAGAGTCCGACATGTTCTGAGTCTCCTAAAACTTCTATTGTTTTTCCTTTTTATATTTACTATATGTAGTATTTTTTATCATCTACAATTTATTTATCCACATGGTGGATCAAATAATTTTATTTAGAAAGAGTCTTATCATTATTTCCCATATTTTAATTGATAAAAAAATGAGAGATGGTCTTCAGATGTGATAAATATATGTGATATGTACATAACTCACCTAGAAATATTATCTGTAAGATACATATGCATTCAATGTATCCAATAATTCAAACTAAATGAATCCCATCATCCACAAACCCTCCAATAATAGTTGTATTAAAATCGTTGGAGATCTCATAGCTCTCTTGTCTCACCTTATCTTGATAGATAACTTGAGGATGAGATATCCTAATATATACATCTATTTCTTCATGCTGTTTAAAATCACATTGGTAATGGATGATATCATGAAACCATAATAATTTATAAAATCAGAAAAAAAATTTCTCATAGACTCATATTTTCTCCAATAGCCTCATTTCTATGAAAATTAGGAATAGTTTCTTCCAACATATACAAGTTCCATTAATGGTGATGGATAAATCATACACGACTGTTTTATTGGTGGAGATTTTTTGTAGTGAGATGGTTATCCTTCTCAAGTATTGATCATAGTGATATGTTTGATGTAATTTTTAATTATGTTTATATGATTAATATGTATAGATATTTAGTACGTTATAAGAATGAAAAATCAAAAATAAATAAATAATATATTTAATAAAATCCCATAGTTTTATCAAAACACAATAAACCTCACCATTGGATTCATAATATCCCATTTCATTGATATTCTAGTGGAAAGGATAATTATTCCTATTTTCATTACATAAACATTTTGGTGAATAAAACTAAATTGGTTTAGAAATAAATTAAAATTACAACTGCAATAACACCTAGATCCATGATCTTTTGAGTGGACACACCAATCCTAAAATCCTAAAATTGGATTTCCTCAACCATTCAATCTTAGTTACACAAATTCATAATTTTTAAATCATCCCCTGATGTGAAATATATTTATCCAACCAAAAACATCATCTTATAATTCCTCATAATTGAAATCAGCGTGTCATTGGCTGGTCATGAATTTTGAACTATGGTTCTATTTAAACTCGATTAGTGGATTGCCATACCGTCTAAATATAAATAAGTGATTAGTTTCCTCATGTATGGGTAAATTGAAAATTATAATCTTTATAATAATAATTTTAATATTATGTGGATTTATATAAGTGACTAAACATGCTTTAAAAAATATTTTTACATAATACAATTTATTTTAGTTTTATCTTCTATTTTTGTAACTTTTATTAATTCATGTTAAAACGACAAGACAACCATAATAAAATAAATTTGAAACATGAAATAAATAAAATTATTAACTTGTATGATCATGAGATTTAAATAATGGTTAGTTTATCTAGTGGTTGATAAAAAATTGATCTTGGGGAAAAACTCCTTGAACAAATTATTGTTCATGTTACAACTTTCCATCATCCCACAAAACTAACTCTGTTGGATTGGTTTCACCTCAACTCCAATCATTGACCGCCTAATCTATGATGGTAGCTCCACTAATTATATATTATTTTAATAACTCGAATTTGATTTGAAAATGAGTGGATAAAATAAGTAGTGGGAAATCCGACCTTTATATAATGAGATGATAGATAATACACATTCTACAAATATAATTTTTTAAAAATAAAATAAAATCCATCACATACAATGGTATGGTCTATGGTCATGGTCCTCGACATGCATTCAATGAATTACACATTTAAAGAAACTAGAATTAAATTCTTAATCATTATAATTTTAGATAATTTAAAATTGAATTAATTAATTATCTCTTTTAATTAATCTAATCTTTTATCTTAATTCTAATCTGAATTTCATTGATATCATCATCAATAATTTTTTTTTAGAAATCAGATAGATTTATTTAAAAAAAGCAGTGTACATAAATGTACCTAGTTGGAAACATGTTGAATACATATCTTAAATCATTCCAACTTGTATTATACTCATATACAATTTACTCTTGTGACACATAGAATACCTGAATTATCCAGTACTTTCATGATATTTATTATCAACATAACAATTAAAATAATTAAATTATTTTTATATAATGTGTTATGCTTTACTGAACATATATTACTATCTTTTGTATTTTTAACCTATTTGAACATTATAGGAATATTAATTAAATATTTATAGTTATATATATTAAAACCCATAACATATAAGGTCCTATCATTTTAATGACCACATGTAACGTAATTTCGATAAGTTTTCAACAATATAATAACTGGATTTTAATTCATCATAATTTGGTGTAGGTAAATAGAATGTACAAGAGATCTGTATAGTTTATATGTATCTTATCAGTAATCTGAGGTTTATTCCTAAGTACTAGGTGTATAAACCATGCTCTTAACGAATTAGAGTTCACATAGTGTACAAGATTACACAAAATTTGGTCTATGAGTAACATAGTCACTAGTTATGTAGGCCATGTATGAAATTACATTCCACATTTGTGACATAATAAACTACATTTCATGTACCAAGGCTACATGGTGTGTACTCTAGTTAATCATGTTTTAGACTAGCCTGATCCACACATGATATATGAAATTTAAAGCACCACATGTATTAAAAAACATGGGTTGGTTTATCACCGAATTAATTCACATTTTATTAATCATTAATATATTATTATAAACTATTTTTACATGTTGTGTAATGTGGATTTATCCATCCAAAATCATCAGTACCTCTGGATGATTTCTTCTATTTTATTTCCCATATAAAATTAATTGATTTGATTAGATTTATGAGATTCAATAAAGGAAGAAGAAGATCTTTCAATTTGGTTCAAATAATGATTAAACATGAATTTTAATGTAAATAAAATATGATTAAATAAGTCAATTATATTAAAATTATTATACCTATTTATTTAACAATTATGATACAACATGTAGGTTTTGGGTGTTGTATGTGAATTTGATGGCACATTCCAAAAAATGTTTTTTTTCTTGACCATGGAAAAATTCAATAATCAAATGACGATGAATACCATAATGAATATAGTGGAATAAAAGAAAACCGACATGGGATAGAATACTAGAACCAAGTACTAGATAAAAAAATATTATTTATAAATAAATTAAAAAATTAATGAATTACATTACGTGAATTCCTTCTTCATTGATGGATATTAAAAAACCACGTTGTATGTTAGTTATGTTGTATGAATCAAGAGATGATTTCCCCTTGTGTTGATCCACACGTTTTTTCACAAATCTATGAATGAAATCATTGGAATCGTTGATTGCTTGCACGGTAATTCATATTTCATCTGACATTTACCTAAAAATTCCATAATAATCAATTAGAATTTACTTTCATTGATATATGTTGACTTGATATTGGATGGTAGAGGAAGGTGACTCTCTATTTTTGAGATAATTCTAATATAGAGGGTTCTATAGGACATTAGAGGATTCTATCTAGATATCATTATTAAAAAAATTGGTATTTTTGATAAAATAATATAGTTGGGTTCAAATACTCCTTGTGTTTAGAAGTAAATTTTTTTAAAATCTACCTTTAATATTTAATTATCCTCTATGGAATGACATGTCTAAAATAATAATAACATTATTATTTGTTCAAAATTGTCATAACATGAGAATTAAATGTAATATCATTTAATAAAATCATATTTAATATATATTATATGTCACCAGACCTAAAAACATAGTCCACTTTTCCTTCCCAATATTTATCAGGCCTTAAATAATGACTATTTATTTAATTGAAAAATATCACTCCATTATTTTACAACAACAATGTTGTATTCACTAAATATTAAATAATAATTTATTTAGTATTTTGATGACATTATGTTCTTTAGTATAATTGATTATGGAATATATAAAATCATTAAAACATGAATAATTATTAAACCACCTATTGTAATAATATTTATTCAAATTGTTAAATAATAAATAATATTATATTACAGAATTGAGATTGAAGATGCACATCATGTGTGACACTCTAGGTATCATTATCAGTGGAATTATGAATGTATCCAAAACTACATGGTTAGGATATTGAAAACCCTCAAGGCAGTAATAGAGAATTATGGTGATTCCATAATGAAATAATACATCATATGGATTATCACTAGGTAATATAATACTTTTATAATGATATATCAAATCAAGAAGGTTGAATACAGGTGGCATAAACCAATGTGGTCAGTGTATCTATATATTTATAGAAATATAACTCCACCATAGAACATAGTGGACATTGATTTATATAGGATATATCATTTTTCTCAACGTTCATGAGATATAAACGTCTTCTAAATAATAGAAGTGAAAAATAATTTCTCACGTTATTCATCAATATAATATTACTCGTTATACACCCAATGTATCCTTCCTTACCATGAACATACATCATGAAAATTTTCATCAATACATAAAAGTATTTGACTTATAATATTAGATAACATTAATACCAAATTCAATGATCAATTGACAAATCCATAGATAGAAACATTCAGTGAAACATATGGATTCGTCTTTCCTACTGGTAGGTCTCATTCTCTTAATATCATACAATGTATATTAGTTGGGGCATAGACCATGAAAGTTATCCTCAAATTACTATGAGTATCAAAAAATGATATCTCGTGCAATTTTACCCTCAAATTATATCATATGTATATTCATCTTATTTTTAATAATAGTGTTGTAGAACCTTTTTATCTTCGTCATTTTCGGGAACTATTATGACCATTTTGTGTGACATCTACTCTTAGAAAAATATCACATACTGTGTTATACATAAGAAAGATAATTATGTGATAAATATTTTTATTTATATATAAAAATATTAATATATTTTAATTTAATTTTCAATGATGTTTTTTCTACGAAACCAACCCCGACAATGGTATCGTAAGACAATTACCACTTTGGTAACATTGATTTGTAAGACCCAAGAAAGAATAAAATATAATGATAACTGGAATACATTTAGAATAAATAAATTTATTATATAAATGCATATAGGTATTTATATAAAACTAATAAAATTATATAGGTTCACAACATATCATGTGTCAAATAAGGGAAATAGAGGGAAAAAAATCGTTTACCTCTATGGTAACTTTTGACCAATAAACCTCTTGAAAGAGTGTTCAAATAATAGGTATGTTATTCATCATATATTTTAGGAGAAAATTCCCAAAATATGATCAACATATGTATATATAGCTCATAAAATAAATAGGTGGTGAATATTGAATGTGTCTCACAAAAAGTAAAAAGATATATATAAATCCCTTACATCTTTAGTAATATATTGAATCATTAACCCAAATAAATTATACATTAAATGAAATATTTTATATGAATAATGTAAGGATATTAATAAATTAATATTTAAATGAATAAATATAAATAACACATAGAATAAACAACTATTAAATTTTTTTATGTCTCTGATAAATAATAGAGAGAAAATAAATTACATACCATAAAAAGTGTCATAACGCTCCAACCCTAGTTACCCAGAGTCGGTGCATTATTACATAACATTGGAATGATCACAAAAGATCAAGTCTCAAAATACCGATTAGTTTAGTAGCCTTGGAAGTACTTGATACATTTATAGGGTTTATATTACATCATAAAATAGAAAACTACAACAATATTGTTTCCATAGATAGAACTGAGATCCCATTGAAAATCCCTGCAGGTCAGTCATAATATACTTCTTCACATCCTGGGAAAAATATAACATAGAAAGGGGTTATCTTATATGCTCATTAAGGATAAAAACAAAGTAAAAACTTTCGTAATAACAGTAAACATATAAGTCAATGTATAAAAGTAAAACAAAATCCTTTTAAACATGAACTTCAGCATAATTTGGAAAAGATAGAATTAGAATAATTCCATTTACTTACTCACATGGATATTATACTAGTCGAATAATCACATGCAATATAAATAGCCACATTCATAATGATGGAATGCATAATTATGAACTTTAATTTCTATGTCAAGGCTTCGTGCCATGACCTAAAGGTTAACTATAACCGAACCCCAATCCGAAGAGCCTCTATAACCGGACTCCATCCGAGAGAGCCTCTATAACCAGACTCCAACACAGAGATCCTCTTTAACCGGACTCCATAATAGCGTGCCTCTATAACCGGACTCCATCTCGGAGGGTCTGTTTTAACTAGACCCCAACCTGGAGGGCTTACTTTCACCGGTCCCCAATCTAGAACATACTAGTCAAATAAATTCATCATAAGAAAAGGTTGAAATACAACCTAAACATTCATATTAAAACTAGCATATGAAATGTCTATACTTTAACAATAAACCATGAATGGCATAAAAATAACTCATTTAAGGACAAAAATATCACAAAACCGTAAATACAATATGGATGATTTTTATCATAATAAATAAACTTCAATCAAGTGTACAATGTTTCAAAGGATTTTGACATAGATGAAATCAAAACTGTTTAAGAGAAAAATATCATTCTATTTTGAAATCATTTTGGAGTCACATAATTACAAAGAAAAGTTTTATTTTTTAAAATATTCTTTTAAGATTGTAAGGGAAGTTTCAACGATGTTATAATTGTGGAAAATATCCACACCTGTTGTATACCTTAAAAAACATTCTTACCTAAATGTTGTCGAAAAGGTCATAAAGTAACTTGTTTGGAAAATGACTGAAAGATTCCATTCAGAATTTATATGGTCAAATAAGGTTATAAATGAATTTAACCCATATTCTAGTAAGTATTAAAAAAATTTTGGAATAAATTTTTAGGAAAAAATGGATGTGGATGATAAAGAGTTCCCTAATAGGTAATTACATATCAACAATCTTGAATAATGAAGAGGTTGTAGAATTAACCCTTACCTTCCACTTTTCTTTGGTCGGGTTGGTTAACATCCTATATAATGGTGAAATAATTGTTATTAAATTCTATAAGAATCATATACATTAATATGATATCATATATGATATTTTAACATTTATTTGTTAATAATATCTTAGTATTATCATTCTTTCCTGTTTTAACTGATTCATTTTCAATTATATGTTGTTTTAAGTAAGTAATTTTTTTATGGATAAGATTTATCTTATTCATATTCAGAATGATATGATGTCTTTAAAAATTATTTTGATTCATCAAATGAAAATTTTTCTTGAATGGATACGATGGGGAATGAATCTCATCACGTTCGTGGAGATGGTAATCCGTATGGATGCACGTGCGACAATAACATTCTCTTGATAATAAATAATAAATAATTGTATATTATATCAAATATATAGAATAATTATAAGGTTATATTTATTATTTACATCAATTAAACATCATTATTATACCCATCCAAATAATAATGTATTGAATAACAATTACACCACAACATGTAGATGGTAAGCCGTACGTACACACGTATGGTGACATTTCACTCAAAAGATGGATATGATAATGAATATGGTTGTAAAATATTCATATTAACATCATTTTATATAGAATATACTGGAGTTATTATTTTATAATGGATATAACAAAGAAAGAGGAAGTGGGAGAAGAAAGGAACTTGAATGAGGGTGGTGAAATCATTACCTCTTCTTCGGGTTCTTCGTTTTGATATGATCAGAAGGGCTATTTATGTGGGCTTTATAACTAATTTATGGCCTCTTGGATGAAGGGGGAAAAGTTTATAGGGTATTTGTGCAGGGTTTGGTGATCCAAATGGCTTTGAAGTTGTGAATTAGAGAGATGGGGGGTGCCCTTTTATAAGAGGGGTGAGGGGCATCTTAGGAAAATCTTGAAATATTATATTATAATAAAATAATTTGAGGTTTATAATGGCTCCAATGTGTATAATTTAAAGGTAAAGGTGGGCATGTGTCAAAAACCACTCATCCAAAAGGTTTTATATAGGTTTGGGATAGTATATTAACTTTATGTTTTAGATTTAACTATTAGTTAAATAGTTTGACATTTACCATGTCTCTTTATTTTTTTTATTATATGGTTAATAAACATACTATATACTTATAAGGGAACCCCAATAGGTTCATTAATGAAACATATAATATTATTTATGCCTTTTTTTGAACCCTATACTTTTATGGATATTATATCAACCATTAATTTTGTATTTGTTTTAAAAACTCAATTATATCAATTTTGACATTTTTTAATAATTTATTTTTTGAATGTCATTGCAGGATTATTAATTTGATTAAAATTAATTAAATCAACATTAATATGTCATATTCACCTATAAAATTCGTGGAGGTAATAAAAACATTGATATTATATTTATTTTATTATTTATAATACAATTTATTTGATTATTTAATTAGTAAGGTAATTCTGGCATCATCATTGTGTCATAAATAAATTTAATTATTTAATGTATAAAAATTATAAATAAAATACCATTATGTGGGAAATCTTTTTATCTTTATAATGAATATTTATATTCTAAAATATGACTTATATAACCGAAAGTAAAAAATTGATTTTCTAAAATATAGTTGTTTGTCATTTTTGCCTTTACTTTATGTTATTTAAAATAAAGTGTCATTATCATTCATAAGTGGGACCTTGGGGTCCCCAAATATACCCAAGGATTCCCATGGTATTCCATGACTCATCTAATAATGTTAAGGCAAGTATTAAGGTAGTTTTTTATTATTATAATATTCTTTTTACCTTGAATTACCCTATTTACTTTTAACCGTGGTAAATAAAAGTCAAAAGTTACTATTAACCAAAAATTATTTTCATATTATTGAACAAAATTTTACTTACCAATTTTAACCGTGTTTCATGAATTTTTGAAATTCCACTAGCAGAAGTGGTAAAAATATGTTTTATCAGATTTTGTAAATTCTCCTAGGAGGTAGGTAAAAGACGGTGAAAAGTTCAACAAATTTTTTATATATCTAAACTAATAATAAAATGGTTAAAAAGAATTATATTGAACTTATATATGTATTATTTATCTATTTTGACCCAAAATATTATATTAAATAATTATTTATTTAAATAAAATGTCAGTTTTATCCAATAACTTAGTGTTTTTCACTATTCATAAAAAATTGACTGTTTTCAGAAAAATTCCAAAATTTCAACCTAATATAATCCTGATATTCAGAATTCATAAATGAAGTATATTTTAACATATTCAAAATAAATAAATTTCAATTGTTAATTTGAAATTAACTCTATTTGTCAAAACTAAAAAGCGTATTTTTAAGAAATAAAAAATACCAAAATATTGAAAATGTTTATGTCCTATTTCAAAGTGAAATTACATCCAATAACCATCATTAGATTAAATGGTAAAAAATAATTTAATTATACATACAAAACATCAAAATTTATAATTCAACACTATAAATTATTTCGATTAAACAAGTTGTTTTCCGTTAAAATATAGTATTTTTCAATATTCACCCAAGTATGGAAGTTATCAGAAAAACACCAAAAAAATATTGAAAATAAATTCATAAGCCCTGATTCTAAAGAAATGTTTATTTTTTATAATTTAATATATAAAGTATTCAAATATTAAATTGCATTTTTTGAATAATAATTTTTTTATAAGAAAAAAATGAATTTGTTCTTAAATTATGTCTAAGAAACTCATAATACAGATTCTAAAATTATAAGGATTATATAAAGTTTAATATTCAGTTAATACTATCCATAACTTCTTTTAAACATCTTGTTTGGTAAGTCATGGTGTGTTTGAACTCATTGTTGCATGTAGTTTAAGTTATTGAATTACTTTGAAGAATTTGTGTATTATAAATCTTGGGGTGTTACATTCTTCCCTCCTTCAATAAGTTGCGTCCACACAATTTGAAATTGTTCTTCGAAAATAAAAGGTTGAAAATAGAAAACACCATTGAGGGAAAACCCACATCAGAAATAGGGTTAATAAGATATAGTCATTATAAGAGGAAAAGGGGAATGAAAAATTCACCACCAAATTATGATCTTCATTATGAGAACATTGGTGGCAATTAGAGACACATAATTAGAGGAAAAAGGTAAATATTTATAAGGAGTGATTGAGTTTATAAGTCACAAACAGTTGTAGAATTAAGGGCCTCAAAGCTATCAATCTATGATGATTTAAAATATCATTTGTTCAACAAAAAATAAGGTATTTGGATAACACATTTTTCCTCTAAATATCCCTTACCTAATGTTTGAGAATTAATTTATTCATAGAATAAGAGAAGAAAAAAAAATATACATCACAAGTATAGTTCCATCCTTTAACTAATTTCTAGCAGAAACTTGTCATTCACTCTAAAAGATAATGTAACATAGAATAATATTTTATATATCCTATTCGTATAGGGTTCAAAAAAATGAATTTCTAATTAATATACCAATACTTTTATGAAAATACATTTTTCAATCCAGGACATCATGTTAGCCAATGGTAGTTGATACATCATTGTCGCCCTTCTGTTGCAGGTTCATGTCTTGTGGCCATGCCAGACGCGATGGGTTGTCGCCCAACCTCTGAGTTGTCATTTTTATGGCAATCCAAATAATAACATAGAATTATCCTAAATAATTCTGTCTAAACTCACAGTACAAAAATTATAAGGAAGGTGAACACTATGAAAATCCTTTTTGTCATTAATAACATGTGAATACCGTCATCATGTATTCTTTTAAAACACTACAATATCTTAAATTACCATAAATCTTTATTGATTAGATTCATGCTTTATTATTCAATATAGATTACTGGACACACTCTTTCTATCAAAAAAAATGTTGTAGACTCCAACAATGATGGATTGTAAGAATCATTAATCTTTTTCAAGGTAGTAAATAGTATCTAATATAATTTATCCAAATCAATCATTTATTATTTCAAAAATAACTACCTAGGTAACAGAACTATATTATGATTTATCTTTCTCTAAACCATATATTTTCCAAAAATTTAACCCGCTATTGAGTAACTTTTCTTGGTTCCACACAATCTAATTTCCTTAATGAAATATTACTACAGTACATTCCTTATATACTCTATAATTCTTATAACATGTACATCATTAATACAATACTAAAATGACACAATACTTTAATAACAATGTAAGAAATTTAATCATTCCTCTTTATCTTTGGTAGTATCATGACTTTATTATTATCCAATAGTGGTATTTGGTGTGTAATCTACGGATTTGGACATTGATTCGTGTAGTGTCCCAACTTCATGAAGATGAAGCATTGTAAATTTGAAACTTTTTTATTACCCATGAAATCATGTACTTGGTGTACTTTTTTTCCACTCTTACAAAAAAATCCAATTCCCTTCAAGATTTTACCAAGGTTATTCTTTCCACAGTTATCACATATGAGAAAATACTTCTTTTTCCTCTTCTCATAATCCATCACTCTCTCTTCGATCCTTTTCTTCTCTTGCTTCCCTTCAAATCCATAAGACTCAGAGATTCCTTTACGTATCTTATTAACATATGATACTATTTGATCATATGTTGAGAATACATGGGAGACTATTTCTCCTCTAAATGTTTGATTAATACCATGAAATATAATATCCTTCTTACTCTTGGGATCATACATATTGTTGGAGTTCAAATTCCTTCTACTGGGTTCTATTTCTATACAATGGAATATATTAGGTCAGTTTATGAATTTTAATGAATAATTCAAAACATGTAAAATACCTAACGTAAATTGAATGTTTTATGGATATAATCCATAATCATAAAAATGTTTTCTTTGAGGAGGTATATATTCATAAATCTTTCATAATTATTTGTAAAAAAAATTAGAATTATCCTAATCATATCCCCCGGGAGTGTCGTAACGAAGAGTACAGCAAGACCAGTTGTCGTGCACATGTTCTTCTTCAAGTCTACCTCAATGTCGTGTTTTCGGGTTTTATCCCTAGGTAAATCTATGCACGAGCCGCCTCTACCTGCTCACATCCAAATAGGGATGTATTTTCTTGGAAAACTCAAAAAATCTCTACATTACCAAAATTATAGGAAGTTCTTCTATACAAATCCCCAAAGTCTATCATAGGGTTATGTTCTCTAATCAGAATTTATCTAAATCTAGTTTCCATGGTCAGTACTAAACTTCCTCTAAAACCAATTGTAAATCCCTAACCCCATTTACCCAGAGTCGGTACATTATTACATAACATTGGAATGATAAAAAAAGATCAAGTCTCGATAGACCGATTAGTTTAGCAGCCTCAGAAGTACTATATACATTCATAAGGCTTACATTACATCATAAAATAGAAAACAACAACAACATTGTTTCCATAGTCAACATTGAGATCCCATAGACTATCCCTACAGGTTATTCCTAATATACTTCTTCCCATCCTGGGAAAAATAAATCAAAGAAAGTGGTGATCTCAGATGCTCAGTAAGGATAACAACATAGCGGAAACTTTCAAAAATAAGAATAAACATTTAAGGTAATGTGCAGAACTAAAACAAATGATGTTTAATCATGAACTTCAACATATTATGGAAAATATAAGATCCGGATAATTCCATTTATTTACTCACATGGATATTCTACTAGTAGAATAATAACATGCAATATCAATATCCACTTTCATAATGATAGAATTCATAATTATAAAAATTAATTTCTAGGTCAAGGCTTCATGCGAGGACCTATGGGCTAACTATAGCCGAAACCCAATCCGGAGAGCCTATATAACCGGACTCCATCCTGAATATCCTCTATAACTGGACTCCACCCTGGAGAGCCTCTGTAACCAAACTCCATCTTGGAGAGCCTCTGTAACCAAAATCCATCTCGGAGGGTCTGATGTAGCCAAACCCCAACCCGGAGGGCTTACTTTTACCGGTCCCCAACATACAACATACAAGTCCAATACATTCATCACAAGAAAAGGTTGAAATATAACATAAACATTCATATTAAAATAAGAATATTAAATGTCAATACATTAACCATAAACCATGAATGGAATAAAAATAAATCATCTATAGAAAAACATATCACAAATCCTTAAATACAATATGTAATATTTGTAACATAATAAATCAACTTCTATTAGGTATACAATTTATCAAAGGATGTTGACATAGATGAAACAAAAACTATTTGAGAGAAAAATCTCTTCCTATTTTGAAATTATTTAAGAGTCACATAATTATAAATAAACAATTTATTATGAAAATATTCTTATAAACTTGTATGGGAAGATTCAACAATGTTATAACGGAAGAAAATAGCCGCACCTGCCGTATAAGTAAAAAAGCATTCTTACCTAAATTTTGTCGAAAATTTCATCAGGTAAATTATTTTGAAAATGAAGAAAAGATTCCTTTAAAAACTTATAAGTTCAAATAATGGTATAAATTAATTTAACCCATATTATAGTAAGAAATAAATTTTTTTTGGAATACATTTTTAAGAAAACACAGATGTGGATGATAAAGAGGTCACAATAGATAAATAGATATAAACAACCTTGAATAATGAAGATATGTAGAATTAACACTTAGATTATACATTTCCTTGGTTTAGGGTACATTAACCTCCTGTTTAATGGTGAAATAATAATAATTAAATTATACAATATTAATATACATTAATATCATATCATATATGATCATTTAACATTGCTTTCTTAACAATATCTTTGTATTATCATTGTTTCGGGTGTTAACTGATTTGTTTTCCTTTATATAATTTTTCACGTAAGTGATTTTTATTATGGATGGGATGTGTATTATTTATATTCAGAATGAAATTATTTTTTTAAACATTATTTAGAATCATATAATGAAAATTCATCTTGAATAGATACGATGGGGAATGAATCTCATCGCGTTAGTGGAGACGATAATCCATACGTATGCACGAGCGACAATATCATTATTTTGATATTAAAATAATATATAAATGGTTGTTATATCATATATAAAGACTCATTATCATGTTATATTTACTATTTACATCAATTTCACATCATTATTATACATATCCAAATAATAATGTATACAACAACAATTACACAATGATGTGGAGACGGTAAGTTGTACGTACACATGTATGGTGACATGTCACTCAATGGATGGATAGAATAATGAATATGGTTGTACCATATTTATAATAACATCACAGTATATAAAAGAAATAGAAGTTATTTTTTTAGAATGGAAATAACAATGAAATAGGAAGTGGAAGAAGAAAGGAGCATGAAGGATGGTGGGGAAATCATTGCATCTTTTTAAGGTTATTCCATTTGATTTGATCAAAAGGGATCCTTAAGTTGACTTTCTGACTGATGCAAGGCCTTTAGGATGAAGGTATGATAGTTTCTATGGTATTTTCTTAGGTTTTTGCTGAGCCAAATGGCTTTGATGGTGTGAATTAGGGAGAAGGGGGAGTGCCCTTTTATAATTGGGGTGAGGGTCACCATAGGAAAAGCTAGAAATATTATTTTATAATAAAACCATTTTCGGTTTCTAATGGATAAAAATATGAATTTTTAACTTATAAGGTGAGTATGGGTATAAAACCACTCAACCAATAGGTTTTAGACAGGTTTGGATCACAATATTAACTTTATCTTTTATATTTAACTCTGAGTTAAATAGTTTGACATTTACCATGTCTGTTTGTATTTTTATTTTATATTGTTAATAAACATACAATATACTTTTAAACTAACCCCAATAGGTTCATTAATGAATCCTATAATATTATTTATGCCCTTTTTATAATCCTTATACTTTTAAGAATATTATATCAACCAATAATATAGAATTTGTTTTAAAAACTCAATTATGTCAATTTTGACATTATTTAATAATTTATTTTTTTTAAAATCATAACAGCATTATTAAATAGAAAAAAGTAATTTAAGCAACCTTAATATGTTCTATTCTACTATAAAATTCGTGTAGGTCATAAAAACTTTGAAATTATATTTATTTTAGTATTTTTAATACAATTTATTTGATTCTTTCATTAATAAGGTAATTAATACATCATCATTGTGTCATAAATAAATTTAATTATTTAATGTTTAATTTTTTTAAATAAAACACCATTGCATAGTAAATCTCTTTATCCTTCTAATGAATATTTATAATCGAAAATATGACTTATATAACACCATGTAAAAATTTATTTACTAAAGGATATTTGTTTATGTCATTTTTACCTTTACTTTTAGTTAATTTAAATAAAGTGTCATTATCATCAATAAGTGCCTCTATGGGGTCTCAAAATCGACCCAAATATGCCCATGGTTGGCCATCACACATCCAATAATGTTAGGACAATTATTAATATAATTTTGTATTATTATAATATTTTTTATACCTTGAATTACCATATTTACCTTTAACCGCAGTAAATAAAATTTAAAAGTTAATATTCATCAAAAATTATTTTCATCATATTGAACATAATTTTAATTTTTTAAATTAACCATGTCTCTCGAATTTTTAAAATTTCAGTCATAGAAGTGGTAATATTATGTTTTATCGGAATTTATAAATTCTCCTAAGAGGTGGGTAAAAGATGGTGAAAAGTTCAATAAAATTTGTATATATCTAAAATTATTATAAAATGACTCCAATGAATTATATTGAAATTATATAGGTATAATTTAAATATATTCACATAAAATAAATCAATATAAAATAAATAAATATTTAAATAAAATGTTAGTTTAAACCAATAACATAGTATTTTTCACTCTCCATAAAAAATTGAATGTTTTCTGAAAAATACCACAATATCACCCTATGATAATTTTGATATTCTGAATTCAAAAAAGAATTCTATTTTACCAAAGTCAAAACATATAAATTAGATTTATTAATGTAAAATTATCTCCTATTGTCACAACCAAAAAGCATATTTTTACGAAATAATAACTACCAAAAGATTGACACTTGTTTTTGTCCAATTTAAAAGTGAAATTACATCCAACAACCAAAATTAGATTAAATTATAAAAACCTAATTTAATTATACTTCCAAACCATTAAAATTTATAATTCAACACTATAAATTATTTCGATTAAAAAAGATTATTTCAATTATAATATAGTATTTTTCATTATTCACCCAAATATGAACGTTATAAGAAAAACACCAAAAATTTATTGAAAATAAATTAATATTTCCTGATCCAAAAGAAGAAGTTTATTTTTTTCAAATTTAAAATATAAATTTTTGAAATGTTGGATTGAAAAAGGGTTTTCCATTAAAAGTCGTTAAAATTGCATTTTTTGAAAAATACTTTTTTTATCTGAAAAAAATGAATTTGTTCATACATGATGTATAAGAAACTTATAATACAGATTCTAAAATTATGAGGATTATATAAAGATCAAAATTTAGTTAATACAATTCATAACAGTTTTTAAACGGCTAGTTTGGTAAGTCATGTTGCGCTTGAACTCAGTGTTGCGTGTAGTGCATGTTATTGAGTTACATTGAAGAAATAGTGTATTGAAAAATATTGGGGTGTTACAAGTGTCATGAATAATTATCATATTATATCAAAATTATTATTTAAGTACCAGTGGGGATGAATTTTGTTAATAAATGAAGTGTGTAACAATCATGGAGATGGCAGGTCATACATACGTATGAGTAACATTTACATTTTTAACTATCATTATAGAAAGATGGTAAGTGATATTTAATACCTTAAATATGAATAAAATATAGTAATTAACATATTATTGATTTAAATATAGTTATATATATACATGGTGTGGTATGGTTATGAAAAGAGGGTGTAAAATAACATTCTAATGGTTGTATTCTTTGACGTACATGAACGATGTTATCTTCATTCGTGAGTAAAGTGGTATAAAAGAAAATGAAATATTATTTTTAAAAAATGAAAAATAGATGAAAATATAATAATATTTATTTTATATAAATTATATTTATAATATTTTTTTTTATTATGATCCATGTATAATATTAATGAAAAATGAATCGTATAGCTTCAAGAGGCAGTAGTCCTCCACACACATAAGAGACATTATCATATCACCTAATGAATCGATAAAAAAGTTATATATTAAATAATGTCTCAAGACATATATTTATATCATATATATCATATATATACATTATATACATCATAGATACAAACCATGAGAGGTGGTAATGGAAAAAATAAATGACATCAATTTGCGAGGTGGTAGTTGGGTGTCTACATAATTGATAATTTGATAACCCATTTGATAGATGTGTTGATAATTATTTGGTCATTACATAAAAAATAAAACATATATGTATATTAAAGATATTTATGTTATTATATTTTATTGTATTAATTATTATTTAATTTGGTTTATATGGAAATAAAATAAAAATTCTCATCAAAAATTAATACATCTTCTTTTGGAAACCCCTTAATTTTTCCCAAAACATACTTCATAGAATGGATATCTGATCAATATAATGATTATAAAATGAGATGATGGAATTTTTTAATTGATTTTGGTATGTATTAAATGAAAAAATGGGTTGAAGTTGTTTATAATATAAAAGAGTTTTTGACCTTTTATAAGTGAGGTGAGTGATAGTTGTAATTTTTGAAACGAAAAAGACAGACACATGTTTTTAAAGTGACAAAATTTAAATTATGATGAATTGTAGAGCCTATGATTTTATAGGGTCTAAATGCTTCCCTAAAATATTTTTTTTTATGTTTTAGGTCATTTTAAAGAAAATGATTATATTTTCACCCGTCAGAAAGCCCATTTTTTTACTTAGCCATAGTAAATTTTTCATTATATCATATTAATTATGGTAAAAATTATGTTTAAATTATTATATAATATAAATAAATCTGATTCCAATTTTTCAATCCATTATTAGTAAAACATTAACATATGTGGGAAACTATAATATAAAATTATTCCCGTATACATGATGTGAATGTATGCTTTCAAAGAGAAAATGATCAGTGGTTTAGATAAAATTCATATCAAAATTAAATATTAATATGATTAAATTGAGTTAATTTGATTTTCAGATATATAATTTAGCTACGTTTTATTTAAAAACATTAAAATATAATTTATCTTTATAAATAATCAAATCAAAAAGTAATTATCCAACAAAATTTTGTATATTTGATTATTCATAAAAAATAAATCTTTTTAGAGAAATCTAAAAAAACAAATTATAATGTATTTTTTAAATTATAATTTCAAAAATAATTTTTCTTCTAATAAATTTTTTATTAGATTAAAAATTAGTTTTAATATAATTTCTTAAAAAAGGAAAAAAGATAATTTTATGAAAAACATACTCTTTAAGTATACAATTTCATTTATTTGATAATGTATCAAAAAAACACATAAGGTGAGTTGTTTACATTTGATGATATATATAATATATAAATTTAATTAAAATAATCAATGCAAATTTATTTTAATTAAATTATTTAGGAAAAACATATTTCAGTTCATAAAATAGTTTATTACAAATTTTTTTATTTATTTACAAATCATTTTTATTTCAATTTCTATTTAATAGGTCACTAAAGAATTCATTTTAAATTATTTTAAATACCATATAGTTTAATAATTTATTTAATCCAATTCATAAAATACATTCCAACAAGTATGTGATAACTATTATATTAAATAAAAATATTTTTATAGAATGTTAAGTTTCATTTAACCTCTGTTTCATGTGTAACAAAATCTAGGGTTAGTGTTATGTGTAATAAAAGAAATAAAAAATATTAAATTCATTTGAAAAAAAACCAAATTCATGTTGTGTTATAATAATCATCCATTAATATTAATTTCTTCCTAGAAAAACATCTCAATTATCAATGATTTATCATTTGATAATTTATTTATAGATGACCACGTGTTAAAAAGGGTTAATAAATATTTCTCTTGAAAAAGAGATAGGGATGTAAATAGTCAGATTATATAACACATAATAGGTTTTGAAATATGATATATTTTAGGGAGTTTAATAAAAAGAAATATAAGAAAAAACTAATATCAAAATACTTTTGGAATGTGATGGAGAAAATTGTTATGAGAATGATAACAGACACAAAGAAATAAAAAAGTGGCATGAAAAGGTCTTTGATATCAATTAATATATTGATAAAAAGATTTTTTTTCAGTATCTTTTTCTTATTTATGAGGAAATTATTTTCATTCTAGATTAATAACATTTGAAAATTCTCATACATGATAGATTTTTATTTCATAAGAAACTTTTCGTCATTTGGTTGTTCCTTGATCAATTTTTACATCATCACATACTCTAAAATTTGAATTTTTGATTTCTAAATAATTGAATAGGATACATAAAATAATGATAAATCATTCATTCTTTCCCAAGTTAAAAAATGTTTGTAATGGTTATCCAAAAAATATAAATCACTATAAGGTTAAGTAATACATTAATATCTAAAACCTCATCAAATGATCAATTAAAACTATTTCATAAATAGTTTTCCTTTTTAACATTCAACATGAATAAAATCCAAAACATTAGAACTGAGGTCACCAAATTTCCAAACATAACAAATCATAAATCCCCAAAAAAATATGATGTACCTCTCAATTTTTACATTCTAAAAATTTGAATATTGTTATCATTTATTCTCATGAATCATTGTAATAACCTGAATTAACTTAAAACCATAGTAAAAATATATATAATTCTTCACTCCTTATATAAAACATAGAATATTGGATTTATTTCTTTTATCCATAAATGCAGTAAAAGTTTTCAATGATAGAATAAAACACATGTTCTGTAAATCATTAATCAATTAAAATGTTATCAATACTATCCAATTTAGTTTATTTATTTACATTATCTCATTTTCCTAATATAATTATCTCAACATTAGGAACATATTTAGTGTTTTATTCCCTTAATAATTTGGTTTTTCAAAAAAATATAAACATTCTATTCAATAATTTTTCATAGTCCCCATTACCATCGATTATATTCATGAAATTCATCCATGAAAATATTCTACATAACCATCATTATATATTTCACAATTCAGGTACCATAATTTATGAATTCTAATACATAAACACATCAATTATTCCACTTCATTAATAAACCATTGACAATGGTTCAATATCATATTCATATATACCTATTTTTTAGAATATAAAATATGAATGAAGACATAATATTAATCAATCTCAATTGAATAATTCATCATAAGTATATTTGAAAATATATTTTTAGAACATAACATAACATAACATTCACATGTCATTCAGTAAATCTTCATCATTAGTAGTATAATCATTAATCATAAAACCTTGTAGAATCATTCCATGAGTGTTCCACCAAGGATGTCAATTTTCATAATGCACATACATTCTAAAAATAGAAAATTCATTTAATTATTATTCCTTATGTATACCAAAATCACTTTCCATTACATTAACTAAACTTTTCATGTGTACTTAGAAATTAAATAGAATTTTTAATGCTTATCCATACATAAATCATCATCTAAATCCATTAAGACGTTCATGGGGTTTCTTCTTCCAACATTCTCTTCATATAGAAAGCTAAATATTAATTCTTTCATGGTCTCCACTACACATAATATCAATAAAATCTATTTATACCTCTGTTAGTCCACGTGTTGGTTATGATGTATGTTTTCAATCATTATCCATGATAACTGACAAAGAATAATGACAACATCATCCACTCCAGTCAGTAATGAATTTTTATTCTTTCATAAAAATTTTCACCACATTCATTGTTATTGTAGTTTATTCTAGTATTCCCCATTTAATATAATCACAAAGCATAGTGTTAGTAAAAATATTCCATGTGTACAGTCACATGAAATTAAAAAATAACTTATAGTATAACTAAATCATGAAACACTATTTTCAATATATGGCATGATTGGATTAACCTAGGTCATTCATTCCCATTTCATACAAAAATACCCTATTATGGTTCATAATGGTTCTGTTTATTTTTAAATATATATACACTAGGAGTGTCAAACCATGTTTTTAGTAAGACGCAGTGTCATGCAAAAGAGGATGATTGAGTCTAGATCAATGCACCCTTTTGGGGATATTTTCTTTAAGAACACTTGTTCCATGTCCACATATTATTATAGTATCCAGACATGGAATTTATTTATTTTGAAAATATTTCTATATCATTTAACTAAATTCCAAGAAATTATTCGATACTTTGACTGAACCTTATAAATAATAATAGAGAAAAACATAGACATATCCTTTTAAATTTCCTCAAGGATCTCAATGAATATATTCCATCCTTCTTTCAATTTTAAACTAAATATTTCCTCTAATACAAATTATAGTGACCTAGGATTATCAATAAAAGTTATCACAAATTTTTAGATGAATATTCAATACAATACACAATCAGTCACTTGAGTACGATTATAGTTTATTTTAATTTGAGACTAGGTATAAAATCATTTAATTTTATGAAATATCTTTAGCATCATCCATAACAATCATCCCCTTAAGTAATCTTAAAAAACATACCATTATTAAAACATTTCTTCATATATTAGGGAAAATAGATATAACAAATTGAGATATAAGATTCATTAAAGGGTAAAATGGGAGATACGAAAAATTAACATGAATGTAACATTATTTAAAAATGAACATGAAATTTTAATTGCATACCCTATATATATGATATTATAATCATGTGTTATTGAATTAATATTGGTAGTTAATAAGATATTAATCATAAGGGTATAAAATAACATGAACCATGATGGAATAATAAAGGTATTAAACATAGATATTTGGAATATACATCAACTTATAACATTGTGAACATATATATATGTACACATGCTCACACATTATGTCATAGACATGAAATTATGTAATTTCATAATCTAGTGGAAATTAATCTAGGACCACATGTAATATTATAGACATGAATTTTGGTTCCATGAATAACACAAGGAACATGGATTAAGTATCACTCAAAAAAATTTGAACATATAATCTGGTTCATGCATAATAATGTGGAAATATAATTAAGATCACACAAAATTATAGGAACATATGTTCATGTTTATTTATAGCACTGTGAGAAGGTAATCAAGTTTAGACCAAATAATTTTACTATTCTATTATCTATCACGACCCAATACGTTAGACGGAGATACAGTTCGAACCCATGAAAATGAGAAAATCATAAGTATGTCTTCCACAAGGACCTAAAACATTAATTGTATCATAATCACTGAAACTAAATTGGTTTCATAATCATTTCATCATATCCTAATATGTAAAAAATAGATATGGTTTGTAATATTTTCATTATTTCATCGTAGCATAAACCAATAAAAAGGAAGTGGGATTCATAATAATATTAACATTGTAGAACATGTAGAAGAGAAAATGATTTCATAAAATCCTTACCATGATAATCCATTCAAATAAAGAATAATAATGGTATACATAGTTCAAATCTCATCAAATCCTAACTTACATAAAAAATAAGACATTCTATATATTGAATTATTTTAAAGGACCAAATGAACTTTTCTTGAGGAAAATAACTTTAATTTGAAATTAAATTTATAAAACAAAAATTTAATATAATATTTTTAAGATACATTTATTTTAAAAAAATTAGATGACATATAATATTGTAACATTCAATATAAATCACGGTTATGGATTCATCATTTTATATTTCTTATATACACATTAAAAGAAATATTAAATTATCATTTTTATTAAATATTAAATGAGTATTTTTTAGAAAATGAGATGAATTTCTTTTATAAAAAATATGGTTAAAAATTCAATCGTTTGTAAAAATTTGTTTAATATATCAGTTTTATAATTTGAAACCCATTTTTTAAAAACAAATTATAAAAAATTTCATTGGAATAAAAATGAGTATTATAAAGAAGATATAAATAAAGAAAATTTATCCAAAAAACATTTATGAAATCGTAGGTACACAAAAAGTATAAAATTATTGGAAAAAAATATTTTCATGGAATATGTATTGGATAAAATATCATATTATTATATAGAGATATATCATGTTTTATCATCATTGTATTTATAATAATAAACAATCCCTATAAACAATTATATTGTATCATAACTCAATTATCACTTTGGTATCATTTAATCAAAAGAGAAACAAAATAATAATATTAAATGAAACATATATTATAACAATAATATATAAATTCATGATATTACATGTCAAAGGGGATATATATACAGCTCATAAATGAAAAAAAGTTTATATCCTAGCATATCTCTTGAAAAAAGAAAATTCAGGAAAAACTCCTTTAACACAATGATAAATTTTGAATCATAAACATATGAAAATGAGATATCATATAAATAATATTTAAATAAAAATATTTTTGATGATAATATTCATAAAATAATTTCATGTTTATTAAATACACCAAAAAAATAAATAGGTGGTGAATATGGAAAGCATCTCATAAACGTAAAAAGTGAGATTAAAATCCCATATGGCTTGTGTAATATTTTGAATTATAAGTCTAAATAATAAATAATATCTGATGAAACATTAAATATGAAAAAATAAATATATTATTTATAAAAAATTTAAATTGTTTTGTATATACACTGCCTAAAATAAATGGTTGTTGATTTTTTATATGTCTCTCATAAAAAAATGAGACTAGTAATCACATTACGTAACTATCAACTACATTAGTACAAATTAAAACATACAATATAGTAAGTATAAGATTATTATATTTCCATATTTGAAAAATAAGTATATATATTATACCATACATTTATATAATTATAATAATCATTGACTTTTAATTATCAATTCCATGTTAAATCCAAATTTTTAGTAAAACCCGATATGTTTTTCCATTATATTATGAATTTTTATTTATGGCCCTATTAAAGTGAACATGGTTAAAACATATATAGAATTATATTCATAAAATAAATATAATATTTTTAAATTAAATATAATATTAAGACCGATAATCAGTACTAGAAAAACAGGTATTTGCGACGGGGCATTTGTGATGGGATCCCGTCGCAACTGGCTTTTTGCGACGGGGGCCCGTCGCAAATAGCCCGTTGCTGAAAACGTTGTCGCAACTACAGTTATTTGCGACGGACCCGTCGCTAAAGCCTTTTTTTGCGACATTCATTCTCCCCGTCGCAAATAGTATTCCGTGTTTTTGTAAAAAACTTTTAAAATACCTTTTGCGATGGTTCCGTCGCAAATATCTTTTGCGACGGTTCCATCGTAAAAACTATTTTTTTTTTAAAAAAAAAAATTAATAATACTAGTATTTGCGACGGGGCTCGTCGCAACTACGATTTTTTAAAAAAAATAAAAAACTATTTATAATACTAGTATTTGCGACGGGCATAGTATCCCGTCGCAAATACTATAAAAAAATTATTAATAAATTATTTTAATTAATATAATAATAGAATTATAATTTACAAATGAAAATAATAAATTATTTTAATTACAATAATAATAGTAGAATTATAATTCAAAAATAAAAAATAATAGAATATTAATAAATGATTTAATTAATATAATAATATTACAATTATAATTCATAAATAAAAAAATATTAATAAGTTATTTTAATTAATATAAAAATAATAGAATTATTTTACATTCAAATATTAAAATAATTCAAGTATTACAAAAAATATAATTAAATTATAATATTATAAAATTTTAATATATATATATAATTTTAATATATATATAAAATTTAATATTATAAAATATAAATAATATTATTATTCATATTAATATTGTTATTTAAAAATATAATATTATTAATATTTTATAATGAGACAGAAACTACGAATAGAAAAAAAAATATTTTGATTTCACAAATTTTATAACCGAAATACAAACTCTAATCTGAAGGAGGGGGGGAGGTGGGGGATCTGCAGATGGTGGTGGAGGAAACTCCATCCCTAAAGCATGAGTGAGTCGGCGCATGTACTCCATCTGCTCCTGATGCTGCTGCTGCCACCGACTCGCCTGCTCCTCGTACAGCTGCTGCTGGCGTCGATTCTCCTCCTCATGCTGCTGACGCATCTTCTCCTGCTCCGGTCGGAGACTCTCTATCTGTGCAGTCTGAGATCGCAACTGATCCTCATACTGTGTAGAAGAATATGCACGAGCTCATCTTGAGCTGGACGCTGACAGCGCTGTACTGCCATAATAATCTCCGGGAGTCAGTCGAGAGCCGATACCAACTACCCGGCCCTTCTCGAAGGCATACTGGGTGGCCTGCATCCATGCCGCCTCATCAAACTGACGGGCAGTGGTCTGATCTGATGACTCGGCCTGAATCTCAGGTCAGACCTGTGCCGCTGCGGCCTCATATGACTCCTATAGTTGCAATTTAAAATTACAATTGTGAATATATTATATGCAGTTAATTTTTAAACTTGAAAACAAATAATACTGACCACGATGTGATGCTGACGATCACCTCTGAGCTCCCCAGTAGCAGGATCACTATACATCCTCCGATATACGTCGTACTCTGTAATATCGGGGTGCTCGACAGCCTATAAGAATAAAGAATAAATTGTTAATATTTATAGTTATATAAAAATACTTATAAATAATGTACGTACCAGATGTTGTCTATGAGTACTGAAAGAACGACTCCCAGCTCGATGAGTCACCTCATGTCTCCCCCGATTCTGCCTCCCCACCGATGATCTCCTCTGAAAGGAACCACTCAACCAGTGCACACATAATCCATCCCATACAAGGGATGAAATATACTCTGGTCGGTGTGCTCTACATGAATCCTCAAAATCTGACACTCCTGCTTTCTTCATCGTAGCTTTTCTTAAATTGTGCAAAAACTGACGAAGGCGATCACGCATGGCCACCTCCCATGCCTCGTGGATGGTGTCATGCATGGTATCCTCGATCGGATACCATAAACCCTACAAATAAATCAAAATATCAATTTAGAAATGAAATTATTTTAAAAATAAAAATTATTTATTTACGTACGTACCAACAAATGGCCGAACATGGCCTGCTGCACATCAATGGGAATCTGCTCCCATGTGGTCCACGGCTGAGAGAAATAGTTGCGCAAAATAGCGCTGCCTTGTCTGACTGCTATATGCGGAAATCTGAAAAAATAATAAACATTTAATATGTGAATAGATTAATGAAATCTTAGTCAAATCCACAGGTTATCACACATGTTATCACACCTCCGTGTGCGTGGATCAAACCCAAGACGTGGACGTCGCTCGGGGACGGGGTCAGGAATCATCAATCGTGCAAGACCGTGCCCCCTCCGCGTACTCCCTGGAGCGCCTGCAGGCTGAGGGTCATCTTTCAGCAACTCATCCGCATCAAAAGTCAGGTCAGCATCCGCCAGCGCACGAAATGTGGCGTCGTCCATCTGAAATAGAAAATGTTAATGTTAGCAAATAATTGATAATTACAATTATATATACATATATACATATTATGATTGTATATAAATACCATGAAATTCTATCAGTGTTCATCTTCATCTTCATCTTCATATATGTCAATGTCATCTTCATATTCCTCCTCAACATCATCGATATCCATTCGAGTTACAGTTGCTTCATCTCTTACCGTTTCAAATTCATATGTGACATCATTAACATCATCATCATCACCGACTCTTAAATGTGGGGTGTCGTCATCGATACTCAGGTCTCTTTGTAAAAAAGATTGATTTTGAGTACTCTCTTGAAAAACTTCAATTCTTTGCACATCAGTGAAAGCACATTCACTTTGACTAAACTGATTGTCTCGAATTTTGATTTTTATTACACTCCACCAATCAGTCAAGTCTCTTGATGTTGCACAGTACTTTCCATAATAAACTTGATATGCCTATTGAGCCAATAAGAATGGTTCATTTACTGCGAGAACACTTTTACATTTAATATCGATGATTCCATGAGTCGGATGAACACGCACGCCTCTCTCTGTATCCAACCACCGACATTTGAACATGGTTATGTAATGTTGTCCAAGATAACAGAGTTCAATGATTTCATCAAGTATGCCATAAAAGTCAACTTCATTTTCTCGATGATGAGATCCTCTCAAGATAACTCCACTGTTCATTGTTTTTTTTGATTCCCCATATGCATGTGTGTGGAATCTAAATCCATTCACTACATATGCATTATAAGTTTTAACAAGTTTGGAAGGTGGGTTACTCAATACACATAGCCGTTTGTCAATTTTATCAGCATGTCGAGACACCTGAAAATTTGTGAAATAATTATCAATATAGTAAACTATACATTGAATGAGTTGCTAAAAGATAAAGAATTTATGTTACTAGTTTTTGAAACCACTGAGAGAAATTTTTCAGTCGACGTTCTTCGAGAGCAGATGTTGTAATTTGTGGAATTTGTTTCTTGATATGATTATCATATAACCTATAAAAACCAAAGTTATTTATTGTAACATAAATTATAGAATAAGTGATATAAACACTTACAATACAACTGATGTCATCTCTTCACAGTTGAGCAGAACATACGTATGAGCTCTATGATGTTCATCATCTGAAAGCCAGCGTTCAGAAACTCCACCAAAACCAAGCTCTGACTGGTTGAAAACAGATAATTGATTGTCGATTTCATCAATATTCCTCTCATTTCGTCCCATTCGGTTGTGTTTTGAAGGATACTCAGATTCAAAATAATGGGAGCAGAGAAAAGATATTTCCTCTTTCAAATAAGCTTCTACAATAGATCCTTCAACAGATGCTTTGTTGCGTACTTTTCTTTTCAATTTTTGCATGCATCTTTCAAATGGGTACATCCATCGAAACTGTACCGGACCTCCACATTTGGCTTCATATGGAAAATGTAACATCAAATGTTCCATTGAGTCGAAGAAAGACGGCGGAAATATTTTTTCCAGTATACATATAATTACAACAACATCTTTTTCAAGTTTGCCTAGAGCATCATAATCTGCTGTAGCCGCACAAATTTCCCGAAAAAAATGAGACATCTCTGTTATGGAATCCCAAATCACAGAATTCAACAGACCTCTTAATCCAATGGGTAGAAGTCTCTCCATTATAACATGACAATCATGACTTTTTAATCCAGTAATATGACCATTCATTACACATCTACCCAAATTGGAAGCACAGCCATCTGGAAGTCTCAAATCTGCAATCCACTGACAAAATAATAAATGGTTTTCTTTAGACAGTGTATAAGATTCTTTTCGTTTCAGTAACCTTTCTATTCTGACATTCTCAAAGAGTTCCAATTCTGGACGCCTGCAAATTTGGGCAAGATCTAAACGTGCATTTACATTGTCTTTGCTCTTTCCTGGCGTATCCAAAACTGTATGAAACAAATTATCAAAACAGTTCTTCTCAATATGCATGAAATCTAACATGTGTTGGACCAACAAATCAGACCAATATGGAAAATCACAAAATATGCTACGTTTAATCCAATTGTGTTCTTTCCCAAAACCAGAAATTTTCTGTTGGTTTATTGTGGGACCAAAAGTGATGGGAGGTAATGAAAATACAACCGATTTTAACTCCGAACCTGATAGCATTTTTGGAGGTCCATCCCTTTCAGCTGTTCCTTTTCTGAAATGAGATCTGTTTCTGCGAAAAGGATGATTTGCTGGAAGAAATCTGCGATGACAGTCAAAATAACAAGGTTTCTTTCCATGAATGTGCATAAATGCTTTGTTCTCTCCCATACAGTAAGGACATGATTTCTGACCATGTGTACTCCAGCCAGATAACATCCCATAAGCCGGGAAGTCACTTATTGTCCACATCAATGCTGCTCTCAGTATGAAATTCTGTTTCGTTGCAACATCATATGTACTGACACCAGTACTCCACAATAAATTTAATTTATCAATCAATGGATTCAAATAAATATCAATATTTTTCTTCGGATGTCCTGGAATTAGTAAAGTTAAAAAGATATATGGTTCCTTCATCAACATCCATGGAGGTAAATTGTACGGAGTTAAAAAAACAGGCCAACATGAATATTGACTACCATAAGATCCAAACAGACAGAAACCATCAGTGGAAAGGCCCAGTCGAACATTTCTAGATTCTAAAGCAAAGGATGGATGCACTCTATCTAAATGTTTCCATGAATCACCATCGGCTGGATGATTCAAGCTTTTATCGGTTGAAATATTCTCTTTATGCCATGACATCATTGTCGCTGTATTCTTAGACATGAATAAACGCTGAAGTCTGGATGTAAGCGGAAAATATCTCAACTATTTTACAGGAATCAAACCAGACTTCCCGTGTCGTCCTTCTTTATATCTCAGTTGCCCACATGTGGGACAACTATCCAACGACTCATTTTCCCCAGAATATAAAATGCAGTCATTTGAACATGCATTAATCTTCTGACAAGTAAGTCCCAAATTTCGAACCAACCTCTTACTTTCATAGTAATTTGCAGGTAAAACATTTCCTTCGGGTAACAGTGTTTTCAGCAATGAAAATATCTGGTCAAAACAGGTGTTTGACATTCTATTATATGATTTGATAGCCATAAATTTTGCAACTGCTTCTAATTTTCTCATCTTGCAGCCAGGATATAATGCATCCTCAGCATACTTCAACAACTCATAAAATTCAGACGGTCCCAACTCAGGATTTGAAGCTATATCAGCCGGAGTTTCTGTATGTTGAACAGATGAACCTGCAACATCATGTATTAAATCTTGAAACTGGGATGGATTCGGAATCAAGTTGGTATCACCTGCTCTGGAACTGCGTTCACCGTGTTGATACCAAAAAACATAACCTGCTTGAAAACCAAAACGCAAGAGATGTTCCCCCACTTTGTCAAACGTGTCAAACGTTCTCAATGCACATTTTCTACAAGGGCATTTTATCTTTCCTTCTGAAACAAATTCTGGATTTGATGCCGCAAATGATAAAAAAATCTCCACACCCTCTATATATACTGGATTTAAACCAGAACCATTTGGATTTCTACGTTGATTTATCCATATGCGGTCATCTAATAATGACTATTGACGACCTCGTTGTTCCATATTTTTCTATAAAATATAAAAGCATTACTGGTTTTGAATAATTTGTTAGAAAAAACACAAGCAAGGATTGAATATATTGAGAATAAAGCAAAACCTGTTACAAAAATTGATAATTTTAATATTATATTGATTTTTTATTTTTTTTAATAATACTAATATAATTTTTTCATAAATATTAATTATATAATAATAACATCATTACATTATTAGTATATTTTATTATTAATATTAAAATAATATAATTTTCTATATTATATACAATTCTCCTTTCATCTGTGTGTTTCACATTCTGACTCCACATGTAATATTGGCATTCACTTTCACCTCTCCATTGGCGAGTAGGTTGATAATTTTGAAAAAGAATGCCAATATTACACGTGGAGACAGAAAAAACACAGAAGAAAAGAGAATTGTATATAATATAGAAAATTATATTATTTTAATATTAATAATAAAATATACAAATAATGTAATAAGGTAATTATTCCTAATTATTGGTAATTATTTCAAATTATTGGTAATTATTCCAAATTATTAATAATTATTCCAAATTATTGTTAATTATTCCAAATTATTGGTAGTTATTCCTAATTATTGGTAAATATTGATAATTATAGGTAAATATTGGTAATTATTGGTAAATTTTGGTAATTATTGGAAAATATTGGTAATTATTGGTAATTATTGGAAAATATTGGTAATTATTGGTAATTATTGGAAAATATTGTAAAATATTGGTGATTATTGGTAATTATTGGTGATTATTGGTAATTATCGGTGATTATTGGTAATTATTACTAATTATTGTTTATTAATACTAATTATTGGTAATTAATACTAATTATTGGTAATTAATACTAATTATTGGTAATTAATACTAATTATTGGTAATTAATACTAATTATTAGTAATTAATACTAATTATTGGTAATTAATACTAATTATTGGTAATTAATACTAATTATTGGTAATTAATAATAATTATTTCTAATTATTGGTAATTATTACTAATTATTCCTAATTAATACTAATTATTCCTAATTATTGTTAATTATTACTAATTATTACTAATTATTTCTAATTATTACTAATTATTACTAATTATTACTAATTATTAGTAATTATTGCTAATTATTAGTAATTATTGCTAATTATTACTAATTATTGCTAATTATTATTAATTATTACTAATTAGTAGTAAATATTGGTAATTATTGGTAATTATTACTAATTATAGGTAATTATTACTAATTATTGGTAATTAATACTAATTATTGGTAATTAATACTAATTATTGGTAATTAATACTAATTATTGGTAATTAATACTAATTATTGTTAATTATTACTAATTATTGGTAATTATTACTAATTATTGGTAATTAATACTAATTATTGGTAATTAATACTAATTATTGGTAATTAATACTAATTATTGGTAATTAATAATAATTATTACTAATTATTGGTAATTATTACTAATTATTCCTAATTATTACTAATTATTCCTAATTAATACTAATTATTCCTAATTAATACTAATTATTACTAATTATTGTTAATTATTACTAATTATTCCTAATTATTACTAATTATTCCTAATTATTACTAATTATTAGTAATTATTGCTAATTATTAGTAATTATTGCTAATTATTACGAATTATTGCTAATTATTATTAATTATTACTAATTATTAGTAATTATTGATAATTATTAGTAATTATTGATAATTATTAGTAATTATTGATAATTATTGATAATTATTACTAATTATTGGTAATTATTACTAATTATTGGTAATTATTACTAATTATTGGTAATTATTACTAATTATTGGTAATTATTACTAATTATTCGTAATTATTACTAATTATTCGTAATTATTACTAATTATTCGTAATTATTACTAATTATTGGTAATTATTACTAATTATTAGTAATTATTGGCAATTATTGGTAATTATTGGCAATTATTGGTAATTATTGGCAATTATTGTTAATTATTACTAAATATTGGTAATTATTGGTAATTATTACTAATTATTGTTAATTATTACTAATTATTGTTAATTATTACTAATTATTGTTAATTATTAGTAATTATTACTAATTATTGGTAATTATTCCTAATTATTACTAATTATTGGTAATTAATACTAATTATTGGTAATTAATACTAATTATAGGTAATTATTACTAATTATTGGTAATTAATACTAATTATTGGTAATTATTACTAATTATTGAGAATTTTTCCTAATTATTGGTAATTTTTCCTAATTTTTCCTAATTTTTCCTAATTTTTCATAATTTTATGTATTTTTTACTAATTGTTACTAATTATTGCAAATTATTGGTAATTATTGCAAATTATTGGTAATTATTGCTAATTATTGGTAATTATTGGTAATTATTGGTAATTATTGCTAATTATTGGTAATTATTGGTAATTATTGGTAATTATTGGTAATTATTGGTAATTATTGGTAATTATTGTTAATTATTGGTAATTATTGGTAATTATTCCCAATTATTGGTAATTATTCCTAATTATTCCTAATTATCCCTAATTATTCCTAATTATTCCTAATTATTCCTAATTATTGGTAATTATTCCTAATTATTCCTAATTATTGGTAATTATTCCTAATTATTCCTAATTATTGGTAATTATTCCTAATTATTCTTAATTATTCCTAATTATTCCTAATTATTCCTAATTATTTCTAATTATTCCTAATTATTCCTAATTATTTGTAATTATTGGTAATTATTGGCAATTATTGGCAATTATTGCTAATTATTACTAATTATTACTAATTATTGTTAATTATTGTTAATTATTCCAAATTATAGATAATTATTACTACTTATTGGTAATTATTACTAATTATTACTAATTATTACTAATTATTGATAATTATTACTAATTATTACTAATTATTGGTAATTATTACTAATTATTACTAAATATTCTTAATTATTGATAATTATTGATAATTGTTCCTAATTATTAGTAATTAAATGAATAATTACCAATAATTAGGAATAATTACAAATAATTACAAATAATAACATTATTAGTATATTTTATTATTAATATTAAAATAATATAATTTTCTGATTTATATACAATTCTCCTTTCATCTGTGCGTTTTCTATCTCCACATAAAAATAATACATGTGAAGACAGTAAACACACAGATGAAAAGAGAATTGTATATATATAAAAAATTATATTATTTTAAAATTAATAATAAAATATACTAATAATGTAATAATGTTATTATTCCTAATTATTGGTATTTATTACTAATTATTAATATTTATTCTTAATTATTAAAAATTATTACTAATTATTCCTAATTACCATTAACTATGATCAATACTAATAATTTAAATTTATTAAGTAAGAAAACAATGTAAACATAATTAAATTTCAAATAATTAAGAATAATTGAAACTAATAAAAAATTAAAAATAAATATTAAATTAAAATGAATATAAATACCTTCAAAAAATTGATCTGCTCTGATCGTTTTTCAAAACTTTAATATCAGCTCCGAAAAAAAGTAAACTGAAAAAAAAAATCAACTTTAGAAACAGAAGTTTGAGAGTAGGAGAAGATAGAGAATGATAATGATTTGAAAAAAAACGGATGGGGGTATTTATAGGTTAGATTATTTGCGACGGGATTCACGGCGCAAATACATTAGCCCGCATTAGTTACGGTCAACGAGTAAATAGTTATTTGCGACGGGTCCCGTCGCAAATAACATACTATTAGCGACGGGAATACTTTCCCGTCGCAAATACCTTTTACCTCCGCCGGTTATTTGCGGCGGGAAAATTTTCCCGTCGCAAATAGTTTTCCCGCGATTTGGCGCGCATCGCAGGAAAACTATTTGCGACGGGGAAAGCAATCCCGTCGCAAAAGCCTATTTATTTGCGACGGGTAAATACCCCCGTCGCAAATAAGTTTTTAACGAGACTATTTGCGACGGGATTTATTCCCGTCACAAATAACCCGTCGCAAATACCCATTTTTCCCGTAGTGAATCATATATGGTTTTGGGAAATGAGGTACAATGCGATCATTAAGACAGTAGGTCATATGTATGGTTAAGTAGTGTTTCCTTTTATAAATTATAATTATAAAAATGAGGTAAGTAATATTATTTCATTAAATTGTAATCATAATGTAATAAATAAAAAATTATTACATTATATATACTTATAAACACCACACATGGGTTATGGTTAAGAAAAGGGAGAGTCGCATCGATTTGTGAATGTGGTAATCCACACATACCCCAATGAGGTTATCATGTTTCAGTGAGTGAAAAGGTACAAAAAAATAATGTTATCATTTGATATTTATTAATATGTCATTAATGTCATAATATTATCATTTATATACCATATATTCATTAACATTGTCCTTAATATCTTCGATGTAAAGCATTAGTGAAAAATAAATCACAACCCTTCATGAGGTGGTAGTCCTCCGTACATAGAATTGACATTATCATATCCTATACATAATAAAAATTAAAAGGTAATGTATGAAATAATGACTATAGAGGTATAATTATGTTATATTTTTGACATATATACGGTATATACTCTTATTATCCCACCATTATAGGTATTAATGGAAAAATAAATGACATTGGTTTGTGAGGTGGAAATCCACCGTAAAGACTAATGATGATTTTGTAACAAATTAAGTTGATGTTCAGATGGTTTAGTGTCATTATCATAACATAATAATTTTATAGTATATAGAATATACTTTTTATTATTTCTAATGGTTTAATATGAATTTATGTAGGTAAATGAAGATATAAAATAAACAGTCCTCATTGAATAATGTTGCCTCTTCTTCTGGTAACCTAATTCTATATTAACAAAAAGAATTCATTTTATGGATTTTGGAAAAAAATTAGGTATTACAATTTGATAATATAATATTTTGGATCTTAAGTCAGCATCATATATTTAAAAAAAGTTTTCATATCTAACTATGAAAGAATGATTGGTGGCATTTTATAAATGAGGTGAGTGGACTCTTGGAAATTTTGTAAATTAAAATGAAGGGTCATGTTTTTCACATGAAAAATGGTCAAAAATGAATATTTTTTCCATTGTGAAATATATTGTTGAAATATTTATTAAAACAATATTTTACACAAGTTTTTAGATCATTTTATCCATTATGTTTTTAGTTTAACCCCTTAGTAAATCATTTTTACCGTAACCAATATTAATAATATAACTATTATTTGAATTCATTAAATTAAACAATTATCTTTACCTTATTGGGTGTTATAAATTATTCTGATTAAAAATAACTAATATTGTTTCAATTTCTATCTGTACTAGTGAAAATTTTTAATTTATAATTAATCCCACAGATGTGATGAGAATAGAGGTTTTCCTTGATAAAATGTTCAACAGTTATAATTTTTTTATGTTAAAATTCAATATGAAAATAATTTCAATTGAAAATATTATATTAATATAAATATATTTTCAGTAATTATGATTTTAAACCAATTTAAAATAAAATATAACTATATAAATAATTAAATCTAATAGGAAACATTCAATAAAAATTCATTATTTTTCATTATTCATTTAAAAATAAAAATTTTAGATAAAAATAAGAAATTGAACCATAGATAATATTTACATGAAGATTAAAAAAATTAACTTAATTTTTCAAAAAAATTAGACATAAAAAAATTAAATGATTTGGGCAAAAACGAGTGAAAACTATGTTAAAAATAATATTCTTTTATTAATATTTTTTATTTACTGTTGTCTCTTGTTTAGAAAAAATATACGATTAATGTTTATCATTTGGTAGAATATATAATACATAAAGGTAATTTTATTTATTTAACGAATTTTATGTAATTATTTTTTTATGTTAATTAATTTTTTTCATCAAAATATATTTGAGAAAAATATTTCATTTTTTTCCAAATTGTTTTTCTTCTCATTATTAATTAATTGGTCATCAATGAATTAAATTTAAATAAATGTATAGAAAATTTATTTTCATAACGTAGTTAATAATATTCATATAGTGAATTATAATTCCTAGGTGATAACAATCATGTTAAATAATAATATTTTTATGGTATGTTACATTTCTTTTATACCCAGTGTTGCATGTAATGAAATAATAAATCCGTTTTACATGTTGCACTAAATATCAAAAATAAACAATTCATTTTATAAAAATATTACTAAAAATATCAACGTGTTACATGGTATGGTTGTGTATTTCAATAAACATGAACTTCTCCCATAAATATTTCACTCAAGTTTTTCTTAATGTATTTCATCTTGGGCTTGGTCAAAGGAAATCCCAGTGATTACATCTACCTCAAATGATCCTATGAATTGGATTCTTAGGGTATGATCCTTCAGTCCAAGGAAGATTCTTATTTTGTCTATACCAATTGGATTTTATCATAAAACATAAATTATACTTATTATAATTGTTAATATAAACATTTTATATTAATAATTTTTAATATTTTTAAATTTTTTAATATTATTTTAAATCAATAATTACATATTTTATTATATTCACTCTTAACCAATTTAGTCAATATAATTTCAATATATAAATTTCTAAATAAGCACATTATCCATTCAAAAAGATAATTTCATTATTAAAATTTTGTGTCACTAGAAACTCTCTCTAACCATCAGTTAGAACCCTCCCACTATGATATTTAGCAAGTATCATCTATGATGAAATAATTTTTGAATAATGATAATATTATTGAATAATTTTACTAATGTACAACTCCATCAACATATTCTAAATACATAATTCCAAAACATAAAATGTTTTATTTAAAAATTATTTTCATTACATATAAAAAATCTATGTTTAACATCATTATCCATGGGAAAATTTCAATAAAAAAATTATTCAAAATATTTTTGTAAATAGTGTTACTATTTACATTTTAATATAACAACACATCCTAATACTATTTTAAATTAATTGAAATTCCTGATATTTTGGTAAATAAATGTAACTATTTAAATTTCACATATCAATATTTTCTCAAATATTTTTGTATATATTAAGTCTAAATAAAATTATATTTCAACTACATTAATGATTTTTAAATATTTTTATATAAATTTCATGATAATTAAATATAACCCTCCAATGTTTCTTTTCCTAATGATATCATAATGTGTTTTGGATATTATGTGAAAAACCCCCTTAATTTTATAATGGAATAGTATTTTATATTTTATCATTCATATTATCTAAAATAAATCATATTTCAACATTCTATTTACACATTATATTGTTCTAAAATAATCATGTAATGATGCCCAAAATTCATTGTGTTATGAAATAACTCTTATTTTTGTATGGTTGAAAAAGTTTCTATATAAAATATTTTTCATATAATATGATATATTACATGTGTTAGGAGTACTATCTATGAAAAAGAAGGATTTATTAAATTATATCACTAATGGGAACACCTTTACTTCTATTTTCACAAACAAAATAGTATATAAACATTATCATGGATAAAAATAAGTAATATTTGTAAATTTTTTAAAATATTTTTCAAAGAATTTTATGAATCATAATAAATATTAATTTAATTAATCATATTATAGATTTGATAATAGAATTTTTTAAATTAATAATTTATCCTATTATATGATGGTTATGACTTGAAGATAAGAATCCATTATATAGATCCACTATATATTTTTATATTGAATTATATTTTCATTATTGGTGTATAACTCTTTTATTCATCATTTTAATTCAAAATACAAACTCTATTAATTCATAACTAGATTTTCATGGCTGTAACTATTAAAAAAAATTAAATCCTATTTTTTGGAGATTTACTCTTCAAAACTACAGAATTTTTTTCCATAACGTTGATAAATATCGTGGAAAATCTATGGTATTTCAAAAACACAAATTGGTCTCTCGTAAGTGTCCATTCTATTTAATGATTACTCATAAATATAAATACTGACTTTTTTTTAAAATTACCATTGAAATATATTTTAAGAAACTTAATTAGACTCTACTAATATATTACCATTCATAAGGCCATCTATTATATAATTCTTTTGAAACCCAAATATAATAATTATATGTCCTTTATAATAATCTAGATTAACCTTTTTGGAAATGTTAACACTTAGTTACTCTAGATGGTATCTCTCCTTGACATGATATTTACCTATTTAATAACACATTTTATTTTTCTAGTTATATATAATTTTCTACTATGATCCTCCTTAATAAAATATTGATCTATATTGATTGTTTGAGGATGATTTTATAATCAAAAACATTATAGTTCATCAGATGTTTACCTTGTTTTACTACCACTACTAATAAATTTTGTAATGCCCCGGCCCCAGTTACCCAGATTCGGTGCAATATTTTAATACATTGGCATGATTACAAGGAATCAAGTCCTAAATGACCGATCGGTTTAGCAATCTTGGAAAATAGATTACATACCTGAATGTTACATTACACTTTATTACATACAAAACAACATAAATAATCCTTTATGAATGCCATTATTCCCTTGGATTAACCCTACATATCAATCACAACACACTTCTTGGAATCCTGGGAAAAATAAAACATAAAAGGGGTGAGATAAAACGCTCAGTAAAGGTAAGCAATGCATGTAAAACTTTCATAAATAAGCATAAACATTTGACGAAATGTATAACTAAAACAAAATCCTTTAAAACTTGAACATTAGAAAAATATGTAAAAAAAACATGAAATAATTCCATTTACTTATTCACATGGATATTCTACTAGTCGAATAATCACATGCAATATCAATAACTACTTTCATAATGATGGAATTCATAATTCCAGACAAACATAACCACATAGCCAAGGCCTCGTGCCAAGACTACAAATAATATTTTGTCAAGGCCTCATGCCCATAATCTAGTCTGTCAAATTAGATCTACCGATGCATCGAGGAGCAATAGCGGGCTCCACCTTTCACTTATTAAGTCCAATGCATTCCTCATATGAAAAGGTCTTAACATAATATAAACATTCGTATTAAACAAAGCATACGAAATGTAAATACTTTCTCCTTAAACCATGAATAGTATAAAAATAATAAATCCACAGTCAAACATATCACAATACCATTAACACAATATGGAATATTTGTATCATGATAAATCAACTTCAAAACTAGTTTAAAATCCATCAAAGGAAGTTGACATGGATGAAAATGATTTGTAAAACACTTTGAGGGAAATATCCATTTTTTTGAAAGCATTTAAAAGTCACAAAATTTTGAAAAGAATAAATTTAAAGGGATTTTTAATCAAATTGTCCCATATCACATTCAATCTTTTGTATGTAATTAACATCTTAAAAATATTTATGTCCATATAAATAAATCCATAAAACCCATTTTGATGAAATGGACATTAATGAGAAAGATTTAGAAGAATATATATTTAAAACATTTGAAATGATGTTTTAGTAAAAAAAATTCCCTTAATATAATCCCTTTGAAAACTTTTTCTCAAAACATTGACATGGATAATAAATATTTCACAATAGATACTTATGTAAAAACAACCTCGGATAATAACGAGATTGTGAAATTAACCCCAAACAATTTGGTAAATTACGAAACATACACCCCATTAAAGAGGTATCATACAGTAAATATATAAATGCACATAAATTCAAGTTTATTATACAAAGAATACAATTATGTGTAGTATAAAAACCACAAAAAAGGTAATAGTGGAAATATGGCATGAATCTCACGAGAATAAGGACTGAGATGAAAACCAATTACCTTGCACTTTCCTTTAGTCACAGGTACGTTTAACCACTTGTATGAAGACCGTAGTATGTAATTAAATTATACCAGAACCATATTAATATTTATCATATCATACATTATTAATTTATGACTTTTTTCTACCATTTAATGATAATTTCCATGTTAAATTAACATTTCGGGTAATAATTTCTTTCTTTATTGTACTTGTTTTTACTTGTTAGTCTTGAATGTATCACTTAGAGAATGATTTAAATACATCCAAAATATAAAAAATTATTTATATATCATATATATTTAGAATATAATTATGTATAATTGGTATACTTGTGAAATGGAAAACACTGTTTATTGAGACGGTAGTCCGTACGTACGCATAAACGTTGTTTCCGTTTTCATAACGTATTGAACAAAACTATGTGAATAAAATATATTTAAGTGCATAAATAATTATATATAAAAATATATATATATCTCTAGTAGCATTATTATTTCATATATTACATACTTATTAGTAATCTATATTTTTATAATCGTTGATGAATGTTAAACTTGGAAATGAATCTCATCGCGTCGTGGAGACGGTAATCTATACGTACACACGAACAAAAATATCATTCTCTTGATATTAAAATAATATATAATTGGATGTTACATCATATATAATGAATCCTTATCATTTTATATTTATTATTTACATCAAATACACATCATTTTTATACCTGTCCAAAAAATAATGTATTGAATAACAATTACACCACGATGTGGAGACGGTAAGCCGTACGTACGCACGTATGGTGACATGTAATTAAAATGATGGATAGAATACTGAATATGGTTTAACCATATTTATAATAACATCACAGTATATATAATATACTATAGTTATTTTTTTTATAAAAGAAATAACAAAGAAAGAAGCAGTTGAATAAGAAAGGAACATGAAAAAGGGTTTTGAAAACACTACCTCTTCTTCGGGTTCTTCGTTTTGATTAGATCAAAAGGGATACATAGGTTGGATTTCAGATCAAACTAAATCCTCTAGGTTGAATTTTGGGATGTTGAGAGAGTAATTGGGTAGGGTTCGGCCCAACCAAATGGCTTTGAAGGTGTGATGAATTGGTTAGAAGTGGGGTCCTTTTATAAGGGGGGGGGGAGGGGCTCTTTAGGAACAACATAAAGTATTATTTTATAATAAATTAATATTTGGATTTTAATGGCTTCAAAGTAGATTATTTAATGTTTATGGTGGTGTTAGGTCGAAAACAAATCAACAAATAGGTTTTATATAATTTTTGGTCACATTATTAAACTTATAATTTAGTTTTAACTCTTAGTTAATTAGTTTGTCACTAACCATGTCACTTAGTAATTTTATATTATATAGCTAATAAACATACTATATACTTCCAAGAGACTCCCAAGTGGTACATGAATGATACACCTATCATGATATAAGTAATTTGGCCGAGCCTTATATTTTAGAAATAGAATATCAATTAATAATATAATATTTGTTTTAAAAACTCTTTGATGTCGATTTTGACACTATTGGGGATTTTGATTTTGATAATTTCATAAAATATTTATTACTTAAAACTAAATATATATAACCAATACTAATATGTCATATTATCCTATAAATTTGTTTAATTCATATCAAGTCTAAAATTACATTTTTTTATATTTATAATATCAATTATTTTAATATTTCATTTATTAGGTAATTACTGCATCATCATTGTGTCATAAATAAATTAAATTATTTAATGTCTAAAAATTATAAATAAAATACCATTATGTAGGAAATATTATTATCTTTCTAATGAATATTTATATTCTAATTTATCTTCTTCATAACCATATATTAAAATTGTTTTTGTTATTAAACTTTGATTTTAACTTATTTAACTCATCTTTGAATTAAATAAAAATAAATGTCCTAATCTAATCCATGTGGACCTAAATGATAATATTTTATTCCTAAGATTTTTTTCGGTTGAGTTACACTTATCCAATAGAATTAGGACATGAATTTGGGAAATAAAAATTTAATTTTTACCCTTAATTACCCTATTTACATTTAACCGTCGTAAATTAATGTAAAAAGTTAGTATTCAACAAAAATTATTTTTATCATATTGAACCATATTTTAATCCTTTATATTAACCTTGTATCTCATATTTTTGAAGTTCCACTAACAGAAGTAGTAAAAATATTTTTTATGTGAATTTTGCAAATTCTCCTAGGAGGTGGGTAAAAGACGGTGAAAAGTTCAATAAAATTTTTATATGTCTAAAATTATTATAAACTAACTCAAATTAATTAAATTGAACATATATAAGTAGTCTGTATTTATTTTGAAATAAAAAATTTGTAAATAAAATAAATATTTATTTAAATAAAAATTCGGTTTTAAACGATAATTGAGTGTTTTTCACTATTCATCAAAAATTAAAAGTTTTTAGAAAATTACCATAACATTACCCTAATATAATTTTGATATTCAAAATTCAATAATGAAGTCTATTTTAAAAATTAAAAACATATAAGATTCATTTATTAATTTAAAATTAATTCCCGCTGTCAAAACCAAAAGGTGTATTTTTTAAAAATAATAACAACCAAAAGTTTGACACGAGTTTATGTCCAATTTCAAAGTGAAATTACTTACAATGTCCATCATTGGGTTAAATGGTAAAAATATAATCTATTCATACTTATAAACCATTAAAATTTATAACATAACACTATAAATTATTTTGATTAAAAAAGTTTTTTTCAGTTAGAATATAATATTTTTCACTATTTACCCAAAAATGAATGTTATCAGAAAAACACCAAAACATTATTGAAACTAAATTATTCTTTCCCAATTCAAAATAAGAAGTTTATTATGTCAAATTGAATATATAAAAGTTTCAAATATTGTATTTAAAAAGGATTCTCCATTAAAAGGCGGTAAAATTGCAATTTTTGAAAAATACTTCTTTTTTCTAAAAAAATGAATTTGTTCTTACATTATGTCTATGAAAATCATAATAAGAATTATAAAAATATGAGGTTTATATAAAGTTCAAATTTCAATTAATACTATTCATTACCGATTTTGAACGGCTTGTTTAGTATGTCTGGGTGCTCTTGAAATCGGTGTTGCGTGTAGTGAAAGTTATTGAATTACATTGAAGAAATAACATACTATGAAATCATGGGGTGTTACATCCTTCCCTCCTTCAATAAATTTCATCCTCGCAATTTGAAATTATTTTCCGAAAATAAAATGTTTAAAATAGAAAATACCATTGGTAAAACCCACCTTGAAAATTAGGTTAATAAAATTTAGTCTTAGTAAGAGGAAAAGGGAAATGAATGTGTCACCAAAAAATTATGATGTCAATTCGGAGAAAATTGGTGTAAATTAAAGACATATAATTGGAAGAAAAACATAAATATTTATAGGTAGTTATTTAATTCATCAATCACAGTCAAGTGTAAAATTGAGGGCTTTAAATTCATCAATTGATGATGATTTAAAATACCATCGGTTCAACAAAACATATGGTATTAGGATAACACATTATTTGTTTTTAGATCGTTTCACTAAAGTATAAGAATTAATTTCTTCATAGAATAAGAGAGGAAGAAAAATATATACTTGAAAATTAGAGTTCCATCCTTTAACTAATTTCTACCACAAACTCATATTTCATTCTAAAAGATAATAGAACTTAAAAATAATATTCTATTTATCATATTCATATAGGGTTCAAAAAATATATTTTATAATTCATCTACCAGATTTTTTTAAATAAAAACTACATTATTCAATCCAGCACATCACGTGGGTTAGTGATAGGTGATACACACTTGCCTCCCTTCAGATGCAGGTTTTTGTCTCGCGGCCTTACCGAACGTGACAGGTTGCCGCCCGACCTCTGGGTTGTCCTTTTTGTGGAAATCCAAAAATAAAATTAACAATAGTATCCAATTTCAAACTTAATCCATTCCAACCTTTGGAATTATCCAAAATAATTATATCCAAACTCTCAGTCCAAAGTTTATAAGGAAGTTAAACATAATAAGGAACCTTTTTTCCAGGTAATAACATGTGAATGCCTTCATCGGGTATTCTTTTACAAAACCGCAACATCCTGAATTTACAAAATCAATCATCTCTTATTCCAAAATTACTAACTTATATCAAGACCATATAATCTCAAATTCTCAATGAGATATTACTGCAGTACAATCCTTATTTATCTCAATAATTCATGTAACCAATATACTGTTGATATGACACTTAAATGAAATAACTCTATAATCACAAAATAAGAACCCTAGTCATTATTCATTAACTGAGGTATAATCAAAACATGATTATTATCCAATAACATCATTTTCGGTATACTCTTATGAATGGGACATTGAATCGCGTAGTGTCTCAGCTCCATGCAGATGGAGCATTTTACATTTGAAAAGTTTTTCTCACCCTTGCAATCACGTACTTGGTGTCCATTTTCTCCGCACTTATAACAAACTCCCATTCCCATCAAGCATTTACCAAGATGATTCATTACAATTTTATCACATATTGGAAAATACGTCTTTACCTTATTCCCTTTATCCATATTTCTTTCTACCATCCTTTTCTTCTCTAGCTTCCCTTCAATGCCATTGGATTCAAAGAATTCTTTAATGATCTTATTAACACATGATAATATTTATTCATATGCTGATAATACATGGGAGACTATTTCTTTTCTAAATGTTGACTTAATACCACGAATGATATGAACCTTCATACTCTTTGGATCATACGTATTGTTGGAGTTATCATTCATTCTACTGGGTGCCATTTCTAAAAAATGGCATACACTAGGTTTGTTTATGAATCGAAATTCATAATTACAAACATGTAAAATACATAACGTAAATTGAACAGATTATGGATATAATCCATAATCACAAAAATGTTTTCATTGAGGAGGTATATACTCATAAACCCTTCATAATGGTTTGTAAAGAAAACGATAATTATCCTAAGCATATCCCCTAGGAGTGTCGTAACCAAGAGTGCATCAAAGCCTGTTGTTGTGCACCAGTTCCCATTCGACTCAAGCTCAAAGCAGTGTTTTCGGGTTTTACCCCTAGGTACATCTATGCCAGAGCCGCCTATATCTTCTCGTAGTCAGACAGGGATGTATTTGCCTGGAAAACTCAAAAAATCCTTACATTACCAAAATTCTAGTATGTTATTCTATACTAATCTTCAAAGTCAATCTTATGGTAATGTTCTCTAATCAGATTTTATCTAAATCATGTATCCAAGGTTATTACTAAACTTCTTCTGATACAAACTGTAATGCCCCGACCACAGTTACCCAAATTCAGTGCATTATTTTAATACATTGGCATGATTACAGGGAATCTAGTCCCGAAGGACTGATCAGTTTCGCAGTCTTGGAAAATAGATTACATACATGAATGTTACATTACACTTTATAACATTCAAAACAAAAAAAATAATCCTTTAAGAACGCCATTATTCCCTTGGATTAACCCTTCATATCAATCAAAATACACTTCTTGGAATCCTGGGAAAAATAAAACATAGAAAGGGGTGAGCTCAAATGCTAAGTAAGGGTAAGAAATATAGTTGAAACTTTCATAAATAAACATAAAAATTTAAGTAAATATATTACTAAAACAAAATCCTTTAAAACATGAACTTCATAAGAATATGGAAAAAATAAAATGAAATAATTCCATTTACTTATTCACAAGGATATTCTACTAGTAGATCAATAACCACTTTCAGAATGATGGAATGCATAATTCCATACTATAATAACCACGTATCCAAGGCCTCATGCCAAGACTACAAATAATATTTTGTCAAGGCCTCATGCCAAGACACTAGTTTGTCTCATGAGACCAACCAATTCATCGAGGAGCTATAGAAGGCTCCACCTGTCACTTACTAAGTCCAATGCATTCCTCATATGAAAAGGTCTAAACATAACATAAACAATCATATTAAAACTAGAATACTAAATGTAAATACATTCTTCATAAATGATGAATGATATAAAAATAACACATCCACAATCAAACATATCACAAAACCTTTAACACAATAAGGAAGATTTGTATCATGATAAATAAACTTCAAAACATGTTTAAAATCCTTCAAAAGATGTTTACATAGATGAAAATGATTTGTAAAACTCTTTTAGGGAAATATCCTTTTTTATTGAAAACATTAAAAAGACACAATTTAGAAAGGATGAAATTTATAGAAATTTTTGAATCAAATTTTCCCATAACACTTTGAAACTTTTTAAATGAATAATATTTTAAAAAAATTCATTTTTATATAAATAAATCCTTAAGAACCATTTTGAAGACATAGAAATTAAAGAGAACGATTTAGACGAATAAATATTTAAAACATTTGAAATGATTTTTTAGTAAATAAATGTCCCTTAAAATAATCCCTTTGAAAACTGTTTCAAAAAACATGGACATGGATAATAAATATGTCCCAGTAGATACTTTAGTAAAAAAAAACTCGGATAATAAAGAGACTATGAAATTAACCCTTACCAATTTGGTAACTTACGAAACATATATCCCGTGAAAGAGGTATCATACACTGAATATTTAAATACACATAAATTAATGATTTTTACACAAAGAATACAATTATGGGCAGTACATACACCTCAAAAAGGTAATAGTGGCAATATGGCATGAATCTCACGAGAATAAGGAGTGAGATGAAAACATGTTACCTTCCACTTTCCTTTAGTTGTGCGTAAGTTTAATCACCAGTATGAAGACCGTAGTATGTTATTAAATAATACGAGAACCATATTCATTTTTATGATATCATACATTATTAATTTATTACTTTTTACTACCCATTTAATAATAATTTCCATGTTAAATTAACATTTCGGGTAATAATTGCTTTCTTTGTCGTACATGTTTTATCTTGTTACTCTTGATTGTATCACACATAGAATGATTTAAATACTTCAAGAATATAAAACATGATTTATATATTATATATATGATGAATATAATTATGTATAATTTGTGTATTTGTGAAATGGAAAACATCATTTATGGAGACTGTAGACTGTACATACACATAAACGTTGTTTCTGTTTGCATAACTTATTGAATAAAACTAATTGAATAAAATATATTTAAGTACCTAAATACTTATATATATAAATATATGTATCTCCAGTAGAATTATTATGCCAAATATTACATACTTATTAGTAATATATATTTTTATAATCATCGATGAATGCTGAACTTGGAAATGAATCTCGTTGCCTCGTGGAGATGGTAATCCATACGTACGCACGAGAAAAAATATCATTATTTTGATATCAAAATAATATATAATTGGATGTTACGTCATATATAATGAATCCTTATCATGTTATATTTATTATTTACACCAAATACACATCATTATTATGCCCATCCAAATAATAATGTATTGAATAACAATTACACCACGACGTGGAGACGGTAAGCCATACGTACGAACGTTTGGTGACATGTCATTAAAGGATGGATAGAATACTGAATATGGTTGAACCATATTTAAAGTAACATAACATTATATATAATATACTGGAGTTATTATTTTAGAAATAAAATGACATCGAAAGAAGAAGATGAAGAAGAAAGGAACTTGAAAAGGAGTTGTTAAAAACATTACCTCGTCTTCAGGTTCTTCTTTTTTATAAGATCAAAAGGGCTCCATCGGATGGATTCCTGATCAAACTAAGGCCTCTAGGTTTAAGTGAGTGAGGTTTATAGAGTAATTGGGTAGTTGGTTGCAGAACCAAATGGCTTTTAAGGTGTGAATAATTGGATAGAAGTTGCTTTCTTTTATAAGGGGGAGGATGGTCTCTTTTGAAAAAACGTAAAGTATTATTTTATAATAAATTCATATTCGATTTATAATGGATAAAAAGGGTATTATTTAAATTTTATGGTGGGTATAGGTCTCAAACCACTCAAAAAATAGGTTTTATACTGGTTTGGGTCACCTTATTAACCTTATAATTTAGTTTTAACTCTTAGTTATTTAGTTTGACACTTACCATGTCACTTTGTATTTTTAAATTATATAGTTAATAAACATACTATATACATCCAAGCTACCCCCAAGTGGTCCATTAATGATACACCTATCATGATATAAGTCATTTGGCTATTCCCAAGATTTTTATGAATATAATATCAATTAATAATATAATATTTGTTTTAAAAAATCTTTTATGTCAATTTTGACACTATTGGGTATTTTGTTTCTGGTAATTTCATAATATCATTATTACTTAGAAAAAAATTTATATAACTAATCCTAATATGTCTTATTAACCTATTAAATTAGTGGAATTTATAAAAAGTTTTATATTACATTTATTTTGAAATTTATAATATCAATTATTTTAATATTTCATTTATTAGGTATTTACTGCATCATAATTTTGTCATAAATAAATTAAATTATTTAATGTATTAAAATTATAAATAAAATACCAATATGTAGGAAATATTTTTATCTTTTTAATTAATATTTATAATCGAATTGATCATATGTATAACTCGATATGAAAATTGTTTTAGTTATTAAACATTGATTTTAACCCTATTAACTCATCATTGAATTAAATAATAATAAATGTCCTAATCTAATCCTAGGGGACCTAAATGATAATATTTTATTCCTAAGGTTTTTTTGGCTGAACTACACTTATCCAATAGAATTAGGACATATATTAGGATAATAATAATATCATTTTTACCCTTAATTACCCTATTTACTTTTAACCGTGGTAAATAAAAGTAAAAATTTACTATTCAACAAAAATAATATTTATATTTTTGAACCACATTTTACTCCTTGATATTAACTGTGTCTCTAGGATTTTAGAAATTGCACTCATAGAATTTGGTAAAATTAGGTTTTATATGAATTTGCAAATTCTCCTAGGAGGTGGGTAAAATACGGTGAAAAGTTCAATAAACTTTTTATATATCAAAAATTATTATAAACTGACTCCAATGAATTAAATTGAACATATATAGGTAGTATGTATCTATTTTGACATAAATTATATTAAAATAAAATAAATTATTATTTAAAATAAAATTTGGTTTTAAACTATAACTCTGTGTTTTTACTATTCATAAAAAAATAAAAGTTTAGAGAATTATACCAAAAATTTACCCTAAGCTAATTATGATATTCATAATTAAATAATGAAGTCTATTTTACCAAATTCAAAACATATAAGTATCATTAATTAATTTAAAATTAATTCCCGCTGTCAAAACCAAAAGGCGTATTTTTAAAAATAATAACAATCAAACATTCGACACTTGTTTATGTACAATTTCAAAGTGAAATTACTTACTATGACCATCATTGGATTAAATGGTAAAAATATCATATATTAATACTTCCATAAAATTAAAATGTAAAATTAAACACTATAAATTATTTTGATTAGAAAAGTTATTTTTAGTTAAAAAATAGTATTTTTCATTATTTACCCAAATATGAAAGTTATCGGAAAATAGCAAAACACTATTGAAACTAAATTCTTATGTCTAGATTCTAAATAAAAAGTTTATTTTGTCAAATTGAGTATATTAAAGTTTCAAATATTGTATTTAAAAAGTCTTCTCCCTTAAAAGGTGGTAAAATTGCATTATTTGAAAAATACTTCTTTTATCTGAAAAAATGTATTTGTTCTTAAATTATGTCTATGAAATCCAAAATAATAATTATAAATTTATAAGGATTATATAAATCTCAAAATTCAGTCAATACTATTCATCACCGCTTTTTAATGGCTAGTTTGGTTTGTCATGGTGCATTGGAACTCATTGTTGCGTGTAGTGCAAGTTATTGAATTATGTTGAAAAATAACATACTATGAAATCTTGGGGTGTTACAAATTTTCTTTAATAGACTTAAAATAAAATTATTAAAACACTTAAATTCTATAATAGACATTATTGGACTAAAGTTACTATTTAATAGTGAAATGATTTTATTAGAGTGTTCATCTCACAACACTGATATTTAGGATGATTATCAACCCAATATTATCATATATATATAGATAGATAGATATTAGGGATAGTTGAGTAGACAACCCTTTTACAAGATAATTCTAAGGATAAGACTAGAATTATTCCTCTTGTATCATTTCTCATAGGATTTCCAAGCAATGAATCAATAGAGGCTCAATATGGGATTTTATATCATAATCTTTTTGAATAAAAAATTCATGCAAAACTTGTATAATACACTCCTTGGTCACCCATCTGTACTATGGATCATTTTTTAGTATTAATGAGTTATTGATATGTTCTACAATAGATATAATCTTTCATTTATTATTATTTTAAGATATTTTATTATCACTATCTTATCATAGATTATTTCCACAGTAAATGCATGTTTCAAATGATTTATTTTTAAACACATTTTATCTGTGAAATTAAAATGACCAAACCATATTTATATGTCTATCTTTACAGTACCCGAAAAATATGTTAATCACCCAAAAATAGGAGAAAAAGATACGTACATATATATCCATCTTCTAAATAAGGTGATTTAATTATTCCTTTAATTGTTAAAATTATATGTGATTGAAAATATTAATATTATTATTCCATGTGAAACATATTTTAAACCCCATCATTTTTAGTGTTAGCAACAAGATTCAAGGACAATATTATGTAAAAGCCAATGTTCCAATTCATTGTTATACAACACTCAATATAAAATCCAATTAATCATTTTGATACAGACTAAAATTTACACTTTTTTTGACAATTATATTATTGAGTGGTTCTGGACAATGGAAACGACACATAGACATGGTCATGGTCGTGATAAATACTAAAAAATACCTATTCGGGCCACCATTTCTAGGTAGGGTGTTGTATTTTTCCAACATTTATATATTTGGGTATTGTATCTTTATCAATTAATAAAATTTAGGATATTAAAGATTGGGTTGTTTGTAAAATAAATTAGATGTTCATAAGACATGGATTTGTGTGGAAGGGCATATCCAATAACACAGGGACCAAGGATTTTAGCAAGGACAAGAGTTGAAATAATGCATGGTTGAGTTAACATGTATGTGAAAGTTTTCTGATGAGACCATGGTGAGGTAGTGCACCCTACCTAAATCAAATTATTATTGGACATTAGCATGGGAATTAGACACACTTTATTCCATTCCGTTTGAAAAATTTAAGGGAATGTCATCCGTTATTGATGGGAATGTCTAGGTTATGTAAGGGTTCACCCTCGACCCAATTAAATATTTGTTCTCTTGAGAAAATAAGTAAAATGATAAATTAAGGAGGAGGATATTTATAAAATATATTCAATAAATAAATTCAATCTAACACCATGATTATGTACTACGGTCGATTTGAAGAAAAATAAATCCAATATAAGATTATCTATTTTATAATCTAAGGTTTAAAAATTTATAATTATCTATTCAAAAAACTATATCATAAAATCACTCAAAATATATACATTTTATATTCATCAAAATTTAAAAATGGAATAAGGTTTTTAATTCAACTATTGAAACATGAGATTAAAATTTATTATCAATTCATAATTAATATAAAATTATAAAGATATTTTAATTATATCTATTCATTATTCATATTCAATAATAAATTATATAAAACAATTATATTCATTTAAAAATTTAATTCCAAAATTTTATATATTATTTTCCTTAGTTGTTAAATGCATTATATTTAGTAACCCAATTCTTGTTTTGTAACCATATTAGATAATATAAATTTCAAATTATTAAAATTATATAGGAATTGAGAAAGATTAATCATATAAACAAATTTGATGTGATATTAATAAATCATAAATGAACTATAGCTCGATATATTGGGTTTAATTGTTATTAAATATTAATAAGAATAAAATATATATTTTATTTAATTTTTCTCTACTTTTTTATTTTATAATCACTAAAATATAACCCAAATGATAACTACATATTTAAATTTTCAAACTCATCTGGATTGAAATATAATCATAATAAAATATATTTTTCATATTAACAACTAATGATTAGGAATATGTAATAAAAAATGTTTCATAAATATATAATAATTAATTATGATCCCTTTATAGTTAACTAATTGATAAATTATTTTTAAATAAATATATATCCATAATTATCACTTTACTAATTATTTTAAAAAAACTAATAGATAATCTAATTTAATTGATAATTGAATTTGAATTGTTTTAACCAATCATATTTTATTAATTTACAACAGTTAATGAATATTAATCAAAATAAAATACTATGATAGAGTGATATCATATTCCTTGACTGGAAAAAAAATGTTTAACAGACATTCTTTACATTGTTTATTGATAGCCTATTCATTGCCAATATTTTTATGCATGCTATTTTAATATTTATAAGGATACCATATTATGGATGTTATAAACTATTTTGGAAAAATGTTGAATGAAAATTGTATGTAATGATATCTCATTATCTTAAGAATTTATTTGTTTAAATAAATTTTGTGTTTTGTGTTTTTTTATAATACAATAAAAAATAATAATTTTCTATTAAACATTCCATTGAATGTCCTTATATCATTTTTTGAGGGAGTAAAATGACATGAAATAGGATTTTATAACTCTTCATCTCCATCAATATTAACAAACCCTAAATTAAGGGTATGATTGGATACCACTACTATGTTTTGTAGAGATTTATCAATGGTTTTTTGATTCAATAAAACTGATAATAGAATCTAATAAAAATAAAAATCATCATTGATAAATGAAAAATATTTTTATTCATAATAGTGAATTATGAAAGAAATTATTACTTTATGCTAAAAACCCCCACTACATCGTCACTATAAGTTTTTTATAATGATAAAAGAGGAAACAAATTATAGGATTATTCCATATTTGTTTTATCAATTTTATTACTTGAGTCAGTCATTGAATATGTGGGCATATCAACTTCACTATATTGTTACAATGACTCTCTATGTAATGATTTATTAAGAGAAAGAATTTGGATGAGAGTGTTTTGATATAGGATTAGGTTTTCTATCATGCATATAAATAATTTATGGTATATGTATTTTTAAATCACTCTAGGATTCTCCTTTGACATGTTCAAATTTACCCATGTGTAAAAATTCCCCAATAAATTCCATATATGATTCGTGAAACATTTTATTGGAATCTTCTCTCATATTTATATCATCTATAATGATTCATAAATGAAAACACCAATTAATATATAAATAGAATATCAATGATTAGGAATGATCTGTTAGTTTGATCATAGTTATTAGAGTGTTTTTTCTAAATGATATAGATATCCATACTATATGAATACTTTAAAATAGAACATATTTATGTACTACGACACATCCTTTCATACATTATTTTTTTCGGGTAGTATAATTTTATCAAACATAATGGTATTCATTAAATCCTACCCTATTATTGAATATTTAATTTACATGAAATCACATTTTTTTTATTATAATATCCTCTAACCCATGAATATAATATATCCCCTAGAATAACATTCAAATTATATTTATTGAATGTATTTTTTTCAAAAAAAATACCAAATTATATATTTTAAAATAACATGTTTATCTGAATATTTAATATTTTAACATTTTATTTAAGGTTGGCCCCATAATTTTATAAAAATAATATAATATTTTTCTTAGAAAAAACATCAATCATTATTAATTCATAGGAAACATCTTAGATTCTTATAATGCAGAATTGACCCCCGCATCCCATTAAATTTATATAAGCTCATAAAATTATCTTCATTACGGTACTCCTTACCATCAACCAACAAAATAAAAATTATTGCACATACTTAAATTACAAAAAATAAAGAGAGTGATGTTGTGGATACTATAGAAAAAAGAACTCACATAATCATTAAATGAGTCTAGGGTGGGGTAGATGATTGTATTCCCTGTATTATTTGAGAAAAACCATAATGACCTTGAGCACAAAAACATACATCAAAACCATTACCAATTGACAAAAAGACCAGTTAAAAATAGATATTACACCAACTCTAATAAAAATTACAAGTAGATAACCCAAAAAAATAAAATATTAACTCACATCAGTTCAAAAATTTGTTACTCAATTCAATACAGGACTCAAATCTAACAAAAATGGGACAAATGGTCTTCAATGGTTCCCATCTATTAAATTGGGGTTTTGATAAAAATGATTAAATTTTGACTACTATTATTTGGATATCAAATTTATATTTAAATATAAAATTTATGGATTCATAACATGACTGGTCAATTTCATGAAATGATGGATTTTTTTAAGAACATGTCCATTAATATTACCATGATTTACCTTTCCTTCCTATAAAATATATCAATATAAAAACTAAAACATCATGAATCTAATTATGTACCAAATATAATTTGTTTCAATTTTATATTTCCCTCTAAAAAACAAAACCAATTCTTAAAAAAAACAACTATATAATAATTTCACCATGTGGACACCTATAGTAAAATGGATGAATAAATATGTTATCCACCTAGGAAATCACAAATCGATAGATGTGACCTTTTCCATATTGACAATTATAGAAAATCAAATAATCTATAAAAGATGATTCATTTTGTGACAAATTATACTCACAAAAAGAGACAATCATACATAAGAGGAACATAAAAATTAATAGTTTCTTAGTTGTCATCTAAAAAACCCCATGATAAAATGTATTCAGTGTCATGAAACTATGATCAACACATGTCAAACCATCACCAAACATTTGGATCGATATGTTGTGGTATAATACTCAAGTGAGTTTCACTGCATAACATTATTGAACATTTCTTTAAAAAATTATTTTCTAGTATAGAAATTATGTTAAAACAAACAAAAATCATTCCATGTCACAAATATTCCATATGATATCATAGTATTATCATCACATAAATTTATAACACAATCTATTGTCACCTCTAACACACAAAAAATATAATTCAATGTCTCATGTTTCTCAGCTATAATATTGGATATCACACAAATGATTTTTATCCTTAATAAAAAAATTGATACCATATGAAAAATAATATCCAAAAAAGAACTCCCTTCTTATGCCCTTAAAAGTAAGATAACACCATTAAGATGACACAATAGAAGATAAGAGGGAAAATTAAAATTATGAAGAACTAAATAATCATAAAAATATACAATATAAAGTCAACAATCTCCAAATCTATTTAAAACATTATTTTAAATAACTTTTGGAACTAAGAATGAATCTAAAACTCATTATCCCATGAATAATAAAAAAAGCATTATATGCACAATATTCAAAGCAAATAAATGACGTACATACACAACACCATATATCAAATATCATGAATCCCATATAGCCACTCTACAAACATCAAAACATCATGTACATCCAACTTTCACCTATAAGTGAACTTGTCATGACCCAACCCTACCCGGGCTGGAGCCGCAACTACTACAAGCCCACCTCTATAGGACAGGGGATGGCGACAAGTGCCGAAGGCTAAACAACTCAGGGAGGCCTTTTCCTAAGTACCTCTACAAACACACATCCCACTAAATGAAGAAGTGTAGAGTAAAAAAGAAAAGTAAAGTACTGACTGCTATATATAAACCACAATGTGCATCGACCTCTAAATAGTAAAAAGTAAGAGCTGATGGTAAAATGAAAATAAAATGGAAGAACACGCACCCAACCAGTAAAGTGCCACAACCCGGAAAAAGGTAAAAAAATTAAATCATCTAGAAGAGTCCTACACCTGGATCCTAACTATGACCACCGCACACGGTCCATGCTCCCGAACTACTAAGATCTACTGATGTTACGACCAACCTGTCCATCATTTTCAAGGGCACACCAAGTGCCATAAAATCCCAAGCAGGGGTGAGTATAAAAATACTCAGTAGGATACCCCGAAGGCTCGAGGGAGCAACAAAGGAGTTACTGAATGGGTAAGCAGTAAATCGAATAGGGAAAAGTAAAGGAGTTCAACAGAGAGTGCAGTAAACTGTATAGCTCAACCCAACATGAGGAATGAAGTAGACACAAAACTTATGACATTCTATGAAACTCACAATTTGATACCTACTAATGGACTGAATATCACACCACTGACCCTTATATAGATAACATAACCCCAATACAGAAAAAATAACCCCAAAAGAGATTATATATACTCAATATATATAGACACAAAACTTATTACTTGCTATGAAACTCACAATTTGATACCTTTCCCATCACATCAGCAATAGACAAACCTCACATAAATTAGCGCATAGTGATGATTTTTCACTAAACACCCATTTGGAGAATAATTTTGAATGATATGACACTACATATACCTTTACCATTGATTCTGACATCTAATTGACCTCCACCTACTTCTTTAATGATGATTTCGGTATCATGTAGTATAAAAAAATCTTATTGCTAGATTCCTCTACCTTAAGATACATCACTATATGATCCTCCATATCTCTTCCTGAACCTTCAAACTCCAAGACTGCATATCCTCATGACATTGTAATTAGTTAATATTTAACTATAATCTATACCTTATGTTTTATTAATTATCAAATTTATTGATCTATAAGAATTCAATCCACATCCTTTTAATAATATTGAAATGACATTATTAGAAGACATACATCATGATATTCTGATCTATGCAGAAAATAAAAATCAACATTTAGGTAGTTTCCCTAAAATATATATGAACAAACTTATATCCATAAATTGATATTATTGGAGATAATGTTTCAATATTGATAACATTATATAGATGAATTATATGTGATCAACACCCCCTTCTTCAATCGGCTGCAACAAAGAGTTAAATAAAAAGATAGATAGAAAAAATTGAACAAGAAAAAAAATTCGAAGATGAAGAATATGATCACTAATCAGGTTCTTGTTAAGGTATTTAGACATCGCGCGACATTGAGGAGTACAAATAAATTCAGTATCAATCATGGTAATTGATTTTAATGGTGATTTTTTCTAAGAAAAATCATACATATCCCTCTAATAATAAACAATGATATCAAATATGATTTCAAAATCTCCAACATTCTTTATAAATTTATCATAAGAACTACTCATTCATTTACAAATCAGAAACTAATACCAACTATGATATAGAGATTCCATCAAAATGAACATCACATATTCACACCATTCATCTGGAAATGTTAACATAGAATGTATGTATCTGAAGGACTTATTAAAAATTCCAAAAATGATGTACTTGACCCTCTACCAACCAGGAGTACCCAAATAATTTTTAATGAAAAAACCATGAACAGTTCAATGAATTATTTAATGAAATATTTCATGCAACCCATGAATATTGTAGGAGAATTTGTAGTAGGAAATGACCTAACATAAAAATGATGTGCATATGAAGATACTAGAATTTAGTATTCTATATATACTCCCACATGACCCTCATCTAATGAATCCAAATTCTAGCTAATTTCTGAAAACCCTTCTATCTCACAAAAATTAATAAATAATGATTTATCATAAATAGGTGGAATGATTCTTTACCATTACCTAATTACAATATAGATAGCCTATACACAACCTCAGACTATAATACACCTTCTCATTTAGACTGGAGCACAGTAAGCGGATAGGTTGTAATGGATAAATCCCTTCTCAATCAAATAGTTGAACTGAATCCTCTACTCCCACGTCTTATAATGAGTCATCCAATATGGATCCATTAAAAATAGTAATAAACATAGATTGAAAACTACTATAAACATCATATAATGGTACCATCAGAAAAAAAAATTTGAAAAACAAATCTGGATTCTCATTGACAAGAATAAGAGAATCCATCATATTTTCTTTATATGATCCAACTAAAAATTTAACTACAAGATAAAAATCATTATATGATTGAATATGAACCATCTTGAGGTTTAACATTCTAAAAATGCTATTTTCTGCCCTTTCATATAATAGAATGCGAGTTTCATGTAGTACCAATCAATGAATGTATGAGAATAATACAACCCATCCATGCTATAGATAAAATGACTTGCATGTATATGAAAAAAATGAATAATAGAAAAATTGATATTTACCTATCATTATCGTAAAATCCTAGAAACATATTTGAAAACATGATAGACCTGTAACTGGAAGGCAGTGATGCAGGCATGACACATACATGCAGTAATGTCGGTATAATGCAGGTAGGCAATGATGCAGGATTGACACAAGAGGATGATGAAAAAGGCATGATCAAATCACGATGCTTCACCAAATCATCAGGAATTTTTTCATTCCATTAGGTCATGTAATTGGATTTATACCCACTAGAACATCTATCCATGAATTAAATAAATATGGTTTTATGGGTGGGATATCATTTCGGTGGTCTATGGCTATCAATTATATCTTATGTGTGTAGTGTGTGTGTGTGTGTATTTAATGTAATTGTACAGCTAATATCCTAATTTATATATTAAAATAAACATAATTTTTATAAGATAATTAGAAGGTTTCCAAAAATACATGGCACTTATATACCTGGAATATCCATCACATAGAACTAACCATTCCCTATAACATTTCCTCTTTATCCCTACTAATAATCACCTTTAGTGATGTGTTCATCTTTATAACCTCACGAAAAAGAAAAACCATGATTTATCCCCTTCCCTGTCAATAAAACCTATAAAAATAGAATTCAATCTTTACGTCTAATATAACCTTTGAGAAACGTGACCATAATATTGAATTGAAATTTGTCAACCTCTTCTATAATGGCAATAATGATTGTTCGGTTACAAGAAATAATGGTGAAAATGGACACTATAGGAGAACCATAATGTAATATATATCAAGTTTGATTCATGAGAAATAAAATCTATAAAAATACATGGTGGATTAATGGGACTATCTACCATTTAGTTTGAAACTCGTCATCCCAAAATCTATCATCCATCATGTATAGAGAGACCACATAGAATGAATTGATAAATTCATATTTACCGAATTTTAAATTTGAGATAATCATTTTGATCTCAACAAAATTGTTTAGTTAATCTTGATATATAATTAATAATAACTAGGTAGCTTGGTAAAAAAACTAGTTATCGTGCATCCCAAAAACCAAAAAATATTGCCTGGTCATTTAAAAATAGATCAATAGAATTGAAATACGGTCCATGAATAAAATCATATGATCCTTGGAACTTAGAATCGTAGATAGATATTGAGATAAACATATTCCCTATCATCATCTAATTATTTTATGAAATAAACTCATTACAGAATTTATTATTGGAATGATTCCAAGAAATCATTAATTCCTCTCACACTCTGATGGAGAGAATCATCCCCACGTATCCAAATTCACTCATCTCGCTAAAAAAAGTGGGAATAAGTTCATTGTCATAGATAATATAGTGAAATATTGTTCTATAGCTAATCCATTTTGTCTTATTTACAAAAATTATGTAAAACCGGATTACAGATTACTAAAACTAGACACCAAAGTAGATGCAACACCATCATCCAATACACATCCTCTTTAGCATGGTAAAAATATTATGATCAATGGAATCATGATGATAAAAATTTTCAGTATGGACCGATGGAATATTATGACTATTTTCTTCCATTGGGTGAAAGAATAAACACTATATCCTAATTAATTGTCATTTAATAAATATCATTTAATTAATGATTCAGTTTTTACACCATAATAAACCGTACTTAAACATAAAAAAATACTCTAAATGAATCTTGTAAAAATCCTATATCTCTATAATATAATCCACATTACCGCAAACATGGTGTTTATAAATAACTATGACCAAGATTCTTATAGCCCTAGTCTATAATCTTTTTTTTCCTTTTTAGCCTCTTATTATAAATAATTGTTTTTGAATCCATATTGTATATTATAACAATTTATTCACTCTATATAGTTCTAATATTTATATTAAATCATAACTGACATACATAACTCTAAAATTACATATTCAAGTCCTACCACCATTGGGAATGACACATGTGTCTATGATGAATTCTATATTGACCCCCAAATCCTTTCATTAATGGGACATTAGTTTGTTATGAGAATAGTGTTCATATTCTATAAATATAGGAGTCATTAACCACATAATTCACTACAAATAGTGAAATAAAAAAGTTTCATTAAATCATAAATAATAACCTAATATCATCGAAATGAATATAAAATTGAATGAGAAGTAACACATCAAATTTGAAACACCAAATAAAAACCCCTATGGTACTAACATTCACAACATATCAATGCCTCAAGATTGTAATATCCCACAATGAAACCAAATATATAATATAATAATAAAAATATATATATTTATATATGTGTCTGAATAAATTTACACTTTATAAGAACTTCACTGGGACCTATTATTAAATTATATAAGAATAATTCATGTGTATCAATAATTAAATTAGAAATACAACGATCAACTAATCCATGTTATATAACAAAAAACCACACTATGGCATACTAAATAAAATAGATCAAAAAACATTAATACCATAGTATTGAATAAATATAGTCTGAATTTAATCCACATTTACTTACCCATATTCTTTACCACATAAATACTATGTTTTGATTGTATTATTACTTTAATAACATTAATATAACAACATTTACATTCCTCACTTACACACCATAACCATATTATCATCACTGGAATATTTCATATAACAAAAGATACAAGATTTTTAATCCATGTCCTTATAAATATAGTCCTTAATGAATATGATTGAAATAAATTTTATATAATCCTTCAATGCATGACCTCTACTAAGTGTTTCATCCGCCCTCATTCTAACAAGCAATCATTATCACATAACATCATTTAAGGTTTATACATTATACATAATATCCTATGTGTAATTACTTCAAACCATTACATATATGATTATTCCATTACAAGATAACAGGTAGGATGGATTAGTGATCTATACATTTATTAGCCAACATGATTGTTTGTGAAAAATAACATAATTCAAAACATTTGAGAATTGGTAAGCTAAGATCAATTGTATATTGTGTCTAATAAATCACTATAATATATAAGTATTTCATAATGATAAAAAAATTCCTACCGAAGAGTATATAAACTTAAAAAACTATTAATACCCATAATAATTACAACATGATAAGTTTCACAATTCATTTCGACTTCCAAAACTACATTACAAGGAAATCCCCTCCACCTACACAATCCGTAGATAATAGAATTATCATTATCCTTTAAAAAGATTAACTATTCATTATTATACCACTATTTATATAATTAAATACATGTTACATCATCAGATCTATTCTTACTAACAGTATTCAATACCAAATTGGAACTATGACATAACATTCACAATTAACCCCTCACAGCCACATCGACTTCCTCAAAAATATTATCCATTTCCACCACACTCACAACAAATATAATTCTATACCACATAATCATCCATGAAACATTTAAAAACCACATTAAAATATGTATACCACTAAAACATCAACAACTAAAAATCCCCATGCCATCCTAGTAAAATCAGTCGTTACACAAATTTCAAAACACAAGACATTAACCGAAACCATCTATAATAATATACAAATAAGACAATTAGAACAATATCTAGTGAATCAAAGAAATCATAAAAGAAAAATAATTATCATAAATCAATAAGATGATCACACTTTATTAATTTGTTTTAAATGAAACAATGTAGGCTTATCTAAATGTCCTTTCTACAATTCAATATTTATAAAAACATAATTTCATTTAAATATATAAATTATTATCATTTAATGGTAGGTAATTCCAAATAATTAATCAAAATAATATTACATATATCATAAAATTAATAAAACCTAAGAACAAGTTAAAACATCTATATTTCGCAAAAACATAGAATCATATAAAATTCGTGATAATCACCACACCCTATAAATTGTTTTTATCCCATTTAAATAGATTTATTAAATAAATTCATACCATAAACCCAAAGTAAACAAAATAATATCACTTCCATAATTTATAAAAATAATCATGTTTTCTTGAATCACGGTCCTGATCCAATGATTCTATATTTTTATTATTTGAACAAGGATAATAATATTATTAAATGACTAAAAAATAATACAAGGAAAACCTCGATGACATTTATCATAGAAATCATTGTTAAAAAAGACCATGAACAAAAAAACTTAAGATAAAATCCATTCATTTAATGTCATAAAATTAGGGAACCAAGAGAATCAAAAATTTAGAATAAGAGATATCCCCCAATTCAGAAACAGGATTATATCAGGAATCTTTGTTTAAGAACATATCCAAGTTGAGTAAAGTAAAAAAAAGAAACACATTTGTTTATATGGTTTTTTTGAAAAAAAATGACTTTTATTAACATTAACAGGATTCGGAATAGATTCTAAAACTAAAATTTATTGATTCATGATGTGATAGATCATTGTCATTCCATGATGGAGATAAATTGCGAAATGAAAAAAATTATTCCCCTATAAACTCATGGTCTAAATTTATAACCCCACACCTCCCATGATTTATACTATGCGACAAGTTTGGGTCACACAATTCCACATGGTCTACTTAAAAAATTGACAACCCTGAACAAACCCAAAATGAAAAAGGAGTACAACAGTGCATGGAATTCTAAAAATAATGAATAATAAAATTAACTACCATGGTATTCACACTATAGTAATTATGAATATTTCTTTATGACTAAATGTATAAATTTAATAAAAACCCACAAAACATTACAAATTCATATAATCTTCTAAAATTATAGGAAACTAATTTCTTAGGATATCCTCATTACCCAAATATAAATATTTATAATCTCATAACCATTAAATAAAATTAATATCAATTACATAATTCTATAACCAATAACCCTCTAATTATGTTTAAGACTTATCCCCAAAAATACATTATAGAAATATCCAATGAAATTTTCATAAAGACAGGAAATAACATCATAATATTGAAAACAACCTAAACTACCACTCAAGATAAAACACACACAATTATTCCAAGAATAAACTCTTCCAATTAAAATATAAACTTATAAAACACCTACCTTACTCTATATTTAGCAAGAAATATTCAATAATTAAAAATAATAAATTAGAATTATATGAAATTTCAATCCATCCGATGATCATAATGAAATGTAATAAATGCATATAAAATTACATATATAGTTCAGGAGAGGAATAACTGAATAATATATAAAATGAATTTAAATACATCAACTTGTTCCATATGATTATAAAGAGGGTTGAAACAATATCACTATAAATAATGTTGTATTGAATAATGTAAAAATTCTGTCCACTATCAACCATAATATGCTACTATAAAAATACTCCACCAAATCCAATATGACCATAGTCAACCTAAAACACTAAATTATCTTTAAATTCTCAACCTTTGTATGTATAATTATCATACAATGGTGAGTATATATATGTATATATCTCGGCAGATTCCTCGAAAAAATTGAAATGATAGAACAATACTCTTACACAAAACCAAAGTACATGGAATAAAAAAATATATACAAAAGGAAAAAATATATAGGATTTAATATCAATGAAAACATCAGGAGGGGGATAAAACAATTATCTATAGCTCTGTTCGATCAAGGATTGTTAAACATAAGTAACCAATGAATTTTGGTTAATGAAATAATTACAACCCTTAATTTTAATGACTTTATTTTAATTGATATTTGAAGGGATAAAATTATTGACTTTCCATTAGTATATTTAATGAATCCTTGTGTGTTAATATTTCTTAATAACTACAACTCATGACATATAAAATTTATATACATCCACTATATCACTCTAAATCTTGGTTGGGTTTCATCACCTCACTATGGAATGTGTCTATTGAAAGAGGGAAATAATACCCCTCCTGAAGAATGTTCAATTAAAAATGAGAATATTTAATACCCAGATACAGAAAACATAACTCATTAAAAAGAACACATCAACCTATATTAGGGGAGGTTCTCACCTGATCACAAAAGGGAGTACTAGTAATGCCAATATAATGGTGGACCTAACTCTCCTTTTGATTGATGGAGTAACCACCACATTCTAGAATGTAGATAACTATCACACTGGTCTATTAAGGATGTACCATAACCCCAAACGATGATATGAAGAATGTGATGTATTGATATTTGGCCACAAGGGGAGTACATGGAGCCAATGCAGTGATGGATATGTCAACAAAACATGTGGATATATAAACTCTACGATTTTATGAATAAAATTTTCTAAAACATTCTGTAAAATCTATCGAGATATGATCGTATGAATTCCCAAAACATATCAATGATGGATTCTGTTGAATAAATGTATTTTACCTTCATGATCTATGTTAATAAAATAATTATAAAATAAAACTTGTATATAGAAAACGGATACTCATGTGTGAATCATGATGAATAACATATATAGTAAAGTACAATTGGTTTTTAGAAGGTTACCTAGAATGTATGACCCTCAACATTTCTATTCATTTATTTTCATATCTAAATCCTTTTGAATCCATCATAAATGTACCTCACTTTGGGTTCATAAATTTTATGACTCATATAGAACATGGAATTGTTATTTTAGAATAATATATCTCATGTAATATATTATATGAAATGAAAAAATAATATATAGTCTCTATTACTACACAAATTTGGTGGAATGTAATTATAGTGACACACTTAGGGAACTAACCAAGTGAAAAGAACATGTTGTACCTATATGAATATATGTTTTAGAAGATAATATAGCTTCTATGTGTGTACTACAAATAAATGTTTCACCACTCTATTTGATATAACGAGATTGTGTGAATGAAACACATGACATTTGGGTGCATATTATTTAACATTCATGAAAATAATGAGACCTCAAATAACCTTTTATCATAATACGTGGCATGTCACCAATTATAGAATGACCTCTCAAAATTAGTTTCTACCAACACATAAATCATCTGAGTTTATATTGTCCACTAAGAAATTTAGTGGGGTTACATAAGATGTTTATTTTTATAGATAACTATATAGTTGATCTTGTGACATGAAATATGTACGACTATGGAAAAATTCTAATATAATAAAGAAATTCCGATGATTCCATACTACTAATTTCCATAATGTGAGGAATGTGGCATCCCCCATAAATGTCCAAATCTCTAATTTAATGCATACACATCATCTACACCACATTTTATGAATAGAAAATACATTATAATAATCATTGTAGAATCCCATAAAAGGAAAAGAATCTCTTATTGAGGATGGGAACATATTAAGTAAAGAATGATTAGCAGTTGTATATCCAAACACTCATATATGATTTTATAATCAATTGAATACATAAAAATGGAAGGGAACAATTTTAAAATAAAACATTATAAAATCTTATTGAATATATTTCAATTGAAAGAGTTTCAATTATCATTTATTAAGTTATCAATTCAATATAATAATATACATTAACACAAAAAAATTCTATAGGGAAATAATCTAAGGATTATTATCAAAATAAAATAAATAATAATCATGGATTCATCATCCCATTTATTAGTCCAGGTTATTGTTTTATTAATTAGAAAATAAAATAATCATGACAGAATGATCAAAGAATTAAATTTTCCATAGAATAAAAAAAATATTTACATAAATTATAAGAAAATAAAATATTACAATTATATAATATGATATCCATCAATTACCTGGATATTTTATGTTGTGATAAATTCAAAAATAGTCCATTTCACATTATAAAATTGATGATAAAAGAATTTTTTTTATTAACACGTGATGTGAAAAAAAGTGTCATATATACTAATATTATTCCATTATCGATACCTAAATATTTTAATATAGAACATTATACATGATCACATGTAAAACATTTGTTTGGAAAATTATTAGTATTCTTTTTGAAAATTTGAATAATATATTTTTACATATTAAAAACAATTTTAAATCAATAAATTTTAAATTATCATAACGGAAAACATTTTACAAATTTATTTTCAAGGTGAAATGTTGTAAACCAACCATGGTTCATAAATCATTGTAATTTATATAAATGATTTAATAGTTTTTCTAAGTTTTTTTCTTGAAAAAGAAATTCATTTTATACTTGATACAAATTTTTGAACTATTGAGGTGTTAAATTTTCTTCTTATTTAATGATTCCTACCAGAATGAATATTGTATTTTTTCAATTATGGGATTAAGGTAGAGAAATTACACCAAATAACTAGGGAATGAGGGTTAAAAAATTTGACTTCCCACATTTATAAATATTTTTCACAATATTATCAACTAGTATTGCCCAATTTTCATTTTCATCTCCACCGTGATGAATTAAAATGAAAATATTGCCACATTTATTATGTAGAGAGAGGGATAGGTGGATGGATTCTTTATTTTCATTGACCCATTCCCAATAAAAGGGGGATGTTTTATAATGATAAAAAATATAGTTAATAATGTATTGTTTCATTTCACGTAAATTCACAATTAATCATCAATAATAAAAAAACATAACATCTAATTCATGTTTCAATTAATTTTATTTTAAACATAATGAAATTTCTCCATTTATTGAAATCCAACTATCAAATATTAATTTCTCCACCCACTTTCTATTATGTCACATTTTGACCATGTCGTCACCTCGATTCCAAGTCACCAAATATGCAAATGAGATTATTTACATATCATTATTTGGTTATAAAATAAGTTTTAATTTATTTTATGTATATATAATTTCTAATAAACCACCAGACCACATATTTTTTCATCACCAATTAATATCATAATGTTATAGACACCCAAATGATAAAATATTTTATACATTTGTTTCCATTTAGGATATATTAATATTATCCATCTTTGGATACAATTTTAATTATTATATAATTTTCAGTTACCCTTTATAATTTTATATTATCACAAATTAACAAAAATTCAATATAAATATGAGAACTATATTTGGAGATCCATTTAACCATCATACATTTCTTAAGGTCATAATCATAGAAAAGTTTGCAATTTTTCCCCAACTAAATACATGACACATGAAACTAATGTGATCTAAATAAATAATTTTACCATTTGGAATATCAGAGTACACTGATGTAGTCTCACATTTCCATTATCACTTCTTGAATTTTTTTTCTCAAAGATCAAATCCACATATAAATCATGTTAACGATATATCACCTAGGGGTCCTCCAAAACATATTATCAACATACATGTTATACAATTTTTATTCCATTGGCACTTCCACCCCTAATGAAAAAGTTCTTTTTTCCAAATAAAATTGCACCACTACCTGGAGTTTTTATTTTCTGATCATAAACTACTATTAATATGAAAGAAGAATATTTTTCAAGAATGTAATAAGGGTTAGTGGAGTATTAAAGGGGTTTTTTGATACTCCAATTATATCTATAAATGAATTAATTGACAATACATTTTTAAATGAACCCATTATAGGAATTTTTCCCCTAATTTATGAATAACAGATCAATTTATGTATAAAGAATTTATGAATATTAAATTCTTATAGCATGAATTTTTTATTTTTGATATTGATCATTTGGATGGTGAGGCAGACCAATTGTAGACATTTATAAAATAAGAGAGGATGAAAATGAAGATGAATTATAAAAATTGGTGGAAATTAATAATGTATTTACTAATAAATGTTTTAATGAAATAACTGTTTATGTATAGATATATAATTAGATTATTTAATAAAAAATTGGATGAGTGGATTTTTTCATAGAAAGAAATATTTATAACACTATCAATTTATTCCTCCAGTTGTATAGTTGATCCTATGATAAATGATTGTAATCTCATCAGTATCATTATCTTATGATTCTTTATTGAATTAGTAATAAGTCACTTTGTTATAAATGAAATAATTTCTCTATTTCTCTTTATAGTGTAAATAAAAATTGAGGATTCTCATATATTGGGTGAAATAAAATTAAAAATGGTTTGATAAATAATCCAATATAATTTATCACACAAAAAAGAATATTAAACAACCTATATGATGAATTTGTTTGAAAAAAACTCAAAATATTAATGAGATTACTCATCACAATTGGTCCTTCCTAACTAAAAATTATCTATGTGCACCAAACAATACCCACATCCAATATCCCATAGCTAGGTTACTAAAACTATGTAATCATTACAAATTTTTTCTAAGACACAACCTAATTTACCAATACTCATGGAAATGTATCTCCATACATAGCAGAGTAATGTGTAATACTAAACAAGTATAATTAAATATATTCATGAACATCCTCTAACCCAAAAAATATAAACAATAAAAGATCCGAAATTATTATATAAAAGTTTCTTAACAATAACTCTAAACTAGATCTATCATGATAATCATAGATAGCATTATCTTTACACAAACCGTGAAGGAAAAACACTAATACTACCACCTCTTACACTAATAACCACCAACATTATTTCAAACTAGATACATATTGAATATTGTATACATTAAAACATACATTATGCTTGTGGGAATATCCCATGCATGAGTTGTTATATAAAACCCAAAATGTGTCTATAAAAACTATATGATGTAATGATCCAAAATACAAAGAGAGTATGCTCAAATCTATAATCAACAGGTTAATTAGTCAGGGAACCCCAAATATTCTCATTGGAGGGGTACACAACCTCAAAGTATGGTTTTTGTTTTCACAACCTTCAAATAGATTTTTACGATCACTAAATATCCCAATATATTATAATCATTAAACTGATATTACATCTCTATAAATATAGTAGAAGATGTCTTTCCCCTAGTTGTGTCCTGAGGACATTGAACCTATTAAAAGATACTTCACCCCATGTGAGAACATTTTAATGGAGTATACTATCATAATAGATAATATATCTCATGGCCTATATTAGAAGAGGGAACAAACCCTATATATTATATAAATATAAGATCATGTACCATGTTCCCATAGAGTATACTTCTTTAAAAACCTATGTATGGTAAGAGGATACCATTCTTCATAGAAGTATAAAAGTGATACATGATCTATGATATATTTTTATTGTTAATCATGTTGGATTACTTTAAAATATACTATTTTTAGTTAGATATATAAAAAATAATTCACTGTAAGGAATTTTACAATACAAGGACTACACAAAGGACTAAATCATAGAAAACGAGAAGAACAAGAAATTTATTATAGGCTACGTGGAATGTATCCCCCAAGCAGTCTCATGACCATGCACTAGGGTTAAAAGTTTTGTGAAAAACTCAACTATAACACATTTGACTCTTCTAACATTGCACGTATTACTGGTTTTGGAACTCAGCATGTTCCCCACTACCTAGTAGTATACCATCTAGTTCAACATAAGGTATATCATTGGTGTATAGAAGAGATCCAAACATTACATAAATGAATACTATTTAATTTAAGATAAATCATATATATATATATCCCATGAATACACAACCTAAAATGGTAAATATTTTCTTTATTTAAATATATGATACATACTTATAATATATTTTGTAATATCTTCAATATCTCCTAACAATATCTTCTTAGACAGTAATATTTGTAGTCATTTCATACTACAAAAAAATTCATCATTTCCAGGGGAATGGAAAATATAAACGTGGTATGACATATTTGTAACAACCCAATGTTTTATAATTGGAATATTTCATTCTTATAATTATGTCATAAGATCACATGTAATCAAAACACAATGATCTACTTAGTACTATGTTACCTTTAAACATAATATTGTCACTACTATGATTTGAATTTTAAAAATCAGACATACATGGTTTCGATGAATGAGATGTTTGGAGCCCAATAAGACAATATTAATTATTATAGAATAGTAATTTACCCTTATGGATAGTAATTATGCCTTTAATAATATTAATATGGCCCTTATGAATAATAATTCATCCAGAATAATTATATTCTCACCAATTAATGTATAATTAAAATTTACACATCATATCAGTTATAATAAGACCATTGTAAAAGTATTTCTATTTTTGTACGATATAAATAATTAATTGATATTAATTAATTAATTAAAAAAATATTTATTTTCCAAAAATGTGTTCATAAATTATGATTTTTATTTATTTTGGTTTTAATGCATTTTTTAATTTTTTGAATCATTATAAAATTAGTTATACTTTTAAAATCTATATTTTTCAAGTAAATTATTATTTTAATTAAAAATTAAAATTAATTATATATAGAAATTTATTTTTTAAAACTGTTGTTCATTTTTTGGATTCTACATGTCGAAAAATTGTTAGGTTGAAATTTTGTTATTTTTCTGAATATACGTGAAATTTTTATGAAGAATAAAATACAATAATTTTCAAATTTAACAAAATACATGATTTATAGGGTCGTGGATTATGTTCTGCTTATATAATAACAATTGGTTTGAGCTCACATGAACTTATTACTATTTTTGGTTATGGAATCATCACTATTTCTGGTCCTAATTGAAATTAATAAACTATGGAATTAAATTTAATGAAATCCCTCCACTACTCCACTAAAAAAACCACCCATCCTTACCCATTCCTTCAATCATCTCAAGCCTTTTGTGTTTCCTAAACTCTAGTAAAATCTCCCCTAAATATCCTACCAACATCCAAAAGCCTTTACTCTCTCCAAAAGATCATATCCACTCACCTTAAGAGTCTCTCAAGGAATATTGATTCAAGTGGTAAATTCCACTTTTCAATTCTTTTACTTTATTTTCAAGTTCATTTGTTTTATTTTCTATCGTTACCCCTCCTCATAAAAATCATATTAGTACTGCAGTAACATACATGTACTATAATATTTTTATGATAATGTGATATTTTTTTAACATATCTCTTTTATAGATCATTTATACTAGTAGTAAAGGCATCATTCCAGATATGTTAATTTACAACATTCAAGAATGATGGGTTTTCAATTTTAATTATCAAATTCAGTTCTAGTCATGAAAAAATTATTGTCATCGAACCTTATTATTAAAATTTTATTTTTTCTTATTAGATGTTCTATAATTATTTTTCACAAATGATATAAAATAATAATAAAAAACAATTTAATTGTTAAAAGAATCGGGAAATTAATCCAATAGTTTATCATTAATGATTTATATAATAATTCATCTTCACTCCAAATAGCTAAATAAATATTACAACCATTTAACCTTATGGATGTTACATAATAAAATATAACACCAGTTTTGAAAAACCGCCCCCATTTTACATGATTCTCTATCAATGAATATATGTAAACTAATCAAAAATTCCAAGAAAACAAACAGACGTGAACACCAAAATTGATCCACCTAACCCATCAACAAGGTCATGAATTAACATAAAAAAGTTATAATAAATTTTTTAAGTATATAATAGGTTCAGAAATTATTAATTTATCAACCTAATATGATTATTCATCTCATTAATATCAACTGGAGAAAACCATGAAACATATGGTAAGGGATCCTCTCAATTTCACATTTAGTCATGAAAGTCCTCTATGTTATTAACATTTATGTGTAATCCATAATTATGGGGTATGATTTATCACATCCAACATACATACCTCATAATTTATATGTGATGATAAACCTTTTTCACTCTCATTATTCCTTATTAATTACACATGATACCTTTCCAATAATTTGTAAGGAATTATATTCGATCCTCCTTTGTACTTTTGGGTTACCTTATGTTCCTTTTACCAAAACTAAGTTATGTTATATTTTAATGTGAAACTTATAAATTATATATACATTTATCAAATTAATTTATCAATACCCTTTCATTTTTATCTTTCAAGTATATAAATTTTTTAATTGATTTCCTACTCAATACTTCAAAATAAGAAAACATGTTTTGACAGAACTTCCTAAATTCATACCCAATTTCAATTTCACTATAATGTCCGATTTATTCCCCCTTTTCCATTATAAAAATATTATTTTTAATTATGAAAACATTCATGGTTTATTTTTGGTTTTATATAAAGTATTTTTCACTTTTATATTTTAAATTCCTTATAGTATTTTCATAAAGCTGCACTAAATTGTTTTAGTGCAATAATTTAATAAATACATTTCTTTCATGTTGTCTATTCTACATGACATAACATACTAATATACACGTATATTTTCCTTTGTTAATTTCCATGTATATTTTATATCCTTTATTTTAGGGAGTATTTTATGATATTCCCATTTGTTAAGCTTTATTGCATGATTGTGTTACCCTATAATTTCCATGGGTAACCCTTATATTTTTGTATGATTCATTATGTACGATTCATTTAGTTGAAAAAAATTAGGAAATATTATGATGGGTGTACCTAGGTATCACTCAAATGCGTTGGGTAATTTGAGTCTCATGAGATGTTATGTGTGACGGTCTAGGGGTTAGCCATGGCTTGGGCTACCTTGTGCAACGGTCATGCCGATTAGCCATAGCTCATGCTAATGTCCTATTTAATTCTTTTTCCACATTATTATTACTCCATGTTTATATGATATTATGTTTATATGATATAAACCTATATGTTACATTCATTTTTATATAATAATGTCATGCCTTTTATCCCTTGTGAAAACTCTATGTTTTTTTGCTTATTCCCTTACATTCTTATTTAGCTCTTCCCCTTGTTCTTGTGGTATGTAGAGTACCCTTTGCAAATTTCAGAGAGTAATTGATGTTAGGAGATCAATTTTTGGATTACATAATGAAATTTTTTATTTAGTCCCATGTTTGCATTTTTATGTACTTAGTTTTAAAGACAGCAGACTATATGATTTTTGGCTTCTACTCTAATGTATAATTATGGTAAAAATCCTGTAAAGTTATTTTTATAATTGTAGGGTTTCTATAGTCGGTATCCTAGGAAGGAATATTTATATTTATAGAGTAGGAATAGAAAATGTTAGTAATAATCCTAATGATGAGACTAAGTATAAGAAAACACCCCTAAATTTTGGTAACTATAATGTATGTGGTTTATCAATAAAATACATCAATATATGGATACAAAAAAGTTAGATGTGCCTCTAATATATATATATATAGGGGTAAAACACAAAAACAACAATTTGAGATAGACCTGAGTAGAATCTCATCCTTGAATGCAGGCCTTGGTTCACTTCTGGTTTGACATTCCATGGGGATATTATTTGATATATTTGTTATCATGGTAAAAACATTTATTAAGGGAATGACAAAAAATTCCATAAGAATATAATTCAAGAAAAAGATCAAGGATATCATATATGAAAACACAACGAGTCACAAGTTAGGATTTAATTCTCCTTTACATGTTTCTCCTATTATGTCATACGTATTTGCTTTTATTCTTCATAGATAAGTATTCAAGAACCCAAATTGTATGTTCTTTTTCTAAGATAATTTTGGGAATTATAAAAACACATTCCAACAACCAATGTGATATGGAATGTGAGGATTTCACAAATGATATGTTGTATATGATGGGAACGTGTGCTCAAAACATTGCAATAGTACATGATAAGTTATCTCATGTTATGAATAATAACTTCAATCATGTGGAAAACACTCCACCTCCATGTTAACCGAATGTTTTCGTTGAATACTTCATGAATAAAAGGCCACCTTTTTTTAGTGGATCTTTCAATCCCTTCTGCATGGAATAATGGATTAACTCTTTTAAAAAGAGATTCTCTATACTATAGTGCTTAGAAGAAGAGAATGTCATGCTGCTGGTTTATCGTTTTGATGGGTAAACTGATCATTAGTTGACACTAATCCATAATATAAATCCCCATGAGGAATTTGATTCCTCAAAATGGGAGAAATTCAACAAAATATTTTTCAATAATTTTTTCCCCCGAATCCACCATCTCTAGATGGAATGATAGGTCCTAGGACTCAAGCATAGTGAAGATGATTCTATCGGGGTGTGGGAAGAAAACAACATAAGGCTTGCAAGGTACACCTATGGATTTTTCATTAAAATCAAATTAAAGGTATATTTCTTCTTTAGTAGACTAATGTCGAGTCTACGAAAAACATTGCCAATTTTAGACATTGAAAGCTATAAAGAGATTGTTTTTTGTTCCCTTATGTTTGAAATAGTGATTGGACACTCTCAATGGTATCACAATCCTTATGATAGATATATGAAAATAAAATATAATGTGGGTAGTTTTGAAAATAAATACCATCATAGAAAGAAGCCTTATCATCCCACGTGTGAAAATAATACGAAGAATCATCTGGGGAACTGTCTACAGAGAACATGGAATTTTATAAAATTTGAAACGTTGTGTCGTCGGGAAAAAAACTGCCGAAGGTATAAGAATAATCCAAATAAATTTGAAGAATAAATGAAGGTTCAGATCAACCCTCATCTTGATGTGAATTATTATAACTACAAGGAGCCTTGGAATTATGAAAATAATTTCCCTAAGATGAGGGTTGTCAGAGGCAATAAATAATAGCCTCCAAGGAAATAATGAATGGATTATATTATCACTACTACTGAGGTGGAGCTAATAAATGATGTGGTGATAGGTATTCTAGTAATTAATTCACGAATAGAGAATTTTCTATTTTTTCTAGTTCTATGCAATATTTCATATCATGAAATTTTAGAATAACTATACAAACAATTCATAAAAAATTTATAGGATAAGTTATCTATGAGAATAGTTAAATGGTAATTTAGTGCGTCCATGGTTTATAACTCCTCTCTGGTAAATGTTTTTGGGTTGAACCACCCATTAAATCTCATCATATATTCTATAGTGGAGTTAGATTCTATATTCGGTAGGTATTATCTATCTTTATACAAGTGCAACTTCAATTGTCGGGATATGGGGATCACTATTCACATCCCAAAATTCCTAAAATTCATTAAAAGAGCAGGGATGAAGATGGATCTTTTTTATAATCATTAAATCAACTGTGGATATTATTTTCTTATGATATATCATGTCTAGATCAGAATATTAACACAAAATATTGAACCAGGCATGATGACATTCCCATCATGAGGGATTACATTGATGTATTCCTTGAAGAGTTTTTCAGTCTTCCTCTTGATCAAGACGTTGAGTTCATAAATAATCTTATTGCTACATCTCTTCCAATATCAAAGAAGTATTATATAATAGCCAACCTAGATCTATAAGAGATGATGAAATAATTACCAACGAAATTGGGGATGTGTTTTATATGCCTTAATGCTTCAACATGGGGTGCAACAGCCATCTTCATCAGGAAAGTGGATTGATCAATGCTCCTAGTCCTTTATTATCATGATATCACTAAAATCATGATAAAGATCATGTGTCCTTTTCCTCTAGTAGATGACATGATCAATCTGCTTCGTAGGACCAATTATTTCTCTATTTTGGACTATCCGTCGGGATATCAAAAATTAAATGAGAGAAAGTAAGATATTGCCAATACTAACTTATGAATTAGGTATGGAAATTTTGACTTCATAGTGATTCTCTTAGGAATAAATAAATCTCCAAAAAAATTTATGTCTATAATTAATTGAGTCTTTAGGGATTACCTCGACAAATATGTGGTAGCCTTTATCGATGATATTCTTATATACATTAAGAGAAAAGTGTAACATGAGGATAACTTGAATACTATTTTAAAGAAATTTCAAATGGTTATGCTGTATGAAAATTAAATTAAATGTGTTTTCCAGGTAGAATATGTATCAATCCTTGCTAATGTTATCCCCATAAATGGGGTATCTATGGAACCATCAATGACAAAGGAAATTGTAGAGTAGACTTGGGAATCATCTGTAACGGAGATGTAATTATTTATGGGTCTAGTCAGGTATTACTAAAAATTTGTTAGAAAGGTTTCAAGATTTTAAAACCCAATGACCTTGCTGACATAAAAGGGAGTAAAAATTGTTTAGACTGAGGAATGTGAAGACTGTTGTAAGGAGTTGAAAAATAATGTTAATCACTGTGCCAGAACTCACTCTACCAAAAAATGGAGAATGCTTTGTGGTGTATAGGGATGCTTAAAATAAGGTCTTAATATTTTTTTCTGATGAAAAATGATAAAGTGATAGCCTACGCCTCACGGTTGCCTAGAATCATTGAGAAAAAGTATCCTACACATTATCAAGATTTCACAGCTATGATTTTAGCATTAAAAATCTTTAGGAATTATCTATATGGGGGGAAGTGTGAGGTATATACTGATTAAAAGGGTATAAAATAAATATTCACACAAAAATTACTCATTTGTGGTAGTGAATATGGATAGATATTATCAAGGATTATGACTGCTCAATCCTCTTCCACCCAATTAAGGAAAATAAGGTGGTTGATGATCTTAGTATAAAAGATCATGCATCTTTCTAAATGATGAAAATTGATATGGATCTATTATTCTTATATTGGAAGAGGATATATATTAGAATAATTATTGGAGGAAAATGATCAATCCTTCTAAAATTATTTCTCAACCATTCTTCATGGAGAAAATAAAGGATGTTCAATGAAAATATGTGGAAATTCAGAAAAGGGAGGATGCCATTAAAAATGGTAAGTCCTCTAAGTTAATTATATATATGGAAGGAATTGAAATGATGGAATCATGATTATATGTTCCTTCTAATCTATAGATAAATAAGGAGATTTTTAATGATGTTCATAGCTCAACCATCTCTATTCCCCCAGGAGAACAAAGATGTATTGAGATCCTTGAGAGACCTATTGGTAGGAAAATATGACGCAAGAGATTGCTAAGTAAACATCAATCTTCCAGGTATGTCAACAAGAGAAATATGAAAGGAAGATGTCTTAGGGGATGATGCATCTACTACCAATAACAACATGGAAGTGGTGGAACATCATCATAGACTGTGTAACTGGACTTCTATGGACGTCTAGAGGAAACAATGTGGTATGGGTCATTGTGAATCGCCTTAAAAATAAAGCTCACTTTGTCCCAATTCGAGAGGACACCTCATTGGATCAACATTCACATATATATATATATATATTAATGAGGTGGTAAGTCTTCATGTAGTAACACTATCTATTGTATCTGATCATGATTTGAGATTCACCTCGTTGTTTGAGAAAAGTCTCCAACATTCTCTAAGTAGAAAATTGAACTTCAGAATGTCCTATAATCCTCAAACTAATGGCCAATATAATTGAACTATTAATACAATAAGAAGATATATAAATATCATGTTCTATGGACACCAAAGGAGGATAGGACTGACATCTTCCATTTCAAAAATTCTCCTACAAATTAGTTTCCACTCAACCCTCTGAATAAAACCATAAAAAGAACTCTATGGGGAGAGGTGCAGAACATTGGCGTGTTTAGATGATGTCGGTGATCATAATCATGTTGGTCCAAAAATGGTCAAATTAATGTTAGAGAATGTGAAAACCATTCTGTATCATTCCAAAGCAGCCCAAAGTTGACAAAATAGTTATGCAGAATATCATCAACGAGACCTTGTGTTAAAATTTGGAGACAAGGTATTCCTCTGCATATCTCCATGGAAAATATTCATAATATTTGGGAAGAACAGAAAGTTATGTCCTAGGTACATAGGTCCCTTATAGAATCTTTATCATGTTTGGGTTGTGTACTATCGACTAGCACATCCACTTACCATGTCCAATGTACACGATGTATTTCATGTATCCTCTTTAGGTTGTACATTGCAAACACTCTACATGTACCCTCTTAATAGGTGGTATTGTTTTAGAATGATCTTTCATACAATGAGAATCCATTGATGATATTGGATCCTACAAATAATATTTTACATAACAAGACTACTTTCCTAGTCAAATTACTATGGAGGAACCATATGTATGAAAAGGAATATGGGAACTCGGGGAGGTAATGAAGGAAAATTATCGGGTCCTAATTATGGCCTCGAAAGTAAAACACAATTTTAAGGGAGATATTTCCAAAGCGGGGAATAATGTAACATTCTAATGTTTTATCAATATAAATTACCTTAATATAATTATTTCATATAATCAAATGAAATTACGGCACAAATAATTTCTCAGTACTAGGTGACCTTTAATGATAACATTTTCACTTCTGTGATTTGAATTTTAAAAACATTACATACATGGTTGCAAAGAGTAAGATGTTTAGAGTCCGATAATTCATACCTAAGTATTAGTGAATAATAACCAAATATAATGAATAGTAATGTTACCCTTATAAAAAGTAATATGACCCTTATGAAATGTAAATCATTTAAAATAATAGAGACCCCACCGATTAATGTATAAATTAAATTTTAGCATCTAAGGTAATAATATAGAAATAGTAAAATTATTTTTATATTTGTAGTTCATAAAAATTTAATTATAATTAATTAATTAATTAAAAATATATATTTTTATCCTAAAACTTTTTCATAAATTACCTATTTTATGACTTCTATTTTTTTGACCGTAGGTAATTTTTTTTAAACATTTCAAATTCAGTTGTAGTTTTAAAATCTAGATTTTCAAATTCAATATCATTTAAATTAAAATTTTAATTTAATATATTTAGTGTTTTTAAAAAAAATGGAGTTTATTTCTAGATTCTACACGTCGAAACATGTTAAAGGTGAATTTTTTCTCTTTTATTAAAATACATGATTTTTTCATGAATAGTAAAATACAATAATTAGAAAATTAAGTTAAATTATTGATTAATATGGTCATAAATGATGTTATGCTGATGTAAACCTTAGTGATTCGAACTCACATGCACTTATTATATCTCATGGTCATTGAGTCATCACTATTTCTGGTCTTGAGGGAAATTAATAAACTATGTAATGATGTATTATGAAAACCCTTCTCTCCTCCACTATAAATACCACCCCTCCTATCCTTTTATCTTCAATCCTCTAAAGGTTTCTACCTTGACTAAATTATTCTCAAATATCTCCCCGAAATCATCCCCCTCTTCCAAAAACATTCACTCTCTTTAAAAGACCAAATCCTTCCCATTAAGAGGCACTCAAGGGAGACTGATTCAATAGGTAAATTCCACTTTTCAATTCTTTTACTTTCTTTTCATGTTCATTTGTTTTCTTTTTTATCCTTACCTATCCTTTTCCAACATCTATGAAAACATCAGTACCTTACATGCACTGGAATGATGTTATGATAATGGAATAATTTATTATCATCTCTTCTTTTCTCTTCTTTTATACTAGCAGGGATGACACCATCCGAGATGTGTAAATTTACCACATTCTAGGATGATAGGGTTTTCAATTTCTATTACCATATTCAATTATAGTCATAAAACCATTTTTATGGTTGAAAAAAACTACTAAATATGTATTTTATCTTTGTTATGTTCTGTAATCCTTTTTATCTCATGATATAAAATTACGATACAAAACAATTTTATTATGAACAAAATCATGTAATTAATCCAAGACTTTATCATTAATGTTTTATAAAATGATTCCTCTTCATCACAAATAACCAAAAATATTTTAAAACCATGTAACCTTATAGATTTAGAATTATTAATTATATCTCAAATTCTATACATCCATATTCATTTTACATGATTTTCAATTTATGCATATAAGTAAACTGATTGTAAAATCCAAGATAATATACATACCTGAATAATGAAATTGAACCACTTAACCCATAAATAAGTTCATGAATGAACCAAAAAATGTTATTATAAATCATTTAAATATAGAATATCTTCTATAATTATTATTTAATTAACTTAATTTTATTATTCAGGTCATTAATATTAAGTGGAGAACACCATCGTACATAAGGTAAGGGATCCTATCTATTTCACTTTTAATCAAGAATGTCCTCTATGTTATGCCCTTTTATGTGTGATACCTAATGATAGGGTATGATACAGAACCTACCAAATACATCTATATTTGTAACGCCCTGACCCCAGCTACCCAGAGTCGGTGCATTACTTCGTAACATTGGCATGATCACAAAAGATCAAGTCTCGAAAGACCGATTAGTTTATTAGCCTTGGAAACACTAGATACATTCATAAATGTTACATTACATTATAAAGTGAAAAAATAATTACAAAGTCTTCATAGTTCACACTCATATCCTCTTCTGACTATCCCTGCATGTCATTCCTAAAATACTTCTTCACATCCTGGAAAATATTAAATCATTGAAAGGGGTAAGCTCAGATGCTCAGTAATGATAACAATATTGTGGAAGCTTTCATAAATAAACATAAACATTTAAGGCAATGTATAACTAAAACAAAAGCCTTTTAAACTTGAACATCAACATAATATGGAAAAAGTAAAATGAGATAATGACATTTACTTCTTCACATGGATATTCTACTGGTCGAATAATCACATGAAATATCATTAACCACTTTCATAATGAGGGAATGTATAATGCCAGACATTCTGAAACATTTTGTCAAGGCCTTGGCCAAGATGTCTAAAATGATTAAGGCCTCGGCCAAAACCATAAATCAAATTGGGAAAGGGCCTCGACCAATTCCACGTCTAGTTGTCTCATGAGACCTACCGATGCATCGAGGAGCTATAGCGGGCTCCACCCGTCACTTATTAAGTCCAATACATTCCTCATATAAAGAGGTTTAAACATATCATAAACCATAACATAATCGTATCACATAAAACATGAATAAAGGAAACATAACATTTCCACATTTCAATCACAAGATATCAATACAACACATTGATTTAATAAAAACGCTTTCAAAACCATTTTCAATACCAAAATAAAAGGAAGCAAAAACATTGTATTTATTTTTCATTAAAAAAAATGATGGCTTGTAGAGGAAGCCGAAACTCAAATAATGGTCATGGTGGCAGAGAAGTCGTTGTCACCACATAAGTATGGAAATAAAAACATTCCCTTTTGTCGTCTAGAAAAACGCTTCGTATAAAAATATTCCTTTTAAATAAACGTAAAAGTCAAAGGGGTTTATACACCGTATAAAAAAAGTTGTGTATAAAACCAAATATGCCTCAATGAAAGGAGATTGAGACGAAGTCCTTAAAAAGATAATTTTTAAAATAAACTAGATCTATTATGTGTATTCACTATAGGTACACATAAATAAAGTAAAAATACAAAATAGGACATAATAATATCATGACATAATTTGAAAGTAGGAGATTAACCCAAAGAATGGAAATTGGGTTAAGAAATTCCCTTACAAAGATCATTTTTCTAAATAAAATAAATCCATTATGTGTATACAGTATAATTACACATAAAGAAAGTACAAATACAAGATAAGAAATAATAATATCATGACATAATTTTAAAGTAGGAGATTAACCCAAAGAATAGAAATTGGGTAATGAAGTTCCCTTACCTTGCGTCCTTTCCTGACTCGACCGTTATTTAACCTCCTGAATAATAAACTAGTGTTAATTTATATTTACATAAGAACCTTTTTCATGGTCATTATTCCTTTTATATCCCTTATTACCATGTTATGAACATTATTTAATTATTTAAGTTAATAACGGTCGTTTTGTCGATCTTTGGTACTTGAGTCAAAAATAAACTTATTATAATTACAAGTTGTTCATGTGGTGAAATATCCATTATATACAGAATTATATTAATGATGTAGATATCATATATATCATATATATACAGTATATACATTCATTCATAATGTCACGTAACATTTAGAGGTAAGAAATGAAATGCACCGTTCATGGAGACGGTAAGCTGTACGTATGCATGAACGCTACTTTCATTTCAATTTCATATTTAATGGAACGAAATCATAATGATATAAATGTATAATATAATTCCAGTATAATATAGTGTTTAATAACATTTACTCCATCCTTTATACATCCCACATATGGCATTAACGATTCAAATCACATTGAGGGGGCGGTAGTCCGCACTTCCTAAAATGAAATTATCGCGTTTACCCATAATGGAAATCATAAAATATGCCATAAATGAGAAATACAGAAGCATAAGGAAAACATAAACATAATATATATATCATATATGAAAATATTTTCATCAAAATGGCCACCATTATAGGTGTTAAAAGAATTTGAACAATCATCGTTTCGTGAGGCAGTATTTCGCCACCCACATAAACAGTATGTTCTTTAACCATTAGACGAATGTGTGTGTAAGTGTAAACCAAATACTTATCATAACAACATCCTAGTATATTTTATATAATGGTGTTGTTACAAAATAAAGGAATGAAAAGAGTTTAGGGGGTAGGAGAAGAAAAATAAAATAAAACAACATTAAAGAAGACATTACCTCAAAATCGGGTAACTCTTATTGATTTGAGACAAAGGCTTCCTTGGGAAGAGTTCATCCAAAAGTGAGGCTTCTAGGAGTAATAGGGGGAAGTTGGTAGAGTGTTTGGGCAGAGGTTGTCCAAAAAAAATGGCTTGAATGCGTGAATGAGGTGGTAGAGGTGGGGGCCTTTTATAAGAGGAGAGGAGGGGCACTCTTGGAATGTAAGGAAATGTTACATTATTATACAATGATTTTCGGATTCTAAAGGTCCCAAACTTATATAATTCGTGGATAAGGTGATAAGGGTTCGAAATATACCCATCCAATAGTCTTTGGACTAGTTTATGCCTTGGATTTTACATTATCTTTTCATTTTATTAAAATCGTTAAATAATGAGGTCATCGCTTCATCATAATGACGTCATAAATAATTTAATTTATTTAATGTCTAAAAATTATAAAACAAATACTGTGATGTTGGAAATCTTTTTATCTTTCCAATGATAATTTATAGTCAAAAATATGACTCGTATAACCCCATGTAAAAATTGTTTTAGTAAAACATTTCATGTTTGTGTCATTTTTTACTTTAACATTAAATAAATGGTATTTATGTCATTTTCCAACTAATGTGGCTCCATGGGGACCCCAAGTTGACCCATGGATTTTCTTGGTCGGCCATGACTCATCCAATAGAAGTAGGACAAGTGTCAAGCTCATATCATATTATTAAAACATTATTTTTACCTTAAACTACACTAATTACCTCTAATCGCAATTAAGAACTTAAAAGTTACTATTCACCAAAAAATTATTTTAATCTCATTGAACCACATTTTACTTCTTAATGACAAACATTTATGTAGGATTTTTGAAAATCAAATCACAGAAGTGGTAATATTTCATTTAAACGAAAAATCAGTTATTTAACTACCAATTAGTGGTTTCAGTATTCATAAAAAATTGAAGTTTTTCAGAACAATGCCAAAATTTCACCCTAAGCTATAATTGATATTCCGAATTCAAAAATGATGTCTATTTTACAAAATTCCAAACATATAAGTTGCATTAATAAATTTCATAATTAATTCCCACTGTCACAACAAATAGCGTGTTTTTAAGAAACAATTTATATCAAAAGACTGGCAATTGTTTATGTCCAATTTCAATGTTAAATTAATTCTAATGACCACCATTGGATAAAATGGTAAAAATATATTCTAATTATATTTTAAAACCACTAAATAGTATAATTTATCAAAATTTGATTAAAAAAGTTTTTTTTAAGTATTTTTCACTATTCATAAAAAAATTGGAAGTTCTCAGAAAATTACAAAAAATTCAACTTAGGATAATTTAGATATTACAAATACAAAAATGAAGCCCATTTCGAAATATAAAATTTCTATAATTTTAAAAAGTGGTTATTACTATTCATAACGGCTACTTTGATTAGTCGCGGTGTGTTAGAACTCGAACTTGCGTACAATGAAAGATATTGCATTATTGAATGAGAAGCATATCGTGGAAGCTCGGGCTGTTACATTCTCCCCTCCTTCAATAAATTGCGTCCTCGCAATTTGAAATTTTTCTTTGAAAATAAAAGGTTGAAAAGAGAAAATACCTTTGAGGAAAACCCACATCGGAAATAAGATTAATAAAATTTAGCCTTAATAAGAGGGAAAGGGAAATGAAAAAGTCACCCACCAATTATGATCTTGATTAGGAGAACATTGGTGGAAATTAGAGACATATAATTGGAGGAAAAACGTAAATATTTGTAGGGAGTGATTGAGGTCATCAATCAAAATCAACTGTCAAATTGAGGGCCTCAGAGCCTTCAATCTATGTTGATTTAAAATAGCATCAGTTCAACAAGACATAAGGTATTAGGATAACACAATTTTTTTTAATAACCCTTCACTAAAGTTTAAGAATTAATGTATTCATTGAATAAGAGATAGGTATATATATATATCTTGACAATTAGAGTTTCAACCTTCAACTCATCTTTCAATCAAAAAGATAATAGAACTCAAAAATATTATACTTATCCTAATTGTATAAGGTTCCAAATGTTAACACATACCATTTAGATTAGTAAAATTATTTTTTAATAACCAGGGACTTCCTGTAGGCTAGTGGTAGGAAATAAAGGCATGTCACACCATGATTGTGGGTTCGATTCCTGCAGCTTTGTCCGACGCGACGGGTTATGCCCCACCCTACAGGTTGTCCTTTTCCTAAAACTATAGTATTATAATATTCCAAAAATAATATTCATAAATGTTTTAACCTTAAACAATACTATCCAAAGTTCAACTTAATCCATTCCCACCTTTATAGTTATCCAAAATACCTCTGTCCAAACTTTTTCTAAAAGGTCTCTAAATTACAAAATCAATTGTAACATTAGATTCCCCAAACAAAGAAAAGTATCTCTTATTGTCACATACTAAAAATATGATTACCTTAATCATATTAAAACCTTAATAAAATCAAAATGTACTGCAGTACAATCCTTATATATATCACATTATTTTTATAACCAGAATATAATCCTTGAGTCCAAAAGCACCAATACATTAATTATTCTTCTTCAACTGTTGTAACAGCATAAGATTGTCCTTGATCACTTGGCCTTTTCTGAGGTATGTTTCCCTGACACTTAGGACATTCATTTGCATAATGACCCATTTCCCTACATTTGTAGCATTCAACATTGATAGTGTCTTTCTTTCCCTTGCAATCACGCGCCTGGTGACCTTTTTCCCCACATTTATAACAAACTCCCATTCCTTTAAGGCAAGCACCGGGGTGATTCTTCCCAAAATTATCACATAATGGAAAATCCTTCTTTCCATTTTTCCCTTTATCCGTCTCGTGTTCCACCATTCTCTTCTTCTCTGGCTTTACTTTGTTTTCATAAGACTTAGAGAATTCATTTTCTGTCTTGATAGAACATGAGACAAAATCTTCGTATAACGAGAAGGATTGTGAGACTAATGCTCGACAGAGAAATGGTTTTAACCCATCAAAGAAACGATCAATCTTACTCCTTGGGTTACGTATATAATCTGCAGCATGCCTTGCTGACCTTGTAAAGTTAGCCTCATACTTTGCGACATTCTCATCCTCCTTATGCCTCAGACTCAGAAATTTCCTTTCCATATCTGCTCGATGGTCATGTGGAAATTATTTTTCTAAGAACAGATCTTTGAACTCTCTCCATTCCATACTTGATACTTCCTTATCTTCCTTTGTGTTTTGAATCAATGACCACCATTGATCAGCATCTCCAGTGAGGCGGTAAACTGCCATGAAAAACTTTTCCCTTTCACTACTCCCCAAGGCGTGGAATATTTTCTCTAAGGAGTTTATCCATTGCTCAGCTACAAATAGATTTCTACCCCCATTAAATTTTGGTGGTTGTTGCCTCATGAAGCGGTCTAACATTTATCCACCGCGTTGTGGATCAGGGTGCTCCATACGAGTAAGGTTATTATTCATAACCTGAGTGAGTTGTCCTAGTATGGTAATAAGTTGATCAGCACCAGTTGTATCTCCAGCTCCACAATAATTATCTTGAGCAGGAGGGCAGTCTCTGCACGAAGTGCGTGCATTGATACAGTTTTCATTCCTTCCACTAGGCGCCATTTCTAAACAATGGCATAAACTATATTAGTTAATGAATCAAAATACATAATTCCATACTTGTCAGATACTTAACATAAAATGAACTATTTATGGATATAATCCATAAAAAAAATTTCTTTGAGGAAGTATATACTCATAACCCTTCATAGTGGTTTGTAAATAAAATGAGAATTATCCTAAGCATATCCCACTGGAGTGTCGTAACCAAGAGTGCAGCAAGGCCTGTTGTCGTGCACCAGTTCCCGTTCGAGTCTAGCTCAAAGAGGTGTTTTCGGGTTTTACCCCTAGGTACATCTGTGCCAGAGCCGCCTCTACCTGCTCGTATCCAGACAGGGATGTATTGCTCGGAAAACTCACAAAATCCCTACAATAACAAAATTCTAGGAAGTTCTTCTATACTAATCCTCAAAGTCTATCTTTGGGCTATGTTTTCTAATCAGAGTTTATCTAAATCTAGATTCCAAGGTTAGTACAAAACTACCTCTGATACCAACTGTAACGCCCCGACCCCAGCTACCTAGAGTCGGTGCATTACTTCGTAACATTGGCATGATCACAAAAGATCAAGTCTCGAATGACCGATTAGTTTAGTAGCCTTGGAAACACTAGATACATTCATAAATGTTACATTACATCATAAAGTGAAAAACTAATAACAAAGTCTTCATAGTCCACACTCATATCCTCTTCTGACTATCCCTGCATGTCATTCCAAAAATACTTCTTCACATCCTGGAAAATATTAAATCATTGAAAGGGGTGAGCTCAGATGCTCAGTAAGGATAACAATATTGTGGAAGCTTTCATAAATAAACATAAACATTTAAGGCAATGTATAACTAAAACAAAAGCCTTTTAAACTTGAACATCAACATAATTTGGCAAAAGTAAACTAAGATAATTCCATTTACTTCTTCACATGGATATTCTACTGGTCGAATAATCACATGAAATATCATTAACCACTTTCATAATGAGGGAATGTATAATGCCAGACATTCTAAAACATTTTCTCAAGGCCTCGGCCAAGACGTCTAAAATGATTAAGTCCTCGGCCAAAACCATAAATCAAATTGGGAAAGGGCCTCGGCCAATTCCACGTCTAGTTGTCTCATGATACCTACCGATGCATCGAGGAGCTATAGCGGGCTCCACCCGTCACTTATTAAGTCCAATACATTCCTCATATGAATTGGTTTAAACATGTCATAAACCATAACATAATCGTATAACATAAAACATGCATAAAGGAAACATAACATTTCCACATTTAAATCACAAGATATCAATACAACACATTGATATAATAAAAACGCTTTCAAAACCATTTTCAATACCAAAATAAAAGGAAGTTAAAACTTTGTATTTATTTTTCATTAAAAAAATGATGGCTTGTAGAGGAAGCCGGAACTCAAATAATGGTCACGACGGCAGAGAAGTCGTTGTCGCCACATATGTACGGAAAGAAAAACATTCCCTTTTGTCGTTTAGAAAAACGCTTCGTATAAAAAGATTCCTTTTGAATAAACGTAAAAGTCAAAGGAGTTTATACACCGTATAAAAGAAAGTTGTGTATAAAACCAAATATGCCTCAATGAAAGGAGATTGAGACGAAGTCCTTAAAAAGATAATTTTTAAAATAAACTAGATCTATTATGTGTATCCACTATAGGTACACATAAAGAAATTAAAAATACAAAATAGGACATAATAATATCATGACATAATTTGAAAGTAGGAGATTAACCCAAAGAATGGAAATTGGGTTAAGAAATTCCCTTACAAAGATCATTTTTCTAAATAAAATAAATCCATTATGTGTATACAGTATAATTACACATAAAGAAAGTACAAGTACAAGATAAGACATAATAATATCATGACATAATTTGATAGTAGGAGATTAACCCAAAGAATAGAAATTGGGTTAAGAAGTTCCCTTACCTTGCGTCCTGTCCTGACTCGACCGTTATTTAACCTCCTGAATAATAAACTAGAGTTAATTTATATTTACATAAGAACAATTTTCATGTTCATTATTCCTTTTATATCCCTTATTACCATGTTATGAACATTATTTAATTATTTAAGTTAATAACGGTCGTTTTGTCGATCTTTGGTACTTGAGTCAAAAATAAACTTCTTATAATTACAAGTTGTTCAAGTGGTGAAATATCCATTATATCCAGAATTATATTCATGATGTTGATATCATATATATCATATATATACAGTATATACATTCATTCATAATGTCACGTAACATTTAGAGGTAAGAAATGAAATGCACCGTTCATGGAGACGGTAAGCCGTACATACGCATGAACGCTACTGTCATTTCAATTTCATATTTAATGGATCGAAATCATAATGATATAAATGTATAATATAATTCCAGTATAATATAGTGTATAATACCATTTACTCCATCCTTTATACATCCCACATATGGCATTAACGATTCAAATCACTTTGAGGGGGCGGTAGTCCGCACTTCCTAAAATGAAATTATCGTGTTTACCCATAATGGAAATCATAATGTATGCCATAAATGAGAAATACAGAAGCATAAGGAAAACATAAAAATAATATATATATCATATATGAAAATAGTGTCATCAAGATGGACACCATTATAGGTGTTAAACGAATTTGAACAATCATCGTTTCGTGAGGCAGTATTTCGCCACCCACAGAAACAGTATGTTCTTTAACCATTAGACGAATGTGTGTGTAAGTGTAAACCAAATCCTTATCATAACAACATCCTAGTATATTTTAGATACTGGTTTTGTTACAAAATAAAGGAATGAAAAGAGTTTAGGGGGTTGGAGAAAAAAAATAAAACAAAACAACATTAAAGAAGACATTACCTCAAAATCGGGTAACTCTTTTTGATTTGAGCCAAAGGCTTCCTTGGGAAGCGTTCTTCCCAAAGTGGGGATTCTAGGAGTAATAGGGGGAAGTTGGGAGAGTATTTGGGCAGAGTTTGGTCGAGAAAAATGGCCTGAAAGCGTGAATGAGGTGGTAGAGGTGGGGGCCATTTATAAGAGGAGAGGAGGGGCACTCTTGGAAAGTAAAACAATGTTACATTATTATACAATGATTTTGGGATTATAAAGGTCCCAAACTTATATAATTCGTGGATAAGGTGATAAGGGTTAGAAATATACCAATACAATAGTCTTTGGATAAGTGTAACCCTTGGATTTTACATTATCTTTTCATTTTATTAAAATCGTTAAATAATGAGGTCATCGCTTCATCATAATGATGTCATAAATAATTTAATTTATTTAATGTCTAAAAATTATAAAACAAATATTGTGATGTAGGTAATCTTTTTATCTTTCCAATGACTATTTATAGTCAAAAATATGACTTGTATAACCCCATGTAAAAATTGTTTTAGTAAAACATTTCATGTTTGTGTCATTTTTTACTTTAACATTAAATAAAAGGTATTTATGTAATTTTCCAACTAAAGTGGCTCCATGGGGTCCCCAAGTTGTCCCATGGATTTTCTTGGTCTGCCATGACTAATCCAATAGGATTAGGACAAGTTTCAAGCTCATATCATATTATTAAAACATTATTTTTACCTTAAACTACACTAATTACCTCTAATCGCGATTAAGAACTTAAAAGTTACTATTCACCAAAAAATTATTTTAATCTCATTGAACCACATTTTACTTCTTAATGAAAACCATGTATGTCGGATTTTTGAAAATCAAATCACAGAAGTGGTAATATTTCATTTAAACGAAAAATCAGTTATTTAACTACCACTTAGTGGTTTCACTATTCATCAAAAATTGATGTTTTTCAGAACAGTGGCAAAATTTCACCCTAAGCTATAATTGATATTCCGAATTCAAAAATGATGTCTATTTTAAAAAATTCCAAACATATAAGTTGCATTAATTAATTTTATAATTAATTCCCGCTATCACAACAAATAGCGTGTTTTTAAGAAACAATTTATATCAAAAGACTGGCAATTGTTTATGTCCAATTTCAATGTTAAATTAATTCTAATGACCACCATTGGATAAAATGGTAAAAATATATTCTAATTATATTTTAAAACCACTAAATAGTATAATTTATCACAATAAAATTTTTTATTAAAAAAGTTTTTTTTAAGTATTTTTCACTATTCATAAAAAAATTGGAAGTTCTCAGAAAGTTACAAAAAATTCAACTTAGGATAATTTAGATATTACAAATACAAAAATGAAGTCCATTTTGAAATTTAAAATTTATATAATTTTAAAAAGTGATTATTACTATTCATAACGGCTACTTTGATTAGTCGCGGTGTGTTAGAACTCGAACTTGCGTACAATGTAAGATATTGCATTATTGAATGAGAAGCGTATCGTGGAAGCTCGAGGTGTTACAATATTGATGTATAGGTGATTATATTCCCCTTTATATCTCATTAATCAATCATATGTACACCTAATACCATGCTGATAATTTATAATGGATTCTACCTGAACAACCATTATTCCTTCGGGTAGCATTATATTCTTTTTACCAATATGATGTAATCTAATATTTTTAGGTTCACCATCTAGATTCTGTGTACATGTACCAAATTAATTTATCAAGACACTTTCATCATTTTATTTTTTTGATATAATTATTTTTAATTGATTCCCTCATCAATACCTCTTGATAAGAAAACCTGTTTTAAGGGAACACCTCCAAATTTTACTCGATTTCGAGTGCACTATATCATCTAATTTATTTCTCCATTGTCTTTTTGAAAACAGGATTTTATATTATAAAAACATTCTTGTTTCAATTTGGGTTTTAAATAATGGATTGTTTTCTTTTCAATTTTTATAGTTCTATAGTATATTACATAAAACCACAAAAAATATGACTTAATGCAAAAAATTTGTAAATACTTTTCTTATGTGATGTCACTTCTACTGGAAATCACTTACCATGATAGATAATTATTATACCATATTAATTTTCATTTATATTTTATTTCCTTTCTATCATGGACACTTTTATGGTAGAACAATTTGTTTTGATTTATGACATGATTGTGGAAACACATTCATTCCCTGCGTAATCCTTATTTTTATGTGAGTATGAATATGTATGATTTTTATTGGGAAAAATATTCATGAGATGATAATATTGGTATGCTCAGATAGTGATCTAATGAATTTGGTAATGTTGAGTTTCATGAGACGTTATGTGTTCCGGTCATGGTGGTTTGCCTTAGCTTGTTCTACCAGGTGCGGTGATCTTGGTGGTTTGCCCTAGGTTGTTGTACCATGTGAAATGGTCTTGGGGGTTATCTATGACTCATGCTGAAGTCATTTTTTTGATGTTTCTGACACCTAATTATAACTCCATGTTTATATGAATCCATTTTTATATGTTATTATTTGATACATTACATTCCTTTTTATATCATCATGTGATGCCTACTATCCCATGTGTTAATGGTTTGTTCTTATGATTATTCCCTTACTGCCCTATTTAGCTCATCTCTTTCAACATGTATTCCCTAGGGAAACCTATGCAGCTGCATTATAATGATTGAAAATATGTGATCAATTAGAAGAATAATTAAATAAATGTTTTATTTAGTGCCATGATATCATTTTTTTGTACCTGCTCATCTAATACAGTAGACTTTTTGGTCCATGGATTGTACACTGGTCTATAACTATTCTAAAAATAATCTAATGTTATATGAAAATTTTTTGGGGTCACTAACAAATCCATAATTAGGGTAAACATGGGAGGTATCAGTCATTGATCATATATATTCTAGAGATGAATAAAAGGGGGGGATAATATGTGATTCATATTTTAAAAGCATACACAATAATTCTTAGATCATAAACATAGAATAAGGCTATGGATTTTTATAATACCTGAATCCTAGAACAACCTAATATTATAACCATATGATTATATCATACTTAAAAACAATTTATAAGAGAGCATAAAAATTATTAGCTTATTCAAAATCATTGAAATATTATGTTAGGGGTACCAACAATAACATTCATCACATGTTAGTCTTGGACTAACCATAAGTGTACATGCTTCAGGCTTCACATAATCTCATGTGAGACCTCTTTTGGTATTGGGATTAAATCACATGTACCCTTTAATCTTGTAAACAATATCCACTGCATAGTTGATTAGATGGATATAATTGAACCATCAATCACATAAGCCAAATCCAGTCATATGAATTACACCATATCATGAATGTATTTATCATTTCATCATAGTTTTATCCATGTAAAATTAAATTTTTCCATCATGATTTCATCACAAATAGAAAAATAATTTTGGAAAATTAAAATGTATAGAATCATTAGATCACATACCCATTGAATAATAAATAATTTTTGATATTCTCTCTTAACTTAAAATGTCATTAGACGTTCCCTCGACAATTCATGACTAAAATCCCATTTTCAATATGACCAAACATATTTGAAATCCAAAAAAATTATAGAATATAAGGAAGAACATTTTAATTGAAATATTCTAATGAAACATTTAATGGATATTTCAAATGAAACCATGTACTTTATTATAGCTATGAATATTATTTTTGTATACATATATAATAAATTTATATTTAAAATACATACGGATAAATGCATATAAAAAGTATTTCTTTCTTTTAGAACATCTATTATGTCACAATCTCACGGTTTATTAACATTTTTTAGTATTAAATTTAAAATGATGGAACTAAATGATATAACTCTCATAAATATAATTTATTTTATTATCCATTTTTTATTTCAATAATTTACACATTTTAATTCAATTTATCTCTCTATATATACATTTAATTTTGAAAAAAATGTTTTTAATGAAGATCCACCTTGTTTCTCTATTCAACAAAGAATTAATTTCCAATATGTATATATTATCATTAACAAAATCAATAATTTTTATACAATTATCTAATGAATGAATAATATTATTTGTTCACATGATTTCCTTTCTATAAAATGGATTAATTAAAATTTTGTTTTCATTTTATTAATGATGTAATATTAATCATATGTGTGAAACAATTAATCATATAAATATGTGGAGGTGGTAGTCCACACACACGCATAAGAAACACAGTAATTTTTAATTTAATAGTAATTTGTTGGAATTTGGATTCCACATATTAATAATAAAATATTAGAACACTACTGATACAATATTTCTTCTTTTAGGATTGATACATCACATATAGTGGATATATATGATGAAATAAAATGTTAAATATTCAGTGTGTGGTGATTATCTATACTTTTAGGTGCCTCCTCTAGATTACACAATAATAATTCTTATAAAAGTTTTAGGATAACTACATGATTTTAAGAAATATTGTACATAATATATGAAATTTGTTTCTTGGTAGTTTCCATTTTATATTTATCAAACTACTATGAAAAATGTAGGTAATGAGTTCCCTTTTCTATGTGGGCGGAGCAGTACACAAGTAATTACATAATTTATTTAAATATTATATAGATTTTTTATTGAAGAAGTAGAACCATGTTGTATAAAATTAGATTGAAATTCAATATAATGACTAAATATCATTATAGAATTAAAAAAAGTATATTTATGTGTCATTCCTGGTTGGGGATTCTTTGGATTACTTCTCTATAGGGAGGGGGTTTCTGGGTGTGGATGGATTGAAAAGGCCACTATAGGGTATTAAATTTTAAACAGAAGTACATTTATGTGTTATTTTCACCATTATATATTGGTTAAACACCCAATTAAAAACCCCATTTGAACAATATCAATGGTAACATATTTTTTACTTTTTTACTATTCACTGTGGAAAAATTGATTGTGGAATAATTTAAAAATATGGAAACTCTAACTCAAAATATATAGTAAATTTAATAATCCAAAAATTATATAAGTGGATGAAATTAATTATTAAATAAATATCTATAACGTAAAAAAATTGTTTTATAGAGAAATGAATTTATAAGAATAGTGTTTAATAAACATTAATTTATTTGTTGTTTAAAATTATTAGATAAATTTCAAAAATACTAATTAATATATATTATATAATTTTCATTATCAATATAAATCAATAGTTATATATTTATGATAAATACACTTCACCAACTTAAATATTATTTTTAGATAGTTATTATTTTGACAAAAAAATGATTTTATTTTCATTCTAGACCATTCAATAAAAATGTATGAATAATTTTTCATAAATTACAAATAAGATTAATTTTATATTATTTTTTTATGATGATACACATATATATTCAAGTAAAAATTAATAACTCCAAAAAATAGCATTTCATCAAAAACTCAAGAACCTTTATCATGGATTGATTTGATTTAAAATATAATAATTATTTCTTAAAAATTAATTAAAATTTTTTAATTAGTAAAAATATTTCCTAATACATTTCATACTATCTTTTTATTATAGGTATACCTTCCTATACAATGAAAATTTTTTAAATGTTATAATATATCAGTGTTCATTTATACTCATGGTCGCATGTAAAGAGTGTTATCGAACACATAAAAATTATTTCAAATAAATATATTTGAAATAGCATGGTGTTATATATACATAATGGAACTACCTATTATTTTAAAAGAGTATCATTAGGTTTGATTGGATACTCTACACAAAACACAAAGCATATAAAACCTGAGAAATATATAATCATAATAACAAAACTATTAAATTGGTTGGTATTAATTTTTTTTACTAATTTATGGAATATATATATATTCTACTGATTAAATATTTTTGAAAAATTCATATAAAATAATAAATCAAATTTTAGTATATTAATATTTTTGATCAAAATTATGTTAACATAAAAATGATTTTTATTTCTAATTGTGAGAAAATATTATAATTAGTTATTTTAGAATTTAGAAAATTTATTTAGTAAAATTAAATTAATTTTTGAAATAATTATTTAAATTTAAAATTCAGTTAAATTTTTTGTTTTTTAAAAATATGGATATTTCATAAAATAGTAAAAAATAGTGATTTTGGTTAAACTATATTTTTTAATTAACTATGTGTTTTAAAAAAACATTTATATTATCAAAATGCTTTCAAGTAACATATGTTTTATTTAGACATATTTAGTCCATATATTCAGGTTTTAAACTTCTGTATATTGTATTTTATTGTATGTTTATTTTAAATTTTACTAGAATGATTTTTGTTAAAACCGTTTTAAAGTGAATCAAGATTCCCCGTATTAATCAATTAAAAAAGAAAAAATAAGAAATAATTTTATTTTTATTTTATTTGTTATATACAAAGAAAATATTATTTTGGATTCATAAAAATATTAATAATTTTTGTAGAAATAATTTAATGTCATCTTTTACATGAAAAATGGACTTCCTGATAGCTAACTTTTTCATCATATATGTGGGTTCAGTTTTAAACTAATTTTTTCAACATCTATTTATTTAATTTATATAAATGGATTGCTTATTTGTAATATTATTTATGTATATTATATGATAATGAAAAATTGATGTTTTTTTCAACAATTATTAATTAAAATAGTAAACCATTAATTACTGTATTTAAGTTGAAAATTTTTCTATAGGTGTATAGAGATAATATAAAAACATAAAAGATTAAATGAACAGATAACATTTCTAAAATAATTTTTTTGTCATATTTTGACCTTATAATGTCTAAGTCATGGTAATGGTCTATTTTAGATCATTTTACCATGTTAAAAATGTTGGTACACACTTATCTTTTAAAATATTACAACAAATCCACTCAAATCACCTATAAAATGCCACCCATATAAATTACTATTCACACATTCAAATAACATTGGTTCAAACAAGACCATCAAAAAAATTTACTTCCCTACCTATGAACAAATATCAATCGTTTTCTATAATCCCCTCACCGTGTTTGTTATAATGATCTATTTATTGTATATTAATGATTTTTATTATTAATATATACATAATTATTTATCATATAACATGTACTTTCATAAATTCCATCCCATGGTGGATATGATGACGCCACTCATCTGCATGTTGGACTAATGCATCACGAAGTGATATGACTCTTTTTCCCCAAACCCTATCATAGAAGGTAATAAAGATAAATATAATGAATATATTTAATATAAATGAAATAAATATGATATTAAAGAGATATTTATTACTCTAAATTGATAATATAGCATATTATTTCTTACTCTGAAAATGATAACGTTGTTCGTGGGTATGTTTGGACTAGTGCCTCCACAAAGTGATATGATTCTTTGATTCATTATAAAATCACATGTATTTTATATATTTATTTATTTAATTAAATAATTGGATACTTATGATATAATGATCATTCTATGAATTTCAAATAATACATACCATTATTCTCCAATAATCGTTGAAAATTGGAAATGTTTATCAAGTTTACGTTTGACATGTTGGCTCCATGTTTGTAACATATTTCATATTTCATAACAATATTTCAGGATTTGTTTTAAATGATTATTGATGTATAAATATGATAAATATTTCAATGTTATTTTTCTGGATATGTTGAAATAATCACCAATTTGACAACAATCAACAGTTGAACAGATTTGAAATAATAAACCCAACATCCTCAAAACTCCAAATGTTGACTGAACTGATTAAGTATTTATGTTTGACAATAAAAATTAATAAAATATACGAGTTAATTATAAGGTATTAATCCTTAAATTTCTTATGAAATCAAAATTTTAATATATTTTTATTTTACATGACAAACATACATGCATGATCAATGTCATCCTGGAGGTAAGGGATTTCATATCTGACATTTATTTTTGTGAGACATATTCAATTTTAAAAACTTCTATTCTATGGTGTAAATATTTTCCATGAATTTATTTTAATATTTTTTTCATGAAAAGTATAAGTATTTAAAACTCCAAAATTGGTAATCTCTTTCAGGTGGTTTTGATCAATATATTAACAACGACATATAGGATTTCTTCAAAATTTAATATGATTTATATATATTTTTTATTATGAAACACATTTTTTAAATGGGTAACATAATTACACTTTTACATGTAATAACATTATTTTATCATACATACTATTATTTTGATATTTTAATTTGAATTATTTATTATATTAGGATTTTAATTTGATGTTACTAAGATGAACCTGACATGGATGCCCCCTCAAAAAATTTCCCAACTTGAATTGCGACACACATGAAGGGAATTAATAATACCCATGGGATGGCATGAAGAAATTTGGAAACAAACCCAAATTTAAGGAATAATTCCCCCAAAAACAAAGTAGATACCATGATATATATATAAATTTATAGAAAATATCATATTAAGAAAACATGAATATATACATACATCATAACAAAAGGAGAAAGACTTAATTGAAATAATTGAAAATGTATCAAAATATTCTCTAAGAGAAAATTCAAAAATAAAAATGATGAAAAAATAATAAATATACTCCATATATATCTATATAATAGAATGGAAAAACCTTCACCAACTCAGTAGCTGACTTCCCAAAACGAGCTTATAGAAAAAATCATCACCACATTGTGGCTCATTGCCATTTGCTGCATCAAAATATATACCCATGTATACGCAATAACAAAGTGGAATACAAGGTGTGATCTAGAAATATCTATAAGATAGAACCCTAGTTTTCTAAATCATTTCAAGGAAAAATAATCCATTCATGATCAACTTCAGAAAAAATCAAGTCATGATGTACAATTTATTACGTTTTATGTCAACTTCATGGAAAAAAATTAATTCCTCATATTCCCACATTTCAAAATAATGGAAGTAAATTAGTTTCAATGATTCTAAACTACATATATCATTAAAAATATATAAAATAAAAAACACAGGAAAACATATCATACTAAATTAATGGAAATACAATCAAAATATTACCGACCCAAATATGGCCAAATCGGACAAGAAACACATGAAACAAAATTAAAGGATAACACTAGGTCATTGATATCTACATAAATCCTATCTAAACAGAATCAGTCAAATTTACATCCATACTCTATATATATGATCTATGTTTAAAGTGAATATTAACAACCCAAAAGGTGACCCCCACTACAGGTTTATCATGTCCCTAGAATAATAGGCATAGGGAGTAGAGGAAAGATGCATGAGGAAACACCCCGAAAGAGGATGAGGCCTATTATTACAACTTCCACCTATGTTCCAAAGGCATTCCATGTGAACTATTTTATTTATCAATTCATAAATCGAATCTCATCAAACCCTTCTTTGAAATCCATTTCAAAAAACAGTTTCATAGTTCTGTAAAATAAAATTTTCATTTATCAGAACTTGGGGAAAATAATCTTTTATAAAAATAATTTTTCTAAAAACAGAAATCTGATCCGTAAATCAGAACATTTAACATATAAAAACATCATGAACTAATAATATCAATGATTTTATCCAATAATTTATAGAGATACAAGCACCTATAATAAAAATTAGGTCATTACCGCCTGCAATAGTATCAACCATTAGAAAGGATTCAACAACAAGAAAGGATATACAAGAGGTGAACTACAAATATTATAACTGATTCATCCAAAAAAGGGTTGGTTTAGGAGAGTAGACAACATATTATTCAACAACTCACAACAGCCTCATAATGAACAATAAGGAAACGACCACTAAAATGATATTTCTCAAGAGAGATAAATGGGAATAAGAAGAAACATCATCTCAGATCCAAGGAACTGTAATTACAACACAACATATCATATATGTTCAAATACAATAGTAATAGTAATTTTTTACTAACTCATGTATTTTCATGATAATCAAAACAATGATCAATCACTAAATGAAATGATCCGGAAGGGTTAGAGGTCTCTAAAATCAATAGAGGAGAGCTCTAGGTTGAGTATGGAGTTGGTAGACATCGAATGAACAACATATCACTCATATATATCCATTAATTACATGTATAAGAAATTTACATGGAATGTAATCCCCTTAGAATACATGTAATTCAATAGGGACATATTTAATGAAAACTACATCTCATTATTCTAAAAACACAATTTTTTAACATTACAAGGTTTGTAATCGGTCAACCTATGTACTTATAACATGAATTTATAATTGTGAGATTTACATGTCCTCTAATTTTATTACCAGATGTTTAAATTACTAATATACCATGAAAATTGAATATTCATAAAAAACCAAGAACACTTTAGGAATTCACTGAAATTGGGTACAACCCCCCCCCCCCCCACACCCCCACAATACATAAAAAATTTTATACCTAGAATCCAAACATTCAAAAAAACAAAAACCCTGAACATTATCTTATTTTTATCATAAAATATTCTATATAATTCAGGGTCCAAAGATGGACCCAATTAACAAATAAACAAGAAACGGGGTGGAAGTTATTTGTATGAAGTTAAAAATATGTTACAAACTCCCTATCAAAATTCATTACATCCCTATGATGTCAAATGGAAGATAAGTTAGGTAAATAATTGAAGTTGCTTCTCCCACATCAATTAATCAGGGTCTCTATTTTAATTTGATATGATCCATTCTTCCATTACACTATTTTTAGAGACACAAAGTGTGAGGTACATGGAAATTACATTACTTTTGCATAAATACTTAAAACAAAACAAAACCAAAAGCCCAAAGACAATATTAGTATAGTGTCTATGGAAACTCGGAACATAATCATCAAATCATGTTGAAAGATCTTCAAAATCTCCAATAAAGATCTTCACCTTTTGTTTCCATACCTAAAACATTTCCTTAAATCCTGGGGAATGAAAACATATAAAGGGTGAGCTCAAATTCTCAGTAAGGGAAGACATAGAGAACATAAAACGAGCCATAAACATTTGAATGTAAAACCATGAACATAAAACATCAAAATCATTTGTAATGACATAAATGTTGGTAGTACATAAGGAATATATCATAAAGGAACATTAACCATGATAAAATATCATGGGAATAAAACATGTAATTGTGTAAAACCAATATTCACATGATATGATTTCCATTGTTGCCAAGGCATTGTTGCCAAGACCATCATAATGGACAAATTCCATTGCTGAATCGGGTTTACATACCGTTCCAGGCCTGTATTACTAAACCAGATTCGATTATCCTTCCATCCATGTTTATCTCATGAGATAAAAATATTTACCCAATGAATTGGAGGGAGATATAGGGCCCACCCAAATCATATTGAAATCATTCTTTCGTGTGCCACAAAACAATCATAAATCATTCATCCTAAACCAATGAAAAAAATGGGTTTCATAAACATCATTCGATCGTAATATAATCCATATAAAACAAATGGACATAATTTCCTCATAATAAAGATCAAACCATGTAAATAATATAGGCATTATAATCATACTAAATAATGTAATCTTAGATGTGAAATAGTTTGGATAAAACACTTGAAATGAATTCTTGAGGAAAATATCATTTCTTCTTCAAAATCATTTTATTTTTTAAAAATGATATGAAATTTTAAAAGAAATGAATTTTGTTGAAAAGAATCGTGAAATATTTCATAGGAAGATTGATGAAAATAAGGCGTTTTGGAACCGTAAAATTCTATTCTTTCCGTATAAGTTATAAAAACATTCTTCTTGTACTTTTGTCGAAAAAGTCAATAAGTACCTCGTATGGTGAACAAAATAAATATTCCGTCCATAGTACAAAGTAAAAGTAAAAAAGGCGTAGACATGAAATTAAACATAAATGGAATAATATTAATTAATTTATGAAAAAATTTCTCTAATACATGGAAATGGATGATAAATATAACCCGAGTAAATACTTAGGTATAAACAATCTCAGATAAAAATGAGATTGCAAAATTATCCCTTACCTTTTCTCCAATTTATTCCATATGTGTACAAGACTCTTGAATAGTGCATTTAAAAATATTATTAACTTGTAACAAAATCATAATAATATTTATGATATCATATATGATTGCCTTACGACTTTATATTAACTGTTCTTTTGTCAATTCCATGTTAAAGCTGCGTTTTTGGTAAAATCGTTTCATTTATCGTATGTGTTTAGAGTATTTGTTCTTGATATTATTACTTATATCCTGATTTAATTAATTCCAGAATTTATAAAATCATTCATATATAATATATATTCATAATATAAATATATATGATAGATCGATAAATGGAATGAAATACACCGTTCATGGAGACAGTAGGCCGTACGAACGTATGAACGCTGTTTTCGTTTCCTTATTAAATCGAATGGAAGTATGTAAATAACATATAAATAAATCCAGTATCATTAATATGTTATATATTTCATGATTATTTAATATATAAACTTTATAATCATTCTATAATGGTTAACTTGGAGAATGAATCTCATCACGTCTTGGAGACGGTAATCCGTATGTACGCACAAGCGATGATATCGTCCCCATGATTATTGAATAGAATTAGAGTGGATGATAAAAAACCTTAGAATTAGTATCATGTTATAATAACAAAATATAGTTATTCTTTAAACCATTATACCCATCCAAGTAAGGTGGTGGTGGAAAAACAGATTACACCACGGCATGGAGACGGTATTCTGAACGTACGCACGCGCGGTGATTTTGTTTTCCGTAGGATGGATATAAGGTGAAATAGGTTTGGTTCATATTTATAATCAAATATCAGTATTTGAGTGATACTGATTATATTACTTTATTATGATACAACAAAAGGAGATGAAGTTAAAGAAGAAACGGACTTGAATGAATCGGTAAAGGATATTCCCTCTTCTTCGAAGCGCCTCTTCTAAACCACATCTTTAGGAACTAGATATGGTCTTTTGAGAAGACCAGATCCTATAGAATGTCACTAGGTAAGTTGAAAAGAGTAATGGGTAGGGTTGGGACAAGCATTAAGGCTCAACAATGTGCGAGGAGGAGAGGGAGGAGGTGCCCTTATATAAGGGAGAGGAGGTGTAATTTTGCAAACGTCTATATTTTTAATATATAATAAACCCAAACCCCACATAAAAACATTCAAAGTGACTTATATTTGGATATTATATAATATAGGGTTGTAATTTCAATAGCCAATTAAATATAGACATGTTTTGATTATATTTTAAACCTTATAATTTTGATTTATCCTTATTCATTTTATTTAATTTTATTTGTATTAATAATGTTATAAATTTAAAATGGTTATAAATACTTACTTATGTGTTGTTAATTATAAAGAATTTGATCATTTATGACATGTTAGATAATATAATTTTTAATTTGTATTTTTTAAATATTATTCTGATTTTTTTACAATTTAATAATATAAAATATCAATAGTGTCAATTTTGACACAATTCATTTATTTTAATTTAAATAAACTCCACAGTGAATATATTTTGGAAACAAACTATTTAATATATTAATAGAAAGTCATATTCATCTATAAATTTAATGGAGAACATTAATTAGTTCATATAATATTTATTTTAATATTTTTAATATCATTTATTTGATATTTCTCTTAATGAAATAATTAATAAAACATTATTGTATTATAATTTAATATACTTATTTGTTGTAAAAAATATAAAATAAAATACTATGATGAAGATAAATATTATATATTTCATAATAATAATTTTAGTCGAATTTATCTTCTGAAAGAACCAACTTTTATAATTTTATCTTTATTAAAGTATGAAGGTGACAACTTTGACATCATTTAAATTAAAATAATAGAAATGTTTTAATCTATTTCATAAGGCTAAAAATGGTCCTTAATTAGATCCTTGGATTCATATGGTATAGATATACTCGACCAATAATGTTTGGTAATGTTTTTGGTCCTTTTGATGGTTATTATTATTGTAATAAAACCTATATTATTGATTATTTACTAAATAAATAATTTCTGCATCATTAATGTATAAGCTATTAAGGTAATTAAATATCTCATAAAAATTACAAATAAATTTCCATAAAAAACCAAAACATTTGTATCATTCAAATGATTATTTATAATCGAATTTATATTTTGTATAACTTTATATTAAGAATTATTTAATTATTAAACTTTGAGTCAGACATATTTATCTTTCGTTAAAATAAAATAATTTAAAGGTCTTAATCACATCCAATTGGGTTCCAATGGATTCCATTTCGACCCAAATATGCCGTATGGCAAAATATAATCATACAATTATATTAATACATGTGTTATGGTAATTTTATAACATTATATTTACCCTTAATTATCCGATTTACCTGTAACTATGGTAAATAAAATTTACCTTAGTTATTATTCATAGTGCCCAAAAATAGAAAGTATCCTATTAACATAATTTGGACCTACTTGTTCCAAATATGGAATCAATTTTTCTAAATTCAAAATAACAAATGTTTCAGAAATTAATTTAAAATTAATCATGTTGTTAATAAAACGACTTTTAAAAGATAAAACATTGCAAAAGATGGAAATGATTTTACCTATGAGTTCAATGTAAAATCAACAATAATGACATAAATTATATTAAATGGTAAAAATATATTCTATTTAGACTTTAAAACCATTCAATATTATAATTTTACCATATAAATTATTACGATGAAAATAGTTGTTTATAATTAAAATATATCGTGTTTTTACTATTCATTAAAATATGAATGTTTTCAGAATAAAATGAAAATTTTATCCAAAGTAAATTTTTATATCCTGATTCAAATGAATAATTCTATTTTGTCATATTAAACATACAAAAATTTCAAAATCTAGATTTAAAGTTTGTGTTCCATCAAAAGGTGGCAAAACTGCATATTTTGAAAAATACTTATTTTACCCGAAAAATTTATTTTGTTCTCATACCATGTTCTAGAAAACGTGAAAGATTAATATTAATTTTATAAAATTCAAAATTTAGTTAATACTATTCATAACGGCTAGTTCAATATATTATTATAACAATATATCATTGTTTAGTGAAACCTGGTATTGCGTACTACAGACGCTATCGAGGAAGGTCGCGATTGCATGTAATTCAAGCCAAGTCAGGGATGTGTGTAGTGAAAGCTCTCTTTGGTGCTGAGTATAACATAATTAAAACTTATTTCATTCATACATTAAAAAAAATCTATACGTAATGTTTCGAAAAAATAATTTTACAAAAAATACTTGAAATTGTGTGTAACATGAGACAAGAATAGTGTTGCATATATTTTAACAAGCTGATACGGTGTTTCGTATTGTACAAGATAATATTGGTGTAGTGTACAATAAAATACATCAACTAAATTAAAAAAAATATCTCTCAAAAAATCTTCGGGTGTTACATTCTACCACCCATAAAATAAATTTCGCCCTCGAAATTCATCGGGGTTATAAATGGTATACTACTTGAATGTTTCCTTCATTGAAACCCATATCATAAAAAAGAATACCAAAACATAATTTTAAAAAATAAAGTATGAAACGTAACGGTTACAAAAATTAACACAACATTGAGTTTACACATATGAGAACATAGGTGAAAATATGGATATAGAAGAGAAATCAAATCATCATGTTCTGATGTAGAGTGGTAGAGAACATGTCTATGAAAAAGCCCATAACCACAAAGCCATAAATTTGTGATGTTCTAAGGTACCATCTAATTCATAAAATATGAGGGTAGTAGGAATACATTTTTTGTATTCAAGATCATTTCCCAAATGTTGATGAATTTTTTCATAAGGACAAATACTTACATGATTTCAGTGTAATGTCATTGTTGGTCATTCCATGAAAAATTTCTACTTTATAACTTATTTGACGAAATGAAGTTGAATTTTTCCTTCATTAAATGCCAGCAGATAATGCGATAGGTTATTCCATCCGCCTCAAAAAATATCAAATGTTATTAAATATACATAAGTATATCTACGGTGAGATTAACCATATATGATTCCAAAAATGGACTTATACTTCAACTATCATATCTCTTAATAAAATAAAACTAATTTCTACTAACCATGGACTTCCTGTGGGCCAGTTCTAGGCGATAACGGCATGTTGCACTTTGGTTGTGGGTTTAATTCCCACATCCTTGTCAAACAGGACGGGTTTTCACCCATCATACAAGATGACCTTTTTCAAAAACAACCCTATTATAACATTTCATTAAATCACAATTTCTAGCCTTAAACAATACTATATGAGTATTAACTTAATCCATTCAATTAATTAGTCTTATCGATAATATTTCTATCCAAACTCATATTATAACAAAAATGATTACTAGAAAGGTCACATAACAAGCACGTGAATACCATCATTTATCCCTCATATATCACAAGATATATCTTGTTGGTCATATTCTAAACATGTGGTTACCTTAATCATGTATTATATTGAAACAAGAGTTACCATAGAACCTTAGTGAAAACATGAATGCTGTAAAATTTTAACTCTTTCCACATAAAAAAAATCCCAAAAATACTATATACTCAAACCATGATATCACTTTGTCCTTATATCAATCATGAGCTCATAAATAATATCGAACATATTATTTTCCCTTTATCATTTCATTATGCGCATATCATCTGCTTTCCAAAAATATCTGATTACCATTCATGGTTTCCTGTAGGATTCAATGTATTCTTTAAAATACTCATGTAAAAACAATAGTGTAACAATCCATAGATTTTTCTTTATTCCATATTACTATTAAATTACCTATACAACAATACTCTTGATAAACATAAAATCATTCCACTACCTTCTTAAACCATTGACTAAGCTTCATCATTTTATTCCTCAACACTTCATTCATATCATATATAATTTGTAGTGTCTTCATCATCATCAACATTAATACTACCCATGTAACCATGCTGATTATCTTCATGAGATTTTCTCTTAGGAAATTGGTTTTCATAATGCCCATACATTCCAAATTTAAAATATTTAACCGTTGTTGATGTCTTAGAAATACCATTATCCTTGTCCATGGTGTTCATAGAATCATTTCCTTTGCAATTACTAGATTTGTGTCCTTATTTTCCACACCAAAAGTATCTTCCAGTTTCTTTTAAAAATTTTCCTTGATGCCTCATTCCACATGACTTACTTTAGGGAAATGAAACTTTCTTTCCTCTATGATCATCATGAAACTCCTTCTTTCTCTTATTATTTGAACCAAGAAACTTACCAATGTTGAGATTATTGATCATATTATGGGATTGATGATTAGGCATAATAATGATGTTTCAGCATCCAAAACCCATTTCATCATGTATTATATCATTCTATTTTCCATCGTATTCTCTATTAAGATGAATCATCTGATTTCCAGCCATTTTTTAAAACCCAAAAAAATAGTGTGAGAGGAACAAATCATGCTAAGAAAAAAACATAATCAAGGGGATTAATTTCAATCTCTAACATCATAGGTTTAATCCTAGGTTAATAATGATCGTTATCATAATTTGAGGACTGTAAACTATACTTACATTTGACCTTATGGACATCCCTATACATACTTTAGAAATATCTCTAGGGATCTCACTAAAGTTTTTACATCCTAGTATCCAAAGGTTAACTAAACCATTGCTCTGATACCAATAGTAGAGACCCAAATGATAACAGACTTGGACATTACATTAAATTTGTAGAAATACATAAACCATAACAAAACCAAACACCCAATGACCATATTAGTTTAGTGTCTTTGGAAACTTGGAACATAATTTTCTAATAATGTTGAAAGATGTTCATCGTCTCCCTTAATGATCTTCCCCATTCTTTTTCCTAACTAATAACTTCTATTAAATCCATGGGATAGAAAACATATAATGGGAGAGCTCAAATTATCAGTAAGGGAAAACATGGAGAATAGAAAACAACCCATATACATTTGAACGTAAAACCATGAACATAAAACATTAAAATCATGTGTAATGACATAATTTTTGGTAGTACATAAGGCATAGATCATAAAGTAATAGTATCCATGAAAAACGTTTATGGGAGAAAAACATGTAATTGTGTAAAACCATTAAGCACATGATTTTATTTCCATAGTATTCAATGCATTGCTGCCAAGACCATCAATGTGGTAAAAGTATATTACTAAACCGGGGCTACTTGCTGTTCCAGCCTTGTATTACTGAACTGGATTCCCTTTCCATTCCATCCATGTCTATCTCATGAGATATAAATCTTTAACCAATTAATTGGAGGTAGATATATGTCCCACCCATCTCATATTGAAATCTTTCTTACATGTTCCACAAAAAAATCATAAGTCATTCATCATAACCCAAAAAATAAAATGGGTTTCATAAACATCATTCCATCGTAACATAATCCATATAAAACAAATGGACATAATTTCATCATAAAAAGATCAAACAATGAAAATAATAGAGAGATTATAATCATACTGAATAATGTCATCTTATATGGGAAATAGTTTTGATAAAACACTTATAATTCATTCTTGAGGAAGTTATATTTTTTCTTCAAAATCATTTTCTATTCTCCAAATGACATCAAATTTTAAAAGAAATGAATTTTGTTGAAAATAATCATGAAATATTGCATATAAATCTTGATGAAAATATGCGGTTCTGATACCGTAAAATTCAATTCATGTCGTATAAGTTAAAAACCATTCTTCTTGTACATTAGTCAGAAAAGTCAAAAAGTACCTCGTATTGTAAACAAATGAAAGATTCCTTTCATAGTAAATAGTAAAAGTCAAAAAGGGACAAACATGGAATTAAACATAAATTTAAGAATAGTGAATACTTTATGATAAAATTTCTCTAAAACATTTAAATGGTTTATAAATATAACCCTAGTAAATAAATACATATAAACAATCTCAGATAAAAATGAAATTACAAAATTATCCCTTACCTTAAGTCCAATTTTTTCATTATGTGTCAGAGACTCTTTTATAGTGGGTTTAAACATATAATTTACTTGTAATAGAACCATAATAATATTTATTATATCATATATGATTATCTTACAACTTTATATTTCTCGTTCTTTTGTCAATTCTATGTTAATGCAGTGTTTTGAGTAAATTTGTTTCATTTATCATATGTGTTTCAACTTGTTGATCTTTATATTATTACATATATCCTGATTTATTAAATTCCATAATTTAAAACATTATTTCTATATAATATATATTCATCATATAAAAATATATGAAAGATCGATAAATGAAATGAAATACACCGTTTATGGAGACGTTAGGTCGTACGTACGCCAGAATAATGTTTTCGTTTCCTTATTAAATTGAATTGAAAGAAAGAAAATCACATATACATAAATCTAGTATCATTAATATGTTATATATTTCATGATTATTTAATATATAAACATTATAGTCATTCTTAAATGGTTTACTTGAAGAATGAATCTCATCGCGTTGTGGAGACGGTAATCTGTATGTACGCACGAGCGATGATATCGTCCCCATAATTATTGAATGGAATTAAGGTGGATGATTTAATAACTCAGAATTAGTATCATGGTATAATAACTAAATATAGTTATTCTTTACACCATTATACAGATCCATGTAAGGTGGTGCTGGAAAAATAGATTACACCACGTTGTGGAGACAATATTTCGTACGTACGCACACGCGGTGATTTCGTTTTCTATAGGACGGATATAAGATTAAATATGGTTGGTTCGTATTTATAATTACATATCAGTATATGTGTGATACTGATGTTATTAATTTATTAGGAATAAACAAAATAAGAGGAAGTAGAATAAGAAATTAACTTGAAAGAATCTGTAAAGGATATTACCTCCTCTTCGACACGCCTCTTCTAAACATTCTATTAATGGACTAGAGATGGTATTATGAGAAGACCAGAACCTCCAGAATGTTACTATGGAAGTATATAATAGTAATTGTTAGGGGTTGGACAAAGGATAAAGAAAAATGTATGTTTAGGAGTAGAGAGTGGTGGTGCCCTTTTATAAGAGAGGAGAGTGGCACTTTTGGAAACCTCTAAAATATTAATTTATAATAAAACAAAACCTCACATTAAAACTTCCAATTTAATTAAAATTCGTATATTAGATAATATATGGTTGTAATATCATCAAAAAATTAAATTTAGATTAGTTTTGATTTTATTTTAAACCTTATCATTTTGATTTATCCTTATTTAGTCTATTTAATTTTATTTGTGTAATAATGTTATAAACTGTATATGGTTATAAATACTTACTTATGTGTTTATAATTAGATATAACATCATTCTTTATGAAATTTTAGATCATATAAATGTTAATTTTTAATTTTTAAATAATTTTTTTTATTTTTAAAAAATTTAATAATTTAAAATATCAATAGTGTCAATTTTGAAACAATTCATTTATTTTAATTTAAATAAAATCAAAAGAGAATATATTTTAGAAAAAAACAATTAATAGATTACTAAAAAGTAATATTAATATATAAAATTCTTGGATCTTATTAATTAGTTCATATAATATTTATTTTAATACTTTTAAATCATTTATTTGATATTTCTCTTAATAAAATAATTAATACAACATTTTTGTATAATTATTTAATATACTTATTTTTTGTATAAATGTTAATAAGAAAATACTATAATGAATATAACTATAATATATTTGATAATATTACTTTTCCTGTAATTTATCTTTTGAAACAACCATCTTTTAAAATTTTATCTTTATTAAAGTAAGAAGGTGACAACATTTACATCATTTATAATAAAATAATATAAATGTACTAATATGTTTTATAAGGATCATAATGCCCCATAATTAAACCCTTGGATGCTTAGGGTATATATTTACTATACCAATATGGTTTGGTCAAGTATCTGGTCCTTTGGATGGGTATTATTATTGTAATAAAAACTATATTATTGATTTTTTACTAAATAATTAATTTATACATCATTAATGTATAAGCTATTAATGTAATTAAATATCTCATAAAATTTAAAAAAAATTACCATAACAACAAAAACATTTTAGCTTTTAAATGATAATTTATAATCGAATATATATTAGGCACAACATTATATTAAAAATACTTTAATTATAAACTTTTGAGTGAGACATATTTCACTTTCAATAAAATAAAATAAATTAAAGGCCTTAATCACATCCAAGTGGGTTCCAATGGATTCCATTTCATCCCAAATATTCTTTTGGAGGAAATATATTCATCCAATTATATTAATACAAGTGTTAGTGTAATTGTATAAGATTATATTTACCCTTAATTACACGATTTATATTTAACTATGGTAAATAAAATTTACCGTACTTACTTTTCATAGTGCCCAAAAAAATAGTATCCTATTAACATATTTTGGACCTACGGATTCCAAATATGGAATTTATTTTTTTCAAAAACAAATCACAGAAGTTTCATAAATTAATTTAAAATAAATCCTATTTTTAAGAAAACGTGTTTTAAAAGTTAATAAATTGGAAAAGATTGAAATAACTTTACATATGAATTAAATGTAAAACCAATGATAATGAAGTACATTATATTAAATGGTAAAAAAATATTCTATTTAAACTTTAAAACCATTAATTATTATAATCTAACCATATAAATTATTACGATGAAAAAAAAATTTTTTAATTAAAATATAGTGTGTTTTTACTATTCATTAAAATATGAAAGTTATCATAATAATATGAAACATTTATCCAAAGTAAATTTTTATATCCTGATTCCAAATAAGAATTTTATTTTGAAAAATTGAACTTATAAAAATATCAAAAACTAGGTTTAAAGTGGGTGCGCCATCAAAAGGCGACAAAATGGCATATTTTAAAAAATACTTATTTACCCCAAAACATTTATTTTTTTCTCATACCATGTTCTGGGAAATGTTTAAAATGATTAATAATGTTATAAAAATTAAAATGTACTTAATAATATTCATAACGGCTAGTTCATAATAACACTATAATAATATATCACAGTTTTGTGAAACCCGGTATTGCGTACTACACACGCTATCGAAGAAGGTCGCGATTGCATGTAATGCAAGCCATGTCAGGGATGCATGTGGTGCAAGCTCCATTGGGTGTTGCGTACAACCCAATCAAAGCATATTTCATTTATACATTAAAAAAATATACTCTTAATGTTGTGTAGAATAATTTCTACATAACGATGTTGAAATTATGTGTAACATGAGCCAAGAATAGTGTTGTGTATACTACAATATGAATAAGTGTTTCATATAGTACAAGCTAATCTTGGTGTAGTGTACAATATAAGACATGAAAGAATTTAAAAATCATATATCTCATAAAATCATGGGGTGTTACACTCTAACTAATTCTTTCAATTTATCACACACGACATTAAATTAAGAGTCAATAATCTCTTCAAGATACTAAATAATAAAAACCATATAGATTTATATCAACATATTACTACATAAGAACATGATAAGAGTTAATAGGGTAATTCTGTATCATTTATTCCTTTAAAAAATCAAAAATTCATTCCAAATAAACTGAAAAAACAAAGAAATAAAAATCATGAAAAGATCGTTCAGTGACCTAAATTGGGTCATCTTATATCAGAGCCAACATTCCCAATTTTCCAAGCTGACAGTGACCCAACCAATGAGAAACATTTATCGAAATATGGTCACCAATGAAAAAATAAAAATAATGAATTCATTGATAATGAAGAAGATATATGTCAACTCTTTATTTTATCTAGAAATTGACTTATATCCTTAATCCCCACAGATGTGCCCTTAACCAAACATTGTCCTACTGATGAAGCGTATCTCACCTCTACCCAACAAAAAGGTTATCCGAATGGAAGACCAAACAATTCCATGAATTATTCCATTCTAAAAATGATAAAAATTATTATTATTATAGAAATAATATAATACAATATTTTTATCTAATGATCCACATTAATCCAAGGCACATAGATAGAGCATAACAATGGGGATCTGAATATCATACTTCATATAACTATATGATTGTGTATGGTACATTTTACTCAATATTAACTAAGTCCCCATAACCAAAATGAGGATCCTATTGAATATATTTGTAATCCTATAATCATTATTTTAAACAATGGAAGATGTAACCTCATATATCCTATCAATTCTTTACACATATATTTTACACTAATTATCACCTCGTTTGGTGTCCCTGACTGGATAAAATGATTTGACATTTTAAAGTGATAAATCACAACCCAAAGAGAATGTATCATAAGTGTAGTAAACGGTAGTATAAATAAACATTCTGTGGGTACATCTTATCATTTCAATACTAGCATTATATGATGTTGGATAAATCCAAAATGTTTCAAATGCTCTACATGTATATTTTTATAGGTTTAATATCAGGGAACATACTCAAAAATGTCATCCTTCATATCTAGCCACCAGAAACACAATCTCTTGTCATAATAATTCTTTTTAGTTTTTAGATTAATGGATTATGACGAACTATGATGACCAAACAAAACTAAACTACTCACTGATTTTGGTATGAAAAATTGATTCACAAAACAATGAATTACATCTTAAGAGAGACACTAACCAGATACGGTATCCTAACCATATGGGGTCACTCTAAGTTCTTTTAATAAGTCTATCCTACTAATAAATTTTTTTAAAGGAATTAAGAATAGTTGAGGACATCTAAATTCTATCTAGAACGATACATGAAAAATAATCATGAGTATCCATATGAAAATGAGCAATATTTTTTATTCCGAAACGTCATATGATAATATTTTCCATCTAATAGTATATTCAATGAAATTTAAATCTCTCAAGATGTAGGAGACATTGAAGCCAGACATCTATATTTATTCCACCCACCACATCTGTATCAGATTCATTTCCTTATGAGAGAAGATATAAATAAAACTCTTATAGAAGGAAAACAAATTTAATCTCTCCCAAAAAGGATAGTTATGCCAACACTAAAGTGCAGGAATATATGGGGATATATATAAATCATGAGCAGTTAAATAAAATCATACAGTTGAAGATTATGTCAGCTATAAGCTACCACCTGATCATCCTATATAATAATAAAACCCATAATAGTTATATAATCATCAGAGAAAACCAGATATACTCCATGATACATTGGTATGATCTAAATATGAGTTATTGACAGTTCTTTTTTCAGCTTTTCAAAACAATACTGACACTATAAATACCATATTAAACAACTTCTTTCATTTCAAAGAGTAATTGATCAGTCTGACGAGTAATACTTCAGCAGAAGAAACACTATTCTATCATTTTTTCCAACTAAATCGTGATATTTTTATGATAATTTGGTCCCATATGAAAGGAAAGTATCAAAACTAGTTCCTCACCTAGAATGGAGTTAATCATAAAATCCACATCCCTAACTAAAAAATCATCACGAAATTATCTAGTAAACTACAAGATAATTCTACAAAAATGGAATATAAACAATAGAATAAATTTCATCAGGATCAAATGAAACGGAATAAAACTAACAACTCATCATGCTCAAGTTTTATGTTTGATTTAACACCTCCTTTATTGAAACAAAAATATTCTCCATAACACACTAGTTGTGGGGGTGTTTAGTGCGATAATTTAATTACCCATGAAGTTTGAAGTAGTAGTAGTGACCAAAGTCCTCTATAGTGAGAGGTGTTTTGAACCATCATGTCATGACCAAAAAATTACAATAATGAACATGTTTGTATTTACTATGAAACAAATAACCTCATTTTCCTTTATTATATTAGATAAATTTTATTGGTTTCAGCATATATTACCTATTGTAATTCTATCATTGTTTATGGAAATTTAGTATCTTTATATTAATAGGTTTTATGAATGGATTGATATTTGATTATCTATTTTAAACCATGATTAATATTAAATAATAGTGAAAATAATCCAGCTGATTTTCCTGAATTGAATACTATTATTTCATAGAGTGAATGCAATAGTTGGTCTCTTTTGGATCACCCATACATTTTGATTTCAATAATTGAGCATCCAAAGTACACAAATTAGTACAAAATTTCATCCCCAAATGTTTTGTAATCACGGAAAACATTTACACATGAACCTATATAATTTTATTAGTGTATTCCAAAATAATTAATAGGGATAAAATATCTCTTATTCTAGGAAAATTCAGAATATTCAGATATGAAATAAAAAAATCGAATCCTATAAAAAATCTAAAATCATGAATCAAAAACCTTTTTAAAAATAAAATATGCCTAAGAATTTGATGGAAACTAGTAATCTAGTATTAAATACGGTCTCATTCCCTTATAAAAGTCCAAAAAACATTCATCTCATACATTTTAGAGATACAATGGTTAATTATGTGGAAGAAGTCATATCAAATGTATAATTGAAATAAAATCAGTAGAAAAAAGAGTGTTTAAAAGTATCTGTTGGGGTTTGTTCTAAGTCCATAGATCTTTTTATATGGAGAAAAATATTTTAATTTATATAGGGAGTGAACTTACTAATATCTCACTTCTTAATATTTCCATTTCCTCATAATCATGGAATTTATATTTTTAAATATTTTAATTTTTTAATCTTCATAATTCACTAGTGGTCCCAAATTCTATCACTTATTTTTAATATTCATAGTGGTGGAACCATAATCCACTATTTCCCATATACTATTATACAACCACCATTTTACATCAACCATTTCCCTAATAGTCGATCATATCCACTATTGGTAGTAGTGGCAGCGGAAGGATGTGGGATTATTCTTCATTTATAGAATTCATATTTGCCGTTTGGAAGTGGAAAAGTGAGTAGTAGACCTCTTATCATCCTCCATCAGTTATATTGGAAAGATGGATCTTAAAATATTAAGTGGTCCATGAAAGGAAGTGAATATAGTTAATCATGTGTGTGGTAGTGGGGGAGTAGTGCTAAGTCTAGGCTTCAAGTAGAAAAAATAAATTTTCCATTTTGGTTCTCTGATAAAATGGAATATTGATAGTTAAAATATGCAGAATCTAGCGGTGGAACTCGATAGAGAGCATAATTTATGTATTTCACCATATTCTATTGTTGGATAAATAATTGTATTTGGTACCATTGGTTAAATTTTTGCATGTTCTACTATTGGATCAACAGTCGCATGTGCCTCTATTGGTTCTTGGATTAAATGGTATCATCATTAATTGATGGAATTTGGTGAGGGATGTGAAGTAGTTGTGGGGAGACTTAAAGTTTAGATAAAGGACGTGGCATCATCCTCCAATCCTCAATCCACCACATTTCTCAGAGAGGTCTTTGAAATTGTCTCACAGTGTGAATCCTTGCCTCCTTGGATAAATGCATGTCATTCTTACCATTTGAGGTGCCGTTCACCTTGAGGATGAGATATCAAATGGTAATAATCGAGATATATGCTGAGAGTAGGGGAAAATCATTTATAGTGGTAGTCACATGGGGTATCATAGATGATTCATGGAAACCCCAATCTTTAGTGGTGGGCTTCGAATCGCATTGGAGAATTTCTCTTGGATGTAATGGAGTGGTAGTAATGTCAGGGACTTTCATCCTTTTCAACAGTATGAGGAAGTGTAAATCTCCATACATGGAGTCTTTCATTCTTGATAAATCATTAAATAGGTAATATGAGGGTAGTAGAGTTATAATAGGTGACCTTCGTAAATTAAGGAGGAGGAGTACCTAGTTTTTGCGGCTTCTAGTTGCATCCACGGCTGGTTTCCAATGATTGTATATTATAGTTAGTGATCTTGAAGTATAAAAAAATAGGGGATTGTGGTGTCAGGGTGTCTGTGATGGGAACCGAAGATCAATGTTGAACGATAATGTTTTTATAAGTCGATGAATAGTACCATATATCTGTCATCCCACATAGAATTTTAGGTTGTGCTCTATGATTCGTTATATAATAAGTCATCTAATCGTCAATGAAATGAAGTAGGATAGAGGTCAGAGGACCCCCACCTAGATCCTTTCTCTTCCCTATGTCTATGAGTCTCCCCTCCAATCGTCTCATGGGTTTCATCACCATGTGATGGTGCATCATGGATTCCTATGAACCATAAAATCCCTCACAACCATCCCCATTGAAATTGTATAGGCCTAATATTTCCGGAATCCCTACAAAACTAATTAGGCCCTAATTATTGTTGTTTGGATGTTAGGACCCCTATGAGTTGGCTACGTGGCAAGCTACAACTGGTTATTGATCTATTTTGAGGCTCAATCCATTTTTTGGTAATGTATATAAATCATTCAAATAAAAATTATAAAATAATAGAATAAAAAAATAAATATCGAACATAAATTTGATAAAACAATTATACATTTTAAATAATATTTATTACACGTTTATAATTTCCTATATTTTTTAAAAACATTGAAATCCAGAGGAAATATATATTAAAATCCTTCAACATTGTTTTAAAAAATATTAAATTATTCATGAATATTTATTGTATTAGTCTACCATTCCACAGATCATTCATAGAATTTTTTATGTTCTATAATTCCAAATAAAGGATATTGAACTCATGAAAATGATCTTCAAAAAATATAACATTCAAGTAATGAAATATTATTTTCATTGGAAAAACCATCATCTAGGTATGTAGTGTTCATGATGAAAGAAAATAATGATGGGATGAACATAGATTTCATATAATAGATTATGATTATAATAATATGTCATCGATTGTAACTTTTTCTAATAAAAATCAATGATAAAAGGAAATTTTATTAGATTATAATTTTAATAAATAAAAATAACATTTTAATTTGAAAATCCCATGATTATGGGGCCATTCCAAGGCCAATTTTGAAGTAAAATTATTAGATGATTTCATAAATGATCATAATGAAATTAAAAATGGGTATAAATCAAAAAGAAATTCCCAAATCATCACTAGATTATTACCTGATGTTAAATTTAACTATTTCAATAATGATGAGGTGTAGAATTAATTTTAATCAGTAATCCATGAATAATCTGTGTTCTTCTTCAAATAACCTTATTAATGTTGCTCTACATCAAGAACATTATCTCATGGTTTTACATATATCCCTAGATTAGTGTTATAGCATGTATAAAATAGATATTATACATTATTTAGACACATTTATAGACAAAATAAATTAAACAATTTTAATTAATTTTTCTATTTCTTCATATATTCCCTAGAGATTGTGTATCATCTCTGGGAGCATTTTTATCATGATATATATAGTTTGTAGGATGAATATCACATTAAAAATAAAATGGTATTTTCAGTTCCTCTATCCTTTATATTAATAATTTTCAAATTCTTTACATTAAAAATTAATCTACTACAAGAGTTAATAAATTTAATATACTAAATATTACACATCAAGAATATATAATGGTAGAAATTCCATTTATAATATATAATTATATTTTAAAATATTATTTAATGTTTAATAATAGTATAATTTAAAAAATTGGATGTATTATATTCTTCCCTCATTTGATGACATCTGTTATGGAAATTATTACATATTGAAATAGTTGCATGTGTGGTTATTTTTTATGCTTCTCCCATTCGCATGATCTCTCCATAATATTTCCACAATGGAAGAAAACACACACAAGAGGAATTTTTTAAACAAAAATGTTGTTTTACATTCTATCCTCTATCTCCCCTATATATTCAAAAAATGTGATTTTTTCATTATTGTATGATAAGACCTAGAAAATAATGTGTGATAGATCATACATGGTTCATTTCTTCTATGACATGTGGAAGACATCATTACACCATCCCTTCTATAATGGTAATGTTGGGTAGAATGAAAACTCATTATTCAAATTTTGAAACTAAAATGGACTAATTAACGTCATAGATAGCCTTAGGACTGAGCAAGTCCTTATAAGACACATAATGTGGTTACCCTTAAGAACACATGGTCTACCATAAAATACTCAAAATAATTCCATCTATCTGAAATGTACTTTTTACAGCTATATGATAACTTAATCCACTCTATTATAATCTAAACCTTCTCTATTATATATTTCACTAAGATTAATCATATATGTATTAGTTCACCTACACATGACTATAAAATATATGACTTGTACGTTCTATAATAACTGGCATTAAAAGGAACCGTAAAAATACTAAAATGATAGTTTTTTATTAAACTATCATTGGGGAACTTGGTCTCTCCATATTTGATCAAATATATCATTTAATCTACCTACATGTCCTACATGTCATGAATAGGCCACATGGTATACAAATATGTCATATGGTAGAAGATAATGCTCATTCACAAAATAGTCCTAATAGCCCAATGAAAACATTTCCACTATATAGATGAAAAAAGAATCATAGTTATATATAATAATCTAGGGGACACCATGAATATAGATGATATCTTCTATTAACATTAATCCAATCAATTTAATTGAACTCTTCTCTTTTATGGAAATGGTATGGGACTACATAGTGGGTCAATATATGATCGTCAAAATGGTTTAGTTTCCCCTATGTATCTATATATTCTTCAAAATAGAATCCATGGACGTACCATATACCTTCCATTATAGAGACTCAAGGGGAATTTCGAAACTCAGTTGTACAAGATATTAATTTTTATCCTTCTTATAGTTGAGGCATCTAGAGACGAACTATCAAACACTTTTCTCTATTCATTTCCATCAAAACTATCATCACATATCCATTTATATCATTTTCACTTCTTGATTTACCAATATTGTAGATTTGTTGATCTCATTCAAAAACTCATCTCAGATAATGTTATAATCCACAGTGATCTTTAAAATAGAATAACACGATTTCCATTAATAGAGAACGCATAAGGAATATGTCCATTGAATATCTGGTCATGAAATAACTCATAGTAAATATCACTATGTTTTCCTTCAATTATTTTATACAAAAGGGGATGGGTTTAAACTATCAATCTAAGGTATGGGTATCCTCCCTATTACACAAAGGATAAATAAAATGTGGACATAATATTTGATAATTTCCATACAAACCGAGAATTTCATTTCTAACTAGGATAGTGTTACACCCCATTCAACATCCCTATGCTTTATATTATTCCAAAATTATTTCCATGTTGTAACTCCATAAATAAAATGTACATCGGGTTGTGGTATCTCACATGTGAAGATGTATATGAAACTCTTATATTTATTTTGGTTAATATTTCTCTCACTAAAATGGTTATTTCGCAATTTCATGACATTGAACAGTACAACTAACAATTCAGTGTAATTTTTCATAGATGTACTGATGGAGTCTCAAATACCCTGACCATTATGTTTACCTTACCTTCCAATACCTCAACATGAACCTGATCATGGATGAGGATAAAATTCTGAATACAACATACTCAAAACCCTCTTATTAAAATCTGAAGAGGAGAGTTCTGGCCATTCCATACTGCAACATATCATAAAACTCATGGATCATTTCTAAATAGATTAATGGATTCCTCTTTCATCTCAATGTAGTCATGGATGTGACAATATCAAATAAATATTGCATATAGGTATGGTAACAACCTTCCAACCATGGAAAGCTTCACACTAACATGAAACTTGTGTGAGGCTCCCAGTAATGGAATACCTCAATCATAATTAAGTCAAAAACTACTCCCTCCTTGGAGATAAAAATTCCTATAATGTTTTAAAATAAATTCTTATATTATAACATTCATTGTTTCTTATATAAATCAAAATCATGACAGAAATCAAGGAAAATACTCAAATAATCAACAATATGATGTTATGATACTCTATGAATTAGAATATTTTTGATAATGGATACCATTAAACTATCTAGGAATGGTTGGAAGATCGAAATCATTTATCCCATAAACATTGTATGAGAACTAATTATTCTAAATTTAATTACAGGGAACACATAATATTCATAGGGACCTCGGAATTTTCACTTTCTATGTTCTCCACAAGTAACCAATGACTATGATAACCTCACATGATGTCCTTCAGATGTAAACTCTTTTCTTTTTTTATATAAGTTAACAGGTTTCCATTTCATAATAATGGATACTTATTATAGGTGGTCACTAGATTCAGGAAATGATAATTCATGCATAACGTCAGTTTCCCATTGAAATTATGAATTAATTATTGTTTCCCTAAGAGACATATTAAGTCTAAAAATAAATTAAAATAAAAAGAATCTAATGGATGCCATAGAAATCAATGCTCAACATGGGTCCATATGATTTGTGACTGATTATATGAGAGCATTATGGAGATGCATGTACTTATATAATTGACCATATTAAAGAGCATTTAAACTTGTTTTGACCTCAGCGATGATATTATAATACTACCATAACACTATAATAAATAATATATTTATTTTATTTGTTGAACTAATTTTCAATATATAAAACTTATGGTATATTATATTTAATCACTACATGGGTGTCTAAACTGAAGATTCATGAATTCCTTCTCTCTAGTGAATAAATTTATCAACCTAGTAGTTTAATTTCATTAAATAATCCATATAAAATCAAATAAATATTTGTATTAATTGTATATTGATATTCTCAACCAATAATTACATTATACAGTCTCATCAAATAAATTCTGATGTAAAAAAGTAAACTTATATCATTCGGGATCCAAATAAAACCTTTAATGGAAGAGTTTGATCACAAAATCTGTTCATGTTGTCTTTTCCTTCTAGAAAGGATGAGCTATAAGATCTTTTATAATATGCAGTTCATAAAGAAAATATAAGGAAATAAATGAATGGAACACACCATTGCCTATCAAAACTATTTCTAAGGTAGAGAATGCATAGATCATACAATTTAAAATTACAAGATACTCTAGTTCATATGCCATAATATCTTTTAATAGTAATAAAATCTAGTCACGAGATATGTTGGATTAATATAGACCAGTAAAATATAGAGGTTGTGGTATAAAAACATATCATCAACAACCTCATGCAAGCCTACCGACTCTACAATCATGATCAACTCATAATGGATGAATTTTTTGTTTCATTTTCCCTTCCTCGAATTCCCATATATAATCTATCTATATTATATGACATAGTGGGTCATTCATTAACTCATGATATAATCCTATGCATGATTGTAAATGTAACTCATGTCCCAATATAGGCTCAATCCCCTCTATGATCCCAATGTAATTGATACCTTAATCTGATCCTAACTATATAGTCACCTGTTATTTTGTGGTCAACCAACCTACTACTAGGGAGTTATGAATGACCACTCATACAAATAATTTCTACATATGATCCATTCCACTATCTAGATTTCAACCATAATTTTTTCAGCATTAGATGTTTCTCAAAGACATAGGTGTAGGAATGAATGTAAAGGGGAACTAATCTTACTTGAAATCCTAGTTATGATTTCCCTCAAACATCCATGCTTGGAAGTACCACTAATAAACAATGTCTATAGAGTATCACATTAGTTCAGTAAAACATGACACAATCTCAGTGAAAATTTCGTTGAATAATAATAGATAAATATGATCTTGGATATTAACAGATCCTACCATCCACTATAATACTTTTCTCGGAAGAGGTTCGCAAAAAGAGAGAGAGTAAGAGTTATCCCATCTTTTGTTTTAGTAAAAACAATTGCACCATCATCCTGTTCATCTATGGAGAAGAGTGAATGTTAGAACACAACGTTTTCATGAGTGGTCCAAAAAAGGTAGAACACTTTTATCTTGGACCATAGTAATCACACTAGTACATGTTGTTATTGATTTCCCCAAATCATGGTTGGTATATACCACTAATAATCATGATGCACACTCAACTTATGCATGACATATCTATATATTAATAGGGTGATCTATTACTCAGTTGTAAGAACCCAGATCTTCTTTTCTGGTATTTTTTCCTTTTTTGGTGTTTTATGAAAAATGATCTTTCTGGAAATTTTCGAAGTACACGCCGTGTACTCTTCCTCAGCTCGAAGCCGTGTGCTGGCCATGTCAGTCCACACACATGGTGTATAGGGGTGACAAGGAGGCCGATTTTGGCGAAGATTGTAAAGTACCTAGTACAGGCCGTGTACTCTAAATGTACACGCCGTGTAATATCTTTTTCTCACTAAATGGACCGGGGTCGCGCCTGACGCACAGAAACACCTCCTTGTTGGTCCCATTCATCTGAGAGCGCCTCATACGACCGAATCTTCAATGAGCTTCCGCTCGTAGGTGAACAGCTTCCAGCTGACTTCCATCACTTCCACTGTCAACCAGGCATTGATTGCAGAGCACAATATGAGAGACTCTGGAGCTGTAAACCAGGGTGGTTCTACATCCAGAGCAAGTCTTCCTCCAGATGACAGTAATAAGCGCCGTAGAGAACCTACGAGCGGTGACCCAAGGAAGCGTGACGCATCATAAGGTAGCAAGGTGACATGATAGCAGTGTGTCTGGTCAGGGAACACGAGGTCGCAGTGCCAGAGGGACCTCGTGGAGTGCTGATCTTGCAGCAATATGGAACACCTTCAGAGTTTCTACCATGTTTTCTCACCAGGAGCAGGTTACCGGGGTTCTTCCATCACTCCTTGTTCAGGAGCAGCACCACCAGTTTCTCACCAGTCAGGGAACTATAGTTCTTTCGGCCATTCAGGACGAGGTGGAGGTTGAGGCCGTGGCGGTTAGCCACTAGTCCCTCAGCACCAGCGGGGAGGTTCAGATCAGAGTGGTTAGTCAGGGGCGTAGGGCCGTGGTGCAGGCCAGTCGTTTTCCATGGAGCAGACCTATCAGGAGCAGGATCCCGACCCTTCTACAGTTCGAGGTACGATTTTAGTTGCCTCAGTTTTATCTTCAACCCTTTTCGATACTGGCGCTATGCATGGATTTATCTCTATTTCTGTCGTGGAGAGCCTTGGGATCTACCTCTTTTCATCTGCCGACTCGTTGACACTAGACACACCATTGGGGATGAAGACATCTAGTGTACGACTGTGTAGAGAGTTCCCTCTCGAGGTTGCAGGCTATCATTTCTTATGGGATCTCTATTTCCTAGAAATGACAGGCTATGATTTTATCCTCAGAATGGACTGGTTGGTTCCCTTCCAGGCATTCATCGACTGTTATCACTGAAAATAGAGTTTCTTTTCACCAGAGGGTGAATCCTTTCTTCATAGAGGCGAATGGGTTGTTCAGGCAAGTCTAGCAGGACTCGAGCATCATGGGTTAGGAAGGCTGACCGCCCAAATTGCTAGTCTTTATCTGGATGATCAGGGGACTCCATAGTTAGACATTCCTACAGTGGTGGATCACTTTGGGGATGTCTTTCCAGAGGAATTCATAGGTCTGACTCCGGAGCGTGAGGTAGACTTTTCTATTGAGCTCGTTCCAGGAGCATCATCGATGTCCATTCCTCTTTATAGGATGTCTACACCTATGTTACAGTTGCTCAAGAAGCATTTGGATAAGTTGCGGGCAAAGGGTTTCATCTGACCCAGTACTTCTCCTTTGGGTTCGGATGTCCTGTTTGCGAAGAAGGAAGACAACACCCTTCAGATTTGCGTGGATTATCATAATTTGATCCAGTGAATGGTCAAGAACAGATATCCTTTTCTGAGGATTGATGACCTTTTCGATTAGCTTCGAGGAGCCCAAGTGTTCTCAAAGATCAATTTTAGGTTTTACTATCATCAGTTGTGCATTATACCATTAGATATACCACTGACAGTCTTCAAGAGTAGGTATGGTCTATACGAGAATACAGTTATGTTGTTCGGTCTCACGAATGCACCAGTAGTTTTCATGGAACTTGTGAACTGATTGTTCCATCCTTGGACTCTTTTTTCGTGGTCTTTGTGGAAAATATCATGGTGTACTCTCACACTCAACATGACCATGCCACACATCTTGATATCGTTATGAGTACAGTGAGAGAGCATAGTCTTTATGATAAACTCTTGAAGTGCCACTTCTGGATGGATCAAATTCCCTTTTTGGGTCACGTCATCTTAGAGGGAGGAGTATCTGTGGACCCAGAGAAAGTGAGTGATGTAGTTTCTTGTGAATAGCCGAAGAACTTCTTTGAGGTACAAAGCTTCCTTGGGATCGCTGGATACTGCAGATGATTCATTCATGACATTTCTCATTTCGAATCACCTTTGATAGGTCTGACAAAGAAGGGGTTGAAGTTCATATGGTTAGATTCTTGTGAGTCAGCCTTTCAGGAGCTAAAAGGGAGGTTGACGTCAGCCCTGATACTAGTCTTTCCAGAGCCAGGCATGAGCTAAACTGTTTATTGTCATTCTTCAAGTATCGATCAAGGAGACGTGCTTATACAGGGAGATAGAGTCAGTTAATACGGATCTCAGCAGTTGACTCCACATGAGAGGAGCTACCCTACACACGATCTTGAGTTGGCAGCTGTTGTTCATGACTTACACTGTTGGAGACACTATCTGCTGGTAGAGCACATTGTGTTCTTCACCGACCATAAGAGTCCCAAGTACATATTCACTCATCATGATCTGAATTTGAGGCAGCGCAGGTGGGTCGAGAATCTTGAGTCTTTCGATTTCTAGCTCTCCTATACGCCAGGAAAGGGAAACGCAGCGGCAGACGCGTTGAGTAGGATAACCCAGATTTAGCTAGTTCAGTAAGACATCAGTGAGTGGAATCTCATGACTCTATTCTCTGAGATGCATCTAGAGGTGCACGACAGACAGGGATAGACCTTCTTATCTTTTTCAGCTGTTACCTCTACACTTATTGATCGAGTATGGATGAGGCATGTATCATACTCAGAAGGCTTAGTCCTACAGGAGAGTATTTCAGGAGAGGACCCTCTTCTTGGATGGACAGTGGGCGAGGATGAGATCTTGCATTTCCAGGGACGCGTATGGGTGCCAACAGACATATGCGAGGAGCTGATGAGGGATTTTCATGCCTCTGTTTGGGCAGTTCTTCTTGGTATCTCCATGATGTATCAGGATCTTCATCACTAGTACTAGTGTCTAGGTATGAAGAAATATGTTGCTGGTTTTTTCATGATATGTTCTACTTGTCAGTAGGTGAAAACAGAGCATCAGTGACTGGCAGGCCTATTACAGTAGTTACCAATTCCGGAGTGGATGTGGATGCTGTTGCAATGGACTTCGTTACCGTATTGCTTAGGACTCCTCGGGGAAATGATGTTGTTTGGGTTGTCATCAATATGATCATGAAGGTTGCTCACTTCTTGTCAATAAAGGAGACCTTCAGTGTTGATAATCTGGGACGAATTTACATCCCAGAGATCATTCGTCTCCATGGAGTTCCACACTCCATTGTTTGATATAGGGATGCGTACTTTACCTCTCGGTTCTGGCAGGGACTTCAGAAGGACTTGGGGACACATGTACTTTTGAGTACATCATACCATCCCCAGACTGATGGCCAGTCCGAGTGCACAATCTAGGTGCTTGAGGATATGCTCTGAGCCTGCATTGTGGAATTTGGTGGTTCTTGGGAGAAGCATATTCCTCTGGTGTAGTTCGCCTACAACAACAGTTTCCAGGTGACCATTCAGATGGAAACATACGAGGATTTGTATGGTATGCCATGTCGATCACCCTTCTGCTGGCTGGGGGTAGGAGAGGCAGCTTTGCTGGGACCTCCTCTCATTCAGGAGACCTCAGAGAAGATAGAGCTGATCTGGAAGAGGATAGCTACAACCCAGTCTCGACATAAGTCTTATGTTGATCAGCAGAGATGACCTCTGTAGTTCGAGGTTGGGGATCTGGTCTTCCTACATGTCACACCCAAGTTGGGAAACAAGAGGATTCAGAGGAAGGTCATGCGTTCACCGTGGAACGTCGGGCCGTTTGAGGTCTTGGAGAGAGTGGGGCCGGTCGCCTATCGGTTGCAGCTACTTCAGAGGTACCAGGCCATGCACGAAATCTTTCATATCTCTTATCTCCGACATTACTTTTCGGACCTGTCTCATGTATTTCAGCCTTAGGAGGTTGCACTTGAAGCGGATGCGTCATTCGAGGAGCATCCTATCCGGATCTTCAATCGCAGTACGAAGCTTCTCCGTGGGCGGTCTGTTCCTCTGGTACGGGTTCTATGGTAGCACGAGCGAGTACAGGACACGACCTTGCAAAGGGAGACCGATGTACGATCGTAGTGGTCGAAGCTATTCGGGGATTCTTCTTCTATGCCATGTTAGGGAAATTTGGTGACAAATTTATTTAAGGGGGGAAGTTTGTAGGAACCCAGATCTTCTTTTCTGGTATGTTTTCCATTTTTGGGTGTTTTTAAGAAAAATGATCTTTCTAGAAATTTTCGAAGTACACGCTGTGTACTTTATGAGTACAAGAATTGTACTCTTCCTCGGCTCGAATCTGTGTACTGGCCATGTTGGGCCACACACACGGTGTGTAGGGGTGACGTAGAGGCTGATTATGGCAGAGTATAGAAAGGAACCAGTACACGCCATGTACTCTAAATTTACATGCCGTGTACTTTATTGTTTCCACTAAAGGGACCAGGGACGCGCCTGGCGCATAGAAACACCTCCTTCTAGGTCTCGTTCATCTGAGAGCGACCTATAAGGCCGAATCATTGACGAGGTTTTCTCTCTTCTTCCATCCCCCGATTCAAGCACGGTCTATTGCGTTGGAATCACGGCGGTAAGATCTTCCTTCTTCTTGAGTTTAGTTTTCTGATTCCCATTCATTTCCGAGTTATCGTGGGTTGAGCATTTTGTGCGTTTTCTTAGATCTACGATGTTCTAAGGGGATTCAATCGTCGTAGTTCACATATATCGATCTCCTAGGATCGAGGTAGGTGGTTTGTGCCTTCCTGTTGAATGTTGATGAGTATTTTTTGCAAATTCCACAAATTCCCTTGGGTGGGGAATTTGTGGGTTTTCGGTTTTTCCCCTACTATTTGTCTTCTTTTCTTGATTGTAATAGTAGAGGTTTATGCTTGTAATTAGAGTAATTTATTTTGTGCTCAGGTTTCTTTTCAATGCTTGTTGTACTGTTTAGCATTGTCAGTTTCCATGCCTAGCCGTAGGATAGTTGAACTGATACATTATTATTGTTGAGCCTTAAAATTGGTAGCCAAGTAGTTATTGTGGTTTACTTGGATGATACATGCGCGCTGAGCATGTTTATTTTCACTGAGGACTGTGATAAACTAGAGTAGTACACCAAATGGATAATTGATGTAAGGGCTTCTCCAGAGTGTCTTTAAATACGATGCGAAACTACATGGGGATTGACGATGATTGCTTCTTTAGAGAGTTTGTAGTTCCTCGACACGGGCCATAAGCGGAATGAGACGTTGAGTGCTTCCCCAGAGAGCCTTTATAACGATACGAGACTATAGGGGGGATTGACGGTGAGTGCTTCTCTAGAGAGTCTATTAATTTCATAGCAGAACCAGAGGGGTGAGACTATGTGTGCCTCATAGAGGGTTGTTAGTACTTATAGGTGGAACCATAGGGGTTAGGCTGTGAGAGCTACCCATAGGGTTACCTTTTTCCTTCTTGTTTCTATCTATTTAATTGTGTGATTATTTTTTTTAGAATTGTAGATTATTTCTTCTTATGTTTATATTTTTTCCTTCTTGTTTTATTACTTCCATGTATTCATTGACTATTACACCCAGATCATTGGGTGATTTCCTACTGGGATTGTATCTCACACCCTGTTTGATCCATGATTTTAGGCCCAAGTAGACTATGTTGCTGTAGGTCTAGATAAGGTAAAGCGCCCTTCTACTTCAGGTTCTTGATTCACATGATCTGGAGAGCATGGGACCGAGCCGAGGCTTGCGATACTGAGGAGTTTAATTTGTTTTTCTTTTGCACTCTGTTTTCAGTTGTACTTCATCACGTTGGTTTGTTTACTACTTTCCATAGACATATGTACCATGTTGCATCATTATTTTGTATCCATTGCTTCCGATTTTCACTTCAATTGGTGTATGCTGTTGATTGTTTCTGCTATTGTGTCTGGTTGTTTTTTCACGTATACCTTTCCGAATGAGGGAATAGGTTCCCCACCGACTCACCAAGGCCATCGCTGCTGGCCGGCAGCCTCTGGCGTTCGGGGAAACGCGCTTGAGGTCATGTGGAGAACCGGGTACGGGGCACCAATGTAGGGGCTCCGGATTCGAGTCATTACATCAGTTTAGGTAAGAACAATAACTTACACCACCTAGAGATGTTCTTGACACTGCTATCATGGTGGGAGTACTTCTCAATATCTACCCAATGGGAACACCTCCAAACAAGACAATGAAATGGAGTGTATTTTATTATGAGATTATTATGATGATCATATCATAGAATCCAAAATGGTTGTCTATGTGAAATAATTGCTTAATAGTCAACATGAATCACAATAAACAAATAATTTCGTTCATATAAAGTTATGAAGGAAATGGAAATAAATCCCCATTTTTATATGATTCAAGTATCATTATTTTTTCCAACAGTGTGGCCTAAGTGTGATGATTCATGAAGCTAGTTATCAGATTCCTCCAAAATGGATATGTCCATCACCACACTATCACTAAAGATCCTAGTCTGAGATATACACTTTATAAACCTCAAAATGGTTAACATAAATGCTATAACAATTATCATATCTAGATTATCTCAAAAATTCATCCCATTATATATAATATTTGATATTAATATAACCCAACAATATCCACCTTGGCTCACCTGGCCATTAGTAATCTATGTGTTCTACCCAAAGCCCAGCTAGAGTAGGTTGGGGGATGGTGACAAGAACTGATTACAAATAAAAATTAGATGGGTGGACTTAGACTATTGTAACTACAAACACACATGAACTCTTAATTACACTCGATGAGTGTTTAAAATTTTACAACTACAACGAAATTAAAATTAACAACATAGAAAACCCAAAAAATGAATACTTTACAGCATTCCTAATATAGAGGATAATAATATAGGACCAAAAACTATATATTATGTTGAACCTAATAATCAAAGAGCGTATTTTCTCAGCCTCCAACTTCTAATTATATTAAAAAAACCCCTATAACTATCACAATGAAACAAAAACCACCACCCTTATCAGGTCCACCTATATCCCAAATAAATATCATGTCATCGTTATAAGAGATAGATCATGTAGAAATAGCTTATATATAGAGGTGATTGTAGAAAAAATTAATAGGAATCCCATGAAACATGAATAAGAAAAGAAAATAAAGATGTGGATAGTTAGTTAGAATCCATAATCATGAGGGTAATAAAATAGGGAAACTAAAATATACTCATAAAATGGATTCCATGACTCGGAGTATGTTATCTATCTTGTATAACCACCATTGTATTTTTATGATCTCCCAGTTTCACTATATTATCTAATCCATCAACCATCATAAACTCTCTATCCATCTTCTATTTGATGTCATTACCTTAATATTTTATAGGGGATTACATCCACAAATGACGATGTGGAATAGCACTCTAGCTTATTATATATATGTATAATGAACTTCTAGATAGAAGTGGTCCTGACCTATAATATTAGGGTCGATACGAACCCTATCTCACTTATAGATTTGTGATCCCATTCTCTAATCATATTGGGAATAGTGGATTGTTGACCCATCCTTGGGATATTTATATGATATTTTTCCCAGAATCTTTTATCATTGTGGGATTCTACTCATCATAGAAATCTAGAAGTTGTGACTTACCTCTGATATTCTAATTGAGTTTTTTATAGTCCTCTATTATTAATTCCCATATATATCTTCATATATAGGTCCATTTTGGTTACCCACGTTGAAATTTAATTAATGTGGAATACTTGAATTCCCCATTCCATAAAAAAGGAAACAACGCTCTGTGCTTCCAAGGGTATATAGTGTATGGTCTATAAGTAGTTATATCATAGTGAACTATCACCCCACATTACCTGAAAACGAACTATAAAATGGAATTTGATAATGTGAAAATAAAATGAAGCGATCATATCATCAATTATCAGTTACCTCACAACACATATCATGAACCATTGTGATATACATTGAATGTTTTATAGGAGTACATGACATGTGGTTTACCAAAATCTATCAATTCATATATATCAAATTAACATAACGAAAGACATATAGTGTTACATTACTTCTTTTCCAAACTAAATAGTCTGGGGATATTTTTACTAGATGAAAACCCATTAACCATTTAACCTAGAGACATGTCCTATGTTCTTTTAATGATCATTTCTTTTCTTTAGATATTTTAAAAAATGATAGCTCCCTCATAAATATTCGTCCAGTATGCCTCCTTCATTGAAATTTAAATAAAGATTCCTTATAAATCATTCCAAAATTCAATGATATTTCATCAATTAAATTTTTGTAACACATCATTGAGAAATTCATCCATCATCCCCACCCTATATCACCCAAACATTATAGATCAGGAAAATCACATCACCCATCATCCCCCAAATTTTCCTAACATCGATGATCATTCTTCATCCTACATAACATGATTTTGAACCTATAATAATGATATTTGTTACCATTAATTATTTAATAAGGAAGTACATATTGATATGGTTGAATCATCATCCAAAATTTAAATGATATAGTGAACCTAAAGAATAGAAATTTATTTTAAAAAAACATAAGATATTATGGAGATGATCATGTTCCATCAGTCATTTCCCAAGTAAAATTAAATCAAGGGACTCAAATTTTTTATAAGTATCCTAATAAATTAATAAGACACATAATTATATAACAAATATTGAATTTTAAAGTGTCAATATAAGGTTGATATTCAGATTAAATTCAAAATAGAATAAATAAAATATTGAAATGTCATTAAAAAAGTCATAAATCCAAGAAAATGACATACATTTTCATTGATCGATTTATAATGAATAATGAATGTTAACCATTTTGGATTTTGAGGTACATTTATTTGGGACACTTATCCATGAATGTACTATGTTTTTCAACGGCATCACCTATCAAGTAGTCTCTCACTCCCTCTTAATTTCATAGGAATATGGAGAGCCCATACTAATTTCTGTAATGAGGATTTGAAATTTTTTTAACTATGATTATAAATTTATATAAGAAAATATATTAAAATTATTAATTTAAATAATTTATTTTTCATAATATATTTAAGTGAATTTAAATTTTCCCTATATTCATTACGATTAGTGATTATGTCATCTATAGGGTCAAACCCACGTCCTAGAATCAATGGGGGCTTGGATTACAAATAAGATTCTTCATTCAAGTATAAATCTATTATTTTGAAAATTAATAATTAAAATGATTTAATATATTTATTATTTACAATTTATTAATATTAGGGTAATTTTTTCCTTGATATTATGTACCAAATCCTTCAATTTCTCAAAAAATATTACCTAAATTGTTAAAATGATCTAATTAAATAAACTAAAACCATAAAATATTCCTTAGTGGATCATAATTTTGTTTATTGAGTGTTATAAAATTCTATCTAGAACAAAACAATCAATGAAACATGAAGAGGATAATTAAAAAAAGACTAGAAGTACGGTAGGACTAATTCACCGTCAAAATTAAAATTTATCAACAATAATTATTTTCCATAATTAAAATAAATACACTAATCATATTGAAAATGATGATTTATGATTTTAACAAAATATTAGAAAAATCGATAATGTAAGGGATTATTAAGCTACTACTAAAAAAGTGGATCATAATAAGGATTTCGATAATAGTAAACTTTTCATTCAATTAATATCTATGAAAATTTTATTTGATTTTATTTCTTTGGATTCCTTAATGTCCTTCTTCTTTGATAAGACTATTAACTGACTGATTAAAATATTTTATTTATTAGTTATAAATGTAAATACCCATTAATGAGGTGATTCTGTCCCAAGTATTAAATTCTTCCCCAATTGGTGATAATGTGAAGATAAACCCTGAATTTTCTATTTTTCCTCACATTGATAATTTCAGTGTCCTATTGGGATTTAATAAGCTATATATATACAGAGAGAGTATTGGTTATCATGATATATAATTATGATTTATCATCCAAAACCATCCTTATATCAAGTAATATTGTTGGAATGAGGAAGAAAATCCATTGTAAACAAAGTCCATAATATTAGTCCAGATATTGAATAATGATGGACATTTCACTCAAATTTGCTGGGACAAACTCATAATTCAAGTGGTACAATTATCATAAAAATATTTTTATGTATTTATATAATATACATCTAGAAATATCTTTAAATGTTTGTTTTATATTATAATTGATCTCATAAAATATTCTATTCATATGAAAATATTATATAATGAATTTCATCAATACAGTTAAAAAATTGAAGAATAAACTATTAGATAAATTTGATAAGTTATTTATATAAAAATGAACATCAACATGGGATCATCTAATTCTCTATATAAAAAATAATAATTGTTCAATAATTATATACATATATTATCATGGATTTAGTATATTAATATTATAAATAATGTAATATTTTCCAGATATAGTGGTATTTTTTATCATCCTAGGAGATATAATTAATTCTCATGGGATGATATTAAATTTTCATATCATTAAATAAATTTTAATAGGTGTGATATATCCAATGAATCATTTATTTCAATGTACAATAATGTTTATTAAATTTAATTACTCTTAGACTCAAAAATGCCTATTTTATCATAAAATTATTGAAAAAAATGTATTTATAGATTACAACCTCAAGTATGTGGTAGTATTCACATTATAACTTTTTATATTTGTTTACAGAAAGTAACAATGTGATGAAAAATTAAAAATAATGTTAGAGACTCAAATAAAAACAAAATATACATAAAAAGTATACATTATAAATTATGACTATATAATGTAACATCGTTGGTTCATATAATCTCAAGAGAGAGTATATCATTGAATGATTAAAACAAAACCAAATTGAAAAATGCAATAGAACAACATCTATAATATAAATTTTGACTTATCTTGTGTTTGATGGATATTAGTCATGATTGTGGTAATTTTTCCATTGTTTTACAATACACTAACTAACATAACATTGAATTGAGTAGAGTTTCTATATATAAAATAATTTGAAGTTATTTGAACGGAACAAAAGATATGATTGGTAATTACACTTGTAAAAATATTCCCCAACAGTGTATAGGGTTTGGTGATAAATATTGATGTATAAACAAAAAATTAAAAAAATTATATTCTGAAAAATAAAAATTAATGACTAAAGACTTACTTCAATTAATTGAAAATGAGAAGAATTACATAGCACATGACCTATAACTATAAGTAGTAATGTTTTATTTGGTATATTGATTAATTATCACTATAGATATAATTATCATATGTATAAGATGAAATGTGGTTCATTTATGTATTAAAATTTAAGGATTTGAAAATGAATTAACGTGATTTTTTGAGGTAATTAAAGATTATAATATTTAATTACATTAAAAATATTGGATGAAGAACTTGGTAAGTCATAATTTGAGTATAAAATATCATGATTCCTTATATATGATAATGATTTAAATAGTACCAATTATCAAGAATATGAAAAATATAGTCATAGAAATTCTATGAGAATATTAGAAATCTTTCAACCCCCAATTTATTTCTCAACCATCATTCTATGTGAAATCAATGAGGCAAAAGGTATTATATGATTCTAGATAATAATATAGAAAATATCTTATAGTTAAACCTTTAAATTTTAATAATAACATGATTTTGGAAATGAACATTTTACTTATTTAGTACCAGTATTGATGAAGGAGTTTAGTTTTTTTCATAACTCCATATTTTATAATCATTTAGGGAGAAAAATCATGAATAAATATCATAGGAGGAACTCCGAACGTGGACAAAATAAGAGGTATATTTAGGATTATATATCTTAGTGCATAATATTTCATCATTTCATGTCCAAATATCATATTTGTTGGTGTATGATGAAACCATGTCCCATACCCATATATAAATAAGAGAAAAAATCCATGAAATTAGTCATAAATCCTCCAAATACAATTAGACCAATAATTAAATCACAATAGGGGTACATGAATGTGTGATTTCAAACAACTATATTTAAATTTTAAAATACAACTTAAATGATTGAAATTTTGAGATACACAAAATAACGATGGCCTGAATTTACGGGAATTTTTTTTCTATCTAATATGGACTCATGGATTTTATAAATGTTTTGGAGAAGTCCTAAAAAATAATTCGTTGTTTATATGAATATCCTAATGGTTTTTCAACAATGTAATTATGTCTAGACTAATAGTTTTTTTTTTGATAATATAGGATTTTCTATTATCTCAGTTGATGGATTTAACCTATGTGATATGTTTGTTTATTACAATGGAATAGCTCACAAAAAGAATATAATTTATAGTATGATATTGTAATATCACCTTATGAGATTATATTTTTAAATATATTGAATAAAAAAATATTTTTGGATGATTTTCGATGGTGATAGTTATTCAGACATGATATTTCATAAAAAATGAAAAAAAAAATCAATCCATTTTGTGAAATAATAAAGAACCAAAAAAATTCTGAAATATTTATGCTAACAGTCATCAATGATATTAGAAGATTTAGTTTGCTGAAAACTTAATTCATTAAATATCTCATTGGACTGGGCTTGTGAGATACATGAAAAAAGGAAATATAATTAAAAGATAAATCAACCACTTAAATAATCTTAGTCATGTGGAGGAAATAGTTTATCACAAATCACTTACAACAAAAATCATCAAAGTGCCCGATTTTCTCCTTTTATCACTTCTTAGGAAGTTCAAACCTGATCAATCATCTTTATTGAAGTGAAATGTTTTAAAATAGAAACATGAACACTATTTCAGGAATATCTAGTTCAGATATGGGATCATAGAGATAATTTTTTATGAAATACGGCCACAATTATTAAATGGATTTTTGAGAAATAATATGTTTAATTAATTTAACTAAGAACCCTTATATATGATTATATACAAATATTATCATCATTTTTCAACTCTATATGAAAATTTCGGTGGATATTTTTTAGGTTTTTAAGGAGTTAATACCCTATATTTTAAAAATGAAATACAATTTAAATAATTTTTATGTGAAAAATAGATTATGTAATGTTATAACACTAAAATAAGTTGAAAAAATACATATTACATTATGGTACAATATTAAAATTGATTAAATATTACAAAACTTCTAAATGAATCTTAAATAATAACATTTAAAAATTAATAAAAACATATGAGATGACCCATGAATTACATTTTTAGTTATTACATAATTTTTATGAATGTTGAATACAAATTGTGATAATTTTTTCCTTATAATGATAATGGATTAGTGTCTTTGAAGAATAAATAAATTTTCATTTCATATAGTGAATGATCTTCAACATTTACTAATATGTTCTTTTCAAAAAGCGTGTTATTTAATTATACCCAAAATAAAACCATTCAATATATCCTAGGGAATGGAAACATAATAAATGGTACGATATTAAGTATAGTAATTGTAATTTTGGGATCTATTGATCAATGATCATATATAGGCCTAACCTGAGAATAATGGTACGAGAATATGGGGTATTAATAGGAAAATAATACCCAAAAATTCATAGTTCATAATCATGGTAAAATGATTTTATAATTCATATTAAATAATTCATAGAAGAAAGAATGATCATGATCCATGTGATCATATCATAAGAAAACTAACTTTTCATATGATATTGTCATATATTTGGGTAACATTTATAATCAAAGAAATATTATGTAATGTCTACCAACAAAGATATTAATTATATGTTTTTTATGGATTACAAAACCATGTACAAGATATATTTTTTATAACTTCTTATGTAACCAAATATAGGCTTCGGGTAACCACTTTTATTCCCTTGGATAAAGTAAATAATAATCATCAGCCAAAAAAATTAGAATAATATATAACTAAATAATTCAAAATACGAAGAAAATAATTATCCTTTATTTATAGAAATGAAAATTGAAAACAATACAATTCATCAATATTATATCCTCATAATGAATAACCATAAAATTAATGAATAAGTTTGGTGTAATTATATCATACCCCCATTAAATCATAATTAACATCAATAAATTTTTTCATGGATGAAAACACCCCCATAAGATCAATCAAAATATCATTATAAAAATATGATAATCAGTTTTATATAACATATTTATAAAATATATAAATAATGTTAATTAATTTCTTTTGAAGATAACCAAAAAATTAAATTAAGATTCTACTAATTTTTTTTCAATATTGAATTAATATTATTTTATGTGGTATGTGTTAAAACAAATTAACTGTTACAACATAATTCTACATTCCCAGAAAATGAAAATTATACAACATTTAAAAATTTAAATATAATGTAAAACATATTTAAAAATGAATTTCATAAATCAATGGAAAATAATAAGAAAAAGTATTGTATAAAAATAAATGAAAATATATACATGTCATAAAAAATATCCCAAATAAAATAAAAAATATTGCATTTTTTCATTAACAAAATTCTTTAAAAATTTGATTACACAAATAGTGGAAATGATGTGAAACTTTTTTATCAGAATAAATAACATGAGGAAATGAATATGAATTTTTATGGGGTAATGATAATAAAATTTCATCATCGGAAATTTAACAATAAACAATATAGTAAAACATTGAGATTGTAATGGTAAACTATTACTTCATGATTGAGTAGCTTCATATGTTATTTTATGATTCAATATAAAAAAATTTAAAAATATTTTTATTCTATATAACAGTAATAATCAAACATCTAATAGAAAATATTTACTTATATCATCTTATCAATTATTCATTAACAAACATTAAATATATTCATTATTTTAGGAGTTAACTAAATCATTCTTCCTATATCTTCAATTCAACTTTTACTATACTTTCATCATAATAACATTTTAATTATTTTAATATTTTAATACTAATATTCATACCTTATATATACATTATATATATATATATATTTAATTATCCATAAAAGAAATAGATATAAAAATGTATTACACCATCCATGGAGACAGTAGTATATTCATGTGTAAAAACATTTTTTCATTATCTAATATTAAAAAAATAATATAAATAATATTTTATAATTATAATATCTTAATCAAAATAATATAATGTTAAAATATCCAATATTGTTTTAATTGTTCTCTCGGACTGACCATCTATCCAATAATGATGTGAAGTATTGAAAAATAACTTCATATCGAGAGCATAATGTTTATATTTCCAAAATATTAATGTAAACCATGGATATAATATAACCCAAACTATTTGTGATACTCTATATAACCAAACCAATTTCTCAGTGTACATATGGGAATATCGGTCAAGAGAAAAATATTAAATGATTGCAATGAAATATAATGAATTCGTAACGAAATCCATATCAACCCAAATAGAAATATACCCTTCATATTTTTTATGTAGTCCAATGTTGAAATCCATGGATATATATTCCCATTAAAATAAGTTTTATCTTATCACTATAATGTTTAATTAGAATTTATCCACTAATACATAACATTTTATCATAGAATAAACAAATAAACATACTATAAAATATCTCTCATCATTTTATTCCGTAATAAATTATCCTTAAGGTCTCCAAACATTTAAAAAAATCTCAGATTAATTGTGAATGGTGAGATATGAGATACAACAAAAATCATCTTCTTCGATTCTATAAATCACATTTCTCACCATCTTTTTTAGCTCTACATCTTACTTATATGAATCTTTATGAATTACACTGATAGTTGTTGAAAACTAATTTGAGAAAGATAATATTTCTCCCCTACCATTAAGATTTCATGGTTTTTCTGTTTCAAATCAGTAAATATTGGAACTCTTTTTTCATCATAAAAAATAAACTAGCATAACCCTTTCACCTCAATGAATAAACCCCTATGTTTTCATTCTTATGGTCATAATGTTTGGATTAGTCATAAACATTAAGAAACTCCAACCATCATTTCTAACTAATATTAATCTCTTTATGTGTGAATAAGAAATTTATATGTTTATGATTAGTATATATATCCCAATTTTTTCAGTAACGATAATTCCTTTGTATATAAAATGTAATGATCACTGCAAATAACATTATTTTATGGGATAGGTAAATCCTCCCTAAAATAATAATTTATTAGAAAGAAATTTTTTTCACTATATCATTCTACATAATAACACATCTCATTCCCTTCATTGATTAATCACTAAAAATAAAATTCCTTCACCCAATGTACAATATTGTGAGTATCAATAAACTATCTAACATTCAATTCATTTAGGGAAATTCTCAATCACATTTATCCAAGAAGGATATACTTATATAACAAATCATGTGATTATATTCCCCTAGAATGATAATTTATTTTACCTGAATTCACACCATCTAATTTTGGAAGAAAAAGATTTGTTACTTAGGATCATAAACATAATTATTATGGCATCCTTATTCTCTTCCATACTCTTCAAATATATATGAATATCATCATTGAAAATTATTACCAATTGATTATGGTAATTTCCAAAGACTCTATTCAATAAATCCATCTGAGATAAGGTGTATTAGTAATTCCAAAAATAATCACCATAAATTCATATTGTATTTTCCTTATACTTAAGGATTTAGTACATTTTTATCAACATTTTACAATAAATTTATATAATTCAAAATGATGTAAAATTATGAACAATTATTCGGATCCTCAGAGATCATTAATCAAATCATCAATATGGGTCATATGATAGCTATTATTGATCATTGTGTTATTTTGTTTCAGATAATAAATGAAAACCACATAGATCCAAAAATAATTAATAAAAAAGGTGGCTTCACCTCATCATCACACACTTGGAATAATTAATACGATATTATCATTTTCCAAGAGTTCAATCTTGAACTCATATAGCTCAATCAATTCCATTTTTTATATAGTTTTTAAAAGAAGTGTAGATAAAGCTACGAGTTCAACTTAAAACTAAAATTTAAAATTTATATAAAGAGTATCTAACTATTTTCGAAATACTACAACAAACTCATGTACAATTATTGTATCATTTATGTTGATAATCTCCCAACCCGTTTAATACAAAAAGCCCTTATATAGATGAAATAAGACCCATAGAAATATGTTATTTTATATTATATAACTGTATTCATCCCTCGATTGATATATGACAACATGTTTATTTGGGAGATGAATAGTGACATCCATTGCACACAAATTGATATGGGCTCCAAATAGAGAGATACAATCAATGTCAAAAATCAAAACGAATATTACTAGATATATAATAATATTTTCAAAAATTATATTCCAAAAAAATTCTATCTAGTAAGAATCATTTACATGTGATGTAACATTAAACGATTATTAATTTTCCCAACTAATTAAAAATACAATCATTTTTTTATTATGAAATCATAAAATAATTTATTAAATATAAAATCATTATAATAACCTAAAACAAAAAATAAATTTTTAGTTCTATAGTTAATTTTTATAGTAACATTAAACACATTATTATAATAACCCACTTATGTGATAGTTATTGCATGATATTTAACGTTTTCTCTAGGATTAACAGTTCACTAATAATATCCATTATTACTAACCCTCTGATTTGATCAATAGTTCTCATAATTAATTTATTCATGGATTTTAATGAACAATATTGAGGGTTTTTTATTATGTAATGATATCTCTATATTCTAATAATAATATTAACTTCTTCCTATCACATTGAAATTATATTTTCAAATTATATTATATATTGAAAATAAAATATTAATGATCCCTATGAGAATTAATTTTTCTAATTTTTTACACATCATTGATTATAGAAAACTCATTTTGTTACCAATATTTAAGTTTTTACCTAAATTACCTTTAATTTTTGTGTCAATTTTTAAATTAAAAATTTGATAGTGGGAAAAAATCTTATCAGTATTTATAAATATAAATCACAACAAAATATCATTATATCTATTGATGTCTCTAGTGGAAAATTCGCTTAATATTCGTGGTTTTATTCCATGAAATAATCTCTTAATATTACATTTAGGAAGGATGTTAACTCAAGAATCACACCTCAAATTTCATGTACAATTTTCGTCATTGATACCAATATATTCATCATCCATGTAATTTATTTTTATTAATTATATCTCCATTCTGATACAAAGAATACTAGTAATATAATTATTGAAAAATGTCCTCCCAATACATCCCGTTAAAAAGAATATATTCTATATTAATGCCTCATGTTCTTGAAAGAGTTCACCATTTTTATTATAATCAATCAATGAAATAAAAATACGTAATTCAATTTTCAATATTTGATCACTAAAAAATATATAATATATATTTAGTGGTACTACTCCACTTCATATTTTCTATTGGATCAATAAAACAACTAAATAAATATACTTTTTTCATTATTAATGACATCATAGTAATTTGTTCCCTTCCCTTCTATTTTGGAAGATCATGATGATTCCTAACCTTAGTAAGTTACATATGTATTGAAACAATATTTTTCATTCTACCATCCATAAAATTTTGTTTCAAACTAGGACAATTAATGCATTATTCTCCACATTTAGTGTTAACATGATTCCTCTTGGATAAAACCATTAACTAAAACCAAATAGCATTACGCGTGTAAAAATTATCATTTTAGGAAATATTTTAGTTATAAAAAATTATAGCATGTTTTAATCATGATACAATTTTTTCTATGAATGGAACCATATCATTAATTTAGTTTATAGATAGAAATTTTCTTTTCAAGTACATTAAAATGAATGATAAATAATATTTGAATTAACCCATTCATATCCACTATGAGTGCCTAGCCAAGTTTAGGGACTCTGGACAAATCATCATACAATTGAAATGGTCAAGTTAATTCTAAATCCACCAATTACATAGTTTTTACTAGTATGTGAATATTTAAAATAGCACATCATCATGGAAATAATCAAACAATAAAATATTTGAAACTAAAACCACAAAATATCTAATTTTACAATGCTTCAAAATGTTATACTATACATAGAATTATGCCTTGGGTTTTCAACATTTTCTTCTAAATTTATTCTCTAAAAATGACTAGACCATACTCTAATACAAATTGTGGAGACTTAAACATTACATATATAAATATTATATAATTTGAGATTAATATTTAATATATATAATGATAATGAATTACATAGGTCATTAATGGTATCATCTAATTGAATACTATATTAATAATAACCATATTTTAAGAAATATAATCAATATATCATGTAATATCCATCAGAAAATCAAAACGTATTATTAATACCCTACATAAAACCATTCTAAATTACCATAAGAAGGAAAAACTATAAAAGATAAATCTTAGATACTCAATAATAGTGAAAACGTGTGATATGAGTCTATGATAATATGAAACAATTTGAAGAGAATAATGGTATGAGAATTTGATCGTAACATTTTACAATCATACCAAACAATTATTATATCAAAATCTTGGAATAATTCTATTGATGTTCAAAAGAACTGATTCATATAAAATTTGATGATCATTATGCATGTTGTTTTATCATAAATAAATAAACATTTCATAGGATAGGAACATAAATTATGGAATATTCATAATCAAAGAAATAGTTTTTTAGGGATACCCAATTATACATTCATCTTATTTTAGGATTAGGCTAACCACCCATGTACATACTTCAAGCATTATATAACTCCACACTAAGCTAGTTTCAATCAGTGTATATTCTTTAATACACATTTTGAACTTATAAACTGTATTCATTACCCATTTAATTGCGTGCATATAGTGGTATAACCCCTAAATTATTAATAATCATTTCATTTTTATGTTGTAATATCATGATATTATTAATTATTTATTTATAACATCACATGTGAAAAAAAGGTTTCATCAATATTTCATCACCATAATTAATAAAAATTCAATAAATTAATAATATTTTTATCATTATATTATATACCATGTGAATAATTATTGACATAAATTGATGTTGTTAGAGATGAATATAAAATTAAATGGGCATCATATTGATCTTGAGGAATGTATCATTTTCACTTTTTAATCATATATTTAAATTTTAATGAATTCCTGTATTTTTAAAAAGAGTATTCTTTGAATAGAACCTTTTTATATCACAAAATAATATCTTAATAAAAAACATGTCCTGATGGTAGTAGGATTCAATCAAGTGGTCAATATTAAGACAAGTAGTTCATTAACCCCATTGGTAAAAATTAACTAATTCAGAAGCTGGAAAAAATATTATTTGAAATATATTTTTCTAAAATTATAATATTCATTAGACTGAATTTAATAAATAATTTTATAGTAGTAAAAAATAATTTAATTTTTTAAATAAATATATGAACATGGTGGAAAACAATTTCCAGACGAATAATAAATTATATCAATTTTCATAAAAAAAATTTAAGTGACACATCTAATTATAAAGATAGAAAAAAATTAATGGAAAACTTGTAATGTAATTAAATTATAAGTGGATATTTAAACAGATGATATTTATTATTGATATATCATATAATTTTATCAATGTAAATTCAAGAAAAACAATCTTGATTAATGCTGAGATTATGAAAAAACACTCTTACCTCAATTTATAAATTATTTATAAATGATATTGGATTCATGTATAATAAATATAAATGTTATAATCTTATATATCATATATTATTGATACATATAATATTAAAAAAATTTAATTATAAAATTTTATGTTCCTTTTATTATAAATTATTAATTAGTATCATCATTTTCAGGGTGAACTTTTTATATGTGATATATTTTAAATTCAAATGTTATGGTTATTAAATGTTGATCATGGTTATATAATATATATATAATTATAATCATGATTTAAATAATTATATATATATATATATATTAATAATATAAATATTTATGACTATCCAAAACAGATTACAATACAAAAATGAATTACCTTTATCACAAATATGGTAGTCTGTACCAATGAATGATCACTATCTTAATTTTCTACCCAGAAGAAGAAAATATAGATAAATTATATTATAATAATAATAAAAAAATCAATAAAATAAATATATAATTAGTAAACTTATCATCATATTCATAAATCTGAGGTTTTGATGGTAAATTAGTCATACCACTATGTGGTGTTCATAGTCCACATGTATGTAGAAGTAATACTTTCATTTATCATTTTATGGAAATAATTTTTAAAATGGTTGTAAAATAATTATAATAAAATATTATTATGTTTAATATACTATATAAATTTTTATAATAAGTATATAACATTTTATATTAAGTGTAATAACAAATATATTTTGAAAGAATTTGGTAAGAATACAATATATAATCCAAGAGTCCTCATTATGGTATCACCCTAACCATAAATAGGTTAAAAATTCTAAAATGTATTCAGATAAATATTCATTGAAATTAATATAGAATAGTTTTGGGTAAATATGTTTTGATCTAGAGGTCTCAATTATATTTAATTGGAGATGATAAATGTTTCCATTTTATACATGAGAGGAGTAATGAGATGGAATTAATTAACATAATTAAATAATATCACATCCTTTTCATTTCCATGTGTAATAAAATGAAAATGAATTCTAAATTAAGATAATATATGATTTAGATATCATTATAAAATTTTATTTAGACAAATTTTGGTGCTATTTGTACCATTATACCATAGTTAAACCCCCTAGAAAACATCTTTTAACCCTAAACATGGTATCCATTTTTAAATATATTAATTGTTAATTATTATCATAAATTAAAGTTGAATAATTAGAAATTTTTTAGAAGATTACTCAAGATAATTAATAAATTTTATAAAATAAAAATACTATGATTTAAAGAAATTAATTTTAAAATAAATGTGAAAAACTCAATGGAAACAATTTCTTAGAAAAATTCATTTTAAAGCATACAACCGAATTTACATCAATTCATTATATTGAAAATTCAATTACTTGAATATTGAAATTTTGAAATTTATATATATTATATAAGACTCATAAAAATAAATAAATTTTTTTGATTTATTATAGATAAATGAATGATGTACACATAGAAACAATTTCATGAATAAACAAATAATTAGAGATTTACAAGATTTTCTCTTAACTCTTATCCATTAAAAAATTATTTTATGAATTATTATTTATTAATTATCTTAAAATTTCATTTCAATTTTTGTTACTATTGATTAATATATATTTTTATATAGAAATTTATAACCCCAAAAAAATTATTAATTCATAAAAAATTTTCATTTAATGATGAAACTATTTGTATAAAAATTTAATGATTTTTTCATAGGAATTAATCAATAATGATAAATTATGAAAAATATTTATATAAATTTCATTATGTTTTTATTCATATTCATACCCACTAACCCAACTTCTAGGTTTTATTTTCTATAATATATCATGGTTCATTTAGAATTGTGGTTTCAAGTAATTAAAAAATCGAATAAATCATATTTTATTAAAGGAATAAATATAAAATATCACAGTGTTACACTAAAATTAAATTATAATTAATTGAAATAATTAATTTCTTCTCCATGATCATAACTAAATACCATTCACCTAATAATATCTATCAAATTAATTAAAATCATTTCGAATATAATAAAAATTATATGTATAGAAATAAGATAATAGAATTTGAAAGTGTTAGTGATGTATATAATTATATATGTGTGGAAAATATAATAATTTATAATAGATATAATGACCCCAACCCCAATAAACTTGATTTTGTAGTTACATTATATAATTTGGACTATATAAAAGGAATCACAACCCAGCAGGCTGAAATGTTTGTTAGACTTTGAAAACTAGATACATAAATGAAATCCACCTTAAAATTGAATACATAAAATTAAAAAGTGTTTTAGTGAGAGTACCATATTTACACTTAGCATATCCATTTATATCAATCACAAAATTTTTCATAGTATTCTGATAAAATTATATATGAAATGGGTGAATGTAGATTCCTAATCATTCTATAAAGACAGCATAAGCTATCATAAATATATATGAAAAATTAATCTAGAAGGGTTAATAATTGTGACATACATTTTTAAATAAAAACATGTGTATAATAGTGAACGAATAAATGATAATCAAATACATACATATAAATAATCACATGATCTTGCAATATTTCCATCAATATTCCAACTTGATGAATAATCACATGGGAATCAATAACTAATCTCAATTTGAGAGTTTTCATAACGTCAGAAATCTAAAACATACATTAAAAAAATGTAACTTTATAGTATAAATATATTAATAGTAACCCATATAATTTGGCCAAATAATGTTTTATGAGACCAATCGATGCATTGAGGGGATATCTATAATAGTTTTCACCCATCAGAGGGTAATTATAATCCATTCCTTATATGAAATGAGAGAAATATAATCAATTTAAATGTTTATTTTGAAAACATTAAATCCAAAATATTACTACGTAACATAATCAAATTAACATAATCATAAACCATCAAGAATAATGTATTGACTGTTTATAAAATTGTACATCATCGGCGAATCTGATCATAAACCATCAAAATAAAGAATATAGATTAAAAAAATAGAACATATACGTAGTGGATTATAATTACAATAAAGGGACTAAAATGTTCAAGAAATGAAATACCGAAACAATATCATAAAAAACAGCTTTAAGGAAAATAACATTTTCGCATTGATTTTATAAACTAAAAGTTCACCTAGTATATGGAATATTCATTTCATTGAAAATAATATTTCATAATTATAATGGAAGATTTAAAATATTGTTTGTTCATGATGGTAGGAGATTTTGTTAATGGGGTACACAGTAAGACAAATCTTTTAGTATTGAAATGCCTCAAGTATTCTGAGTTATATTTTTTAAATAAAATTGTTAAATTTCAAAGACCAAGTACAGAGACGGTAGGCGATTCCATGGCCCAGTGTTCCCGGAATGGTCTATCGAACAATATTATGTTTTTATATAGGGTGTTTGAGAATTTTTCATAGAAAAGTGGAATAACTCTTAAATTGGTTCCCATTTTAGAAATATGAGTGCACGGCTGCATTCATGATGGTGATTTTACCGTAGGTGTGACATAAGATTAGTCGGTGCATGCTTCTATAAAGTAAACAAACAAATGGGATAACTGTAAATAAAATAATAAAATTATACTATTTTATTTATAACATCCTTATAAATCATTAACTCTAACTCAGATTGAAAATCCAAGACCACTATTGAGCTCGAAAGAGAATGTTTTCCTTAGGTAGTGTAAAACATTGGCCACCACAGGACAACAGTAGAGTGTATATTTTTAGGATGTGACTGTAAATAAAATAATAAAATATAGATTATTTTAATTTCAAATCATTATAACTCATAAATGGTAACTCATTGGAAATTTGTGAGTATTTTGAGCTCATGAGGGTGTTATTTCCTTATACGGGGCCTAACCTGGACCGGTCTGGGTCAACGGTAAAAGAAATTTTTTGGGTGTTTTAATGAAAAATAAATTAATCATAAGAATGTTTATTTTATCCAAAAACATATTGAAACAACAAAATAGTGAGCCAATGCTTTCATTTCATAAATGATAGAGCATAACAATGTTGCAACTCTATCGTAACATAAATGATATTTCAATTCACAAATGAAATAGTGTAACGATGCAGAAACTCTGCATAACAGATATGTGGAAACACGTTTCCTCCGTTTAATTGTTTAACTGAGATACAAGATTGCTGGAATGATCCTGGATATGCTCGAAGGCTATGGAGGAGTGATTTTGGAAAGAAGAAAATGGTGAATAATGATGAATCACTACATGTTCTTTACTTCCAATTCAAAGGATCTCATAATTGATGAGTGTTTCATATCGTGAATTGACGTATGCTTGTGGAGTGACTCTGTTCATCATCAATGGGCCAGAAGATTTTATCTAGTAGTTTAATTCGTAGTAAATATCTCTTTTCCCCATTCTATGGTTTGATAAATGAATGCAGACCACCCAAGAATAGGTTGACCTGTAGATCGATTGTGTGTTTTGGGGGATGGTATTTGACTTGCGGGAATTTAAGGGAGTTGGATTCATGTTCTGTTTTCTTTTATTCATCAAAAAACCCAACACGGAAGAATCACACATACATGAAAAAAGTACATGGTATGTCCTCTGTATGTTCTTTTTGCATTCATCTAATCTACTCTATTCTTTCGTTATTTTTTACATGATAGATACAGTGGTCCAGACAGGACCGTAGTGGTGGATCAACCCAATCATGTGGTCAGGGGAGACGACATCGTCGGGAGGATGACAACAGACATTGGATCCTATGGTGGTGGAGGGAGAGTCATGGCTAGGTGGGTCATGTCATAGATAGAAGGATGCAACTTGGATGACAGCCATCACAAAGGCATGTGGTGGTGGAACTCGCGGAAGCAGCAGCAGGTGCTGGACCCAGGCTGCCAGAAGGTGGCAGTGTAGAACCACTATGCTAGCGGGGCACCCCGTCAGGTGGAGGAGGTCATGACCAATTGAATATGGAGTTGTGGAAATGTGGTTTTTGTTGGAGTCCTCTTCAGGTTGGGGCACCCACAATTGGGACACAAGTCGGTGTCGGCATGTGGTCCATAGGAATGGAGTAGGGGAGGTGGCCAGATGAGTTGGTCGCGTGACGCAGGGCAGATGTGCCACCTACCGGGTCCTAGTTAGAGCAAACCGGACCACCAGCGTGTGACGACCCAATGGAAATCCAGGCTACTAGCCGACCTGGTTGGGCAGAAACAGTCCCGCCAACTCAGGTTAGGACGGAGGAGGACCCAACCACCGGACAGTCTGGATGGTTGGACCTGTGACCCATCGGGCCAGCTATAGTGGGCCCTTGGTCGATTATGGAATGGGTCATCCCATACTGAAGAGGCTCATGACTGGTTAGAAGAATCGTGTCAAGATGGGTTTGTCAGACCAGGTCCAACCGGGACCGATCCCAGCCGACCATTATTCTGTAAAATGGTCTTAACATTTAAACTATGCTTCTGATTGACAAACTGTATACAGTTTTGGGACCCTTAAAACGAGACAGTCCTTTTTTCATACTCTGAGTGAGTTTATGTGGAGGTAGAAATATTATCGATGGCTTGAGGTGTATATTCTACTAGAATCAACCCCAAAATGAGTGGAAATCCTACGTCAAGCTTTGAAAATAAGTAAGTGATGCATGGACCTAAGTGGGAAAACAGATGAGCGAACCTCAGGGGATCGACTGATGTGGGGACCTTAGTGGCCCAAAATACAATTAGAGAAAACTGTGGGGCCCCAGAAGATGATAGGAACTCAGTGTCCTGAAAGACCATAAATCCTTAGTGCCCTGATAGACGAGTGGACCTCTGTGGTCTTGCAAATGAGCAGACATCAGTAGCCTAGTAATCCTCATTGATGGGCGGGCCCCAGTGGCCCAGTGGATGATCATAGCTCGAGGACCAGTAGATCTTATTGACTCATCAAGGATGAGTACCTTAGCAATACAATATGTTCAGCATTATGACTGATAGTCTTGATTTCTTTAATTTAGGTTATACTGGTATGTGATAACTATAGTGACACTCTTGAATGTACTTATTTGAGGATAATCTTATTATAGTTTTTTGGTAGTCCTCATGGTGTATTTATTTGTGGAAGTCCATTGTGTTTTGGGGTCTCTATTGATTATTGTTTCACTCGCCCATACAGGGGCTTTTCATACACATATCGTGTCTTTTACAGATAATTGAATCTTTGATGGAGTGCTTGGTAGACTGGGGCCATGTGGTTCTTAGAGTGACTTGACTCAAAATATGTTCTTCTATGACATTAGAATGTTTCTTCCATACCAACTATTTAGGTAGAGTTTTTTGTGGAGAAATTATAGAGACTTGAACTTTAGATTTTTGTATTAGTTGGTCTTTTATTATTTCCCAATTTACCTTCAGTTTTATTCTCTCATACCTTTTGTTTTATTAGATAGTGTATTAACCTTCTAAGAACTTTGGCATAGTGTTGTGTGTCTGTGTACATGAACATAATAGAATGACCCCCATTTGTTTGGGATATGCCACCTCAGCGCTAGTCACTAGCCCCTAGCCTATGGTAGGCGGGATTTTGGTAGTCACAGCAAAGGCCCCGGGGGATGGGTCGTGACAATGTGGTATCATAAGAGGTCAGTTATAACATAATTACACAGATTATATGATTTTGGTTTAGGGAAATTGTTTTAAGTGTTTCTAGGTCATCGTTCATGCAAGGGAACCCGTTGTTTGTACGGATCCTGATGTATCCATACACCAAGACCCTAAATCCTTGTTTTAAACTCGGTAAATGAAAACACTAGTTGAGGGAAAAATGATGTTACATGCATTGTATAAGAATGGGTTGAGTTTTCCATGTCCTTATTGAGTCATCATAATATGTATAATATATTTATAGTGGTACATATTATTTTGTTTCATGATGCTTCCACGTAGACAGCCAGCCATGATTCCAATTTGTTACCACAAAGATGATCTGTAGAGTGATGAGAATGGTACAAGGGTTGGTACTGAAGACAACACCACCAGGTGGTGTACCTACTATAGCACCACCTATGTAATATCATACGGTACACTTATTACAAGTGGATAATATTCTATGGCTGATCATATATAACAAGCTTCAGGGATAGAGACCCCTCAGGATAGGAGGCGATCCCAACTCATGTGTGGCTAAGGATTGGGTTGAGGTAGTGACAAAGATTTCGGTCTAGTTAGAACACAAATATATAATATAATGTTCATGGAAGTGAGACTTCTATGTGGATAATCATGGAGATGGTGGGGTATAAATTACATAATCTTACAATGAGGTGACTCTTCCATGGACAACACTTGAGAACATTTCTCATAGAATGATATCTCGCCACATGAGGATAAGGGATATGTGTTCCCAAGAGCATCTATAACATCAGAAGGACAACATGATGGTAGATGAGTACTCATCGAGGCCTACTGACCATTATAAGAACTAGATGACTATGAAACGACCAGTGCTTCAGTGCTCGGACATCCGAGCAAGGTGTGTTTAGGTCCATCCCTATAAGAACTATTCTTTTGTGCATTCCTACATATGCTATAGTTCAGGATAGTACCTTTGTGGTTAAAATTCCATAGGCAGTGAAAATACAGAATGTGGTTGTCAGTATAGGGAAATCATGAATCCAGCCCTAGTATCATATACGTGGATGTTTGAGACGTTCTAGTAATAGTTCCTAGGATTCGGGATCTATAGCTGAGGGACGATATTATGAGTCCAGTCAGCCTATGAAGATATAATTATTTTCGAAAGATGGTAGTGGAAATATCTTTGTAAGGATTGCAATGCCGTCATACTGATAGTGAAATGGTTTATGGTTCATTGGGGTAGAGATAATGATAGGAACATATGAATCTATAGGGTGGCAGACAAGGCACATGATTTGGGAGAGCAGCAGGAGGTGGTATACATTTTGATATATTACAACCACCACCCCAATGTGGTACACACCAGACTAAGGATACTGGAGAACATGGGATGGATGTGGCTGCATGTGGCAATGTCATGTGACCCATGATCTTTAGGAATGATTCATGGTACAATATGTGTATACTCTTAGTTATTATATTAACAGAAAAAGGTCCTAATCATTCATTCTTTCCATGAATCTTGTTCAAGATCTATAGTTTCTAGTTAAACTATTGTCTTGAACCTTACATTGAATGATATTTATGAGGGGAGACTCGATAATCACACTTATTCCGATAGTGTGATATGACCCTTGAGGTGAGAGTTTTGGTTGGAATATCTTGGTGGAATTTTTTAGGCATTACGGTGTCAATTTGGGTATGGAAATGGAACCCATGGTTCATGATCATTTTGACTATTTTAGGAAAAAGAATTTGGTATGTCTGCAATGTTGGAATTGGTTTTCCTATGATATAAAAACATGAAATATAGCCATAATAGGAAACACTAATGCACATGATGGTGAAAATTATCACTATTTAGTTGGTCAACCGTACCCTCATAGTAGTGTATATATTGAGTTTTTATTTCCTTGTAGTTTTGGTGGAGTATGAGAAAGTTTTTCAAGAATAGTTTTTCATATTTACCATTTTGTAGGGGGATATAATTCTACATCATTCTATACCCCATGATGGCCCAATATCAGAATCATTATATCGGATGGATTTCATAGAGATTTGCAAGGTGATTGTGTAGGTGGAGGAATTTCAGAGGAATGAATTAGTAAGACACAATATTCGAGGATATGTGTTGAATACCACCACTTTAACAAAGAGGTCTCTAAATACTTTTATCCAATACCAAAGGGTCGATGAACACATCAATTAGTTGAATGGGGATGCCTTCTGCAGGTATGGAAAGGTTCACTCAAGCATTATAGAAATTAAGGCAGATTTTGATGAACAGCACGATCATGAGGTTTCCAGAGGATTGAATCAAGTATGTAGTGTTTTGTGACGCATCAGTGTCTAGACATGGTCATGTCCTAATAAAAATTCAAGAGAATATTGCCTATTGTTTTCATCGATTGATACCACATTAGTAGAACTACGTGGCCCATGATTTTGAGTTGGTAGTGGTAGTAATCGCATTGATGATGGGGAGACAATACCTTAGAGTTGAATGGTATAACATTTACTCGAACCACAGTAGTCCCAGGAATATATTCACACAGAATGATTTGATCTTGAGACAGTGATGATGGCTATAGTACCTCCAAGTCTATTACTTTAAATAAGTCTATACTTTCAGTAAGGATAATGTGGTAGCATGAGATCTCAGTAGGAGATTAATTTCATATTTACAAAATGAAAAAATAGAGAAGTTGGAATCATTAAAGTTATCATTCATGGATAGAGATGATGTTGCTTACCTCCAACCGGTCGTTTTTACCCCTCCAATATTAATAGTGTGGTAGGGAGGAAGAGTTCAATGATACTAATTTTGAATCATTTAGTGCTCATTTTTCCTATGGGAAAATCCCTGATGGATTTTCAAATGGTGAGGTGAATGATGTTCCTTTTAGAAGATATATAGTAGTAGTAGTGGATGCCTAGAGTGATGAGACGCGTCAGGATATGCATTTTGGAGTCAAGTCGGACATTAGGAATGATATGACAGGTTAATGTGGGGATTACTTATTGATATAAAAGATGAGAGATAGTTTAATGAGTTTCATGATTTTTCAACAGACCGTGCCAAGCCCCAATTTTTGGAAGGGGATTATTTATTCTTCATTGGGGTGCCAAGATGGGAGTGAGGATGGATATCAATAAGCTTCATTATGTTTTTATCCCATACATCCCAGGGACATGATACTAACTAAGTGATCATTGGGAAACTCAACATGATGTCCTCTTCTAATATTTTCATGATCTAAGTCCCATATAGAAAATTAGACTCCTCTACGTACATTAGATACGTACACGACCAATCACTCATCATTTACTAGTACGATCTGAATGTTGAAGACATGGAAACATTTTTGAAGTTATTATGGAGACTGGGGAACGACAAGAGACGAACCTCCATGGGTTATCAATTTATATAATGCACTTTCAGTGGATGCATAAGAATCCCAAGAATAGCATGTGGGGGAAAGAGGATCAGGTTTGTGCTTTTTCCCTCATCTATTTGGGAATCCATTGGTTTGGAATTTGAGAACGTAAATCCCAATGGTGGGGAATATATAAAGACTCTTCTTTTCAAGGTTTTATTTTTATAAAATTTATAGGAAAATTCTATGACAATAAACTCAGACAGTGTGTGATTCTGATGCTTGATATGCCCAGAATGGTCTGTTAAAATATGTTAACTTTTTAATAAATTTCTTGAGTAGTTTTCCTGAAAAATGTAATAACTCATGGAATGGTTCCCAAATCAAAAATCTAACGGAATTTTTTCATTATGTATGGTGGGATTATTCTAGGTGTGACTTAATTTTATCCAGCACTGACCTTTATCCTGAAAAACTGAAATACTGTAACCAAAAATAAAATAATTAAATGAAATTAATTTATTTTTTAAATCATTATAACTCACCAACAATAAATCATATTGAAATTATGAAACTACTATTAAGCTCGTGAGGGCATGCACTCTTTTAGGAGAGCCTAAAATTGGTCTGTATGGGACAAATGTAAGAAGTTGTTTTTGGGACGTAACCATAAATAAAATAATTAAATAAATATTATTTTATTTTAAAATCCTAATATCACATAAACGATAATGTAGATTGGAAATATGATAGTACTATTGAGCTCGTGATGGTGTGATTTACTTGGGCGAGGCTTCACCTTGACCAACCCGGGTGGAGGGTCAACATTAATTTTTGGGTATTTTAAAGAAAAATAAGATAAACTTGAGAATTTTTATTTTATATAAAAATAATTAATTGCAACACAATAGAGTAACAACTATTTCATTTCATAAATTAAACAGTGTAATAATGCTACAACTAAAGCATAACAGAAACATTGTTTCATTTAATAAATGAAACAGTGTAATGATGATGAAACTCTGCTTACCAAAAACGCTGAAACAAATTTCTTCCATTTACTTAATTAATAGAGATACGTGATCTTTGGCAGAATACTAGATTTTTTCTGAGGTTCTAAAGGATTTTAGTTGGATAGCGGTGAAGGGTGATGAATGAAGAATCACCACAAGTTCATTCCTTCCCCTTCGAATGATAATCATCAATGAGAGATGCAGATTGAGAATTGAAGAGTGGAGGTGGAGCCACTTTTTTCTTCATCGAAGAGTGATCTGATTACATGATCTGGAATAATTCTAAGTAAATTACTTTCTTCCCCATTTATTTGTTTGGTCGATGGATGCGGATAAACCCAGGAATAGGTTGACCAGTAATCGATCGCCCGTTTTTTGGGATGGGATTTCACATGCAAGAATTTATGGGAGTTGGATTCACATGATGTTTCCTTTTCTTCATCAGAAATCTTATTACGGATGAATCACATCGACACAAAAAAATTCATGGTCCATCCTTCGTATGATTCTAGGGCATTCTTCTACTCCTCCATTTTCATTTATTATTCATAATGGGATGACAACCGCGGTACATGCAGGACCGTAGCAGTGGATCAACTCATGTAAGATGCTAAGGAAGATGTGGGAACTAGGTGAATGACAACCATCATGGGATCTAGTGGTTTTGGGGGGGTTTGTGATTCCAACATGGCATCACATCACATCGAGATACCCACAGCCGAGGAACAGTTTGGTGTGGGAACGTGGTCCATTGGACCATACGAAAGGGAGTCTGCGGCGCAACGTAGGGCTGACGCAGCTAATGCTGCGAACAATCAGGACGAAATAGGCTTTCCAGTGCAGGTAGAGCCTTGGGGAAACTAGTCCGCTGGGTGGCCTGGTTGGGTAGAAACTAGCCCACAAATATAGGCTGTTCTAGGGGAGGACAGGGCCTCTGAGCGGCCAAGCGGTATGGACACGTCAGCTAATGATCCAGGTGCAGTAGGCTAAAGGGAAAGCCACTTGGGCCCATCCAGATATGTTCGATTTGGGTTTGAAAAATTGATTCAGTCCGGACCTAGACCAGACCTAATTGACCCGTATTAAGTAAAATAAACAGAACTTCAAAATCATGAATCATATTGATGATCCATCCACGTTGTTGGGACCGTCGTGACATGATTGTATTTTTGGAATAATCCAAGTGAGTTTCCATGGAGGATAAAATATGACTGATATTTTGAGGAGTGGATTCTCATGAATGCAAGTGCGATATGAGTGGATATTATGCCACTGTAATTAACTAGACGGAATTGATGTGTAGGCCTAGTGGCCCAATAGGCAAGTGGACGTCAGTGTCCTGGAAGAATATCAGACCTTAGTGGCCCGATAGATGAGAGATGTGGAGCTCAGTGGCCCATTAGACAAGAGGACCTCATATGAGTGATAGAAGATCAGACCTTAGTGTCCTGACAAATGAGCATATCTCAGTGACCTAGTAGATAAGTAAACCTCTTTGGCACGATAGATGAGTGAACCTCAATGGCCCAACAGACCTAAGTGACGAATGAACCTCAGTGGCCTAGTGGAAGAGCAGACCTTAGTGGCTCAGAATACCTCAACGACTCATCAAGGATGAGTCCCTCAGCAGTACAATATTTTCAACACTATGACTAATTTTCTTGATTTTTATACTTTAAGTTGTAACCATGTGATATGACACTAGTGACTCTCATGACTATTCTTCATAGTGGATACACATTATGTACCTCTTTAGTATTCAACATTGTGTATTTAATGGTGGTATACCATTGTGATTTGGAGTCCCTACTCGGTATTGCTTCACTCAGACCAAGATGAGCTTCACCCGTACATAACATGTCTTGTGAAGACAATTGATGCATTGATAGAGTCCATGGTTTTCCCAGTCTAGGTGGTGCATAGAGTGACATGAAAGCCAAAACGTGATTCTACCACTTCAGAATGATGTTTTGGTACCAACCCTTTAGGTAGTGTTTTCTACGAAGGGTTTCCAGATACTTGTACATTTACATTTTTTGTTTTAGTTGGGCTTGTATTCAAGACCTGTTTACCTTCATTTTTCTACTGTCGTACCATGTGTTTGTTTACTTTGTGTACTCACCTTCCATCCTCTATGGCGTAGAGTTATGTGTGTGTGTACAAGTACTTAGTTAAATTCCTCAAATTATTTTTGGGATATGCCGACTCGACACTAGTGTCCAGCCTATGACCTATGGGTGGCATGCGTGGGGTAGTCACGAATCGTGCCTCAGGGATGGGTCAAGAAAATTCACATTATTGATTAAAGTAAAACAATCATTGTATTGGAAAATATATACATATTCTATTACAGAATTTATTGGTAGTTAAAAAAATAAATCTAATGTATTTAATAAATGATTTATAAAATTTTATAAAAATATTTCAAATACCTTTTGGAAACAAGGTTTTTGATCAAAATGATTTTCGATAGAAGAGTGATATAAAGACGAATTTTACTAAAAATATATTCTATATAATTTTGAGTGAAATTGATTGGAAAATGGTACTATTACTTTAAATACTATGAATAACTATTGGATATTAAAATATATTTTATTTTATATTTTAATAACAAATAATTATTTCAAATGTTGATTAATCAAAAAAATATTGAATAATGGTATGATTGAGAAATAAACCCTAACAACTCTAGTAACCTCTTAATCATAATACCCATTAATAAATTAATAAAAAAATGAGACATTAAATATTATTAAGTTAAATATATTGATTATAAAACTTATAAAATTTATATTATAAACAAAACAAAAAAGAAATAAGAGGTAAATATGGAATATGTCTCATGGATGTAAAAGTAAGACTTGAATCCCTTAAATAAATATATACTTCATTTTCATGTTTTTGAAACTATAGTATAATAAATTTAGGTTTGATAAGAAAATTTTACGTTCCAATAAACATATATTTCATATAATATATGATTATCTTATAGTTTTTTCAGCACTTTTTTTAACATCTCTTTAATAAAATCATTATTTCGGTTGATGATTTAGTTGTTTTCCACAAATGTTTTCTTTTTTATTTTTCAGATCCATTTTTTTATTTCATAAATTTAAATATATAAAAAATATATTTTTTCATTTTGGTTCTCATAAAGCGTGTGATTTTAAGGCCTAGTTCGTGAAATTAATTTTATAAAAATAAAAATAATATCTTATATTATTGGCACATTGTTTCCAAAATAAAATTGGATTTATAATAAAATAGAATATAAGATCAGAAATATGAGTCCACAGTTGACTATTGAGCATGATTTTTACCCTTGGTGTGTTCTATAATAGATTTGTGATGGAGATCATCCAAAAGTATCAATGGGAGGTTGTGTTTAGTTAAATAAATAGTTAACACAATTTATTTATTTAATTAAACAAATTCAAAATTAATCTATAAGAAAACAATTATAATGGTTCTCTAGGGTTATCTACATAATATATGAGAGATATGAGATGTTTTCCACCTCCTTCCAATGGAGAATCAATATCTAAAGCCGATGAAACTTTTTATTTAAGTAGATTAAAGCGCAATGAACACAATAAATTCTCTCAAAAAGTAGTGATCATGTTCGTACATGATAAATGATCAATATCTAGATATGCATCATTAATTCATGGTTTTCCCCCTATTGATTAATCTGAAGGAGCATAATCACAACATTCATTGATCTGCGTCATGTTAAAGCCTTTACATGCACCCACATTTCAGATTTTAATTGTTTAATTCAAATTATAATTGTTTTCTATGTTTTCTAACATGGTATTTATATTTTGTTTTTGTTGTAGAGTAATTATTTCCCAAATATTTTTTCACCCTTGTTTTTATGTTTTTCCCCACAATTTCATTGAGTTCTTCTCTATTGGGCTATGGGGAAAGTGATCGAAATTTCAGAGTAGTACTGATCCCAATTGGACACTCGGATTCAGTATAGAACCACATGAAATGATCAAATTAGTGAATTAAGGGTGAATATCAATGAATAAAAAGGCTGGAAAATATTTTTCATTAGTCCTACATCTAAAAGGGATAATAGTATAGAATGGGATATGCATGAGGCACATGGTTCATACGACAAACCACCAAAATAAATGTGTATTTGATTTTTGACCATTGAAAAATCTAAATCTCTGTTTGGAGATATATTAACTATTTTACAATATATTAGATTAAATATATGATGAAATGGACACAGATATGGTATCTTTTGAATTGAATATAGATTCATTGAAAAAAATTTCTACACGCACTATTGTCCGATGAACACACATTGTGTAGCCCATGTGGCTACAGAACAAAATTTTCCATGGGATTAGAAATTTCACATGCTTTGCGGGACCCCAACTTTCCTTGTGAACTTGTGATCGAGATCTGGAATATAATATAAGAATACACTGGCATGGGTATGAGATGTTGCTTTATTTTTGACATGGTACCCAGATACGGAAGGATACACGAAAATGAAAATAGAGCATGGGTAGGAAAATGAGTGTCTCAGAAACACTGTGTAGAACCTATAAACTACATGTATCCCTATTTGTTTTTTGAGTGTGGTATCTTCAAGAAACATTCCAGGTGATTCAGGGGGACTAAGCACCGTTTGGGTCTCCAGACACATTATGTAACACTTCTTTCCATCTAAGGAATTTTTATTCTCTCATATCTCCTTCATTTGAATTTAGATTCAATCCTGTGATTCACATATCCTATGTTATTTTAGAAAAAAAAGTGACACTGGCCTCTATGGTGGATTTGGGGATAATATTTATGTTTTTCATTGCATGATTTTTATTTAGGTGGATCTCAACAATGATCATGACTAGGAATGATCATTATAATGGTACACCCCAAATGGACTAGGGTATAAGTCCTATATAGAGGTAAAGATAAATACCCCTAATTCAAGTAGAGAACAAGTCCTCCTGATACTGAGTGTTTTTTCCATAGTCATTAGGGCACGATTCATTAAAAAATCTACCGAGTATCACCCTCCTTGACTGATCAACGCACAAGTCATATTATTATAGAGTGGTTCCCCCATATCAGATAGGTTGATTGTACTCCTTATACTATGTTTTACCCCAACTAAAATAAGTGTAGTTACTTCTTACTCTGAGTGGTGACCCCTGATGGATCCATTAGAGATTTCCCTAATGACTAAGTGGTAACTCACGATAAATCAAGGCATATGTCCTCTCTATACTCAGTGGAACCCCTATCGAATTAGGTTACATTTCCTCTATCTACATATTAGTACCTCTTGTTGGATAGGGTCAAAAAACTATATTCACTGAGTGAAACCCCCTGATGCACTATGGTTCTTTGATTGATTATTTTAACCCCTCGATGGTGTGTTTTAGTCAAAAAGTGTTGTCCCTCTACAAGAACACTTATTTGGACTAACATGAAATATTTTGGTCATCGACGATAGACTTAAAGAATAGTTCATTCATTCTAGTATTGGGTTTCATGATGTAGATCTCATTATCTCGCATTTGGGTATCTCTAGAATGAACATATATATATATATATCCATGTTCTAAGATTCTCTTTACTATCATTTTTTTTTGAGATGTTACTTTATCTATTATTATTGTGTCACTTACTACTCCTAGGCTGCTTTCAGGTCATCCTACTGGGTATGTATATTCTCAACCCTCAAAGAGACTTTCGAACACATTTCTTGTGTTATGAATATTTTAGATAGGTTGGTTCTGACAAAATAAGAGCATATGTATATATGGTGAACTATATTGTGTACAGTGGTCAGATCTTGAAGATTATTAGCTAGTCATTATGATAATTTTTCTTTATATTTTTGTTAGTCCAGGATATCTTTCTTATTTTTTATGTTTTTTTCAATAATTTTCCTTTTAAAATATCATACAATTGTACACCTAAGAGTTTTTTTTCATAATCATGACTATATTATAGATATTTAGTCATTTAATTATTATGAAACTACACTTTTTATTGAGTAGTTCTGGTGTGTAAATAAAGATACATTTGGAAAAGTACTCCCAAACTAGTAATTCATTTTGGAACATAATGCTATCTATTAATATGTGGAGTAATGATTGTGGTATTTAATACTCGATCCCTGATGGGCCAGGTCATAAGATATTAGTATTAAAGGTTGTTAATCATTGGAATGGTTTTTAGAGTAGTCCCATAATAAGGAATTATTTGGGATTTAAGAAAATAGTGTCAACCTATTTTGAGTGTGACTTTCTAGCTATGGAATCATGTGTTAGTGTGGAAGACAATATATCTAGTCACTATGGTCTGGAATACATTATTCATAACTCATCAAATAGAAACATTGGACATATGAATCAAATGGTACATGAATCTTATAGGATTTTTGCCTTTGAAAATCCTTATTGAGTTATCTCCCCATTTTTTTCATAAGATAATATTCCCGTGGAACATCATGATTAAATTTTTAGGATTCCTTCATGTTGAAATCCATCTAGGTTAGTAGTTCTAGATCATGATGATGATTTGATGAGTAATGATTCTCGAGTCCATAATTCATCCTCTGATATATGTCTTCTATGTGAATTGGTAGAATCACCACACCTAATGATCAATGGATCAAACTAGAAGAGAATGTGGAGGATTCACAAATTCTTAGTGAACTCCACGAATTCAAGTTCTAGTGGCCATTGAGGTTTTGTGGTCATACACATCCATATGAAGTATATGAAAGGATAGAGTCAGTGGTTAATTTCTTCTAGGATTATCCAAAAACTAAAAAAATTGGTCATTGCAATGAAACCGAGAATTTTACACATATTGGTTGGCACTTGTAGATTATTTATTCTTAGATTCATGATGTGCTAACACTCTCTTTGCCAGAAATTCCAAAGTGGTTTTATGTGGAGTACTACCCCTCTTATTTGAACTCTATATAGATTTAAGAAAATATAGAGATACAATAGGGATGGATAAAATTGGTTGATTACAAAAAAGGATCAAATAAATTATGTGGTAGCCCACAGACATCATCTGATATTTCTACATCTGAGAATGATAGTCTGGGAAGGGTCACTGCAGGGGTATATATGACAGTATAGTTCTCTTAAGCATTATCAATTATATAGGGGTATTGAAGTAGGCTTTGGTGATAGAGATATTTGTGTTAGAGGGATTCAAGGTATCAGAATACATCCAAAGTCATTACATGTATAATTCACATGCAGTAGATAGCTTGAACCATTCGAAAGTATATCATCATAGAAGTCCTTCCCATGATTGGTCTCAGGTATGTTATAGTGTGGGATAAGGAAAATATAGATGAATATGGTAGCATATATAATTAATGTGTTATTCTTATGATGGGAGAATCCACATGGCTCATGATTTACCTACATGATATGGTAAAGAGGGAAGTATGATTGTTGATGGACCATCAAGAAAGAGACATTGTTGGGGAAGGAGATCTACCATGAGAGGGAAAGGAGGACTATATAAAGGTAGTGATGAAATAAGAATAATATGAGATGTGGGTTGTGGAAAATGATATGAAATACTTCCACCATCACTACTTGGTGGCCCAAATCATGATGAGAGAGAATGTGGTTAGGGTCGCGGAGAGCAGCAACCTATGGATGATTATGACTTATTAGAACATTGGATGATTGGGGGTATGATCTCTTATTATTCTACTTATGAATCTATATTAGTATAAATATTTTTGATTCATTCCTCCATCTATATAATCATAGTAAAATAACATGATCTCCCTATAGAGGCTTCATCCCAGAAAAATGGTATTGAGTTTCTAATATGTAACTATTATTCTATATCATAAATCTTCCAGTAGTGATAGTTATTTATTGTTGGAGAGAGGTTTATTTGGGGCCATTTGGTCATCAAAATGAAACCCTTTTATGTCATCTTTGTAATGGATTTTTTGTCCGTTGTTCGAGATGAGAATGATTTTAATCATATATTATTCAGATTCCTTCACAAAGATGGGATGAGATTATCCCTTACAGATGACAGATAAGTCTTGGTAGGAAGGGTGGATGTTGCAAGAAAGAGGTTGTATCCCCTCACCAGTCAGTTATCATGTGTAACCCTTAGTGTAGTAATAACATAAAATATCTATATTCCTTCAATCATGGAGCATTTTAAGTATTAATTTTTAAGGACGTTCCATGACAAAATTTTTAATGGGATATTGATTTATTTTTCGACATGAATCTTGGCACTATTCTGATATTCTATGCAGCATATTAGATTTCCCTTCCAATATCTTGGATCTATGGATGCAGTTGACAGACCTTCATGATAAGATTTTTATCAAGCCCAATGTGTCCCCCTAGGAATATCTAGTCTTGTTTAAGAAGATCGATGATAAGTTATAATGTAATTTCCTTGAAAATAGCCATCTGAACTAGGACACGATAAAGAACAACTAACCCTTACTAAGGATTGATGACAACACTGAGTAGTTAGGAGGAATGAGATAGTTTTCAAAGATCGATCATAGTTCTAGCTACCTCTAGTTTAGGGTTTTAATGATTGATATTCAGAATCATTAAATATAATGTCTCCATAGACACTACGAGCTCCTATGGATGCTCCTTGGTGTGTAAAATTCCCCAAATATGTTTATGGATTTTATAAACTACATCCCCCTACCATTCATGTGAAACGACCTGAATCTAGAGCCACTCAAATGGTGCTGTAGAGACCAGAAGCTTGATGTACATAGATATTACATTACTTTTGCGGAATACATAATACATAAAAAAACTAGACACACAAGGACGATAATAGTTTAGTGTATTTGGAAACTTGGAACTTAATCTTCTAATCATGGTGAAAGATATTCAACATCTCCCATAAAGATCATCCACTTTTTGTTTCCTTACCTAAAACATTTCTATTAATCCTGGGGGAAAATACAACATAAAAATGGTGAGCTCAAATTCTCATTAAGGGTAAACAAAAGAAATATCAATGACATCATATTTATAACAACCTAAAATTTAGGAATTCTTTCCCTACAAAAGAGATCAAAATTTCATAACATGGGATAAATCATGGCAGTGAAATGTAATCACAATAATCATAAAATAAAACATGAAGCTTTGTGGAATACACACATAATCATATAGAATCATTTCTTATTAGTCAAGACTCATTGCCAAGAATTTCTTAGTGGACAAAGTCCATTTCTGAACCGAGTTCATTCCTCCTTTCAGTCCTGTTTCACTGAACTGGTTTAACCTGTCGTTCCAGCCATGTCTATCTCATGAGATATAAAATCTTACCCAATGCATTAGAGGGAGATATAGGTCCCAACCATCTCATAATGATACCATTCTTATGTGTGCCACAAAATCATAAACCATAAATCATATCATAACCCATGTAATAAAAATGGGATTCTTAAACATCGTGACATCATAAAACAATTAATATAAGATAAAGGAATTCATAAAAATAATTCCATCACAACATAATCAAATAAATGAAATAATATGGATAGAAACATAACCCTTTATTATATTAGATGGAAAATAATTTTGATAAAACCCGTGAACTCCATTCTTGAGAAAAATATCTTTTCTACTTCAAAAACACATTTCCTTTCTAAACTTGTCATACAATTATAAACAAAAAAATTTGATTAAGAATAAACTTGAAAACTTGTAAAGGAAGCTTCTTGGAAATAATGTTTTAAAATCCATTCATGTCGTATAAGTTAAAAAACATTCTTTTCGTACTTTTTCCAGAAAAGTCAAAATATAAGTCCCCAGCCTTAAACCTTACTTAATATTGATTTATTACAAGATTACACCTTGAGGATATTTTCAGGTTTAGAGTTTTAGAGAATTAGATCATGAAACTTTCATTACATTCTACATTTAAACAAAGTGGTTACATATTAGAAAGTATTCATTCTTCCCATCAACGGAAACATATTTAAAATAGAACATGGATTCTTTCTTGACACATCCTTGAAACTATCATCACATCTTTTACCCTTCCCTTGACCTGTGAAAAACATTTCAAAAACTTGGGATGAGCATAAAAAGCTCAGTAAGGGATATAAAAATATGGAAAAGAAACATGAGTACATGTATACAAAAGAATGGAATCATACTTTACCCATAAAATATAAGCACTTTAACATGCCTCATAAAATCATGAATAAATCATAGAAATCATAAGACACAAAAGGTAACTTGAGGCATTCATAACATTCTTACGTAGAGAGTAACCCTCTTGGTTACGTTTGAAATACCCATCACAGTATATTCCCTAAATCTCATCAGAGAAACCTTAACATTTCACTCTTTTGCGTTACCGAATGCATTGGAGAGATATATCGGGCTCACCCGCCCTTAGTCTATCACGGAACCACCCGTCTTCATAATAATTCCCAAGAACCTCAACATAATCGTATAACATAAAACATGCATAAAGGAAACATAACTTTTCCACCTTTCAATCACAAGAAATCAATACAAAACATTGATATAAAAACATTATGAAAACAATTTTCAATACCCAAATAAAAGAAAAGTAAAACATGGTATTTATTTTTCTTAAAAAAAGTTATGGCTTTTAGAGGAAGCCGAAACTCAAATAATGGTCATGGCGGCGGAGAAGTAATTGTCGCCGCATACGTACGACAAAAACATTCCCTTTTGTCATTTAGTAGATGCTTCGTATAAAAAAGATTCCTTTTTAATAAACGTAAAAGTAAAAGGGGTTTATACACCATATAAAAGAAGGTTGTGTATAAAACAAAATATGCCTCAATGAAAGGGGATTGAGACGAAGTCCCATACAAAGACGATATCCTTGGTTTAAAGATAAATCAATTACATAATTATTTGTGACAAATGAATACACAAAATATAAGTGGATATTAAGTGTAAAACAATCAGAGGATATTCACACACATTCATAGAATGACATATTCAAGGACTACATTTTTATCCCAAAGAGTCAAATTTGGGATAAGAAGTTCCCTTTAAAAAAATTGACAGCCTAACGGCGTCACTACAAAATTCAGAAAATGAGTTGATGAGAGATAAAAAAGTTATCTCATCGCATGGACATAAAATTTAAATCAATAAGGACATAGAAGGACATATCCCAACATAATTGTATGTGAAATAAAAGACATAACAAAAGAAGTCCTTTAAAAAGAGGAGGGTGAAAGGTTCCCTTACCGACATGGGTATCTTTCGAAACATACGCCCCTTCAAAGAAGCACAATACAACATTGATGTAAATACTCATAAATGAAATTATATTACACAATGAGTAAAATAATGGGCAGTACATACACCAATCAAAGGAAATTTTGGAAAATGTAGCATAAATCTCATGGGAATAAAAGTGAGATGAAAAATCCCTTACGAAAACTCGGCAGCCTAACGGTGCCACTTAAAACTTCCAAAATGAATTGATGAGAGGAAATAGGGTCTCTCATCATATCAACATAAAGTTTACAAAAATAGGAATATAAAAGAACATCCCCTATAATAACAAATAGGAGCTTAAAAGAAGTGACATAAAGGAGAGTAATGAAAGAGAGAGGTTAGATCTCTTACGAAAATTTGGCAGCCAAACGGCGCCACTCAAAACTTCCAAAATGGATTGATGAGAGAGAATAGGGTCTCTCATAATATGAACATAAAAATTACAGTAAGATTAATATAAAAGAACATCTCAATAACAAGAAATATGAGCTTTAGAATGAATGACATAAAAGAGTGTACTGAAAAAGAAAGAGAGGAGTAAGATCCCTTACCTCAAGTCCAACTTGTCTTGTTCGTTTCATTATATTTTTGAATAATAAAAATTAGTAAATTAATAATTGCCTAAGTTCCTCCTTTAGAGATTATTATTCAGTTCATATCACATATTATAATGTTATAATAATTGTTTAATAATGTTAGTTCATATCAGACGTTTTTGCCGATGTTTGATACATGAGTCAAAAATGAACTTGTTCGAAAAAAGATTGCCCATGTAGTTATAAGTAAATAATTTCCAGAATAGTATTAATGATTAAAATATCATATATATCCAGTAAATATTCATTTTATACTATTCCATATCATTTGGAGATAAAAAAACGAAAAGCACCATTCATGGAGACGGTAGGCCGTACGTACGCATGAACGCTACTTTCATTTTTTTGTCATATTAACGGAATTAAAAAAAATGAGAGAGATATATATATGTTATAATTCCAGAATGATATCCATAATTTAGATGTAATATATTACATATATATCCATTATATATATGTACTTATAATATTACATAACATTATGAAATAAGAAATGAAATGTACCGTTCATGGAGACGGTAAGCTGTGTGTACGCATGAACGCTACTTCCATTTATATTTCATATTTAATGGAATTAAAACATAATGATACATAATATTATTTTAATTCCAGTATGGTATTATATATAATATCATTAAATATATCCTTTATACGTACCACATATGTTATTAACGAATCAAATCACTTTGAGGGGGCGGTAGTCCGCACTTCCTTAAATGAAGATATCGCATTTACCCATAATGGAAACCATAAAGGTATGCCATAAATGAAAAATACAGATTCTTAAGTAAAACATAAACATATTAGATATCATATATAAATATAGTTTCATCTTAATGGCCACCTTTGAAGGTGTTATAAGAATGTTGTACAATCATAGTTTCGAGAGGCAGAAATTCACCATCCACGGAAACTGTATGTTCTTTAACCATTAGATGTAGGTGTGTGTAATTTTATCTCGAATACATCTTATAAAAACATCCTAGTATATTTAAGATACTGTATTTGTTACAAAATAAATGAATAAAAATAGTTCAGGGGGTTGGAGAAGGAAAATAAAACAAAAGGACACAAGTGAAGACATTACCTTAAAATCGGGTAACTCCCTTTGGTTTGAGCTCAAAGGCTTCCTTGGGAAGACTTCTGCCCAATGTGAGGGTTCAAGGAGTAATAGAGGGAAGTTTAGAGACAAAATGGGCAGGGGTTGGCCGAGCCAAAGGCTTTGGGAGTGTGGGTAAGGAGGTAGAGGTGGGGGCCTTTTATAAGAGGAGAGGAGGGGCACTCTTATAATGTTACAAAATGTTACTTTATTTTCAAAATATTTTCGTATTTTAAAGGTCCCGCATTGATGTATTCCGAGGATATGATGATAAGGGTTTGAAATCCACTCATCCAATAGGTTTTGTAAATATGTAGGTCTTATATATTACATTATCTTTCCATTTTATTTAAATCGTTAAATAATGAGGTCATCACTGCATCAAAATGATGTCATAAATAATGTAATTTATTTAATGTCTAATTTTTTTTTAAAAAAAAATACTATGATGTAGGAAATAATTTTATCTTTCCAATTACTATTTATAGTCAAAAATATGACTTGTATAACCCCATGTAAAAATTGTTTTAGTAAAACATCTCATGTTTGTGTCATTTTTACTTTAACATTAAATAAAAAGATATTTATGTCATTTCCAAACCAAAGTGGCTCCATGGGGTCCCCAAGTTGACCCATGGATTGTCTTGTTCGGCCATGACACATCCAATGAGGGTAGGACATGTTTCTAGGTCATTTAATTTTATTAAAACATTATTCTTACAATAAACTACACTAATTACCTGTAATCGCGATTAAAAACGTAATAACTTACTGTTCGCCAAAAAATTATATTTATCCCATTGAAGCACAATTTACTTCTTAATGAAAACCATGTATGTCCGATTTTTGAAATTCAAAACACAAATATGGAAAAATTTCATTTAAACAAAAAAATCAGTATTTATAAGTACCACTTAGTGGTTTCACTATTCATCAAAAATTGAAGTTTTTCAGAAAAATCCCAAAAATTCACCCTAAGCTATATTTGATATTCCAAATTCAAAAATGAAGTATATATTACAAAATTAAAAACACATAAGTCGCATTAATTAATTTAATAATTAATTCCCGCTGTCAGAGAAAATAGCGTGTTTTTATGAAATAACAAGTATCAAAAGATTGACACTAGTTTATGTCTGATTTCAAAGTGAAATTAATTCCAACTACCACTATTGGATTTAATGATAAAAATATATTATAATTTCTCATTAAACCCAATTCAAAATATAATCTAATAATATAAATAAATTTGATAAAAAAAGGTTTTGAATTAAAATACAACATTTTACACTATTCATTAAAAAATGAACTTTATCGAAAAGATACCAAAATTTCACACAAAGTAAATTTTGATGTCCCAATTCTTAAAAAGAGTTTTATTTGGTCCAATAGAATGTATAAGAGTGAACAAAACTATATTTAATGATGGTTCACCATCAAAAGGCGATAAGTGAACCTTTAGTGAAAACTAGGGCATATGCATCTAAAATTTAATTCTTTCCATATTTTAAGCCTTTATCTTTTATTGGATAAAAGTAAAAACATTTAAAAACGTATATAATCATATTTTAGTTATTTCTATCCATTACCGCCAATACAACAGCTACATGTTAACTGCCATTTAAAATAATATTACTTTATTATTAGAGTGCAATGTAAGATTCCCAAGAAACTCATTGTTGCGTGTTGGGTACGCCATCGAGCATAGCGTCCCCTTTAAAGTCATATTAATATTTTATTCACAAATATGGATAAATATGAAAATGTCATATTCTTTATTTACCTTGGGTGTTACACAAAAAGTATCTCGTAAAAGAATGATTCCTTACATACCATGTAATAAAAGTCAAAATGGGTAATAAGGACATTAAACATACATAAGAAAACCTTTACAAAACATGGACTTGGATGATAACAATAACCCCAGCAAATACTTACGAATAAACAATCTCGGATAAGAACAAGATTGGAATGGTTATCCCTTACCTTAAGTCCGATTTTCGTCGTATGTGTCTGAACCTCCTGTATAATGATTTATATAATGTCATTGACATATTTACGAATCATATTCATTGTTATGATATCATATATGGTCATATTCTTAGCTTATTATTAGTAATATTTCATTGCTACTTGTTATTCGGGTGTTTATTAGATTTTGTTCTTATGCGTGTTTTGTTGAATTAATTCTTATTCTTCTTTTTAGGTTATATATACCTCATTTCCAGAATGATATTATTGTAATATATATCATATTTATTCACTCAATTCAATTATGTAATCATTATGTAATGAAAATCATGTAGGACGAGTCGCATCACATCGTGGAGCCGATATTCCGTACGTACGCATGAGCGATGATATCGTTCCCATGATCGTGGAATTGTATTAGAGTGTATTTATACTATTTCAGAATCAATATCACTTTACAATAATCATATATATTAATTCTTTACACCATTATACTCTTCCAAGTAAGTTGGTGGTGGAAAATAGGTTACACCACGGTGTGGAGACGGTATTCCTTACATACGCACGTGCGGTGATTTCATTTTCCGTAGGATGGAAAGATGGTGAAATAGGGTTTTTTCATACTTATAATAACATATCAGAATATTAGTGATACTTATGTTATTAATTCATAATTAAACAACTAAATAAGGAGAAGTGGAAGAAGAAATAAAGTTGAAAGAATTGGTAACGAACATTACCTCTTCTTTGAAACGCTTCTTTGAGACCTCCTTTTAGGGAACTAAAATTGGTCTTTGAACAAGCCCATGACCTCTAGGATGCTTCTAGGGAATTGGAGAGGAGAAATTGGAAGGGTTTGGCCGAGATTGAACCCTCAAAGTGTTGTTAGGATGAGAGGGAGGAGGTTCCCTTTTATAAGGGCGGAGAGGGGAACCTTTGGAAAAACAAAAAATATTATTTTATTATAAAGCCATATTCGGTTTTAAATGGCTCTAAATTGATTTATTTCAAAGCTAAGTTGGGTATGGTTATCAATAATCTCATACAATATAATTTATACAAGTTTAGTTTACTATTTTAACCTTATCATTTAGATTTAACTTTAAGTTAGATAATTTTACTTTTACTGTGTCTTTTTGTGTTCTTACACTATAAGGTTAATAAACATACAATAACAAGCCTAACGAACCTCAAGTTGTTTATAATTAATATATATAACCTTATCTAAGTCATTTGGACGATCCTTAGATATTTAGGAATAAAATAACAATTAATAATATAATATTTGTTTTAAAAACTATTTTATGTCAATTTTGATACTATTTAGTAATTGGTTTTTTTGAAAATAATAACAGAATGATTAGATCTAAAAAAGTTAATTAAATCAATAATAACATGTCATATTAACCTAGAAAATTAGTTTAATTCATAAAAAGTCTAAATTACATTTATTTGGGTATTTATAACATCAATTATGTCAATATTTCATTAATAAGAAAATTACTGCATCATCGTTGTGTCATAAATAAATAAAATTATTTAAGGTCTAAAAATTAAAAATAAAATACCATTATGTAGGAAATATTTTTATATTTCTAATGAATATTTATAGTCGAATTTATCTTATTTATAAACATATATTAGAAATTATTTACTTATTAAACTTTTATTCAAACTATTTTAACCCTTCTTTAAATAAATTAATAATAAATGTCCTAATCTAATCCAAGGGGGCCTAAATGGACATATTTTATTCCTAAGGTTGTTTTTGGTCGAATTACACTTATCCAATAGAATTAGGACATGTTTTAGGGTAATAATAATATCATTTTTACCCTTAATTACCTATTTACTTTTAACCGTGGTAAATAAAATTAAAAAGTTACTATTCACCAAAAATAATTTTCATCTCATTGAACCAAATTTTACTTACTGACATCAACCGTGTCTCTCGGATTTTATAAATTTCACTCACAGAAGCGGTAAAATTATGTTTTATGTAAATTTGAAAATTCTCCTAGGAGGTGGGTAAAAGACGGTGAAAAGTTTAATAAAATTTTTATATATCTAAAATTATTATAAAATTACTCCAATGAATTACATTGAAATTATATAGGTATTATGTAACAATTTTGACCTAAAATAAATTTAAATAAAATAAATAATTATTTAAATAAAAAGTCGGTTTTTAAATAGTAACCTAGTGTTTTCACTATTCATCAAAAATTGAAATTTTCCAGAAAAATACCAGAAATTAGGCCTAAGATATATTAGATGTTATGAATTCAAAAATAATGTCTATTTTACCAAATTCAAAACATATAAGTTGCATTAATTAATTTAAAAATTAATTCCCATCGTCAAAACAAATAGCGTGTTTTTAAGAGATAATAACTATCAAAAGATTGACACTAGTTTATGTCTGGTTTAAATGTGAAATTAATCCAATGACAAACATTGTATTAAATTGTAAAAATATATTTTAAATATAATTTAAAACCACTCAAATTAATAATTTATCACAATTAATTATTTCTATTAAAAAATTTGTTTTTAATTAAAATTTAGTAATTTTTACTATTCAGCAGAATATGAATGTTTTCCGAAAAGTACCAAAATTTCACCCTAAGCTAATTTAGATATTTTGAATCCAAAAATGAAGTCCATTTTGAAAGATAAAATTTATACAATTTCAAAAAGTGGGTATTACTATTTATAATGGCTAGTTCATAATAATATTATAATAATATCTCATTTAGTGAAACTCGGTATTGCGTACTACATACGCTATCGAGGAAGGTCGTGATTATGTGTAATGAAAGGCAAGTCAGGTTTGTGTGGTGTGCAAGCTCCTTTTGGTGTATCATACAACACAAGAAATTAATGAAATTAAAAGGAATATTTTTCATAAAATCTCGGGATGTAACATTCTACCCCCTTTAAAATGAATTTCGCCTTCGAAATTCGTTGGGGTTATAAATGGTTTACTAACCGAAAGTTTATTTAATAGAAACCCACATCGTAAAAAGGAATACCAAGACTGGCTTTAAATACTAATGTATGAAACGTAACGGTTAACCAAATTAACTCATCACTGGGTTTCAACGTAGGAGAACATAGGTGAAAATATGGATATGGAAGAAAAATCAAACCATCAAGTTCTGATGGAGAGTGGTAGAGAACATGGCTATGAAAAATCCGACAATCAAAAAGCCATAAATTTGTGATGATCTAAGGTACCATATGATTCGTCAGATATAAGAGCAGTAGGACAACATTATTTGGTTTTCATGATTATTTCCCTATAGTTGATGAAATTGGAATTAGAAGATATACTTTTGTGATTTTGGTATAGTGTCACCATTTGTCGTTCTTTTGAAAATTTCCACTTCATCTCTTAAAGAAATGAAGTTGAATTTTTCATTCGTGATGTGTTAGCAGATCATGTGATAGAATGATGGGTCATTCCATCTGTCTCAAACAAAAGGTTAGAAAAGTTATCAAAAAATACATAAGTCCATCTATAGTGAGATTAATCATATATAATTTCTAAAATGGACTTATACTTCATATATCATACTGCTTAATATAATAAAACTAGTTTCTACTAAATAGAGACTTCCTGTAGGCCAGTGGTAGGTGATAAAGGACAGTCGCACTTCGGTTGTGGGTTCGATTCCCACAGCCTTGTCCGACGCGATGGGTTGTCGCCTATCCTACAGGTTTTCCTTTTTCTAAAACTACATTAATATAACATCCCATCAATAATATCTAAAAAATATCTATCCTTAAACAATACTAACTTATTTCAAACATAATCCATTCCAATCTTTAGGCTTATCCAAAATACTTCTATCCAATCTCATATTATAGTGAAAACGATTACCAAAGAGTTCATATAACAAGCCTGTTAATACCATCGTTGATCCACATATATCATGAGATACGTCTTGTTGGTCACATTCCAAAAATTCAAAGGCCTTAATTATTTATTCTCTTGAAAAATGAATACCCATTGAATCTTAGTGAAAACATGAGTGCTGTCAAAAGTTAACTCTTTTCACATACCAAAACCTCAAACCATGATATAACTATATCCTTATATCAGTCATGATCTCATGAATACTTTCAAACATTTCATTTTCTCATTATCCCATCATTATGCACATATCATCTTTTTTCCAAAAATAACTCAATCACTTTCCATGGTTACTGGTACAATAAAATTATTGAAAACCACAATAGACCAATACATTAATATTCTAATATTCCAAGATACTATATACAACATTATTTTGGAATCCCATTACACAAACACTTAATTATTCCACCACATCGTTTTCATATTCAAAATTGCCAATAGTGATCGCATGTGACTTCCCTTTGTCCTTTGCCTTAAGTGGCTTCTCATGTCGATCATCACTAACCCTTGGATTAGGGCATTTATTGGCATAATGCCCCATTTCCTTGCACTTGAAGCATTTTAGTGTTGGTGGTGCGTTCTCTGCAGTCTTTTCTTTATTCACATCATTAGAAACCCTTTTTCGATTACTTCAACACTCAGCTGCTCAATGACCTTCTTTTCCACAATTAAAACATTTTCTAGTCCCTTTAAGACAATCCCCACCATGATTCTTTCCACACTTTGAGAATAAGGAAACATTCATCTTCTATTCACCATTATTCTGAAATTTCTCTTTAAACTCCATCTTTCATTTCTTATAAAAACTATAATATGGATAAGTAACACTAACTTCCATTTCTACCTTGATAGCACAATGCACAATTTCTTCATAGCTACTGAAGTCTCTTATAGATAAAGACATTTGAAGATTTGGTTTTAAGCGACTAAAGAATCGATCAACCTTACTTTCAGGTTGGATGATAAAGCCATATGCATACATTGCAAGCCTTGTAAAATTTGCATCGTATACAACAACAGATTCATCACCCTTTTGCTTTAGTTCAAGAAACTCCTTCTCCATCTTTTTTTGATGAATACGAGGAAATTACTCATTGGAAAATAAGTTCTTGAACTCTTCCCATTCCATGGACTCAATTTCATCTCTTGGCCTCGTATTCTTGATAAGATTCCACCATTGATCAGATTCACCTTCCAAATGATATACTGCTAAGATGAATTTATCATGTTCAGAACATTGAAGAACTGAAAATATCTTTTCAGTGGTATTGATCCATTGTTCAGCAACAAGTGTATCAGAAGACCCACTGAAAGAAGGTGGACATTGCCTCCTAAAGGACTCAATAGAATATTGTTCCCTTCTCTGCTCAATTGTAAGTCCAAAATGATTCATAGCTTGTGTAAGTATAGAAATAAAAATTTTCACTCCATATCCCATAACATTTGTTTGTTCAGGAGGACAATCATTGCATTGTCCATTGCATTGATCAACACGGTTCTTTCGGGTTCCAGCCATCGTCTGAAACCCAAAAAGAATAGTGTGAGAGGCAAAAATCATGCTAGGGAAAACAACATAATAAAGGGGGAGTACCTTCAATATATAACATCTTAGGTTTAATTCTAAGATCGTTACCATAATTCTAGGACTATAAATTATACTTATACTTAACCTTAGGGACATCCCTAGACATACGTTAGAAATATCTCTAGGGATCTCAACAAAGTTCTTGCATCCTAGTTTCCAAACGTTGACTAAACCATTCCTCTGATACCAAATGTAGAGACCCGAAGCTTGACGTACATAGATATTGAATTACTTTTTTGGAATACATAATACATAACAACAATAGACACACAAGGACCGTAATAGTTTAGTGTCTTTGGAAACATGGAACGTAATATAATAATCATGGTGAAATATCTTCAACATCTCCCATAAAGATCTTATACTTTTTGTTTCCTTACCTAAAACCTTTATTTTAATCATGGGGGAATATAATACATAAAAAGGGTGAGATCAAATGCTCAGTAAGGGTAAACAAAAGAAATATCAATCACATCATATTCATAAGAACATAACATTTTGGAAATCTTACCCTGCAAAAGAGATCATAATTTCATAACATGGGATAAATCATGTTAGTGAAATGTAATCACAATAATCATAACATAAAACATTAATCTTTGTGGAATACACACATAATCGTATAGAATAATTTCTTATTAGTCAAGACTCATTACCAAGACTATCTTAGTGGACAAAGTCCATTTCTGAACCGAATTCATTCCTCATTTCAGTCCTGTTTCACTAAACCGGTTTAACCTGCTGTTCCAGGAATGTCTATCTCATGAGATATAAAATCCTTACCCAATTCATTGGAAGGAGATATAGGTCCCACCCATCTCATAATGATACCATTCTTATGTGTGCCACAAAATCATAAACCATACATCATAGCATAAACCATTTAATAAAAATGGGATTCTTAAACATCGTGACATCATAAAACAATTCATATAAGATAAAGGAATTCATAAAAATAATTCCATCACAACATAATCAAATCAATGTAATAATAGGGATAGAAACATAACCCTTTATTATATTAAACGGAAAATAATTTTGATAAAACACTTGAACTCTATTCTTGAGGGAAATATCCTTTCTACTTAAAAAACACTTTTTCTTTCTAAACATGCCATACAATTCTAAACTAAAAGAAGTTGATTAAAAATAATCTTGAAAATTTGTAAAGTAAGCTTCTTGGAAATAATGTTTTAAAAATCCATTCATGCCTTATAAGTTAAAAAAACATTCTTTTCGTACTTTTGCCAGAAAAGTCAAAAAGTACCTCATCAATGAAAGATTACTTAAATACCATGTAGTAAAAGTCAAAATGGGTAAAAAGGACATTAAACATACATAAAAACACTTTTATAAAAGTTGTACTTGGATGATAACAATAACCCCAGTAAATACTTACGAATAAACAATCTCGGATAAGAACGAGATTGGAATGGTTATCCCTTACCTTAGGTCCGATTTGCTTCGTAAGTGTCTGAACCTCCTTTATAATGATTTAAATAATGTCATTGACTTATTTCAGAGTCATACGCATTGTTATTATATCATATATGCTCATATTCGTATCTTATTATTAGTAATATTTCATTGTTACTTGTTATTCGAGTGTTTATTTCTTTTTGTTCTTATGGGTGTTTTGTTGAATAAATTCTTATTCTTCTTTTTAGGTTATAGATACCTTATTTCCAGAATGGTATTGGTGTAGTATATATCATATATATTCACTCAATTCATTTATGTAATCATTATGCAATGAAAATCATGTAGAACGAGTCGCATCACATTGTGGAGACGGTATTCCGTACGTACGCACGAGCGATAATATCGCTCCCTTGATCGTGGAATTGTATTGGAGTGTATGTATACTATTTCAGAATCAATATAACTTTAAAATAAACATATATATTCCTTATTTACACTATTATACCCATCCAATTAAGGTGGTGGTGGAAAATAGATTACACCACGGCGTGGAGATAGTATTTCGTACGTACGCACGTGCGGTGATTTCGTTTTCCATAGGATGGATAGATGGTGAAATAGGTTTGTTTCATACATATATAACATATCTGTATATTAGTGATACTGATTTTATTAATTCATAATGAAACAACTGAAGAAGAAGAAGTGGAAGAAGAAATAAAGTTGAAAGAATCGGTAACATACATTACCTCTTCTTTGAAGCACTTCTTTGAGACCTCCTTTTAGGGAAATAAAATCGGTCTTTGAAAAAGACCAGGACCTCTAGGATGTTTCTAGGGAAGTGGAGAGGAGAAAATTGGCAGGGTTTGGCCAAGCTTTAAGACACAATGTGTTGTGAGGAAGAGAGGGAGGAGGTGCCCTTTTATAAGGTAGGAGAGGGGCACCTTTGAAAAAACTAAAAATATTATTTTATTATAAAGACATATTCGGTTTTAAATATCTCCAAATTGATTTATTTCGTAGCTAAGTTGGGGATGGGTTGAAATCCTCTCATATAATAGAATTTTGACAAGTTTAGTTTACTATTTTAACCTTATCATTTAGATTTAACTTTAAGTAAGATAATTTTACTTTTACGGTGTCTTTTTGTGTTCTTACACTATAAGGTTAATAAACTTACTATAACAAGCCAATGGAACCCCAAGTTATTTATTATTAATATATATAACCTTATCTAAGTTATTTGGCCGAGCCTCAGATTTTTAGGTATAAAATAACAATTAATAATATAATATTTGTTTTAAAAAATATTTTAATTACAATTTTGACACTATTTAGTAATTGATTTTTGTGAAACTCATAACAGAATTATTAGTTCAAAAAAAGTTAATTAAATCAATACTAACATGTCATATTAACCTATAAAATTAGTGTAATTCATAAAAAGTCTCCAATTACATTAATTTGGGTATTTATAACATCAATTATGTCAATATTTCATTAATAATATAATTACTGCATCATCGTTGTGTCATAAATAAATTAAATTATTTAATGTCTAAAAATTACAAATAAAATACCATTATGTAGGAAATATTTTATATCTTTCTAATGAATTTTTATAGTCGAATTTATCTTATGTATAACCATATAATAAAAATTATTTACTTATTAAACATTGATTTTAACTATTTTAACCCTTCTTTAAATAAATTAATAATAAATGTCCTAATCTAATCCAAGTGGGCCTAAATGGTCATATTTTATTCCTAAGGTTGTTTTTGGTCGAATTACACTTATCCAATATAATTAGGACATGTGTTAGGGTAATAATAATATTATTGTTACCCTTAATTACCCTATTTACTTTTAACCGTGGTAAATAAAATTAAAAAGTTACTATTCACCAAAAATTATTTTCATCTCATTGAACCTCATTTTACTTACGGACATCAACCGTGGCTCTCGGACATTATAAATTCCACTCACAGAAGAGGTAAAATTATGTTTTATGTAAATTTTCAAATTCTCCCAGGAGGTGGGTAAAAGACGGTAAAAAGTTCAATAAACTTTTTATATATCTAAAATTATTATAAAATTATTCCAATGAATTACATTGAAATTATATAGGTTTTATGTATCAATTTTGACCTAAAATAAATTTAAATAAAATAAATAATTATTTAAATTAAAAGTCGGTTTTTAAATAGTAACCCAGTGATTTCACTATTCATCAAAAATTGAAAGTTTCCAGAAAAATACAAAAAATTAGGCCTAAGCTATATTTGATATTATGAATTAAAAAATGATGTCTATTTTACAAAATTCAAAACATATCAGTTGCATTAATTAATTTAAAAATTAATTCTCATCGTCAAAACATATAGTGTGTTCTTAAGAGATAATAACTATCAAAAGATTGACACTTGTTTATGTCTTTTTTAAATGTGAAATTACATCCAATGACCAACATTGTATTAAATTGTAAAAATATATTCTAAATATACTGTAAAACCACTCAAATTATTAATTTATCACTATTTATTATTTTGATTAAAAAAGTTGTTTTAATTAAAATTTAGTAATTTTCACTATTCATCAGAATATGAAAGTTATCCGAAAAGTACCAAAATTTCACCCTAAGAAAATTTCAATATTCTGAATCCAAAAATGTAGTCCATTTTGAAAGATAAAGTTTATAAAATTTCAAAAAGTGGGTATTACTATTCATAACGGCTAGTTCATAATAATATTATAATAAAATCTCGTTTAGTGAAACTCGGTATTGCGTACTACACACGCTATCGAGGAAGGCCGCGATTGCGTGTAATGCAAGGCAGGTCAGGGATGCGTGTTGTTCAAGCTCCTTTTGGTGTAGCATATAACACAAGACATTAGTGAAATTGCAAAGAATATTTTTCATAAAATCTTGTGGTGTTGCAGGTGCCCCATACCTGGTTCTCCACATGACCTCAAGCGCATTTTGCCAAATGCCAGAGGCTGCCAACTAGTAGTAAGGGCCATGGTGAGTCCTTGGGTAAACTATTCCCTCATTTGGTAAGGTATACAAGGGAAAGGAAATAACAGTCAATAGTGGAAGCAGTAAACATAATACGATAAATGAAACTAAACTGTGGAGGAAATGAATATATAATAATGATGATAATGATGCAGCAGGAAAAAGTGTCTACAGAAAGTAGTATACACGAAAACGTGCTAAAATACAACTAAGAAACAATGTTCGAACAGTAAGTAGTAATTCCAGCAGCATCGCATGACAATGCTCGGTCTTATGCTCTCCATCTCCAACCAGAAATCATGTACTTTAAGTAGAGGGGACACAGTCCCTATCCAAAACTTCAACACCATAATCTGTTTGGTCCGAAAAGCAGGACCCAAATAGGGTGTGAGACTAATCATATAAGGCCACCACCACAAGATCTATGCCCTACTATCAGTGAGAAATATAGAAAAAGTAATTGAATTAATTGCAGCAGAGAAATAGGAGTACACTAAAGTTAAAAATCCTACAAATCTCCATTAACATTTATTTAATAATTTAATTCAATCATTTAATTATCAACCAAGGAATCTTGAAAACAGCTATATAATCTGAAAGCATAACAAGTAACACAACATTTATCTTAGAAGACTACCTAAAAACATGCATTACAATACCCAAGCTTGTTCTTTTGCTTGGTGGAGTCATCACAACCAACCAAACAATATTCAAACTGACTCTCTAGGTGGCTCATAATATCAGACCCCTCTAGTCAAATAATCATACAAGGCACATACACTCCGGGAAGCTCTCACTATCAATTCCCATATGGTCTTGCAATGATAGTTATAGACTCTCTGAGGAAGCACATATGTCTAATTCCCCCTCCAGTCTTGATACATAACTAAGGACACTCTTATGAAGCACAATGTCCAATTCTCTTAGGTCCTGAGAAAGATACCCATTTATAACATACACTTTAGGTAATCCCTTAATCGCCAATTCCCTCTTTAGTCTACATCACCAGGTTCACGCAGCACTGAGCAGTACCATCTTGCATAAACGACTGTCAGTATCCCTAAGTAAGTTCAACAAAATACTTCGCTAAAAGATATAAAGCATCAAAAACATATAAACAGTGGTCAATACATGCGATCAATTATATCAAGGCTGGAAATCAATGCAACAAGGTCTGCCTCATAGGCAACCTAAGCCAAACGATGATAAACAGCCAAAACAAGGGAAACACCCATGGTGTGATCCCCGAACATTCTAACAAATATTCATTATTCATATAATAATATCAATAATACAGTCAATATGAGATAGATACTAATGCAGGGTCAAAACCCAAACCTGCGATACCCAATCCATGGGAATCCGATACATTTGCACAAAAATTCAAAGACATTAAACATAAGGGAACAAACCACCTACCTCGATCCTAGGATATTGATATATATGAACCATGGGCCATGAATTGACCTAGAATGGAGAAGATCTATAAAGATGACTAAAACGTTCAACCCATGATTACTGGAGAAAAGATGAGGAATTGGAAGACGAAGCTCCAGTATAAAGAAGAGATTTCCGCTGTGGTTCCAATGCAATCGACGACAGTCGATTCAGAGAATGGATGGAGGCTTGGGGGATCAGAGGAGTGTCGACGATGTATGGGACGCCTTCAGTTGACGAATTTGGAGAAGAATACTATTCTTTGGTTAAGACCCGATCACAGTCCGTTTAATAAAAAATTACACGGCGTATACTTTTAGAGTACGGTGTGTACTAGGCTATTCCATACTCTTCTTTAGGCGGCCTCCATGTCACCCCTACATGGACATGTGTGTGGCCATGACATGGACCGCACATGTCCTCGAGTGGCAACAAAGTACACCGCATGCACCCAGAAAGTACAAGGCGTGTACTGCAAAAATTTCCAGAAACTCCTCATTTCTCAAAAACACCAGAAAAAAGAAAAAACATACCTGAAAAAAATGATCCGGTTTCTTACAAACGTCCCCCATAAAGAAATTCGTCCCCAAATTTTTTTAACAAGGTGGTGAAGAAGAAACCACGAACAACTCTGTCCATTGTGATCACATATCAGCCTCCCTCTCCCAGGTCTCGTCCTGTACACGGTTGTGCTGCCATAGCACCTTTACCATAAGAACATACCGACCACAGAGTACATTTTCACTACAATAAACAAACATGATGGGATGCTCCTCGAATGATGCATCCTACTCCATTCAACATCCTCAGGTAGGAAAACAATAGACGGGTCCGAGAAATAGCGTCGGAGCTGAGAAACATGGAAGACATCGTGCATAGCCTAGTACCTATGGGGTAATTGAAACCTATAAGAAACCAGCCCGACTCTCTTTGGAAACTCAAACGGTCTGACGTATCTTGGTGAAATCATACCTTATCTCTTGATCCTCTTATGTCCCAAACTCGGGGAACACATAGGAAAACCTGATCTTCATCCTTGAACTCCAAAGGTCGTCTCCGCTGATCAGCATAAGAAATCTGCCGAGACTGTGCAGTAGCCATCATTTTTGGAATCGACCCCAGTTGTTTTGTGGTCTCCTGAACAAGATGAGGTCTCAGCATAGTTGCCTCTCCTGCCTCTAGCCAACACAAGGGTGATCGACATGACCTACCATACAAAGCCTCATATGGTGCCATTAGAATACTTGCTTGAAAACTATTATTATAGAAAACTCCACTAGAGGTATTTTTTTATCCTAAGAACCACCAAAACAAGGAAATATGCTCATAGCATGTCCTCTAACACCTAAACCATGCGCTCTGACTTTCCATCTATCTGGGGATGGTAAGCTGTACTCAGAAGTACCTATGTACCCAAAATCCCTCTGTAGCCTTTTCTAGAAATGTGATGTAAAGCGGGTGTCTCTATTTAAAATGAATGTACTCGAAACCCCATGTAATCATACAATCTCACGGATGTACAACCATCAATGTTCATCAACACCGAAGGTATCCTTAATCATCCAGAACTGAGAAACCTTTGTGGGACTATCAATGGAATCCGATTCAATGTCATTCCCACGAGGTGATCTCGGTAACCCGGTCGCGAAGTCCTTCACGACATCATTCCACTTTCAATTATAAATGGGTAGTTTCTTTAAAATCCCTTCTGGTCGCTGGTGCTCCGCCTTCACCTGCTAACAGGTGGAACACCTCATGACAAAACCAACAACATCTCTCATCATACCTGTACACCAGTACTATTAGTGTAGATCATGATACATCTTGTTGAGGCCAGGATGCACTGCCCAAACTGAGGAATGAAAGTATTTCATCAGCTACTCGCGTATATCTGCTGGCACCCATACGCGTCCCTGGAAACTCAAGATCTCACCCTCACCTACGGTCCATCCGTGAAGAGGGTCCTCTCCTGAAATGATTTCCCGTATGACTAGGCCTTCAGAATCGGATAGCTGCCTCATTCAAACTCAGTAAAGAATGGTAGAGGTAATTGCTACAGAAGAGAGAAAAATCTGAGTCTGCCTATTTTTCACCTCTAAATTCATTTCAGAGAACAGATCCATAAGCTTCCACTCGCTGCTGGCCTACTAAACTTCCTGCATCTGAGTCCACCTGATTAGTGCGTCTACCACAACGTTTCTTTTCCCAGGCGTATAAGAAAGCTTGAAATCATATGATTGTGGGTACTCAACCCAACTCTGCTATCTCATATTCAGGTCACACTGTTTAAAGATATACTTGAGGCTCTTATGGTCAGTATATACCACAAAATTCTCTCCCAAAATATAATGTCTCCAACAACGGAAAGAATGAACAACTGTAGCCAACTCTAGGTCATGCGTATGATAGTTCCTCTCATGTGGCCTCAACTGCGAAGATCCATATGCAACAACACAATCCTCCTGGGTGGCTCATACTGGAAGACCCCTCTATTCAAATAATCATACAAGGAACAGACACTCTGGTATGCTCTCACCCTCAATTCCCCTATGGTCTTGCAACGATAGCTATAGACTCCGAGGAATAACTTATGTCTAATTCCCCCATGCAGTCTTGATACGTAACTAAGGAAACTCTGGGTAAGAAAAAATTAAAATTCCCATAGGTCATGAGAATGATACCAATTTATAACTGACTCTCTATAGAAGCCCTTAATCATTAATTCCCTCTTTAGTCTACAACGTCTGGTTTACACAGCCCTGACCAGTCATGTCATGCGTAAATGACTGTCAGCAGCCCTAGGTAAGTTCAACAAAATACTTTAATAATAACTATAAAGAATAAAAAAGATATAAACACTGGTAAATACATGCAATCAATTATATCAATGCAGGAAATCAATGCAATGGGGTATGTCTCACAGGAAACCAAAGCAAAACGGCGATAAATAGCAAAAACAAGGGAAACACCAATGGGGTGATCCTCAAAAATTCTAACAAAAAATCATTATTAATCTAATAACCTCAATCATACAAGATGTCTAAGTAAGATACTAATTCAGGGTCAAAACCCTAACTTGTGATAGCCGATACATGGGAATCCGGTACTTTTGCAAAAAAAAACTCAAAGGCATTCAACGTAAGGAAACAAACCACCTACCTCGATCCTAGGAGATCAATATACTTGAACCATGGCCCATGAATCAGCCTATAACTAATAAGACCATCAAAAATGTCAAAAAAATTCAACCCACGATAACTTGTGAAAGGGGAGGAATTGGAAGATGAATCTCTAGTATAAGGAAGAGCTTACCACAACAGTTCTAACTTAATCGACGATGGTCAATTCGGAGAACGGATGGAGGATAAAGGGCTCGGAGGAGTGATGCGGTCGTATGGGACACCTTCGGTCGAAGAAGCTGGAGAAGAAGACAATTTTGGGGTTTTGACGCGACCCATGTTCGTTTAATAAAAAAAAGTACATTGTGTGTAATTTTCGAGTACACGACATGTACTAGGATTTTCTGTACTCTGCTTTAGGCGGCCTCCATGTCACCCCTACATGGCTGTGTGTGTAGCCATGAAACAGCCAGCACACAGCCTCGAGTGGCAATGAAGTACATGGAGTGTACTCATAATGTACATGGTGTGTACTTAATATTTTTTATCAGAAAATCCTCATTTCTCAAAAACTCCAGAAAAATGAAAAACATAACTGAAAATAAGAACCTGGTTCTTACAAAATGGATCAGTTTTTAGTTTTATTTAGTGATAACATACTCATATAATTTACATTTGAGAAGGATAATATGGAGAACCTTAGGATAATCAATGATTTTCTTCTAGAAATCAAACATTATTGACATCATTCAAAGCTATTGTTGAAGATCATAAGGTTCACATTCTGGGGAATTTCAATTTTAATCATTATTTTTCTACGCACCCAGAAAGGATCTGTGTAGTTATTTCTTGGGATCCAATCAAGATCATGCCTATTGTGTGGATTATTCTTTGTCTGGAGGGGTACTACTAGATTTTTATGGAAAACTTATCTTGGATTACATACCCTTTGGAGATCATTATGCGAAATCAGCTGTTGTTTTACAGAAATAAGTAGAGATAGAGATAATTGAAGGTGATGAGGCTGAGGCCGATGAGTGATCTAATTTGAAGACAAACATTGGAGTGTATGGAGTACACAATGTATTATAATGCCTTAGAAACTAGTATGGACTATGTGTTGAAGGAATGGAAGGAACTTATCACATATAGGTCTAAGACGATGACACCCCATGAGAAAATCAATGAGATTAGTGACTTAGATACTGAATAGGTAGTCTTATACAAGAGGTTGTGGTGTCAATATCTTCTGGGAGAGTGATTCATTATTTAAATCAACCATCAGTGTATTTGGTATGTTTTAAAGTAGAGAGACTAGATCCTGAGACAAGGTCACTAGTTGGGGGTCCTTAAATACTATGACATTTGGACATTATTTAATCTAGGATAGGGAAATTTATTTTAATATTCCATTATCATGAATTCTTAGTCCCATTATTTAGTTTGGGAGCCTTATGATGATTTGGATTCTTACAACTGAACCTTGTTGAGAATAAGGGTGCATCTCCTCTTTAGTTAAGGTTGTTTACTCCCCCACATCATGAGAATGTGAGACAGTCCATGTTGGGAGAAATTTACTCTGATGTCTTACATGAACATATATCTTCATGAAATTTACTTGAGGGATTGTTTAAATGGGTAATGAAGTCATCTATTACTAGGATAGATGGTGGTCCCAGTCACGATGTTGGAGGATGTTATGAGAAAGTATTAAAATTATATACAATATGTAAATACTATTGTGTAGAATATTTTAAATGACCACAAGTGGCTATTTTGGTGTAAAAATGAGATAGAGCATGGGGGTTCATTTCATAGTCCCTCACATGTCAGTGGGTGATGGCATAGAACCATGTTCTAGATTGTTTTTTGCAACCTCTTGAGATCTCATGGTGTAAATGGGAAGGCTTATCCATGTACATTGAAATAAGTCTTCCATGGATAATGAACATCCACAATTCCATCAGGTTGATATTTGATTGACTCATAATGTTTGTTTAATTTCATGATAAAAGGGATCAAATTTCACTTGATAGTTTGGGGAAGATGTGCATATAAGCGATTGTTCACCTTCATGGGTTTCCCTAAACTATTTTCTATGACCGCTAATCATTTTTCATGTCATGATTGTGGAGTCCCCATAATGATAAATTAACAACCCATAAGAGGAAGAGTACAACCTTTCACACTGACAAGAAATGGAAGGCCAAGAGAACTATCCATGTGTTGGATGATATGTTGATGGATTACTTGTTAGACTTTTTTCGATGTTGGGAGCATCTATTTCTCATGGTTGAGTTTGCATACAACTATATCTTCCAATATATTATTGTCCTGAAACCATTCAAGGAACATAATGGGAGAACCTAAGGGTCTCCATTGTGGTGGATAGAGATGATAGATGCATCCCTTATGGGACTGCATTTGGTGAATTCAATGATTGAGATTATCAAGGTCAGCTATGAGAATATGAGGTCATACTATATTATATAAAAATATTTTCAGATAGACATTGTTTTACCTTAAAATTTGATCTATTAAATAATGTTTTCTTATTAGTGTCCACATGATGATGGATTCATGGTTTAGGAGGGGGAAAATATATAACTTAGGTTTTAGTGGTCATTTTATATTGTGCATATTATTTCAATGGTTCCTAACCCGTCACCCTACCCCTAAAGATGGAGTGGGTGCAATATATATTCCTTCATCATATAGGAGGAGTCATGTGCATGACAAAACACATGTTGTCCACATGGGAGAGATTCAAATCACGGATTGAGAAAATTTTAATACTCAATCAGTCGTGATCATGTATCAGCATGAATGGACCATTCATGTATGGAACATTCCCCTTTTATTTATGTTGTTATTGAATAAGATCATGCTATAGATCTCCTTAGATTGGGAGCACCAAAGACGGGATTAATATCCAATGATTTTTTTCTAGTTTTTTATTTTTGGGAATGCAATGATTGAATGAGGATATTATATACATATTACATTGTTTCCATTTATTATTCTAAAATGTTTATACATATATTTTCTGAGCCAGATACTATGATGATATTTAATTATGAGACAAATTGTTTACCAATTTAATTTTATAATAGTATAAAATAAATTTTATATTACATGAAAGATATTTTAAAATGAAAATAGGATAACTCATAAAGGGAATATCATATAAATAATATGAGGAAATAGTTGTGTTTTCAATGTTATGATTATCATATGCTTGGACTAAAATAGGTCGGTGCAGGATGTTCAGAAAAAATTTTCTAGGGGTAGGTGTGTTTTGTTGAAAAAAATATTAACCAATTTTTGAATTGGTTTATAAGTAAATTTTTGTAATTATTATCTATCTTTATAAACACAAACCCTTAGATAATAAAGAATAATTCTTCCTCCATCTATTGTAAAATCAATATCCATAAATTATGAGACTTTGGATCAAAGTGGATCAGTGTGATGAAAATGAAATGGCTCCCCTAAATCATTGTTGACTATTTAATTTGAAGATGAGGTGTCAAATATCCATGAATATATCATTAATTTTATTTATTCCCCTTTTCATAAAATTGATTGAGAATGGTAACTCTTTACATTGAAATGTGTCCCGTTCAAGCCTTTGGATGTTCCTATATATCAAATTTTTATCGATTATTTCAATTAGATATGTTATTCCTTGTTTTATTTCTCTAGTTTTCCAAATTTGAATTCATTTTCCATGGATTATTCACCAACTAATGATTCTCCCTTCTTTCTTATTATTTCCCCCACACATTCATTGAAACTTACACCATTGGCATACATGCCCAATGCATATAGTTTTTGGTTAGTACAATGACTGATCAAACCTCCCTATTTGTGGATGAAACACATGAAATGATAAAATATATTAATAAGGGGAAATTATGGAGGAATTGTGTAGTGTGGGTGGATTTAATATAAATATAAGATAAAAAATGGACAATGATGAATCATGGGAAGCGTGGGAGGTGTGAGTTGTGTACAATGTATCTCTTTGAGGAATCGAGATTCGATTTTTTCACACTGGATGGATAGAATCTCTGGATATAGAATGATCCATCATTTATAGATTGTAAGAACCCAGTTCTTATTTTAGAGGTACGGGCTTATTCTTTTCCTTTTCCTTAAGTGTTTATGAGAAAATATGGAAAATGGGGAAAAATCATAAATTTCAAAACTACACTCCTTGTACTTTATCAACACGTAGTTTACTTTTGGACGTGTTGGGATTAGTACACATGGCGTGTAGCCATGCCGGCGATGAGGGGTGTAGGAACAGACTACACACCGTGTAGTGGTACCGTACATGCCGTGTAGTCAGTTGGCAGGCTTAAACAGTAAGGCGGTGGGGTTGCGGCCAGCTGGGCGACAGTACACGCCGTGTACTCGAGATTACATGTTGTTTACTCATGTCGACTGATGAATAGTGTGCTGGTGCTGCCAAATAAACAGTTAAATGAAAGAAGTTCACGCTGTGTACTCAGAATTACACGTCGTGTACTTTGTTTTTTCGGCTTAAAACAGGCAGTAGCCTCCTCATTTTCCAGAGGAGGCACTTGAGCCATTTTGGAGCCAAAGGAGGAGGCATGATCTTTGAAGATCCACCTGGCATTCGTCTGGAATCTGAATCGGCTCCGGATGATTGCGTTGGAACCGCATGGGTAATCCCTCTCCTCTCCTGGTACCATTCTTACCAATTCTTATCCTAACGTATGTTATTTACGTTTGTTTGGTTTTGGTTCTTCGTTATATCTACGCCGTTCTTGGGCGCTTCTGGAGTCGGCATTCGGGTATAACGCTCGTTGACCTATAAGGTAGGTGGCTTGGTGTTTGGTTTTCCAACTGCTGTGTGTTTTGTGCGTTTTTGTGACACGAACCCATGTTGGGGTTTCGTGTGGGTGTGCCCGTTTCTATATTTAATACCTAGAATTGATTAGGTATTTAATTGTGATAATAAAATGCAGGTTGGGATCGTTGCTTAGATCCGGAACCACCCCCGGGGTGTGTTTCACTGTTTAGCTATTTGGCCAGGATACCCGAGGGTATGCCTTTAATGTAGTAATTGTAGAATTGCCTTGAGAGGAATTGCTTGTTACTGCTTTTTTACCTGTTGGGCATGGCCCTATTACCTATATTATCCTGAGGGTGTGACTATATTATCCTGAGGGCGTGACTATATTAGCCTGAGGGCGTGACTATATAAGCCTGAGGGCATGACTGTTTTAGCCCGAGGGCTGTCATTATTCCGCCTGAGGGAAACCATTCATATTCTTGAGGGAGAGAATTCTTTTACAATGCCTGAGGGTGATATTTTGTATAGCCTGAGGGCGAGATTCTGTATAGCCTAAGGGCATGGTTCACTATATTAGCCCGAGGGTGAGATACTGGTTGGCCTGAGGGCGTGGTGCTTTTGAGCACATAATGTTACTAAATTTTAATGGACTAAATGAATAATAAAATGGCAATGTAATTGGTAAGTTAGTTACTTTTTAGTGCTGCTTACTTTATTGCATTTTACTATTGCACACTATTGTTTCATACTCACACACAGTAGGGCATGGGCCTTTGATGGGTGCCTACTGAGATATATTTCTCACACCATGTTTGGGTCATGCTTTTCGTCCCGAACAGATCACGTTGCTGCAGGTATAGATAGGAGAAAGAGTCCCTATAAAGGTACTTGACTGTTGCTGTGGAGTAGGAGGGCATGGGACCGAGCCTAGGCTCGCGATGCCGCTGCCAGTTATTTTGCTTGTTTTGTTGTACTCTGTATTTTAATGTACTGTATTGATGTATAACATGTTTTGGATGTTTTCTTAGAACTTGAAACATGTAGCATCATCACTTATTTACTGTTGGTTATATCCACTGCTGTAGTTATTTCAGTTTTGTATGTTTACTGATTCTTCTATCGTTCTATGTTTTATTTATATTCCGCTGCACTACACTTTGACAAATGAGGGCATAGTTTCCCCCACTATCAGACCTGGGCCCTCGCTGCTATTCGGCAGCCTCTGGCATTTGGGGAAATGTGCTTGAGCTCTTGTGGCGAACGAGGCTCGGGGAACCCATTGAGTGGCATGTAGAGACCCGTATCTTGACGTACATGGACATTACATTACTTTTGCGGAATACTTAGTACATAACAAAAACACACACTAAAGGATCGTAATAGTTTAGTGTCTTTGGAAACTCGGAACGTAATCTTCTAATCTTGGTGAAAGATCTTCAATATCTCCCATAAAGATCTTCCCCTTTTTACCTAAAACCTTTATTTATATCCTGGGGAAAAGAAAACATAAAAGGGTTAGCTCAAATGCTCAGTAAGGGTATACAAAAGAAATAAAAATCATATCATATCTTTTTGAAAATCATAACCTGCAAAAGAGATCATAATATCTTAACATGGAACAAATCATAGAAGTGAAAATGAGATCACCATAATCATAACATGAAACTTGAAACTTTGTGGCATGCACACATAATCATAGAAAATCATTTCTTGTTAGTCATGACTCATTGCCAAGACTATCTTAGTGGACAAAGTCCCTTTCTGAACCGAGTTCACTCCTCGTTTCAGTCCTGTATCACTGAACCGAAATAACCTTCCGTTCCAGCCATGTCTATCTCATGAGATATAAAGTCTTTACCCAATGCATTGGAGGGAGATATAGGTCCCACCCGTCTCATAATGATACCATTCTTATGTTTGCCATAAAATCATAAATCATACATCATTTCATAACCCATGTAATAAAAATGGGAATCTTAAACATCATGACATCATAAAACAATTCATATATGATAAAGGAATTCATAAAAATAATTCCATCACAACATAACCAAATCAATGTAATAATATTGATAGAAACATAACCCTCTGTTATCTTAGATGGAAAATAATTTTGATAAAATACTTGAAATGAATTCTTGAGGAAAATATCCTTTCTTCTTCAAAAACATTTTTCCTTTCATAACATGTCATACAACTTAAAACTAAAAGAAGTTGATTAAAAATAAACTTGAAAACTTTTACAGGAATCTTCTTGGAAATAATGTTTTAAAAATCCATTCTTGCCGTATAAGTTAAAAAAACATTCTTCATACTTTTGTCGGAAAAGTCAAAAAGTACCTCGTACGGAAAAAAGATTCCTTTCATATTCTTTACTAAAAACTCACCTAAAGGTAAAATTGGATTTAAACAATTGCAAGTGGATGGAAACAATATTACATATTGAGGGAACATGGATGTGGATGATAAAATACACCCCAGTAAATACTTACGAATAAACAATCTCAGATAAAAATGAGATTGTGATATTTTCCCTTACCTTAGGTCCAATTTGCTTCGTATGTGTCCGAACCTCCTGTATAATGATTTAAATAATGTCATTGACTTATTACAGAATCATATTCATTGTTATGATGTCATATATGGTTCACTTATGACATTATATTACCCGTTCTTTTGTAAATTCCATGTTAAAGAAGCGTTTTGGGTAAAGTCGTTTCATTTATCGTAGGTGTTTTGACTTGTTGTTATTGACATCATTATTACTTATATCATGACTTACTTACTTCCAGAATATAAAATATGATTTATATATCATATATATTCAATATATATATATATAAGATAGATAAATAAAATGAAAAACACCGTTCATGGAGACGGTAGTCCGTACGTACGCATGAACGTTGTTTTTCTTTCCTTATTGTCTTGAAATGGAAGTAAGTAGATGACATACATATGTATATATATACATAAATCCAGTATCTTTATAATGTCATATATTTCATTATTATTTCTTATATATACATTATAATCATTCTTAAATGGTTAACATGGAGAATGAATCTCATCGCGTCGTGGAGACGATAGTCCGTACGTACGCACGAGCGATGATATCATTTCTATAAATATTGAATTGAATTGGAGTGGATTATAAAATATATCAGAATCAATATGATGTTGTAATAACTATGTATAGTTATTCTTTACACCATTATACCCATCCATGTAAGGTGGTGGTGGAAAATAGATTACACCACGGCGTGGGGACGGTATTCCGTACGTACGCACGCGCGGTGATTTCTTTTTCCGTAGGATGGATAGATGGTGAAATAGAATTGTTTCATACTTATAATAACATATCATTATATGAGTGATACTGATGTTATTACTTCATAATGAAACAACCTAAGAAGAAGAAGTGGAAGAATAAATAAAGATGAAAGAATTGGTAACGGTAATTACCTCTTCTTTGAAGTGCCTCTTTGAGACCTCCTCTTAGGGCACTAGAATTGGTCTTTGAGGAAGACCATAACCTCTAGGATGTTTCTAGGGAAGTGGAGAAGAGATTTTGGAAGGGGTTGGCCGAGCTTGAGTGCTCAAATTGGTGTGAGGAGGTGGGGGAGGAGGTGTCCTTTTATAAGGAAGGAGAGGGGCACCTTAGAAATATCTCAAAATATTATTTTATATTAAAGTCAAAATCGGTTTATAATGGTTCCAAAGGGTCTTATTTAGAAGATAAGGTGGGAAGGGGTCAAAATCCTATCAACCAATAGAATTTAGACAAGTTTAGGATATTATTTTAACCTTATCAATTAAATTTAACTCTAAGTTAAATAATTTAACTTTTACCATGTCTTTTTGTTTTCTTTCACTATATGGTTAATAAACTTACTATAACATGCCAAACGAACCCCAAATTGTTTATTATTAATATATATATATCCTTATCTAAGTCATTTGGCCGAACCTTAGATTTTTAGGAATACAATAACAATTAATAATATAATATTTGATTTAAAAACTATTTTCTGTCAATTTTGACACTATTTGATATATGATTTTTGTGAAAGTCATAACAGAATTAAATGTTCGAACCAAGTTGATTAAATCAACATTAATATATCATAGTAACCTATAAAATTAGTGGAATTCATAAAAGATCTCAAATTACATTTATTTTGGTGTTTATAACATCAATTATGTCAATATTTCATTAATAAGATAATTACTGCATCATCGTTGTGTCATAAATAAATTAAATTATTTTATGTCTAAAAATTACAAATAAAATACCATCATGTAGGAAATCTTTTTAGATTTCTAATGAATATTTACAATCGAATTTATCTTATGTATAACCCCATATTAAAAATTATTTACTTATTAAACTATGATTTTAACTATTTTAACCTTTCTTTAAATAAATTAATAATAAATGTCCTAATCTAATCCAAGTGGGCCTAAATGGTCATATTTTATTCCTAAGTTTTTTTTTGGTCGAATTACACTTGTCCAATAGAATTAGGACATGTGTTAGGGTAACAGTAATATCATATTTACCCTTAGTTACCCTATTTACTATTAACCGCGGTAAAAAAAAGTAAAAAGTTACTATTCACCAAAAAATTATTTTCATCTCATTGAACCACATTTTAGTCCTTGATATTAACCGTGTCTCTCAGATTTTCGAAATTCCATTCACAGAAGCGGCAAAATTATGTTTTATGAAAAATTCAGTTTATTTAACTACCACTTAGTAGTTTCACTATTCATCAAAAATTGATGTTTTTCAGAACAATGCCAAAATTTCATCCTAAGCTATATTTCATATTCCGAATTCAAAAATGAAATCTATTTTACCAAATTCATAACATAGAAGTTGCATTAATTAATTTTATAATTAAATCCCGCTGTTAAAATAAATAGCGTGTTTTTAGGAAACAATATATATCAAAAGATTGACACTTGATTATGTCTGGTTTAAATGTGAAATTACATCCAATGACCAACATTGTATTAAATTGTAAAAATATATTCTAAATATACTTTAAAAACACTCAAATTAATAATTTATCACTATTAATTATTTCGATTAAAAAAGTTGTTTTTAATTATAATTTAGTAATTTTTCACTATTCATCAGAATATGAAAGTTATCCGAAAAGTACCAAAATTTCACCTTAGGCTAAATTCGATACTCCGAATCCAAGAATGAAGTTCATTTTGAAAAATAAGATTTACAGAGTTTTAAAAAGTGGTTATTACTATTCATAACGGCTAGTTTTAATAATATTTTAATAGCATATCGTTGTTTAGTGAAACTCGGTATTGCGTATTACACACGCTATCGAGGAAGGTCGTGATTGCGTGTAATGCAAGGCAAGTCAAGGATGCGTGTTGTACAACACAAGACTTTAATAAAATTAAAAAGAATATTTTTTTATAAAATCTTGGGCTGTTACATTCTACCCCCCTTAAAATGAATTTCGCCCTCGAAATTCGTCGGGGTTATAAATGGTTTACTATTTGAAAGTTTCTTTAATAGAAACCCACATCGTAAAAAGGAATATCAAAACCAATCTTTAAAAACAAAAGTATGAAACGTAACGGTTACCCAAATAAGGTAATCATTGGGTTTCCACATAGGTGAAAATATGGATATGGAAGAGAAGTCTAACCATCATGTTCTGATGGAGAGTGGTAGAGAACATGGCTATGGAAAAGCCAGTAATCATAAATCCATAGATTTGTGATGATATAAGGTACCATCTGATTCATCAGGTATAAGATCACTAGGACAACATTTTTGGTTTTCAAGATCATTTCCCCTAAAGTTGAAAATTTGAATTAGAATAAATACTTACTTTATTTTTGTACAATCTCACTGTTGTTCATGCTTTGAACAATTTCCACTTCATCTCTTAAATAAATGAAGTTGAATTTGTTATTCGTGAAGTGTTAGCAGATCATGTGATAGAATGACAGGTCATTCCATCTGTCTCAAACAAAAGGTTAGCAAAACTTATATACATAAGTCGATCTATAGTGAGATTAATCATATATGGTTCCTAAAATGGACTTATACTTCATATATCATACTGCTTAATATATATAAAACTAGTTTCTACTAAACATGGACTTCCTGTAGGTCAGTGGTAGGCGATAAAGGCCAGTCGCACTTCGGTTGTGGGTTCGATTCCCACAGCCTTGTCCGAAGCGATGGGCTGTCGCCCGTCCTGCAGGTTGTCCTTTTTCTAAAACTATATTACTATAACATCCCATCAATAATATCGAAAAAACATCTATCCTTAAACTAACTTATGTCCAACATAATCCAGTCTAATCTTTAGGCTTATACATAATACTGCAGTCCACTCTCATAATATAGTGAAAACAATTACCAGAGATTTAATTCTATCGTTGATCCCCCATATATCATAAGATATATCTTGTTGGTCACATTCCAAACATTCAAAGGCCTTAATCTTGTACTCTCTTGAATACCCATTGAACCTTATTGAAAACATGAATTCTATTAAAAGTTAACTCTTTCCATATACCAAAATCCTCAAAATTATATATACTCAAACCATGATATCACTTAGTCCTTATATCAATCATGAGCTCATGAATACTATCAAACATTTAATTTTCTCCTTATCCCTTCATTATGCGCATATCATCTACATTCCAAAAATATCTGAATAACCTTTCATGGATACTGGTAACATTAATCATACACTTTCAAAACACAAGGAAAGACAACAGTGTAACAATCCATAGATGTCTCTTTATTCCAAAATTACACATGATAAACATGTAATCATTCCAATACATTCTCAAACCATTGACCGAGCTTCAAAAATTCTTTCATCTCACATATCATTTGTAGTCTCTTCATCATCATCCACATAAATACTACCCATATGACCATACTGATTCTCTTCATGAGTCTTTCCCTTAGGGCATTTTTTTGCATAATGCCCATATATTCCACATTTAAAACACTTAACCATTTTTGATGTCGTAGCATTACCATTATCCTCATCCATGGTGTTAACCGACCCTTTTCCTTTGCACTTACTTGCTTTGTGTCCTTCTTTTCCACACCCAAAGCATCTTCCAGTTCCCTTGAAACATTCTCCTTGATGCCTCTTCCCACATGATTTACATGAGGGAAATTGAACTTTCTTTCCTCTATGGTCATCATGAAACTCCATCTTTCTCTTATTAGATGAGTCAGGAAACTTACCAAATTTTACTTTATTGATCATATTATGAGATTGCTGATTCGGCATAATAATGATTTTTGGACTTCCAAATCCCATTTCATTTGGTTTCTCATGAAGAATATCATTCCATTGTCCATCATATCCTCCATTATCATGAATCATCTTGTTTCCAGCCATTTTCTAAAACCCAAACAGAATAGTGTTAGATGCAAAAATCATAATAAAGGGGGAGTAACTTAAATATCTATCATCTTTGGTTTAATCTAATATCGTTACCATAGTTCTAGGACTATATCCTATACGTATACTTATCCTTAGGGGCATCCCTAGACATGCCTTAGAAATATCTCTAGGGATCTCACTAACGTTTTCGCATCCTAGTTTCCAAAGGTTGACTAAACCTTTCCTCTGATACCAACTGTAGAGACCCGTATCTTGACGTACATGGACATTACATTACTTTTGCGGAATACTTAGTACATAAAAAAAACACACACTAAAGGATCGTAATAGTTTAGTGTCTTTGGAAACTCAGAACGTAATCTTCTAATCTTGGTGAAAGATCTTCAATATCTCCCATAAAGATCTTCCCCTTTTTACCTAAAACCTTTATTTATATCCTGGGGAAAAGAAAACATAAAAGGGTGAGCTCAAATGCTCAGTAAGGGTATACAAAAGAAATAAAAATCATATCATATCTTTTTGAAAATCATAACCTGCAAAAGAGATCATAATATCTTAACATGGAACAAATCATAGAAGTGAAAATGAGATCACCATAATCATAACATGAAACTTGAAACTTTGTGGCATGCACACATAATCATGGAAAATCATTTCTTGTTAGTCATGACTCATTGCCAAGACTATCTTAGTGGACAAAGTCCCTTTCTGAACCGAGTTCACTCCTCGTTTCAGTCCTGTATCACTGAACCGAAATAACCTTCCGTTCCAGCCATGTCTATCTCATGAGATATAAAGTCTTTACCCAATGCATTGGAGGGAGATATAGGTCCCACCCGTCTCATAATGATACCATTCTTATGTGTGCCATAAAATCATAAATCATACATCATTTCATAACCCATGTAATAAAAATGGGAATCTTAAACATCATGACATCATAAAACAATTCATATATGATAAAGGAATTCATAAAAATAATTCCATCACAACATAACCAAATCAATGTAATAATATTGATAGAAACATAACCCTATGTTATCTTAGATGGAAAATAATTTTGATAAAATACTTGAAATGAATTCTTGAGGAAAATATCCTTTCTTCTTCAAAAACATTTTTCCTTTCATAACATGTCATACAACTTTAAACTAAAAGAAGTTGATTAAAAATAAACTTGAAAACTTGTAAAGGAATCTTCTTGGAAATAATGTTTTAAAAATCCATTCTTGCCGAATAAGTTAAAAAACATTCTTCATACTTTTGTCGGAAAAGTCAAAAAGTACCTCGTACGGAAAAAAGATTCCTTTCATATTCTTTACTAAAAACTCACCTAAAGGTAAAATTGGATTTAAACAACTGCAAGTGGATGGAAACAATATTACATATTGAGGGAACATGGATGTGGATGATAAAATACACCCCAGTAAATACTTACGAATAAACAATCTCGGATAAAAATGAGATTGTGATATTTTCCCTTACCTTAGGTCCAATTTGCTTCGTATGTGTCCGAACCTCCTGTATAATGATTTAAATAATGTCATTGACTTATTACAGAATCATATTCATTGTTATGATATCATATATGGTTCACTTATGACATTATATTACCCGTTCTTTTGTAAATTCCATGTTAAAGAAGCGTTTTGGGTAAAGTCGTTTCATTTATCGTAGGTGTTTTGACTTGTTGTTCTTGACATCATTATTACTTATATCATGATTTACTTACTTCCAGAATATAAAATATGATTTATATATCATATATATTCAGTATATATATATATATATAAGATAGATAAATAAAATGAAAAACACCGTTCATGGAGACGGTAGTCCGTACGTACGCATGAACGCTGTTTTTCTTTCCTTATTGTCTTGAAATGGAAGTAAGTAGATGACATACATATGTATATATATACATAAATCCAGTAGCTTTATAATGTCATATATTTCATTATTATTTATTATATATACATTATAATCATTCTTAAATGGTTAACATGGAGAATGAATCTCATCGCGTCGTGGAGACGGTAGTCCGTACGTACGCATGAGCGATGATATCATTTCTATAAATATTGAATTGAATTGGAGTGGATTATAAAATATATCAGAATCAATATTATGTTGTAATAACTATGTATAGTTATTCTTTACACCATTATACCCATCCATGTAAGGTGGTGGTGGAAAATAGATTACACCACGGCGTGGAGACGGTATTCCGTACGTACGCACGCGCGGTGATTTCTTTTTCCGTAGGATGGATAGATGGTGAAATAGGGTTGTTTCATACTTATAATAACATATCATTATATGAGTGATACTGATGTTATTACTTCATAATGAAACAACCTAAGAAGAAGAAGTGGAAGAAGAAATAAAGATGAAAGAATTGGTAACGGTAATTACCTCTTCTTTGAAGTGCCTCTTTGAGACCTCCTCTTAGGGCACTAGAATTGGTCTTTGAGGAAGACCATAACCTCTAGGATGTTTCTAGGGAAGTGGAGAAGAGATTTTGGCAGGGTTTGGCCGAGCTTGAGTGCTCAAATTGGTGTGAGGAGGTGGGGGAGGAGGTGTCCTTTTATAAGGAAGGAGAGGGGCACCTTAGGAATATCTCAAAATATTATTTTATATTAAAGTCAAAATCGGTTTATAATGGTTCCAAAGGGTCTTATTTCGAAGATAAGGTGGGGAGGGGTCGAAATACTATCAACCAATAGAATTTAGACAAGTTTAGGATATTATTTTAACCTTATCAATTAAATTTAACTCTAAGTTAAATAATTTAACTTTTACCATGTCTTTTTGTTTTCTTTCACTATATGGTTAATAAACTTACTATAACATGCCAAACGAACCCCAAATTTTTTATTATTAATATATATATCCTTATCTAAGTCATTTGGCCTAACCTTAGATTTTTAGGAATACAATAACAATTAATAATATAATATTTGATTTAAAAACTATTTTCTGTCAATTTTGACACTATTTGATATATGATTTTTTGTGAAAGTCATAACAGAATTAAATGTTCGAACCAAGTTTATTAAATCAACATTAATATATCATAGTAACCTAGAAAATTAGTGGAATTCATAAAAGATCTCAAATTACATTTATTTTGGTGTTTATAACATCAATTATGTCAATATTTCATTAATAAGATAATTACTGCATCATCGTTGTGTCATAAATAAATTAAATTATTTTATGTCTAAAAATTACAAATAAAATACCATCATGTAGGAAATCTTTTTAGCTTTCTAATTAATATTTACAATCGAATTTATCTTATGTATAACCCCATATTAAAAATGATTTACTTATTAAACTTTGATTTTAACTATTTTAACCTTTCTTTAAATAAATTAATAATAAATGTCCTAATCTAATCAAAGTGGGCCTAAATGGTCATATTTTATTCCTATGTTTTTTTTCGGTCGAATTACACTTGTCCAATAGAATTAGGACATGTGTTAGGGTAACAGTAATATCATATTTACCCTTAGTTACCCTATTTACTATTAACCGCGGTAAAAAAAAGTAAAAAGTTACTATTCACCAAAAAAATATTTTCATCTCATTGAACCACATTTTAGTCCTTGATATTAACCGTGTCTCTCGGATTTTCGAAATTCCATTCACAGAAGCGGCAAAATTAATTTTTATGAAAAATTCAGTTTTTTTAACTACCACTTAGTAGTTTCACTATTCATCAAAAATTGATGTTTTTCAGAACAATGCCAAAATTTCATCCTAAGCTATATTTCATATTCCGAATTCAAAAATGAAATCTATTTTACCAAATTCATAACATAGATGTTGCATTAATTAATTTTATAATTAAATCCCGCTGTTAAAATAAATAGCGTGTTTTTAGGAAACAATATATATCAAAAGATTGACACTTGATTATGTCTGGTTTAAATGTGAAATTACATCCAATGACCAACATTGTATTAAATTGTAAAAATATATTCTAAATATACTTTAAAACCACTCAAATTAATAATTTATCACTATTAATTATTTCGATTAAAAAAGTTGTTTTTAATTATAATTTAGTAATTTTTCACTATTCATCAGAATATGAAAGTTATCCGAAAAGTACCAAAATTTCACCTTAGGCTAAATTCGATACTCCGAATCCAAGAATGAAGTTCATTTTGAAAAATAAGATTTACATAGTTTTAAAAAGTGGTTATTACTATTCATAACGGCTAGTTTTAATAATATTTTAATAGCATATCGTTGTTTAGTGAAACTCGGTATTGCGTATTACACACGCTATCGAGGAAGGTCGTGATTGCGTGTAATGCAAGGCAAGTCAAAGATGCGTGTTGTACAACACAAGACTTTAATAAAATTAAAAAGAATATTTTTTTATAAAATCTTGGGCTGTTACATTCTACCCCCCTTAAAATGAATTTCGCCCTCGAAATTCGTCGGGGTTATAAATGGTTTACTATTTGAAAGTTTCTTTAATAGAAACCCACATCGTAAAAAGGAATATCAAAACCAATCTTTAAAAACAAAAGTATGAAACGTAACGGTTACCCAAATAAGGTAATCATTGGGTTTCCACATAGGTGAAAATATGGATATGGAAGAGAAGTCTAACCATCATGTTCTGATGGAGAGTGGTAGAGAACATGGCTATGGAAAAGCCAGTAATCACAAATCCATAGATTTGTGATGATATAAGGTACCATCTGATTCATCAGGTATAAGATCACTAGGACAACATTTTTGGTTTTCAAGATCATTTCCCCTAAAGTTGAAAATTTGAATTAGAATAAATACTTACTTTATTTTTGTACAATCTCACTGTTGTTCGTGCTTTGAACAATTTCCACTTCATCTCTTAAATAAATGAAGTTGAATTTGTTATTCGTGAAGTGTTAGCAGATCATGTGATAGAATGACAGGTCATTCCATCTGTCTCAAACAAAAGGTTAGCAAAACTTATATACATAAGTCGATCTATAGTGAGATTAATCATATATGGTTCCTAAAATGGACTTATACTTCATATATCATACTGCTTAATATATATAAAACTAGTTTCTACTAAACATGGACTTCCTGTAGGTCAGTGGTAGGCGATAAAGGCCAGTCGCACTTCGGTTGTGGGTTCGATTCCCACAGCCTTGTCCGAAGCGATGGGCTGTCGCCCGTCCTGCAGGTTGTCCTTTTTCTAAAACTATATTACTATAACATCCCATCAATAATATCGAAAAAACATCTATCCTTAAACTAACTTATTTCCAACATAATCCAGTCTAATCTTTAGGCTTATACATAATACTGCAGTCCACTCTCATAATATAGTGAAAACAATTACCAGAGATTTAATACTATCGTTGATCCCCCATATATCATAAGATATATCTTGTTGGTCACATTCCAAACATTCAAAGGCCTTAATCTTGTACTCTCTTGAATACCCATTGAACCTTATTGAAAACATGAATTCTATTAAAAGTTAACTCTTTCCATATACCAAAATCCTCAAAATTATATATACTCAAACCATGATATCACTTAGTCCTTATATCAATCATGAGCTCATGAATACTATCAAACATTTAATTTTCTCCTTATCCCTTCATTATGCGCATATCATCTACATTCCAAAAATATCTGAATAACCTTTCATGGATACTGGTAACATTAATCATACACTTTAAAAACACAAGGAAAGACAACAGTGTAACAATCCATATATGTCTCTTTATTCCAAAATTACACATGATAAACATGTAATCATTCCACTACATTCTCAAACCATTGACCGAGCTTCAAAAATTCTTTCATCTCACATATCATTTGTAGTCTCTTCATCATCATCCACATAAATACTACCCATATGACCATACTGATTCTCTTCATGAGTCTTTCCCTTAGGGAATTTTTTTGCATAATGCCCATACATTCCACATTTAAAACACTTAACCATTTTTGATGTCGTAGCATTACCATTATCCTCATCCATAGTGTTAACCGACCCTTTTCCTTTGCACTTACTTGCTTTGTGTCCTTCTTTTCCACACCCAAAGCATCTTCCAGTTCCCTTGAAACATTCTCCTTGATGCCTCTTCCCACATGATTTACATGAGGGAAATTGAACTTTCTTTCCTCTATGGTCATCATGAAACTCCATCTTTCTCTTATTAGCTGATTCAGGAAACTTACCAAATTTTACTTTATTGATCATATTATGAGATTGCTGATTCGGCATAATAATGATTTTTGGACTTCCAAATCCCATTTCATTTGGTTTCTCATGAAGAATATCATTCCATTGTCCATCATATCCTCCATTATCATGAATCATCTTGTTTCCAGCCATTTTCTAAAACCCAAACAGAATAGTGTTAGATGAAAAAATCATAATAAAGGGGGAGTAACTTAAATATCTATCATCTTTGGTTTAATCTAATATCGTTACCATAGTTCTAGGACTATATCCTATACGTATACTTATCCTTAGGGGCATCCCTAGACATGCCTTAGAAATATCTCTAGGGATCTCACTAACGTTTTCGCATCCTAGTTTCCAAAGGTTGACTAAACCTTTCCTCTGATACCAAATGTAGAGACCCGTATCTTGACGTACATGGACATTACATTACTTTTGCGGAATACTTAGTACATAACAAAAACACACACTAAAGGATCGTAATAGTTTAGTGTCTTTGGAAACTCGGAACGTAATCTTCTAATCTTGGTGAAAGATCTTCAATATCTCCCATAAAGATCTTCCCCTTTTTACCTAAAACCTTTATTTATATCCTGGGGAAAAGAAAACATAAAAGGGTGAGCTCAAATGCTCAGTAAGGGTATACAAAAGAAATAAAAATCATATCATATCTTTTTGAAAATCATAACCTGCAAAAGAGATCATAATATCTTAACATGGAACAAATCATAGAAGTGAAAATGAGATCACCATAATAATAACATGAAACTTGAAACTTTGTGGCATGCACACATAATCATGGAAAATCATTTCTTGTTAGTCATGACTCATTGCCAAGACTATCTTAGTGGACAAAGTCCATTTCTGAACCGAGTTCACTCCTCGTTTCAGTCCTGTATCACTGAACCGAAATAACCTTCCGTTCCAGCCATGTCTATCTCATGAGATTTAAAGTCTTTACCCAATGTATTGGAGAGAGATATAGGTCCCACCCGTCTCATAATGATACCATTCTTATGTGTGCCATAAAATCATAAATCATACATCATTTCATAACCCATGTAATAAAAATGGGAATCTTAAACATCATGACATCATAAAACAATTCATATATGATAAAGGAATTCATAAAAATAATTCCATCACAACATAACCAAATCAATGTAATAATATTGATAGAAACATAACCCTATGTTATCTTAGATGGAAAATAATTTTGATAAAATACTTCAAATGAATTCTTGAGGAAAATATCCTTTCTTCTTCAAAAACATTTTTCCTTTCATAACATGTCATACAACTTTAAACTAAAAGAAGTTGATTAAAAATAAACTTGAAAACATTTAAAGGAATCTTCTTGGAAATAATGTTTTAAAAATCCATTCTTGCCGTATAAGTTAAAAAAACATTCTTCATACTTTTGTCGGAAAATTCAAAAAGTACCTCGTACGGAAAAAAGATTCCTTTCATATTCTTTACTAAAAACTCACCTAAAGGTAAAATTGGATTTAAACAATTTCAATTGGATGGAAACAATATTAAATATTGAGGGAACATGGATGTGGATGATAAAATACACCCCAGTAAATACTTACGAATAAACAATCTCGGATAAAAATGAGATTGTGATATTTTCCCTTACCTTAGGTCCAATTTGCTTCGAATGTGTCCGAACCTCCTGTATAATGATTTAAATAATGTCATTGACTTATTACAGAATCATATTCATTGTTATGATATCATATATGGTTCACTTATGACATTATATTACCCGTTCTTTTGTAAATTCCATGTTAAAGAAGCGTTTTGGGTAAAGTCGTTTCATTTATCGTAGGTGTTTTGACTTGTTGTTCTTGACATCATTATTACTTATATCATGATTTACTTACTTCCAGAATATAAAATATGATTTATATATCATATATATTCAGTATATATATATATATATATAAGATAGATAAATAAAATGAAAAACACCGTTCATGGAGACGGTAGTCCGTACGTACGCATGAACGCTGTTTTTCTTTCCTTATTGTCTTGAAATGGAAGTAAGTAGATGACATACATATGTATATATATACATAAATCCAGTAGCTTTATAATGTCATATATTTCATTATTATTTCTTATATATACATTATAATCATTCTTAAATGGTTAACATGGAGAATGAATCTCATCGCGTCGTGGAGACGGTAGTCCGTACGTACGCACGAGCGATGATATCATTTCTATAAATATTGAATTGAATTAGAGTGGATTATAAAATATATCAGAATAAATATGATGTTGTAATAACTATGTATAGTTATTCTTTACACCATTATACCCATCCATGTAAGGTGGTGGTGGAAAATAGATTACACCACGGCGTGGAGACGGTATTCCGTACGTACGCACGCGCGGTGATTTCTTTTTCCGTAGGATGGATAGATGGTGAAATAGGGTTGTTTCATACTTATAATAACATATCATTATATGAGTGATACTTATGTTATTACTTCATAATGAAACAACCTAAGAAGAAGAAGTGTAAGAAGAAATAAAGATGAAAGAATTGGTAACGGTAATTACCTCTTCTTTGAAGTGCCTCTTTGAGACCTCCTCTTAGGGCACTAGAATTGGTCTTTGAGGAAGACCATAACCTCTAGGATGTTTCTAGGGAAGTGGAGAAGAGATTTTGGCAGGGGTTGGCCGAGCTTGAGTGCTCAAATTGGTGTGAGGAGGTGGGGGAGGAGGTGTCCTTTTATAAGGAAGGAGAGGGGCACCTTAGGAATATCTCAAAATATTATTTTATATTAAAGTCAAAATCGGTTTATAATGGTTCCAAAGGGTCTTATTTCGAAGATAAGGTGGGGAGCGGTCGAAACCCTATCAACCAATATAATTTAGACAAGTTTAGGATATTATTGTAACCTTATCAATTAAATTTAACTCTAAGTTAAATAATTTAACTTTTACCATGTCTTTTTGTTTTCTTTCACTATATGGTTAATAAACTTACTATAACATGCCAAACGAACCCCAAATTGTTTATTATTAATATATATATCCTTATATAAGTCATTTGGCCGAACCTTAGATTTTTAGGAATACAATAACAATTAATAATATAATATTTGATTTAAAAACTATTTTCTGTCAATTTTGACACTATTTGATAAATGATTTTTGTGAAAGTCATAACAGAATTAAATGTTCGAACCAAATTTATTAAATCAACATTAATATATCATAGTAACCTAGAAAATTAGTGGAATTCATAAAAGATCTCAAATTATATTTATTTTGGTGTTTATAACATCAATTATGTCAATATTTCATTAATAAGATAATTACTGCATCATCGTTGTGTCATAAATAAATTAAATTATTTTATGTCTAAAAATTACAAATAAAATACCATCATGTAGGAAATCTTTTTAGATTTCTATTTAATATTTAAAATCGAATTTATCTTATATATAACCCCATATTAAAAATGATTTACTTATTAAACATTGATTTTAACTATTTTAACCTTTCTTTAAATAAATTAATAATAAATGTCCTAATCTAATCCAAGTGGGCCTAAATGGTCATATTTTATTCCTAAGTTTTTTTTTGGTCGAATTACACTTGTCCAATAGAATTAGGACATGTGTTAGGGTAACAGTAATATCATATTTACCCTTAGTTACCCTATTTACTATTAACCGCGGTAAAAAAAAGTAAAAAGTTACTGTTCACCAAAAAATTATTTTCGTCTCATTGAACCACATTTTAGTCCTTGATATTAACCGTGTCTCTCGGATTTTCGAAATTCCATTCACAGAAGCGGCAAAATTAAGTTTTATGAAAAATTCAGTTTTTTTAACTACCACTTAGTAGTTTCACTATTCATCAAAAATTGATGTTTTTCAGAACAATGCCAAAATTTCATCCTAAGCTATATTTCATATTCCGAATTCAAAAATGAAATCTATTTTACCAAATTCATAACATAGATGTTGCATTAATTAATTTTATAATTAAATCCCGCTGTTAAAATAAATAGCGTGTTTTTAGGAAACAATATATATCAAAAGATTGACACTTGATTATGTCTGGTTTAAATGTGAAATTACATCCAATGACCAACATTGTATTAAATTGTAAAAATATATTCTAAATATACTTTAAAACCACTCAAATTAATAATTTATCACTATTAATTATTTCGATTAAAAAAGTTGTTTTTAATTATAATTTAGTAATTTTTCACTATTCATCAGAATATGAAAGTTATCCGAAAAGTACCAAAATTTCACCTTAGGCTAAATTCGATACTCCGAATCCAAGAATGAAGTTCATTTTGAAAAATAAGATTTACAGAGTTTTAAAAAGTGGTTATTACTATTCATAACGGCTAGTTTTAATAATATTTTAATAGCATATCGTTGTTTAGTGAAACTCGGTATTGCGTATTACACACGCTATCGAGGAAGGTCGTGATTGCGTGTAATGCAAGGCAAGTCAAGGATGCGTGTTGTACAACACAAGACTTTAATAAAATTAAAAAGAATATTTTTTAATAAAATCTTGGGCTGTTACATGGCACCCGAGTCCGGGACGTTATAAAGTGGTATCAAAGGGGTTTCTTTTCTTTACTTACTATTTGGAGCTGTATTCAGGGATAGGATGGAATGGTAGTTGGTAATAAGTTGTGCCCAAGCGTAGCTAACCCGTGTACAAGGAAAATCCAGTCTACCTCGTATTTTGCATTCTTTTGATTTTGCAATTTTACGGTTGATATGTATTCACCGTTGGGTGAAGAACTTGGATTGTGCTGTTTATATTTTATATGTGGGTTCTATATAGTTGCAACCCGATGAGAAGAGGGTATTTCGTCTCATGCATCATATAAGAAAATGCTAGATATGACATGCCAGGCGTAGTTTCCATGCCATCTAGGTGCATCAGAATTTTCATGTTGTTGTGATAGTTGTTGTGCTAATAAAGCATGATGTTGTGATAGCTGCTTGATAAATACATGCCTTGTGATATGGTATGTTTTTTGAGCTTGTTTATAGAATGGACTCCAAACTATGGTTTTTGGGGAGTATGGGTCCCCATTGACAGGAATTTGGTGGATCATTGAATGTTTATTTGTTATAACAGAGATAAGATGTCAAGCATTGATTCGTGGGGAGTATGGGCCCTCACGGATCAGAATTTGACACTTAGGTGTTGGTTTATAGTATTTTCTGGGTTCTGGGGATGTTTCTGAGGCATACTATCTGGAAAACCCAGAATACATGCCGTGTAGGACCTCAAACACGCCGTGTGCGTTCTTTTGTTCGGGAAGAAAAATTAACTTTTTGAGTACACGCCGTGTACCCTGAGTACACGCTGTGTAGTCTCGCTCCATGTCACAAACCATGCGGTCAGAAACACGGGGTAGGGAAATGCTTGGGTAAAAACACGCCGTGTAGTTTTTTGTGCATGCCGTGTATTGTGACCCAGATTCCTACCGTGTAACTAACAACACGGGTCAGTGAACTCCCTGACAGAACAAGCCGTGTCAATAATAGACATGTCGTGCAGTGTGACCTAGGGACTCGGCCATGTAGCTAACAACACGGGTCGATGTCACCTTTCCCTGAACACGTTGTGTACCTGTGGGACACGCCGTGTAGTCTTGTTTGAGGACAGACCATGTGGAGTTAGCCGTGTGGCTCGGAAGCGGGATGGTGTACACGCCATGTGCGTGTGTAACACACCGTGAGTTGTAAAGTTGTGTAGTCGGCCGTGTCACAGACAACACAGGAAGTTGAAAAAAAACATCGTACATGTCGTGTAGATATTGTAAACACCGTGTAGTTTTGTTGAACGGAAGCCGTGTGTCTTAGCCGTGTAGAAGGAACCGGGATGGGGAAGGGAAGTCAAGTACAGGCCATGTAGTAATTGTACATGCCATGAGGTCTTGTCTGGAAAATTTTAAAATGCTTTCTTCCTCTTGTTTTCCTTGTGGATCCTTGATTTCCGATCTTTATAATCTTGAATCTGAGGCTTTCTTTTGACCTAGTAGAGTCATGCCACATAAACGACTGCGAGTGGTTCACGAGGAGAGCGTTGATGATTATACTCCAAAGACAGTGGGCCATGGGATACCAGTTGATCCACCAGCAGAGCCAGATGCGGCCCCGGCTGTTATACCAGACACAGGCGTGGAGGCGCAGTTCCGTGAAGGCTTATTGTGGTTCCTGCAGACCTTTCAGGGAGCACCTCAGGCTTCCACACTTATGGCTGAGCTCACGCATATCTTTCAGCAGCAGGATCAGCCTATGTTTTCAGGGGATGGCGGACCACAGGCTGCAGAGTCTTGGTTGGGGTCGATGCAGACTATTTTCGAGCATCTTGAGACACCTCCATGGAGGAGGGTCAAGCTCGCGACTTATATGATGCGTGATTCCGCCAACAGGTGGTGGGATGTTACCACCCAGTCAGAGCATCACACGGACATGGTGTGGGAAGATTTTTAGGCAGTCTTCTATGAGTTATTCTCTCCCGAGATGCTGAGGGTAGATAGAGCTCTATAGTTCATGAATCTACTGCAAGGCACTATGTCAGTGATGGAATATTCTGCTCATTCTAGAGAGCATAAGTGCTTTTCACCCGTGCTGGTGGTTGACGAGAAGTTGAGAGCTAGACGTTTTGAGGATGGTCTTCGGTATGAAATCTGATCGCTAGTAAATGTTTTCAGGTTGCCTATTGTGCACGCTTTTTGTAAAACAGGTGCTGATTTCTGAGAGGAACTTGCAGGAAGCTAATGGTGTGGACCAGGGAGGTTCAACACCAGTTACTGGTACTATTTCTGCTGGCAAGAGGAAGAGACATATGGACTTCTATCAAGGCGGCATTACCAGTCAGGCAGCTTCTTTAGGTGGCCCAATCAGGTGCTACCAGAGTGGCAGAGAGGGGTACAAGAGACCACAGTGTCCACGAGACCCAGTGGAGTGACGAGCGTGCGGCAAGGTTGGTCATCTTCATTGCTTTTGCAGGGCGGTGCTTCCAGTGGATATTGAGAGGGGTTCTGTGCAGACTCCGCGTGCGGGAGTAGGACCATTGGCTTCTTACCAGTTTGGGAGCTGGAATACGTCAGGGAGTGCAGGAAAAGATGGTGGTCGTGGTCGTGGTATCCAGACACCAGGATCTCAGAGGCAGCAGGGCGGGACAGATCAGGGTAGCCAGGCCGTGTCGTAGGGTCGCTACACTGGGCAGACATATGCAGTGCAATAGACCCAGCATGAGCAGGATCCTGGACCTTCTACACTCATAGGTACTATTGTAGTAGATTTTGTTTCATCTTCGGTGCTTTTTGAAACTAGTGCTACATATAGTTTCATATCTGTACCCATTGTGGAGAGCCTTGGGCTCGGTGTTTCTACTTCTTCCGATATCTTGAGGCTATACACTCCGTTAGGGACTAGGACGGTTGGTGTGCGTCAGTGTAAGGAGTGACCCTTGAGGTTGGTGGGTGTCACTTCCTTTGGGACCTCTATGTCTTGGAGATGACGAACTATGATTTCATTCTCGGGATGGACTGGTTGGTCCCCATTCGAGCCTTAGTATACTTCTAGCATCTCAGGGTGTGTTTCACGTCACCAGATGGCAGAGTGTTTCTATAAAAAGTAAAATGGGATGTTCAGGCGAGTCGAGATGGACCAGAGCATCATGGGCGAGGTGGAGTCACATGCCAGATTGCGGGTTTATATCTGTATGATCAGGGGACTTGTCATACAGTTTTCCCTCCAGTTGTTGATCGTTTCAGGGATGTCTTCCCGGGCGACTTTTCAAGTCTACCTCCAGCGCGTGAGGTGGATTTCTCTATCAAGATAGTGCCAAGAGTGGAACCAGTGTCCATTCCTCCTTATATGATGGTCATGCCTGAGTTGCAGTAGCTCAAGAGGCAGTTAGATGAGTTACAAGAAAATGGATTTATCTGACCCAGTACTTCTCCTTGGGGTTCTCCGGTCCTTTTTGCGAAAATGGCGGACGGTACCCTCAGACTTTGCGTGGATTATCGGAAGTTGAACCAGTTGAAGGTTATGAACTGATATCCCTTACTGATGATAGATGATATGTTTGATCATCTTCATAAAGAATGAGTGTTCTCGAAGATTGACTTGTGATTAGGATATCATCAGCTGCGCGTTAGACCATCTGATATACCTCTCACAGATTTCATGAGTAGGTATGGTCTATATGAGTACTTGGTTATGCCGTTCGGACTGACAAACTCGCCAGCAGTTTTCATGGATCTGATGAATCGTGTGTTCCATCCGTATCTTGATTTATTTGTGGTAGTATTCGGGGATGACATCTTGGTGTACTCTCACACTCGACACAACCATGCCACCCATCTTGAGATCGTATTGAGTACACTAAGACAACACCGGCTATATGATAAGCTCTGGAAGTGCCACTTTTGGATGGACCAGATTCACTTCCTGAGTCATATTATCTCACAGGCAGGTGTTGCAATAGACCCAGAGAAGGTGAGAGCAGTAGTTTCCTGGTAGCAGCCTAAGAACGTGTTTGAGATACGAAGTTTCTTAGGGCTGGCTGGTTACTGTAGGCGCGTCACACAGGACATCTCCCACTTAGTAGCACCATTAACGAGTCTGACTAAGAATGGTGTGAAGTTCGGTTGGTCAGAAGCTTGCGAGACAGCTTTTTAGGACCTGAAGGGAAGGTTGACATCAGCACCGATCCTGATACTCCCAGAGTAGGGAAAGAGGTATACATTTTACTGAGATGCATCAGATATTGGGCGGGGAGCAGTTTTCATGCAGGGCGTTCGAGTCATTGCATACGGGTCTCGAAAGTTGAGGCCACATGAGAAGAATTACTCGACGCATGATCTCGAGTTGGTTTCAGTTGTGCATGTGTTGTGCGGTTGGAGACACTATCTATTGGGGGATCATTTTGTGGTTTTCACCAACCACAAAATCTTCAAGTATATCTTTACTCAGCGTGACCTGAATCTGAGGCAGAGAAGGTGGGTTGAGTACCTACAGTCCTTAGATTTTGAGCTTGCCTATACACCTGGTAAAGGTAATGCAGTAGCTGATGCACTGAGCAGGAAGACTCAGATATAGGAAGTGCAGAAGGCCAGTGGTGAGTGGTAGCTTATGGCTTTGTTCTCTGAGATGCATCTGGAGGTGAATGATAATCAGGGGAAGACTCATCTTTCCTCGTTAGCTGTGACTTCTACCCTCCTGGACAGAGTGAGGATGAGGCAGCTATCGAATTCAGAAGGCCTGGTTCTACAGGAGTCGATGGCAAGTGAGGACCATCCTCCCAGTTGGATGATAGGCAATGATGAGGTTTTGAATTTCCATGTATGTGTATGGGTTCCAGGGGATATATGGGAGGAGCTTATGCTGGACTTTAATGCTTTATCTTGGGAAGTTCATCCCGGGGTTACCAAGATGTACTGTGACTTGAGGCGTCAGTACTGGTGGCCGAGTATAAAGATAGAGATAGCTGGTTTTTTTACGAGATGTTGCACCTATCAGCAGGTGAAGGCAGAGCATCAGAGACCAGCTAGACTGTTACAACAGTTACCCATTCCAGAGTGGAAATGGGATGATGTTGCGATGGATTTCGTGACGGGATTGCCGAGGTCACCTTGAGCCAATGACGTCGTGTGGGTTGTTGTGGAAAGACTCATGAAGGTAGCTCACTTCTTTCTGATCAAGGAGATCTTCGGTGTGGATGAGTTCAGAAGGCTGTATATCTGAGAGATCATACGTCTTCATGGGGTCCCTTGTTCTATCGTTTCAGATAGGGACACCCGCTTTACGTCTCGTTTCTGGAAGAGTTTTCAGAGGGCGTTGGGTACACAGGTGCTTTTGAGCACATCATACCACCCTCAGACAGATGGCCAGTCAGAAAGGACAATACAGGTGCTAGAGGACATGCTACGCGCATGTGTCCTAGACTTTGGGGGCTCATAGGAGAAGCATATACCCTTAGTCAAGTTTTCCTATAACAATAGTTTTCAGGCGACTATTGGGATGGAACCATACGATGCTTTATTTGGTAGGCCATTCCGATAAACATTGGGCTGGTTAGAGGTAGGTGAGGCTACTTTACTGGGGCCACAACTCGTACAGGAGACATCTGAGCTGGTCCAGTTGATTCGGAAGCGGATGGCTACCGCACAGTCTCATCAGAAGTCTTATTCTGATCACTGCAGACGAACCTTGGAGTTCGTGGTCGGGGATCCGGTTTTCTTACGTGTTTCGCCGAGGCTGGGACACAAGCGGATCAGGAGACAGGGTAAGCATTCACCGAGGTATGTAGGGCCGTTCGAGATTCTAGAGAGAGTCGGGCTGGTTCCCTATCGGTTGTAGTTACCGCAGCTGTACTGAGCCATGCACGATGTCTTCCACATGTCTCAATTGAATCGCTACAACTCAGACCCATCTCACACCTTTCAGCCAGATGAGGTTGAGCTTCATCATGATGCGTCCCTTGAGGAGCATCCGATCTGTATCGTTGACAGGAGCACAAAGGTTCTCCGAGGCTGGTCAGTTCCTCTCGTATGGGTTCTATTGCAGCATGGCCGAGTGTAGGATTAGACCTGGGAGCGGGAGGCCAACGTACGTGCTCAGTGGGCAGAGCTGTTCTGATATTTATCTTCGCCACCACTGGAAGGGCAATTCGGGGGACGAATTGCTAGAATGGGGGGGGGGGGTATTTTTTAAGAACCTGGTTCTTATTTTAGAGGTATGGGTTTCTTCTTTTCCTTTCCCTTAAGTGTTTTTGAGAAAATATGGTTAATGGGGAAAAATCCTTAATTTTGAAACTACACGTCGTGTACATTATCCACACACCGAATACTTTTGGCCGTGTAGGGACGAGTACATGGGGCGTGTAGCCATGCCGGTGACGAGGGGTGTAGGAACCTACTACACGCCGTGTAGTGGTACTGTACACGCCGTGTAGTCAGTCAGCTGGCTTAAACAGTAAGGCGGTGGGGTCGCGGCTAGCTGGGCAATAGTACACACCGTGTACCCGAGAGTACATGCCATGTACTCATGTCGACTGATGAACAGGGTGTCGGTGCCGCCAAATGAACAGTTAAATGAAAGAAGTACACGCCGTGTACTCAGAAGTACATGTCGTGTACATTGTTTTTTCGGCTTAAAATAGGCAGTAGCTTTCTCATTTGGTAGAGGAGTCACTTGAGCCATTTCGGAGCCAAAGGAGGATGTAGGATCACTGAAGATCCACCGGGAATTCGTCTGGAATCTGAATCGGCTTCGGACGATCTCGTTGGAACCGCATGTGTAAGCCCTCTCCTTTCCTGGTACCATTCTTTCCAATTCTTCTCCTAACGTAATTTATTTACGTCTGTTTGTTTTTTTTCTTCGTCAGATCTACACCATTCTTGGGAATTTCTGGAGTCGGCGTTCAGGTATAACGCTCGTTGACGTATAAGGTAGGTGGCTTGGTGTTTGGTTTTCCAACTACTGTGTGTTTTGTGCATTTTTGTACCATGAACCCATGTTGGGGTGTCGTGTGGCTGAGGCCGTTTCTATATTTAATACATATAATTGATTGGTTATTTAATTGTGATAATAAACTGCTGGTTGGGATTGTTTCTTAGATCAGGAACCACCCCCGGGGTGTGTTTCACTGTTTAGTCATTTGGCCAGGATACCCTAGGGTATGCCTTTAAAGTAGTAATTGTAGAATTGTCTTGAGAGAAATTGCTTGTTACTGCTTGTTTACCTATTGGGAATGGACTGATTACCTATATTATCCTGAGGGTGTGACTATATTAGCCCGAGGACTTGACTATATTAGCCCGAGGGTGTGACTAATTTAGCCCGAGGGCTGTCGTTATTCCGCATGAGGGCAACCTTTCGTATGCCAGAGGGCGAGAATTCATGTTACAATGCATGGGGGCGAGATTCTGTTTAGCATGAGGGTGTGGTTCACTATATTAGCATGAGGGTGAGATACTGGTTGGCCTGAGGGCATGGTGATGTTGAGCACAAAACGATACTAAATTTTAATTGATTAAATGAATAATAAAATGGCAATTTAATTGGTAAGTTAGTTACTTTTTAGTGCTGTTTACTTTATAGCATTTTACTATTGCACATTGTTGTTGCATGCTCACATGCAGTAGGGCACGGGCCTTTGGTGGGTGCCTATGGAGATATATTTCTCACACCCTGTTTGGGTCAAGATTTTAGGACCAAACAGATTACGTTGCTGCATGTATAGATAGGGGAAAGAGTCCCTATACAGGTACATGACTATTGTTGTGGAGTAGGAGGGCATGGGATCGAGCCTAGGCTCGCGATGCCATTGCCAGATGTTTTTCTTGTTTTGTTGTACTGTGTATTTTGTTGTACTGTGTTGATGTATAACATGTTATGGAAGTTTTCTTAGAACTTGAAACATGTAGCATCATCACTTATTTGCTGTTGGTTATATCCAATACTGTAGTTATTTCAGTTGTGTATATTTACTGCTTCTACTGTCTTTGTATGTTTTATTTATATTCCACTACACTACAGTTTGACAAGGGAGGGCATAGTTTCCCCCACTATCAGACCTGGGCCCCCGCTGCTAGTCAGGAGCCTCTAGTATTTGGGGAAATACGCTTGAGGTCTTGTGGAGAACTGGGCCCGGGGCACCCGTTGCATGGCACCCTAGTCCGAGACGTTACATAGATGGTTAAAATTCATGATAAAAACTTATTTATATTGATCTGGGATCTGTGGAACAGATTTGATATTCTATGACAAATTTGACTACACCCCGTGTAGTATTCTAAACATATGGTGTGTATCCCCCACTGCTATGGCAGTTTAGATTCCATGTTTTTATATATATCAAAATCAGTGTGGCCCCCCACACATAGTGTTTCCTTGTTCTGGTGACCTTGGGTGTTCTCTGGGAGTACAAAAGCATGAACATGTCCAAGCGCATGCCATGTTACAACGTAAACGAACATAAGAAGGATAAATTGGAATGACCATGGATCATTTGCAGGGCCTCTGATTGCTCAGACATACTATGTAGATCCACTACACACTATTTAATCCTATATTGGAAATGTTCTAATTAATAATAGGGACACAAATTATTGAGGGAGTGGGTGAACATGCCATGTGGGTTCCGTAACACATCATTCACCAATCCTATTATTCAGTTAAAATATTAATATCTCATATCTACTTTATTTGGAAATGGGTTTTTTCCAACGATTATCGTATAATGACTGTTTTTTGTAATTATGTGATGGTGTCCTCCATGGTAGATTTTTATATATCATGTCATATGTTCCAGGCATGAACCTTATGTTGGTTTTGCTCGATGATGGCATTGATTGAGCATATTAATTCGAGTGGTTCACCCCCAAAAACTATATTTCGGTTCCACTATATACTTTTGGAGTAGTACCCCTAACAGGTAGGGTGTGATTTCTGCTTACACTAATTGGTATACCCCGTATGGAATTAGAGAGTGTGTCCTCTACCTATATATTGAGTGCCACCCCAAGACATATTTTATCATGAATCCTCTAATATAGAGTGGTTTCCATCAAATAGTATAAGGTGTAGGCCATCCCAACACAAAGTGGTACTCATAGAGGATAGGGTGAATGTTCTCCATACACTGAGTGGTACTCCACAACATACATAGGGCATGAGTCCTCTATCCATATAGTGTACCCCCTGATATATCATGGTGAGATTCATCTATATATTGAGTGGTACCCCCTTTGGAATTAGGGTGTGTGTTATATATCTACATAGTTAAACCCCCTATTGTATATGTCATGGTTCATACATACACTTTTTGGAACACCCTTTTCCACTATGGTTTTGTTCGCCTACTTGTAGATAGTTCTCCCTCTACAATGTTGTAGAAAAGAGAGTTTTGTGCCCTCAACATGGTGACTTATTTTGAAAGACACATGATATTATGGGAATTGATGATGTCCTTATAGAGCTATTAGAATTCATTCATGGACTAGGCAATGAGATAGATATCCCCATCTCTATCAGTTAGGATTTTTTGAGTATATATATAAATATATATTAATATAATTAAATTATGTAAACTCTATTTTTTGGGTTTAGATGTTTGCTTATCGACTTATATCATGTCTCTTACTTCTCCCCCTTCAGCTACCGAGGCACCCCACTGGGTATGTATATACTCCCACCAACATGGGCTTTTCCCACACCTATTGGGTCTTATTCTTATGGAATAATGATGGTGGTGAATAAATATGATCATACAGATACTAGGTGCATTGGACTACATACAATGGCACATTCTTGTTGATTAGGGGCAAGGATATCTCAAAAATTTACTTTCCAGCTTTTTATGTTGGTACTTCCTTCTAGTTGGGTGTGTATTTTTTCCATTTAATTTTTTATACACTTTGGTACTCATGTACACCATAGTAGGTTATTATATGAATAGTTTCATTCTCGATATTGAATATTATTATTATTATTCATCATTAATTATTCATTGGGACGGTTGGGTTTGCATATACATGTAAATTTGGAAATTTCATTCTATACTAGTTATGTCATTCAGTGCTTACAACTATACCTTGACCATTGAAGGTAGGATTTCTGCAGTTTCATCTCAAGCCCTGATGGGTCCGGACATGATATATATATTTTTCTGTACTATTATATTAATCATATTTGAGATATATAAAACATCAAACATTTTATAAATATCATATATATTTATTATGTTTTTATTTTTTGTAATTATTAAATGTTAGAGACTAAAAATGGATTACACAACTCATGGAGACGGAAAGTCAAATGTACTCATGAACATTGTTTCTATTTTCTCAAAAGATTGATCAAAAGAATGATAAATATTAAATCACAATTAAAATTACATTAATAATTCATATATATTTATATATATTAAGATATTAAATTCTTATAACCATCTATGTATAAATAAATTAAAAAACATTTCATATCGCTATGTGGAGGCCATACTCCCCTTGTACACACAAGTAAAAAATTTATTTTCCAACAGAAGAGAATTTTGGCTTTTAGATGAGATATTATATTTCCATAAGTATATTTATTTTATAAATTTCACATGTATCCATTAATATTATCTTTAGAATACACTTTGAAATACATAATGGTAGAAATGAATAAAATCACTCCATGTGGTAGTTGCTAGTCGTACACATGAGTGACATTATTGTATGCCATATAGAATGGAAATTAAGAAGTTATAAGTGATTTAATAATTCCAAAAGTATAATAATATCATAAATATACTATAATTATTTCAAATCCATCATTATATCCATACTTGATCTTGGCAATGAAAAACCAACTACATAGCTTTATGAGACCGTAGTCCTCTATACAAAATATCAGTGGTTTCCTTTTCCATATGATGTAAGGGGAAATGGATATAGGATATTCGATTAAAAAAATAAATTCTCAATAAATTCTATATACTAGTTTTGTTATATTATTTTTATTTAATATGATTTTATGGATTTGGAAGAATTCAAAAAATGAAAATGATCATTTATGAATGATATTGCTTCTTTGGGAAATTGTTTTTCACCTAAATAATTATTTAGAAATATTTTGTTTAAAAAAAGGTGCATATGTTGTATTTAGGAGTATTTAATTGAAATTTAATACGTCATGGAGGATCTAAATAGTTTAAATTTTTTGAATAAGAGTGTATATCAGGTGCCCTTTTCTAGGTAGGGGATAGTAAAGACATGAGTTTTTTAAATATCAAGTTATACATATGTTATTATCATGAAATTAACAAAGAAATAGATAATTATAAATCATTATATATTATAGTGTCATTAAGTGGATTTATTGTATGTCATGGACTTATTTTAGGTCATTTTAACAACTACTTTCTTAGTTTAACCACATGTATATCCATTCTTATATTAACTGTGGTATTTAATTTTTAATACTTATACAAATCATAATGGTCAAAACATATGTTTACTATTATATATAATATAATTTATTTTTATTAAGATGATGAAATCTATTTTTCAAAATTAAATTTATAAATCTCGTAGAATTATATTTAATATTATACCACAAGAACAATGAACGTTGTGAGTTTTTTTTAAAAAAAATCTACAATTTAAAAATATTTTATATCAGGTTTCAATATGAAATTAATCAAAATGAATATAATTAGATAAATTTAAATATAATTGAACTAATTTTACTGAAGAAGAATTTATAATCTATTTTATCATAGTAAATAATTTAAACTAAATGATAGTTTTCTATAAATATAATTATTGTTAACTATTAATAAATATAAATGGCATTTTATAAAAATTATCCAAAATTCACACACTGATTATATTAATTTATATATTTAAAATTTAAAATTTATTTTACCAAATTGATTTTCTAAAATATTTTAAAATTAATTTCAAATTATATGAGCAATGCGCCACTATACTACCATTTAGAAAAATATATACTTTTTGAAAGAAAAACATTCAAACTACTCTTATTTTTCATAATACATATCCATCCATTTATTTTATATTATACACTATTAAAATAAATAATTTTCATAATTTAGTTATTACTTTTCTTCTCCGCCATCTTAATAGATAACTTATATTGTTCATGGTCATTTAATAATAATATTTTCAATGGAGTATTCTCGTTTCGTTCAATTTTATTGTAACAAGCATTGTCAGCATTCAAATATAATTAATTTATTTAAGAATAAATATATCATAATATATTATGGTGTTACATTATCTTATATGATTGGTGTTTAGTGTCAAATACATTACGAAATATGATTTTCCTGTTATAAAATCATTGACTGTTAATGTAACCATTATGGATACAATTATAGGATCCATGAAAAAAGTTGTGGGATACCAATTATATGATTAGTTTAATGTAATATGATCCAACAACTAAATATAAATTATAATCTATAATGCCCACTATATTTGATAAAAAACTTATTATAAGGTTATTTTTTATCATTATTTATTATATAAAACTATTGAAATAATAATTTAAATGTTAAATATTTTTTAAATGATATATTTTGTTAATTATATACATTTATATTTATATGAAAAATTGTGATAAAATTATAAATAATTATATCATTATAAGAAGTCAATATTGAATTGTCTTCCTAAAATGAAATATTCATCATTCAAGAAAATATATTAATTTAATATAAATGTAGAATTTTGTATGTTATTTTTGAATAGTTAGAATATTATTATTATAAATTCATATACATAGTTTTACTGATCAATATAAATTTATATTTCATTTATTGGATTATAAATTTATAAAAATATGTTGTATATATAAATAATAAATGTGATGTGTAATCAATTTTTTTGATAAAAAAATTATAATAATAGTTTAAAAATTATAATATAATATAAATTAATGTATTAGAGATCTTATTTTTTAATTAAAATTTGTTAATTCAATATGATTAAATGATGAGTAATTTTTTTTAATTTTAATTCATAAAAAAAATTGAGATTTATTTTAAATTTTCATATATTTGTTTTTAATTATTAAGAATTATTATTAGTCATTGATGAATACAGAAAATATGCAAAAAAAAATTCTAGATATAAAATTTAATTATTTATAAGACCGAGATTTAAAATGGTGTGTATTAGAGGTTTTGTAATATAGTATGATTCCTTATAAAAAATTAGAGTTGATGTTTAAATAAAACTAAATAGTGGATTATTAAATAATTTCGATTATATATTAAAACCCTTAAGAAATATTTGATTATATAGGTATATAAATAAAATAAATATAACATAATTTTGAAAATTCAAGGAATCGATTAACAATGTTTACGTTTTGAGTAAAAAAATTAAAATATATTTAAAAATAAGATTCCTGCACATCTAAAACTCTACCTATCATTATTATATTCCTATGGAATGGTATGGGACATTATATATAATCATGTAACGTATTTTATAAACTAATTTAACTAAAATATTGTATATAAATTATAAAATTAATATATATATATATTTTTAAATCAAAATATATATTGGCGTATTATTCAATGCTCATTTACATCATGTACTATATTTATATATTAAAAAAATATAATAAATTATTAAAAATTTAAAGGATACTTACTTATATATTATTAAATTATTAATACAATTATATATAATTTATAAAAATATAATAATTATAATTATATATATATAATATAAATTTAATGTCAACTATGAATGTAGTCATAATAATATATTTTATTGAGAATCATCTGAAAATGTTTTAATTAAAAAAATTAAAATAATAAAACGATACCATGATTTAATTTGGGATGATTAATGTTAACAAATATATAGTATTTCATATTTATTATCCATTAACAAATTAAAAATTATATTCTTATCACATAGGGAATTAATAATCGTTACCATTAAATTAAATATTTTCTATAAATGCACACATGGTATAACTTTTCCATTACACGATCACTATTGGGGTTTCACTTCATTACAAGATCCAATTTCTTCTCTTATATTCACCAAACACAGTTTAATAATTCTATTCATAACAATGATGCAAAACAAAAATCATTTAGTGTTTTTTTAGAGAATATTCAAAGGATCAATGATATTAGAAAACATTTGATTCATAAATGATATAATATAAGTTTTCTTATACACAACCATTATTCTTTATATAAAAAAATTTCATTATTTTAAATTTTCTTCTATGATTGATATATTCTTACATTATATTTTGAAAACTATATAATATTTCTCTATGTTAAATGTTTTATTATCATGGTCTTCCTCTTTGTAAAAATTATTTTTTCGTAAAATTGGATTTTGTTACGAATGTTTTCTCTGAACATTAGTGAATATTCTTCTCCATCAAAACTATATTAATTCAAAAGAAAATTAGTTATATTTATTTATTTTTACATCAAAATATATATTGGGTTACAATTTATTTTTAACATTTTCTATATTGAATATGAATTTTTTAAAATTTAATCAATGTTGGTTTCATAAATACTCATTTAAAATCAGAAAATTGTTTTTATTTTCACTATCGTATATTTTCAATCTTAAACTAAAAATTTCATTAGAATCAATACGAATTATTTTAAAGGATCAATTAATATTTTTTTATATGTGTTAAATAATTCTTCTTTATAAACCCTTGGATAGACTATGAATGTGACATACAAAATTATTTTTTGATTATTGTAATTACTCTTTAATAAAAAATAATTTAAGGTTTTCACCTAAATTGTTCTCTAGATTTTTGAAATATGATTATATTTTCAATTAAAATTTTATGTATCACTAAAAAAACACTCACACGATGAATTTTTTTTGGTTTATTTAAATTTTTTTCAACAGATATAGTTCTAGACTTCATCGTTATGTGATATCATTTGAAATATTTATATAACCAATATTGATATAAATGGTTTTTCGTGATATGACGTATGATTTATTTCATGTTTAAAAAATATAAATAGTTAATCATGATTCGAATGTTCGGTCTGATATATTACTCCATTATAATGGGCAATTATTTATATCTTATGATATTACTATAGTTTTTAAGTAAGGATATTTAATATATTATGGGGTGTGTGTTTTGTTTATAAATACATTATGTTATGGGATGTGGTTACTAATATCTTATACTTTATGTGACGATTAAATTGCTATATGTATTCAAAATGACACTAATTTTTATGATTATGTTTGTCACACAATAATTTTTTGTTTTTTTAGATTAAGAATATTGTCACTTAATTCTTTTCCTTGGTACATTTTTATAAATCATTCTTATTGAGTATTTTTCTATCTAATATCCCCACCATATAATTTATTTGGTTAATTCACATCTTGAGAACTACACTTATTTTCTCACTTTCTATTTCATTATGTATATCTTCATTGTCACTATTTTCTCAAATGATTCTGATCTAATCCTTTTTGACACGCTAATTTTTTCTACCTTCATATGTATTAGAGAACACACTTTCTTATGTTATTGAATTATCATATAATGTAATTTTAAGAATATAAATAAGATAATTTACTTTTTTGAGATATTATATGGGGGATGGATGAAATAATAATTTAATAATTTTATTGTAAACCTATTCACTAATGTATCGAGTATTCATTTTTTGGGAGTGTGTTTATGTCTCATAGGTAATGCATGCATTATTTGAAATAATGGAAAATAAAAAAAATTATATCCTTTTCACTTATGAGAATATCAAGAAGGTACATATATTTTATGTATATATAAAATAAGACATGAAATATAGTATATATAAAAATATAATTTGATTGAATAATATTATTTGGAACCATGATATATTTTATATTTTTGGCATAACTAAAGAATATTCTTTTGGTTTGTTATCATATATCTTTTTTCTATATCCCCCCAAGAAGAACATTAGTTGATAGAGATATTAAGGGTAACCTACAATTGAAAAAATATGAGGTTGAGTTTAGAATATATATATATATTCAGGGAATTTTAATTAGTCGTGTATGAAAAAATGGAAGCCTAAGGGGATGAATGAACAATTAACCATAGTCATATAGAAATAGTAGAACATCACCCTGGATTTCAATATGGGTAACAACACATAATTTTATAATGAAAAATTATTTTTATTTTTTATTTTTTGATATCTTATTTCATATGAAGCTCCATTCGTATAAGAACCATGATACCTTTTTTAAAATAAAATTATATCATTAATAAATTATGTGGATACAATCAAAATTAATAAAATTACATGTGGAGTTATTTCCTATGAAAAAAACATTCAAGAAATATATTCATAATCCTCATGTATTCCCATGAATATAATAACTTTAATTGAATAATTATTTATATAAGATAGATTTCTATTAATATAATTAGAATTTTGAATAAGATGTAAATGAATTGGCTGAATAAACGTTTGAATGGATGACTAAATATAGGAATAAAATCTGGTGGTTATATATGGTCGCTGAACATATTCATGGTGGAAATATATTAATTAAAAATATGGTCAATGGACATATGATTATTGATATTACAATATCATATATGTATAACAGAATTATATATATTATTCCAAAATATGGAATAAAAATTAATATTTTTTTACATTATATTAATTAATATAAATTACTAATTATATATTTTTATTATTAATGAATGATATTATGTAATTAAAAAATTCCAATATTGATTTTAATTTAAATGGATTTAAAAATTAATTAGAATATACATACTCGTTTTAATAGTTTCTTGTTTATAACATTATATAAATGTGTTTATTTTTAAATATATAGTTTTCAAGATGTATTGTAAAACATTATGATAATAAAAATAATCACTACTAAAGAATTATTTTAATAAAAAATTTAATAATATGTGAAGTGTCTAAAAGACTGTATCATCACACTGATAGTCGGGTGAATCAGGTGTGTGCTATTGTACAAAATTTATTTTCCTATTTTAATCCAATCCTATGTCACCATTAAAGATGAATGAATCATGCGTTCAATGATGAATGTAAATGAAACTCATCAGAAAATATTTTTACAAGGGTTGGTACTAATAAATTCATCTATTCCACCTTGTTTATCCCCCCCCCCTCCCACAGGGATTACCCACTATAGTCTTTTTATCAATAATAATTGTTCTAGATGCATATTGTTATACACAACATTAATCAATCTTCTAGTTGATTTTGTTTATACCCCCAATAATCCAACACATCTTCTATGGTTGGTTATACACCCTAACCACTCGATTAGTTATTCCCCCTGTATCCAGATCCTCTTCAGCAACTAGTTATACCCAGTGTCAAGATATTTTTCTTCTTCTTAGAACATATGATCCACATATAGGATGATCAGTTGAAGAACCTTTCCCTAGATATAGATAGATGAAAATGGAATTTGTATAGTTTTATGTTATTATGTACTAATCCTTGGAATTCCCATATAATTATTTTCACTACATAAAATCAGTTGTCTCAGTATAAAATATATTGGAAAAAATTCATAATTTAACTAAAAACCCTACCTCGCAAAACACTGAAAACAAGGGAATTTTTTTTCTAAATAACTTATGATAAAAAAAATCCTTGTTTCTTTCTCAATAAAATGTACACTAGTTATGAAATGTATATTTTATTTTAATATAAGAAATCAATATGCATGAATATAAATTCATTGTGGTATCATTCTACATTCATGTAAAAAAATTTATGGAATTTGATATTTTTCAATAATTAAAATGCACAACCTCATCACTTTACCTTGAATGAGTTATATCATGTGTATGAAAATGTTGAGTTAGTCAAAAACATATACAATACCTCAAATATGCATCTACAATGAAACAAAAATGTAATATTGTCTACTTGAAATACACCTTCACACACAGATATCACTTTCACAGTCATTGCACTATCTGTTTTCTAATCATGATTATCATGCTTGTGAGTATATATTATTGTTTAATTATGTATCATTCGCAATACCTCATGGATCACCTGATTTCTAAATATAAGGTATGTACTCATTTGTGAGATACTTCCCTTTATTAAAACATACACATAGAATAGATTCCTTTTCAGAGCAAGTGTATTCATGGATTTGTATATCTAAATTGTTTAATAGAGTTATTGAAAACACAATTTAAATCGTGAGATTATTAAATTGTGATAATATTCAACCATAATAGTATCAATATATGTATGTGATGTCAAGACCCTTAATACGAACATCTACTACCACTCTATGTCTCTTCTGTTTAACATAATATGCTTTTATCCAACATATGAGGTTCTACAAACCATTTCAGAAATCATATTCATGAAAGAGAAATTTGAAAAGCATATGTGGTGCCCTCTATATTATCCTTTATGTGTCTAAATAGTCCTCAGTTCAAAATTATTTTCAAATAAATAGTGGTCGTGAATATCTTATTCAATTTTTCATAACACAGTTTCTGGTAACTCAAACCATCATGAATTCACACAACTAGAAGAAAATAATGATATCATTGAACTCATGGTTATCAAATATAGAGTACATGTTATGATCTATTTCTCTCCAAATTATTCTCATAGATTTGAGATAACCTATCATATATGAGATAAGGAAAATTAATCCAAATATAACTTTATATGGTATTTATAGGTAACACACGTCACCAGAGAGTCTTCTATAATCAAAATGACCTATTGGGTATTTTTCATGGTAGCTTACTGTGATAAAGAACCGTCATGGATAATTTTTATATATGGGTTTGTTAAATTTTTTATAAAAATAGGATGCAGTTAAAAATATTTTCCAAAATGCATCTCAAGATGCACAAACCCGGGTTCACACATTTTGTCATGGTAGAACATTCGAAAAACCCATTCACACATCCTTTATTGACATGATAAAAGATAAGTGAACACTATTTACACATCCTAAGAAAACGAGATGAAGGATACATGAAACTCATTCAAACATCTCAACAAGGAAAATCTATAAAATGGGTCCCCCCTAAAATGTATTTACTATCCTCCAAATTTCGTTGAGAATCCCTATATAATTGATTTCGCAACTAATATTTCTATATTTTAAAAATGTAAAATATCTTTATAAATTTTAACTTTTTTAATTGAGTTTATTTATATCAATTTTATGATTTATTTATTTGATTTGTGATATGTATAAATTAGTGTTTTTGTGTATGGTTTATTTATTTCATAGGTATTGATGTGTAAATCAGAGTCCTTTTTATGAAATAAAATTTGAATGGTGTGTATGTTGTATGAAATCATATTGAATATTTTGGAAAATTAATTACGTTATGTCTAAAATGTTTTATGAATTAATAATTAATGATAATGAAAATTAAATATGTTATAAAATATCTTATTTTTAATGTACTATTAATTTAAATTATATTATTTCATACACTAGTTATATAATTTATGAATAAAATATTAGTTATATGCATCATGTTTGGATTGATTAAAAAATATGTACAAATCACTTTTTGTTAATGGTATAAATACGATTTGTATAAATAATAATTTTAAATTATATCAGTTCTAATTAAATTTATTAAATGTTGTTAATAAATATATATATACACATTCAAATTGAAAAGTTAAATTTTTGGAAAAGCGGTGTAGAAATTAAATATAAATTTCATCTAGTAATATATATAATTAATATATGAAAAAACATTGTAAGTTTTGTGATGACTTATCTTGAGATAACTGACCAATTCATAATTGAAATTGAATGTATTTTTTGTGAATGTGGTTATTTAATTTCAAATAATTGAATTTATTTTCCTGTATTGATAACCTATATGTCATCCATGATAAAGAATGTGAGGTCCTACATTTCTTCTAAATAATATTTATGTATTTCATACCCCTAGTCCACCTCACATGTAAGTGAGTAAATTTTTAATTAAAAGGAAACCAACAAGTGGCATCCCCAATGTGGTCTCCCCGAAGAGGCATCCCTGAAGAAGCATCCTCGAAGAGGTGTCCCAGAAGAGACATTCAATATTAAGAGTTTGATAGGAGGAATTTCTATTTGAAATGAGACTTTAATTTGAAAAAATATTTGTCAAAAGAGACTCCCATAGTGACTCTAAGAGTCTACCCAAGAGACTCCAAGAGTCTACCCATGTGTTTTGGTTAGTTTAAAAAATAATGATAAACTAATCATAAGTCTCAAGATCATGTCATTATTATTTCATAAGTAATTAAAATAAATATCATTATACTAATTTTTCTTTTTTAATAACACCACCATTGTTATACCTCTATAGTGATAAATCAATACATAAAAAACTCTCATGAATGATTCAATTATTCAAAACAAATTTAAATAATGTAAAATTTTGAAGTAGTTTATAATATTTTATTATTTATTTTTCTATATGTAATAATGTTTGTAAAAATATATTTCAACAGTGAAACCATTTATACTTAAGAAGGATTTAGTTATAATTTTCCACTTGTCATAGTTTTAAATCATCATTTTTGTAGGGCACTGGATGCAGTTCTCAATAAGATTTGTAATTGGATAAAACTGAGATTCAATCAATCCATTAGGTCGATAACATATCGAAATGTAAAAAATACAGAACATTTTTGGCACAATGAGTACCCTTTGAACTATGGTGATGATATGATGGATGCATCTTCATTATTTATACAACAGTGTGGTAAGGGTTTGATGGATTTATATGAGGTGATTTTTAATATAGATGTGGTGCAACCGACTACTACAAAAGATTGTTTTGTGAGCTCTCTAAATGTGTTCCTTCACATAAGTCTTTTTCACTGCCTCCATGTCATATGAATCCTGTGATAGATGTATATTATGAAGAAGATGATCATTATTTGGAAGGAAATGTAGATGAAATATCTTTTTCTTATGATATATTGAATGAATGTTTATCTGAGGTAGATGAATTTGGGGATCCACTAGGAGATGATGTGGGTGAGGGTGAGCCAGGGAATGAACCTTATGAGGTTAATATTAGAGTGATACTTCCACAAAATCCACTTTTTATGGATAATCATCCTTTAATATTGAGTTCCTTAATTGTAGTAATCTCTTGTGAACAACATTTTTATTGGTATGTCATTACACCAGATTCTGAATTCCCTAGCATTATAGGGAATAGGTCTAAATCAAATTATAACTCCATATATGTGAGGAAGACATTTAAAAGTAAACTAACCATGAAAATGTGATAAACAAATACCATATTGAGAAACATTTCACATTTTTTGTTGATGAGTTAAAAAAGATAAATATCACATTCATTGTGAAGAATATGGGTCAGAATGTAAATTTTGATTAAGGGTTGTATTTGACAAAAAATTCATGTTAGAGGATAGCCAATGTAGAAGATCCACACTCATGTGTGCAGCCATGCTTATCGTAGGATAACACTTCCCTTGATTTATAGTTTATATATAATGTTATCTATGAGATGATATGAACATATCAGGATATTCCCATTTCCTATGATCAGGAATTAATTAATTGTTATATAACTATAATATATCATATAGAAAAGCATGGAATTCAAACCAAAAGGAAATTCTAAAATTTTATGGTGATTTGGATGAGTCTTTTGAAATGTTTCTATAGCTTATTTAATTTTTCTCTCTTAATAGTCATATTGTTTATCAGTTGGGAAATGTTGAGTATGTATCCCCCAATCACTATGTTGATGGAACAAAGTGGATGTTCAATTGGTTTTTTTGGGGATTCTAGCCTTGCATTGCTGTATTTCCCTACTGTAGAAAATTTATTGAAGTCGATGGAACATTCCTCTAAGGAAAGTGTAAATGTGTTATACACATTGCTTCCACAGAGGATGGTAATAATCCTCCTCTTCCTCTTTCTCGTTCTGTTATTGTAAAGGATAATTTTGAATGTTGAAGCTAGTTTTTTGGAATGTGTACGTGTTCTTATCACACAAAACATGGGAGTGTGTGTGACATCTGATCGACATAGAGTGATTATATAGTTTTTGGCTAGTAATGGGTCTTCATGGACTGAGAAAAATGCTTATAAACCTTATTTCATTAGATATATATCACATAATTATCATGTGCATTTCATATATTAGTCTATAAAGAAGGTGATCCTCAAGTTTGGAATGTTTTTCTAAAATTACTTTTTTATCAAAATTTAATATCTATTTTTAAATTATTGTCGTATATTTTCAGCATATGATCCCCAATAATAATTTTTTGATAGACGCCTTGGTACGATTCAAACTTATATTGATGATGTGAAATAAAATGTGATGCATATTTTGAAGGAAAATGGTCATTAACATGGGATCATGGAAGAAAATATGGCCATATGACCACTATTATAGTATATTTCTTAAATGGGGTCCTAAATGGTTTGTGAAAACACTCAATCCCAGTATTAGTTCAAGAGAAATTTTATATATGTGTTCACATTATTATTGATAGGTCCCAAAAGGCCTATTAGAGAAGGAAAATGGAAAACATGTTACTCAGAATTTCATATGTGATAATGATCAAACACTGAATGAGGCCTTCAGATGGATTTTTCTAGCCTTTGATAGGGAAAAGTTGAGATTTTATGTAAGAATGTGCTATGATCGGGTTACATGAACTAGTGGTCGAGTGTTTGTGGTGATGTTAGATAATAGGTTCTATGATTGCAGAAACTTTTAGGCATTTAGATATCCAGGTGCACATGTTATCACAACATGTGCTTCTGGAAATATATCATGGGAGCCATTTTTTGACCAAGTGTATCACATGATCACTTTTGTTAAATCTTATAGTGCATATTGGATGCATGTTGGTGACATTCATTCTACCCCATTTCCTATTGATCAGCCAACCATCGTCCCTAATACCTCCAGGTTTCACAATTTGGTATTTTTTTCATTTATTATTTGTTCAATGTCTCTTTTTTTTAAATTATTGGATTCACACTACCAGGTTGCATCCCTGAGGAAGACAAAAGTTATATAAAAAAAATTAGATGGATTGGCCTTAGCAATGAGGTTGGAGATTACATTGTATTATTTGTCACATAGAAGGACAAACTCGTAAGAGATATCCCCTAGTGGTAGGACAGAGTTCCACATCCTATCATACATGATTGAGTCTATGCATTTTATCACGAAATATGTATATTTTGTTTTTTATATAGAAATTTTATAATTTAATCCTTCATTTTCTTACATTCTCAATTTTTAAAAAGTTTAAATTTTGGATTGCCTCATTTTTCAATTCTATAATACATAATTTTTCATACTAAAACTATTAAAAATGATCATAGAAGGAAAATTAATATATCATTCTTCCACATGTATCAAAGACACTAATCCACACATAAAATTTCAGGCATAAATTGAAAAATATTGACACAATCGTTTTTCAATTTTTTGTAGTTTTTATTAAATTAATGTTTAATTTTTTATTTAATTAACTATTAAAAAGAATCAATGATATCATTTGTGAAAATGACTGGTTTTACATTTCTCAAATCCTGGGAAACTCTTGTAACACAATATATTTTTGGGGGAAATCATGTTCCACCATTGAGTGTAGGCAGATATCACCATTTCCGTCATACTACCCCACATCCTTCTCACATCCCTTATCTTTGTCGCGTTGGATTCAGTGGAATACCGATTTGTGATATCAACTTTCTTTATCATCAACTCATTTCTATTATCTTAGAGATATGAAGGTTAGAGTCAAATATATTCCATTATAGAGAGGGGGATGACTATTACCTTGTATGATCATGACATTATCTTGGTCCTCCTTATCGACGGTGCGGCTCTGACAATCCGAGTTGGAATAGATTTTCTAGAGCTTGTTCATAGTCTACTAGGAATAAAGGTCCCAATGGATGGAAGGAAAATTGTTAGTTGTAGATTACGAATACCTTGGTTTGAGTAGAACATCAAAACATTATCATAAGATGCAGATGAGTTCATCATGCAGAGATTTTCACGTGAAAATATTTTTTTGGAAGATCAGTGGCACACTTTTTGTTTATCACACCACTAGTTTTGTACTTCTGTTGTATTTACCTTTTTTGGAGGATTTCGATGAGGCAGGCTAGTATAGATGGTGTATTCTTTTCTATCATATACATACAGTGACCTATATAGCACATGTCACATCGATAAGATGCAGATCATGGGATGTGTGGTTTTTCAAACGATGTATGTATGGGAGCACATCCATCATTTAGCTCCACATTATTCTACTCCATTTCTAGATGATATTGTAGTAAAGGGTCCGCATGGGCATTGGTATGTTATTACTTCCTTATAATGTCTAAATTAATTGTATAACTTTTATAATGACATTTAAATATAATAAAATTATCTACAGGTGGATTCATGCACATCGACATTCAGATTCCCCATGACACGACGTCCACGCCAACAAACTTATGTTAGACCGAATTATACCAGAAAATGTATGTAAATATTATTTATATTGTTAAGTATTTATTCTTTACTAAACATGTATTCATTTGTTAATTAATTATTTAATTTTTCTTTGAGATTATATGGATTCTATATATAGATGATATTATCAATATATTTCCATCATACTATATGAATATTCTTGCTACCAGATCCTATAAGGTTCAATTGATTCATTTTAATATAGTCGAGTGGTATCAGACTGATAGAGTTATGAGGCAGTTCAGATTATTTCATATTGTTCTTGGCCCGCACAATCAATTATATTAACTTCACTCCCTAAAAATATCATGGAAGAGATATTTTGATTTAATGAGATACCATGCAAGATATATTGTTTAATGGCATACAAGATAGGTGTCCGGGTTGTTAGGGGTTGGGAATTAAGTTTTCATTTTGTGGGTAAAATGGATTATGCATCCTAGTACGATGGTTCCCCATTCATATTTCTAAGATGAAAAAGATGAAGCTTTCATGAGTTTGTATACATTTTTATTCCACTGTTCAACATATTATTTATTCATATTACTTAACAAATGAATTTTTTGTGCGGGATGCTATTATTGTTCATCTCCTTCACATGTTTGATCCAATATAGAGAGATGTATTTGACCCAGAATATTTTCACAGCCTTATATCAGAGATTCTTCCATTGAGGATTGATATTTATTATGGAATTTCCTTTGATCCACCACATGCTGAGGAGACTGCCGAACCAACTAATCATCATATAGATGTACCAGGGGTGATGGCCCTGTTATGTATCTTTCTGTTACACAAGAGGTGGTCGTTTGATTTATCAATCAGATGCAGCTGTTCAACAAGAGAAGGTTGTTCTAAGTGATTACCCATATTCTCCTCCAACTTCTTAGGCTCAGCCATAGGTAGATACCGACATTGACTGGGTTGATATATATTCATTATTACAGACATCTGCAGCACAATATCCATCTTTTTCAATTGTTGGTTAGAGTTTCATATCCAGGAAATGGTACAAACGGTAAGACTATACCTCCACCGCATGTCACCTAGAAGGATGTAGAGGTGTCTTCTAATGATGATGTGTAGCATACGCCAGAGTGCATACTTAGACGGACATGACATGGATGCATCAAGTACACGCCTAGCTGTGGGATGAAGGATCATGTACGCCAGAGGTGTTGATTAGGATGAATTGTTTTGGTGATAGATTGTGTGTGAGAATTACTATTATCTTGTATAGAGTTCTAATTTTTTTTAAAAGTGTCTTACTATCATCAAATTATCTTCTAAAATAAAAAATTTCAATTTAATATTTATTAATAAATATTAAAATTATGGATGAAAAGGTCCTTGAACATAATGAAATATTGAATACTATTATAGATATCAACGATTTGAATACAAAAATCAGGGAACATTATTCACAGTTTAAATAAAATTAAATTTAAAGAAGTTAACTTTCCACGAATAATGGATATTTTTTATGAGTAAGTGATTATGATTGAAGATAAAAAACAACATATTTGATGTATGGAATTATAATATCATTTTTCCAATTTTGAAAAGATAAATATTTAGACATTATAAAAGGACATATGATCTACTGGTACACAATCTTCACTAGATGATTTTTCTATTAAAATACCTCCATAATTTGATGAATTTATGGAAATTATGGAAAGCATTCATTTCATATTCTTCCAGAATAAGAAACAATCCTCCAGAGAGTTAGGATTTCACCTTCCATGAAGGGTAATATGGAAAAAAATCTCCACCAAAAACAGAATGTAATGTGAGGTGATCTGTGGTAAACAATATAAATTAGAATAGATGTTCAGATATATAATCATGAATACTATAGGAACTAGAACAAATTAATTTGGAAAAAACCTCAAACATCCTATTCACATTATGAAAAGATGATCCAGAATAATTCCATAATAGTTATTTAATTTATCTCTTCGTATGATGTTAGGAAGAGGGTCTTCATTGATAAATTTTAAGAATGTTTTATAATATCCAATACTATAAGTATAGAGAAGATATCATCAAGGATTGATCATATTTTTGGTATCCTAAAAAATAAGTGTTGAAGAAGATCATCCTTGGTGAAGTTATACAAGTTTTCAAAATTAATGTTTACCAGCGTTTCCCTTGAGGGGGAGGTAAATGAAGAAATATTATATTACTGCGAGAATTAGTATACCAATTAAAATCAAATCAAATTAATGTAGAATGTTCATGAAAATCATGTTATTTAAAGAGGAATGTTTTTCTAAATATCTCTTCCTTTTTTATCAAAAAAACAAACTTAATAGAAAGGGATAATAATTGAATTAATCAAATAAATAAGAAAAGTTATGGTATGGATGCGTTCTAAGGCTGTTTATCCTTCTTATTGTATTTGAATGTTTTTTTTCAATCTTGTAAATTGAGTGTATGATATTAAGGTTGATTGTTCTAATAAAACGTTCACATATCATTTAATATCATAATAATAAAATAAATGTTGATCACCCTTTATGAAAATTGCATGAGCTCTCATTTTACGTGGTATCACGAATAGCTGGTAAAGAAAACCATTATTTCCAATATCAAATCCTATTGTTTTCTAGACAATGTATGAATCACGTACACGAAGAGAGAAATAATAGATCAACATCCCATATCTCTAGGGATTATATATATTAATGTTTATTCAATAATATCAAAGAAAATTCAGTTTTCTAGCCTACTTGGCATGGTTCCCTTACCTATAAACTTTATTATATCTTTTGTATGGGCATGCCTTTGAAAATCACATCTTAGTAAAATCCTTTTGGGAAGGTTTTGATTACTCATTCCATTTATACTAATATATTTAGGTTATCCTTTCATATGCCCCCATAGATGAATTTCTCATGAATACTAACATGTTTTTTTTCATAAGGTGAAATGTTTGTAATGATGGAGAATATTACATAAAGATCAAATTCATTGAGTTACTCTTTTCAAAGACATATTGGATCATAATAATAGATTTCTACTCAATTATACATCTACTGAAAATGATTTGGGATATATTATTTTGGAAAATTAAATATTTTTTTATGTTTATTTATCTTTTATACATATTGATAATTTTTTAATAAATACTAAATTTATATTTTATTATTATTCAAAAATATAGATGATTTATATTTAAATTAAAAAATTTGTAGGAAGTGTGAATATTTTTTAATAATTATTTAATGGAAATCTATTATTCATGAATATTTAATAATAATTATTAACATCAAATAATATTTATATAATATTTTTTAATAATTAATAAATAACTATTTATATTTATTCAAATTTAATTAATATTAATACTCTAAATAAGATGGTCTCACCCTGAACCTGTTATAAAATTTATTAAAATATATAATTATTAATTTAAAAATTAAAATTTATATTTATATTTATTAATATTTTTTGATAAATGTAAATTTTAAAATTATATTTTCTGATTAATATTTATAAATATATATAAATATTTTGTTTATATATATTACTATTTCATTTATATTATTGATTATTTAGTTAATATTTTCTATATTCTTTTTATTGAAGAATATTTTTTTATTTAACATTTCTGTAGGATTCATTAATGGGGTTCACACATCCTTTACAAACATCATATAGTATGTTTGAACCCAGATCATGCTTCATAGTTAGGGTAGATGGGGGAACATGGTTCAGAAATCTCAAAAACCATTTTTAAAAATAATCATAACGTTATCCTATTATGAAAATAAATTTAAAATTCCCTTTTAAAAAATTACCCAAATATCACCGTGAAAAAAATTTATTTTATCCATCCTTCAAATCCATGGTTAGAGCAATTATTTTCCATTAAAATTAATTAAATAAATATTTCGATCATCGTGGACTTTTTAGAATGATTAATTATAGTTCATAATTCAAAAATTGGTCATTTGATGGTGTCACTACATGGAGATCCATAAAATAAGAAACCCTTAGGCGACCCTGAGGTAAAAGACAAGCTCGACGGTTTGACTGAACAACTCAGATACCTCAAATCAGACGGCGAGTATTCTTATTTTGTTTTCCAATGCAGAGCTACAATACCCACTCGCATTGATCCCACATTAAAATATCTCATAGTCAGCAACAAACTTATAATTCATGTCTCAGAATTCATTGTACATAATAGGTTACTGGTCCACTCTCCACTTCTGCTTGGAAACTCCTCATGCTGGCCACTTGTGTTACCCAATAGTGGTTTTATGTATTTCCCATGTGCCAATTTGGGTGAGCTTCTAGGCCCATCATACCGAAACTTATCGTTTCACGTGCTAGCTCCCTCAACTATTGTCGAACCTCATGGGACCCACTTATGGTCTGGGTTGCGCTGACTATGGTAGGACAATTTTTTAATATCCTCATTAAAAAAATAACAAACCATATTTCATTTGAAAAAAATTTGGCCTACCCATTCAATCCTCATGAAAACTAGATAATTTTTCATAGTATCCCATCTTTTAATTATTTAATCCAATCACATATGCATAAAAAATTCACCTAAAACAATCATTGACGCATTCTCTTCTGAGAAACAAACCATGTCTACAATAATGAAATTTATAACTCAATGAATTTTAAAATTATTATGTTATTGAAAATAAATTCAACTTCACTAAATTTTTGTTTCTTCAATCCCCGTATTTGGATTTGTTTTCATTGCCCAATTTATTTAAAAATATAATGAAATATTATCCCCCTTATTGGTCATGAAGACAGAGATAAATATATATGATTTAATTATCATTTTCATCAAATCAAATTCTAAGAGTAACCTCTTATCTTATAACACATATTGTCGGATGTACTTCTTAGAATGATGGAATCACTACTTCCATAGAAAAGAGGAAAAATTAATCAAATATAATTCATCATGGGAAATGATATTTTCAAAAAAAAATTGTTTAAAAATTTTACATCATCGCTTTCAATAAACTTATATCATGCGATACCAAACATTGAAACTTTTATAAATTAAAAAAAATCAATATAATTTCTGAAATACACCTCTCTAAAAAAAATTTAGCATACAAGTGGGAGAATTTAATTCCATTTTTTAATTGGGAAATAAATCAATCCAATTTTATAATTGAAAAAAATATATCATGAGAATATGAGTATTTAACCAACATACCACAATGATAACAATATGCAATTTCCATATATTTAGATTTTAGAATTATCATATTCATACATTGAAAAAACATCTTAGATTAAAATGATATAAATTTAAAATTGAAATGTATGGTGATTGATCCTCTTTAATCACCCTCTAAGGATGAACTCTATAATTATTCATCAAGAATTACATTCTTCAAAAGTAAATTCTAAGTATCATATGAGATTATTAGAGATTTTTCAAAGAGATACAATGATGTCAATAATTTTACATGACGAACATCGTTTAGCTATAAGATGTTCACATATTATATAAATTCATGTCTCCCCCTGAATATATTCTTCACCATAAATTCCCACAATAAAAAAACAATATATATAAGGATTGGTTGGTTCATAAATGTCATCAGTTTGAGGAACATGGATGGGATTTTCTGCTTATCAAACAATATTATTATTTGAAAAAATAATTCTTTATCTTTTATACCAATGGAATTTATTTTTTCCATTCATTCACCATTTTCATGGCACTTCTAACAGTTTTGGTCATATGTTAAATCACACTTTAAGAACATGATCACTCATTACACAGTTTGTAAACTACTTTTTACCAACATTTGAAGTCACATATGTTTTCCTTTTCTACTTCATTAATTATTTTTGACTAGATAACATGTAAAAAACATTTACCAGAATTTCCAGTTTTGTTTCACCTATCACACAAAACATTATAATTCAATATGTTTCTTATTTTAGCCATATTTTCATATTATTCATCATATATGTTTTTCACCAATCCAATATTTTTATTTCTCTATAGGATGGATTGTTTCATTAATTACCATTTAATTCATTTAGTATGTATGTTTATGGACAATTGAAAATGGACTATGATGTGACCTTTCGTACCAAAATAGAAAAACCATTTCTTTGGTCATATAATCTTCAATTAATTCATTATAAAATTCAAGGTAGTTGTTTCTTCAACAACATTCTCATTTTATTCACAAACCAATGGTGAACAATATTATTCTTCTCTTACCTACTTCACTTTATGTTTTTGACTTTGATTCACATTAATAATTTTCTTATGTATGATTAGTACATATCAGAAATCATCATAAAAATGGCCACTTTTGTTGTAATAATCACAAAACTTTTAAATGTAATCAAATCCGTTCTTGGTAAAACTATTTTTTATGTGTATTATACTTCTTATTTGTATGTTCCATAATATCTTTAGCTTTTCTCCCCTATATATAGGAATTTTGAAACTTTTATTCAAATACTAATTGTTCCAATAGATAGTTTTCCCAATCCGAAACATCTAGTTTACCCACCAATGGATGAAAATCATGATTTATTCTTCAATCATAAGTTCTCACTAACTTTAAAATTTTAATACATATGGGATTCACATTTTTTAGGTTCATTTTTTTTGTGGAATAAGAATTTCAAAACATCATAACATCCATCATTGAAGATGTTATGTATTCTGGAGTACTATTATAATCCCATTTTTTCCACAATTGAATTTTTAATCATCAGTCATCATAAAAAAAACATTAGTAAAGATAGATTTATAATGAAAAATGATTTCCATCAATAATCACATAGTAATATATTTATATTTAGACAATATAAAGCTTTTCTTCCACAGGATTAATCCTTTTTAGAAATATGAATCTTATTAGATGAATCCTGGGATATATATATTTTCTTAGCATCATGGGAATTTTCATCTTGCGTCTTTTCAAAATTTCTCTGTTTAACTTATAGTTTTATACTCATTATATTGAGAAAAATATCCTCTTCTTCAACAGATTTCATTCTTTCTTCCACTAAATAATTTTATTTTCAATGTCATCTAAATGCATATGATTTTACTTTATTAACAAATTGTTAATCACCATTATTATTTAAATAATTTCATTCAAATGGTCCAAATTGATAATCATAGGTGTAATATGAAGCTTTCAAAGTTCATGGATAGATTATATATGAACAATTTCAAAAATATATTTCTCATAATTATTAATATATGATACTTCAATATCTCTAGTATATCATTAAATTTCTATATATATCATCATTCCTTTTTCACTCTCATGGATTTTGAGAATGCTGGCTATGCCGAACTTTTTGGTCAATCCTTTTCCTATAGAATTAGCCTCCTCTTCATGCTTCAGTTTTCCAACATAAAGTACCTTGAATTTTTTTGCATACACGGGGCCAATTTTTGGGATATTTCATAAGATGGTTTCAGATTTAATAATTCATCATATTATCATCAAATCATGAACTTGATTCATCTTAATTATAGGCAAAAAAATCGAAAAAAAAATCCTCTTTGAGTTTTTTCAGCTAGTAGTTGATTTTAATTTATATTTGATTTTTTCTTCAACTTTTTCCAACACTTATCATCCTATTTTTTTTTGAGTCATTATCGAATCTTCATCTGAAGCGCTTCTACCTTTTCTTCAAACTCAAATATGAACTTCATGTGCTTCTCATAAACACAACGAGATATGTATATTATATCCAATCAGAGGCATTTTATCCTATGATACTAATTGAAGTTCCTAATGGATCTTATAGTCACATGAGTGGGGTAAGAATAAGTTTTGTCTTGTTTTAATGAATTAATTCCACCTTTTAATTCAATCTTATATCACCTATTATGATGAGTGGATCTTGAAAGCAACACAAAACGAAAATTAAATAGAAGAAAAAATATTTTTAAAATGGTTCTGTACTAAGACCTAGATAATTACATGATGTTTAGACCCACCAATATATATTATCTACAATAATCAGTTTATCAATTACAATGGTTCATGTAGAAACTTTTTATACACCCTATTAATCAATATTCTTATTGATTCTAGTTATACCCCCCAAATACCAACTCTTCTATGACTGTTGGTTAGACAACCGAACTGTTCGACTGCTTATACCCATAGTCTATGGAGCCTCTTTAAAAACATGTTAGTCCTAGAATAGTTTAGAATTATTCATATGTGATACATGTATACTTTATGCATACACATAATATATCTGTACATTTTTATTGTTTAGCATATTTTTCTTCGATCCAATCTATGTGCTTCTTCAAACTCTTTTTCAAAACATGTTTGCTGATGAGATTTTCAAAGTGTATATGAGTGTCCACTATATTTTTCATTTTGAATCATAATAGTTAATGGTTTATAAATATTTTCATTACAATAGTGTTTCTAATTTTATTCTTCTACTTTGGAAAACATAGTTTGCGGAAACTCAAATCGACATACCTTCGCACAAGTAGTGAAAGATATATAATTCATGGAACTCATGTTTTGAAACATAGAGTTCATTTTATCTTATATTTTTCTCTCAATGATTCTCTAAGAAACGTTATATGCTTTCAGATGAGATATTAAAAACATTCAGAAAATGAGCACTTTGGATGATATTTATAGGCAACACACATCATCATAGAAACTTATATAATCATGGTGACCCATTTGATATGTTTCATGGGAGTATACTATGATGGAAATCCATCACCATAAAAAATATTTCATATTTTCTCCACACTACAAGTCCAGGTGTAGTACTTCAATTTTCATTAATAATGAATCATCGAAATATTTCTATTATCATGTAATTTTCAGTATGAAGAAATTGTGCTCGAAAGTCACTGTGTGATATTTTTCGATGTCACAACATGGAGATCCCAGCAAGCAGAAATACACAGGTGAACTCGAGGTAGAAGACAAAAACAATGGTTTGATTGAACATCCTGGATAACATATTTTATATTTCGGGTATTGATTCAATTTTTTTTTGAAAGAAGAGTTACACTACTAGATTGAAATTATCCCACATTATAAAAACCACATAAATTTCCACTAATTTATAATTAAAATCACTTTGATAATAACATATAATTGTTAATTTTTCCTTTACATTGTTTTTCTGGGCCTCTCAATTCCAGGCACTCCTTGTATCGACCAGAAAATTTCAAGGAATTTTTTTCTTATTTTATTTGGAATTTTAAAAGTATGCAGTTTTTTAGGGAACCTGATTCTAAGGCCCGGTGTGCCCGAAATCAATTCCTGGATTTTAGCTTGGAAATATTCAGTGAACGAACGAGTGAGATTTTCTATCTATTGAACTGGTGGTTGGACTTGAAATCTGAGGGCACCGATGAACTTGCAACTCTGGTAATTTCTTAAGGGGACCTTTACCGCAGTTGCGTTTGCTCGGGAGGAGAAGTTAAAATTTGTGGATTAAATATAAAGTGAATAAAATTTTGGAACAATTTTATTTTTGTATCTAAGTGGTTATATCCTACATGGGGGAGTTGGGGTGGTAGCACCAAACTACCCATGTGAGGATATTAGTGAGGTAGGGCCCACACAAGCCCCAACCTTTCACATTCCCTTAACTCTCTTTTAACCCTCCTAAAACTCCCTTCTTATTTAGGATAACTCTTCCTCTAATTCTTCGTCTCTTAAATGTTTTCCAACACTTTTTAATCATTTAATTCTAACTCTTCACTCAATTAAAATAGGTTGTTTATATTTTGAAATAATTGGGAGAATAAAAAAATAGCTTAGATATTATTTTATTTGGGGATTTTGTGGGGTTGAGATTTTGTTGAGGGCTCTAGAGGAAACAAGAAGGAGGTTATTCTCTCAATGAAAGAACACCACCCTCTTCGACGAAGAACAACTCGGACGTAGGACATTCTCCCTCGACGAGGAACACTTTACGATTCAAATAACGTGTTTTCGCCAACATTGTTTCCTCCCCGGAAGCACCCCGACGTCCATAGAATCTTCGACCAATCTCCGTGATGCCGTTCTCTGATGCCATCTACCAGGACACCCGATGTTCGACATCAATTGTTGAGGTACAGTAATATTGTATATTTCTCATTTATGTAGTTTATGCCCTCGAGCTTGAGCATTTATTTGTAGTATTTATCTTTGTGGATTCCTTACCCAGTTGAATTTTCATGACGAACCCTAATTAAATGAATTAATTCGCGGATCGAAAAAAAATGGTTCAAATAAATAATTTCTTCTCATTAATCATGAGATTGTAAATCTTGAAGTGTGATAAATATTTATTTTCCAATTAGTTGTGTTTTTTATTCTCAAAGGTGATGACCAACCAAACATGGCCATCAGTCCGGAAATAGTCCATGGCCCTTTTATATTTCATTCTTTGCACATTCTCCATGCATTTGTTCACGCCAAATAATCAAGTGCGTCAAAACCTCGATGTTTCATTGAGAGTGGAATACGGACGCTGCGATCCCGACCCATGGATCACAGATCTGTGATCGTTACAATTTTTTTGGCCAAAGAATGAAGCTGCAATGTCCCGTGGAAGGGGCGGTGCGGCAGTGCGAGCGGGAGGCCGGGATGTCGGATGTCTAGAGGCGGCATATTCGGCAGAGGAGGCAGCCCGCGGGTTTGGTGGAGAAGAAATCGTGATAGTGAATTTTCGTGGGAAGTAGAATAGATTGGAGAGAGAAGATGTATTGAAATGAAATAAAATAAAATCAAAATAAATAAAAATAAATCAATAAGGCTGGGGCGTGGTTAGCATGGAGTCAATGTAGGTGGTTTTATTTTGTGGTGCGTGGATTTGGGGTGTGAGATTTATGGAATTAAATTAAATAAAAAAAATAATAATATAAAAATGTTATTATTATTTTTATTGGGAAAACCTTATTTTTACGGTATCTTCTTCGTGCGACCTCAGTTTCAAGAACCGTCAGGAGCAGTGCGGCCCTGACTTTGAGATAGAATTTATGAGTCCAATATTGGATATCGTTTTTGGGTTTTTGGATCAAGTACCCGAAGTGCTCGGAAAATAATAGATTTCATATTATTAATAAATCTTCGACCCGCCATAAATCATGTGTGCAACGCCCGATTGTATTTTCGTCAGTGGTGATGTAATCCTATCATTAATTTGGTCGATTCAAGTGTAATGTTGGATACTAAATTCTGGTTCGTGGCTCGGGCCCAAGAAACACTGAATAATAATATTTTATTATTATTATTATGGGATCTTTTATCGGACATATCTCTCTCATACGGTGTCAGAATGACGAACCGTCTGCGACGTTGCGACCCTGAAATTATGATGCATGTTTCAAGACCAATTTTGGATATTTAAGTAGAGGTTGAGGCGCAAACCCCACGAGGCCCGGTCCGCATGTGTTGCGGTGAAATGAAACTCTTTCACCAGCTATCTATTTTGGAACAATGGGTAGTCCATCTCATGTGTTATTCTGTATGGATCACAATGGTGTGACCATTTTGGTTAACTAGTGTCATTCAAATTACGGTCGAGTTGGTTCAAACCCAAAACCAATCAGGCCCTCGGAGCGGAAACACTTATAACATGAGATCCGGACGTCCGATTGATGTGTCATTGAATTTGTTGGATTCCTTTTAATGAGACGGTTCTTTTGGCATACTCCACATGAGGTTTGTATGCGGTTGAAGTATGGTCTAGTTGGTTTAGCTTATAAACCAACCGGGCCCCTATAACAAAAATACTAATAACTCTCAGATCGGACATCCGTTTGACGAACCGTCAGCGGCGTTGGTAATCACGTTGGGAAACGGTTCCATTAAGTATAACCCATGAGAGTTCGGGGTACAGTTGAGATACGGCCGGGTTAGTTTGTACATGAAACCCTCTGGGCCCCTAGGACTAAAAGGATAATAACCCACAGACCGGGCGTCCGATTGACGCACCGTCTGTTGCGTTGAGACCCCTATGACGAGACAGTCATTTGAGATAATTCCACATGAGTTTATGTGTCACTTGGAAGTATCTAATAGTACCTCATGGAGCGGACCCTCCCATAGAGAAGCGTACAGAGTACATAGACCTTGTAGCAGGCTGAGACCTGATGACTGTTTGTCCTATTCGAGTTGGAGTGACTTGTATAGCCTAGTGGGGAGCACTACTGTGTTTGGGTGGCAGACCCACAGTGGGGAGCACTACTTTGTTTTGGTGGTAGACCTGCGGTACTCGATAGAAGGAGTACCTATGTAGGCTATGAGGGGGTGCACTACATTGTGAGGTGGCAGACCCATGGTGGGGAGAACTACTGTGTTTGGGTGGAAGACCCGTGGTGCTCGACAGGAGGAGTGCCTCGGCAGTCTAAGGTTAGTGAGAACCGCCTCAGAGTTGTGACAGGATCACTGTACTCATCAGAGGAGGAGCTCTTCAGTATTTGTGGTTTCGATATCATTAATGAAAATCCTGGGTTGAGTTGAGTTAATGACCTTTGTGTTATCCTCATAATTGAGATGGGTGACTTGATAACATAGGTATATGTATGGGCATATACCTAAGCAGTGGTTATACGTTAATTTCATAACATTTGTGTTTCCTCATGATTGAGATGGGTTAATGATAAATTAGGTATAAGTATGGGCTTATACCTATGTAAGGTTGATATAATGAGATCCTTCTTTATGATTATCCTTGTTGGATTTAGTGAGACCTTGAGGGTATTAGGGTCCCTACTAAGTATCGTTATACTCAACCCTGCACGGGCTATGGCCGCAACGTGTTGTGTTGGATGCAGACGACGGACAATGCTGAAGGAGGCCGAGTGTTCGAGGACGAGACAACACCTGTAGGTGGACCTCACAACAAGTCGGTACCCAGAGCTGGACTTCACGACGAGACGGTACTCGGAGGAGGTTGAAAAATGAGTGCGTTGAGGAGGCTATCTGTACCTACCCTTCAGGTAGGATTCGTGGTGGATGACCTAGGAGATGCTAAAATTTTCCGACTGTTTTTCTTTTCTGTTGTACATTCGTTCAGTTGTAGCTGTGCTTTTCAGTTGGGTTTGTATTTTTCCCCATTTACTTTTCATCACTTTTTTTACTTAGTGTTTGTTTCCTCTTGTACTCTGTGGTGTTTGATTACTTTATAAAGGAAATTCCTTCCGTATTTATCGGGATTTACGCCTTTGGTGCTAGTCGCCATCCCCTGGCCTAAGGAAGGTGGGCTTGGGATAGTCATGACACGGGCCCCGACAACGGGTTGTGAAAAATTGGTATTAGAGGAGTCGGCTCTACCACAGAACTCAGGACTCTGATAATTCCTTTCTGTGAAGAAATATTGTTAAGGGTACCGTGTGTGATCTTCCGTTCAGGGAGTCCAGTGTTGGTGTGGTGGCCGAGGTATCCTTACACTAGGACCCTGACTACGGATTTACAACATAGTGCATGAAAACACTGATTGCATGATTGTTTCTGAATGATTTCCATAAGTCATCTCAACCAGGTCAGATCACCATGTTTAAATCATTTGTCGCTGTTGCGTTTGTATATGATTTTTCCTCAAAGACAGTCAATTGGAGTTCTGAGACAATACATAATGACAGCCCACTGAGTGACGAGGTTCCAGTGCATGGCCCTTTCTACTATGTTTCCATCTTCGAGTGGTGTACCATCAGCACCACCACACATTGGGTATTATATTCCATCATCCGTACTAGCAGACGGTGCATGCTGAAAGAGCACATTACACGAGTTCAAGTAGCAGAGGCCTCCAAAGATACGAGGCGAGACAGATTCCCAGTCAGTAGAGGACTGGATGGACGTGATTGCTAGAGTTTTCCACATATTTGAGACACCCGTAGAGTGGATGCTGGACTTAGCTACTCATTTTCTTTCTTCCAGTGAGTGACCATGAGGTTGGTCCGTATAGTGATGAGTGTTCGGTGCATGGACCGATGCCTGAGTTAGTACCTTCGGGTATTCTGACAGCTATCTCACTAACTGTTGGCCATTAGTTTCCACCGGCGGTACCGGTAGATGACACATGTAGGCATAGTGCCTTAAATGTGTTTCAACATCAGATACCCCTTAGCTTCTGAGGTGAGCTCGACTCACAGGAGGCTAAGAGATGGCTTGAGGAGGTGGCTGAGAGTTTTCTAGAGCTTATACATCTTTGACATGATGACATTTCGGTTACTGAGTATTCATCGAGGTGTTATGATCATTCCTGGTACTTGATGACTACGATAAGATCAGTGCTTTAGAGCTTGGACCCCATATCAAGAGAAGACCTGTGTGGTTTAATGTCCTTTGGCTGAACAGATACAGCTAGAGAATGTAAGCAGTGGAAGAGCTTGGAATTGGCACGAGTCTCAGAAACTTGGGCGTGTAAAATGTTTCAAGAAGAGGAAGTGTTAAGGATAGATGAATCTGCAGAGCTGCAGACGAGGAGGCAGAGCTAGGAGTGCTTCATGAGGTGGTGTAAATTTCGAAATGTTACAACCACCCGCCATTGTAGTCCCCGCCAAGATCAGGGATCTATAGGGCAGGGGAAGAAAACTGCTTCATGCAGTCAAAGACTGTTACCCAATGTCTCTAAGAATGATTTGAGGTATGGTCTGTTTCTAATACAAGCTATCATATAAATATACATAAGAACCAATCATTCCTTCCTTCTAGGAATCTTGTTCCAGACATAGAGTTTCCAGTTAAACCATTGACATGACCCTCACATCTGGAGATACCATTGGGAGGAGACTCGATAATCATGCTTACGCCGATGGTGTGATCTGACCCTTGAGGTGAGAGTTTATGTTAGATCCTCTTGGTGGCAGTGTCGAGGACTTATGATGTTAGTTGGGGTATGGACTAGGCAACCATAGTTCATACACAGATTAACTGTATTTGGCAAAAAGGTTGTGTTTTACATACAATGATGGGATGGGTTTTCCTTGGTTGGCAAAAAGGAAACCCCAGGCAACATAGGATAAACTCATGCATAGGAGGGTGTGGCCGATCACTCTTGAGTCGGCCATCCTTACCCTCGTGGAAGAAGGAGTTTTGAGTTTTCAGTTCCAAATAGGGAACTGAGGCCTCTAGAGATCGAGGATGGAGACCACGTCTTTATATGGGTCTCACCTCAATGAGGTATACGGAGATTTGGCCGAGGCAGGAAGATAACTCCGTGTTTCATCGGACCTTTCCAGGTCTCCAGCAGAGCAGGAGAGGTGGTTTACTTCTTGACCTTTCCACCACAGTTGCACTAGAAGCACGGCGTCTTCCACATATCACAGCTGAGGAGGTACGTGAACGACCCTTCACACATCATCAACCATAGGGAGCTAGACATTAATGACGGTGTGAAATTCATGGAGGTTCCCGTGGAGATCGATGATCGACAGGAGCGGGTCCTACGTGGATGATCTCTTCCTCTTGTGCGCTTCCACTGGCAGCACAGGAACCTCTATGAGAGCACATGAGAGAAAAAGGCTGAGATACCTGATTAGTACCACTTTTGTTTCCCCTAGTGGGTGTTAAAGCATTACGGGGATCTAAATCCCTGAGGTGGGACTAATGTAATGACTCGGAAATTTAATGGAATTTTTTTTCTTAATTTCCTTGAAATTTTATGAGTATGCAGTTTCTGATGGCACCTGATTCTGAGGCCCTGTGTGCTCGAAATCAATTTCTGAAGTTTAGCTTTGGTATGTTCAGTGAACGAATGAGCTAGTTTTCTGATCTTTTTAATAGGTGCTCGGAATGGAAATCTGAGGGCACCAATGAACTCGCAACGCTGGTAATTGCTTAAGGGGACCTTTACCGAAGTTGTGTTTTCTCGGGAGGAGAAGTTAAAATTTGTGGATTAAATATGAATTGTGTTAAATTGTGGAAAAATTTTATTTTCATATCTATGTGGTTATATCCTACATGGGGGAGTTGGGGTGGGACCACCTAACAACCCATGTAAGGATATTAGTGAGGTAGGGCCCATATGAACCCCAACCTTTCACATTCCCTTAACTCTCTTTTAACCCTCCTTAAACTCCCCTCTTATTTATGAGGACTCTTTCTCTTCTTCTTCCCCTTCTAAATGGTTTCCAACAAATGTTAATCATGGAATTCTTACACTTCACTTAATTAAATTAAATTGTTTGAATTTTGAAATAATTGTGAGGATAAAAAATTATCTTAGCTATTATTTTATTTTGGGAATTTGTTGGGTTGAGATTTTTGTGAGAGCTCTAGAGGAATAGAGAAGCAGGTTCTTCTCTCAATGAAAGAACGCCACCCTCTTTGAAGAAGAACACCTCCAAAGTAAGAAATTATCCCTCGATGAGGAACTATTTACGATTCGAAGAACGCGTTGTCCCCAACACTGTTTCCTCCTCGGACGAACCTCGACATCCACGAAATAGTCAACCAATCTCTGTGATGCCGTTTTACGACGTCGTCTACCGTAATGCCCGATGTTCGACATAAATTGTTTAGGTAGTGGAATATTGTATATTTCTCATTTATGTGGTTTATACCCTCGATCTAGAGCGTTTATTTTTAGGATTTATCTTTGTAGATTCCTTACCCGGTTGAATTTTCATGATCAACGTGAATTAAATGAATTAATTTGCAGATCGAAAAACAATGGGTCGAATTAATTATATCTTCTCATTTATCTTGAGATTGAAAATCTTGAAGTGTGATAAATATTTTTTTCCCAATTACATGTGTTCTTTATTCTCAAATATGATGACCAACCAAACATAGCCATCAATACGAAAATAGTCCATGACCCTTTTATATTTCATTCTTCGCACATTCTCCACGTGTTAGTTCACACCAAATAATTAAGCACGTCAAAATATCATTGTTTCGCTGAGCGCGGAATACGGACGATGCAATCCCGACCCAACGATCACAGATCTGTGATCGTTACAATTTTTTTTTGCCAGAGAATGATGCTGCAATGTCCAATGGAAGGGGTGGTGCGGCGGCACGACTGAGAGGCCGGGATGGCGAAATTCCAGAGGTGGCATATTCGGCGGAGGAGGCAGCCCGTGGGTTTGGAGTAGAAGGAATCTTGAGAGTGAATTTTCGTGGGATGTAGAATATATTTGAGAGAGAAGATGTTTAGAAAAGAAATAAAATAAAATCAAAAAAACTAAAAAAAATCAATAAGGATGGGGTGTGGATGGTATAGAGTCAAAGGAGGTGGTTTTATTTTGTGGTGCGTGGATTTGGGGTGTGATATTTAGGGAATTATATGAAATTAAAAATAATAATAATATAATAATGTTATTATTATTTTCGTTGGGAAAATCATATTTTTATGGAATCTTATTTGTGCGACCTCGGTTTCAAGAACCATCAACGGCAGTGCGACCCTGACTTTGAGACGGTATCTATGAGTCCAATATTGGATATCTTATATAGGGTTTTGGATTGGGTACCCGAAGCGCTCAGAAAATAATAGATTTAATATTATTATTAAATCTTCGACCCGCCATAACACATGCGTGCAACGCCCGATTGGATTGCCGTCAGTGGTGATGTAATCCTATCATTAATACAGTCGATTCAAGTCTAATTTTAGATACTAAATTATGTTTTGCGGCTCGGTCCAATGAAACACCGAATAATAATATTATTATTATTATTACGGGATCTTGTATCGGACATATCTCTCTCATACGGTGTCGGAATGACGAACCGTCTGCGATTTTGTGACCCTGGAAATAAGGCGGATGTTTCAAGACCAATTATGGATATTTATGTTGAGGTCGAGGCGCGGGCCCTACGAGGCACAGTTCGCTCGTGTTGTGGTGACACAAATCTTTTTCACCTACTATCCATTTTGGACCAATGGGTAGTCCATCTCGTGTGTTTTTCAGTATGGATCTCAATGGTGCGATCGGTTTGGTTAACCGGTTTCATTTGAAGTACGACCGAGTTGGTTTGATCCCAAAACCAACCGGGCCCTCGGAGCAGAAACACTTATAACATGAGCTAGGAACGTCCGATTGACGTGCCATCGACTTTGTTGGATTTCTCTTGATGAGAAGGCTCTTTTGGCATACTCCGCTTGAGGTTTGGGTGTGGTTGGAGTGTGGTCAGGTTGGTTTAGCTTATAAACTAACTGGGCCCCTGGATCAGAAATACTAATAACTCTCAGACCAGACGTCCGTTTGATGAACCGTCAGTGGCATTGGTAATCACATTGAGAAATAGTTCATTTGAGTATACCCCATGATATTTCGGAGAACAGTTGAGATACATCTGGGTTAGTTCGTACACGAATCTAACTTGGCCCCCATGACTAAAAGGCTAATAACTCAAAGACCGGGCATCTGATTGACGTGTTGTCTGTTGCGTTGAAACCCCTATGATGTGGTGGTCCTTGGAGATAATTCCACATGAGTTTACATGACACTTGGAACTATTGACGAGAAGATCATGGAGCGGACCCTCCTAGAGATGAGAGTACGGAGTACGGAGACCTTGTAGCTGGCTGAGACCTGATGACTATTTGTCAGATTCGAGTCGGAGTGTCTTGTATAGCCCTGTGGGAAGAACTTCTATGATTGGGTGGCAGAACCATGGTCGGGAGAACCACTGTGTTTGGGTGGTAGTCCTGCGGTACTCGATAGAAGGAGTAACTCTGTAGGCTATGAGGGGGAGCACTACTTTGTGAGGTGGAAGACCCATTGCAGGGAGCACTGTTGTGTTTGGGTTGGAGACCCGCGGTGCTCAACAGGAGGAGTACCTTAGCAGTCTAAGGTCAGTAAGATGGGTCTCTGAGTTGTGACAGGATCATTGTACTCTTCAGATGAGGATCTCTGTAGCATTTTTGGTTTCGATATCATTAATGAAGTTCCTGGTTTGAGCTGAGTCAATGACCTTTTTGTTTTCCTCATGCTTGAGATGGGTCACTTGATAACTTAGGTATATGTATGGGCATATAACTAAGTATTGGTTATCCGTTTATTTCATATCCTTTGTGTTTACTCGTGATTGAGATGGGTTACATGATAACATAGGTATAAGTATGGGCTTATACCTAAGTAAGGGTGATCTGATGAGATCCTTCTTTGTGGTTATCCTTTTTGGATTTAGTGAGACCTTGAGGGTCTCGGGGTCCTTACTAAATATCATTATACTCACCCTTGCACGGGCGTTTCCTGCACCATGTTGTGTTGGATGAAGATGATGGACAGTGCTGACGGAGGCCGAGTGTTCGAGGACAGGATGACACCTGGAGGTGGACCTCACGACGAGTCGGTACCCGGCGGTGGACTTCATGATGAGACGGTACTCGGAGGAGGTTTATGAACAAGAGTTTTCAGGAACATATTTGTACCTAACCTTTAGGAAGGATTCGTGGTGGATGACCCAGGAGCTACAACTATTTTCCGACTATTTGTCTTTTCTGTTGTACTTTCGTTCAGTTATAGCTGTACTTTTCAGTTGGGATTGTATTCTGGCCCATTTACTTTTCATCACTTTGTTTTGTACTCAGTGTTTGTTTTCGCTTGTACTCTGTGGTGTTTTATTACTTTATAAAGGCAATGCCTTCCCTATTTATCGGGATTTACGCATTTGGTGTTAGTCTTCAGCCCCTGGCCTATGGAAGGCGGGCTTGGGGTAGTCACGACACAGGCCCCGAGGACGGGTCGTGACACTCCTTTACATCCGTTCTACCAAATGATGGCCATGAATTCTCCCATGCACCTTTTTGGGTTCACTTATCATTCCATGTATTGGGAGGGGTCTGGCTTTCTAGTTGGTTGGCTTATTTTTTTGAACTCTATTGCAATAATAAAAAATGATATTATATAGAAAAATAAAAAACTGACCAACCCTTTCAATACACCTAGAAAATAAATAATATTTCATGTCATATCAGCTTTATATATATTTTCTCCAAAAACTAATGTAATTGTTCTTTAACCATAGACAATCAATGACACATAATCTACTAAACTACAAACCAACAATTTAATTTTCAAATTTATTACTAATTTAATATTCATATTTTTATGTTATTGAAAACAACTTCAATATCAAGAGTTATCTTTTGGCCTCTTCAATATGAAAAATGAAAAAAATAAAACTTTCCCAATTACTATTTATATACATTCTATAAGAATGATTAATTTTTTTTAAAAATATATATATATTTTAAAAAAATTATATTATGTGTTCCTATATTAAAATTAATTTTAGAAAATACATTAATTTTAGTATAATAAAATGGTTTTCATAATTTTTATTATAATGACATAATAATTTCATGTGTATTTTTTCTGGTATTAAAATTGAAATAACATTGTGATGTATATATTTTCACTATATTAAAATTATCATTTTTTGAATAATTTCTCAATGAAAAATATTATAAATTTCAACACAAAAATTAAAAAAAATATAGTTTAACAGATGAAACAAATATATTGTTTAAAAATTGAGAATATTATTAGAAACCTTCTAATATGTAATTTATTGAAAAAATATTTAAAAAAATTTAATGTATAAGAAATAATTTCTCTAGAAAAAATCATTTTCTATATATTTTTTGTTAAACTGTTAATTTTTTCGAATTTAAAAATTCAATTATTTTAAAATGAAGAAAAAATTATTTTCGTCATTTCGATATTTTAAAATAAATAAATGATTTCATTCATAAAGAAAATTTATTATAACATAACTAAATTTAATCAATTTACTAAGGTTAAAATGATATAACATAATGTATCTTATTATTTTATAAGTTAATACGATCCTTAGAAAATAATTTAGATTTATGATTGGTTTACAATTCAATCCCACATGTCTCAAAAATCATTCATCACCTAAATCTCATGTGATTCCATTGTCACCCATTTTATAAAATTCGTATTTGAAGAAAAGTCCATTATAACACATATAAAATTATCTCCATTTAAATAAATAAATTAAATAGATATATAATTAATTTATCTCGAAAACATTCCCATTATAAATTCTATATATCTACATTCCATGTTTTTCAGCATCATGATACATGAAATGGTCTGAAATCATGATATTGTATGATTTATTTCAAGAGATTATTCATGTCTCCAATGCGAGTACTATCAACCCCCTAAACAATAATTATCTATCACTATCATCCAAACATATTCTAACCATTCCAATAAAATGAAAAAAATTATCATTATTATTATTCAATGTTATTACATTTTTGGAAAATACAATATCTATTTCTATAACATCCTTTTTTAAATTAAAACATCACTCATGTAATGTGATGACTATGATCTCCATTACCAAGTCATTTAAATTTGGACCAACACATTACATGGAGTTTTAAAATAATGTATTTAATGAATTAAAATTATATCCATTAAAATATTAAAATTCAATAAAATTTAACTATGAATACTTTTAATATTTATCGTGTTATTAATATAAAAACTTTTTCATTAAAAATAATGATACAATATGATCACTGATTTCATCTTCAAGAAACCTAGATAAAAATCGCTTCAAAGTAAAAATATAAAATATAAATAATTATATAAATTTCGGTATACTACAATATGTTTTCTACAAATGAATAAATTCGTATCAAAATAATATTGATCAATATTGAAATTTCCAAACGTGCCTCAAACAATGAAAATCACTAACATATGCTAATTAAAATTAATAACATCTAACTAAAAAATGAATAAAAATTTATTAAATTTATTTTTTAGATGTTATCATATATTTGAATAAGGATATAGAAAAAATTGATAGTATGCATATTTATATAATACATGAGGATAATAATCTTTTCTAGAGTATTTGACAAAAGGAAATAGTTTTATGTAAATATAATTTTTAAATTGAGATTATTATGAATGAATTTCAATTGAATAAAAAATTCATTTGAAAATTATCACTTAATCCCCATCCATTTTAAAATATTTTGAATATACATTGTTATTTTCTTTTTTCCTGTATTATTCTTTTCATGTGGAAAATAATTTAACAAATATTTTGATTGTTTGTGACCCAACCCCCCAAATTATATTTAGTTTTGAATCTTTCAACTTCACATCAATATTAATTTTATTATGACTTAAATATATTTATATTTGATATTTTTATTAATTATATTCATTATCTAATATGTGGAATTTAATTTCAAAAAATTTGGTGGGAATATTTTGACAATTTTTTCAGAAGGCATATTTCTGAAAATTATACCTTTTTAATGTGTTTTGTTTGAATAATTTCTTCCACCATTAAATACATTATTCATTATGAAAAATATATTAAATGTTTTTAAAATACCTTCCTAATTGATATAAAATTTCAATTAATCACAAAAATTTGGAATTTATTGTTATATTTCTTGTTGATTTATACAATTATCTAATAAGTCTGTTGTTTATCTATTTGAATATCATTTGGTTTTATTTATATATACGTTCTTATTATATCATACACCCTAAATCTATAAATGAATTGTAAAATGTTCAATGGATGATTCATTATGTCCTGTCTCTTTTCAATATCCTGATTAAGTTCATTTTTACTTTGTAATAATTTCATGTTCACTTTCTTCACATAATTTTATTCATATTTCTATAATGTGTGTAACTGGAATAATATATCCTTTCGATTTATTCAATAATGAGTGATACCTCTAGAAAAATATGGCGAGGCAAGAACATGTTTCCTAAACCATAATCATATGATAGGTAACCACATCATTCCGGTTCAACTATGTCATTTGTATTTGGAGCACAGATATAGGTCCACTATATTATGATCTGTATGTTTATTCATTCCACATTTATTTTTTTGTATTAATCATACTCTAATGTTTCATGTATTATTTTTTCATCATATCATTTATTAATTATTTTCGATACTTTTTTTTGAATTATCATGTAATTTTATGTTCATGGTCCTTCATTATATTCTCATACTGACATCCTTATATAATATTAACTTTTTGATTCAATTTTGATATCTATTATTTACCCTAACAAAACATATTAGATAACCCTTTCCTATTTTTCCTTTTACCATGTTCTGAAAAATATTATTCTTTAAAATATTCCTAAAGGATAAAATGAAAATATTATTTTAAGAGAGATATTAATGAAAATACATAGTAAGATTATTATATAGATAATTTCCAAAGAAACTAAAAAATTGTGGTTTATGGGGTGATTATTTATGAGATGAAATTAATATTCAATTAAAATATTTTAATATACATGTTTGTATGTTTGGGTTAACATAGTTTTTTTTAGATTTTCTTATAGTTATTTTCATGTATTATGAGGAAATAAAAAAGTCAAAGACTAATGAATAAGACTTTGTATAAGGAAACATCATAAAATTAATATAAATAAATTATTGTGTGGGTTACTTATGATGATATCCACATATTAATACTAAAAATTGGATTTCATATTCGTCAAATGTGTACTTGGTGGCAATAACCATTGAAAATGTTTGTTGGTTATTATGTTTATCTTCACTTAGTTTATAATAAGAGGACATAATTATACTCCTACTGTGACACTATTTGAGGATAAATATTGTTTAATACACATGAAAATTATAGATATTTATAAGGGATGCTAATATTTGTAGGCTAGAGAGCCCATTTTGAAAAAAAACACAAATATCCTATATTGATTCATAACAATTTATAAGAGAGTGTATATTCGTTATAAATGGGTAATTTCTTCTAATATTATTTTTTTCATACTGTTTCTATCATAATTTATGTATTCACATCCCCAACATTCCATTATTTATGAAATGAATAATGTGAGGAGAAACTATGTAAATAATGTATTTGATTATAAATGTGTTCATTCTCCAAGTTAGTAACAAAAGAATTAGAGGCCAGGATTAGAAATATTATTGCTATTCCAATGCAACACTCCAAAAAAATATATAATAACATGAACTATGTTGATATCAAAAATGAACAATGGATCGAGATAGTTGGTATCATGTCCATTATATATCCTTAACAACCCCTTTTAGTTGTTTTTACATCATCAAAATTGTTCAGAAATGGATTAATGTAATAAGGAAGATAAAATTTGTCTTTATTTCTATAAAAATGATAATAATATTATTTTTATTTTTAATATGTAAGGTGATCTAGAAAAATATGGGAATATTATTATGGATATTACTATAATGGATGAATATTTATCTATATAATTATAGGAGATCATGAAAATATTATTCCCTACTTATTATACTAGAAATCAATTTGTAATTTATAGAGAGAGAACTGAAAGCATTAAAACAAATATATAATGTATCCATTGGTATATATGAATAAAATATAGTGTGGCTTTTTGGTTAAACATATAGATTTATCCCAACAGATAAAAGAACATTGAGCACTTATTTAGTGGTTCAATACCAAGTCATTAAAAGGATTTAACTATTATATACAATTAAAAAATTGTAAATTTTTTTATATTTACCCTCATATTTTAAATGATGATAGTATAATCCCATTCATGTAATGGTACCAAAGATAAGAATATAAAACAATATTTTCATGAAAACTATAATGTAAAATAGAAAGGAAGGAAGAATGTTAATCATCATTTATATAGAAAATTTGGAAAACCCACATGGGGTAAACTCCTTCTAAGGGTTTATCATATGTTTTAAAAATGGAGAACCATGATATCAGTCAAATTATTTCCAAAAAGTACAAAAGTGGTTTTATAACTAAGGATAGCATGTGAAGACTCATCCAAATGCACCACCAAAAATATAATGATTCAATTTTCAGTTAAATAGTTATTACATAAACCAGAACTACTATCCGATAGTTAATAGTGACAATCAAGATCAACAACTTAAAATTGAATGAGAACTAGTTCAATAAAATTCTTTCATAACTACTCAAATATTTTAAAAAAATAAAATGTTTAAAGTTTCAGTTTCCATTCACTCTACAATACCTAATTATTTATTTCAAATTTTTCCTACAAATAACATTATATCTTGAAATTATATAAAAAATCAAATCATCACTCCCAATGATTTACTACCATGTTTTCCTTGAATAATTAGGATGGGGAACTATTATTAAATGAGGTATATAACATCTCATCAATAAATTTTGGTATAAAGTTTATTCGAACAAATCCTATAATTGTTTCTAAAGCAAAATTTGTCATTATATTATACCTTGATTAAAACTGTTTATATGGATCCCATATTATTTTTTAGGATAAATAGTTTATATTTAATATAAAAATCATACATATAATAATCTATTAGAGAAGGTGTTACTATATACCTATTTTGAAACTAAATCAATTATATGGTTCTTAATATCCTATAATTAATTTTATTTAACATAAATTATATATAAAAAAATCGTCATATGAAATATTCCAATTGTGTATATAATTTGTAATGTATTTTATGAAGAAATTCTAGAAATTTTCCTCGAAAATGATGTTAAATTTCCAACTGAACATTTACCTGGTTCTAATAATATAAAAAGAAATTGTTATAGAACGAAACAAAATAAATTTAACGTCTCGAAGATAAAAATAAAAGAAAAATTCATAACTTTTTATAAACATAAGTGTATCTTGATGGGGGTTACCCAATCTATTTCTTTATAAGAAGGATTAGTAGTTGTGTTATATTATTTTCTATAAAAGTAATAATAGGATCAATACCATATAAATATATCATTTTAAACATATTAGTTATGTTCATGTTGTCCTATCATGAGCTCAATATTTTGTGAAGATTTTCATTTGAAACAGATATAATTAATTAAGGAAAAAATATGAGATATACCAAACTCATCCTTTAAAAAATATATGGACGCTACTAATTTATAGTGATTCCATTACAATAGATAAATTCCACTAAAATATTCATGGATTTTATAAATATAGTCTTTAGATATCATAAATTATAAATTTTGATTTTCTTTATTGGTGATATTATCATATATTTTTATGGAATGAAATAGCACGAAAACCATTTCAGGATTGTTATAAAATCCATTGTAATTGAATATAGATATGCTATAACTAGAAACTATAAATTTTAGTAACATAAGGTACCTTATATTATGAAGAAATAAAAAGTGCTGGTAAATATGTATATCCTTCGAAGACAATGGTTATTGAAAAATTTCTCATACCAATAATTGTGACTAATATTTATTATTTTTTATTCTATATGTTTGTTATCGATTTTTTAATGAATATTTAATAAAGGATAATATATATATTGACGCATTTAAAATTGAAGGGTATTATGTTATTCTGATTAGCTGAATGTAATAAAAAATTTAAAGAGAATATGAAATGATTGTTCAAAAAACATATAATTCCATTATATTATAATGGAATACATTTTATAATATAAAATGAATCATAAAAAAAAGGTTTTCAGATTTATTTTCCTAAAAAATGAATTTTTTTTCATATGCATCAAATAAATTTAAATTACTTATTGAATTCTATAATACACATCACATGGATCAAATAGAGAATATATTTTCATTAATGATAAGGATGGATAATCTTTATGCTTAAAACATTGAAATAAAAATACTAATCAAAATATATAAATGTGTATATTCACAAAGAAATGGTATAACATGCATCAAAATAAATGATTTTATTCGTTAAAGGATTATGAATTATTGATACAATACAACTATAGAAGTGAAAAAAATAAAGGGGTCAAGATCTGGTAAATAAGGATAATGCTACCCTATCTATGGTAATGATAGTAATGTACTTAATAATCATGTATTTTCCAAAGACATTCAATCAAATCATAATGGATGGGATGAAATCCAATAATTCCAAATATAATTTTTAAAAAACCACCCATATGATGATAGGGGAGGAATATATGTAGGATATGAAGCAATATAATAACTTGGGGAAATTAGATAGATTAAACATTACAATTAAAGAAATATAATATTATTGAAATTTATAATTTTTCAATAAATACCATAATATAAAATGGATTTTTACATTATTCTTTTATAACCTCATTGTCTATAAATTCTAGATGAAAAAAATATTTGTATGGACCTCAAAAAGAATTTATTATGGGATAAAATGAATATAAATACTTGAGAGATTTTTTCTTTATTGATGGTATGTTAGTGAGCTTAATATAAAAAATATTAGTCTATGTAGACAATAAAACCTTTACCTCCAATGGCACGAAGGCCTTATTTGTTTATGGATTTTTATAATCCAACTTTCAAGGGGTGAGGTTGAACACATAAAAGTCATGTACATGTAAATATTACATGAACCATAGTCCTTAGAGGAATTCATTGCTAGTAGACTTCAATCATTACATAAAACCCATGCTACATACTTGTAACTGCTCCTCCCCATCCTTTTCATTGTGAAATCAGCTCTCCACCATTTCATGGTTGTTCAGCTAGGCTTTCCCCTGCATGAACAAGCTTGTACTAATGGAGGGTTAAAAACCCTCTCATTATTTCAATCTTTTTAGCTTCAGCAATGGTTAAAGAACCTTGATTATCCTCATTTTAGAGCTTGTTCCTTGTGTGTTGTCTTGTTTGCATGTGCACTAAAGGAAGCACAGAGTCTTTAAGGTGGCTAGAAGGCCATGCGGTGTCCCGAAGGCCTTACTGACCTGATATCCTAGGTGGCCCGAAGACCTTAAAGGTCTAAGGGACAAAATCAGAGGCATGATGGATGAAATGGGTTAATAGTCCTGGTTTCTACAGTTCCATACAGTACCAGCTACAACACCATCTATTACACTACTACAGTTACCACTACAATACATTTATAGTACCCACTACAATACCCTCTACAGTACTACTACATTACCCCCAGAAATTATTCCTCCATCAGGATTTGATCTGGGGTATCAATGATTCACTTAAGGAGTCCTCACCAACTGGGATGAGGTGCATGTGGAATGAAAACATTACCCAAAATGATATCAAAATGGAAGGAAAAAACCATTGTTTTGATAACAGGAATCTACCGATTATCTATTCTTTATAATGATATTTTGGTTTTTTTATCCCCTTATAATGTGAGAACATTTTATAGTTATTACATAGGATTTCCTACTTTACCAAAATTCTATAATATATATAAGTGATTTGGTAACGAAACATGGTGTGATAAATTAAATTATATTAGATAGGGATGTGTGGTTTCCGATCACAATTTTAAAATGACTTCAGTAGTTTTGAGAGATAATTATATTCATCATTACGATTTGTATTCCTTATATGGATGGTTAATATGATAGTACCATTTTAACTATAGTGAGAAAAGTTTGATAGTATTCTATTTTTATAAGGGAGGGTGTGATATTCACCCTCCCCTAGTAGATTTCACAAAAAATAGTTTCCAATATAGAATTAAAAACCTATAGAATGATGAACTATATTGGAAAAGGTGTATAATTCAAAAATGTTGTGAAGAAGTAAGGTAGTAATAGCCTTTGGTACCTTACCTCAGTTATTTTATTAAGGAAAATATTAATAAAGTTAAGAAGAACATTAGTGTTTCAAAAATTATATGGGAAATGATCCATGATAACCATCATTAATATTTTGAGTATTATATTGGGAATATGTTATTATTCTTAATATCAACATAGATGAATCCTATTTTATTTCTAAAGAATAAGATTTTAATCACTAGATACATTAGTGTTCTCTAAATACATGATCATGTGGGGATGAGATCATACCATATTTCACTTCCTCCTATCCATTCTCTAGTATAATATGTGTTACATGTATCAATTTTTTATAGATTACATAATCAATATATCACATGTAGTAAATGAGAGGTCAAACAATTTGAACCTGCTCTATCTTATGAGGAACTATTAATATAACTCCAAAATCATATATATTAATTACATAGAATAATGACTATTAATTTATATATTGTACAGTAAAGGAATAAAAAGTTTGAGGAAGTGACATGAGAACTATAATGTAATTGACATAAAAGTATCACCATCTATTTCCATTAATGAAATAAACACTATAGTGTAATCTTATTTTAAGGGCCAAAGAATATAATTACCTAATATGTTAAAAATTATTTTTTATTTAAATATATATTGTGTTATCAATATTTTTGAAAATTATATATAGTTACTGGACATATAAATATAGGCCATATAGATAATGGAAATATTGTCATAATATAAAAAAGAATCCAATATTTATACCACTATTATGAATGTTTTTCATAATGAATGAAAAATGAAACAAAAATATAATATTTAATTATGGTTTTTCATTATAATATTGTTACCTAAAGAATATTAATGAAATTTTAGAATTATATAATGTATTTAATATATTTTATGAAATATTTCAATATCAATACATTTATAAATTTTTTATGATATAAATAATTTGGTTAAACAATTTCTTTTTAATCCTATAAAATATAAAATTGTTTTTCTTAAATGAATTATATATGGAGATACTGTGCATATTTATTATAAAAAGCTAACTAATCAATGATAAAGAATAATTTCAATGAAATACAATTAACTTATATTTCAAAAAATAATAATTTTCATCATATACTTATTTAAAGATATTAAATAAGAATAAATTATCATTGTTTAGAAGAATATATATATTGTGTGATTGTGGGTACTATTACCATAAAACACACACACATCACACACCCATAGCCAAACATGAATTCCATACTGCCCTAAGGGGTAACCCATCCATAAAAATTTTCTCTATTTATTGTTTTCATATGGTTCATAGACCCACTACATTACTGTAGAATAAAACATCCATATTAAGACCTGCCCTTTTTTCAATGTGAACCACTACATTTCTATCACTGACTAGATTTCATGGCCATCTATCCAACTATCAATTCATATACTCCTTTATTTCCAGCATTTCTTCCATTGATGAGTCTCTCTCAGGCCCTATATCCATTCCACCTCCACTTGGCTCACACCCAAACCACTGATCATCATTTTACCGTATCAGTATGCCACTGTTTTCTATTCATAGTGATGTCAGCAACCATTGCAAACTTGCATCGGCAGCCAACTATATGAGAAACACCAACTAATTTTCCCCCCACCAACGTTCATCATGTCCATATCTGTGATCAGAAATAGATCCCCCTTCATGTGGAAGCTATCATCCCTCTAGAATCTTCCACCACAATGCCCAGGTCGGCTATTGAATCGCCAATCTTCCCTCACTAACCTCAACCAGGTTCCTACATTCATAATTCATAGCTACCAAATAGAAACCTCTGTATAGGGTGGTAGGGAATCAAGCCAATACTAGGATTTAGTACATAACTCAACAAAAACACTCATTCCATTTCATGAATACGTTTTAGAAGCATATATTTCTTAATGATATGTGTTATGCACACCTATATTAAAATAAATTTTTTTCAACACCATTATTATGACTAAAAATATTTGTTCATATTTTTAATAAAAATAATTTTTTTTATAATATAATTTAATTTTTAAAATGAATATAAGTAATAAATTTGTGTATTAGTTTGTATGGTAAAATAGTAATTTTCAAATAATTATTTATAAAAAACGTGTGTAATTTCAATACAAATAAATTAAGTTGATCTATATTAAATGACAACAGTAATATGATTTCTAACTATTATGAATAGTGTAATAACACTTATTTTGTTTTTATTTTAATTTATCCATTAATAAGAACTATTAATTTATACAAATATATTGTAATATAAAAAATATTTTCCTTTCCTATTTTTAGATTAAATAGTTAATAATTTCACATTTAGAAAATTTTTTAGATGAAATGGATTAAAACATAATATTTAGAACATAAAAAATTTATAATAGAGATCATATTGAATTTTCAATTCAAATCAATTAAAATGATAAAAAAATCATAATTTTAAATAAAGGTATAATGTAGTAACAAAATATGGATCAAATTTTAAAACATTTACATGATATGTGGACCTTATAAAATACCATTTTTATGTTGAAATTCTATAGCCACATTTTATTGCATCATCGCCTCTCAAAATCCTTAAAAATCCAAACTGTTCCCATCATTTCCCACTCTATAAAAAATGTTTCCAATTAAATATCTATTTTTTCATCAATAAAAGGTGGACAATTCACACCACATAAATCCAGAATTATATTTTTCTATTTTCTTATACATACACACATTTTTCATGTTTATCCTTCTGCGATTTTTGGTTTCACATATTTACAAGAAACTGCCCCATTTACACAATTTCAAAGATTCCTTTTAAGAGAAAACTCATGTCCTTTTCATGAGTATTATTCACTCCCCAACAATTTCCTCTCTATAATAAAAATCCAATCATACTGAAGACTTTTTGATATATAGAAATCAATATCATTGTTTTATAAAAATATGATTATATTAATGAAAAACTGTTCTAAATTTCCCTCTCCTTAATAGGGAAATGAAATAGTCACTCATGTTATGTGAGGATGGTCGCCTTCATAAATGAAATATTTCATTATTTATATTTCATTATCTAAGTGGTTATAAGAATTTATTAATAAATATAAATGATAAACATGACCTGATTACCATTTGAATTCCATTATTTAATGATTTCATATATATCAAATACCTCATTAATATTCATAATATTTTTACTATTCATTTCTCAAAAGAAGCTAATCATGGATTTCATCTTCTTAGTTATTAAGGTAAATTTTCCTCAAATAAAATCAGAATTTATTAAATGAACATATATAATATATTATAATAATAAAAATAATCTATTTATGTTGAAAATTGTACCATATAATATGGATTGATATCAATACACAAAGAATGTGATTAATAAGACAAATTAATGGAATCAGGTGATGAAAATAAACAATAAAAAACTAGTGAATGTTTAATTATTTATTATTATTAATTATGAATTTTTTTGTTAGTTAAGAATATGTTTCACAAATTTTTTATTAATATTTTTATTATTATTATATTGGAGGATAATTTTCTTTCTTATAAGATGGGACAAATGATTAGGGTTTCATTTCAATCTCTCTTTCTAATTGAAATTATTATGAATGAATTTCAATAAGTGAAAATTTTGTGTGAAATTATATCAAAAAACTACATACATTTTTGTATCATTTTATTCTATTATTTTCCAAATCCGCCAAAAATTCCATTTTTAGTGGTAAATAAAAATCACAATGTGTTTCTTATGTCTGAAACTAACACCATGTATTTTTTTGGTTGGGAATATTTTAATCTTATTTATATATTCATTGGTTGATTTTACATATAAATTATCTGTTATTAAGTAGTAGATAATCATCCTTTTCCACTATTATTTATTTAATAAAAATGGAATTTGATGGAATCATTTAACATTTACCACATACAAAACATTTAAAAAAGGTATATCTTTTCAATGATTTCAGTGTGAATACATGGTTATGTTATAAAAAATACATTCTTTAAAATATATCATTCATTTTTTCATGTTGATTTCAAAATATTATAAATTCAAAATGATTTGGAAATTTATTGGTTTCTTTTTTCTATTTTTCCAATAGATTTCTCCAATAATAAAGAAAAACTTTTTTCCTCTATGATAATATCCTTTGATATTCATTATAGATATTTTCTAATCATTCCATCAAATTTATATTTCTAGGTGGATAGTTAAATTTTAATGGAAAATTTCATGAGACCAATATCACTTCTATATTTTATGAATTTTATGTTCAGAATATGATTTTTTTTCATCTTTTCTTAGAGAAAATAAGATTGTACTTTATTATGTTATGTGTTAAATAGTAATTATATATCATTTCAATTAATTGGTGAATTTTAATATCTCTTGATATAATTATGGGATGATAAATCAGGATTAGTTAAAAACTATTTCATTAGAGTAATGAATGTGATTTGTTGAATAATATATTATGGGATGAAATAATGTGAATTATAATCCAATATGTTATTATTTCTATTATTTTTATTGTTCCAAGTTCATTTATTTTTCATCATTCTCATGTAAGGATTTTTCAATCCTTATGTTATGGAAGGATCCTTGACTCCTTTTTTATGATCCGTATTTATCATGTTAGGACATTCTAATGATATATTCAAGGACCTTGAATATGTTTATATACCCATATTAATATCTTATTATGATTTATGAATATCGTTTTTACCCATATTATTTATCCTTATTGACTAACATATCTCACATTTTTCTATATTAAATTCCATAGGTTAAAAAAAATTTATTATGCATGATGTGTCTAAATGATAGAATATACAAACACATTTATATGATATGTTTAATTTTTTCTATAATAAGATGATTATGTATCTAATAACAAATGAAATTAAATATTTGGGTCCTATATTGTGATTAATTTTGAGATGATCTGAATATTGTTGTCAAATAAAATATTATGAATTTATTTTTTTCTAGGGTTCTGAATCAAACAACTTCCCAAGACCAACAACGGTAACAATTTCTTATCGGTTTTAGTGGAATGAATTATGATATAGTCATAGGTTATTTTCATTTGATGGTATTTCGTTATTAATGAACAAGATTTAGTATACTTAAATGAAGTGGTATAATTATAAGGAGGTCCTAAATTAATTAAAAATGTTCATTATCAAGGGGTAAAGATGATTTCGAAATGATCCCTATATTAAAAATTGCATATATATTGGGACATGAAAATGTATTATAATCAGTAAATTTATTTTCAATTAAAATGTGTGATAAATATATATGAATATATATAAAATTCATGTTTAATGGACTTTCAAGGTGGTTGGAACGAATATCGTTATCTGGAGGAGTTCTCAAAGAATAAAACATTCCACTCATGTATTCATTTGGAAAAGTATGTGTCTTTGAATGGGAATAAATCTAAAACTCCAATATTAATTTATAAAGATAGAGATAGGATGTTACTAGGAACTAATATTTTATAAGAAATGACAGATAAGTTGTAAAACTATTATGAATATATTAACTCTCAAATAATTATATAGATTTTATATTTAGAAATCCATTGACATAATCTATAGATTGGGTTTAATGGAGATATAATTCATTAGATTTCACAGATGATAATAATTATGTGACTTGGGATGACGGGAAAATTATCCCAAGACACAGTGGTCCCATTGAGTCAATTAAATACTAAGGACCATAGCATATACCTTTTTACTCCGACTAAACCTGAGATATGTGAATTATATGTTCCATGGATCCCTTTTTGGAGAATTATATACCATATCAATGATATATAATGAAAAATATTGAGTATAATACTATAACATGATCTATGATATTAGGAACATTCTTTGGAAATTTTTGATCATATAGATAAATTAATATAAAACAAAACCACCCATCCAAATAACTAGTATATAAAATACACTGTGTGATAATTATATGAGGGAACTCATAAATGTAGCGAGACAATGGTGAATTAATTTTTTAATAGGAGAACATAATATAATAAATTCATATTACAAATTTACCATTAAATAAATTCTAATATATTTTGAAACATGAAACAAAAAACTAATATGAATAATTCATTTCACTATTAATGTGGAATGTTACAATCAAGTTAAACGTAATATATTAAATATCATAAAAATGAAATTGAATTCGGAAACATAAATGAAAATTAAAAATATTCCAACAATAATATTTCAGGATGTAAATATTAATCATCATGTTATCAAATTAACAATATGCCACTATTCTTTTGGAAAAAATAAAATAATGTTAAAAATTTAATGAAAATAATAAGAATAATTTTATAAAATAGGATAAATTATTTTATATTGTTTTGAAGATATATAAATATACACTTATATGATCTTAATATTTTTTTATGGTAAATGGTCATATATGGTTGTTGGGAATATATTTTAATTGATAATATAAATATGTTTTCGAGGTACATATTTTAGATAAAATAGTAAATAATGAGACATTTTGGAATATTATATAAAATAATACTTTTGATTTTAAATTAATATAATCATGGAAATTTTCAATATGAATTTATTCATTCATATGGTGGTCTTAAATTAATGTAATAATATTTCTGAATATTTTTTTCATGGGGTAATTTATTGATTTATTAAAATTCTTTGTTAATGAATTTAATTTCAAGATTAACTATTTTTATATGTAAAATGATGTATGTTATATGTATGGTGTGTTTTGGGGTTATTTTACTCCTTAAAATACGAATTCATTTGATATCCAAACACGACTTCAGTCGTAAATAACCACATTTCTCTTTCCAGATAGTCAAAGATGTCTTATTGGGAATAATCATATAATTATCTGAAAACTCAAGAGATCGTATCATTATTTCACTAAACAGAATATATCATTTGATTATCAAAAATAATTTTAATTCAAAAAAAGTTAATTTTCATTTAATGAAAGAGAGATAAATGCGAATAATAAGAAATTGAGGAGGATTAAAGTACTAGAGACCATTAGAATTTCCATGGGTGTGGTAATTAAAGTCTATAATGGGGGATAAATGTAACACCCCGACCCGAGAAGCCAAGAGTTTGTGTATTATTATAATACATTGGAATGATTAAAAAGAATCAAGTCCCGAAGGACTAATCAGTTTAGATGACTTGGAAAATAGATTACATAGATAAACATTACCTTATAAATTCCAAAATAAAATTTATCAGAGATAGTTCATTTAGAATTCCATTATTCAATATATATTAACCCTGCATATCAATAATAATACAATTTTTAGAATCCTGGGAAATTAAAACATTATAATGGGGTGAGATAAAAAGCTCAGTAAGATTAAGCTATAAAACAGAAGAAAACATAAACATTAAGCATGGTGATTAATTGAAAACAAATTCCATTACAAATAATAAAAATGAACACATTATGGAAGTAATATAAGATAAGTAAATAATGCCATAATAAAACATAATCATGTGTATTCTACTAGTTGAATAACCACATGAACCATAAATATTATTTTTATAATGAGGGAATGTATAATGTGGGACATTCTGAAACATTTTTTCAAATACTCGGTCAAGCTGTCTAGAAATTATTAAGCCCTCGGCCAAAACCATTTATCATATTGGGAAAGGCCTCGGAGAATTCCACATCTAACTGTCTCATGAAAACTACTGATGCGCTGAGAAGCTATAGCGGGATCCAACATTCACTTACTAAGTCCAATACATTTCTCATATGAAAAGGTAGAAACATAACATAAACATTCGTATTATAAATAGCAAAAAAATGTCAATACTTTACCCATTAACCTTGAAAGGTATAAAAATAACACATCCACAATCAAACATATCACAAAACCTCCAATACTCTATGGAATAGTTGTATAATAAATCACCCATCATTAAGAAAAAATATACTGTAAAGGATGATGACATAGTTGAAAATGATCCTTAAAAGTATTTGAGAGAAATATCCCATTTTCATTAAAATAATTTAAAATTCACATAATTTATAAAATAATTCATTTAAATGATAGTTTTTAATCTATGTGTCCCATATCACTTTGATACTTTTGAAAGGAATTATCATCTTAAAACAGTCATGTCCATATAAATAAATCCTTAATACCATTTTAAAAATGTAGACATTAATGAGAAATGTTTAGATAAATAGATCCTTAAAAAATTTAAAATAATGTGTTATTAATAATTTTTCTTAAAAATATTTCCATTGATAGATCTTTTATAAAACATGGATATGGATAATAAATATGTCCTTGTAGATATTTATGTAAAAAAACCTCCAATAATAACGAGATTGTGAAATTAACCCTTACCTTGCACATTCCATTGGTGAAGGGTACGTTTAACCTCCTATATAATGAGAATAGTTTGTTATTAAATAATAAAATAACCATATTAATATTTATTGTATCATAAATTATTCATTTATAACTTTATACTACACATTTAAAAATTATTTCCATTTAAAATTATCATTTTCAGGTAATAATAGCTTTCTTTATCATACGTGTTTTAACTTGTAATTCTTGATTGTATCATATAGATCAAGAATTAAATACTTCAAAAATATAACACATTATGTATAAATCATACATATTTATAATATAAATATGTATAATAGATAGATATATGAAATGAAAAATAACGTTTATGGAGACAGTAGGTCGTGCGTATGCATAAACGATGTTTCCGTTTCTATATGTTATTGAATGGATGTAAGTGAATAAAATATATTTAAGTACATATATATATATCTCTATTATTTAGAATTATTATTTCATATAATACATACTTATTAATAATATATATTTTCATAATCATCATTTAATGGTGAATGTGGAAATGAATTTCATCACATCATGGAGACAACAATCCGAACGTACGCCCGAGTGACTATAACATTAAATTGATGGTGAAATATTATGTAATTAGATGGTATATGATATACACATAATAATTAACATGTAATGTTTATTATTTTCAATAATTATACTCATTATTATAGCCATCCTGATATTGAAGTGACTGAATAACAAACTACACCACGATGTTGAGACGGTAAGCCCTACGTACGCATGTATGGTGAATTTGTCATTTATAGGTTGGATAAAATAATTAATATGGATATGAAATATTTATAATAACACCACAATATATAGGAGAAACTAGAGTTATTATTTTGGTAATGAAACAACAAATAAAGAGGAAGTTGAAGAAGAAATGAACTCGAAAAGGGTAGGTGAAATTATAACCTCGTTTTCAAGTAATTCATTTGGAGTTGATCAAAAGGGATCATTAGGTTGGGTTTCTGATCAATGTAAGGAATTAGGGTTGATGTGAGGGATGTTTTGAGGATATTTGGGCTAGGTATGGCCGAACCCAATGGATTTGTTGGTGTGATTTTGAGAGAAGGGGATGTGCCCATTTATAAGAGGGGTGATGGTCACTTTAGGAAAAGATTAAAATATTAATTTATTATACAACCATATTCGGGTTATAATGAATCCAACTGAATAAATGTCAAGAATTTGGTGGTTATAGGTCGAACTAATCTCAACCAATAGTTTTTAGAAAAGTTTAGGTCAACATTTTCACCTTATCTTTTAAATTTAACTTTTAGTTTAATAGTTTAACTTTTACTGTGTCTTCTTGTATTCTTACAGTATATAGTAAATAAACTTACTCAAAACTTTTAAAAGAACTTAAAGTGGTTCATTAATGACATATATAATTTTATTTAAGCCCTTCCCATGAGCCTATTATTTTTAGGAATATTATATCATCCAATAATATAGTATTTGTTTTAAAAATTAATTTATTCCAATTTTGGCACTATTTGTTATTTTGTTTTTGTGGAAGTCATAACAACCATATCACTTCTAAAAAATTTATCTAATCAAACCTAACATTTCATAATAACCTAGAGAATTCACGTATGGCATAAAAACTTTTAAATTCTATTTATTTTAATATTTATAATATAAACTATTTTAATATTTCATTAAGAAGATAATGTCTCCATCATCATTGTGTCATAAATTAATTTAATCATTTAATCTTTAAAAATTATAAATAAAATACCATGATGTATCAAATATTTGGAGCTTTATAATTAATATTTATATTCTAATTTATCTTATTTATAACTCTATAAAGAAAATGGTTTTATTAATAAACATTGAATTTAACACTTTTAACTATTCATTAAATTAAATAATAATAAATGTCCTAATCTAATCCATGTGAACCTAAAGGATATTATTTTATTACTATGGTTTTTTTTCATAGAATTACACTTACCCAATATAATTAGTACATGTGTTAGGGTAATTATAATATCATTTTAACCATTAATTACATTATTTACTTTTAACTTTGGTAAATAAAAGTCAAAAGTTACTATTCACCAAAAATTATTTAAATTTTATTAAACCATTTATTTATTATTTTTATCAATCATTTCTCTATGATTTTTGAAACTCAACTCATAGAAGTGGAAAAATCATGTTTTATGAAAATTTGCAAATGCATATAGAAGATGGGTAAAAGACGGTAAATAGTTCAATAAAAATTTATATATGTAATATTATTATAGAATGAATCAAATGAATTACATTGATTATATATAGTTATTATATATCTATTTTGTGTTAAAATAAATTTTAAAAAATAAATAATTATTTAAATAAAAAGTCAGTTTTAAACAACAACTCATTGTTTTTCACTATTCATCAAAAATTGAATGTTTTGAGAAAAATATCAAATATACACCCTATCATAATCTTGATATTCCAAATTCAAAAATGAACTACATTTTACCAAATTAAAAACATAAAAGTTTCATTAATAGTTTTAAAATTAATTTCCATTGTCAAAAACAAAATGTGGGTTTTTAAAAAGTTAAAATTATCATAAGATTGACTTGTTTTTATGTCAAATTTAAATTGGAAATTACTTATGATGACCTACATTGTATGGAATGATAAAAATATATTCTAATTATACTTAATGACCTTTCAAATGAATAATTTATCATGATAAATTATTTTGATTAAAAAATTTGTTTTCAATTAAAACATAGTATTTTTCCTCATTCAACAAAATACTTAAGTTATCAGAAAATTACCAAAAACTTATCCAAACAAAATTTTTATGTCCTACATTTAATGAAGAATTTAATTTTACTCAATTGAAAATATAAATGTTTCAATTATTGGATTTAAAAAAGGTTCTCCATTTAAATGTGATACATTTTCATTTATTTAAAAATAATTTTTTTACGTGAAAAATTAATATATTCTTATATTATGACTAAAAAACACATAATATGGATTATAAAATTATATGGAGTATATAAAATTCAAAATTCATTTAATACTATTCATAACCACTTTTGAAAGGCTAGTTTGGTAAGTCGTGGTGCATTCGAACTCAGTGTTGTGGGTAGCGCAAATTATTGAATTACTTTGAAGGTATAACCTAATATGAAATCATGGGGTGTTACATTATCCCCTCCTTCAATAAATTGCTTACACGAAATTTGAAATTTTTCTTTGAAAATAAAATTTTAAAAATAGAAAAATACCTTTTGTGGAAAACCGACATCAGAAATAGGGTTAAAAAAATTTAGTCTTAATAAGTGGGAAAGGGAAATAAAAGAATCACCACCAAATTTTGATATCTATTTGGAGAAAATTTGTGGCAATTATAGAAAAATAATTAGATAGAAAAAGTAAATATTTTTATGGAGTGATTGAGGTCATCAATCACATACAAGTGTAAATTTAAGGGCCTCAAAGCCATCAATCTATGATGATTTAAAATATCATCATTTAAAAAAAACATAAGGTACTAGGATAACACATTTTTGGTTTTATGATCCCTTCAATAGAGTTTAAGAATTAATTTATTCATATAGAAGAGGAAAAAATATACTTCAGAAGTATAGTTACATCATTAAGCTAATTTATACCACAAACTCATCATTCACTCTAAATGATAATAAAATTCAAAAATATTTAATTTATCCTAATCATATAGGGTTACAAAAACAATTTTTGTCTAATTCATTTTTCAGACTATTTAAAAAAACTACATTATTCAAACCAGGACATCAAGTAGGCCATTGGTAGGTGATGCACCCTTGTCAGCTTTCGGTTGCTGGATCAAGTCTCGCGGCCTTACCAGACATGACTGGCTATCGACCGACCTATGGGATGTTCGTCTTATGAAAATTCAAAAATAATCTTTAGAAATTCATTAACCATAATAATAGTATCCAATTTAAAACATAATCCATTCCAAACTTAAAACTAATCCAAAATAATTATGTTCAAATTATCATTCCAAAATTTATATGGAAGGTAAACATAATAATGATTAATTTTTCTATGTAATAACATGTGAATACCTTCATCATGTATTATTTTAAAACACAGTAACACACAAAATTACCATAAACCCATATTTATTATATCCATTCTCTCTTATTCCTTTTTAGAATACTGGATATACTCCTTCTATCTAAAAATGTTGTACACTCCAATAATGATGGAACATACAAATCATTAACCAGTTTCAAGGTAATAAAAAATATCTAATATAATTTATCCAAATCAATCACATTTTATTAAAAAAATCACTACCTCAGTATCTAATCCATATTAAGGATTCTATTTCTCTCGACCATATATTTTCCAAAACCATTAACCAGCTATTGAGTCACTTTTCATTGTCCACATGATCTCATGTCCTTAATGAAATATTACTACAGTACGAGCCTTATATAGTATATAATTCTTATAACATTTACCTCATTAATGCAATAATCAAATGACACAATACATTAATAACAACATAAAAACTATAATCATTCCTCATCATCTTCGGTGGTATCATAAGATGATTATTATCTAATAGCCGTATTTGGGGAATACTCTGAGGATTTAGACATTGATTTCTGTAGTGTCCCAACTCCTTGTAGATGATGCATTGTACATTTGAAACCTTTTTCTTACCGTTTCAACCACATACTTGGTGTCCTTTTTCTCTACACTTATAAAAAACTACAATTATCTTTATGCATTTACCAAGGTGATTTTTTACACAGTTATCACATATGAGAAAAATACTCCTTCCCCTCTTCCCTTTATCCATCTTTCTCTCTTCCATCCTTTTCTTCTCTTTCTTCCCACCAAAGACATCAGACTCAAATAATTATTTAATTAACTAATTAACACATGATACTATTTCTACATATGATTAGAATTAATGGAAGAATATTTACATTCTAAATGTTGGCTTAATACCATGAATGATATAATCCTTCATAATCTTTCGATCATGCATATTGCTGGAATTCCCATTCCTTCTACTAGGTGTCATTTATAAACAATGGAATATAGCAGATTTGTTTATGAATCACAATACATAATTCAAACATGTAAAATACATAATGTAAATTGAAAATATTATTCATATAGTCTATAATCATAAAATGTTTTCTTTAAGGATGTGTTCACTCCTAAATATTTCATAATTGTTTTTATAGAAAATGTGAATTATAATAAGGAAATCCCCCAGGAGTGTCATATACAAGAGTGCTTCAAGGCTCATTTATGTTTACCAAGATACCATGGGTGAAGCATGAAACTCCTTTTTTGAGTTTTCATTCCTAGGTACATCTGTGCTACAACTGCCTCTACCTGCTCGTATCTAGGTAGGGAAGTATTTCATGAAAAATACACAAAATATCTACATTATCATAATTCTTGGATGTTCTTCTATAATAATCCTCAAATTCTATCTTATGGTAATGTTCTCTTATCAGAGTTTATCTCAATCTAGTATCTATGGTTTGTACTAAACATCCAATGATACCAACATTAATGCCCTGACCCCAGAAGCCCAGAGTCGGTGCATTATTTAAATACATTGGCATGATTTCAAGTAATCAATTCCCGATGGACCGATTAGTTTTGCAGTCTTGGAAAATATATTACATAAATTGACATTACAATACAATATCAAAAATAAAATATATCATTGATAGTTCTGTTATAATTCCATTATTCCCTTTAGCTTAACCATGTATATCAATCAAAACAAACTTCTTAGAATCTTGGGAAAATAAAACATAAAAAAGGGGTGATCTAAAATCCCAATAAGAGTAAGGAACATAGCGTAAGATAACATAAAAATTAGGCATGGTGAATAATTGTAAACACATGCTATTACAAATAATAAATGTGAACACATTATGGCAAGAATATGAGTTGAGTAAACAATTCCATAATAAAACATAATCATATGTATTCTACTAGTCGAATAACCACATGAACCATCAACAGTATTTTCCTAATGAGGTAATGTATAGTGTGGGACATTCTTAAAAATCTTTTCAAGGACTCGGCCAATTCATATAAAAATGCTTAAGGCCTCGGACAAAACAATCTATCAAATTTGGAAAGGCCTCAGACAATTCCATGTCTAATTTTTTTATGAGACCTATGGATGCACCGAAGAGCTATAGTGGGCTCAACCCGTCACTTAATAAGTCTAATACATTCTACATTTGAGACGGATGAACCATAACATAAACATTATTATTTAAACTAGCATATGAAATGTCAATATTTTTTACATAAATCATGAATGGTATAAAAATAACACTTCCATAGTAAAACATTTTACAAAACATTCAATAAAATATGGATGATTTTTACAATAAATCATCCATGATCAAGAATAATTTCCTTAAAAAATGTTGACATAGTTGAAAATGATTAGTAAAAATCATTGAAAGAAATATCCCTTTTTCATGATATAATATAAAAGTCACAAAATTTATTAAGGAATTAATTTAAAAAATTGTTTTGAATCAATGTGTCCCATATCACTTTGAAACTTTTTAAATGATTCAACATTTTAAAACATTCACGTCTATATAATTAAATCCATAAAACCATTTAAAAACATGGACATTAATGAGAAATGATTAGATTAATAAATATTTAAAACAATTAAAATACTGTTTTTTAAAGATTACATTATAAATAATCCCTTTGAAAACTCTGTTATGAATCATGGACATGGATAATAAATATTCTCAAGTAGATACAAACATAAAAACAACCACGTATAATAACGAGACTGTGAAATTTACCTTTACCTTTCACATTACTTGGGTCGACGGTATGTTAAACCTTTTGTATAATGACCATAAAATGTTATTAAATTTTACCAAACCCATATTTATATATATTATATCTTAAATTAATTATTTATGTTATTATACTTCCCATTTAATAATTATTTCCATGTTAAATTAACATTTTCATGTAATAATCACTTTCTGTATAGCACGTGTTTTAACATGTTATTCTTGATCATGTCATTTAGATCATGATTTACATACATCCATAATATAACACATGATATATATATATCTTATATATTTGGAATGTAAATATTTCTAAAAGATAGATATATTAAATGGAAAACACCGTTTATGGAGATAGTAGGTCATACGTATGCATAAACGATGTTTTCGTATTCATAACGTATTTAATGGAAGTTAGTGAATAAAATATATGTAAGTGCATAAATACATATATATATAAATATATTAATTAGAATTATTATGTCATATATTAAATAATTATTAATAATATATGTTTTCATAATCATCATTGAATGGTGAATGTGGAAATTAATCTCATCGTGTCATGGAGACGGTAATCCGTACGTACGCACGAGCGAAAATATCATTATATTGATGGTGAAATCATAATCCATTGGATGGTATATCATATATATATATAGAATACGTAACATTTTATATTTATTATTTACATCAGTAATACTCATTTTTATACGCATCCAAATAATGAAGTGTTTGAATAACAAACTACACCACGATATAGTGACGGTAATTTGTACGTACTCATGTATGGTGACTTTGTCATTTATAGGATGTATAGAATAAAAAATATGGTTATACCATATTTATAATAACATCAAAGTATTTAGGAGGTACTGGAGTTATTATTTTGTTATGGAAACAACCAAGAAAGAGGAAGTGGAAGAAAAAAATAACATGAAAGAGGGTGGTGAAATTATTACCTCTTCTTATGGTGACTTTGTTTGAGTTGATCAAAACGGATCTTTAGGCTAGAATTCTGATCATAATAAGGAATATAGGATTATGTGAGGGATTTTGGAAGGATATTTTATCAGGGGTTGGCCGATACAAATGTCTTTGGTGGTGTGATTTTGAGAGAAGGGGAAGTTCCTTTTTATTTGAGTCGTGAGGGTCACTTTAGGAAAATACAAAAATTGTAATTTATTATGCTATCATATTCAGTTTATAATGACTCAAAATGAATTTATTTCGAGACATAGGTGGTTATGGGTATTAATCATATCAAACAATATGTTTTATACAAGTTTAGGTTACCTTTGTAACCTTATCTTTTAGATTTAACTCTTAGATAAATAGTTTAACTTTTACCGTGTCTACTTGTATATTTACACTATATGGTTAATAAATGTATTCTAAACTTCTAAGAGATCCTGAAGAGGGTTTTTAATGACATATAATATATTATATAACCATTTTGTCCAAAAAAAATATTTTTAGGAATATTATATCAACCAATAAGGTAGTATTTTTAAAAAAATTAATTTATGTCAATTTTGACAATATTTGGTATTTTGTTTTTGTGAAAGTCATAACAACCTTATAACTTCAAATAAAATTATCTAATCTACCCTAACATGTCATGTTAACCTAGGAATTTCTTGGATGGCGTCAAAACATTTAAATTATATTTATATAAATTAATACAATATAAACTATTTTAATATTTTAATAAAAAGGTAATTACTGCATCATCATTGTGTCATAAATAAATTTAATTACATAATCTCTCAAAATTATAAATAAAATAACATGATTTATTAAATATTTTTATCATTCTACTGAATATTTATATATTAATTTATCTTATGTATAACCCTATATTAAAAATGGGTTTTTTAATAATATTTGAATTTAACACTTTTAACTCTTCTTTAAATAAAATAATAATAAATTTCTTAATCTAATCCTTGTGGTCCTAAAGGACCATATATTATTTATAAGGTTGTTTTTTGTGGAATAAACATATCAAATTGAATTATGACATGTGTTAGTGTAATTATAATATCATTTTTACCATTAATTACCCTATTTACTTTTAACTGTGGTAAATAAAAGTCAAAAGTTACTATTCACCAAAAATTATATTCTTCTTATTTAACAAAATTTTAAATAATTATATCAAGTATGTCTCTCATATTCTTGAAATTCAACATAAAGAAGTAGTAAAATTATGTTTTATGCAAATATTCAAATGCTCATAGAAGGTGGGTAAAAGACGGTAAAAAATTCAATAAAACATTATACATCTAATTTTATTATATAATTAATCAGATGAATTAATTTAAAATTAAATGGGAATTATATATATTTTTTGAAATAAAATTAATTTAAATAAAATAAATATTTATTAAAATAAAAAATCGCTTTTAAACAATAATGTAGTGTTTTTCATTATTCATAAAAAATTTAATGTTTTCAGAACAATAACAATAATTATACCTAAGATAATTTTAATATTTAAATTTGTAAAATGAATAATAATTTTCCAAATTAAAATCTTAAAATTTGCATTAATTAATTTAAAATTAATTCTTGTTGTCAAAACCAAAAAACAGGTTTTTAAAAAGTAAAAACTATCAAAAGAATAACATGTGTTTATGTCAAATTTAAATGTGAAATTATTTATAATGAACTAAATTGCATTAAATGATAAATTTATAATATAATTATTCTTCAAAACCATTCAACTGCATAATATAACACTATAAATTTTATCAATTAAAAAAGTTTTTTCAATAAAAACATTTTATTTTCATTGTTCATCAAAATATCAAAGTTATCAGAAAAGTAAAAAAATTATCCAAACTAAACATTTATGTCCTTATTCTAAATAATATTTTAATATCACTCAATTTAACATATAAAAGTATCAAATATTAGATTTAAAAAGGGTTCTCCAAAAAAATGCTGTAACATTTCATTTTTTATAAATTCTTCTTTTATCATAAAAAATTAAGATTTTTTTATATTATGTCTATGAAATAAATAAAATGGATTTAAAATTATATGGAATATATAAAATTAAAAATTCAATTAATACTATTCATAACTGCTTTTGAACGTCTAGTTTGGTAAGCCATGTTGCGTTCGAACTCAGTGTTGCATGTAGCACAAGTTATTGAATTACTTTGAAGATATAACCTACTATGAAATCACGGGGTGTTACAATAAAAATATATAAAAATAAATAAGAGGCTCAAACTAACTGTTGTTCGATTAATAAAAGGTATAAAAATATTTCTTCATGAACAATATGTAGAATTTCAGCTTTGAGATAGAGAATGGTCCATGATATTCATACAAGACCACATCATTACATCTAATTCAACCAAGGATATTTGTATGTTTTTACATATATAATGATAAATAATTGTAAAAATTTCCATCACATAATCTTTTATTCAGGATCCCACTCCCTAGAGGAATGACACATAATGGATGACTAATCCTTTACAATTAGAAGAAAGGCATCTTCCATGCATAATTCTATGTAGAGATTACCAGTAAGAATTGAGTTCTATCCCAAATCTTGTAGTGGACTATTATGACCAAAAAAACATTAATGTATAAAAATCATTAAATTCCAATCCAAACTATATAAAAAAATATAACCCTGGTATGTGTTGGAGAACATCCTTCTTACATAATGTACTTTGGTAGGAGAAAAAAAGTTATGATATTTTAAATATTCCTTATTGGGATTCATTATTAGGTGTCACATATAAATTTGGGGGCCCCATAACACTAATCATAAAAAAGTGATAACGATACTACATCCTTATATTTTTATCTCTAAATCATGATGAATGTTGAATCTTAAATCATGAATGTTTTGAATGGGTGAATATTTTTGATTAATTTATCTATGTAATAACCATATATAGTGAACCAAATTGTCCTGAAGAAGTACTTTTAGTGGATATTTTAAACTATCATTATCAAAATATTAACTTTTAGAGACAATCTAAATTGCATGTTTCTATACTTCTTCATCTACCAGAATAACATAGTTATAATGTTGTTAAACCAAAAACAAATCTTAATATGATTATAGTCACACTAATGTTTAATATTGGTAATTAGAGGCTGTTATAACCACCCATACTTTACATACATTGTTATTACATCCGAATTGAAGAATTTTTATTACAACATATAAAAAACCATGAAAGGACCGTATAGGTATATTGTCTTCAGAAACAGGGAAACATAAACAACTGGTTCATAAATCATCTACACTGTCTCCCTATTAGTTATCATATCTACAGTCCCCTTTGAAATATCATACTTAATAACCTTCTTTCTAACCTGGGTAAAAGAAGAAATACACAAGGGTGAGCTCAAATGCTCAGTAAGGGTAAACAAATGAAATATCAATCACATCATATTCATAAGAACATATCATTTTGGAAATCTTAACCTACAAAAGAGATCATAATTTCATAACATGGGATAAATCATAGTAGTGAAATGAAATCCCAATCATCAAAACATACAACACGAACCTTTGACGCGTACACACATAATCATAGAGAATCATTTCTTAGTAGTCAAGACTCATTTCCATGACTATCTTGGAAAACAAAGTCCATTTCTGAACCGAGTTCACTCCTTGTTTCAGTCCTGTATCACTGAAACTGATTAACCTACCATTCCATCCCTGTCTATCTCATGATATATAAATCTTTACCAATTGTATTTTAGGGAGTTATAGGTCCCACCCATCTCATAATTAAACCATTCTTATGTGTGCCACAAGATCATAAATCATACATCATAGCATAACCCATGTAATAAAAATGGGATTCTTAAACATCCATCAATCATAACATAATCCATATAAGATAAAAGGACATCCTAAATATAATTCCATCTTAACATAATAAAATCACTGTAAAAATAGTGATAGAAACAGAACCCTATATTATCTTAGATGGAAAATAATTTTGATAAAACACATGAACTCCATTCTTTTGGAAAATATCCTTTCCACTTCAAAAACATTTTTCCTTTCTTAACATGTCGTAGATTTTAAAAATAAAATAAGTTAAATTAAAATAAACATAAAATCTTGTAAAGGAGGATTTATGGAATTAATGTTCTAAACATCCATTCATGTCGTATAAGTTTAAGAAAAACATTCTTCTCGTACTTTGGCCAGAAGAGTCAAAAAAAGTACCTCGTACTAAAAACGACAATAGATTATTTTAATATCTTTTACTAAAAACATACCAATGGGTAAAATTGGATTTAAACAATTGTAGTAGGATAGAAATAATATTACATATTGAGGTAACATGGATGTGGATGATAAATATTCCCCAGTAAATTCTGAATTATAAAAAATCTCGTAGAAAAATTGAGATTGCAAGATTTTCCATTAACTTAGGTCTGATTTGCTTCATACATGTCCAAACCTAATGTATAATGATTTAAATAATGATATTGACTTATTCCAGAATCTTAATTTTTGATATCATATATGTTCATATTCTTTTTTTCTTATTAGTAATATTTCATTTCTACTTGTTATTCGGGTGTCTATTGCTTTTTGTTCCTATGCATTTTTTTAGAATAAATTCTTATTCTTCTTTTTAGGTTATAGATACCTCATTTCCAGAATGGTATTAGTGTAATATATATCATATTTATTCATTCAATTCATTTATTTAATCATTATTCAATGAATATCATGTAGAACAAGACACATCACATCATGGAGATGGTAGGCCGTACATATGCACGAGCGATGATACCGTTCTCATGATCGTGGATTTGTATTGATGTGTATGTCTACTATTTATGAATAAATATCACTTTGAAATAATCATATATAGTTTTTGTTTACACCATTATACCCATCCAAGTATGGTGGTGGTGGAAAATAGATTACACAACAGCGTGAAGATGGTATTCCGTAAGCACGAGCGCGCGGTGATTTTATATTCCGTAGGATTGATAGAAAGTGAAATAGGGTTCTTTAATTTTTATAATAAGAAATCAGTAAATGAGTGATACTGGTGATATTAATTCATAATGAAGCCACTAAAGAAGAATAATTAGAAGAAGAAATAAAGTTGAAAGAATCGGTAACTGACATTACATCTTTTTTGAAGCGCCTCTTCTTAACCTTCTCTTAGGGCAGTAAAGATGGTCTTTGAAGAAGACCAGGACCCCAAGGATGATTCTAGGGATGTGGAGAAGAAAAATGGGCAGGTTTTGGCCGAGCGTGAAGGCTCAAAGTTGTGTAAAGAGGAGAGGGAGGAGGTGCCCTTTTATAAGGGACGAGAGGGGCACTTTAGGAAATACTTAAAATATTATTTTATTATAAAGTCATATTCCCTTTTTAATAGCTCCAAATTGATTTATTTAAAAGCTAATGTGGTTATGGGTCGAAATAATTTCAACCAATAGATTTTAGACAATTTTAGGTTACTATTTTTACATTATAATTTAGATTTAACTCTAAGCTGAATAATTTACCTTTTACCATGTCTTGTTGTTTTCTTAAACTATATGGTTAATAAACATACCATAACTATCCAAAAGAACAAAAATCTATTAATTATTAATATATATAACCTTATATATGTTATTTGGACGAACCATAGATTTTTAGGAATAAAATAAAAATGAATAATATAATATTTGTTTAAAAAACAATTTTATTTAAATTTTGACACTATTTTGTAATTGATTTTTGGGAAAATTGTAACAGTAGGATTAGTTATAAAACAGTTAATTAAATCAATACTAACATTTCATATTAACCAATAAAATTAGTTTAATCCATAAAAATACTCATATTTCATTTATTTGGGTATTTATAATATCAACTATGTTAATATTTCCTTAATAAGTCAATTAATGCATCATCATTGTGTCATAAATAAATTAAATTATTTAAAGTCTAAAAATTATAAATAAAATACAATTATGTATGAAATCATTTTATCTTTCTAATTAATCTTTATTGTCTAATTTATCTTATGTATAAGACTATATTAAAAATGATTTGGTTATTAATCATTGATTTTAACTATTTTAACTATTCTATATATAAATTAATATTAAGTGTCCTAATCAAATAAAAGTGGACCTAAATGGTAAAATTTTATTCATAAGGTTGTTTTTTGCCGAATTAAACTTATAAAATAGAATTAGGACATGTGTTAGGGTATTAATAATATATTGTTTACCCTTAATTACTCTATTTACTTTTAACGGTGGAAAAAAAAGAAAAAAGTTACTATTGGCCAAAAATTATTTTTATCTTCCTAAACAACATTTTACTCCAAGATATTAACCATGTCTCTCGGATTTTCAAAATTGCACTCACAGAAGTGGTAAAATTATGTTTTATGTAAATTTTCAAACTCTCTTAGGATGTGGGTAAAAGACAGTGAAAAGTTCAATAAAATTTTTTATATATCTAAAATTATTAAAAAATGACTCTGATGAATTACTTTGAACTTATAAAGGTATTATGTATCAATTTTGACCAAAAATAAATTTAAATAAAATAAATAATTATTTAAATAAAAAGTCGGGTTTTAAATAGTAACCTAGTGTTTTCACTATTCATCAAAAATTGAAAGTTTTCAGAAAAATATAAAAAATTCACCATTAGCTAATTTTGATATTATGAATCCAAAAATGAAGTCCATTTTAAAAGATAATATTAATAAAATTTTAAAAAGTGGGTATTATTATCCATAACAGCTAGTTTTAATAATATTTTAATACCATATCATTGTTTAGTGAAACTCGGTATTGCGTACAACACAAGCTATTGAGGAAGGTCACGATTTCATGTAAAGTAAGAAAAGATATTGTTGTGTGTAGTGAAAGATTCCTTTGATGATGTATATAACATTAAAACCAAATATATCGCATAAAAATCTCGGGTGTTACATCCTACCCCTCTTAAAATGAATTTTCCCTAGAAATTCGTCACTTTTTAATAAACAGATAAGGATACCTCTCCCTTATCATATCCTCAAGCTCCCATATAGCTTCTTCTAATTGGTGGTTCCTCCATAAAACTTTCACCAAGCGAGTGGTCTTCTTCCGTAGGACTTTTTCTCTACGATCCAGAATCTCTATCGTTTGTTCTTCATAAGAAATATCTCGCTCCAGTGGTATAACTTGTCTGCTGAGTACATGTGAAGGATTGGGTATGTACTCTCTCAGGAGAGATTCATGGAACACATCATAAACTTGAGAGATAATCGGTGGAAGAACCAATCCGTAAGCTACATTCCCAACACGATCCAGTATTTCAAAATGACAGATATACCTAGGGTTCATCTTTCCCTTCTTTCCAAATCTCATTGCTCTCTTCCAAGGAGATATTCATAATATCACTTTATCAACCACTTCAAACTCTAGGTATTTTTCTTCAGTTATCGACATAACTTTTTGGTCGACTCTGAGCTGCTCTTATGTGTTGTTGAATATATAGACCTTTTCTACCATCTCATCAATAAGATCAGGTCCTAATAGATTTAATTCCCCAACTTCATCCCAGAAAGTTGGAGTTCTGCATTTATTTTCATAGAGAGCTTCATAAGGAGCAATCTGAATACTGGAGTGAAAGCTATTATTATAAGAAAATTCCACTAAAGGTATGTGTTGATCCCAACCACCTTTCAAATTTATAGAGAAAGCTCATAACATATCTTATAGAGTTTGAATTTTCCACTCAGACTGACCGTCTTTCTGAGGATGATAAGCAGTGCTGAAACTCAACTTTGTATCCTGAGTATGCTGAAGACTTTACCAAAACAATGAGGTAATCCTCGGATCCCGATCAGATATAATGGAAAGTGGTACTCCATGAAATCTTACCACTTCCTTTACATATAACATGGGAAGATGATCAAGAGAGATATCCTCTCTAATAGAAATGAAGTGTGCCGACATTTTAAGATGATCAACTATGTCCCAGATAGCATTATTGCCTTTGGATGTTTTAATAAGTCCGGTGACAAAGTACATAGTGATGTTTTACCATTTCCATTCAGGTATGAGTAATGGTTGTAACATCCCCTTAGATTTCTGTCTCTCAGCTTTAACTTGCCGAAAATCCAAGCATCGAGAGACATATTCAGCAACATATCATTTCATGCCATTCCACCAGAAGTACTCTTTTAGGTCCCTATACATCTTCGTGCATCCCGGATGAATAGAGAATGAAGAACTATGAGCCCCACCCAATACCTCCTTCTTTAATTCTGGGATGGGAGGAACACAAACCCGATTCCTAAACCTTAATATTTCATCACAATCATAGTGAAATTCTGGAACATTTCTAACCTTCTTTTGTAACTCTGCATCTTCTTTTTGTGCATCTTTAATCTTCACATGTATAGATGGTTGAAAATTATTTTGTGAAAGATAATATTATCCCCTTCCATTATAATTCCAAGATCCATCCTTTGTAAATCCATAAATATTGGATCTTTTGTGATCCTCATCATGGATAAGCTAGCATGGTCTTTTCTACTTAATGCATATGGCACCTTGTTTTCTTTCCTAGGGTGCTAATTAATTGAGCAGTAGTAATCCTTAATCAACTCCAACCATTTTCTTTGGAGAATATTGAGCTCTTTTTGTGTGAAAATATACTTTAAACTTTTATGATTATTATAAAAATTACACCTTTCAACATAAAGATAATGCCTCAATATCTTTAATGCAATGATTACCATAGATAACTCCAAATCATGAGCTGGATAATTTTTCTCATGGATTTTCAACTGTCGTGAGGCATAAGCTATCACCGTAACATTTTTCATGAGAACACATCCCAATCCCTTCTTGGATGCATCACAATAGATCACAAAACATTCTCCACTACAAGGAGGTGTGAGAACAGGTGCACTGTATAACCTTCTTTTTAACTCTTTGAAATTCTCTTCACATTCCTCCGTCCACAAGAACATAACTATTTTTCGGGTCAACCTGGTGAGTGGATTAGATAATCGTGAAAAATATGTCACAAAACGTCAATAATATCTAGCCAAATGAAGAAAAATTCGGATCTTAGTTACTGTTGTTGGTCTCGGCCATCTTTCAATAACCTTGGTTTTTGCTGGATCCACTGATATCCCCTCTTCTGAGATTATGTGACCCAAAAAATGAGACTTTTTGAAGCCAGAATTCACACTTGGTAAATTTGGCATAGATCCTTTTCTTTCTCAGGGTCTTTACTACAATTCTCAAGTGTTTTCATGTTCTTACTTACTCATTGAATAGACAAGAATATCGTCTATATAGACTACCAAAAATTGATCAATATAGTCTTTAAAGACTCTATTCATTATATCAATGAAGATAGCAGGGGCATTAGTAAGACCAAATGGCATCACTATAAATTCATAGTGTCCATGCCTTGTACGGAAATCCGTCTTTGGTATATCCTCCCTTTTGAACCATAATTGCTGATACCCTGAATGAAGATCAATCTTCGAAAAGTATTGATCTCCACGTAGTTGGTCAAATAATTCATCAATGTATGGGAGAGCATATTTGTTCTTGATAGTGATCTTGTTAAGTTCTCGATAATCAATGTAGAGTCTCATTGATTCATCTTTCTTCTTAACAAACAGTACAGGTGCTCCCTAAGGTGACGCACTAGGGTGTATGAATCCCTTATCAAGATTCTCTTGAAGTTTCTTCTTCAATTCCTACAACTCAATTGGGGACATTCTATAAGTTGTCTTTGAAATGGGTCAAGAATCCGGTATTAGTTCTATTGAAAACACAACATCATGATTTGGTGGAAGACCAAGAAATTCCTTTGGAAAGACATCATCAAACACCCGTACAATGGGATATTCATAATCATGAGTTTATCTCCATCCATTTCAAATAAATAACCTTAATTTAGTGGAATCAAGACCCATAAGATGGAAGAAATTTCCACTGGAAGGTTATGTTCATCCTTGCATCGATAGACGATTATATATTGATCTGGAATATGAAATGTGACTTCCCTTATTTGGAAATTGATATGATATCCATATAATGAATGCCAATCCATGCCAATAATCACATCAAATTCCACTATAGGAAGGATCACAAGATTTTTAGGAAGCACTTTCCCACAAACATCAATCGGAGAAGAATTGTAAACTTTTGATGTGACTGTTGTGCCATTATGGGTTTTCACAGCTAACTCAATATATAATTGTTGAGGTAATATGGAGATACACATAGAAAATTCTTCAGAAATAATAGAGTGGGTGGGTCCAAAATCAAATAAAAAATTTGCTACTTTAGAGTGGATGGTAAGTGTACATTTCACCACATCATTATAGTACTCCACATTGTTGATAGAAATTTCACGTGACATTCCTTTTTCATTAGCATTAAGAGTTTGTTGAAGTCGATCATCATCAACAAACCTTGGATTAGGGCATTGATTATCATAATGACCCATTTCCTTGCACTTGTAACATGGAAGCGTAGGAGGTTCACTCTGTGTAGACTTTTCTTTGTTCACATCATTAGACATATTCTTCCCATCATTGCGGCATTCAAATTCCCAATGACCTTCCTTTCCACATTTTAAACATTTACATGTCCCTTTAAGACAACTCCCTACATGTTTCTTTCCACACTTTGAGCATAAGGGAAAACTCATCTTCTTTTTAGTGTTCTCTTTAAATATCCCTTTGAATTCCATTTTCCTCTTCTTATCAAATGAATATGACTGATGGGTTACTCCAATCTCCATCTCAACCTTGATAAAACATTGAACGATTTCCACGTAGCAATTGATGTCCCTTATGGATAATGCCCTTTAAAGACCTGGTTTTAAGCCACTAAATAATCGACCAATGTTACTCTCAGGATGGATAATAATCCCATAAGAGTACCTAGAATGTCTTGTAAAACTTTCTCCGTAGTTACCAACAGATTCATCATCTGTTTGCTTCAGTTCATGAAACTCCTTCTCCAACTTTGATCGAAGAATAGGAGGAAATTATTTATTGAAAAATGAGTTCATGAACTCATCCCATTCCATGGATTCAATTTCATCCCTTTGCCTCATATTCTTTATAAGATTCCACCATTGATCAGCTTCACCTTCCCAAAATTATATTGAAAATATGACTTTATCATGTTCAGAACATTAAAGATGTTAAAATATCTTTTCAGGGGAACTGATCCATTGTTCAGCCACTAATGGATCAGTAGACCCGCTGAATGAGGGTGGACGCTACCTCATGTGGGATGGAACATAATGTTGCTCCTTCCATTGCTCATTTGGATGTCCTGCATGATTCATGGATTGAGAAAGTTGTGTGCGGATGGAAACAAGATTTGTCATTCCATCTCCCATAAATTTTGGTTGCTCAGGGGGAAAATCATTGCATTTCCCGTCACATTCAGCATTAACATGGTTCCTTCAGGTTTTAACCATTGACTAAAAACAATAATCATAGTGTGATAAACACTAATCATTAAAGTAAAACCACATAATGAAGAATAAAATTTCACACTTAAGGTCCTATCATAGGTTATTAATAGCCATTTCTAAAACACTAAGATTGTGTTCTATGCATAGACATATCCTTAGGGTTATTACTAAGGTTTTCACATCCTAGTTTCCAAAGGATGACTATAACCTCCCTCTGATACAAACTATAATGACCCATACTTTACATATATTGTTATTACTACAGAATTGAAGCATACTTATAACAACATATAACAAAACCATGAAAGGACTGTATAGGTATAATGTCTTTAGAAACTGGGAAACAAAAACAACTGGTTCATAAATCATCTACACTGTCTCCCTTTTATTTTATCATATCTAGAGTCCCTTTTGGCATATCTTACTTAATACCATTCTTCCTGACCTGGGGGAAAGAAAACATACAAAAGGGTGAGCTCAAATGCTTAGTAAGTGTAAACAAAAGAAATATCAATCACATCATATTCATAAGAACATATCATTTTGGAAATTTTAACCTGCAAAAGAGATCATAATTTCATAACATGGGAAAAATCATAGAAGTGAAATATAATCCCAATATTCATAACATAAAACATGAAACTATATGGCATACACACATAATCATAGAGAATCATTTCTTTGTAGTCAAGACTCATTTCCAAGACTATCTTAGCGGACAATGTCCATTTTTGAACCGAGTTCACTCCTCGTTTCAGTACTGTATAACGGATCCGGATTAACCAGCCGTTCCAACCATGTCTATCTCATGAGATATAAATATTTACCCAATGAATTGGAGGTAGATATAGTTCCTACCCATCTCATAATGAAACCATTTTTATGTGTTCAACAAGATCATAAATCATACATCATAGAATAACCCATGTAATAAAAATGGGATTCTTAAACATCATTCCATCATAACATAATCCATATAAGATAAAAGGACTTCATAAAAATAATTCCATTATAACATAATCAAATCAATGTAAAAATAATTATATAAATATAACCCTATATTATCTTAGATGGAATATAATTTTGATAAAACACTTGATCTCCATTCTTGAGGAAAATATCCTTTCCACTTCAGAAACATTTTTCTTTTCTTAAAATGTCATACAATTTTAAAAGAAAAGAAGTTAATTAAAAATAAACATGAAAACTTCTAAATGAGGATTTATGGAAATAATGATCTAAAATTCCATTCATGCCATATAAGTCAATGAAAATCATTCTTCTCGTACTTCGGCCAGAAAAGTCAAAAAAAGTACCTCGTACTAAAAATGACAAAAGATTCCTTTATATCTTTTGCTAAAAACAAAAAAATGGGTAAAATTGAATTTAAAAAATTGTAGGAGTATATAAATAATATTACATATTGAGGTAACATGTATGTTGATGATAAATATTCCCTAATAAATTCTGAAGTATAAACAATCTCGGATAAAAATTGAGATTGTGAGATTTTCCCAGACCTTAGGTCTGATTTGCATCGTACGTGTCCGAACCTCCTGTATAATGATTTAAATGATCTTATTGTATTATTCCAGAATCTTACATTATGATACCATATATGGTCATATTCTTTGCTTCTTATTAGTAATATTTCATTGCTACTTGTTATATGTGTGTTTATTTCTTTTTGTTCTTATGCATTTTTGTCGAATAAATTCTTTTTATTATTTTTAGGTTATAAACACCTCATTTACAGAATGGTATTAGTGTAATATATATTATATTTATTAATTCATTTCATTTATTTAATCATTATTAAATGAAGATCATGTAGGACGAGTCACATCACATCGTGTAGACGGTAGGTCGTACGTACGCACGAGTGATGATATCATTCTCATGATCGTGGAATTGTATTGAAGTGTATTTATACTATTTAAGAATCAATATCACTTTAAAATAGTCATATATAGTTATTATTTACACCAATATACCCATCAAAGTTAGGTGGTGGTGGAAAACAGATTACACCATGGCGTGGAGTCGGTATTCCGTACGTACACACGCGCGGTGATTTCATTTTTCATAGGATGGATAGAATGTGAAATAGGGATGTTTCATATTGATAAAAACATATCAGTATATGAGTGATACTGATGTTATTACTTCATAATGAAACAACTAAATAAGAAGATGTAGAGGAAGAAATAAAGTTGAAAGAATCAGTAATAGACATTACCTCTTCTTTGAAGTGCCTCTTCTTAACCTTGTCTTAGAGAACTAATGATGGTCTTTTAAGAAGACTAGGACAACTAGGATTCTTCTAGGTAAGTGGAAAAGAGAAATAGGCAGGGTTTTAATGATCCTAAAGGCTCTAAGTTGTGTAATGAGGAGAGGGAGGCAGTGCCCTTTTATAAGGGAGGAGAGAGGCACTTTAGGAAAAACAATAAAAAATTATTTTATTATAAAGTCAAATTCGGTTTTGAATAGCTCCAAATTATTTTATTCCTAAGCTATGGTGGGTATGGGTCGAAATCATCTCAAACAATAGATTTTACAAATGTTTAGGTTTCTATTTTAACCTTATCATTTAGATTTAACTCTAAGTTAAATAATTTAACTTTTACCGTGTCTTCTTGTTTTCTTACACTATATGGTTAATAAACATACTATAACATGAAAAACGAACCCTAAGTTGTTCATTATTAATACATATAACATTATCTATGTTATTTGGCCAAACCATAGATTTTTATGAATAATATAACAATTAATAATATAATATTTGTTTTAAAAACTATTTTATGTCAATTTTGACACTATTTGGTAATTGATTTTTATGAAAATTATAAAAGCATGATTAGTTCAAAAACAGATAATTGAATCAATAATAACATGTCATATTGACCTATAAAATTTATTTAATTCATAAAAAGTCTCAAATTTAATTTATTTGGGTATTTAGAATATCAATTATGTTAATATTTCCTTAATAAGGTAATTACTGCATCATCATTGTGTCATAAATAAATTACATTATTTAAAGTATAAAAATTATAAATAAAATACAATTATGTATTAAATCCTTTTATATTTATATGTAATATTTATTTTTGAATTTATCTTATGTATAATCCTATATTAAAAATTGTTTGGTTAATAAACATTGATTTTAACTATTTTAACTATTCTTTAAATAAAATAATAATAACTGTCCTAATCTAATCCAAGTGGACCTAAATGGTCATATCTTATTCCTAACTTTGTTTATGGTCTAACTAAACGTATCCAATATAATTAGGACATGTGTTAGACTAATAATAATATCATTTTAAACTTAATTACCATATTTACATTTAACCGTGGAAGAAAATGTAATCAGTCACTATTCACCAAAAATTATGTTTATCTTATTGAACCACATTTTACTCCTAGATATTAACCATGTCTCTCGTATTTTCGAAATTCCACTCACAGAAGCAGTAAAATTATGTTTTATGTAAATTTTCAAACTCTCATAGGATGTGGGTAAAAGGCAGTGAAAAGTTCAATAAATTTTTTTATATACCTAAAATTATTATAAAATGACTCCAATGAATTATATTGATCTTATATAGGTATTATGTATCAGTATTGATCTATAATAAATTTATGTAAAATAAATAATTATTTAAATAAAAAGTCTGTTTTCAAATAGTTACCTAGTGTTTTCACTATTCATCAAAAATTGAATGTTTTCAGAAAAATATCAAAAATTCACCCTAGGAAAATTTTGATATTCATAATCCAAAAAATGAAGTCCATTTTAAAAGATAAAATTTATAAAATTTAAAAAATTGTATATTACTATTCATAATGGTTATTTATCATAATATTTTAATAGCATATCGTTGTTTATTGAAACTCGGTATTGCGTACAACACAAGTTATCGAGGAAAGTTGCCATTGTGTGTAAAGAAAACGAAGCTAGTGTTGTGTGTAGGGAAAGATTCTTTTGATGATTTATATAAAATAAAAACAAAATATTTCTCATAACCATTTCGGGTGTTAGAGTTATAGATCAATGAATGTGTTTTATAATATAATTGTAGGTGAATGCTCTGAAATACAATAGAGAGAAGATTAAAAATGATGTACACAAATCCTACCGAGTACCACTAAAAAGGTTTTTTGTTTTTCTCTAAGGGAATCCACTTTAACTAAGGTTATGAAATAGAATATTTGTATCATAAATAAAGACTATAGAATCTAGGTAAAGTGATTGTATATCGATTCTATTTATCAGGTGATAATGATACGTCACCTCTACTTATAATCCTATTAGAAATCTAAAAAATAAATGATATTTATTTTTTAATACTATTCCAGAGGTGAGTGTGTATTGATTTTTTGGACATGTTGATAGGAGGATTAACATACATCCAACATTTAAAAATTTACGAAACTAAATTCATAGATATATTCCCCTAATAATCTATGTCTTTTATATATCTAATTATATCATATATTCATCTATGATTGATGCCCGCTCCATCAATAAGACTAACTAATTTTAATTTTTCGGTCTAGTGACATAATTATTTTTATTTAGAATAGATAATTAAACTATTATGGAGATACTCAATTCTACATATGACAATGTTTGGAGCACAACAAACCCAACAAAAAATATTCTTATGGTTAACAAACCCCTCCAACTAAAATAACATTACACAATAAAGATGACATTTCAACCACTTTTTTGGTGGTATAGTAGTACAAGGTCGAGGGCTATATAAATGGTGTTCACTGAGGAATGGTGTTCGATTCGTGGGAGCCTGATATTTGAGGAATTTCTACCTCCCATGTGTCTATCTCCATTTTGGATCACCCATGTCTCATCAAGTGGGAAGAAGGGAGAAACCCACCTATCTGGTGGATTGTTTTGTCGAACCATCACTAATCAGAATGTTACCCTATGGGACTCTCTGACATCTTGGAGGCTAATAGTTCCTCCACAATTGGTGTTTCTAGAAATGAGATCTTTGTGGTAGGGGGTTTCTAAGAGGTGAGGTTTTAAAAAGTCAACTCTCAGATATCCCCTTTTCAAAATGCGAAAATGAATAAGACATTTCAAATTGAATTACAATTTCTCTTGTTATTGATGGAAATTAAACCCACTATGAATTAATGTGAAATTTAATTGATAACATTCCATACATTTTAGGGGATATTTAGAACACATGTGAATATAGTGGTTTATATTTCTATTTATAATATTCAAATAAACAAAAATAGTCATTTTGAAATAGGATATCCATGAATAAGTACCCTTGTAAACCTAAAAATTCAAAATATCATTCAAATAATGGAGTATTTGAACTAGGGAAATAATAAATATTAATATAAGAGGTCACATACCCCTTAGTGAATCTACATTAACTTAAAAAACATTATGAATAAAACTAAAATTCATTTTTAATAGTAATTTTAGATGTCAATGTTAATAATAGTGCAATAAAAGAAAAAACAACTGACAATATATGATGTCATTTCTTGGTAAATACCAATAGATCCTTAAATATTTCTAAATTTTTTTATGTCATTATTCTCACTCAAAATATTTAATCCCTTGTCGTGTGATAATATTTTCATTATAATATTTTGTAGAATTTTGAATGGAAAACTAAATATGGTAATGGGATGAAAGAGTTTAATACCAATTTTTTACGAATATTTGAGTGAGAATAAGGATATACACTAAATACATACTAGTATAAGTTAAACCATTAATGATGTTATGAATTGAATAGATGATATCAATTGGAATAAGAACCCCATTTTTAGAATGTATGAATCTAGTAAACCCATCAGGTCCTAGGGTGTGATTAGGATCTCCATCTATAATGGCCACCCTAGTTTCCTCATTACAGGGGATGTCAGCCAAATAACAACTAAATTTTTATGAAAGGAACATCATGATGTTACGAAAATAAACATTATCAATATTTAGAGAGTTATAAAACACTCCCAAAAACTGTTATGGTCCCATAAAATGATGAAAAAATATGAAATAATAAGACGGGCCATGAAATTAAAATCATAGAAATGTGTACCGTGATTTAGATTCATAATAAGACCCCAAAATAAATTTATTTCCCTTGAAATATAGTGGATGTAATTTGAGTTTGATCACCCTCCAATTTCAATAGATACATGTATTTTCTATATTCACATCAAAGTTTTCTCAAAAAATCACTTTCAGTAAATTGTTACAATGGGTAAGAAGGATAAATATTTCATCATTATTTTCTTGTTTAGGATGGATATCAATATAACTACGTTCATTATGATTTACTGCATTATTAAATTTAGAATAAATTTCTTTTTTTTCATGTTTATAATTTCTCTTTTAATATCTTGTGATTATTCTAGAGAATAACCCAGGGATTACCATGCATGGGATTTGACCGAACTGAAGGGACTTAATGATTGGAAACATTAACATCCATACATGTATTGGAGTAGGAAAATGATTTATTAGACGGAAATGATACATGTATTTCTTTGAGAAATTGAGATTTGTCTGAAAGAGGCCATGTCAACTATTTCATAAAATTACTATAGAATATATATTTATAATTGGAATTTATAAGTAATTATTCAATTATACTATATATCCAACTACTGCTTGTTTTATTATAACATGATTTAAAGGTTTCTCCAGTGAATAGATTTCCGAGTATATTTTTTGTATAAGAAAACACTATATATATTCCATTGAAATGTCATATTAAATATTTCTTCCCTTATTCAATGAGTTTTATTTAATTATATAGAATTAATTCCCCAAAAACAATTATATAATGAAGAAAATGTTTTCTAAATACTATTTCATTCTCCATCATCACATTTCGAATAAATTTTTTTTATAATGAATACAATTTTACGTTTTATATGCTTAACAATGATTTTTTGAGGGGAAATACCAATGATGTCTATGATAACAAGATCCTCCCTAGAAATTTTATTTGAATGTTTTTTTGATGCTTATGCATATTGATATTAATAATTTTTTTTAGAATTATTTAAATCATAGTTTCAAATTTTCATAAGTTCCATGATTAATATTAGAGACATTTTCATTCATTCATTTTCCTTGAGATGATAATTGAGTTTTTTTGAAGAACTTATCCCCCTTTCATTATATATCTATATAGTGAACATGATGAGTATTTGAGTGTTTCATGTTGACCTGAGATAACATTTGTTATGGAATATCCTTGATCATAGACATTTTTTATACAATGAGGGAATATTATTCATGGCTTGGGATGAAGTGAGTGATTATTCATCATTATTATCATATTTTCAGTGTTCCTGAAATATATTCATCCATCAAATTAAGAATAATGAAATTTTCATCTTATATAAAATAATTTTACTTTATCTTAGGTTAATTTAACATATGACCTTCAATAAGTCCTACATAATCCATTGAAATTGAAATACCTCATAGAAGATGCATTTGAGGTCTAACAAAGGTGGCCATAGTAGACATGACATACTATGGTAAAACAACAGAATCCATGGAATACATGAAATCATATGGGAGCTCTAGTACCATTTCAATTGAATCGATCATCAAAGTGGATGGAATGATTGGTTATGGTGATGGAGAGTGAGGAGGGTTATTAAAGGGAAAAAAATAATATTATGTGGGATTTATATAATATCCACTACATAATATGTGTCTTAATTTTGGTTTTGTAAAAAAACCTCATCATAAAACATAAATGTTCCTGAAGGATAGTCTGGTAGAGAGGGAGAGGAGGGTTCCTTCAATATAACCATCCCTCCTTGTTTTAATGGTCTATGACATAGGGATCCTATAAAGTAATATAAAACATGCTCCATGAATGGGACCCTTCACTAGATTGGCCAAATGTAATAGGATATAAGGAGGTATGTGATCCTTACACATATCATAGACATATGATGACTACCCATGGAAATGAAATTAATAAAAAACCCCTATGAATATAGAGAAAATTATATTTTTCAAAACGGTTAGGTCTGAGATAAAATAGATAATGGTATGATTTGGAAGTGGAGTGTCTATGTAAATCGGAACCAAAAATCACATAGAAATTGTGTATTCCATGATCAATGTGTATTAATCCACATTGATTAATATCTTTAAAGAATTCACTATACATTTGAGAATAAGAGGGTTGTGTTGGGGAAAGTGAAGAAAATGTAAACAAGTTTAAAGAATAGACAGAAAATAGTAAAAACACATGTGTGAATTTATTTAATATTAAATAGAATGGAATCTACACATATCATAAAAACGCCTCCCTAACATAGGACCAAATAAATATTATTTATGAGAAAAAGTTCACATAGATGAATTTTTTATTTTGGATTTAAATTCCTATAAAAGTTTTCAAATTCTATGAGAAGATGAACTGAGTGATGTTGGGGAAATATGGATGATCCACACAAAGTTTAGTTATTAGAGTTCCCTTATGAAGTGTCATAGATGTTTTTGGATTACCTTGGGAAGGGGAGAGTGTCAGAATATCATCCATTGAATCACAAACATTAGGATCTAAAGATACTATATGAAAGGAAGGAAGAGGAGGATTCCCAAAAGGAGTAAGTTCACATGAAACAATATTTTTAAATGAAATTTATAGAAGATACATCGATTGAGAATGTTGAGTGGTAAAATATTATTTTAAATACATCAGTGCTAAAAACCATAATGAAAGATGTAAGGTGTATATTGAAAATGTGATATTGTTAGAATATTACAGAACACCAACATGAACTACATGATTTAGAAGGGTAATGGAAAAGAGACCATGTATACTATATCTACATCAATGAAACAAAACATGGAAGATAATTTGAATATAATTGTGGAGCACATGTTTTCTTCTTAAAATTCATTACCCACATTATCTCTGGCCAAATAATAAAGACATGTTATTTATGTGGCGTTGAGAATGTTTTTTATATAATAAATGAACTATTAATAATGTAGTTCCTATAATAACTTATATAATAAATATTTATTATTCATCTATAACTGTTGAAAATTTAACCTTCATAGAATTAAATGTTTAAAAAACTAGAAACACTAAATATTTGGTAATCTTTTGAATATTATTGAATCTTTGTAACATCCAATTACTCTTGTGTGTCCTACTAGAATGAATCTAAATATATCACTATGTACTCTATTTAATAACATATTATGATGATAGAAATCATGATAATTATATTAATAATTATCATCTTCTATATCTTGGATGGAATTAGAGGGGTAGTGTTATTATTATCATGAAATCACATAAAAACTCTCAATGATGTTAAAAAATAAAAAAAAAATTAATGGATGGGTTTTGTGTTCTCTACAATAGAAGGAGTCTATCGAGAATCTTGTTTTGTATGGATCCATAGGAAACACTAACGCTATAATATGATGAAGACATGAAATAATTTATTACACCAATTTTGATAAGTATAATTATCAGTGGAGTGAAGTTATATATCATAATCCCAACAATATTGTGTGATTCACAATAAAATAAATCCATCATATTAATCTACATGTATCACTTCCCACTAATACACTTTTACTAAATCTGACCCATGTATGTGGTGTTAGTGGATGTAGATTAAATATCCTTCCACCTATTTCTCCGCATCTAGTACCTTAATATTCCTTTTCCAAAACATCCTCAAGAAAATAACTCTTCCCCTACAAGGTTTAAGAAACTCTTGATATTAACTCTGATGTTAATCAACATACATTAATCCTCCATATATCCCATTAATTATTATCCTAGTTGTCCAAACATTGAAAATTTATACCATTCCTCTATATGAAAAAATAAATATATCTCATGGTTGATAAATACATATTAAGAAACCCACTACCACTGATCATTCTGATTATGTCTAGATTACTACACCACGCTGACTAATGGAACCACACACCTATTATTGTACATTATTCATCGATGAATCCCCCCATAAAAAATCCAATTCACTTTAAAAAAATACATCAATTATAGGAATATTTCATCAATTAAATATCTCTTTAGAAATTCGTTAGTGGTATAGATTCCAAAAATAAGAACCCTTATAATTAATCTCTTATAAATACCTCATTTTAATATTTGAGATTTCTTAAATTCATTACGAAAAAATATATGTATTACCTCAATAAATCATAAAATATCAATGTTTTATAAGTTATAAAAATACTTATATGACGATGGATTGTTATAAAGTGGACCAAAACCACCCCCCACACCATTGTATTAACCTCTTATCTAAATAATAACACAAAATCCAAAAATGGAAATTATTTATCATAATTATTATAAGATAATTACATCCAAAATAATATCACCCCACCTTTTAAGGAACATAATGTTGAAATAACTATCATGTTTTAGGGTTTGTGAATCAGATGTAAAACGTATCTTACTCGAACCAATCCTTTGAAAACTATGTATTGCCTCTCCTACTATCATAGGTGGATATCTACAATAGAAATCTGGTATAACACTAATCATACATGTATTATCGATTAGATATATATATAACAAATAATCTTCCACATTTAGCATTATTTTAGACATAATTAATTATTAATATAGAGTTTTCCCAATAAAAAAGTTACTTCTCAATATTGTATATTACATATTAAATTATGACATGACATATTAGCAGGGAGAGGCTCCCACACTACCCCACGATCATCAGAACCATACATCTAAATATGAGAACATTATTTTTAGGGTATAATCAAGTTCTTGAGAATATTGATAAATAGTTTTTAATGAATATATAATGGTATTACAAAAATAATTTGATTACAACCATTAACGACTATAGTATGATTCATTTACTATCTGACCTATACATCATATCTAATATCATATAATATTAAAATAATTAAATAGATTATCAATTTTGTGGAAATAATACATATATCACTGGACCACACCATGGTTACAAGGTCAGTTAATTAATTTTAGAACTAATAAAAAAATTTCCCAAAAATTACCAAAAAAAGTTGTAACGAAGGAGCATGGGTCATTCAATTAGATCACTCGTGTTGGTCCACAACTAGGGGAGCATAAAAAACCAAAATAATATCATGAAAAACTAATGAACATCCAATATACATTGTATATGGGAGGATCTTATTCACGATACATAGAACCCAAAACCGGAAAAGACAAACAAAAATGATAGATGGAGAAATTTATCAAATAGTCATTGTGTTTCCATATTTCAAAACCAAATAATCCCTCTAAGAGCATGATTCCATCAATAGAAATTTTCAAATTAAATAATTCCCTTCCCTTTATAAAAATACTTCAAAACTACATATAAATTCACCCAAAGGTTAAACTAGTGTTTGAAAGATTCCCATAAAATTATAAAGTGTAATATTAATAATAAAATAGTTATAACATTAAATGAACTCTAGTTTATAATGATTTATTATAAAATATTCCAATTTATAAATAATTCATTGATTTTCATTAAAATCATTACACATACATGTTACATGGAACATGACATGTACATGTGTTATAATATTAAAACATAACAAAATCCATCCATGGATGAGTCATATGATAAGAATGTGACCCAATGACTGTGATTTTTCCATAAATTTATAATTAAATCATAAATGAAAAATCACACAATATATGATCTAACATTTGGGAATACATTCTAGAAATGTCAATAAATCTCGAATATAGGCATCTGGTGGACTAAAGTGATATAACGTCTTGTGTAATTCTTCATCCAAATGTGACACATGACCTATGGACCAAACTAAAGTAAAAAGTAGATTATCAATGAACCAAGGGCCACATAATGTGAAGTTAATTTAAAAAAATTAAATACAATCCCAACATTTTTATGAAAAAAATTCTTATAAAACAATATCCACATAAATTATTAAATAGAACATTTTATATTTAATACTACTACATAAGGACTTAATTTAATAATAGGTGTGTAGAAAATTATTTTTAATGTAAAATCTAATTAAAAACCTGATTCTCCTCCCACAAAGCATTTATAATATAATTTATAATCTTCTACTTCAATGATATAAATTAATTTTAAATAAAATTAATTATATCAAGTATTATCACGCTGAATAAATAGATGAACCATAATAATTCATTTAAAACTATTAATAATTGATAAGGTAAATAATGAATGAATATATATAGACCACACCATCCATAATCGATATGAAAAAAAAAACTCCATAAAAGAACCCATATCAATATTCATAACAAGATTTTTGTTCCAATGAGAAAAGAGGATGATAAATTGAAAAATTATATATGTATTGGAGATGAAATGACAAAAAAATAGAAAATAACATTAGATGTCTATAAGGAAAAAATAAAATCCACCAAGAATACTAGGTAATATTCTTACATTGAATTTTGGAATGGTTTGGTTGATCCTAATTTGGATTATGATGATATTAGCCCTCAAAATGATCAAGAAAAAATATTAAATTTCCTATTAATTAAATGCATATAGAACCACACATGGTTATGAAAAATAGTTTGACAATTTGTTTTCCAATAGTGTTGGACTTCCATACATTGAAGAAAGCGTCCATAATCTAGTATATATAGAGCACGTTATTTGGGGAACACATATTAAAATTTTGTGTGCCCCATTGATAAGTACCCATACCTTTCATAATTTCTTTTGTGAGCAGCTGCATTTTACTAACCACGATCGAAACATGGAAAACTCTTATGAAAAATTCATTGATATAAATACCACAGCTAATCCATAGTTATGAATAACCATGATCATGGTTTCACTTTTAAAAAATTTCCCATTTTCAAACTTCAGTCCCCAAAAAACAATAGAATAATCCCAAATACAAACCACACATAATTAAACCAATATAATGAACTAGAGGGTGTCCCAATTCATCCCCACAAAGAAATAATTATATCCCAATAAATTAATAATGATTCTGGATATTAAAAAATATAATTCCACCACTACCTCATCAATGATTCTCATTCCCCCCACTCATGGCCACCCTGTTTTCACTACCATAGTACATGGGATGTTGGAATTTGTTTAACATGACGGAAAAAATTCATGATGATTGATAAGCTAAAATGGTTTTTCAAATATCATGGTGTGGGGATATAGACCAACATACTTACATTAAATCACATGTGATTGATCCAAATGTAAACATCTCAGTTGGGAACTATAGAACAAATGATGAATTTACATCAAACAATATGGAAGGTTATGTTGATATACAAACATTCCAATTTATTACACACACACAATGTGGCACATGAAATCATTTCTAACATACACTACTCACCCACTTTATGTTATCCCAAATGAGACGAAACCTAATGAAAAACCGAATCACAAAACTCAAACTATTTTGATTTAATAGGATAGTCTACACAATTTTTTTAATGAACATGTGTTGTGAAAAATTTATTATGGACCAAAACCAAAAATTTTGTCATCTCTTGAATAATTATTAGTCCACCCAAAAACTGTTCACCCAACTCCTCCCAATACTATAGAGATCTACCTTTCGACCAATAAAATTCTTCTAAGAAAACCATCATTATCAATTCATAATAACTATTTTTATTGGAAAATTGAACTAGAGGAAAATTAATTTCTCAAGAACAACTGAAATATAGAACAAATAATTGGGTCATATCATCAAGATCCTGAATAAACCAAACTTTTTTACCATCCATCAATTGATGATACAACATGATGAATTTTAATTGGGAAACCAAAACCTATTACTGGCCTTTCAATTACAAATATGTGAACCCTAGGCCTCTATCGAAAAAATTGATTTGGGAACACCATGAAATATCAAAACCTCCCAAACATTCAATTCAATTATATGACACACATTTGTCAAATCCATGATAATAAGTAAATGAGATGATTTCACATGTAAATAATTCATCACCCAAAACTCATCCTTCACACATGGAGTATGTGGTAAAAGTGATTAGGTTCCTGGAAATATCATCCCACTTTTATAATAGAAGTTGTAATGGTTGGAAAACAAAGAAGGTCACTTTTGGTATGACATAATTCTATGTCAAATAAGACACTCTGATATGATGTCTATAATGACAATATCATTCATGGAAACCAGTAATGCATCCTATGTTGTGATACATCTATGTAGTCCATGGGTATATGGACCTACAAAATTGGGGTCTAAATTATATCAACTACTCCCTCAAAAAAGTATGAAGAACCTTCCTCCCCTAGATACACACAACAACAGTGGGAGATCGAGACCACTCACCTGAGGTCTCATCGCCATTAAGGACTTCACTAAAGAACATTCACTCAATTCCATCTACCTATTTACGTTGAACCCACTCATTTATAAAAGATTGAACATTTATCAAATCCATGAACACCATCTGCCCATCCACTTCAACTCCCAATATTATCTCATGGAAAAAACAAATATGCGACCAAACATCCACTTAATCCTTCAATCGTTGATATGGAAATTTCCCACATAACACATCGATGAGAATATTAACATTATATTTATTATATGAAGTGCAAAAATAAAAATTATTATGATAATCAACCCTAAATCTCCACTACATGTTCATATCCCATTGAGTGAAAATATAGTTCATGAAATATTGATAATAATATATTGTAAACTCATCCCCAGAAAGATAATGTCACAATTTTTTGAGTGTCTGAATTATATCATCCAACTCTTGATCACTGGTAGGGAATTTATCTCTATAGTTTTTTACTATAATAATACACATGCCACCACATTATTCCCCTACACCAATACGCACTAAAATCCCATACCACAACAATAAAAAACATATCTTGAACTGTGTTTTCAATGAATCAAAACTAGTTATAATGTCAATAAAAGATTTAACTTTTCATTATATCTATGATATAATATATTACTCTAGAAAATTACTCCCTTCTAGGTAAAATATATCTTTACCTATTTATTATTTGATATTATATTGGAAAACTATCTATAATAACAGACTAAACGGAAAATTCATCAAATCACATAAAAATTTATAGGATTATAAAAGGATATCTCCACTTATATATTATCAATATCATCTAATATACCCCCCCAAAAATTACATTCCCTATAAAAATCACATCCTAGATCCAAATTTCACTCTTGGAATAAAAATCCAGGATTTTTATAAATATATATTACATTTATATATAATCTTTATCAATACATGTAAATATAAACCACACCAAAAGGATAATTCTTTGGAGTATTTTGGTTAGATATAAAATCATATGATTTTATCAATGTTCTTGATATTATTGCATAAATATTATCCCACATAGAACACTTCATATAAATACATAAAAAACATATTTAACATCCTAGGGAATGGAAACAGAAGAATAGTCTAATATTAGATGCTCGGTAAGGGTAAACATGGGTGATATAAATTATAACATTTTAATGGAAGGAAAATAAGGGTAGAATACCATGAACATAACATTTTAAAATTATACCATGTTTATCAAGAATTGCAATCTTACATCATTGAATAAATATTTTAGGAAAATAATATGTGAAACAAAACAGAATCAAAGACCATAATCCGTAAGATAATAACATGGAATTATCATGTAACGACCCGAATCTGGAGCCCCTCCACTGGTGCCTCGTACCCGATTCTCCACATGACCTCAAGCGCGTTTCTCCGTACGCCAGAGCCTGCCGACTAGCAGCGAGGGTCTTAGTGAGTAAGTGGGGAAACTATACCCTCATTCGGTAAAGTATACAACAGAAAAACAACCAGACACAATAGCAGAAACAATCAACAGCATACAACAATTGAAGTGAACAGTGGAATCAATGGATATATAATAATGATGCAACACGGTACATATGTCTATGGAAAGAAGTAAACAAACCAACATGGTGAAGTACAACTGAGAAAAAATTGAAAAAGAAAAAAAAAGTAAACTCCTCAGCATCGCAAGCCTCGGCTCGGTCCAATGCTCTCTAGAACCAGTGAATCAAGAACTCTAAGTAGAATGGAACTTGACTTTAACTATACCTGCAGAAACATAGTCTTCTTGGGCCCAAAACCATGGCCAAACAGGGTGTCAGATACAATCCCAGTAGGCAATCACCCAATGATCTGTGCCTAACAGTAAATGAATACATGGCAGTAATAATACAAGAACCAGTAAACAGAAAAAGAAGAAGCTACAATCTACAGTTCTAACAAAAGAAGTGCTCAAGAAAACAACCAGTAATAAAGGAAAAAGGTAACCCTCTGGGTAGATCTCATAGCCTAACTACTATGGTTCAACCTATAAGTTCTACCAACCCTCTAGAAGTCACACACAGTATCACCCCTCAGGTTCAGCTATGAAATTAATAGACTCTCTGTATAAGCACTCACCATAAATTCCCCCCTATAGTCTCGTATCGTGCTAAAGGCTCTCTAGGGAAGCACTCAAAATATATCCCCCATGTGGCCCGCGTCTAGAAACTAAAAACTCTCTGAGAAATCACTCAACGTCAATTCCCCCTGTGGTCTCGTATCATAATTAAAAGACACTTTGGTGAAGCCCTTCCATCAATTCTCCCTTTGATCTACTAATCTAGGTTCTCACAGTCCTGAGTAAATGATAAAACAATCTTAGTGTGTGTACATCGTCCATGTACACCTCATGAACTACTTGGCTATCATTCTAAGGTTCAACACCAAAAAAAGTAGCAGTTCCACTCTCCAACGGCTAGGCATGGAAACTGGAAATCCTAAACAGTAAAACAAGCATGGAAAAGCAACCTAAGGAAAAAATAAATTACTCTACTTACAAGGATAACCCTCTACTACAGTAATCAAGCCAAGCAGGAAAACAGCTGTGGCAAAACAGGAAACCCACAAATCCCCACCCAAGGGAATTTGTGGCTTTTACACAAAATACTCATCGACATTCAACAGAAATTCACAAACCACCTACCTTGATCCTAGGATATCCATATACGTGAACCACGACGATTTAATCCCCTTAGAACGTTGTAGATCTGAGAAAACGCACAAAACGCTCAACCCGTGATAACTCAAAAACAAATATGAATTAGATAATGAAGATCAAGAATAATGAAGATCATGCCGCTATGATTCCAACACAATCGACCATGCTCGAATCAGAGGAAAGACGAAGAGGCGAAATCTCATCAAAGATTTTTCTGTATTGGTCACTCTCGGATGAACGAGACCTATAAGGAGGTGTTTTTGTGCGTAAGGCGCGACCCCGGTCCATTTAGTGATAAAAATAAATTACATGGTGTGTAATTTCAGAGTACACGACGTGTACTGGGTCCTTTCTGTACTCCGCCAAAATCATCCTCCACATCACACCTACACACCGTGTGTGTGGCCCGACTTGGCCGACACACAACTTTGAGCCGGGGAAGAGTACACGGCGTGTACTCAGAAAGTACACGGCGTATACTTCTAAAATTTCCAGAAAGATTATTTTTCTTATAAAAACCAAAAAAGGAAAACATACCTGAAAAAATATCTGGGTTCTTAAAAACTCCCCCATTAAAGATATTCCTCAATGAATTTCCCTAACATGGCGTAGAAGAAGAATCCCCAAACAGCTCCGGCCACTGCGATCATACATCGGTCTCCCTTTCCCAGGACTCCTCTTGTACTCACCCAGGCTGCCATAGCACCCGTTCCAGAGGGACAGATCACCCGCTGAGAACCTTCATACTACGATTGACGATCCGGATAGGATGATTCTCAAATGACGCATCCGCTTCAATTTCATCCTCCTCAGGCTGAAAGACATGAGACAGGTCCGAAAAGTAACATCGGAGTTGAGAGACATGGAAGACGTCGTTCATGGCCTGATACCTCTGAGGTAGCTACAACCGATAGGCAACTGACCCCACTCTCTCGAAGAGCTCAAACGACCCGACATACCGTGGTGAGTGCTTGTCTTGCCTCTGAATCCTCTTGTGTCCCAACCTCGGTGTGACACGCAGGAAAACCTTATCCCCTACCTCGAACTCCAGAGGTTGTTTCCGCTGATCAGCATAAGACTTCTGTCGAGACTGTGCTGTAGCCATCCTCTTTCGGATCATCCCTATCTGCTATGAGGTCTCTCGAACGAGACGAGGTCCCAGAAAAGCTACCTCTCCTGCCTCCAGCCAATATAAGGGTGGTCGGAATGGGTTAACGTACAAAGCCTCATATGGTTCTATCTTAATGGTCTCCTGGAAATTGTTGTTGTAGGAGAACTCCACCATAGGAATATGCTTCTCCCAAGAACTGCCAAAGTCCAGAATGCAGGCTCAGAGCATATACTCAAGCACCTGGGTTGTGCGCTTGGACTAGCCATCAGTCTGGTGATGGTATGCTGTACTGAAAAGTACATGTGTTCCCATGGCCTTCGGATGTCCCTGCTAGAACCGAGATGTAAAGCGCATATCCATGTCTAAACAATGGAGTGTGGAACTCCATGCAGACAAACAATCTATCTGATGTAACGTTGTCCCAGATCATCAAAAAAGAAGGTCTCCTTGATCGGTAAGAATTGATCAACCTTTTTGAGCCTGTCGACGATAACCAAAACAACATCGTTTCCCCGAGGAGTCCTTGGAAACTGGTCACGAAGTCTATTGCAACATCTTTCCACTTCCACTCTGGAATAGGTAACTATTGTAAAAGGCATGTCGGTCGCTGATTCTCTGCTTTCACCTGCTGACAAGTAGAACATCTCATGACAAAACTAGAAACATATTTCTTCATACCCGGCCACCAGTACTGGCGATGAAGATCCCAATACATCTTGGTGACACCAGGATGAACTTCCCAAACAGAGAAATGAAAATCCCACATTAAGCTCCTCACGTGTGTCGGCAGGCACCCAAACGCATCCCCGGAAACGCAAGATCTCATCCTCTATCAATTTACATCCAAGAAGAGGGTCCTCTCCTGAAACACTCTCTCGTAGGACTAAGCCTTCTGACTCTAACAGCTTCCTCATCCGTACTCGATCAAGAAGTGTAGAGGTAACAGCAGTAGAAGATAGGAGAGTATGTCCCTATCTGTCATTCACCTCCAGATGCATCTCAGAGAACAGAGCTATAAGCTGCCACTCACTGCTGGCCTCATGAACTACCTGAATCTGGGTTCTCCTACTCAACACGTCTTCCACTGTGTTTCCCTTTCCTAGCATATAGGCGAGCTCGAAATCGAAAGACTGAAGATACTCGACCCACCTGCGCTGCCTCAGATTCAGATCACGCTGAATGAAGATGTACTTGAGACTCTTGTGGTTTGTGACGACCACAAAGTGCTCTCCTAGTAGATAGTGTCTCCAACAGTGTAAGGCTTGAACAACAGCTGCCAACACTAGATCGTGTGTTGGGTAGTTTCCTCTCATGGGGCCCCAACTGCCGAGATCCATATTCAATGACTCCATCTCCTTGCATAAGAACAGCTCCTAGACCGACACCTGAAGCATCATAATAAACAGTGTAGCTCTTTCCTGGATCTGGAAAGACAAGTATTGGTGCTGACGTCAACCTCCCTTTCAGCTCCAGAAAGGCTGAATCACAAGAATCTGACCATAATAACATTGACCCCTTCTTGGTCAAACCTGTCAATGGTGCTGCTAGACGAGAAATGTCTTGAATGAAGCGTTTGTAGTATCCATCCAGCCCAAGGAAGCTCCATACCTCAAAGACGTTCTTCACCTTCTCCCAGGAAACTATAGCTCTCACTTTCTCTGGGTCCATAGATACTCCTGCCTTTGAGATGACATGACCCAGGATGTGAATCTGATTCATCCAGAAGTGGCACATTGAGAGTTTAGCATAAAGATAACGCTCTCTTAGTGTACTCCAAATGATCTCAAGATGTGTGGCATGGTCGTGTCGAGTGTGAGAGTACACCAATTTATCGTCCATGAAGACCACAAAAAAAAGATTCCAAATAATGATGGAACACTCGGTTCATCAGTGCCATGAAAACTACTGATGCGTTCTTGAGACCGAACAACATAACTGTATACTCATATAGACCATACCTGATCCTGAAGGTTGTAAGAGGTATATCTGATGGTATAACACACAACTGATGCTAAACGGGCCTCAAATCGATCTTCGATAACACTCAGGCTCCTCAAAGCTGATCGAAAAGGTCATCGATCCTCGACAAAGGATATCAGATCTTGACCGTTAACTGGTTCATATTCCGATAATCCATGAAAAGCCGAAGGGTGCCGTCTGCCTTCTTCGCGAACAGGACAGGTGAACCCCAAGGAGATGTACTGGGTCGGATGAAAACCTTTTCCTGTAACTCCTCCAACTGCTTCTTGAGCTTCTGAAACTCGGTTGTACCCTTCCTATAAGGAGTAATGGACAACGCTGCTTCTCCTAGAATGAGCTCAATATAAAAGTCTACCTCACGCTCCGGAGGCAGACCTGAGAAGTTCTCTGGAAAGACATCCCTGAAGCGATCCACCACTGGAGGAAAGTCCAACTGTGGAGTCCCCTAATCATCCAGATAATGACTAGAAATCTGGGTCGTCACCCTTCCTAGCCCAAGATGCTCAAGTCCTGCTCGACTTTCCTGAACATCCCATTTGCCTCTATAAAGAAAGGATTCACCCTCTGGTGAAATGAAACTCACTCTGCGGCGATAATAGTCGACGACCGCTTGGAAGGGAACCAACCAGTCCATTCCAATAATGACATCATATCCTGTCATCTCTAGGACATAGAGATCCCATAAGAAATGACACCCTAAAACCTCGAGAGGGCACAATCTACACTCGCGCACACTAGATATCCTCATTCCCAAAGGTGTGTCTAGTGTCAACGAGTCGGTAGAAGAAAAGACATAGAGCTCAATGCTCTCCAAAGCAGCAACAGAGATAAAGTTATGAGTAGCACCAGTATAGAAAAGAGCTGAAGATAAAATGGAGGCTACTGAAACCGTACCTTATACTGTAGAAGGTCCAGGATCCTACTCCTGAAAGGTCTGCTCGACTGCGAATGACTGTCCTGCACCGCGGCCCTATGCCCCTGACTGACAACTCAGAGCTGAACCTCCATACTGGTGATGGGGTACTGGTGGCTTACTGTTAGGACCTTGACCTCTACCTCGGCACGAACGGCAGGAAGAACTCTATTTACCTAACTGGTGAGAAATTGGCGGTGCTTCTCCTGAATGAGGAGTCTTGGAAGAACCCCGGTCACCCGCTACTGTTGAGAAAACCTAGCTGAAATGCTGAAGGTGTCCCATATTGCTGCAATATCGGCACTCCATGGGGTCCCTCTGGCACTGCGGCCTCGTGTGACCTGACTGGCCACACTGGTAGCATGTCACCTGGCTGCCTGAAAATGCATCACCCTTCCTTGGGTCACTGCGCGTAGGCTCTATATGTCGCTTCTTTCTATCATATGGAAGAAGACTAGCTCTGGAAGTAGAACCGCCCTGGTTCGCAGCTCCAGAGTCTCTCAGATTGCGCTCTGTAATCAGTACCTGGTTGACGATGGAAGTGATGGAATTCAACTAGAAGATATTCACTTGTGAGCGGATCTCCCGCCTGAGACCATCCTTGAACTTCCTTGCTAAGAACAACCCACTCCCATCCTGGAGGGGTGTGAAATGCTACAGCTCGGTGAAACGAGAGAAATAATCCATGACAAAAAGTGTAAACTTCTCTGTTCTCATAAACTCCTGGGCTCGATCGGCCCTCAGGGTCTCTGGGTAGAAGTAGTCATAAAACATGCGCTGGAACACCTCCCAAGCCATAGCCTGCTGTTGACCCGCCTATGAGATCATGTCCCACCAACTCATGGTGGAGTCTCAGAGCATGTAGGTAGAGATCTTGACCCGCCTCTCTGCAGGCATCTCCAGATGCTCGAAGATAGTCATCATGGCTTCCAGCCAAGACACTGCAGCCTGAGGTCCTTCTTCCCCCGAGAACGTGGGAGGATGCTACTGCTGAAAAACTTGTGTCAGGTCTGCCATAGTCGTGGCAGGAGGCGGCGCTCCCTGGAAGGCCTACATCATCCTTATGAATCCTTCCCTGAACTATGCATCAGCACCTACAACTGTAATAACAGCTGGTGCCAAGGTTGGCTCGACTGGAGGTTCGACAAGAAGTCTCTAATCAGCCATATTTGGCGTCTGATCACTGCCTGAAAAAAGACGTACGACCGGAGGACGTCTCATAGGCATAGCTCTGAAAGATCAAAAGTACACCTTAGATCAGGAAAACAAGGACAGAGAACACACGAGTAAAAAATAGAAACAGGGGATAGAAAACACACAAGTTTACAAAACTCAAAAACACGGCGTGTATAAAAACTACACAACATGTTTTCTCAAGCCAATAACATGGGAGTGTACCCCTTCCCTAAAATTTGTGTACACCTCAAACTACACGGCCTGTTCTTGAAAACTGTTCCCCTGCCCAAGTCCCTTACACGGCTAACCCACACTGTTTTCTTAAACTGAGACTACACGGCATGTTCCCTACGGACACGTAGTGGAGTGGACAAGGCTTCAACAGCCTGTGTTGTTAAACACACGGCCGTATACACGGGTGAAGCTTACACGATGTGCTCCGGACAAACAGGGCGTGTATATGCAAGGTGACACCGTCCCGTGTTGTTCGTGACATGACTAGGTTCCTAGCAAGACTACACGGTGTGCTCCCAGAGCAACACGGCGGGTCTGAGTGAAGGTCACACCGACCCGTGTTGTTCGTGACACTACTGGTGTCTGGAAGGGATTAAACGGCGTGTTCAGTTACAACACGGCGTGTGCTACTCGAGCTTCCTCGACCCGTGTTGTTAGTGAAATGGCTGGATACACGGCTCATTATTACATGGAGTGTACATAGCATACACGGCGTGTTCCAAAAGTTACTTTCCAGACACCGTGTTCTACTCACACGGTTAGTAACACGGCCTAAAAACTACACGAAGTGTATCCAAAAATACACGCCGTGTATTCTAGGTTTTTCTGGGCAGTAGATCAGAAACTACACAGAACCCTAGAAACACAAAAAATAAGGAAAGGTGGTGCCAAATTACGATTTATGGGGGCCCATACACCCCGCAAATCAATTCTCGGAATCTCCTATAGTCACATACAAGGGAAAAAACAGCTCTCTAACATAACTGAAAATATTCTATCAAGCATATATCACAACAGCATGCATAATCTACACGAAGTCTATCACAACATCATGCAATCGCTAATGCACCATAGATGTCATGGTAAGAATGCATGGAATGTGATTTCTAGAAGTGCCTATATGATGCGTGAGATGGAATACCCTCATCTCATCAGGTTGGGATAGAAATAGAACAGAAATATCATAACAATAACCGCACAAGTCATGTGAATCACTCTAGGTGAAAACATATCAACCATAAAAAAACTCAAAACCAGCAAACTGCAATTAACAAGGTTGTATGGCTTTTCCCTATACATGGGTTAGCTACTCCCAAGCCCATCTTAACACAAAGTACCAAATTCTTCCTATCCATGGCTAGAGTCTCCAAATAGTAAAGCAAGAGAAAAGAACTCCTCTGATACCACTTTGTAATGACCCGAATCCGGAGCCCCTCCACTGGTTCCCCTTACCCAGTTCCCCACATGACCTTAAGTGCGTTTCCCCGAATTTCAAAGGCTTCCGACTAGTAGCGAGGGACTTGGTGAGTTGGTGGGGAAACTATGCCCTCATTCTGTAAAGTATACAGTGGAAAAACAACCAGACACAGTAGTAGAAACAATCAACAACATACAACAATTGAAGTGAACAACGGAAGCAATGGATACATAATAATGATGAAACAGGGTACATATGTCTATGGAAAGTAGTAAACAAAACAATTTTCTGAAGTACAACTTCAAAGAATGTGAAAAAGAAAAACAATGTAAAATCCTCCGCATTGCAAGCCTCGGCTCGGTCCCATGCTCTCCATCTCCAGTGAATCAAGAACCCGAAGTAGAAGGGCGCTTTCCCTTATCTATACCTGCATCAACATGGTATTCTTGGGACCAAGAGCATGGCCCAAACAGGGTGTGATATACAATCCTAGTCGGCAATCACCCAAAGATCTATGCCTAACAGTCAATGAATGCATGGCTGTAATAAAAAATGAAGCAATAAACAGAAACACAAGGAGCTACAATCTATAGTTCTAACAAGAGAAGTGCACAATAAAACAACCAGCAACAAAGGAAAAAGGTAACCCTTTCGGTAGCTCTCAAAGCCTAACCCCTATGGTTCCACCTATAAGTGATAGAAACACTCTAGGAGGCATCACAGTCTCACCCCTCTGGTTCAGCTATGAAATTAATAGACTCTCTAGGGAAGCACTCACCGTCAATTCCCCCTATAGTCTCGTATCATGCTAAAGGCTGTCTGGGGAAGCAGTCAACGTCTATTCCCCATGTGGCCCGCGTCGAGGAACTACAGACTCATTGAGGAAGAACTTAACGTTAATTCCCCATATGGTCTCAATTAACACATGGCTATCATTATATGGCGCAAGAGAAAAAAAAGAAGCAGTTCCACTATCCTACGGCTAGGCATGGCAACTGGAAATGCTAAACAGTACAACAAGCATGGAAAAGCAACCAGAGCGCAAAATTAATTACACTAATTACAAGCATAAACCTCTACTACAGCAATCAATCAAAGAAGGAAAACAGTAGGGGAATCACATGAAACCCATAATTCCCCGCCCAAGGGAATTTCAGGAATTTTCACAAAATACTCATTGACATTCAACAGAAAGGCACAAAACACCTACCTCGATCCTAGGAGATCAATATACGTGAACCAGACCGATTGAATCCCCTTAGAACGTTGTAGATCTGAGAAAATAAAAAAACGCTCAACCCAAGATAACTCGAAAATGAAGAGGAATCCGGAAAAGAATCTCATTCCGAAGGAAGATCTTACAGCTGCGATTCCAACGCAATCGACCGTTCTCAAATCGAAGGACGGACGAAGAGGTGGAAGCTCGGTGAAGATTCGGTTGTACGGGTCGCTCTCGGACGAACGAAACCTAGAAGAGTGTATTTTTGTGCGTCAGGCGCAACCCCATCCCGTTTATTGAAAAAAAGAAAGTACACAGTGTGTACTTTTAGAGTACACGTCGTGTACTGGGTCCTTTCTATAGTCCTCCAAAATCGGCCTCCACGTCACCCCTACACACCGTCTGTGTGGCCCGACATGGCTAGCACACGTCTTTGAGCCAGGGAAGAGTACAAGGTATTTACTCAGAATGTACACGCCGTGTACTTCAAAAAGTTCTATATTGTTCATTTTTCTTAAAAACACCAGAAAAAGGAAAACATACCTGAAAAAAAGATCTGGGTTCTTACATATGGCATACACATAATACTAGAAAATAATTTAAATAATAGTCAAGGATTTTTTATATGAAAATCATAGTGGTATAGGTTCATTTCTCAACCATAATAGTAGTCATGGCCCACTTCCAAGTCCATCATCGTAGATAAATTCCCCTACTAAATTGGGTTCACTCCTCATTCCAATCGAGTCCATCACATGAGATGTGAATCATTTCCCAATGCATTAGAGAGAGATATAGTCCCCACCCATCACATAATTAAAACCAATCATATTCATTCCAAAATAAAATATATAATTTATAAAATTGTATCCCATGAAAGAAAATGGGTTTCACAATGAATTCATCAAATCATAACCCTTATAAAAAGAATTGATTTATTGAAAATCATTTTGTCAAAAACCAAAAAAATTAGAGAATGTTTAATGATGGTATAATAAGATCATATTCCAAATAAATTATATGTAAAATAAAATAATGTGATATTAGATATAAAATGATTTTAAAAGATAACAACAAATAATTCTTGAGAAAAATATCATTCCCATTTTGAAATAATTTTATGTTTTAGTATTGTGATATTCTAAATGAAAAAATTATATTTAAAAAAATTATATGATTGTAATGGATGTTTCAAAACATTAAGGTTCCATAATTGGGGAAAAAATCTCGAATCTTGTATAAGATAGTAAAAAAGTCCTTCAGTGATTTTTAGAAAAGACACAATGAACAACATTTCAACAATGAAACAAATACTCCTTTCAAAAAATTTTGTAAATAAATTATCACCGGTAATTTTTTTTTAATCATTTTAGGAGAGTATTAAAAAAATAATCGTAAAAAACAATTTCATGGATGATAAATATTTCCCAGTAGATATTTAAACACAATAAATCCGAAATAGTTATAAAATTTTGAAATAAACCCTTGCATCCAGTATCACCTTTATTTGATTATGATGAAAAAATAATTATAATAAATAGTGATTAAGTATAAATTTAATGTATAAATATATATTCAATATAAAATTTATGATTTATTCGTAACATATTATCATCATTTTTATAATATTTTTTCATTAAAATCACTACTATTTGTGATAACTACTTTATTTTCTCGTCATAATTCGATTCTGTATTCCCGATCATTATACTTTGATAATGGTACAAACAATTCTATAATGCTAGTAATGGTACGAATATCCTATATATTAATTATATAAATATTTATAATTAATCATAAAATTAGATATAAAAATATGAATTACACCATTCAAGGAGAGGTAGGCCATACATATGCATAAATTTATTTCCGATTTTTCATCTGATGGAATAGTAGAAATGTAAATAGTAACACACCATAAAAATTACCATTATGTTACATATATCATGTATATTTTTAAAATAAATTATTATTACTTTCCATGGGTAATATAAATTATAAATGAATCACAACACATCATTGAGATTGTAGTTCATAAATATGAATAATCGATGTTATCGTTCCCCAAATGATTGGATATTAAAAAGGTAGACATGATAATATAATTCAAGAGTCATAATTATATAATATATATCATATATAATAATTAATTACATCATAATACCGATACATAATATATGGTTATAAAAAAATGAAATTTATTGTTTTGTTGTGATGGTAAGTCATGCATACACATGTTCGATTCATTCAATTTTTATTTGTTTTAGAAGTGGGTGTATAATGGTGAGTTAAAAATAATAATACAATTTAAGAATATTTAAAAAAATAATGATATTATTTTATGATGAATTTAATATATTTAGATGTTTAAATCCATCAACCATTATATTTTAGAATCATTTTGGTGTAATTGTAAACCTTAAAATTTATATTTACCGGTAGTAATCATATTATATTTTTAACAAACCTATCATGTTTTTTAATATTAAAAGGATGAAAGGTTCTCTTATAAGGTGTCAACTATAAAATAAATGAACAATTTATGAAATTTTATAACATATCGTATCACATTTTTTATTTTTATAATTTTAAAATAATTTAATAAAATATTATTTTCATAAAATATCATTATTGTCAATTTTGAAACTATTTATTATTTCAATGATGATAATATCATTATAAAATAAGAATTAGAACCAATAATTATAATAAATAAAAAACTTTCGTTTTATCTATAATATTTCTGGATCTCCTCAATTATTGAAAATCTTAATACTTTTAATAGTGGGAATATCAATTATTTGATAATTTTTCATTAATTAAATAATTACTAGATAAGCATTTTGTAAGTATTAAAGGTAAATATTTACTTTTTTTAAAAATATAAATAAATTACCACAGTGGATAAAAATTTATTATGTAGAAAAATTATATTATTATTCATTTATAACTAATGATTCCTGTATTTGAACACATTTGTTTCATTTTAAACAGAGAGTGTGACATGTTTTCAATTCGGATTGATTAAATAATGAATAAATCATTTTCAAGACCAAGTCTCAATTAAATATCAATATTTATAAAAATAAATGTTATGGGTATAATTAAAATCAAACAATTTGAATTATTATGAAAATTTATATCCATATGACTTATTATTAATATTAAATGAAAGATCATTTTCCAATATTTATTAATATAATCTATTGATATAAAATACATTATATATATAAAATAATGTTTTTAGAAAAAAGAACATCACTTTTATCTTAAAATAAGTATTTTTATTTCAAATATTTTTATAACTGAATAGTTTTTTTATAAATGTATATATCCTATATTTTCATAAATTAGTTTTTATTATTAATAAAATCCAATCTAAAAACTAGTAACTAATGGAAACATAATATTTTCATAATGTTGTGTAGTTCGTTTAAACTCACTATTTCATGCAGCACAAGGTATCAAAGGAATAAAATAACATTCAAATAAATATTTCATAAAAATATCAGGGTGTTACAATATTCCCACTTTTAATGTAATTTATAATTATAAATTCTTATATATGATACAAATATATGAGGAATTCTCTACCCCGTTACATCTTCAGGTTCCGACATTGCCTTCTCTAATTGGTGGTTTCACAATAAAAATCATACCAGGTGTGTTTTCATGTATCATAGAACATTATCTATATTTTATTGAATATTGAATGGTTTTTATATATAATAAAGACCATTATATATTATAATTAAATATACAATTAGAACATGTGAAATATTAGGTATGTACTTTCTCAAAAGAGATACATGAAACATTCATGAACTTATGAGAGATTCGATGGTACCATCAATCTGTATGATTCCATCCCACCATGTTGAGGACATAAAAAAGAACCAATATACCAAGGGATTATTCTTAAATTATTTCAAAATCCCATCATAATCTTCCATAGATATATTTATTGAAATAAATTTTCACCATCTTTGAAATCAAAATCATTCCAACGATTTTCAGTATAACTTTTTTTAAGATCTTTTTGTTATCTAATGTTTTTCTAAATTTATATGTCTTTACCTAGAATTTAATAAGACTGATCATGTCTAAGGAGATATATTTATCCAATGTTAGTATCTGGTAGTGTGATTCTGCACTTTATTACCATTGAGGGTTCATAAGGATCCATCTAATTTTTCTAGTGAAAGATATTAATTTATGAAAATCATACCATAAATGGGGTTTGAAAAAATCCAACATTCAAATACATATTGAAACATATAAACATGATTTCAAATGTTTTAATTGTCCACTATGACTGGAAATATTTGTGAGTAAGATAAGTAGTGCTTAAACACAACTTGGTATCCTGAACATTCTAGAGACTTCTCTAGAACATCGTGGTAAAACATATATAATAATCAGATACAATTTAAATTGGTTTGAAATCATAAAACAACCATAATATTTATTCTATTAATCAAAGCAAGATATGAATCATCTCTAATGTAAATTATATCTGTCGACTTCATAAGCTCACCGACATTAATCCATATAACATTATGACCTTTAGATATATTGTGTATACCAGTGACAAAACCAATGATGTTATTTTCCATTAAAATTTAAGGCGTGGTTAATGGGTTTAACTAAGAATTATAATTATTACACTCATCCTTAAAATGATGAAAAATTGAGCACATAGAAACATAATCTTCAAAATATATCTTCACACATTCACAATAAATTACTCTTTAAGATCATGATACATGTTTTTGATTCCATGATGAATATATAATTATTAACTCTAAAAAAACATTTAAATACTCATTCATAAAATCTAGTATGGGTGAGACACATAAATGGTTTCTAAACATTATCATTCTATGAGAATCATGGTTGATCTTATGATTATTTCTCACCTTTTTTTGTATCTCTACAAAAACGTTACTTCCATATTTAGTCTCCTCTTGGATAGTTATATGAACATTCATTTGATCCAGATAATATTTATAACCTTATTTTATTATTTATTTTTCCATACATTTTAAATCTATAAATTTCATGTATTTTATGATCATCATCATATAAAATCTATAATGATCCTTTCTGCTTAATAAATCTTCCACCTTTTTCTCATTCCTGGGGTGTTAATGGAATGAGCAGTGATAATAATTAATTATATATCTCTATATAATTTTTTCAATTTTCAAGTATTTTTTTATTGAAAATATAAATTAATGTGTTTTTATTAGTATATATTCCTTGATATTCTTAATTGTGATGATTTCTAGATATCTTTAATACAGAAATTACCGTAGGAAACTAAAAATTGTGAATTGGTTTTTTTTTCTCTAGGACCATGAACTGGAATTAGGAATAAGGTATCATCATATGATTTTTTATGAGAACACATCATAGTACCTTATATTTCATTCCACTATATATCACAAACCAATCTCTACTATCAGGGAATTTGATCACATTTTCACTCACAACTCATCACTCATCTCGTTGAATTTGTCTTCAAATTTATAAAAAAATATTAAATTAACTGCATTTTGAGTAATCATGTTGTGTGGATTTTTTAATCTGGATAAATAATTCACAATAATCAATAATATATTTAAATCCAAATAAAACTATGGAATTTTAGTTATCATGGTTGCTAAAATTCTATTCTCAAAACCATCTCTATAACACCATGATATTGTTATGATATATATATATATATATATTCATTGATATCATGTGATATATTCTACACCAATATAATCTTGTGCTACACTCAACAATAGATAATCTCATGACATAAGAAACTCTATGCTCAGCTTCTATTACACAAAATCTCAAGTTCAACTGATAGAATTCATTTCATGCAAGATTGAGTTTAATCGAGTTTATAATTTAATAAAATTCCATCTTGATGGATTATATTTATTAAATATATATTTAATATATTCAATATAATGTATAATATTTATCTTATATGTATTATAGACATGGTATAAAAATTTCAATATTTCTCAAAAAACTAGTATTTCTCAAAACAAATTTTGTTTTACTCCTTTTGATGGAGAAAAAATTTATAATATACTTTTTGAAAAAAAAAATTTATATTATCTTTTAAAAAAACTTCTTATTTTGTAAATGGACATCAATATTTACATTGGTAATGTTTTTGGTATTTAAATGATAATTTTCAAATATAAATGAATAGTGAAAATACAACATTTTAATTCAAGAATTCTTGTTCATCTTATTTATTTATATTGATATATTTTCCTTTTAATTGGTTTTAAAAAATAATTTGATTGTTTTATCTTAATTTAATATAATATAGGTCATTTTAAGAAATTTCAAAATGAAATTGGACATAAACACAAGGTATTTGTTTGATGGTTATAAGATTTTAAAACCGAGTTTCCTTATTCCCTCAACGGGATTAATTTTAATTTTATTACAGAAACATCTATGTATCAAATAATAAAAAATCAACTCCATATTTAGAATATTTGTGTAAAAATTATTTTAATCTTATAGTTTATTTTTTGGATTTTATGAATAGAAACATGTGTAATTTTTATTTACCACGTTTAAGGCTAAATCAGGTAAATTACTATACACATTAATATGATAAAGACAATAAAATTACCCTATGTCTAGAAAACAAATTGGATGAATAAAAGAATACCATTAACAAATAATCCTTATAATTGTCTCTGTTATGGACTCTTTCCAATGAAAATGAAATATATGATTAATATAAACAAAATTAAAAACCAGTCACCTTCTTATTTAGTATAAGTAGAATAATTTTTAAATAGTGATAAATATTAAAAAACATCACTAGTAAATAGTCAAAAAAATAATGAAATTATTTACATAATAATAATTTACATAGAATATTTCGAGATAAAATAATGACCCTAAATTATTATATAATGATGATTTAGAAATTAATTTATTGATGAAAAATTAAAACGAAATAATTTTTTCTGATTTCATAATAGCCATTAAATGCCCAAAACACTTGAAATAATATTATCGGTAGAGTATATGTCAAACATTTCAATTCAAGGATCTATTTATTGACCATTTGGATCCATATTGAATGGATTGTGAAACATTTAATATTTTATTAAAAGTTGATGTTCAAGTTGTCACATTAATTTTTAAATAATTATAAAATTTTTAATGATGGGTTTTCTAGAAGTTAAATTCAACTAAAAATAAAAATTACGTTATTATAAATATTAAAATAAATATAATTTTATATTGTTAATATATCCATTGAATTTTATATATAACCTTCACCCAATAAGGATATAATAAAAAAAACTTTAGTATAACATCTTATCTTCATATTTATAAAATTCCAAGAATTGAATATTGTCAAAATAGATAGTGTTGTTGTTTTATCAAAATAATTCTTTATTAAATTATGTGAATTAAATAAAACATTTTTTAAAATATCATATAAATATGATATGGTCTAAATTTATCTATACTATATATTTATGATTTAACTAACATCAAATAGGTAAATATTTCAACTTTGTAATATTGAAATATTTGTTACCCAAGTTAAAATAAAATATAATAACTATATGATAATTTAAATTGATAAGGTTAAAATCGAGATAAAATCTTTTATAATATTTATTGGTTTATTATATTACAACCTTATCACATATCATCTTCAAAATTATGATATTTTAGAGGTTTTCATATGTGGTTTTAATTTAATATCAGTTCGTACTTTTCAAGAATTCAAAAGTTCCCTTCACCTCAATTAATAAAGGGAACATCCTACCTCATTATTAATATTCCCTTAATCCTTAAAGCCTAGAAATACAATAACCATTTCACTTATAAACAACCCTTTTTACATTCTACAGGTTTTGGTATAATTAAACGACCAACTCTAGTTCATTTAAGGAGATATTTAGAGGGAGCACATCGAAAAATATGTTAACTCCTCTAATGATTCTTTCAAATTATTTATGTTTCTACTTCCTATTTATGAGTTGTATATATTATAATATAATAAATATAGTATAAATTATATTAAGAGATATCATTATGGTAATGGGATAACTATATTCCACCTTCTATCAATCCTATCATAAATGAAATCACCACACGTGCATACTTTTGACTTACCATATCTACATTATGGTTTAATATGTTTTTAACTACCATAATACAAGGATGGGTATAATGATTGAAATAATCTCTAGATTTCATTATTAAAACCTAATATTGATTCTAGATTAAAATATATATCATCCTATTAAAAAAGGTTTGAAAAAAAATTTAATGATATCGTCGTTCGTGCATAAATACGGCCTACTGCCTCCATGATGTGATGTGATTCATTCTATTTGAAATTAAATAAAGAATGATTATATAAATGATTTGATTGAATAAAAATTATATATATTATACAAATATCATTCTTTAAATGATATAATTATAACCTAATAATAGGATCTTATCTAAAAATCATCAGTAATAAAATAAATAATTTAATACCCTATAGACGAGGAATAATGTTACAAAAAACGAATGATAATATGATCATATATGATGACTATGACTCTAGAATAACTCAATGAATAAATTTTAATAATTATAATAGTAAATCATATACATACAATTGATATTTGACATATAGTATGTTCTTATTCTGTCTCGCTTTTATTTTTGAGATACATATGTCTTATACACATCCTATTTATTTTGTGTGGTGTTTATTTTTTCCATGATTGTTTTTATGATTCCTATTATTAAGGTTATGGTATTTAAATATTTATTTAATTTTCTCTGTGAATAATATTATTAAACTTATTTAAAATCAATAAGGGATGATTTTTTCAAACTCATTATTATCTATGATTGTTTATTTGACAGTTTTTTTCTGGGTGAATTTATCATCCACATCCATGTTTTGTAAATATGTATTCCAAAATATTCATTCTATACTACCACAATTGTTTAATGTAAATTTTACCCATTGTAAATTTTTTCATAATTGGAATGAAAGGAATATATTTTAATTTTCCGTAAAAGGGACTTTTTGACATTTTGAAAAAATACCTGAATAATGTTCTCTTTTAACATATACAAAATGATCAGTTTTTTATATTTTCATAACACCTTATTTCTATGAAGCTTCACATACAATATTTGAATTTTATTTGAAATTTAATTCATTTGTTTTAATATTTTGTGGCTTTTTGAGAAGATAATTTTTTTAAAAAATATATAGGATATTTTACCCGTGAATTAATATCAAGTGTTTTATCAATTTTATTTTCCAACTAAGATGATATTATTTAATATTTTTTGTTTCATGTATACTATACCTATAATTCTTATGGATTAATTTTTTCTAATATGAACTTATATTTATGAATTCATTTGTTTTATAGGGATTGTGTTATGATATATTGATGTTTAAGAAACACATTTAATAATTTGGGTTATGCTATGCTAAATGATTTATGTTTTGGTGGCATATGTCAGAATGATATAATTATGTGGAGGGTGCCACCTATATCCTCCTAAAATGATTTTAGTAGAGAATTATATATGATTAAATAGACATTACTGGAATTTAAATGACCCTCTCATCAGTAATACATGTAGGAATGAAAAGTGAACTCAGATTAGTATAGGAATTTTTCCACTATGATTGTCTTCTGAATGAGACTTGGCTAATATCGAATAAGTTTTCCATGCAAATGTTTTTTCCATATTATCATGATATATACAAATGTTATTTTCCCATGTCCCTTGTTCCTTTATTATTTATTACTTATGAACTACCATGATCTATACCATGACTCAAGATATTGTTAATTTTTATTTATGGTATTATTTTAAAATGTTATGTTCATTTTTTTAAATTCTTAATTATGTTTTTATTGATACTTTCCTTGTTTACCCTTATGTAGTATTTGTGCTCACACAATTTTTTGTTTCTTTTCCCCTAAATTGAATGAACGTTATTTAAGTAGGATTTTTTAAATGGGGTAATATTTATGATGTTAAATAAAGAAGTTAAAGTATATATTTTTTGAACCAGTTGTTTTTTTTTCCTAGTTCCCAGTGAAACTTAACTAATACGATCTATTGGCATCTATTTGTGTCATGTATTATGATTTCCACAAAATATTTCATTTTCCATGTACACAATTCATGGTTCATTATATTATATATTTTAAGGATATATCGATATACACTAACTTGATATTACATGAACTATAAAATGAATCATTATGAATCCAAAATAAACACACGGTAAATTGTTTATAATGCTTATCCTTCCTCTTCGTCTTCAACACACTCCTTATGTAATCATCATGATCATCCTTTATAATTGAATATACAAAAATATCATCCAAAAATACAACTAAAAAGGATCATTGAGAGTCTCTAAAGACTCTATTTGTTATGTCCATGTAGATAGTGGGGGAATTAGTAAGGCCAAAATTTATTACTATAAATTCATAGTGTCCACATATTTTACAAAATTTCATATTGGGTATATCAACAATTATGACCAGAAATTGATGATACCAATGTTAATGGTAAATCATATGAATGTATTTTTATTGAAAGTGTAGATCAAATATGTTTTCAATATGGGGAATATGATACTTTTTCCAGATAGTGATCCTATTATCTTGATGATAATCAATGTGAAGTCACATTAATCTATCTTTATTCTAAAAACATAGACAACATGAACCCCCAATGTGAGAAAATATGGTGTATGAATCACTTATCTTGATTCTAGTGAATTTTTATATTCAAATACTATAACTAAATTGGGCCCATTGAATAACATGCCTTGGAAATAGTCATATGACTAGGTATAATTTATATTTAAAAGTATACTTTACAATTTAGTGGACGATTTGGAAACTATTTCGTAAATACATAAAAAAACACCCATTCGATGGGTTTATCAATATTTTTGAGTTTTTACAAAACAGTCATAGAAAGATAAACATCATGTATAGGAATTAAAATCCACAAGATAGAATAATTTTTCATTTTCATTTAATAATAAACCATGCATTGATAAAGGAGTATATGCTCATTCAAAATATTAAATGCATCTTCTCTTAAATGGAAATTCCCATTATCCCTATATATTGAAATAATTTTCTTTTTATGAGTCACATAAAATTCAACTAATGAGAGAATAATAGGATTTATATGAAGAACTTTCTGAAAATCATCATTGGAGACAAATTATAATATTGAGTAGTTAATGTTGTTCTATTAGGTGTTTTCACAGCTGACCTAATATCAAAATATGGAGGTGATATAATGATAATATTAGGAAATTATTTATATTTTATTTAATTTTTGGGAATATTATAAAATAATATATACTTTTATAGTGAATGATAAGGGTATCTTTCAGCACCTATTTTTTGTAACCTGATTAAGTAGTTGTGATCAAAAAATATTTCCCTTTATCATTGGGATTTTGTGGCTATTGATGATATTTATAAAAATCATTCATATTAAAGTGCATGATGCGATAATTAATATTCTATTTATATTATATCATTGGAACATGGTTGGTGCATTTATTGGGGTATTTTCTCAATTAACATCACTATTAATCTTCCTCCCGCCACTTTGGAATATATTTTCCCAATGACCTTACATTCTGTAGTTTAATCATTTAATAGACACCTTGAGATAGTTTAACCCATGTTTTCTTCCAAAAATAAATTTTTAAATAATTCACATCTTATATTCCATAGGATTTTCAGAATTACCTTTAATTTCAATTTTTATTTTTTTATAAAAAACATGATATTGATGTGTAAATCCAATATTTATCTCTACATTGATATCACATGAAAAAAAATTTCAAAGGTACTGAAGCCTTGTTTATATTATTCTATATAGATATTTGGTTTTGATCCATTAATGAATGATACAATTTTACATTTAGTTCTAATAATTATTCCATAGGTATATCTTTCAACCCATTAACATATTATCTAACATGTACTGATGGATTCTAAATCCCTTTTCATATTCTCAAAAAATTATTCTCCATTATTTTATATAGAATATGAGGGAATTAATTTATATGGAATATAACTTTAAACTAAACCAATTCATATGATTAAACTTATTCTTATTGCTTGTTATTCTTGGTGTTATTCTACAATTGATATTCTTATCCTTCTGGATGATCAGCAACATGGAAAAAAATTTCATGTTCATTGGATTGAAGAACAAAATAAATATTCTAAATGGTTTAGATCTATCACCCATCTACTAGTGGACCAGAACATCCACTAAATGATGGTGTATGATAACGCATTAAGGATTAAATAGTATATTTTTCCCCCCATTTCACATTTGGAAAATCTGTATGACTGATATCCAAAGAATTTAGGATGAGGAAATCAACCAGATTCTCTATTCAATATCTCATTTCATTAGGTCTGTCATATGGAAAATCACTGCATGTAACATCAAATTCATTAGTAATGTTTTCCCTATTCTTCAATCCAATGACTAAAAAAATCATATTGTGAGAAACAATAATCATAGTGGAAACCACATAATTCTGGAAAATAGTTTCTTGAATGGATAAATAGTGACTCATTATTGTGTGATAATTTAATATTTAATGTAATATATTCCTGATCAATAGAAACAATTTATAATTTTATCCAATACACAGAAAAATAATGATGGTTTTTATAAATTCTATCTTACCCTAACCTCCAAATATTTTCTATAAACTATTATGATAAAAACATTAACAAAATAAGTTTTTATACAAAAAATAATAAAAATATTTTTATACAAATTAAATAAATAAAAATATAATACACATCAAAACTATAATGTTTTGTAGTGTTTTGGTACTAGATATAAAATATTCTTTCCATATTATTATCCCTCAATATCTCCCATAAATATTTTCCCAAATATAACTCTTCTTAAGAATACTTATTAAAATATTCTTCATATGATGACAAAAGGTAAAATTAAAAATGGTGAGATCAAATTCTTTGTATGTGTTAAAGAGGAGATATCAATGATTATAAAAGAATATAATATCTATAAGGTTATAAGAACATGAGAATATAATTATAAAATAAATCCTTTTATATCAACATTCATAATCTTTAGTAACGGAATAAATCATTGATGTTTATAAGGAAGTGATCATAAAATAATCAACAAACATAATCCATAAGAGAATAACATGGAAATATGGAATACACGTAAGTAGACAAAATCTTTAACAAAGTAGAAGATGATTTTTTAAGACTATTTTAGTGGTATTGTTTCACTCTGAAACCATCATTATAGTCACGTTTCACATCAAATAACATTGTTAAAGACAATGTTCCTTATCGAACTGTGTTTAGTCAATGTTATAGTACTCTCTATATCAAGGGATATAAATAATAACCCAATGAATTTTATAGAGATATTGGTCCCAACCATTATATAATGTAAACCACACATATGTTTTAAATAAGAACATAAATTATTCAATGGATCACAACCCCATGAAAATTTTTTATTCATAAATATTTCATCATTTTGTAACTTGTGTGAAAAGAACATGTTTTATAAATATGAATCATTCATAAACCAAAATAATTCATAGAAATAGTAAATATTGTATTCTTGGATAAAATTACAATAATATAATAACAAAAATAATGTAATTTTATATTAGATGGAAAGTTAATTTAAAGATCACATGAAATAATTCATGAAGAAAATATACATTCCATTTTAAAATCATTTATTTTTTTAAATGTTGCCCAGTTATAAAGAAAATTAATTTCATCAAAAATAACGTCTTTAATCTGGAAAATAATGTTTAAAAATAACAAATTCTTTTGACGGAAATAAAACAAGGTCATGATGTATAATTTAAAAAAATTCCTTCAAGATTTTTATCTCAAATAACACAATGAACCTCATTTAGAAAACCAAAAAAAATGATTCCATTCAATCAGTTTTAAAAAATTTAAAATGTAGGTAAAAATGAATTTTAAAAAATAAGGGAAAATTATGATCCTTTTCAATACATATTAAAAAAACACATACATAGACGATACATATTAACTAGTGGATACTTAAACAAAAACAATCCTGAATAATGATTAGACTGTGAAAAAACCCTTACCCCAAATCGAGCCCTAACAATTTTCCATTAAAATTTTCATTATAATTAAATATGGAATTATTTAATAATTATTCCATATTAATCTGTATATCATAATATGAATTATTTATTTATAGCATCTTATCACCCTCTAACTAATAATTTGTTTTAAAAATCACTGATTTTGGTGATCAATGATTCATTTTCTGGGCATATTTCAGTTCTAGTAGTACCATTCCTTATATGTTGGTCCTGGTACCATAAATTAGAATTTTTTAATAATGCTATGAGGAAAATATATTTTCATTACACATATATTTATTATCATTCATATAATTTAGAGATAGAAAAATGAATTACATCATTCATAGAGATGGTAGGTCGTACGTACACATTAACATTGTTTCCATTTTTCATATTATTTAATTAATGAAATGAAATTAATATTACACTTTTTATAAATCATTATTATGTTATATATTTCATTTATAGACATAAAATCCATATTTATTACCATCCATATATTATTGAAAATTTAATAACATCACATCATAAATATGGTAGTCCATATATACGCACGAGTAACCTTAATGTTTCCCAAAAAAATTGAATATATGAATGTATAAATTGAATTATAATTAACGATGTATAATTATAACATAAATATTTTATATATTAATTAATCCCATCATAATACCCATACATTTATTATTGTGATGAAAATTGAATTGTATCACTGTGTGGATATGGTAAGTCTTACATATACATGAATGATACATTCACATGGAAGTTGATATGAAAGAAAGTGTACAATGGTTCCATCATAATATTATTAATATTTAATAATATTTATTATACATAATTTATTATTTTATAATGAATATAATAGATTTATAGGAGGTAAGTAAAAGTAGAAAAAGAATTTGATCAGATAGGGAGATTATCCCTTCATTAAAATGAATCCTTTAAATTTATTCTAAGGGACACTAGGGTTGGTATTTTGGGAAGACCATAACCTAAAAAATGTGGATTGAGAATTTTATAATATAATTTTGTATATTATTATAGATATATAATTATCAAGGTGGTGTAATGGGGAAATAGAGTTGGTGGACTTTTATAATTGATGTGAGAATAATTATTTCAATTTCAGAAAAGATTAATTTATAAAAAATTAAGTACTATAAAAACAACATAAAAATGGTAATGGATTAAAGATAAGGTAATATAGTATTGTAATCACATAAACCAATATATTTGATACATGTTTTTGTGTAATTTTAAAACATTTTCAATTTGATGGAAACATGGTTAACTAAATTTAATTTTAGTTATAGTAATAAATTTATCAATATTATAATGTCTAAATTATTTCATTTATGATCTCAATTTTACTATAAATTTAAACATTCTGATTCTTAACAACATAAAACATCCTCTTTAAAATTTTTATAAATTTTATGATTTTCAAATAATTTAAATAAATATGAATTTTATAAAATATCATTACTACCATTTTGAAAATATTCATTACATTTATTTTAATAACATAAATAAAACACATTGATTAAAAAATTAATTCAATTCAAAACACCCCCAAAATTTGATGGTATTTTAATTAATTCATGGGTCTCTATAATTTAATAAATTTATAATACTTTTAATATTTTTAATATCATATATCTTATTTTTCTATTAATTAAATAAATATTGCATTAGCATTATGTAAGAAATTATAGAAATTATATTATTCCTAAATTTTATTAATAAATTAATACAATAAATATATATTAATTAGGAACAGAATTATGATTAATATTCAATCATAACAAATTTTTCATATTATGTGGACACAATAATTTTATTTTAAACATAGAGAGTCACATTTTTCACTTCCATCGGTTTGAATAATATAGTAGTCATTTTCAAATAAATGATCCCATTAAATAAATAAATTTTGATACATATGTGTTAATGGTGGAATTTAATTTATCCAATTATAAAAATTATGAAGAATTATTTCTGTATCACTTATTTTAAATCCAGATTAGCCTGATTTAACGATTAGTGGGTAATGAATATTACCACAGTAACAATTCATATTAACTGACAATAAAAGTGTATTAATTTACTTATTATAACCTTGTAATTATAAATATATAATTACTTTTTTTCAAATTCAATACCTATAAATGGAATCGATAAATTATAAATTAATATCATAAAATTTGGAAAAACCATTTAAAAAAATATATTTTCTCTACAAAAATGGATTTATTTTTACCAAATTCTTGGAAAAATATTTTTTGAGTGTTTAAAAAATTATATCATCTAAATAATATATAAATTTCATTATAATCATTCATAATTACTTATTAATATTATGTATTGATATAAAATATATTATACACATGAAATAATACATTTAAAAAAAATTTCACTTTTATATCAAAATAATAATCTATTTTTAATTATAATCATTTTATAACAAATGAGTTTGTTTTAGAAAAATTTATAGAACATATATTATTTATAATTTAGTAATTACATTTGATACCAATTAATTAAGGGATATTAAACAAATTACATATAATATTTTAATAATGTTACACCGTTAATTTAAACTAATGGTTGCATGAAAGTAAAGATATCTAACAAATAAAACTATTTGAAGAGAAATATTTTATAAAAATACTAGGGATTTACGGTTTTAAATATTACCATATTGATAATGTTTTATAAATATTCAATGGATGATATCCAAAGAGTCCATTCATTCCTCCTCTAACTTGGAGTTCAAAAAAATTTCATCCACAAAATAACTACAATTGATCCCTTAAAGTGACAACAGATCTAGTTAATCAATAACATAAAACAATATGAGCATTAGTGGGAAATATTTCTATAACTAGAAAGTCATAATTACTATAACATCTCCTAAATAATTTCATTGATGTATCCTCTTACCAATCTCTCAACTGGTGGTACCTTGATTAATGAAATATTTTTATACCAATGAAATTATTTGAGTCCATTAAATATAACATCAATCCTTAAGAAGATTCATTTATTTACATTAGTCAAGTTTTTAAACATTTTATAATCCATACAATGTATGTTGACCATGTATGCCTTCTTATGAAATTGCACATGTGAAGATGGTGACTAAACACTCAGATATATAAAACACATATTTTCTCTATATACAAGCTACAAATTATGTTCTATAATATATAAAAGTTCTATATTATGGTATTGAATAATCATGGGAATCATTTCAGGGTTTTTGGAAAAAATAACTCAATGTATCATTGTATTATTTTTGGTTTATTGTGTTTGTTTTAAAAAAAATTAGAAATTATTCTGTTGAAGAATTAAAATACATTTTCTACACAAGTTGATGTTGTTTACATTTTTTCCAAATTTTCAGGGTCTAAATATTTGTGGTTTTATCATGCATCATGAAAGATATATTTCCTTGAAGTAAATGTATAAATATGGAAAAGGAATGGGTTTTGTAATGAATTGGTTTTGTGAAGGTGGTTTCGGTACGGTGGGGATCACCATGAGTGTGGTATCTAGAAGACATGAAGAGTTTATGCTAATCTATTCCACTAATAAAATCATTGTTAATGTTAGATATTTTTTGGGGCATTGTGAAGTAGTGAACACGACTAATGAAATTTGAGAGAATTTTGAAATGGTTACAATGTGGCTAGAAGATTTATAAATTTGATAAAATACTTATAAATAGGCATATACCCCATTTAGAAATTATGTGAGAGATAACGAAGACTCTATGGAGTTGGATTAATTAAGGTGGTTTTGGAGAAATTGTTCTTGAAGAGAGGTGGTTCATAGAAGATATAAAATCGGATTAAAAATTTTGAGCATCACGTAATTATTGATGTTCTTAAAAGCTATAAAAGAAAACTGAATGGTGTGACCTTCAAGAAGTCTAATTGAGCTTCATGAAATAATTGATCTTGGTGAATGATATATGAGATTCGTGAATGAAGTGAGTTTTATGAAGGGTGGTTGATTCATGATGGATACATGATCATTGTGAAATATTTGAGACATGAGAATATATTGAGAATAAAAAAAGTTTTAATAAGTTATGACAAAAAAATATTGTGTGAAGTTATATTCATCAAGTGTGTGAATGTATTACTTCAACAAAAAATCTATCTAGAACTAAGGATTTATTAATTATTGATAATGAAGGGACCTACATGTCCATAAACAGTGTGTGGATCCTTTCTAGAGCAGTGTGAAAATTAATAGAAAGAATGTGATTATTTCCACCATATTTTAGACATAGAAAGGGACTCAAGGATTGACCCCTGAGAAAGTTGCGAGCTTACACAAAATATGAAAAGGCAGTATAACTAGTCCAAGAAGTTATATATCCCATACCTATTATTTTTTTAGTGATCCACGGATGATTTCTGACATAAGAACATTGTTTTCATATGCTAATTAGACATTACCCAGTAAGGGTGAACAAAGTTAAATTATTGTTAGTTATACATGATTTCATTTATATTTATAAATTGTTATAAGAGCTAGATAAAGAGTGTTTTGTTTAACTAAAAAACAAGATATGATGTGGTATTTGTTGTTATTTTTCATGCCTTGATTCACCCCTATATTAGGCAATTTATCATAGTGGGGATTAATATAGGTATCTAAGATAATGGTTGAAGTCTTTGGTTCACTATTAGTATAATAAATGGAGGTTTAGAATCATAAATTGATTCATATCATTGATGGAATCAATTTTCATTTATGGATGATTCATATGAAATACTATTTCTGATCACTAGATATTGAAGTCATAATAATAGTTATTCATGGAATTTTTTCCAATACTGATAGTTGTGATTTTTAATAAGCTAACCGAATATAATTGAATGTAGATTCCACAAGAATTAATTATTTATATGGATCCATATCCAATGAATTATATTTGAATGTGATGTCATGTAATTAAAGACATTCAATGTGGGAAATGTTTTTGAATATTAATGATTGTGAATTATGAGTTGAAGAGGAAAAGTTGTATGATCAATGCAATTGTTATAAAGATATGATAATGAACCTTAATTATTATATAGATGAATTATTTGATCGAGTATATGTATTTTTGGAAGACATGAATAGTTTTTTAGAAATTTGTACACATTTAATGATTTTTAAGAACATTTTGAGAAGACATCCACCTCTATTATATTTCAAGGTTTCATTAATGGATGATAATCTTACAGTGGATTTGACATTGGAAAGGATTCATAGTATTCTTATTGCATATGATATAAGAAATGAATATATCGATTCCATGGAATAAGGAAATCCAAATATATAGAGTTGATGTCCATATAAAATATAACCGTTGAATTTGTCTTGGATGAATATGATAAGGGCGAGGTGATGGAATTAACTTCCTCAAATATTGTATGAATAAAAGGAATATCCAAGGTTAATATTCTTCCTGCATTATTTTGATGTAGAATGTCTAGAAATATTACAGAAAATTGACAAAATAATTTTCATGAATATGTAGAGGATGACGATTAAATTCCTAAGAATAGGTGTTCGACCTACATGAAATGACAGGAAACATAGAGGAAAATTTCATCAAAATGAATTCATCACTTTCAAAAGAATATGTCAGTGCAGAAGAATCCAACATAAAAGAATGGGAGGACTGAAATGATCATGAAGCTAATATGATGGTTCATGTTGTGAGAAATTCTGAAAAAATAGATAAAAGAGAGAACGATGTATGATAAATTGAAGGAAGAGTTGATCTTAAGGTTGATTTAGAATCCACTGTTGGGGAAATATATGTTTGGAGGTCCAAAATGAAGAAAGAAAACAATTTGGTTCATGATGCCATGATTTATATACATAATAAAGAAAATTAAAAGACTAATATGACTGAAGAAATTTTTCAATAGATTTCATCAATTATAGAGAGATCAAAAAATGTTGTTGAATATAAGATTAAAATTAAAGAATAGATAACAAAGAGAGATTATTTATCCAACACTATAAAATATCAAAGAGAATGTATCAAAGAACATGAATAAGGATTCATTGTCATACGATGCTGTTTTATGGATTTGAAAAAAAAATTCACTTTTTGTACAACATTGGTAGAGCATATCATTAAGGAAATAGAAAATAAGCATGATGAGCATAAAGGTCGATAAAAACAAAGGAAATAATCCAATCTAAATAATAAAGCTGGAATGAGGCATGATAAAAAATAGAAATATGTATTGATTGATGTCAGAAAACAAGTTCCACATAAATATTGATGATTTAATTGGGAACGAATCAAAGCCATAAGATTCTAAGATACCCTGGGAGAGATAACAATATATTACTGAAAAATGAAAATGATCCATGTATGAGATGTTATTGGTGTGTAATGATGGGACACTTAAAAAATTGTTATTCCATTGAAAATAGATATTTAAGGGAACTATAAAAATAATGTAGTCCATACAGAACTCAATATTCTATAAAATAATTTGATGGTCATAGTTTCATGTGCGAAGGATGGTGACATGGAATGTTGCTTCTCATCCAAAAAATGAAAAAAATGATGATGCAGAATGATTGTGTATCAATAAATGAGATAAAAATGAATAATCAATTTTATGAATTACAACATGAATCTATTCCAGAATAATTCAAGGTATACAAAGATTATCAATTATTACTAAGTATGAAGAAAAAAATGGATAAAAATAAGAGAGACGAACAAGTAGTCATTTTACATATTTCTTTTAATGAACTAGATTTCCTTGTAATACTGACCATTAATAGTGGATACACCTCCAATAAGATATAAAGTAATAATCGGTGATATAAATCGAATACAAAATTTGAGGTATTGAATGATTTCGTAATAACGAAGTCTTGAAAATTATTTTCTCATGAAAAGAAAAGTATACGGGAAAATGCATGAGATGTGCAGATATCTTGGTTGCTAAAGGTCTCAATCACAACTTAATAAGTGTTATCCAAATATGTGATTCTAGAAATTTCATTATATTTACAATTAAATTATGTCTCATTATTAAAAATGATGGTGGAGTTGTTTTCTAGGGAAATTTAATGAAAGAGGTTATCTACCATATGAATGGAGACGAATATATCTCTATTCTATCCAATGAAGAAATAAAAATATGATGACATAAAAATATTCGTCACTTGACCCAAAAATAATTGGATTATCCGATGAAATGTGATGAGGTTGACGGCCTTTATATATTATTTAGTGATCATACCCCTACATGTGATTCTTTTCAAGAATGGAAGATCATTCAAAATGCATATAAGGGAAAATAGAAAAGGTTACCAAAAGTGCTTCTGTTGGTGAATATTGATGTCTGTGGAAATATTTTTCTAAAATAAATTTATGGGAGGAGATATTATGTTCTCGTCATCGACGAATGTATAATAATTACTTGGGTTTTAATCATCACCCAAAAATTTGAGGGGTTTTGTTTCAAAACTACTTATCGAAGGGAATTTGAAAATATGTTGTTTCATAGAATCTTGAAGATGAAAACTGATAATGGAACGGAGACCAAAAATATCCATGTAGATGATTATCTTGAGAATAATGGGATAAAACATAGGAATTTTGGAAAGAATAAGTGATGAGATCAGTATAAAATCAAATTGAGGGTTATTATGTATGAAATAATAGAAGACTCCCCATGGTCAATGATATGGAAATAATCTATTATTGATGTACTTTAGTGTCTTTGTAAGTAATTTTTTCATTATCAAAAAGTTTAAACCCATGGAGTATCAATAAAATATAGGTGAAGATATATTTCAATGCTACAAAAATGAAATAAAATATTATAATTACTAAATAAAAGGATTTGAATTTTTTTTTGAAATAAATGGTTTAACTATAATTGAGAATGAGCAGAATCCTAAAAAAACATGACCAGTATGAAGTGGAAAATGATGAACAGATAAAAATATCAGAGAATATCCCAGTTCCAGAGGAAGATATAGTGGAATATTCATATAATTATATGGGTGAGCCCAGACTAGTATCCACACAAAGAATAAATAGAGGAAGAGAATTTGATATAAATAACATAGTTGGCGACTATACATCGCTATTATAGACACAGGGGTTGAAGACTCAATAGAAAGAAGTGATCTTATCAAAAATAGAGCCTATATGTTTTTATAATGTAGCTAGAAATTATAATTGGGTTCAGGATATGAATGAATTGTCTGTCCAAATTGAGAAGAATCATATATGGCAGACCGTTTTGAGACAAATAAATAAGATTGCCATTTGGGCTAAATGCATATTTATAAAAAAGATAAATGAATATGTTGTTGTGATTCTAAATAAAGAATGACTACTGTGTATGGGGTACTCCTTGAATGAGGGAATCATTTTCGGTAAAAATATTTCACCTATTTCAAAAATAGAGATAAAAAGGTTATTCTATTCATATTAGTGAACAGAATGTTAAAAGTATTCCATATGGATGTCAAGTGAGAATTTTTGAATGATGTTATGAAAGAAGAAGTTTTTATTGAGAAGACAAATAGATTTTGTATTTATGAAGATGACAATAGATTGTGTCAGTTGAATAAGGTACAATATTGGTTGATTCAAGAACCAAGAGAAGGGTTTTTAAGGATCGATGAGTTTTTGAAGAAGCTTGGTATTCATCTTCTTGGAGTTCATTACAATATATATATTAACAATGATAGTAATTAAAGGATTATGGTAAACATGTGTTTAAATGACATAATATTTGGTGGATCAGATGATGTGTAGTGAAATTGGTTTTAATAATTAATGAAAAGTAAATTCAAAATGTAGATTATTGGTGAACATTTTTCCTTGGTTTATAGGTGAAAATAGTAATGAATGGAACATTAATTTCTCAATATAAATATGAAAAGGAGATTTTTGAGAATATTTGAATTTTATAATTCCAAATAAATAAGGACTCTTCTGGAAACATGTAATAAACTCTCACACAATGATGAAGTCAATGTGGTTAATATCAGATAATTCCAGAAATCATTGGATATCTATTTTACAAGACATTGAGAAGAACTGATATAGTTTTTTCCACATGCCTTGAATCATTATATAAAATCTATCCCAAAAAATTAATATTTTTAAAGAGAAAATAACACTTCAATATATCAATGGAACAATGGATTTTACTTTTATGTATAATGAAAAATCTCAGCCATAGTTATTAGGATATACATATGCAACAAAGGAATGATCAATGGATGAAATAAAAAATTGTCAGGTGGTGAATTCTATCTTGGTGGATTGTGTATTTATTTTGAAACAACAAAAAGATTGAATTTCATTGTGCACTTCACATTATGAACATATTTTAGATACAGAAGTGTGCACATAGTTATTGTGGACAATGTAGCAACATCATGATAAGGAAATTTATGTGAAGTCTCCTAATACAATCCATTTCTATATTTCAAGTGCTATAAATCGGTGGAAAATTCTAGTCCACCACAAAAGGTAAAAGAAAATTGAAATAAATTATCATTTTATCAATGGTATGGTGGATAAATATTTTTTAATTTTGGAATATGTTCTTATAGAACTATAGGTGGTGGAAATTCTAACAAAGCTATCACCCAAAGATGCAAATTAACATTATCGAATGGATCTTGGAGTTCATCCAACTCCCTAGACATTAAAAAGTGTAGATATGGTACCCCCTATTCCCAAGGTATGGTGTGTTTTCTCTAATGTGATAATATTTGTCTATTACATTATTATAGGCAGCAACAAAGATACCTTCAGGTTTGTGGTTGAAACGGGAGAGATTTTGGATATAAAATGGGGGGAAAATGCCTCCCTAAATATAAGGGATTGGATGATGGGGGTATCTTTAATGTTGTTGGAGTATTAAATATTATAATTCTAATAGTGATCTATCAATGGATATATATCATAACAAATGAGGTTCACGATAAATTATGTTGAGTAATTTCAAAATGAATTTATTCATTAATGAAAATACAATTACACTCATTTTTTTTAATTTCAACCATGGATTATTTGGGATTATGGTGTTTTCTGTGTAAGTCAGTGATCACTATTTGAATTGAAAAATGTAAATGTTGGATGATGATGGAAGAATCATTAATGGAGTAAAAAAGTGTGAAGAATTTTCAACCAACCCAATGAGGGAGATTTTTTTGGGGAAATCCCTTGAGTAAACATTGATGTATTTTTGGTTGATTGTGTTTGTAAACAAAGTTGGTTTCCATGGAAAGTTATAGAGTTCCAAAGATATTTTTTACACAATATATTGAGAATGATATAATAAAAATGAATGTATTTTTGGAAAGGTATAAAACAGATTGTGTACAGAAGGTGACAACATTTCCAAGAGTTTTCTAAAATTTTGGGGTCTAAAAATTCAATGATTGATCGAGAATATAGATAGATTGATTTCATTGATGTTCATTTAAAAATATGAAAAAAGAATGAGTTTTATGGAAAATTGGTTTTGTGAATGTGTGCATCATTATGAGTGGAGCATCACGATGACACTAAGAGTTGACAATAATCTATTCGACTACAAAAATCATTGGGAATGAAGAATAGTTCCTGGGATTGGAGATATAGGGATCATCTTGAGCGAAAAGGGAGGACATCAGGAAATATTGATGAAATTGATGGAAGCTTATGGAAGTTGTGGAAACGTCTATAAATAGGTCTCTACCACCATTATAAAAGTAGCCAGATGTAATGAAGTTTCTAAAGCCCCATATTTCCAATGTTGTTTCACAAAGGGAGTTCTGAATAATATTTTTTTGAAGATTTTTGGTTGAAGAACTGCATAAATTCTTACTAAAAATTCTTGAGCATCAATAATGTTCTGTATTTATGAACTCTTTAAATAATAATAGAATGTTTTGGGCTTCGTGTAGGCTAGTTGTGATTTGTGGATGTAGTGAGATTCGGGAAGGCTATTTTAGCTTCAAGAAAGTATTTTTATTGATAAACATGGATTAATCATTGACGATATTTTATCACTGTGAAAGAGGTGGGATTTGAAAATGTAGTGTGAATCATGAATTTGTTCTGAAGTGGTGGCTTAGTTAATCTTTGGTAAAGTGATATTCATCATGTTAGATAAAGTGGAATTTCAATAGATCATAAATCTAAAAATGAGAACATATTCATTACTGATAATGAAGGATCCTACATGTATATAAACTATATAAGGATTCATTATAGATCCGTGAGAAAAGATAGAGATGGAATGTGACACCTTCCACTAGCTCTCATCTATAGAAACTTAAGAAGTGACCCTTGGGAAAGTAGTGAGATGACACCAGATCCTGTCAAGGAAGTTAGCCTGGGTATTGAAGTTATATATCCTAAACCATTTCTTATGGATATGATCCTCGGTTGATTTGATATATCATCACCTCACTATTGTATACGCCTTGGACGTACATAGTGAAGGTGAACCAAGTAAATTCATTGTGTCCTGTGCATGATTTAATTTATGTTTCTACATTTCTATGGGGGGTGGATGCAATATTGATTTTATAATGATGAAAAAATATATTAAGGGGAAGTGTATTTATTCTTTAATACCCCAAATCACCCCATTCACAAGATATTTAACCTACTATGAATAACATGGAATCTATTAAATAGTAAACTTAGAATCCCTCTTTTGTGGTAAACAGAAAAAATCACCTAAAAATTCCATGGGGTATGCACAAACCAACATCAGTAAGAGACAACCCAAAAAAAGACTTATCGAATAATATAAAATCTTTGAAAACTTATATGAAATTTCCAAAAAAAAAAGTGGAAAACAATTCCCCACTCCCCCCGGTCTATAGTCTCACTCACCATCCATGACTTGACAAACCCCCTAGGGACATAAAAACTAAACCTGATTATGATAATTGTAAATATGGACCTTTATATTTATCATTCTATCATTGATAATAATCACGATTATTATATCATGATCATGAAACATGAAATCTAACTACACTTCAAAGACAGCTATCCTTAACCACATTTTGGGACACGTGAAACCTTATTCAGAACACATTCCTAAGGGAATAGAAGGATCCATCAATAATAGAATGAGTTATAAACTAATTTCAAATACATTATTTAACCATTAAGATATAATATAATTAGTGTCAAATGTATCAAATAAATCTTCTACCATAGATGTAGAAATAAACAACATACCTAAAAAAATTGGCAGACCTACTTCAGAATCATATGGTGTATACCCTTCCATATAAATATGTTTGATATATTCTCCCAAATAATCATTCATTGCAACATGAATGTTCCCATTATATTAAATAAATGACCTACCACCCCTAGAAGCATCATAATAAACTTATGAACCCTTGGGGAGAGTGTATATACACTTACTACCTTGGGATGTCCTTCACATAAATGCTTTAGATGGATATATTATTAAAAATGATGATATGTACAGTGTATATATAAAAAATTAGACATTTAGCACTATTTCATCCACTTGAATTCTAATATACAAGATGATGTCCCAATAAAAGCCACAAAAAATGGTGCTGAAGGAAATTGTCTACCTTTGTGCCTCTTTTTTTCATAAGACAGACCCTATCTAACAACAAATACAACAAATTATCCTCTTTCTCTATGATTAGTAGTTATTGGGTCTTCGCCATATTAAACGTATCAGGAGACAACTAAAAGTAAATTTTTTTCCTGAATGTATCATAACTGATATCTTCAAGAAACATCACATAAATAATAGTTACACCATCTCCACTGTAGTCCTAGAAGTATATATGGGGAAAACGTCAACATAGATTCCATAGTAGTCTTCAAAAAGTTGGGCATGCATTAAATATTATCTTGACTCTCATTATAATATTTGGGTCCTTTTTCATCATAGAATATTGGAGGATTAGCCTAAGTATATTTTCATCCACGATCCAATTTTTATCATAGATTCTCAACAAATTCATCCTCCACAGTTTGGATAGTGTGAATTATAGCCTCCACTATTGAAGGTTTCATCAGACTTGTACATGTAGAACATTTTTCCTAGATTCCACCCACAGATTTCATAGTGCTCTTCTATGATGAAATCTATAATGAACACATGACAATAAAAAGTCATCTTTTTAAAAAATTCAAAAATCCATGTAGGAACCTAATGATTTTTTATTAATTCCTTAGAACATCATGAATTTAATGAATTTATGTATTTTATGGATGATACAACATCTTAACGATGGAAAAGTACATATTAATAAATCCCATGTATAGTTTATCCAAATTAATTTAAACACTATGTTCAAATCATGGGAAATATCCCTTATTTCACATGGTAACTCAGATTTAGATAGATATATTTGTTATCCATGCATACTTCCACACATAGTATCTGAATTAGGTAGAACCTATCATCTATCTACAAATGAATACAAACCAAAAATAGGATGTTTCATAATATTCCAGGATGGGAATTAGAATTAATACCATTTTTTAAGATTCATTATGGGTCAGTCAGACACATTATGATATATAGACATCCACCAGGGAAGATTTGAAAAAAATACAAAAATAGCCTCTTGAAAAACTAAATAATATCCAAAGTACATAGTTGAAGGAATAATAATTGGTTAGAGACAAAAAAATCTAATCCTGATAACATAAACTTGAAATATAAAACATGAAATGTATAAAACATTCAACATATGGCCATCTGTCACCTCTAAAAATACTTGAAATAAAGAAGATACCAACATGAGTAAATTTTATAATACCTAATCCCCTTCCCATTATTAAACTCTTACAAAACAACACCTACAACTAGCAAAATTAAAATTTATAGTGTCAGTACATAGTAGAGTCAGATTCCAACAAATAATCTATACGAAATCTGATACCATAGATGAATTATCTCTAACATTAAAAGATATAATGTTTACACATATATTTCATAAAAATAATTTGTTAATAAAATTATAAATTTCCTATAAATACATTCTGATTCATAAAAAATCTAGTTTCTATAAAGACAATAGGAGGAATGATATATTAAGTATTTAGGAAAAAAAAGTGAAAACCACACAAATAACCTAAAAAATAATGAGAGAATCATCTTAAAAATTGAAAGTCATCCAATAATCCAATGGAATAATCTTCAAGATCACAAGTGAAGGTTTATGGATATCCAAATTATGATCACAAGGGGAATTGGAATAAAAAATTTCTAGGTAAAATGTTTAGTATCCTTATTTTTAAAGGCTTTTATGGCCTCATGCGATTGAACACAACATGAAGAATTTGTTTCTGAATAATATTATATGAAAAATGTGGCACATGGTCTCTCAGATATGGAAAATATGTCTTGGGTATATAAATATTAAATAGACTTATAACACTAGAAAATATCCCAAACTATACATGATTTCTTGTATGAGATACATAGTTTTCTTGACCAAGATCAAACTACAAAATACTCCTCCATACCTTCATGGAGTCAAATTACCCCATTACTGCACACATAGTTATACCAATGATCATGTCTTACCTTCACTAGAAAAATCATTTTCAACCCCCATTTTCTTATAACATCTATAATGATCTAAATGATAACATGTTATTAAATTTAATAATTAGTTTGAACTGGAGGGTATCACAAAACCACAAAAAATCACTAAATATAAATTTTATCCATAGTTTTGATAGAAATTGATTGCACTATAAAATTACCTATATTATGAGGATACTACATATCCTATAGGATATGGAGGTCATGCTACCATGGAATCACATACACCTCATGTTCATCATATGTGGGTTCATTCTCAAATATATTATTTCTAATAGTATAATAAAACAACATCAATGGAATGTCATTACTCAAATAATGTGGTTTAACCTTGACTCAGTCATATTTAAAAACTTAGTTGTGGAACATTCCATATAGTGTCTATATATATATAGATGTACTATACACATTAATAGATTTTAAAACCTTACACGAATAATTTCATCACCTCTTTAGGGCCATATTACAAAACTAGTAAAAGTTCCTCATAAGAAACAACATATTATTATTAGGATCTCAATATCATGTAACACATTATGAAATTATCATTAATGAATGGTTTCATCTGGTTTTGACACATTAGTTAGAATATGTGAAAAAATAATAATAAAAATAATGTAAACATAATTTAATTTCTCTTGATATGAAATGTATGCACCTAGACATAGTTGGTGGTATTAAAGTATCACCATATTTTACCATATCAACCTATAGTATCTAAGGGTCATGTGACATTAAATATTGATTCAAGGATATATCAAGGCATAACAAATGTTGCCAATTATTTATTTGTCCCAATGTACATGGTATTTTCTCTCTTTAGATGTAACATGTATATCTTAGGGTGGATTACAATCATTCACTACTGGGACCCAATACCTATTTTATACATTAGGTATTGAATATTTTTTATTCTAAATGGATTTTATATCTAGTGGATTTGTTGGTCATGTTAAAAAATACATTCCAAACCATTATCCATAGAATCAAATGAGTTGGGTTATATATCCATACACTATGTGATAATTATATTAGGTCTAGGCACCCTAGCCAAATCCAATGTAATATATATATGTTATATATATGATAAAAACCATATGATATTTTGAAATGAAATTTGTTTTCTATCCATCATAGTGTGATATACGACGTGTGATTTGAAAGAAAACTAGATTTTGATAATCAATTTTAATAAAAGTATTTCAAACTACTAATATTTCAACAATCTCGGTTGTGATTAATGTTGGGGTCTGTGATAGACCTCATGCTTGTAGAAAATTGGCTGAACCACACACCATCTTCATTGAATTTATCCCATATACCATCACCAATTTTATATTCAAATGGTGTGCGTTTTCCCGCCTCATTCTCTCATTAGTCATGTACCCAATATATTCCACATCTGTCCTCTATTACTGATCTTCTTCAACTATGTTTGACCAATGTAAAAGCATGACCTATACCTCACCTATATTGGTGAATGTACTATAACTAATTCACTCAACAATCCCTCAGATCTATTTCTAAAAAAATAATAAATAGTGAAAAGTTATCTGGTGATCATATTGTATAATCTAAAAATGGGATATAAGTAAATGAAATGTGAAATGGTTGTAACATCCCATTATTTTAGGTATTTCATGACCATAATGTTGATTAATAGTTCAAGAATGTATGTTCTTCCTAATGAATGTAATTTAAACATAAATTTTTCAATGTTTTAATAGATCTCTATTAGTGTTTAGAGGGTCTCATAGTTCTTTTATGTATTTTCTATAGATTCAAAACTATGGACTACGTCTAGGAAACATTCTTGTCATGAATTAAATACACACCATGAATCCATTATAGGGAAGATACCAGGAGAATGGTTCATATAATGAAAAAATACAAGTTGTTAACTATTCAATGAAATGTAATATTCTAGTTGATGAATTTTATTCCAATGAGATACGTTGTTCATCATATGTGAATCATAGTGGAATTCACATCATGAAAATGATTTATGGCGTGAATTTTTTAATTCAAGCAATTATCATTATGAAGCACCCCAAACACTTATTCCATTTTTTATTCATGATTATCTCTCAAAAAATAATGTGATACTAAATGACATAACACTTTGTGAATCACTATTTTCCATTATTGATCCTGATTTCAGTTTTTTTTCTTATCCATATATAGTGGTCTTTCTACATCACCATTTTCATTGATTACGATAGTGTTTTAAGCTAAATTTGTTGATTATATGTTTTTCATGTGGTGTTTTCTACCAACAAATTATTTTTTCCCCTCATACATTAACGTTCAGAGGTAGTTCTACTTGTATGAACTCTCTATTAACATGGGTGGCTAGGAATCCTTCATTCTTATGGTTGGTGTCTCTATATATAGGTATAATTACTGAGTTGTTATGTCTTATTATAAATTTCATTTCATTATAAAATAAAAATTCTTCGCATTTCATTATATTGGTTTTGATGAATTAGATCCATGATATTAAATGGTTTATATATTAAAATAGATAATTTCACAACATATCTTTTAGATAATTCTTCTAAAATTTGGATGTGGTTTTGATATTTTTCGTCATGCTTACAAGAAAAAATGATTTCATTTTAAATTAATTTTTACACCTATGCATTTTTTTATTTTTATTTTTTAAAAACATATAACATTGGGTATAATTGGGTGTACAAATATTTTTTAACCATTATCTTAAAACATTACATATATTTGGATTTGGTGAATATTGTATTGTTTATGAAACCCATGGGATAATTTTAGAAAATTGGTTAACATATTGAAAATATTTTTTAAACTAAATTTTTTAAAGCTTGAGAATATTCAATCTTTACAATATAAATTGTATATATTATATTTTGTTATCCAGCAATGTGTTGTGATCACAACAAAATTTTAAAATTTGTGAGTTATAGATTTTTTTTAGACATGGGTGATGGGAATGTAATTATGTAGCATTCCACATTCTCATGTTTTCATCATCTTTATAGTAGGATGGTTTTGTGGAAATAGTTTTTTACATAGGGATCGATTTAGACAATTCATATATAACATATATAGATTCACATGATTGGCATAATTTTTTTTTGTCTCACATTTGTGTTTTCATTCATCCTATATGTACCCAATTGTTATACATTGACCAGTTATATAGTGAGGCGTAGTAATTATATATTATTTTACTTCATAACATGGAAAACCATATCTGGGGACTTGTCTAGATGACCCAAGTAGCCTTGCATTATTGTAATTCACCAAATGGAAAACCTTATTTGGTGACATGTCCAGCAGAGCAGGGTAGTATCATAATTATTTTGTAGCATAACCATTATCCATCCTATAGTGTTCAAAAAATATTATTGTTTTATTTAGTGTATTAATAGATAGGACTTAGGACCATCTGAATATTTATATTAACTGTATTACAGGGTTCTAAAAAATCACATATGTGACTAAAACCAAGTTTTCATGGGTGGTATATGATTTCTTACATTCATGAGACTTAATGGTTGGGGTTATTTGAATGAACCAGAAATGATGATAATTTAAATTATAATTTTTATTTATTATGTTTTGTATTTTATCACAAAATACAAAAATAATTTAAATTAATTTTTTTTAAAATCATTGATATCAATTATTTATTTTGTTCTTATGATTATGGAAAATTATCAAAAAAGGATTGCTTTTGAATTATAATTATTAGGAAATTTACCTAAGAGGATATCTATAAAAAAAATTTGGAATATAAGATAATGTTTCTACATGAAATTAATATATTTGACCCTTCTTTGGTAGAAGATATATTCTAGTGTATTTCTAATATAGGTTAAGAATGAGTAAGGATCCCTAGAAAAGTAGTAGACCATGGATAGAAATTTATTAATTATAATCCTCCCATATTCAATAATGATAAAGGGCCATAATAATCAAAGGATCAGATTGAAATAATTAATAGGATATTCAACATTATGAAAGACTTATAATGACTATATATTTGATTCTTCCACATACATTCTTGAAGGATCATGTAGGATATAGTGAGATTATATTGCGGAAGCTATGTTTCCTAAGTATATAACATGGGATTGTTTTATGAAGATATTTAACCAATATGTTTATCTCGAGATGTTATGTGTGGAAAATATCTATGAATTTATAGCTTTAGAGTAAGGGGAGTCTACTTTGTTAAATTATTCAACCCATTTGTTGAGTTTCTGAATTTGGAAAAATATCTTGTCATTACTCATTACAAAATGACATTGATTTTTATGACCAAATTGAGGGATAATATTTTATCGATGATTATTCTAAGGTTAAATTCGGAAATTGTGTATGATGCAAATGAATATGATTAATTATAGGTAGGTCAACTAGTAAAATAGGCACGGGATGACCTTTTTGTGGTACAATTATGACAATCATTGTCTGTGATACACATTAATTAATTATTTAATACATAATATTAATACAACTCAAAATATTGAGAAGTATAATGTATTTGGGTTTTTCAGTAAAATACAAAAAAAACATAAAACGTGGTGTACATAGACATTATTGAAAACATCATTAATGCACTCATAATATTTCATCATATATAAAATAACATGGGATAACCTATGCACACATATAAGAAAGGCATGAGCTATAAATCCTAGTAAGGGGAAAAACATGGAATCAAATGTGGAAACTATTAAATGCTAGCCAATAGAAAATTAAAAGCAACATAAAATTGTTGATAATTAGAGACACTAACAATGAGGCATGATATTTCATGATAATGTAAAGGAAATGAATGCACATGAGCCTCTGCCCGGTTGGTGAGGACTCTTAAGTGCATCCAGGCGTCCCAGGATCAAATTCAGTGAGAGGCATAATTTCTGGATACCGTAGCAGTATTATAGCTGGTACTATAGTAGGTAGTGTAGCGGGAACCATGTAGTACTATAGGAGGTTATGTAGTGGGAAATGTAGCAGGCACTGTTTGGTTCTGTAGTAGCCAGAAAGTTTCCCCCGTTTGGGCAATCCAGCCAACGATTTTGTCCCCAAGTCCTTTAAGGCCTTCATGCCACACAAGCCTTCAGGCCTGTAAGGCCTTTGGGCCACTATTAGGCCTTCATGCAACCTTAAGATCAGATGAAAACCAAACAACCTACAATAATCAAGCTTTATAATGAGGAGGAGCATGGATCTATCACTATAGCAGAAGGTACAAGGATTTCATGAATGACATGGTATGGCACTTACCATTAGGACAAGCCTATGCATGCACACGATATCCTAGTCGGACATCCTTGCGAAGGTAGAGTGCTGATTACACAATGAAGTTGCTGGGGACGAGCAATTCAAAATAGTTATTCTGTGTTGGATGTAATTTTTGAAGCCTACAACAATGAATTCATCTAAGGTCTACGAGCCATGTAATACTTACGCCTACCATCCTGGTATGGGTTCCACCTCTCCTCTTGAAAGGTGTATTATAAAAAATTAAAAAAAAAATCGAAGGCCTTTGGGCCATTGGATGGTAAAGGAGACAAATGAATGTTGAAACCAATTTAAAACATGTCATCATAAACATAGATCAAGGATAACCACCAATTCATAATAACATGGTGGAAAAAGTAACTTGATAGACTAGGTTCACTCTTTAATCCTTTTCTTGATGTATCATATGACTAAAACATTTCCGAATCGATTGTATTGCTCTATAATTATTTTTTAACTTATCAAATTTACATTGTGCATGTTCAAAAGGGTTTCATATAGATCAATCAACATTGGTTTATATATTATTATATATAATTCAATGATAATGGAAATTTGAAGAAAAACATGTAGATCACCAATAATATAATTATATTTTCATGATTATGGTCAAAATTGATTGTAAATTGTTATGGGAATTCACTACACAATATTTTGTCATAGAATTTCACTCTGAAATTTTAGTAGCATAACATGGGAACAAATAATGTTCATGGGGTGGATTAATGAGAGTGAAAGGGTTCTATAATAATTTATATATCATAAGGGTAATAATGGGGTATAAATAATCATATTATAAATATTAATTGGATATAAAGAACACAAGATAATGAAGTTTCATGAATAACGAGGAGAAGAGGTTATGTTAGTAAATTTCAGCATATCAACAACTTAAGTAAATATTGAAACGAGGGTTGATGAAGGATATATCATTATTAGGACAGTACATTGACAGCAGAGATATAATTATAAATTCAAAAAAACCTAAATATGTAATTTATGAGGATATTTATAATGGAGGTTCTTGAATTAAAAAAGAAGAGATTGATGTCCCTCACTTTTTATACAGAAAATCACAGGTCAATTTAAGAAGCATAAAATGAATACATAAAGGTTAATGGGAGGGAATAATAAGGGTGAAATGGATATATCATCACATTGAAATAAAAAAAGATGTGGTAAGTATATTGAAAACCTAACAAAATATGAATTTATGTAATTCAAGAGGAACTACATAAAAGAGGTTCTTGAGTAAAAAAAATAAAGGGATATCCCTTTCATTGATATGGTTATTAAAAAATTTGGAGAGGAAATTATTTTATGAGTTACAATTAATTTGGAGGATTATAGTGAGTTAAGGGTATATTATTACTTTCTTCAGGGGTTTTGTGTGAATAAGAATTGGACAATTGGTGGGATTATATAGGGAAAGAGAGGGGACTTCTACTGTATTTCCCAAGAATCAGTTTTAAACTCTATATAAAGAAGTAATCAAAACCCGAAAAAATTATATTGTTTTTTAAAATGTATTATTCCTATGTGGATTTTTTTGTTAATTTATAATGTCATGGACCATATAATGAAAATATTAAAATTCATGTTGTGGAAGAAAATTATTTTCTTTACGAAATGATTTTAAAACTATAAAATGTAATATATGTTTTGGATGATTCATAATGGATTTATAAAATTATTAAAATCAAATAAAAATAAAATAAATTTAATGGTTAAACACATAATTTTTCATGGATACTCTTTATCCAATTTATTAAATTATTTTTGGGTCATAATGATGTTATAAATAACACAATATATTTTTATGGTCTTTAATTTTACCTAAAAATTTGACAGTCTTAGAAAAATATGAAAAAATAAATGCTGTATAATTTGGATAGTTTGATTCAAAAAACAATATATAGTTTTTCAAAAAAATATAAATAATTTAATTTTATCTTTTAAAATAATAATCCATATTTGTTGTGGAATGTTGGGTTTTTGGACATTAATTGTTCTAGAACCCTTTTAAAAATATCACATTAACATCATAAAATTATATTTAAATTTATATTAAATATAATATATCCAATAATAACATTTAATTAAAAAACATTTATTTGAAAAATCAACTAAAAAAAACATACTCTAGATGAAAACTAGATATAAGCCCAACTTCAATTTATGTTTTAATATATCAAATATGTAAATTTAATAATTATTAAATCATTTCTAATATAATATAAAATCTAATATTTAATATATCAAAATTAATATATATATATTCAAATTTTTAGAGTTACATTTTTCAAGTCCCAGTTAGATTTTTATCATTATATTTCTACCCATAATTAACTGATTTTAGTTTTACTATGGTAATAAAAATTTATTACGATTACTATTCATGTGGTAAAAATATTAAAGAGAACGTATTAAATAATATTAATTCTATTGATTCCAAAAATATTAATAATGAAAACTAATTCAAATAAGCATATGAGTTTAAGAAAAATAAAACAGCAAGCGTGATTAAAAGTGGTTTTCTAAAAAATGAATCATTTAAGGAAAGGATGATGTTAGATAAAATCTATAACTAGTAGTATTAATTATATGAATTTAAATTGTTAATTATAGATATATTGTATATAAATAAAATTTAATTCATTCCCCATTATGGTATATATTGAATTAATTTAAAGGTAGTTACAATATCCGTTTTAAATCAATTTTCAGAAATAATTTTTTGGTAAGCCAAAAGCATAATACTTTTGTAACATCTAGAGTAAAGTTGATTTAAATGTAATTAATTGTATTAAATATTACTCCAGCATAAATTTTTTACTTTGAAATCAAGTAAAAAAATAATAAATGGACTTTTAAATTACACAATTTATTACAAAAAATGATGGCTTTACGTAAAAGGATTAATTTAACTATTCACTTCATAATTTCTATTTTCTAAAAACTCCTGAAATTTAATTCTATGTTAATCATGATATGCTAATATGAACAATTAATATTATTTTATAAAATTATTATTATAAATTTTCTATAAAATAATCATACAAAATTTTCTTACAAATAAATACATATTATTTTAGAATAAAACAAATTTTGAAGAATAAAAATATGTTACCAAAGTATTGAGTGAATATTTAATAATCAATTATCAATAATGTTATATTGTTTATGAAATAGATATTGTTTCAAAAATGTATACAATTATATGAATACCCAAAAATAAAATGGATATGTTATAACACTCTTGTTTAAATAATCTTATTTTGTTTGTGTTCAGTGTTGTGTGTCACATATTATATCGATCATAATTTTCTCTTTTGTAATTTGTGGGTGTTACTTCTATTTAAATAAATGGTGTATCTTCTTGCCATAAAATTAATATAACTGATATTTAGTTTTCTTCAGGACTAGTTTTAAGGGATTTTAAAAGGCATAATATGTTTTCTTTTATCCGTGAGGAAGGCCTAGTCATAATAATAATAATTATATATATGCTTCCATGAACTATCAACATTTTGAACATTCTAGACATATGAGGTGTGTCTGGGTAAGGATTTACTAATGAAATATTATTGGATATAGACTCACAAAGGTTTCGTTGGTTCATACGAATGCTTCAATGGGTGTTGTCTGTTATAGTTATCCAAGGGGATGTTCATGTGGATAATAAATCAACTAGAAGAGTTGAAACCAGAAAACGTTTAGTGGAGAATTATGTTCAAGAGGAATCGGATTTAGGTCCACCTACTAATAGAGGTACGATGTTTATATCATATTATATGGTGTCAAATTTGTATGATACATGTTCTACTCAATTATTTATATAATATAATTTAGTTTATGTTTTTGGATTAAGTTTAGGAAATATATCTTTCATGTTGGATCATTCCACACTATTATGAAAGAGGTTTGGACATTGTTTCAACTACCCCATATACTAAGTGATGGTAACCAACATTGATGTGGTTTGGAAACTCATTGTTATTGATCTTGATATCTATAACATGAATATTTGAATTGATTAGATGATTAGTTTTAAGTCCTATATAGACTACTATTTTCATTGAGTTCATTTTTTATCTCATGAGGGAGTCACTCATTCCTTTAAATGTGAGTGGGATTCTACTTCGGGATGAGCATAGAATGTTTTTCAAGATGATGGAGTTATTTTTTGTGAATATTCAGAGATATCTCCATATTTTTCTGATAAATATTTGGATAGTTTACTTCCTATGGTTATGTGTGCATACGCATAAAAGTTTACATGTCATTTTTTTTGTTTACCTCAATAGAGAGAGGTCTTGATTACTATTGACATGCTACCAGGTATAATTCTTATTTCAATGCCCTCATATCCCATAGAACATTTAGAATTACAAGAAATTAGTTTCTATATTTCAAATATTGAGACTAAAGGATACATTCATCTGAGAAAATCAAAATTGTAATTTCCTATCCTCTTTTCTAATAAGCTACATAGATGGATACGAAAGTACATTTATTATTTAATGTTAAATCATCTGATCATTGATAAAAAATATCCCTTTCTTGAGATCAATTATATATTTTATCATCCTAGGGGAACATTGGTATCCAATAATTTACCTTTAGTCAGGGAACCATCAGTTTAGAGTCATTGAAGATGATATACTTAAAACAATATTTAAGAGCAGATATGGTCATTTTCAGCTTCAATTATACCATTCGGCCTAGCAAAATCTACAATGGTATTTATGGATTTGGAAAACTACATAATTAATCAATTTTTGTAATATTTTTTTATTTTTTATCATGAATTATTTTCATTTTAACTCCAAGTCATATGAGGAGCACATGGACCAATTAGATTTCATCCATAGAAATGTGAGGGGAAATAATTTATTTGTTATGATTTCCAAGTATTTATTCTGTTCTAGGGAAGTTAATTTTATTTTGTATTTTATAACTGATAGAGGTCTCTTACTGGACACTTAAATGATATATGTAGATATGTCTTGGAAATAATTCATAAAAAATTTTATTTCCAAGTATCAGTGTGGTTAGCATGGTATTATTTATGTTTTATTCTCGGAATCTTCAATATTTTGTCACTGGTAACTTATTTAAACCATAAGGGTGTAATGTTTCAAGTTTAAAAAATTCAATGATATTTTGAACAACATTTAGAGAGGTTTAACTCAAGTCTAGTTTTTTTATAACAATATTTGGGTTATGTCATTTTCATTGATTTTTATAGTATGGGTTTTTTTCTTGTATTTATTTAGGAGAAACAGTTGGTGGAATATGTCTCTCAACTATTACATAGTAATGATAATAACTACCCTATGTATGATCTTCACATTGAAGAGGTTATTCATTAATTAAAATGTCGGGTTACTAAATTTTTGTGAGTGGTAGCTTGTATATTCCAATCAGAATAATAGAAATTATAAAATCACTCCGTGTGTTTTGAACTTATCATAGAGATGTTGGGATAAGTATATCTTAACTACTGATTTTGATATTTCATAATATCCCCTAATTGGTAATGTGTTCTCTGATTAATTTAGTGTAAAATTCTCAATAAATGATGCAACGAAATCATTGAAAGAATGGTGTCATCTGAGAATACTTTTTGAGATGAACATGGTTGTGAAAGAATACAGTGGCTAGAATTTCATGGCTATGAAAATGTATGATGTTTTTTTGATGGTATGGCTTTTATAGATCAAGTACTGACACCAAGTTTCAATCCTTTAGTGAAATCCCAAATGGTGGGTACACTATGGCTGAGTGCTTTCAGACTCCCAACAGTTCTTGGTTTTCCTGAAACACGAAGGTTTTCCTATTTATATTATATAGGATATGATATATAGATGAATAATTTATTTTTGGAAGATGCACCAATGGATTACCATGATATATAATAACCTAATTCATCTTCAATCATGGAATTTCTTTTGGTGACTTTGTATCATAGTGTTATATGTGTCTTTGAAGTACAGAGGATAACTAGCGACCCATTGGTTTATTGAATCATATACCCATTATGGTATGGTAGTGGGATAATATATTAAAGAAAATAATCATTTGTTTAACATGGATAGCTATAAGAAATGATTTTATTTTGGTGATCAATGAATGAATCATGAAATTGTCACATTTCATCCCAATCATGGAGATGATGAATGTGGACCATCTTGAGGAATATATTATTTTATAGGTTATGCGACTTCTTGTATTGAAAATGCGGTAATTTAGAATGAAAATACAAATTCTCCACATCATAGGTTTTGAATGTTTTTAATTTGGAGATGGGTTACCTGTTAAATTTTCATGTGAAATTTCATATTATATCAGATTAACATATAAAGAGAGCTATCCATATTCTGGAGAATATATTCTAGGCTTCTTTAATGATTTCAGAGGTACTTTTGAAGGCATTTTTCTTTGGTCTAGATGTCAAATTATAATAGTTCAAATTCTATGAATAGGATGGTTCATTTTGAGTCGTTTTTGGGTTTACCATATTTATCTCTCTTATGTTGATAAAATTTGGGAGAGTGGTCTGTAGATTGGATGAGTATTCTTTATAGGGAGAATTAAAATGTGATGTTGATCTAGAAGATAATAATTTAATTATAGTGTAATTAGAAATATTATACTGACTATTGGTGGTGGCCGATATATTGTGATGATGGTGATCAAATTTTTTTCAATGTTTTGCCTCGCTTGAGACATCATCAATTGAGTAGAAAGGATATGATTGAACTACATGTTTTTTCCCCATTATGATAATGGAGTGTCTTATAATGGTGAAATATTTTTTGTAATTTCCATCTCATTTAACATCCATTCATGGTGTATTTCTATTTTCCCATCAATGGAGGAATCAACTATACTATTACTATGTGATTATGTTGTAATATATACATCTTTACCCCAAAACAACTACGTCTGAAAAACTGGTTTAGATAATGAATATCCCTTAGAATTTACTCTGTTATGAAACAATTACATTAGTGTGTGCACTTTGGTAGTTCAAAAATTTAATCCATGAGATGTAGGAGAGATAAATTTTGATAAAGCTGTAAAGGCTATTAATTTTGGTTAATCGAGTATCATAAGTACATTTTGGGGATAAGAATATTTTATGGTCTTTTGAATTATGTCATCACATCATTTTAGGTATTAATGTACCATTATTCCAATATAATGGTAGAGTTTTTCCATTTTTTGATTTAATGGAGTCCTGGTATAAAATTTTTATTGGTTTTTGAGATTATGATTTGGATCCACCGTGTATTAGAGTGGATTTTGGAATTTTCAATTGAAATTGGACAGAAAAATCACAACTACAAAAACATATTTCCGGAACTGGTAATAGGAAATTGATACATTATAAGGAACATACTATGAGTCTAGTTCATAGTGTAAAATAGGTATAAGCTGTAAAACCTTTTCATAATATGAAATATTTATTTTTGAGATTTTTTATCTAAATAGATGAATTTTTCATCATATGTGACAACTCGTGGAATTCACACTGTGAAATTGATACACAATAGGAATTCATCTAATCTTATTGTTTTTATCATGTTTCATGTGAGACCCTTTTTCCATTTTCTATGAAGGCTTCTCTCTCAATCCCACAAGTGAATATGGGATATTTTTTGAGATATCTCTCCTTCTATATCACATTGTTCAATGTTCAATCCTTGTAGTGGTTCCTTCTATTCTACATTGTATATGTTTATTCAATATGTTAATTTATATATAATGCAATATTACTATTGGCAATCATTTTGGATCAGACTAGTTTGGGGTTGTGCTTTCTACCAATCATTTAAAATTTCCTGTCATGCCTAGTCTTTTAAAGGCCGACCATCTTGTTTTGAACCCTTATAAGAGAAGAAAACTAGGTTTCTACTATTTATGAGGTAGGTTTCATTATAAAAGGGACTAATTTATCAATTTACATGTGTTTATTTCAATTACTTTTGGTTATTTAATAGAAATTATTTATTTTACACTATAGTGGAATCATTGGATGAGACTAAATGTTTTAAAGGGGTTTATTTTTAATAGATTTATGCACACAAACTGTTTGATTATATTATATAATTGGATGGTTTGGTTTTGAAAATGGTCTTTATGACTCAATTTGGATAGTTTTTTTTTGTGAAAATATTTTATTATTAGGGAAAATTTGTGTAAAATGAATTTTTTTATAAAATAATATATTTGGTAGTCTTGGGTGTGTCTGGACTAAAATTTCCACTTGTATTTTCTGTAATAAAAGGAGAGGTTTCATTTCAAATTAGTTTTTATAAATTTTCAAGTGGTTATATTGTTCTCATGCCCCATATGCATATTTTTTCAGTTTCATTCATTTATAGTTGATATAATTATATATTAGATTTAAATTATTTTTATTTAATATGTAAATTTTTATCACTTAATATTACATTTTATTTATATTTTCTCTTATAATTAGATTCTTGAGTATTAACAGTTTCATAGATATTTTTATTCTTACATTATACATAATGTTATTTGGTGAATATTTTTTGTTTTATGAAAAGAAATAGAAAATTATAAAAATTAATTATAAATTAAAAAAATTAGTTATAAAAATGATTTTTTCAAAACCTAGTGATAATGCATTCTTGATATTAGAACATGAATATAATATATTGTGGTATTCTACTAGGATTTGTTATCACTATATAAATTTTCCACTATTTCATTTTGAATATTATACTTAATGACTCAGGTAATGGTAAGCGAATTATATAACATGTCAAAATATAATGTTTTTTTCTTCTTTGTATCTGGAAGGTTTTCTGATGATGGTTGGTCACATAGGTACTCGATCAGACTTCTCATGTTTTACCTATTTAGTTTGGCTTTTTTTTACATTGGCATTTTATATCTCATTGTAATGTTATCGTGACTCAATAATATACCATATTCATTTTCCATGTTCTGGTATATCATGTGTCTTATTTATTCTATATTTTCTTACATGACCCTATTATGGACCATCTTGGGTTACATTTCTAGATGACTTGGGTTAATTCGTTTAAATTTTTGAATCATGTCCATTACATGACATAGTGTTTTGGGAAATTGTCTAGTTCTGGATAAATCTATTGTTAGGCCAACGTTAAGATCATTTTACTTATTATATTATGTATGTAAAATGGTCATTTATATCTCACTTCCATAACTAACAAAAAGTTACCATTGGTGGTTTGGAGTTTTCTAATATTGTTACATTGTGATTGAGGTTACATGAATTAATCAGATATGAGGATTATTTAATTGGAAATTTCTGGTTTATTCGTTCACTATATTGATTCTAAAATCAATACCTTCTTTAAAATCTTGTTATTTTAAATCATTGATATTTATAATTGAAGTTGATATTAAAATTTTATTAATTCCTATTAAGTTTAATATTTTTTTGTTATAGATAACACATACTAGAAGATATTTTCAAAATATGATTCAGGAATCCCAAAGATAGGGTCTATAAGAGAATCCACTAGTGGATCCATCTTTAGTAAAACTTATATCATGACCATTTTGTACATTTTACTATAAAATTTTTTGGAACCTAAGATGAGTTCTGCACTATGAATCAGAATTTATTAATTTGAATTTAACCTAATTCAATACTAACAAAAGACCCTACAAAAAATTGTTTTTATAGAGTGGATTGGTGGGATCCTCAACATTTTCATGAATCTTGAGTATAATTAGGTGGGTTTTTATAGTTTCATGATTACCATATAGGGAAAGATATAGTGGGATTCTATAATTCAAGAAACATTGGATTAGGATCTTACTTGGGATTCATTTAAGAAAATATTGAATAAGTATTTTTATCCTGGGACATTACATATAGTAAAGACATTCAATTTTCTAACTATAGATCATGTGGAGCATACCATTTTGGATTATTCCTCCAAATTATCTATGTTGGTATGTTAGTAAATTCAAGTAGTCACCAATTATTACCTAATGGTGGAGAAGTTTGAGTTTTCATTGACAACTACTATTTTTTCTATTATGATTATCATTTGACATACCACATTTGTGGAAGTATCCAATAAAGAGTATATGGAAGAGGAAAATATAGGTGTTAAATAAGTTATGGTGGAACTTCATGTGGTATTGTTGTAATCAAGGGTGAATATTTTAACCAAAAAATAAAGTGAAATATAAAAATGTTTTCTCCATGATTACTTTCAGGGTCATCATTAGAACAATAGTTACTTGTATTCTATTAGTGTGTATGTCTTGGTAATACCACACCTAATTATATATATGTTCCCTAGACATGTAATATTTTTTGAAAAACTATACATTAGAAGAATTTTTGTGAAATTAATTCTCAATGATTTAATATGGGATCCACTATCAGTGAGGGTTCACAGGTTCATACCAATTATTCCATTGGTGGTGGGTCATATCATTATGCCTATTGTGGTGTTCATGTGGAAAATATATCTAGTTAAAAATATGAAACTTGGTGAATTTTTATAGTAGATAATGAATTCGGAGAATCTAATGAAGGGCTAGGTACTATTAGATGTACAATGTTTATATCATATTTTATGGTGCTGGAATATTTTGATATAGATGATACATATTATTTTGTATATCCAATTTAGTCAATGTGTTGGGATTTCATTGAGATCCCACTCAATTATTTTTGTTTCATTCCATGCCTTTGGTAATGAGTTCTGAAAAAGGCTTCAAGTGTCCTCTATATCGGGTGGCCATAGACAACTCTGAAGTGGGGTCATATTTTTGAATTCTTGATAATTATTTCTTTGACCTAAAAATTATCATGGATTAGATGACCAATGTGAATTCCAATATTCATAGATATCCCCATCATGTTCAATTGTTATCGACCGATGGAGTAACTCATTTCTATCAATGTGAGTTGGTTTAATGTTTGGGATTTATGGTAAATGATGTTCTATATGCTTGAGTGATCACATGTAAGTTGTTGTATATGTTCTCAGATTACATTGGTCCTTATTTTAGTTTCCATCTTCCTTCAATTTTTTGTGCATACATCGAGGTCTTTCTAAATGATTTCAATTTTTTAAAAATCACTTAAGTATGTCATTTTTAACAATGATGTATATTTATATTTCATATTATCATTTGAATCGTGATGAATTATTGAATGATAAATTTTAGAATGTTGGCCTCATGGATATGGGATATATTTCTCTTATCATTCCTCCATAGGAAGTTCTAGTCCTATTTTATTAAAATATTGATAGAAGCGTTAAATTTTTTTCATTATTGGAAAGTTAAATCAAGTGACCATTATGAAAAAATATCCATTCATCTGGATTGATGATCTATTTTTTTAACAAATGGTGGGACATTGGAATTAAAATATTGACTTCAGGTCAGGGGAACGTCAATGATGAGTCTAAGAATAGGATTTACAGAAGTCAATATTTAGGAATCCATATATGATTTTTGATTTTATGAATATTTTATTTTGTCAGAATAATAATATAATGATATTTATTGGTTTGATTAAATATATCATTCATTAATTTTTGTACATTTTTATTCTGGTGTTGGTGGATGAGATTTTAGTATACGTCATGTTAGAGGAAGATCACATAGACCATTTATATATCATTATTAGAAACCTTAGAATAAAACATTTCTATTTATGATTTATAATATTGAATTATGGGTACATTAGGTTATGTTTCAAGGTATGATATATCTGATATATGGACCTTAGTATTACAAGAAAATATATCAATGGTTATATCTTTGTAACATTCTAGAAAGGTGTTTGAGATCAGATGCATCTTGAGGTTAGCTATTTATTATAGTTGGTTCATTATAAACATCCTAAATGGTAGAGAGACCTCATGTTAGTGGTCTCTGTCTTGTTACAATTATTTTTATTTATGAATCATATTAATTATTCCTTTCTATATAAGGAAGGATTTAATGGATAATGAACACCATTATTGTTTTCAGATTCACTATAAAAAACCATGTTGTATCATGACTTGATTGATTATATTTGGTGTCTAGGGATGAGATATCAATTGTAGGTTTTGTATCATAGTGTCCTATGTGTCATAGAACTAAGGTGACATACTAGATACTGGATAGATAAGGGAAGCATGCCCACTCTACTATAGAAGTGGGTTGATATTTACATAATCATAGTTAATAGTTAATATGTGTTCATCTTGTAAAAGAGCCAATTTGGGTTATCATTTTTCAACTAATTAAATCAGACCATTAACTCCCTATCAAGAATAATATGAATGTGGTGTGTCATTGGGACTTTTTTTTTGAGTGGTTATGGGATTTATGGGGTTCCCTCTAGGATTGTTTCTAATCGGGAACAATATTTGAAATCCTTGGTTTGGAATGTTATTCTAGACTAAATTGGTTCCCAATTTAATTTTAACATATAATATCGTCCAAATATTTATGTACATACAAAGATATATGAATTGATTGTTGAAGATATTCTATGCGCATGGGTACTTTGTTTCAATACTCATTGGGAAATGAATTTTACTTTTTTGAGTATTCTAAAAAAATATTTTTATATATTTTATTAGGAGGGACCCTTTTAACGAATTTTTGGGGTGTTCAGGTATATATTCATTATTTAGGTATAGATTTTATTTGAGTAATGGGTATTATGATTCATATTTAGGAATCGAAATTAAATGTGCAGTTTATCTAGAAGAGATTGACCTCGACATGGAGTTGTCAAAAATCTTATGAATTCCATCATCATCAATCGCAATAGTTTTATGTTAGAGATTATGATTTTATAAATGTTTCAAATTTCATAAGGAATCATCATTATGGTATATAGTGTATGTTTTCATCGATGTTTGTTGGAGACTTAGATATTTTGGATTGTGATGGGAAGATGGCATATTTGTTTGACTTTTCATCTCATTTTACATCAATTTTTAATGTGTATCTTGTATCCCATCTGAAGAGGTATCCACCTCAACCTTCCCATATGATTTTTTTGGGGGATATTGATCTTGATACTAACACCACTATGGTAAAAAATTCATTTCATATTATTTATCATTGAAAGAATATATTTCTTAGTTAAACAATGGCATTGGTTCGTGTACTTTGGCTTTGAGGATAGGAAATTCATGATACATGCGATAATTTAAATTTATGTAGATATAGTGGAATTCAATTTTCTTGATACTAGGATCATGAGTAAATCCCAGGGAAATAAATATTTTATTTTGGGTTAAATTTTAACATTTTATTCTGTAAAGTATTTCTAGGCCCTTTTTTTAATAGTTTGGGGATGTATGTTTTTTGTTAATATGGTCTAGGAATAAATTCTTAAATGGTAATATAGAGATCTATTTTCGTATAGGGGGATTCATATTTGGATTTTGATTTTATATAGAATATGGAATACTGACTAGATTATGGAATCATTCACAATGTGAAATCATTAAACAACATGAATCTGTTATAGGGAATAAACTATCAGTCTAGTTAAATAAATGAAAAGGTAAAGATCATAAATCATTTTCTTGATTTGAAGTGATCATGAAATATATTTTTAATATGAGAAACTTCATTTTCATTATATGTGAAATATGGTGGATTTTATTCTATAATTGGGAATAATTTCATTAACAATTAACCCCTTAATATTTTACCATGCTTTAAAACTGAATACATTTCAATTCCGTATTATTGTAAATCTATCACGAACCAAATCTGGTATCCACCAAAACTGGAACCAAACCCATCTCGTGACAAGACACGATGGGTGATCCCAATCCCCACGGGCTGGAACAATTTCTTGGGTATCATAAAATGATAATTGGGAATGATTTACAAGAGTTTATAAATGTAAAACAACAAACGAATCAAATAAAACGAATCTGGTTTTTTCAAACCAAAAAAATTATTTACAAAAATATAGAACTAAATTAAATTGTTTAAAAAAACTCACCAATACTATAAAAAATGTTATAAAACCAAAAGAAAACTACCAAATAACACTCATTGTTAGGGCCATTTCCCTCAAGAAATCTCCACAAGACTTCACCACTATGGACTAACTAGAAACCCAATCCAATGGATCAAAAAACTCTAACCAACTTGTGGCAAAAAAATATCCAATTATACATACACACAATGGTGTATGTAGGGTGTGATAAAAAGCCTATAAAGATACCAAGTCTATGATATTCAATGTGATAAACCTTCAATAATTAAAATCTTGCAAGTTTTCATAAAAATTAAATGTGAGTTACAATTTCTAAAAGATGTGACTTAATAATTAAAACATATTTCAAGTGGGATGTAATTAAGAATAAACACTTTTAAAAATAATGTCAACACTACTGAATTTTCCAGAAAACCAAACATTATGCCGATGGTAAGCACATTGTTATTAATGAGCACAAGAAATACGAAATAACTCCTATGCAATAGCCCACTATGGGTCCCAGGTACCTTATATCTCAATGAGAGTAACCATCACAATATATGTTCTTGTGAACGTTCCATGAGTATGGAAAATAATTATAACCTAGTGGTCCTGAATACACAGCATAAATTTTTAGTTAGTGTTCTAAGCATCTATATTTCTACGTGAAACTGAGGCCAAACCCCATGGATTCACTAGCAAACTAATACACGTCCTCAAACCTAGATACCCAATATTCCCTATTGTGCTAAAATAAATTAACATGTAAATAAATATATTTTGGACATGAAAATACCACTTTCCCATCAAAAATTCACCACAAATCCCACATATACATCACAGAAGTCATAAAATCCACTTTTTCATTCAAATGCATTTTGAAATCATTACCACACAAAAATAACCCACAACACTTTTCACATTTCTTTAACACATTCACAAATCCTTAAAATAATTTTACAAAACCTTTCCAAGATATTAAAACACAAATAATTACCCACAAACATATCACATAATACCCTTCAAACCTTCAAAATTCATTTTTTCAGCAAACTCACACGAAAGAGCCCACAACCATTTTTTCCACCCACAACACAATTTAGTAAAACATATATGTAATTTATAAAACATTCTAAATATTTTTGACATCTCAAATCGCCACATTACCTTTTAAAACCCCATATTAGGTGAAAAAACTCACCCAAAAAGTACATATTCACCCTTTTATGACTTTTTTTAACTGAGTAAAACATTTACAATTTTCATAAAACATACCCAAGAGGTTGAACCATGATTTTCACACAAAACCCTTTTCAAAATTCTCATTTAAGACAAAAACATGCCAATACAAATCCAAAACAGAATTTTCATCCCTAACAATATTTATTAATTCACGCTATTTTTTATAAAGAAATCTCAAATAATACCACATAAGATACACATGAAAAATATATGGTCACATAAATCACATTCAATAAGTACAGTTCTGTTTTACACCTTAATACCATTCAAAACCACCCTTTAAAGGCCCACATGACACTATGGAATTAATAAACTAGACTTTTTTCCCCATTTAAACACAAATAAATCACATTAATATGTTATAATAATATACTCAATCTTTACCCAAAGAGGCACACATCAAAAGCACCAACTTTTGAGCTAAAATGAAACATAAAATTAATCCCTTAACCAAATCAATCAAAAACAGTTTTATCACCACAAAAAATAGATTATAAACAAGATAAATTAATAAATCAAGCAATATTACTAATCCTAAAATTGTTATACATATAATCACTAGCATTTTGAGTCAAAACCCTTAATTATCCATGTGAAAACTCAACCACACCTCTGTCGCACCACAAGGAAGTGAAAATGAATCCAAACCCATAAGATACAACATAAAAACCCCAAATCAAACCCTAGGTATACACCTTACCTTTTGTTCACATTATAAATTCATGAAACATGTAGAAATCACTAAGGATAATGAAGGAAATAAAGAGAGAAACACTTACCCAAACAATTCATGAAGAAAACGACACAAATACACGAGTGTTTGAATTTCAAAACAACCATAAATGAATGTGAGGTTTTAATAAATATGAGGAGGTCATGTAGGATCTTTATTGGGAGAAAAGGAGTTAAAATAGAATGAGTTATGAAAGGATAAATTTACCTCTTGAAATTTGGGCGATTTGTGAAATCCAGAGAAGTTTCGCTCAAATTCACAATACAATTGATCCCCAAATTGGGGTAAGAGAAAATGGGGGAGCTCATAGGATAAGTGGTCTTTGGTGAGGGTTGTAATCACTGAAAAACATAAATATTTAATATCATATAAAGGATTTAAAAAATTATTTAATGCATGAAAAGGGCTTTCGGGTTGGCCCAACACCTTAATTAAAACCAAAATCCATCATTATTATGGATTCCTATGAGGTCCAAATGGATATAGTGGTGTTAATATACTATGGAATTTCAATTGGGAAGTGTATTTGGTGTGAAATTCTGAAAATTATGGGGTAATAAGAGAAACAATATTTATTTTTTAATCTGGAAATGAGCTCACGGTTTGGCCCAAATTTTGAAAACCTGCCATTTCCACAAAAATACATGGAACACCCCCATAACAAAGAAAGGATGGTAATTAAATGAAAAATGACTTTAAAAATGTATTGGATTTGATAATTCTCGCCACAATAAATCTTCATGACCCCAAAAATCAAAAACAATGCCAAAAAAAATATCTAACCCAACAGATATAACAGAAATGTATTTCTTTTCCATGTTCAGTTTTCCCCTGAATGGCCAAACCACCTACAGTGATTAATTAATGAAGGAATACTCTCACAAACCAAAACATACATCAATTTAATGAAATGATCAAGAACATTCAGACTTTTTCCCCAAATGTAAACTCTTAAAAAAATATATGAACCAGAACCAATTAATATACCCAGACGAACAACAATAATGAACAAAGTTACACATTGCTTTATGTAAACCATTGGGCACTCTCCAAGCCCAATGTTTAACCCATGCAGATAAGGGTATTTATATAGCACTTAATGAGACTACCTCCTTCCATGCTAGGACCAATGACCAATATGAGTTATTAGTATGGGAGACACAAATGGGCTCCCCACCATTAAGAGACAACATAAATTTTCCGAGCCATATTCAGGACACTAACAGGGGAGTTCAAAATGGACTCCATGGTTAAAGGGATAGACTTCCATCAGACCATTAAAAAAGGATATATATAAGACTCATACTAGTTCCCCCCCTCTATAAGAACTTACCATCTCGACCGACCAGAACGGGATGGTACAGAAAGACCCCAAAATTTAATGATTTGGGACGACCGCATGGCTTGTCCTCACACATTGGGAAACCACACACTAACCGTGTGGAGCCTTATATCTACATGGTTTTATAGGGCATGGTTATTTATAACAATTTAAAAACAATGTGTTCAACCAATCTCTCCAAACCTCAAACCTTTCTCCGAATACGTAGTTGAAACCAAAGGTAGAAAGTATGAACTTATGCTACAACATGAAAAAGATGTCCTCCCACATCTACCACCAAATAAGAACAACTCGGACAAGATGATGACACCAAAGGATTAGACGCTTCTTAGCATTCATACTAAGGATAAGACTGTGTACAAGGGATTGAACAACCATGGTATTTCCCCAGACTATGTGTCATCTTCTCTCTAGGACCTATGGCTGGAGCTCAAATGATTGATGCATCATCAGCCTCATAGTTAGGCTTTGAAAACCACCTGAACAGAACATATATAGCTACTGATACAAACAACTACAGTAAAATGCCCGATATTTTTCACAATACATAACACATTTCAAACTCACTTTAACCTAACACAAATTTCACTAAAACATGGTCTTAGAAGATGCACACACATCACAACTTGTTTCTATGGGTGAGAAACATCTGAAGGAAATGACTCATATAAACACCATCCTATGAAATAAAGGATATTCACATTTCTACAAGACAGACATCCTCCCAACATAATAGATACTCTCATAGGATTGAAAAACCTTCCCCTTTTTAGTGAAACAAGCACATGAAACCACAAGGCGTCTCTAAACATGACCATTTCAACAGATAGAAACAATACATGGAACAAGACATTATGGAAGGTCCCTAAACAACACACAAGTCCAAAAAGAGGTCACCAAAGCCTCTCATGACCATGTTCCCAAAAATGATGGTTTATAATGAATTCATGCTTTAAAGAAACCATGAATAAGCAAGAGGCACTCTTAGACACCATCGAGACACTCATCCACACTAACAACCCCTGGCCGCTTCCACCTTCGATGAATCTGGAATTTGAAGAAAATATGGTCCCTTTCAACCTTCCATGAGCACTCTCCCGCTACAAGAGGATCCAAAAATCAATGAAAGTAATGTATGCAGACTCAATCAACAATGATCGATAAAATATTCATTATATTGATCATCTAGAGGATTTTCCAATGGCGAAACAATATGGGATGTACTAAAGTTTTGAATTAACCCTTAATGGTTGAGTACCTTATCAAATGATATAACACAAGGACAAAAACAATATGGTCCATCAATTAGAATGTGCTACAAACCCGATCCAAACACATAAAGGGATCCACCATAAAGGCATCCCCAAAAATTTCACAAAAGATACCACTAACAATCCCTTCAACCCAACTTTCCGAAAAAAATCAAACCCAAAACGACATTCAAATAGGAGGGGTTCATGGCCTCAAAACTTCCCACAACATCATCATTTCCAAAAACACATAAAACACACCATCCGAAATCGGTCATCATAACATTGTGTTTTCCTTTATAACATTTCATCTAAAACAATATGTTTAGCGATTAGCGTATCCACTAGTGGTACCCCATGGGCATCACACATGCATGTTTCTGTGTCACTGGGCACCCTCCACATATCTGTATTGACACTCATCCAGTCAGGCCATAAACTATCCATTATCCAATATAACCTCATGCTTGTGGTCACTAAATGAAATACCAAATTTTTAAAAAAAATTCCACAATTCAAAAACAAAATTTCCAACCCACTTATCATTTTTCTTAAAACCACTAAATACAAGATCAAAATCCCAATTCACATCTTGAAAAAAAATTTATAAAGACACAAACATATAGATAAGTGCACTCTTTCAATTGAATCATATCAATTTCAAAACATCTCATCCCATTAAAAACCTTTTTATTGTTTATAAAACCCTGTTGGAAACACTTTTTCACAACCAACATCAATATATTTCATGGTTTCAAAAGAGGTGGAAGAACTCCATTTTCCATTACAATACAATTCTGAAAATTTAGTTCCACCATTTCATAAATCAAACCATTCCCCTTTTCCTTGAAAATAATTTCACAAAAACGCTATGATTTTTAAAAACAAGTCACTTTAAAAACAATGTTCCAAGATTTCAAAACTAATGAACATAACAAAATGTGAGACGAAACTAGTTTCAGTGTGTGATTTGGAGATATGGTTGGCAGCCATATTATATTAACTTCACCATAAAAGATATTTTTCATGGGAAAATCCTCGGATCCACATGACCTTCCATCCTCTACAGGCTCACTGAGACTATTAACCCAAATCTATTTTCATTTCTCCTAATCATCATCAAACCTTGATAACCAAAAGACTTAGATAAATCATGACTTCCCCAAGAAACATCAATCTCATCTTGATGTGTGGTGATCAGGCACACTAATCATAACTTGAATACCAAGTCCCAACAAATAATAACTCCAGACTATCCCAACTCTTCCCCAAATAACATAACCCAATGAGTTAACCTGAACAACCTTGGATAACATTTGGTCACAAACCAAATATGGTCGCCACCAAAACTGGTGCCAAACCCAGCATGTGACTAGGCCTAAAGGTCATTCCCAATCCCCATGTACTGTAATAAGTTCTCGGGTATCATAAAATGATAATTGGGAATTATTTACCTGAGTGTATAAACTCAAAACAATAAATGAGTCCAATAAAACGAATCTAGAATTTTAAAACCAATAATTCAATTACAAAAATTCAGAACTGAATTACATAGTTTAAAAATAATCACCAAGACTATAAAAAAGGAACAAAAACAAAATTTAATAGCCTAGTATCCTTTACGTCAAGGGGCACCACCCTCAATCTATCTCTACAAGACATTACCACCAAGGACATGCTAGAAACCCCAACCACTGGCACTAAAAATTTACCTAACATGAGAAAAAAAATAACCATTTTTTCTTACACCCAAGGGTGTATGTATGGGGTGATCCATCGCTCAGTAAGATACCACCACTAAGAGATTCAATGTGATAAACATTCAAAGACTAAAATATTGAAAGTTTTCATAAACAACAAATGCTATTTACAATTTGAAAAAGATGAAAATTAAAATTTAAAACTGTTTTCAAGTGGGATATCATTATAAATACACACATTTAATAATACTTTAAACAATACTGCATTTTACATAAAACCATATCATATGCCATTGTACGCACAATGTAAATAATGAGAACAAGAAATAGGAAATAACCCATAGGCACTACCTCGCTATGGGTACTAGGTACCTTGTATCTCAGTGAGAGTAACCATCATGATATTTGTTCTCTTACACAATCAAAAAGTAGGGAACATACCTATAACATAGTGGTCCCCAATAATCATAATCAATGTTTATATAGTGTTATAATTGTTAATCATTCTATGTGAAACATAGGCCAAACCCCACAGATTCACTAGCATGCTAGTACACGACAACCCACATAGATCCTCAGGTTTTCCACTTGTTCTTAGACAAGTTAACATGTTAATAAATATAATTTTCACATTCATGTAACAATTACACATCCCAAATTTACCAAATAGCTCACATGTACATAAATCAAGACAAGAAGTCCACTTTTTCATTCAATTGAATTTTGAAATCATACTCACACCAAAATGCCCCACAACACTTTTCACATTTCTTTAGCACTTCTACAAATACTTATAAAAATTTTAAAAAACCATTACAATATGTTCCAACACACATAAAATCCCACACACATATCACATAATACCCTTGTAACATTAAAAATTCAGTTTCTTTAACCAAATCACACGAAACTTCCCACAACCCTGTTGCTCACCCACAACACAATTTAGTAACACATCTCATCAATTTTTAAAACATTCTAAAATTTATTAACATCTAAAATGACCACATTACCTTAAAAAATCCATATTATGTGAACAAACTCACCTAAACAGTACATATACCCCATTTTCCAACTTTTTTTAAAAAAATAAATCTTTTACAATTTTCATAAAACAAACCCAAGAGTTATAACCATGGTTTGCACACAAAACCCATTTCAAAATCCTCATTCCACATCAAAACAATACTGATACAAATAAATAATGGAATTGGAATCCCTAAAAACTATTATTAAATAACCCCAAGTATTAAAAAAAAATACCTCAAAAAATACCATAGATGATACACAAGAAAACCACATGTTTTCAAAAATCACATTCAAGAAGTACATCATTGTTTTACACCTTAATCCCATTCAAAACCCCCTTTCAAGGACCACATGAAACTAATTCATTAATAAAATAGATTTGTAAGCCATTTTCAACACTAATAAATCACTTTAATTGGTTATAAAAATACACCCAATCATTACCCCATGAGTCACACATGAATATCACCCGAACTCAAGATAAAATGTAACTAAATAAAAAAAATATATACCAAATTCATCAAAAACAATTTTTTTCACCAAACAGAACACATTATAAACAAGATAAATTAATAAACAAAGCATGTTAACTCATCATAAATAGTTTATACAAGGAATCACCTACCTTTTTAGTCAAAACCCTGGAATCTTGGTGTGAAACCTCAACTGCACCTATGTCGCACCACAAGGAAGTGAAAATGAATCATAAAAAAAAATATTTCACCATAAATACCCCAAATCGAATCCTAGGTATAAAATATATCTTTTTGATACTCTATTAAATACTGAATGATGGAGGAAACCCTAAGGGGGAGGATGGATATTAAGAGAGAAACACTTACCCAAATAAATATTTATTAAAATGACCCAAATACACTAGTATCTGAATTTCAAAACAACCATTAATGAAAGTGATGTTCGAATGATGCTGAGGAGGTCTTGTGGGAATTGTAATGGGAGAAATAGAGTAAAAAATTAGTTATTAATAGATTAATTTACCTCTTTAAATACGAGAGATTTTTGAATGCCAAATATATTTCTCCCAAATTCATGATACGGTTGAGCTCCAAATAGGGGGAGGATAGAATGAGGGTGCGCCTTGGGTATCTGGGATCTGGTGAGTGTTGGAATCACCTAAAATATATAAAAATTTAATGAGATATTAATTAATTTAAACAAATATGTAATGTAGGAAATGGGATTTTGAGTTGTCCCAACTACTAAATTAAAAACCTAAATCAATCATTATTATGGATTCATATGAGGTCCTAATAGATATGGTGGGTTTAATATAATATGGTATTCTAATTGGTATATTCAATGGTTGAATAATATTGAAACTTAAGGAGTTATAAAATAAACAAAATTTATTTTAAAATCTTGAAATGGGGTCATTGTTATGCCCAAATTTTGAAAACCCATAATTTCCCCCAAAATACAAGGAAAACCCCCATAACAAATCAAGGATGGAAGTTTATTGAAAATTAAATTAAAATATGTTTTGGATGTTTCATTATCTATTAAACTATATAGATATTTTAAATGATTTTATGTGATATCCCTCATTCTAACTAAAAATTAATTATTTTTATATTCAAAAACAACCTTTTAAGGGATGAGGTGGAACCCAATAGGACAACCAATCTTAATACAAAAAATGGCTCCCCTATAGTTCCAAATCCATCAAACAGGATTATTTTAACAAAGTAAAGCCCCTCCACAACATCAAAATCATTATTTTTTATCTATATATTTATAGTTCTTTCTTTCAAAGAAGACATATTCCATAATTTTGTGAATATAATATGTTTTAGGATAACCATAAGAACATATTGAAAATGGGTTTAAATTATGAATATAATTTTTCATATACATTTTTAAAAAAACGGTGGTTAGTGAATCATGTTATTTGAACTTGTATAATTTATTCGGTAATATCATACATGGGTTTCTTCTCACAACTTAATTATTCTATTGGAAAATTTTATTTGTTTTTTTGTAGGAATCGGGTAAATTTTAGGTTGTTATGTATCATTCCAGATACATTGTCACACCCTGACCTCATATACTCCATTATTATATTATTTTCTTGATGTTGGATCTTTTAGTTGAAGTTAGGGTTGAGAGCCCAATAAAATCCCATTTTTTGTCTTTGGTTTTATTTGAAGCATATTATTGGTTAATATTGTTTTTATTTAGATAATGTTTCATGTTGGGTAGTTTGTGACACCCATAATGTCACTATGTAGTGCCTAAAAAATTAAAGGATATTTGGGTGGGTTTTCCCTAATATTTGGGGTGTCAGTTAATGGTTTTTACCCTTTTTTCAAGTCAAGTAGTTTGAGAAAGGGTTCCCCAAATAGTGAAACCTATTAATGTAATGTATCCTAATTTTTCCAGTAGCCCTCACACGTTTTATAGATGGTTTACAAAACTATGCATCAAAATTGTGCAGCCACTTACATGCTTAATAAATTTTTGTCCAAAAGTCATATTTAGGTGATTCCACATATCCAATGAATCCATATTATTTGGATATTAACAGTAGGAAAACGCCACTTATTCCTGCTTCAATTTGTGGAGATTTATCAAGAATGTTTGTTGATTCTAAATGTTTCCTTCAACCAATCTTCTCCCCTTCTATACACCTCAATGTCATTGGGTTCCCATTGAGGATTTTCTTCTATGGACAAGATCTAATGTATATTTTTTTGGTTAATTTTTTTTGCATATAGGGTGTGAAAATGGTTCATGGGGCTTATATTTCTCATCCCTTGAAGTTACATTGAATTCTCACACCATTAAGGTAGGCGTCTCCATAATTTTTCTTATCAATGTACATCATTGGTGCTTGAGTTCCGTAAATTTATTTTTAAATGTTATTTTCATCTTTATTGTGTTCATGTATAGTATATTGTGATGTTTACATGTTGGTATAATTTTACCAAAATGATCTTCCAAGGGTATTCATTATTATTCCAAGAAATTCATCCACACAAGGGGTTCAATAAAATTCATATTATATTATAAACATGAAATGGATATTCTATGGTATTATTTGAATTGGGTGTTAAATATTATATTGATTGAAATATGAATCGGAGCATGAAATTTGATTTAGGTTCATATTTATGGATTTATGATATGAAGTGAAATGTTATGTAATGGATCCTTGGGGTTTTAAAATGTTTATAAGTGAATGTTTCAATTTTATTAGTTTAAATGGAATTATTATTTCTGGAAAAATGTTTTTGGGTATTTATATATATCTTCAAACGGTTTAATTGGATGATTTCACATCCATTGGTGCACTAGGTTCACACGTGGATGTGAATTTAAGTGAAAATGACACTAAAAATGATGTTACACATGAACCTCGATTTCTCAAATGTTTTCTCTTTTCTCTCTAATTATCATCTTTCAAAAATGGAACATTGATTTGTAAATAGTGTGTTGGTATTTCATTTTTCTTTAAAATGGATTTTATTTTGTTCATTAAAATTGGAATCATTCGGTATCTTGGAACATGATTGTTTTCTAAATTGTTTAATGGCTTGTTTGGCATGGAATACATGGATATGTTTTTAGAAATGATTTGGGAATTTTTTGGTAAATGTATTCTGGTGTTTAGACATAAATTAATATTTAGAATTTTACTTGTATAGGTAATTTGTTGTCTTGATTTTAGAAAATATCATGGTTAAAACCATGTGAATGCCTGATTGGAAAGATAAAGAGTATAAAAATGGTTTGAAGGATTATGTGAGGTGAAGGCCTGATTAGAACTTTGGCGATGTGATATATATATATCTGTGTTTGTGGGGAGGAACCTATATAGGAGGTATTTCCTTTCATGGGTAATAGGATTGTCTGTCCATGTTTGGGGTAGGCAAGTGAGGTGAGATGAGTCACATGTGAGAGGGCCTCCTATTTATGCAATATTACTATTACCACCATGGGTTCCTGGGAAAATTTTATATGGTTGAGTGACAATTTGTTAATATCTCCCATTAGGCATGTTCGTACACTCATCGAGTTGTGGACAGGTGAAGAGGGATTTTCCACTGGCGAGGTTGTGAGAGCATCCAGTTGGTTATAGACATATGCGGTTCTCCATACGTTAATAGATGGTTCTGAAATGATTATGCCCAAGGGTCATATAGGGATGTTTAGGATTTCCTATGGTTATTACATGTATTTCTTATTTACTGTATGCTACATTGAATATTCATTTGTTTTTTCCATTTATTTCCATCACAACAATTGATTTATTTTATTTTTGTTTTTATTTAAAATTGTAAATCTATTTTGAAATTGGAAACAATATGTGCATAGTTTCAAAAATTAGAAAGAAATGTGTTTATTTTTTAAAAGTAAGAGAACCTATTTTTATAAACATTTTTACAAACTAGTGTTAATGGATTATTTTGGTTAAGGAAACACATAGAATCTTTGTTAACTTTTTACTATTCTATCTATATCACACTATACTTATACAATTAGGTGTCGATAGAGCCGAGCTATTTTACAGTTTCAGCATTTGTCCAGGATCTTTTGGTTAGAGTTATCTCATGGAGCATAGTGGTCTTGTGGTTGGTGGTGACCAACAGGTCTCATGTAAATCATGTTAGTAGTTGGTTGTTTTATTTTTTTCACTTATGGTTCTTTAAGGGTCGGTTTTATTTATTTGTATTTGTATTTGACAATATTGTTCATTTATTGAGATTCAACTGTGGTTAGATTTTTTGCATTAACAATTTTTTATATTTTTATCTTATTTATTTTTTGGCTAAATCATTCCCTTTTATTTTATTTTGATGCCCAACACTAGTTGCCAGCCCATGGGGATCAGGAATGACCTTCGGGCCATGTCGTGGACTGGGTCGGGAGTTGGGTTAGATGGAATCACATCTTGTTTCCTGACAAAATGATATCAGATGAGGTTATTTATTTTTTAGTGTCTACTAGTTAGTGATTATGACTATTGGGACATAAGAGGTTGGCATGTGAAGGGAATCATGATCCCTTGATCATTCTGAAACTCGAGTTCCCAGGGTTAGTCTGGTAATTGAGTCTTATAGTTTTGTTTTGGATTGAGGGATGATAATGGATGTGAGCCGGTGTCAAGTTGTGATTCCATAATGATTAGTGACCCATGAAATATCTGAATGAATGATTCAGGTTCCTCATATTGTTATTTTTAAGATGGGGCATGTCACCGTGTTGGGTATATACACTAGTCCCTCTATTTGAATGTTCGGTGTAAGTGGTGCCTTGCCTTGGTTTCATTGGTGTAAGTGTCCTTTTTAAAATGAAAAGAGTTATATTAATGAAATTTTTTTCATTCAAATGGTTTTAAATTTATAATGTGACTGTTTTAATATAAACTAGTTTAGAGACATTTTTTTCATTCAAGTGTATTTGATATTTTTATGGTAGGTTTTATAGGAAATAATTTTGGTTTCAAATAATTTGGTGACTATTGAGAGTTGGTAAAGAAGTGGATTTGTGTTACCCTGGATATTTATTACGATCGTCAGAACATGTGAGGGTATGTTTGTAGAAAGTCCATATTGGAAAATGTGGTTGGATGTGTATGAACACATGTGCAATAGTTCATGGGATTCCATGGGTGTGCAATTAAGAATATTGGCCTCATTTTTATAAAATTATTTTTTAAAGGAGGATAATGATTCTAGAGATTGGTTTTTGATTTAGAATGTGTATTTGGTTTTGTGAAAAGTGGGTTTCAGTATTTGTAATGTGGCCTTGGGAGAAGGCAGTTTTGAATTTTTAATGTAATGGTGGTTTTTTTGGAAAAGAGGACATTTGGTAGTGTTTTTATATGTTGGGATTATGATCCATCTGTTATTTCTTCATATATTCCATTTGGATATGATTTATTCTAATGTTGTTTTTTGGGTTTGGGACTTTTATGTTATTTAGAAAATGATACCCATAAAAATTCCTATATATTCTAATCATTCATGCATAGTATTTGATTCTTCAATAGTTTTTCAAATCAGTCATTGTGATATAAGAACTTTACATGTGATAGAAGGGTTAAAAAAGTAGAGCCCATCTTTTGGTTGTTGGTAACTCCCAAGGCTATTAGAGCTCATGTTGTCTTGGGGTTTCAGGAGGGTCCATCATTGGACCAATGGAATCTGGTTGTTTCATCCTCATTGGAAGTTGGGATGACATGGAAATTGTTTAAGGTCACCTTCATCCAATGGATCATACCTGAGGAGGTTAATTGGAGGAAGGTGGCAGAACTGTGGGACGTTCGGTAGGGCCAGCGTAATGTGAAAGCTTATGTTGATCACATCAGAGAGTTGGATTCTCGCTATCCAGAGGTAGATCTAGAGTATCAATTAAAGGCTTGAATTTAAATTTCATGTCTTATTACAATGATAACATATAGGGTTCTCAAATCAGGCCAGACCTATATTAAGAAAATGGTGGATGAGGTGTTCTTAGGTGAGTTAGTTTATAGAGTTTGGGTGGTTGGAAGTCTAGGGTATCTTCCTGATAAAAATGGTCCCCCATCTGGAAAGGAGTGTGTTCCAGAGGAACCTATCTCAAAACAGTCCCCTTCATTGGTTTTAGCATCCAGTTTATCATGAAATTCCCTTGTGTGAAATCATTGTGGTTGACCTGGGAATTTAAATCCATATTGTCATATCCCTCCAAAGATGTCACATCATTGTGGAAATTTTGTTCATATGATGAATTTATTCACAAAGTGTTTCTCAAATAAGTAGTTGGGATGAGAGGATTAATTCAACTGACTCTGAGGAAAGAGATTCATCAGCCATTAAAGCCAAAGCCATAGGCCTTAGGGATATGCTCATGAATTGTCTGGAGTGATGCCATAGGCCTTAGGTAGATGCTCAGGAATTGTTGGGAGTGACGGGGGGTGTGAAACCCCATCCTAGTTTTGCATTCTATGTTGGGATAGAAATTTTTAACATCTTCACATTCTTTATTCCCTGATTTTGTAAGTTCACATTTTTTAGTAATGGTGCGAAGAAATATATCTCTTGTAACCCAAGCAGTTGAGTCTACCTTAACATGGATTTTGGAACTGTTCCTTCACTTTTAAGGGGTGTTTGGTATTTTTCCGGTTCTTATCATGTGGAAGGTCGTTTTTTTAGTGGTATTAGCTTCAAGATTGTATATGGACGTTCAGGTTCGAGCATGGACAATATTTTTGGTTTTTTAGTTTTTGAGATTTTATTTCCATGGGATGCATGGTTACCGAACTAGATGTTGATACTGTGAATCCCCAGTCATGTGAACAAAACCAATTTGCAGTGCTAGAGCATGACTGTGTGGTAGGTCTTAGGTAACTATGCAGTTTTGTGTTTTTTTGGGTAGTATAATTTGTCACAGTTGGCACAAGATATTAAAACTGTGCGGCCTTTCCATTTGCGATTCCACATTCATTCTAGTATCACCTGAACAATTTGAAAAACCATTCAACCTAACCATGGAAAGTGCCCAAAATTTTAAAATATTAACCCTTTAGTTATTGTTTATGTCATGGTGGTGTTTTTGGAAACTGAATTTTTCCTTCAAGTTGATTTGTTGTGGTGGGGAGTACCATCTCGGGTTCTCCCCTTATCCTTATTCGTGTTTTGTGGTTTCTAATTCATCGGTTGGGTGTGTCTTGTGGGGTTAAATTTCACCATCAAGATCATGTTTTCTTTGGTTTTGATTTATAATGAACTCTAATTTTATATCTCTTGTTACTTGGTTTCTTTATGGGGGACGAAATTCTCTGTGGTGGGGAGAATTGTCACACTCTAGCCTCATATACTCCATTATATTATTCATTTCTAGATGTTATATCATTTTATTGAGGTTAGGGTTTAGTGCCCAAAATAATTCATTGTGTTCTTCTAGTTTTGGATTCCTTTTATACATATGATTAGTTATTGTTGTCGTTATTGAGATAAAGAGAAATTTTAGGGAGTTTTTGAAAACCATAAAGACAATACATTGCGTTTAAAATAATCAAGGATCTTTGGGCAGGTCCGCCCATGTTTTTGGGGTATCATTTTAGGGGTTTGACCTATTTTTTAGATCACATGGGTTGAAAATGGTTTTCCCAAACTATTCAAACTATTACTACAATGTAGTAGAAATTTCCTAATCCCCCTCACCCATTCTATGCATAGTTTAAAAAAAATTGCAGCCACTTACGGGATTAATACATTTTATTCCAAAAGTCTAATTATTGTGATTCAACTAGTATAATGAATCCATTTTTTTTATAATGATAATATGGAAACCCCCTTTCTTCCATCTTCAAATTGTGGTGGTTTTGGGTCAATTTATCAATAATGTTTGGTGATTCATGATGTTTCCTTCATCAAATCTTCTCAGTTTCTCTTAAAATAATTGTTCTATGGTTTTATTTGGGGGTTTTATTCCATGAATGAACCCTAATGTATGGTTTTATGTTTAGTTCTTTTTTATTTTTATATAAGGTGTAAAAATGGTTCTTGGGGATTTTATCTCTCCTACCTTGAAGTTCCATAACATTTGTAAACTATTCAAGTAGGTTATTCCATGTCTTTCCTTTCCTGTTCATATCATTGGTGCTTTAGTTCCTTCAATTTATGTTTAAATGTTACGTTCATCCTTATACTGTTCATATTTATCCAGTTGTGTTGTTTCATTATTGGTTGAATTTGAAAAAAATGGTTTTCCAAGTGGTTTTCTTTATTATTCCTATAAATGTGTTCCCACATGGTTTTTGATAAAATGCATATTGTTTTCTAAACATGAAATGGAGCTTGTGTGGTACTTTTTGGAATTTTTTTATATATTATATTTATGGAATCATTAATAAGTGCATTAAATGTGATTTAGGTTCCTATTTATGGCTTAATGATTTGTCGTTGAATGTTTTGGAATGGTTCCTCATCCGTTCAAAATGTTTATAAGTGATAATAAAATTGTGTTGGTTTAAAAGAAAATACTATTTATTGAAAAAAATGGGTATTGTTATGGATCTTTAAATGGATTCATTGGATTGTTGAACATCTGTGGGTTCAGTAGGTTCCACATGGATGGACATTCATGTAAAAATGACACTTAAAAATTATGTTACACATGAAACATGATTCCTCAAATGTTTTCTCTTATCTCTCATATTATCTTACTTATAAAATGGATAATTTATTTTTATATAGTTTTTTTGTATTTCATGTGTCATTAAAATTATTTTGAATGTGTTATTTATAATTTTAAACGTTGGGTATCATGGAACATTGTTGGTTTTTTAATTGTTTAAAGGCCCGTTCAAGAATGGAATCCTTGGAAATTATTATAGAAATGATTTGTTAATAATTTGTTTAATGTATTTCATTGTGTAGACATGAAAACCCATTTTTATTTGTACACTGAAAAGTGATTTTTTGTGTTAATTTTATTTTATAGCATGGTTCAGAAGATGTGAATGTCTGATTGGAAATATAAAGGGTTTTATAAAAAAAAATTAACAGTTATGTGATGTGATGACCCAGTTCAAACTTTGATGATGTGACATATTAATATATATATATATATATATATCTATTTGAGGACTTCTATAGGAGGTATTTCCCATAATGTGAAATAATTTAGGATGTCCATGTTTGGGGTATGAAATTATGGTGAGATGAGTTGCAGGAGTGAGGGAATCCAACTAACAGAATATTATAATTACCACCATGGGTTCTAGGACATATTTTAGAAGAACGAGTGACAGTTTCATATTATCCCTGAATAGATGGGTTCGAACCCTCCAAGAGTTATGGCTATGATAGGTTAGATTTTCTATTGGTGAGGCTATGAGAGCATCTAGTTGGTCATCAACATATGGGTGTTACCATATGCCAGTAGGTGGTGTCGAACCAAGTATATCCCGGGGTCTTCAAGGGATGTTTTGGATTTCACATGGTTATTATTTATTTTTCTTGTATACTTTATTCAACATTAAATGTTTGTTTATTTAGTTTATTTATTTTCAGAATATCCCAAGCATTGTTGATTTTGGTTTTTATTTAAATTTGAAAATCTATTTTGAATTTCGAAACATGGGGGTCATATTTTGGAAAATGTGAAATAAATGTTTTTATTTTTGAAGAAGAAGAAAATATATTTTAACAACCTTATTTACATAATACTATTCATGGATTTTATTGGGAAAGGAAACACATGGACTTTTTGGTGATTACTTAATGAGGTATCTAGATCACACCCTACATTAACCATTCGGTGGTGGTAGACCCAAGTAGTTTTGCTGGTATAGATTTTTTTAGTATCATCTATTTTGAGTTATCTCTTAGAACATGGTGGTATTATAGTAATTGGCGACCAAGAGGTCACATGGGGATCATGTTAGTATCTAATTGTTTTATTTTGTTATGAATTATTGTTCTTTTAGTGTCTGTTTTATTTAGTTGTATTTGTATTTGACCAGACTAATCATTTATTGAGATTCAGTTGTGGTTATCACTACTGCATTTCCAATTTTTTATATTTTGATCATGTTTATTTTTGGGATAAATCATTCCCTATTTTTTTATTTTGATTCCCTCCACTAGTTTACAACATGTGGGGATCATGAACACCTTTTAGGCCATGTCATGGACCAGGTCAGGTTTTGGGTTAGATGGAATTCGATTATGTTTGTGACATTCTATTATTCATTTCAACCTTATAGAACGAGTCTTTTTTGTTTACTGTCGGTCATACATGTAATTTTTTAGAAAATACATATTTAATTTATCAATATTTTTATATTTTAATTGAACATGTATGGCTTTTTGTTATGTTCCCTTTATTTCTCTTTGTAATCTCTTGGTTTTTTATAACTTTTTTATATTATAAGACATATTTCTTACTTTCTATTGTACTTCAACATGTATAATAACTTCATGCATGATATTCCTTGTTGAATCAAATCTATTGTTTATAATTAAGGATAAACGTATTTCCTACAAATCAATCATTAATAGAACAATAAAATTTTTTCATGTAAGAATACTAATATTTTTATGAAAACCATAGAAAAATCATAAAGAGATTTTCTTAAATTAATATAGAAAGAAACATCCATGAGTATTTATTAACTAACTCAACTATTTTTAGAAAAGTCCAACATGTCAAAAAAATAAATTGAAAAGAAATATTATTCCTTTTATATATATATATATATATATTTTCATAATATATATTGGTATGAAAAACGAATAAATTTAATTAAAATTTAATTATTCCTTGTTCTCATTAATTTTTAACATTGTTACTAGAACTGATTATGAGAAAAGATTTAAATACAATTAAAATATTTTATTTATATTTTTGTGCATTTTTTATGAGTGAACTAATGAATATTCAATGAAAGGAATGAATTTATATCCTTGACAAAAATATAACACTGCCACGATATTATATCCTAATGTAACACATCTTCCAGATTATACCTCAAGTAACCATATTTCCTCACACTTATTTGAATCATCAATCCTATACAAAAAATAAAAGTGTGGGTTGGTGGGATAATATTCTTGTAATATGACAGTTATATAAGGTATTACTTATATACAATGGGTAAAATGTTGGATAATATCAATGTATGTATCAATGTATAAAAAATAGGGTATCATAAATGAAGTAGTACATTCCTACTTGTCTATGTCATCAATATCAAATGCCTTTGTGAAGAACAAAATAAATTTTTAGAAAAATCAATAACTGAGTTCAGTGATTCTGAGGGGTCATTGTAATGAAAATGAAAAAAATGGTTCAATGAACCTCTCAAAAAGGTGAAAGTTCATATTTAGAAATCACTAATGAATAAGTGGTCTAAAATCCTTTAAACACATATAATGGTTTTCAAAATAAAAAGAAAAGAAAAGAATGATTCCACATCCCCACCAATTTTATTACAACATTAATAAATCAAGGTATGCTATAAAAAACAACATAACTGTAAACAATTATTATGTATGATCATGTTATATATAATTAAAATAAAATAATAATTAAATTAAAAAGATAGATAATTATTACACGAAAAATGAAAACCAAATTAAACATCCTAAAATTTTAAGAAGATTTTTTTAAAAAAAAGGTTGGGGTTGAAGCCTCATTTTATTATTAAAGAAAAGTAATGACCCGTTTCAACTAGGTAGAGGGAGACCAATTACATATCCTAAAGTCCCCGGGGGCATGTATCCCATTATGTGGCCTGTAGACCCATATTTTTTGTATATGGTTTATCAGATGGAGACCATTACTTGTGCCATATTTCAAAGTCCATGTGAAAACATTTATAAGAGAGACACCTAAACGAAAAGAATAATATCTCATCCTGTATGATTTTTTTACAAAGTATATGTTAGGGAGAGAGTAAAAAAATAGGATATTCATAAAATCCATTGTGGTGTCATCCTATAGTTTATACGCATGTTGTTTTTTTTGAGAAATTATCATCACCACAAAGAACCAGAAGCTCATTTTGTTAATGTATTAACAACATTAATGTTTTTTCTTATTCAAACTACGAAACCATATCACTCGAAATGTTTTATTCCTTATCATTTTCTCCATATTAAAATTATTTTATTAGTGTTTATCATATAATTGAAAAACATACATTTTGAATAGGATCTATAAATCCTGTTAATGTGATGATTTATTCCATTTTCAGGACTTCTCTCGTAACATGAAAAAAATAAAAAAAAATTATCCTTTAAAGATAAAAATTATTTTGTTAGAACATTGGGATACAGAATAATTTTATTTATTTATTTTACACAATTAATTTTTTGATTAAAATGAAATTATTAGAAAAATAATTCTTTTCTCTCCCTCATGGGGATAATGCTTAAGAACATATTCTGAGAACAGTATTAGTTACATGGATAATGATTCTATTATTTTTCTAGTCCTTCATACAAATCTACGATAATCTCCCCAAACAAATCATAAAATTACATTAAACTCATATGCACCCTCACATATCAAACTACTATTCTTATAGATTCAATCTAGATATATGGGGATTCAATAATCCTACAATTAATTTTTTTCTAATAAAAATAAAATATAGAAACATTTAAAACATGATAAAAATATTTATTTGGATCATCTTCACCTAGAATTGAAATGATTTTTTTATCATTTTTGAAACGTAAAATTAGATTGTTATTTTTAATCTATAATTTATACAGTATAGATGGAAACCAATTTAATATCCAAAGAAAGACATTAATTATCCAAATTATAAGAATATTTTTAATATATAAAATATAAATGGATTTGAGGAAAAATATTTATTTTATTTGTAAAAAAAGATTAATGATATTTTTTCAATTGAATTATTCTATGAAGAGAAATATGGATTGATAGGGTTAGTGTCCACTGATTTTCAATTATAATCACTCTTAATGGAATTTATATTGATAATATACTCCATTAGATATTGAAAATGAAATATATAATATATATGTGTCACTTATAAGATATATATTATTATTTGTATGGAAACATGAATATATTTTCCAATAAACAATTGGAATCGATTGATTTAGACCTAATTTAAAAATCAAATCTCCTTATGAAAGAACCTAGTAGAATTGATGTGTTGTCCAAGATTTTGGATTTATATAAAATATTATCATATAAAGAAATTAATTCTCAATAGTGGTATCGTTTAAATCTAATTAACCAAAACAACACAAAGTATTTCACATAATAATGAAATGGTGAGGGAAGATTCAATAAGAAAAATTCATCGCATAATTCTATTTATGAATGGATGGATGTGGATATGTATTCTATTAATTATTATTTCAAAATTAAAAAAATATAAAGAAACAAAATAAAAATGGATGAATAAATGAAATAAAAGGTGGAACATATTTTTAAAAAGTTCATGAGTGTGGACACTGTGAAAATTATTACATCAATATAGAATTTCATGATTGATACAATAAAATATTTATAATTACATGATTAATTAGGGGAAGTAAATTGTTGACGGAATCAATGAGTCTCAACCACATCTTCCCACTAGAGGTTCCAATCCTTTGAAATGATTGCTATTCAGATTTTAAATAAAATATATAAATAATTCTTCTTAAAAAAGATCAATTTTTGTATGAACCTATGATTTATTAACAATATATAACGAATTGTTAAGATCATATTTCACACACTAAATAAAACTCAAATTATATGAAGACACATTTATTATGAAATATGAATTTGTATTAAATTTTACTTATATTAATATAGCCATTGAATTATCACATATTAATATAACTAGTTTTATTATGAAATCATTACGAAACATATAAGAAATTGAACATTATATAAAAATTCTTCATTACATGGATCATTTATCCATGCTTGAGAATGAGGTAACTTCACTACTTTTTGTCTACAATAAAACCAAATTGAAATCAAATGATTTTGGATTGATATATATTATTATTGAGAGATGTTCTAGCTCATTAAAGTTTACATATTGTTCATGCTATTGGAACCACTACCCCTTACTCTGGAAGGAAATTATCTTTTCCTCCAAACATAGAGTTATATCTTGAGGGGTGATGTATAAAAAAGATAATATGTAATAAAAATATTCTTAATTGTTAAATATGTTTTATATTTATAATACAAATATTGAATATTTTTCACTTTTTTTATTATAAATATTAATTTTTTATTATCTTAATATAAATTCAAGGATATTGTTCAACCAGTATAGATAAACAACTAATAGAATCATTTTTAATATAAAATTAAATTTCAATAAACATTACTATTTTCTGAACTCTGCATTTTTTTATGAAACCAATTATATTTTTCTGGAAATGGTTTTATGTGTTGTATTAATTAATACTAAAATTAAAATTTATCATGATTAATAAATTTATTTCATAAAATAATCATCATAAATGAAAATATCATTTTGAAATTAGTCAATATGGTCATAAATATGTTTTTCCAATAATATATATTACTGATGATAAAAAATAAGTTGCAATATAAAAGGGTAATTTGAACATAAAATACCAAGACTTGATGATAAATCCAAAAATCACACAACAAATTTTATAAAATGAGTGATTTAGAGCTTTATTTACCCATACAGCTCCGCAGTCCATTATGTTATAATTTTTGATACACATTACATGAAGTGAAACATTTCCTTTTATGTTTACAAATTTTTGACCCTCTATATTTATAAAAAAGAGACTTACATCAGACATTTTCGTACACACTAAAATGCAAATTAAATTTATTACCCTAAAATTTTTACTTATACTAGGTATATAATCTATGTTTTTGTAAAGACCTGTAAATTTCAAGGAAAAAGTTTTTCTTAATTTCGTTGGGATTTACGAGTATGTAGTTTCTGACGGATCCTGATTCAGAGGCCCGGTGTGCCCAGAATCAATTTCTGAATTCTAGCTCAGGTACGTTCAGTGAGCGAACGAGCAGGTTTTCCTAACTTTTGAATCTGTGCTCGGAATCGAAATTCAAATGCACCGATGAAACCACAGCACCAGTAATTTCTTAGGAACACCTTTTTTGAAGGTGCATTTTCTTGGGAGGAGTTGTTAAAATGTGAAGAATAAAAATATAGTTGTTTTACAATTATATTTTTATTACTCTACTTATGGATTAAGTGTTATGGGAAAGGAAGTGGTGAGGAAGTTGGGGTGGGGACCACACGAGCCCCCACCTCCTTCAATTTCCCTAACACCCCATTAAACCCCCTGTAGCAATTAATTTTTTAACTCATCCACTCTTACACATTAATTGCATGCCAATTAAACTCCTAATTAATTTGACAAAACCGGTTAATTAATATGGTGAATTCAATTTAATTTCTATTTTAAAGGTTGGAATGAGTAATAAAAAAAGGAAAATCCTTATTTTATTATGGTTGTATCGTTGTGTGGAGATTTTTAAAGAGGAGGGCTCTAGTTTTGAAGAACATCATCTTCCACGATGAAGAACACGAAGAATGCCGGAGCACCAAGGAGAGACGGCGTGCCGATCTTTCCTTTCTCTACAACCAGTGTGAGACATCATCCTCTTCTTTGACGCTCACCAACACCATCATCAGAACCACTCCACCAATGCCGGTTTTCTACTACGAACATCATTCAACAACGTCTTCGAGGTAGGGTTTGTTTTTTGTTTGGGTATTATTTAAAGAATTTCGTTGTTAAATAATTAAGCCGCATGTTAACAAAATAATGGAGGAGGTCAGACTGCACGAACATGGTCGAACCTCCTCCCCTTTTTGTAGTTGAATATTTTGTGGATTGGAACAGAGGTGGCGTGGTGCAATGACAGCATGTGGGAATGAATAATAAGACGCGACGAAGGAGTGCGTCGCTGTCGCACCACGCCGTTGAGGCCGAATGAAGCCGCGGCCGGAGTCGGGTCACGACCGGGGTGGGCCGCGACGGAGGGGCACGGTGCCGTCGCACCACGCCGGTCTAACAAGGGCCGCGGCCTTTGGCCGCGGCGTTGCTTCAAGGGGCGGCCAGGAATTCTGGCCACCGGCGCACCAGGAGACGGGACCGGCAGGTCCCGCTACATTAGTTCAGAGAAGTGGTCGGCTAAGCCGTCCGCTGGCGCTAGGTGGAGGCGGGATCCCCGGGTTCCGTGGCTCAATTAATTCTGCCCATAAATGGTCGACCATTTACAAATCAAGGGTCGCAGCCCCCCCCCCCACTGCGTCCGCTCAGCGCACAGGCGCTCAGGCCGGTTTGGCCGTGTCGGGTCGGGCCACCAGCACCGGGCCGGGCCGGACCCCTGTGCTTTGCCGAGTGATGCCAGCCAGGCCGAGCCACTCCCAACTGGGCCGTACACAGACCCGGGTCAAGTCAATCCGGTTCGGGCCGACCTCGGGGGTATTGGGCCGGGTTGGACCAAGCCCCCCCCCCCCGTTTTCGGACAGATCCGTTCAAACATTCATAACATTGCCTACAGACCTCTGATTGACGCACCGTTAGTTGCATAGAGATCCTTGGATCAAGACAGTCATTTCAGTATATTACACTCATGGTTTCAGAGAGCTTTGTGTAAGGCCGGGTTGGTTCGAACACGAAACCAACTGGGCCCTCGGAGCATAAACGCTTATAACTTCAGCTCTGGATATCTGATTGACGTGCCGTCAACTTTGTTGGATTAGTCTTAAGGAGATAGTTCTTTTGGCTTAATCCGCTCGATTTTTGGACGCAATTGGAGTACGTTTGGATTTGTTTTGACTTAAAAACCAACCGGGACCCTGTGATGAAAAAGCCAATAACTCTCAGATCGGGCGTCCGATTGACGCGTCGTCTGTCGTGTTGGGTTCCTCTTTACGAGACATAACATTAGGATTCTTCAAATCTGGACTTCGTATTAGTTGATGTATCGACCCCCTGGGCTCATGGAGCGGACCCTCCTTGAATCAAGCATGTTGTGTGCGGTAACCCTAGAGCTGGTTGTGACAAATATGTCTACCGTACTAGGATCCTCTGGGGGTTTGTAGAAGATGACTACCATACTAGGATCCTCTGTGGGTTCGACAAGGAAGACTACTGTACTGGGATCCTCCGTGGGTTCGACGAGGACGAATACTGTACTAGAATCCTGTGTTGGTTCAAATACCGTCCAGGGAGCCTTCGTGGGTTCGACGACGATGACCACTTTACTTGGATCCTCCGTGGGTTCGGAAACAACATCTACTATACATGGATCCTACGTGGGTTCGGCAGGGGAGATTATTCAGAGGCTACTTCTATCATATCCACCACTCTTCATGTGTAGTATACATGTGTGAGTTGAGTCTTAACTTTCAATTATTATCTTTGATATGATTTTTTTTCATTACTGTGTGGATTGGGTTGTGTTATCCTGTGTGGATTGGATTGTTCTATCCTGTGTGGACTAGATCAAACTTCGGATCGGATGTTCGAGCTGAACTGGAATTGCTGACTTAGGTATATGTATGGAAATATACATAAGTTGATTTGGTTGTTACTTCGTGATTGTATCTTTCTCTTGTGGATTATCCTTCATGGATTTCGGGAGACCTTCGGGGGTCTCAGGGTCCCTACTGAGTATCGTATACTCACCTCTGAACGGGCTACGCCCGCACTTCGCTTTGTTGGATGCAGGTGATGGACAATTCTGATCGAGGTGGGAGCTCATGGAGCTGGACGGTACCTGGATGTGGATCACTGGATAGGACGTACTCAGAGCGGATGACTAGAGCCAAGGAGCATAGAAGACTATCTGTACCCACCCTTCAGGTGGGATTAACAGAAGATAACTCGGAGTTTCTTCTTTACTTTTTCAGCTGTTGTACTTTCATTTCAGTTATACTTTACTTAAGTTGGGTTTTTATTCTGGACCATTTAATTTTCTATCACTTACATTTGTAGCTTAGTTTACATAGTGTTTACTTCAGTTTGCATACTCTGTGGTGTTTGTTTTCTTAAATAAAAGAAATTCCTTCCCTTATATCGGGATTTATGCCTTTGGTGCTAGTCGCCAGCCCCTGGCCTATGGAAGGCGGACTTGGGGTAGTCAAGACACGGGCCCCGAGGACAGGTCGTGACAAATCGGTATCAGAGGAGTTCGGTTCTACCGCAGAACTCAGGACTCTGATCTCCTTCAATGTTAAGAAATAATGTTAAGCATATTGAGTGTGGTTATTAGTCTAGGGAGGCCATTTTCGGTGTGGTAGCCGACGTATCCGTACACCAGGACCCTGACTTTGGATATCCGACTCAATGCAAAAAAACATTAATTGAATGTGTGTTTAAAAGTTTTCTTTGTTAATACTTGTGTCAGCACACTAGGTATACTGTATTGACTATGGCACACCTGTTTCTTTTCAAGATGGCACCACGACGGCAGCCAGCTAGGGTTCTGAGCTTTGTGCGAGACGATAGACCACCGAGCGACGAGGCCTCGGTGCAGGGCCCTATTACAGTGGAGGCACCGACGGTAGCTCTACCCACCGAGCCACCGATGACACCATCCCCAACTGCTGAGAGTGCACGTCGCCTTAGTTCATTACATGAGTTTCAACGTTAGAGACCGCCCAGGTTCCGCAGAGGGACAGACCCTCAGGCCACCAAGGATTGGCTGAAGCATGTTGTACAATTTTTCAGGTTACTGGAGAAACTAGCTGACCTGATGGTGATCCTTGCATCAGGTCTCCTGCACGCGGAAACATGTAGATCGTGGAGCTGGATTCTCCAGGTGCACGATCAAACATCTATTCTTTGGTCGGACTTCTAGAGCCTCTTCCTCTTGGAGTTCGTTCCATCCACCCTCCATGCGGTGTGCATTCAAGAGATACTACAGCTACGGCAGGGAAGCATGATAGTAGCCCAGTACTCGGTGAGGTTTACTGATCTCTCGTGCTACTCCACAGATATGGTACGAGACCTGTTCTTCAGTTCCAGGACCTTCGATCAGGGACTGAGGCATGAGATCAGGTGTTAGATGATCTCCCTCAACATCCCAACGCAGGCCTGGGTGATAGAGAGAGCCCTTTTAGTAGAGAGTTTTCTCGCTGAGGAGTCACCAGCGGCGAAACCCTCTACAGGATGACCTGCAGTGGATTCTTCTACAGCCGGCAGTAGATAGATGATGCAGAGAAACAAGCGGGCCAAACCATCAGATGATCAATCTCTGGAAACATGTTCGGTTGTGTGGGGTACGTGAAATAGAGTTAGCCACACGAGGAGAAGACAATGCTATGCATGTGGCAGACAATGTCACATGGCTCGAGACTGCCCGACCTGCCCTACAGATGAGAAACAGGCAGTAGGGGTACCTCACAGGCAATGGTTCGACCGTGGCGGTCTATAGTGAGTAGGCGGACGAGGTAGAGGATCTAGACGAGCAGCAGGTGGTGGGCGACTCATTAAGTCCCTACCACCACCACCACTCGGAAGACCGCCCCGACCGCAGGGAAGGGGTGGACAGGGGAGAGCTTCGCTTCAGGTAGCTGATGCCTACTACCATGGAGCTCCGGGAGCAGATGGACAGGAGCGGGACTAGCTCCAGGCATGGAGCCTTTTGTTAATATTTTGTCTAGCATTGTTGATGTTTTGTTTATGGATGCTTTGTGTCTTTGTACCTTGAGCTACAGTAATAAAAGACCCTTGATCTTGTGACGTTTTCTTAACTGACCTTTTTATGTAGTTGATACTGAGAGGTTCTGGTTAAAAGCGTTGAATTGACCCTCACTTCCAGGATTCCTACTGGAGGAGACCTAGTAACCAAAAACCACTGCCGACAGTGTGAATCGACCATTAGAGGCGAGAGTAATGGATGGATCTCTTGGTAGTAGCGTTGAGGCCTTACGACTTTATCCATGGCATGAAATAGTACCATTCATGTAAGGATTGACTGTATTAGGAAAAGAATTTGGTTCAACCAGGGGATGAGACAAGATTTCCCTTTTCGGCAGAGGGGGAATCTCAGCAGCTCTGGTAGATCGTAGACGAAGAATGGTGGAGATGAGTACTTCGAAACGGATAGTCTCACCCGTTGTTTGTCGAGTGAACCGTTTATGATTCTCATCAAATCATTAGTCTCAGGTGTAACCTCTCTCAAAAGGACATGAACCTGAGATAGCGGCAATGGATCAAGTTCCTCCAAGACTATGACATTGAGATAGTCTATACTCCTTGGAAGGAGAACATAGTAGCTGATGCTCTCAGCAGGAGGTCGGGCATCCAGCTACATGGAGTGGCGATAGAGAAGCTAGCCGTTTTTCAGATATCATTTGTGGATAATGCTGAAGTTAGTACATGTAGAACTAGAGATGGTTCAGGTAGTGATAGAGAAAGTGTAGATCATCCAGGAGCAGATGAGGATAGCTCAGATCCGATAGAAGTCTTATGCTAACAGGAGGCGAAGACCACTAGAGTTCGAGTATGGGAACCACGTCTTCTTGCGGGTATCACACCGACATGGATTAAGGAGATTTGGCTGGGGCGGCAAGTTATCTCCGCGCTCCATATGACCATTTCAGGTTCTCAGCAGGATAGGAGAGGTGTCTTATCGCCTGGCTATACAACCTCAGTTATACCGGGTGCACGGCGTCTTCCACATATCTCAACTGAGGAGATACGTACATGACCCGAAGGATATCATCGACCATGGGGAGCTGGACATTAATGACGAGGCGACTTTTACGGAGGTCCAGTGGAGATCGAGGATCGACAGGAGCGGGTCCTACGTGGGCGGTCGATTCCTCTAATGCGCATCAGGTGGAAGCACGTGAAACTTCATGAGTGCACTTGGGAGCGGTAGGATTTGATGCATGCAAAGTACACTCATTTGTTCCACTTGTTTGTGATGTATTTTTACGGGGACATAAAGCCCAGAGGTGGGAGTAATGTAACGACCTGTAAACTTCAAGTAAAATTTTTCCCTAATTTTTTTGGGATTTTACGAGTACGTAGTTTTTAAAGGCACCTGATTCTGAGGCCCGGTGTGTCCTGAATAAATTTCCGAAGATTATCTCGGGTACGTTCCGTGAGCAAAAGAGCGAGTTTTCCTAACCTTGGAACTAGTGCTCAGAATCGAAATCTGAAGGCACCGATGAAACCGCAGAGCCATTAATTGCTTATGAACACCTTTTGTGAAGGTGCGTTTGCTCGGGAGGAGTTGTTAAAAATGTGAAGAATAGAAATATAATTGTTTTGCAATTATATTTTTATTACCCTACTAATGGTTTAAGTGTTATTGGAAAAGAAGTGGTGAGAAAGTTGGGGTGGGGCCAACACGAGCCCCCACCTCCTTCAATTTCCATAAAACCCCATTAAACCACCCTCTAGCAATTAATTTTGTAACACATCCTCTCTTCCACATTAATAGCATGCCAATTAAATGCCTAATTAATTTGAAAACATATGTTAATTAATTTGGTGAATTCAATTTGATGTTTTTTAAATGGTTTGCATGAGTAATAAAATAAAGAAAAGCCTTATTTTATTATGGTTGTATCATTGTGTGGAGATTTTTGGAGAGTAGGGCACTATTCTTGATGAACATCATCTTCCACGTTGAAGAACGCTATGAACTCCGAAGCACCAAGGAGAGAAGGCATGCTGATCATTCCTTTCTCTACAGCCAGCATGAGACGCCATCCTCATCTTTGATGCTCGCCAACGCCGTCATCGGAACCACTCCCACGAGGCCGTTTTTCCACGAAGACCATCATTCGACAACTTCTTCGAGGTTGGGGTTATTCTTCGTTTGGGTATTATTTAATGAATTTTGTTGTTAAATAATTAAGCTGCATGTTATCAAAATAACGGAGGAGGTCGGACCGCATGAAGACGGCCAAACCTCCTCATTTTTTTTGTTGAATATTTTTTGGCTTGGAACGGAGGTGGCATGGTGCAACGACACCATGCAAGAACAAGGAATAACAAGCGGCGAACGAGCGCGACACCGTTGCACCGCACCGTTGAGGCCAAATGAAGCCGCGACCGGAGTCGGGCTGTGGTGTCGTCGCACCACGCCAGAGTACCATGGAGGGCCGCGGCCGCGGTGGGACGCCGTGGAGAAGTGCGGCGCCATCACGTCGTGGCGATCAGATAAGGGCCTCGGCCTTTGGCCACAGTGGTGCAGCAAGGGGCGGTCGGGCATTCCGGTCGTCGGTGCTCTATGAGATGGGACCGGAAGGTCCCGCGGTGGCGGTTCAGAGAAGCGTCCGGCTGAGCCAGCCGCTGGGGCCAGGTGGATGCGGCACCCCTGGGTCCCGCGGCTCAATTAAGGTAGACCATAAATGGCTGGCCATTTACAAATCAAGGGGGGAAGCCCCCCACCCCCACCCCCCGCGTCCGCTCAGTGTGCGGGCGCCCAGGCCGGGCCACACCCAACTGGGCTGGACCCAGACCCGGGTCGGGTCGACCCCGTTCGGGCCGACCCGGTTCGGGCCGACCTAGGTGGTATTGGGCCGGGTCGGATCAGGCCCCACCCCCCTTTTTCAGACAGATCCCTTCAAACTCCCATAACATGGGCTATGAACCTCCGATCGACGCACCGTCATTTGCCTAGAAATCCATGGATCACGAAGGTCATTTCAGTATATTACACACAAGGTTTCGTTGAACTTTGGGTATGTCCGGGTTGGTTGGAACACGAAACCAACCGGGCCCTCGGAGCGGAAACACATATAACATGAGCTTCAGACGTCTGATTGACATGCCGTCGACATTGTTGGATTCCTCTTAATTAGAGGGTTCTTTTGGCTTACTCCGCTCGAGGTTTGGATGCAATTGGAGTATGTTCGTGTTGGTTTTGACTTAAATCCCAACCGGGCCCCTGGGACGAAAAAGACAATAACTCTCAGATCGGGCGTCCGATTGACGCGTCCTCTGTCCTGTTGGGTTCATTTTGACTAGACGAAACTTTAGGATACATCAAATCCAGACTTCGTGTAAGTTGATGTATCGGCCCCCTTGGCTTGTGGGGCGGACCCTCCCAGAATCGAGCATGTTGTATACGGGAAACCTAGAGTTGGCTGTGATGAAGATTACTACCGTACTAGGATCCTCCAGGGGTACGACGAAGATGACTACCATACTAGGATCCTCTGTGGGTTTGATGAGGACGACTACCATACTGGGATCCACTGTGGGTTCGACGAGGACAACTACTGTACTGGAATCCTCTGTGGGTTCTACTACCGTGCTGGGATCCTCCGTGGGTTCGATGACAATGACAACATTACTTGGATCCTCCGTGGGTTCGGTAGCAAAAACTATTATACTTGGATCCTATGTGGGTTCGGCAGGAAAGATGGTTCAGAGGTTAATTTTATCATCTCCACCACTCTTCGTGAGTAGTATACATGTGTTATCGGAGTCTTGAATTTCAATCATTATCTTCGATCTGATTGTTTTCCTTTCCTGTGTGGATTGGGTTGTGTTATCCTATGTGGATTGGATTGTGCTATCATGTGTGGACTAGATCGAACTTGGGCTCGGATGTTGGAGCCGAACTAGATTGATGACTTAGTCATATGTATGGGCATATACTAAAGTAGAGTTGGTTGTTACTTCGTGATTGTATCTTTCTTTTGTGGATTATCTTTCCTGGATTCTGGGATACCTTCAGGGGTCTCGAGGTCCCTACTGAGTAGCGTATACTCACCCATACACAGGCTATGCCTGGACTTAGTTTTGTTGGATGCAGATGAAAGACAACGCTGTTCAAGGTGGGAACTCATGGAGCAGAATGATACCTGGAGGTGGATCACTGGACATGATGTAGTCGGAGCGGACGACTGGTGTCGAGGAGCAGAGGGGACTATCTGTAGCCACCCTTCAAGTGGGATTACTAGAGGATAGCTTGGAGTTGCTGCATTACTTTTTCTGTTGTTGTACATTCTTTTCAGTTTTACTTTACTTTAGTTGGGTTTGTATTCTGGCCCATTTACTTTTCCAGCACTTACTTTTGTAACTCAGTTTACATAGTGTTTACTTCAGTTTGCGTACTCTGTGGTGTTTGTTTTCTTACATAAAGGCAATGTCTTCCCTTATATTAGGATTTACGCCTTTGGTGCCAGTCGTCAGCCCCTGGCCTATGGAAGGAGGGCTTGGGGTAGTCACGACACGGGCCCCGAGGACGGTTCGTGACAGTTTTGTTACCTATTTATTAAAGGAAAACCATGAATACACCATTTCTGTGAGTTACTCTGCCAGAAGGTTCAAACACTCAATATGAGTATTAGATCATCATTGATTTATTCCAAAAACATCATAAATATACTCCCTTGTGATGAAAGTAGAACGTTATAAAAAATTATATAATATATATTCTGTTATATCAATTATTTATGTAATGTTAATATTACTTACAAATAATGGGTATCATCATCGACACATTAAATCATGCGCGAAATAATAAAAATATCTAATATCCGATGATGAACAAAAAATGTAACAAACTAATTAATGTATGATAAATGATTTTTTTTTATATTATACAATGTAATTGATATGAATATGTATCTTAAATAGGCTATTATGGCCATATTTTTTTTATATTAGATGTTAATGAGCTTTAGTGGAACTCTGGAGTAAAAGGAAAGGTTTTCCTATAAATTTAACTTAATTGAGATACATTTTGAATTAAGAGGTTATTTTTTTACAAGGTTAGTATACATCATATTTTTAATATAATATCATAATTAAATAATAAAATCATTTTATTAACAAATAAAATAATTTTCTCAATATATAATATTTTGTATTCAAATTTTATAAAACCTATACTGGCTTTCTCCTCTCTAATTTCATTCATAAATACATATTCAATATTGACCACATGATTATTTACGTGGAGTATATAAATTTAGCAAGATGGTTATTAAAATAAATATCATGACATTATATGTATTTATTGATCGATCCCATAACCTCTTTTTTAGAGTTTTACAATTTAAGTGTTTCCACTATTATAAATAGTTTTCTTGATTGAACATCTTTTCATGAGTCATAATTATACATATTTCAATTTGAATATAAAATATTCATGAATTATATTATATCCGATATTTATAATTAATTTAGTCATAATTATAGGTTAATACATTTGTGTACTTATTTGTGTAAACTTTTATGATGTTTAATATCATTACTATTTCATCAAAATGATCCAATTATTCTTATGTTCATACTCAACATTCCCACCAACATTATCTATTAATATTTAGAAATAATATAATTTTTTTTATATGGAGGTAAGTAGATTTACCATTAACTTGTTAAATATTAATATTTATCAACCTTTTAACATGTGGGATTCAGTATAAAAATTTAAAATTTAAATAAATTAATTTTTTTTGTGATCATATATTTTTTATTCCAATTATAAATTACTATAGATTATCCCAATTTGTTATAATGGTAACTTTATTTATTTTAATTAATTTAATGACTCAAAAAGGACAAAATAAAGTAGCTAAAATTAATATTTTCATGAAAACCTCATACATTCTTAATTTTTTTTAAAAAAATATAAAATATTTTCAAAAGAAATATTTATATTTATTTTATATTTCTATGTTTAGATTCAAATTATAAATATCATATAGAGTAGTGTTTTCTAAATCTCCATAAAACATTCATTATGAAATAATAATTCTATGTGATTTAATTTTTGGGGTCGTATGATTTATTATTAACAACAAGATATGTGATATGATTTAGAAATTATATAAAACATAATCTCATTCAATGGTTTTTATTAATATGGTGAATGATTGATATTTTCATAACACCTATAAATATGGATATTGTGGTGTTAGGCCATATATTATACTCTAATGCTTTTATTTGGGTTTTATGTCTGTATGGATAATCTAGCATAGACACAGCTAGATTTATCTAATGTATAAACGATTTGCATGCTTTTATTTTTTCACTAAAAAAATGGTGTAAATACTTAGATTTGATACCAAAATAATCTGTTGAGACACATAAATTTATAGAAAAAATAATGGGATTCATTAATTGTATTTTTTTCCTGGTATTATGATTCATTGTGTTTTTGATTTTTCCATACTTTCTCATTATGATATGATTTAATGATAAGTTAAATTTTTGTTTCATATGTCTATGATTATTCCCCATGGTCCATGTTAGTTATCTCACACTATTATTCCAAGGTATATGTTGGTCTATTTTATATCTAGTTTTCCTAAATTATGATAAAAAAATATTATTTTCTGTTCTTTTTAATTATAGTGTTCTATAATGCACATGTTTTCCAATGTGAATATGATACAACTATTTTATGAATTCATTGGAATTATTTTCAATCAAAAAACAAGAGATAAACCAATTAAATTACTATTTATCTTGGTTGTGATGAATATTATAACTTATTCTGATTCTACCAATGGGATTATTATAGTTTAATTACGTATAAATGTCGACTAGTATTGTTAAATAATATACTTTTTTAGATAGTCAAACAAGACAAAAAACAATCAATTGTTGTGATTTTTTCTTTTTAGGAGATGTAATTATTAGAGTATGAAAATGTTGTAATATAAAGATATGTATATTATAGGTCATATCACATAATATAAATGATTGTGTGTTACATTTGTTAGCACATAATCTGAGAGTATATGTTCACTAATACGTAGTTTGTCTCAGGGTATGATTTCAATATCCGTGGGGACTGTTTTAGGTACTTTTTTAGGGTTCAATGTGAGATATATATTTTTTGAAACAACAGGGGTATGAAATGTTAGATAATAATAGTCATAATTCTTTTTACAATATATATGGTGTGGCTTCATGAAATTACATCCTGATAGAGATATAAACAAGAAGACTCAAGCTCTTAGATAGATTCAGGCAGGGTTAATAACACTGAAAAAGATGGTTTGGTATTAACAAAACATTCACTTGGTGCGTGAAAAGTGTCCATGAAGAAATATTTTTTTCAAACACATTAGACATATACATTTTTAAATTAAATTTATCATTATCAACATTAATAAAATATTTTAGAGCATTTTTATTTTATAAATATGGAACCAAATCATAAAAATAAAATGAATTAATTACAATTAAACCTAGAAATTTATAATTCATTGTTGATATAGAAATTAGGTTTATTTTTATTTATATAGTTATCTATTATAAATTTTTTTAAGATTTTTTTTATTTTAATTATTATGTGGTTATAGTATCTGAAAACTCATTTAATAATGGGTGTGATCGAAAATGTAATGATATTCCAAGTGACAAACACAATAGTTTAAGATCACTATTAAGAAATATTCTATTTATGACTAATGAGATATCTCAAATTATGATTAATAACATCATTTTAGTATTATCTTAATGTTCCATAAAATGGTTCTTTTGTAACGTCTAGGTGAAGAAGACCATTGTGAAAAATGATTTAATTTTATATGTACCTAAAATTTGGGTTTACGAACCTATGTAAATGGATCAAATGAACATTAAAATTTATAATTTGTGGTAAATAAGGTCATTAAGAAACCAGTTTTCCATGAAAAGTGAATAGTTAAATAAAGTTAAATTGAATTCATCGTAATGTACTTATAATAGTTCACTATATTAAATAAAAGGAACTCAAAATTTATAAAATTTAATTCAATATTCTGAGAGAAATAATTGATTATCAGTTGAAATAAAATCTATATTAAGGAAACTAGGAAGGTTTAGTAGCAATAATTTTTTAATATAATTATGATAATTATAAACCACATATCCTTAACATATGTATTGTATATGTCATATTGAAAATGTATTCTTTCTATCCTTGTATATCTATGATGATTTCTAACATCATTAAATCACCACAAGAATGATTTTATTATATAATTATATACCATTTCATTTGTTAATTTTATTCCAATTTGGATTTTTCAAAATTTTATGGATAAAATATTCTGTTGAGGATTTTAATTTGAGTTTGGGAATTTATAATTTATTTTTATGGGTCCAATTTAAAATAAAAAAAGATAAATTTAATTTTTTATTTAAGAAACTATTTGTACCATTAATAAATGAAATAATTCTTATGATCTCTTCTGGGAATTATATTCTATTATTGCTATCTTTATACCCAATTTATAGGGATATTCCGCTCAGACAATTTTGGAAAAATCTCAACATTTTAGAAAAATATATTATAAAGAAAAAATATATGTTTCCAACATTTATAATGTTTGAGTATCTATATAAATTATATATCGGCTCATTTCTATATTTTAGATATACATGGCTATTTTCATTAGTATGGTATAATTAATATTGGGATGAACCAATTTATTTAATGTGGGTACAATACATTGTTATGATATTACCATTTTAATTTAAATAAAACAATTAATATCTTGTTTGAAAAAATACTTAGAATGAAATGTAATACATTATACGTTAAATAAAAGAAAATAATATGTATCATAATGTGATGAATATAATATAGACATTAAATTATAGGGAAAAATATAATAATAATCTTATGAATCCAATGAAGATATTTTCGGAAATAGAATATAAAAGATCAAATATTTCTCATGATATTAATTTATCTAATAATTAAAATGGTCAATGTAGAAAAAAATTTCCTTTAGAAAAAAAATATCTTCACTCTAAGGATTATATTTGAAAAAAAAATTATTTTTGATATATGTTCGATCACATTCTAATTTCCATGATATAAATTCTATTTGTACCACCACTTATGACTCCCACCAAATCATATATTATGATTATGTAATAGAAGAAAAATCATTAGGGGTTACATAATTAGAGGAAATAATAGTACAAACATTAAATTATTAATGTAATAACTTATTTATAAATATCACTAATATTTTATACATTTCACATTTTTAAATTCAATAAAAAATAAGTTATTTTGTTAACACTTGTTCATTGATAATGTTTAGTTAGTGTAACTAAATAAATAACATATTTAATTAATTATTAAATATTAATTTTTAATAAAATAATTAATTAATTCATGAGTAGGAAAATGTGTCAAACCCTAGTCCCCCTTCTCTCACGATGACCTAGCTTTGGATGCCTCCAGACTCTGCTCGCCCCTCCCGATCGAAGGGGGGAGTTTTGCACTGTATCCTACAGAGGGCGAGTAGTTCAGATGGTAATATTCCCCCTTTCCCGAGAATCAATATCGCCCCAAAGGTTCCGAATCTTTTCCGAGAGGTGCCTCAACTTTCATTGCTACCGGAGGAGATTAATGGAGCCTATGATCTTTTAAAACTCACAATGGTGGCCCGATTCCATCCCCAATGACCCTCAATTGAATCCTTGGAGTTCTTTGTCTCCGATTCGTGGAAGCTAAAGGAGTGACTGGCCGTCAGTTTACATGATCGACGACACTTCATGATTCGTTTTTATTCAGAGGAAGATCTGATCTACGCCTGGTCCAAGGCCCCTCGAAGATGCAACGACTCGTCGTTCTATCTGTTTCGATGGAACTTTGATTTCCATATGCGGCATGATCCTTCAACATTTGCGACCTGGGTAAGTCTACAGGGTCTTCCAATTTCTTTCCAAAACCCCTTTATTTTGTGTGTAATTTTAAATTTGATCGGGAGGTTCTTATGCACTGATTGGCGTACTGAGGTGGTGTGTAACCATATTTGTCTGAGGATTTGTGTCGAAGTTGATTCTGCAAGGCCATCGGTCCGAAGATTATGGATCACTGATGATAAGGAGTTTCGATGGAGGCAGGAGGTGGTCGTTGAATCATGGATGCATTACTGTGTAGCTTGTAGCCGTTGTGGTCACTTGGCATCGAATTACCGTAGCGAGAGGATGAAGGGTTTCTCTTAGGAGAAGGCAATGCGTCACAGCGGTGGAGATTTTGCTGCTACCTTGGAAAGGACCTTGCACACTGATGCTGGTCTGGCAGTGAAAGGGGATAAGTTCAGTGAGAAGTTGGGTCTTGAGGAGGTTTTTGGGTGTGCTAAAGGTGGAGGTTTTGTCCAACAGGGCACTCGGGTGGGGGGTCTCGGAGGTGTAGGTGATGTTGCAGATGATCTTGTGGTTCCAGTGCTTGTACAAGGGGTGGAACGTGTTTTAATCGACAAGGCAGTGGGAGAGGGATTATATGTTTTTGAGGTCCCTGGTTTCTCCCCTGGTATGAAGGAGTTGCAGGATAGTCAGGCGAGGGATGCAGACAATCAGGTTGTGGATGAGTAGTCGGGGCAATCTGATTCTAGTGTGTCTCGAAATCCGACAGTTGAGCAGGTGCTTCACCGTTTGAAGTCTGATCTTGGAATCGGGAATTCTAATACAGTGGCTTCTTTGGCATGTAGTCCCTTTCCGTCAGGGAATATGGAAGACTGTGTCCAGGAGCAGGAAGAGAATGTTCGACGTATGATGATCTTGGTTCCCATAGACAATAGATTTCTGGAATTGGACAATGCGGAGGCCTTGCATGATGAGGGTAATGTGGCAAGGCAGGACATGGGTATCTTGCAGTTTACTAGATCTCCGGTGGAGGCTGCAGCTGGTGAAGATGTCTCAAACATGGTGGATCAGCCTCATTGTTCCATCACATCTCACGATTTTGGTTCGGAGGGGGCTTATCGAAAGGTCGATATTTTAGGAAAATGGGGTGACATCTCAAATAGTGAGAAGGAAAAAGATGGTGGGATGCTTCGGACCTCCTTCAGTGTTGTTGTTCATGGCGATATGATGAAGGTGCATGGGATTGAAGACAAAAGGACTGGTCCACCACGTCGATGATCGAAGAAAGATTATTCTTATATCCCAAGACCGGTGTCTACTAGAGCCTCGATTCAGAAGGAAAGATGGGCTATGCAATCTTCGAAGGAGTTTTTAGCTTTGGAGAAGTTGAATCGGAGAAGAAAATATGCAAAGGTTCATATGTATTATGAAATCTCCGAATGGGAAACTGATAATGCAGAGGAAACAATCCACTATGGGGATGGTGATGGGTTTGGTTTCTATGATATGTAGGTGTTTTGCTTGCAAGTTGTACCTGCTTTATAATTTTTCTTTTATTAATAAATGGTCAGAGGCTTTGCCTCTGACTAAGCGTTTCTAGTAATTATTTAATTAACTATATATTCTATGAAAATAAACTATGTATATTGTGGAAAAATTATTAAAAAAATGTATTTAACAATAGTAATATATTAATAATAATAAAATTATAAATTAATATAAAATATGAATAAAAAAAGAAATATTTAACCATTTTTATTTTCTTACAAAAATGAATTCATTATATTTTATTATTACATTTAAAAGTGAAATTCCAAAATTTTATATTATGAATTTTAAAAAATATATAAAATTTTTGATTTATCATAACAATATTTTATAAGGTTAATTTATTAATCTATATTGGGAATGAATTATTTTTTGGTAAAATGGAAAATTTTAATTAATAAAACAATTACATGATATTACAATATTAGGAAACAAACATGACATAAAGAATTAGAGAACCACAATACTAATTAATTTTTAATTATAAATTATAATTTTAGATAAAAAATATTATCTATAATTTGGAAACTGATTATTATCATTTTAGATATCAAGAATAATTTTATTTAAATAGAAACTATTTCTTATTTCATTTATTAAAATATTCACATGGTGGATTTCATTTTTGGGATTATTTTAATGTCAAATAAAACTGATAAATATATTATTACAAAAATTAATTAAATGATAAGTAATGAAATTGGTAATTTTCTCCTCTACATATTTTTTATGCTTAAAAAATTTCTTCTACTAAAAACTATTTTTACACATTATGTGATGAAATATTAATATTATTTTTTTCTACAATGAAATATTATATCGATAAAATTATTTTAACACAATATATATCCATGTTAAAATTATGTAATAAGTCTAATTTTAATATTTTTCAATAATCTAATTGACTGATGTTAAAAAAAAGAGTTACTTTGGTAAATTCTATTCTAGTAAAAAAGTATAAAATATGAATAAAAAAGAAAAATACCATGCATCTTTGTCTCCGAAATAAGTATTGAAATTATTTTAAAAACATACTCATCCACACAGCATTATTTTTCACTTTTTGAGCCACATTCATTTAATAGTGACTTGTCCTTTTATATCATCAAAAAATCCACTATCCTCTCTTATTAAAGAAGACTTACACAAGCACTATTCATACACTATAAAACTAAATCCCTATTGAATCACTAATCATTGTATTAATCAATGATCCCTCATCCATTATATTAATTTTATTATTCCCAATAAAAACTATAAATCTTCTATTTATAACTATCAATCAAAGATGATGTTCATGCTCTCAACCTAAGTGCTAATCACTTATAATATTTTTCAAAACTATACTTCAACTCCAAATATATTTTTTACATTTTAATATAAATAAAACATTGTTATTATAAAACATATGTGGTGATATATTTTGTAATTCCTTTATCAAACCTCTTCCCTAATAAAAATAAAATTCTCAATCGTGTGTATGCATGGACTACCACATGCAAGAAGTATCTTGTTTAATTTTTCCAAAACATCAATACATGGATGATCCAATGAATGGTATTTTTTTAAAAAATATAAAAAAATTTAATAAGTTGATGATTATTAAAATATATAATATTATTTACCATTATCAAATTTATGGAAGGCCATAATGTAGTCCATGTGTATGGGCAGATTACCACATCTATAGAGAAACACAATGTATTTTTCATTAACAAAAATCATGGTTGGTTCTAGGAATGCAATTAATGATTAAATTTGATATTATTATATAAATAATGTTTTTATAGTTTCTTAAAAGTTATGTTTTATAGTTTCGTAATTTATTTAGATAAAACATTTCATTGGGTAAAATTGTTTTTACCCTAATTCTCATGGATTTTATTTATAAAAATCAAATATAAAAATATCATTAATTGAATGTATAACTTTTTTAAATCAGTATGGAACATATATTGTCATACACTAAATTATCAAGGAATTATAAACATTATATCAATGTATACATATCATAATCAACATGTTAATGATAGTATCAAATAATATAAATCACTAACATCTTTTGATGAACTATACTACGAGAAACTAATTGATATATAAAACTGAATGTAATTGAATATTAAATTGGGTAATGAATATAAAAATATTACTCAATATTTTATTAATATATTTATTTATATTATAAATGATTTAATATAACATTCATGGAATATGGGAGAAAATGTTAAATGTTTTATTTCAATTTCAATTTATTGAGAAATTTTCATTATAATTAACCTTTTTATATTATATAGTGTGTATACTACTTATTTGACATATAATTTCTAGATTAACTCTTTAATTCAAGTTTATGAACATTTAATATTTTATTTCCTATCTCAAGAGGTTGTGGTTCAAATGTTAATAAAGTTTTACGAATTTCTTTCCTATAAATTTCCATTCATTAAGATAAATAAAATATTCAACAATAGTTATATTTTTTATGGTTCATAAAATTCCCTATTTGTGATTTTTGACATAAAAATAATTAAATTATTTGTATTTACTAATCATATAATAGATATTTTTATCATGTATTTCTATCATTGGTTACAAATTTCACATGATGATTTCATGATTAAACTTATTTTGTTGATTCATAATTATTCATCTTTATTTATGGTTTTAAAATATGGTTTCCATCTATTATATAATGATATAATAGCACCTTACTCTATTTTTTAGGTATTATATTGATCTATTTATTTCTACATTAAATTATATGGTGTTATAAATAATCCACATTTGATGTAAATTTTATTTCTTCTTCAATATCCATTTTCACTCTTTAGGAAAGTACACAATTTTCATATTTTTAAACCAAAATATGTTTTATTCAATGTGATCTGCAAATTTAACCTAAAATCGTTCAAAATTGAATATTTTTAAATCATTTCATGATGTTGGATTCAAAATAGGAATTTTTTATATGTTTATGACTATCTATTCTCTATCAGACGTGTTATATTTTATATTTAATTAATTTAAGAAAACCACTGTGGCTTCTCTAAATGATACTTTATGAAGATTTACTTTTTATTAATGGTTTTAAAAAACCATTACTATATTTTTGAAAACTGATATTATAAAATATGACACATAACATCTTTATTGGACAATAATATAAAGAAATATTCTTTAATACTATTTTATGTTTTTCATCACATAAAACATTAACTAAAGAGTAATATTTTATTATAAAGTTATGTTTTATCTATCCCACTAAATGTTTTATTATGAAATATCACTTTTAGTGATTGAATTATTGGTATCATCCAATTTCTTTTGATATAATTAAATGTAATACCATTTGTAAATCATGTGAATCCTTCTTTAAAAGGTTTTTCAGTATATGATCAATGTTTTATATATTTTAGCAGACATATATATGGATTTTTTAGAATGGAATATTATATATCCCTTCAATGAATTAGTTATGTTTTTATATCTCATGAGACAATAAACCATTCACATATCATTATCTGTTTAGAATATAATGGTTAGAGATGCTTATATTTTTTCACAAATAAATGGGTGAATTTTTTTGATTTGATTAAACTGTGATGGGTAGACATAATTTGATTAGTTAAAAATACATTAGGATTACATACACAAATATTTTCACAATATTTTGATTCTTTTTGATAATGTATGTACTATAATTAATTAATATGGAATTTTTCAATTATATGTCATATTTTTTATGCCATGTTCTATTTATTATTCCATATGGATCATGTTTATTTTATTATATTATTATTTTATTTTACATGTTTCATCACTTGAGGCTATGTTCCCTTAAATCATGACTTGCGGACAACAATTAATATTCCATTCCATTTTTAAAAAGGTATTTCACACTTGAACAAGTTTTCTCACATACATATAATCTAAACATTTTATTACATGTTGATCATTTTTCCTATAAATCCATTCGATTTTGACTCATTTAAATTGCATTGTTTTTATTTAAAACATCATAAATTAAACAAAAACACACCCAAATACAGTGTTTGTGTAGTTACGTTGGAAATGGGAAACATAAAATTATTGTATTGTGAAATATCAACTATGTTTCCCAAAATGATTTTTCAATTTAGTATCCCTAACTAAAAACATTCTTTATAGAATGGTTACAATGAAATATATTTATTGGTTGAGCTCAGATGCTTTGTAGGGTTAGGAAGGAAAGATATGTATACATAATCATGATCACAAGGGTACTAGAACATGAGAACAATATTACAAATCCATGATTTTGGATACCAAATATCTTTTAGAAATCTCATGAAAAAAATAATTGAAGATCCTAAGACATTAATCATAAGGATAAAAAAATCATAATACATAAAAACAAAACATAAGAATAAGAAATATAATTTTAGAAGACACAAAAACATGTAATATCATTCCCTATAAGTCATGTTGAATTTCAAAGTCATATAAGGGAACCCCATGTGGACTACGCCTACTCAGTGGGACACACCACCATTTCCATTCACTTTCCTTACCTTGTAAGGGATCAGTTTCACCATTTTTTATAATGGATCGTATTTCCCCATATTCAATAGTGGATCTAGCTCATCGACTTGTTTACATCATTATCTAATGAGATTTAAATTTTTACCCATTATATTTGAGGGTGATATGGGTCCCACCCATAAAATAATGAATGTCACACATACATGTGCTACACTATTATAAATCATATTAGAACCATTAAAAAAGAAGTTTTCATTAACATTTTATCAAAACATAACACATGGAAAAGGATAAAAAATCATAATGATCAACAAATAATAAACATAAAAATTAATATAAAGAATAATAATATTAGATATATCTCATATACAAATTCATAAAAACATAAAAGTTGCATTAATTAATTTTATATTTAATTATCATTGTCAAAATAAAAGGCACATTTTTAAGAAATAATAACCATCAAAAGATTGATAATTGTTAATGTTCAATTTCAAAGTGAAATTACATATAATGGACAAAATTGGGTTAAATGGTAAAAATATAATCTATTTACAATTTAAAACAAATTATAATTTAATCTATCCATATAAATAAATTATATTAAAAATAATATTTGAATTAAAATACAATATTTTTCACCATTCATAAAAAAATGAACATTATCAGAAAAATTCCCAAAATTTATACAAACTAAATTTTGATGTCTTGATTATAAATAGAATTTTTATTTGGTCAAATATAATGTACGAGATTGAAAAAAACTATATTTAAAGAGGGTTCATCATCAAAAGGTGGAAAATTGGCCTTTTAATGAATATTGGAGTATTTATTATTAAAATCGAAATCTTTTTTTATTTTAAGCCTCTAACTTTTATTGGATAAATGCAAAAACATATAGCAAACATGTATAATCATATTTTAGTTAGTTCATTCCATTCATACCAATAAAACGACTAGGTGTTAACTACCATTTAAATTAATAATATTATATTATTAGTGTGCAACATAAGATTTCAATGAAACCCATAGTTGCGTGTCGGGTTCGCTGTCGAACAAAGCAACCCCTTTAAAGTAAAATTAATATTTAATTCATAAATATTAATAAATAGGAAAATTTCATATTATATATTTATCTGGGATGTTACATCATTCCCCCCTTTTGGTAATTGCGTCCTCACAATTTTAAAATTTGAAATATAAACGTAATTGAAAGCCCCACATAGGGAAAATAGTCAATAAAGCTATCATATTAAAATAAAGGAATAGAAGTATAAAGGGTACCTGAGTTAAACTATACTAGGATTCCATGTAGGTATAAATTTATATGGGAGAGAAAATAAACATTCATGTTCTGATGGAGAGTGATCGAAAACATGATTACGAGAATGTTAACCACCAGAAAATCACAAACTTGGGATGGGATAAACAGTCAGGTATTCCCTAGTAGGAAAAGTTAACAGACAATGTTTTTGTTTTAAGTTACATTTCATTAAGGAATATATTTATGAGCTTAACTAAAAACATAAAAAAAACATACTTACTTGTCATACATACTTTCATACATTTCAAAATTTCTACCATAAACTATTATTTCCTCCAAACAATGAGTATTGAGGATAACTCAGTCCCATAAAAATCTCTAGAATAAACTTCTAGAAAATATCATAATCCAAAATGAGAAACAATATATTTCCCACATCATTATATATTAACCAAAACCATAATGGTTAGTTCAAGATCAGATAATACCAAAACAGGATAATACATTATAAAAATAAGAACTACACTTAATTTCCAAAAATCAACAAACAATACCAAAAGGTTAACAAATACCATTCAGTACAAAATTTCCCTTAAAATTCTTCAAATATAAACCAAATTAATGTTGAATCCCAAAACTCAAAAGAATTTTATCGCATAGTCTTCCACGATATATTATAACATTTTTCTCCAAACAACATTGGATACTCTTAATGTATAATACTAAAAACTAATTAACCTAATCACATATTTTCATTTCTAGGTCAATCATTTTCCAGAAATAACTCAAATCACCATATGTCCACAATAAAAAAGGATATTATTACAAAATTAAATATCAACCATTACTCAACAAATGAAATCTGATAGTATTTTACTATACATAGGCATATAATATTCCCAAAAGCGCGAACATTTTCCAAAATAACATTTATCACTTATCAAAAATTCATTTTCCTATATTAAGGATATCCATTTGATAAAACATTAGATCCAAAAATCAACTTATTCCTCATCCATAATATCATTTATCTAAATAATGAATTATTCATACTAACCAAGGACTTCACGTAGTCTATTTGTTGGTGATGCACCTATGTTTCCCTTCGATTGTGGGTTCGATTCATATGGCCTTGGAGGACGCGATGGGTTGTCAGCCTTCTTGTGTGTTGTCCTTTTTCTAAATAAATATAATTTTATAAAATTCAAAAAAAAAATTCCTAAAATATAACAATAATTTATTTAACAACAATGGTTTTCTAATACCTTTCAATTTTCAACCCAAAATGTAATAACCATTTATCACCAATAAAATAATTATAACTATTTCAAAAATTCTAACCTTTTACAGTTATGGCACTTATGCTTAAATAACACCCTAACCACTAAAGATATCTAAATAGACCATTTATACCAACTATATGGACTCCGCCTTAAAACACTTCATAATCTTGGATTAAATGAATAATTCACATTGGGGATATTTTCAGGTTTGGATTTTTAGTGAATTGGGCCATAACAATTACATATCAACCTGAATATTACAATGTAGACACTTCTACTATAACTTATTTTTCACAACAATTAAAATACTCCAATAAATCAAGTGTTATTTTCCTTATATAAATATTCATGACTACTTCCTTTCTATTACCCATTATTATATACTGTGAAAAACATTTCAAAAACATGGGATGAGCATAAAAAACTCATTAAGGGTTATAACATAAGGAAAGGAAACATTAACCCATCAATAAATACACAACAATGAAACCATATTTTTCAATCATAATATACCTTCTGAAATCATAATATTTATGAATAACACATAGTAATCACAAATCATAAAGGTAAATTGTGGAATCCATACCATTCTTACAATGTAGTTATCACAACTACGTAGGGAGTTTCATTTGAATACCCATCACAGTATATTCCCTAAATCTCTTAGGAGAAACATTCACATTTACCTTCATCATGTTACCCAATTCATTGGAGAGCTATCTCGGGATCACCTACCATATGTTTACCATGGAACCACCCATATACGTAACAATTCCCCAGTACCATATCATTTTCGTAACACAAAAAACAAACATAAAAAAATATAACATATCCACATTTCAATCACAATAAATCTTTTAAATATTTTTACATAACAAATCCATTATCAAAACCACTTTCAATACCAAAATACGTAAAAGAGTATATGGTATTTAATTGCCTTTATAATCATTATATCTCATTAAGGAAGCCAAAGATCAAATAATACTCGTGGTGGAAGAATGTTCGATGTCACCGTGTACATCAAAAGAATCATTCCTTTTTTCATTTAGTAAACAAATTTGTAGAGGAAGGATTTCCTTTGAGAGAAATGAAAAGTCAAAAATATTTTAGGCTTTGTATAAAATAAAGTCATGTAGAAATAAAAATATGCCCCAATGAAAGGAGATTAAGACGATGTCCCTAACAAAGAAGGTATCCGTAGATTAAGGATAAATCAATTATGTAATTATGTGTGATAGATATAAATACACCCAATATAAGTGGATATTAATTGTAATACAACCAGAGTTCATCCACACATTTTCATATCACGACATAATCAATAAGTAGAGGTTTAACCCAAAAAACTGAAATAGGGTATATCAGTTACCTTAGAGAAATTTGACAGCCTAACGTCTTCACTTTAAAATTCAAAAAATGATTTGATGAGAGATAAAAGAATATATCATCACATGGACATAAAATTTATAGAAATAATGATATATAATAACATATACGAACACAATTATATGGATATTAAAAGACATAATAAAAAATAAGTCTTTTTAAAATGAGGATGGTGAAAGGTTCCCATACTGATTTGGGTAACTTTGGAAACGTACACACCATGAAAGAAGGATCATAAAATGAAGATGCAAATACCCATAAATTGATCTATATTACAAAAATAATGAAATCATTTCAGTAAATACAACACATAGAAAATAAAATCGTGGAAAATATAGTATGAATCCAGCGGGAATAAATGATGAGATAAAAACCCCTATCCTCAATGTAATCAATCGATTTGTATAACCAAAAGACAATAAACACAAAATAAATTATATAATAAAATGAATATAAAGGCAATAATTATAATATATATCAAATGTAAGTACATAGTACAAAACGCTCTAGAAATAAGTGGAGAACAATTGAAATCTCTCGAACATGAAAGTGAGATAAGAATCCCTTGCCATGTTGTATTCAATCGAGTCGTATGACCAAAAATTACTAACCACAAAAAGAATACCATGAATATAAAAATAATAATTATAATATATATAAAATGGTAGAAAATAATACCCCTCATGAAAGAAATAACTGGTGAATAATTGAAATCCCACTGAATTAGATTTGAGAAAAGAATCCCCTTACCTCGTTGTATGACTTGACTCACTCGTATGTTCCTTGTTCTTTATGAATAATAAAATTACGATACATTAAACTTTATAAAAAATAATTTTCATGTTTATTATTTCTTTTATATTACTTATTACCTTGATATAACCATTGGAAAATTATTTGAGCTCATATCAGACACTTTGTCAATGTTCAGAACATGAGTCAAAAATGAACTTGTTATAATTATAAATTGTCCAGGAAGTCAAAAGCCCATTATCTCCATAATGATATTAATCATTTAGATGTCATATATATATCATATATATATCCATTATATATATCTGTGTGTTTATTTATAATAGAACATAACATTTGGAGATAAGAAATGAAATGCACCGTTCATGGAGTCGGTAAGCCGTATGTACGCATGAATGCTAGTCTTTTTATATTTCATGTTTTAATGAAATGAAAATATAGTGATTCATAGGTATATTATAATTTCAGTATAATATTTATGTAATATATGTTACTTATGTGCATAATTTATATCCTTTATACGTTCCACGTATTCCATGAACGAGTCATATAACTTTGAGGGGGAATTAGTATGCACTTCCTCTAATGAAATTATCTCGTTTACCAATTATGGGAACAGTAAAGGTATGCAATAAAAAGAAAATACAGAAGCATAAAACATATAAATATAATATATATCATTTATAGATATCGTTCCATCATAATGTCTACCATTAGAGGCGGTAGGAGATAATTGAACAATCATCTTTTCGTGAGGCAGTACTTCCCCATCCAATAAAAAAATATGTTCTTTACCCATTAGATGGAGGTGAGTATAACTGTATATAGAATCCATCTCATAAAAACATCTTTGTATATTGAGGATACTAGTGTTTTTAATAAAGTATTAAATAAAAAGATTTTATGGGGTTGGAGAAGTAAAATAATACATATGAGCTTAAGAGAATACGATACAATTAAATCAGGTAACTCACTTTGGGTTGAACAAAAAGTATTTTATGAAGTGTTTTATGTCTAAGGTAAGGCTTATAGTATGTGTATATGGATCTTGGGAGATTATTGGAGCCGAGTATGGGCATGAAAAGGTCTTGAGAAGTGTGAGAAATGGGTAGGAAGTGAGGGACTTTTATATGGGAAATGAGGGGCTCTTTTGTAAAGTTTGAAAATATAATTTTATTATATAATGATTTTCGGTTTATAAAGGTCCAGAAATCATTATTGTCTAAGATAAGGTGGACCATGTTCGAAATAAAATCATCCAATAATAATTGGACATGTTTTGGATATTTGTTTAATTCATATCTTCTTAATTATTTTAATCATTCATTAATGACGTAAACACAAAATCATTATTGTGTCATAAATAATTTTATTTATTTGATATATAAAAATTATAAAGAAATTACAATGATGTAGGAAATCTTTTTATATTTCTAATGAATATTTATAGTCAAATATATCAGTAATATAACACCACATTAATATTGTTTTTTTAAATTAATGCATGTTTATAACATAGTATTTTCACTATAATGAAAAAGTTATTAATTTCATTATCGTACCCAAGTGACTCTATAGGGTCTCAAAATTGACCCATGGATTTTATTTGTTGGCCATGACTACATAAATAAGTTTAGGACCTATGTAATGGTAATTTTATATTATTATAATATTATTTTTACCTTAAATTACCCTAATTAACTTAAATCGCGGTTAATAAAAGTCAAAAAATACTATTCATAAAAAATTATTTTCATCCCATTGAACCACATTTTACATACTGATTACAACCAGGTATGCTGTATTTTTGAAATTCAATTCACCAATCGGTGAAATTATGTTTTATGAAAATTTGGAAAAGCACTTAGAAGGTGGGTAAAAATACCTTAAAACGTTCAACAAAATTTTATATATCTAATATTATTATAAAATGACTCCAAAGAATTAAATTTCATTAAATTATGTATTATGTATCTATTTTTACTTTTAGAAAAATAAAAATTTAAAATTTATTATTTAAATAACAATTTGGTTTTAAAAAATAACGCATTGTTTTCACTATTTATCGTGGGTTTTAGAAAAATTCCCAAAATAAACTATAAGCTAAATTTGATATTATGAAATAAAAAATGATGTATTTTTTATGAAATTCAATTCATAGAATTTTCATTAATTAATTTTATAATTAATTCCCATCTTCAAAATAAAAAGTGTGTTTTTATGAAATAATAACCATCAAAAGATCGATACTTGTCAATGTTCAATTTCAAAATGAAATTACTTCCAATTTCCAAAAGTGGGTTAAATGGTAATAATATAATATACTTACACTGTAAAACCAATTAAAAATTTAATCTAACAACATAAATGAAATAGATTAAAAAGCAGATTTGAATTAAAATTCAATATTTTCACTATTCATTAAAAATGAACTTTATCAAAAAAAATTTAAAAATTTACACAATGCCAATTTTGATGTCGCAATTCTAAAGAAAGATTTTATTTGGTCAAATAGAATGTATGAAAGTGACAAAAACTATATTTAAATAGGTTTCATCATCAAAAGGTGGTAACTCGACCTTTAAAAAAAATATTAGAGTATTTATGCTTAAAATCGATATCCTTTCATTTTTTAATCCTATAACTTTTATTGGGTAAATGTCAATCATTTACCAAACATGTATAGTCATATTTTAGTTATTTCTATCTATTAATGTCAATAAAACGGCTCGGTGTTAACTCCCATTTAAATTAATAATATTATATTGTTAGTGTGCAACGTAAGATTTCATAGAAACCCGTTGTTACATATTGGGTACGCTATGGAACATAGAAACCCCTTTAAAGTAAAATTAATAATTAATTACAAAATATTAATGAATATGAAAATGTCTTATTATTTATTTATCTGGGATGTTACATCATTCCCCCCTTTTGAGAATTGCATCCTCACAATTTTAAAATTGGGCATGGAAACTTAATTTAAAACCCCACATTGGAAAAAGAATCAATAAAAAAATCACATTAAAATATAGGAAGAGAAGTATAGTGGTTATCCGAGTTAACCCATAATATGATTCCATGTATGTTAAAATGGATATATAAGTGAAAATAAATAGTCATGTTTTGATGGAGAGTGATAGAAAACATGATTATGAAAATTTAACCACCAAAAAATCACAAACTTGTGATGGGTCAAACAGTATTTGATTTCCCAGTAGGAAAAGTTTACAGACAATGTTATTTTTTTAAGATACATTTTATTGAGGAATTTATTTATGATATTAACTAAAAATATAAGAAAACATACTTACATTTCATGCAGACTATCATAAATTACTATATTACTACCATAAACTCATCATTCTTCCAAACGATGAGTGTTGAAGATTACTCGGTCACATTAAAAGCTCTATAAAAAACATCTAGAAAATCCCATAATCCAAAACGAGGAAAAATATATTTCCCTCATATTTATATGTTATCCAAAACCATAATTATTGGTCCAAGATCAGATAATACCCAAACAGGATAATAATTTATAAAAAGAACTACTACACTTAATGTCCAAAAATTAACAAGCAATACCCAAAGGTTAACAAATACAATTCAATAAAAAATTACCATTAAAATTTTTCAAATATAAACAAAACTATGGTTGAATCCCACAACTCAGAAAAATTTTATCACATAGTCCTCCATGATATATCTAAACATTTTCTCGAAATAACATTGGCTACTGTTAAAGGATCATATGAAAAATTAATTAACCTAATCATATATTTTCTATACTAGGATAATCAATTTCTAGAAATAACTCAAATCACCATATGTCCACAAAAAAAATAGAGATCCTTCGAAAATAAAATATCAACCGTTACTCAACAAATGAAATCCCATAGTATTCTATTATACTTAGGCATATAATGTTCCTGAAATTGCGAAGGTCATCCAAAATAACATTTATCACTTTACCAACAAATAATTTTCCTATATTAAGGACATCAATTTGATAAAACATTAGATCCCAAAATCAACTTATTGTTCATCCATATAATAATTTAACTAAAAAAATTAGTCATACTAACCAAGGACTTCACATAGTCCAGTGGTAGGTGATGCACCCTTGTCGCCCTTCGGTTGTGGGTTCGATTCCTGTGGCCTTGGCGGACGTGATAGGTTGTTAACAATTCATGCATGTTTCCCTTTTTCTAAAACAATATATCTTTATAAAATTACCATAAAAAGAAATATTCCTAAAAAAATAACCATAACATTTTTTAACAACAAAGGTTATCTAATACATTTCAATTTTCATCCCAAAATGTAATAATCATTTATCACCTGTAAAATAATTATGACTCTTTCTAAAATTCTAACCATTTATAGTTATGTAACTTATGATTAAATAACACCCTATCCTCTAAAGTTATCAAAACTGACCTTTGATACCATCTATAAGGACCTGGCCTTAAAACATTTCATAATCACGAATTAATTGAATAATTCACATTGGGGATATTTTCAGGTTTATATTTTTGGATAATTGGGCTATAATAATTACATATCAATTTGAATATTACAAAGTAGACACTTCTACTATGACCTATTTTTCACAAAAATGAAAATCCTCAAATAAAAAAATAGTTCTTTTCTTGATATAAATATTTTTGAATTCTTCCTTTCTCTTACCTTTCATTATAACCTGTATTAATCATTTCAAAAACATGGGATGAGCGTGAAAAACTCAGTAAGGTTTATAACATAAGTAAAGGAGACATTGACCCATCAATAAATTCAAAACAATGAAACCATAATTTTAAATCATAACATACCTTCTGAAATAATAATATTTATGAATAACACTTAGTAATCACAAATCATAATGGTAAATTGTGGCATCCATACCATAATTACATTGTAGCTGTCACAGCTACATGGGGAGTTACATTTGAATACGCATAACAATATTTTCCCTAAATCTCTTATGAGAATAATTCGCATTTACCTCGGTCACGTTACCCAATGCATTGGAGAGAAATCTCGGGCTCACCTTCCATAGGTTTATCATGGAACCACCCATTTACAAAACAATTTCTAAGAACCATAACATGTTTGTAACATGTAAAAAAACATAAAAGAAATATAACATATCAACATTTCAATCAGAAAATATCATTTAAATATATTTACATAACAAATACATTTTCAAAACCATTCTCAATACCAAAATATGTAAAAGATTATATTGTATTTATTTTCGTTTTAAAAAATTATATCTTGTTAAGGAAGATAATGATCAAATAATACACGTGGTGGCGGAAAGGATGTTGATGCCGTGTACATTAAGAGAAACATTCCTTTTTTCATTTAGTAAAACACTTCGTAGAGGAATGATACCCTTTGAGTGAAATGAAAATTCAAAAGGGTTTTATACACTGTAAAAAATAATGTCATGTAGAAATCATAAGATGCCTCAATGAAAGGGCATTGAGACGATGTCCCTTACAAAGATAGTATCCTTAGATTAAGGATAAATCAATGATGTAATTATGTGTGATAGATATAAATACACCCAATATGAGTGGATATTAAGTGTACAACAATTATAATTCATCCACACATACTCATAGCATGTCATAATCAATAAGTAGAGGTTTAACCCAAAGAATTCAAATTGGGTAAAGAAGTTACCATAGACAAATTTGACAGCCTAACGGTGTCAATTTAAAATTAAAAAAATGAGTGGATGAGAGATAAATGTTATCTCATCACATGGAAATAAAATATACATCAATAAGGATATAGAATAACATATCCCAGAAAAATAAGATGTACATTTAAAGACATAACAAAAAGAATTATTTTTAAAAAGTGGAGGGTGAATGTTTCCCTTACTGATTGGGGTAACTTTCGAAACGTACACCCCATGAAAGAAGGATCGTACAACGAATATGTAAATACCTGTAAATTAATGTATATTACACAAAGAATACAATCATAAGATATAAATACACCATGCAAAATTAAATAGTGGAAAATATTGCATGAATCTATTTAGAATAAAAGGTGAGATAAAAACCCATTACCTCATTGTAATCAATCGATTCGAATGACCAAAAGATAATAAAATCCAAATGAATTACAAAATACCATGAATATGAAGTGAATAATTAGAATATATATCAAATGTCTATACATAAAACAATACATTCAAGAAATAAGTAGCAAACAATTGAAATCTCTTGGACTTGAATGTGAGATTAAAATCCCTTTCCACTTTGTATTCAATCGAGTCGTATGACAAAAAATTACTAACCACCAAAAGCAGAACATGAATATAAAAATAATCATTATAATATATATATAATGGTAGTAAACAATACAAATCATGCAAGAAATAAGTGGAGAATAATTGAAATCCCACTAAATTATATTTGAGATAAGAATCCCCTTACCTCGTTGTACAACTTGAGTTACTCGTATGTTACTTGTTCTTCCGGAATAATAAAATTAAGTAACATTATAAATTCTAAAGAGTATTTTTTATTTTTATTATTCCTTTTATATTACTTATTACCTTTATATAATAATCAATTAATTATTTGAGCTCATTTCAAACATTATTTCAATGTTCGGAACATGAGATAAAAATGAACTTGTTATAACTATAAATTGTCCATGAGGTAAAAATCCCATCATCTGTAGAATGATATTCATCATTTATATGAAATATATATATCATATATATATCCATTATATCTATATTTAATTATAATTGAACCTAAAATTTGGAGATAAGAAATGAAATGCATCGTTCATGGAGCCGGTAAGCCGTACGTTTGCATGAACGCTACATTCAATTCTATTTCATATTTTAATAAAATGAAAACATAGTGATTATTGGGTATATTATAATATCAGTATAATATTTCAGTCATCTATGTTACTTATGTTCATAAATTATATCATTTATACATTCCATGTTTGGCATGAACGATTCATATCCCTTTGAGTGGGCGGTAGTCCACATTTCCTCTAATGAAATTATCACATTTACCCACTATAGGAACCATAATGGAATGATACAGAAAATATGGAAGCATAAGAAAAATAATATATATCATATATAGATACAGTTCCATCATAATATCCACTATGAGAGGCGGTAGGAGATAATTAAACAATCATCATTTCATGAGGTAGTACTTTGTCATCCACTAAAACAATATTTTCTTTTCCTATTTGATGGAGGTGGGTGTAACTGTAACTACAATACTTCTCATAAAAACAACTTTGAATATTTAGGATACTGGTGTAATTATTAATGAAATGAATAAAAAGAGTTTAGGCGGTTGGAGAAGTAAAATAAAACATAAGAATTTAAGAGAATATGCTACCTTTAAATCGGGTAACTCCCTCTGGTTATTACCAAAGGGTTTTTGGATGTGATTTATGTCTAAGGTATGTCTTATAGGATGAATAGAGGGATCTAGTGAGATTATTGTTGTCGTGGATGGGCAATAAAAGGGCTTGAGATGTGTGAGATATGGGTAGGAAGTGAGGGACTTTTATATGGGAGAGGAGGGGCTCTTTTGTAAAGATTAAAAATATTGTTTTATTATATAATTATTTTTGGTTTCTAAAGGTGCAGAAATCATTATCGTCTAAGAAAAATATTCCCATGTTTGAAATAAAATCATCCAATAATAATTGTACATGTTTTGGTTATTTTTATTAATTCTTATATCATTATTTATTTAAATCATTCATTAATGATGTAAACATTGCACCATTGTTGTGTCATAAATAATTTTAGTTATTTGATTTCTAAATAATATAAAAAATTTACCATGATATAGGAAATCTATTTAGATTTATAAATAATATTTATAGTCAAATATATCAGTTATATAACCCCACATAATTTTTTTTTGTAAAATAATACATGTTTGTATATTGTTTTTTTCTAAAAAGAAAAAGTTATCAATGTCATTATCTTGCACAAGTGGATCCATGGGATCTCAAAATTGACCCATAGATTGTATTTGTTGGAGATGACTCATTGAATAATATTAGGACAACTATAAAGGTAATTTTAAAATATATAATTTTATTTTTACCATAAATTACCATAATTACCTTTAATCGCGCTTAATAAAAGTTAAAAGTTACTATTCACCAAAAATTATTTTCATCCCATTGAACCAAATTTTACATTCAGATAAAAACCATGTATGTTTTATTTTTTAAATTCAATTTACCAAGATGGTAAAATTATGTTTTATGCAAATATGGAAAATCATATAGAAGGTGGGTAGAAATACCTTAAAAAGGTCAACATAATTTTATATATCTAATCTAATTATAAAAGCACTATAGTGAATTAAATTGAATTAATATAGGTATCATGTATCTATTTTAACATTAAAAAAAATTTAAATTTAAAAATAATTATTTAAATAAATAGTTGGTTTTAAACAATAATGTATTGTTTTCAATATTCATTAAAAATTGAAGGTTTTTAGAAAAATTCCAAATATACATTGTAAGATAAATTTGATATTCCAAAATATAAAATGATATCTATTTTACCAAATTAAATACATAGAATTTTCAATAATTAATTTTCAAATTAATTCTCGTCGTTAAAACAAAAAGCATGTTTTTATGAAATAATACCCATCAAAAAATTGATACTTGTCACTATTCAATTTCAAAGTGAAATTACTTCCAATGGCTAGAATTGGGTTAAATGGTGAAAATAAAATCTATTTACACTTTAAAACCAATTAAAAAGATAATCTAAATACATAAATAAATTATATTAAAACGCATATTTGAATTAAAATACAACATTTTTGACTATTCATTAAAAATGAACTTTATCAGAAAAAATTCAAAAATTTACACAAAGTAAAAATTGATTTCCCAATTCTACAGAAGTATTTTATATCTTCAAATATAATTCATGAATGTGAATAAAATACATTTAAATATGGTTCATCATCAAAAGGCGGTAAATCGACATTTTAAAGAATATTAGAGTATTTATGTTTAAAATCGAATTCTTTTATTATTTTAAGCCTCTAAATTTTATTGGATAAATGTAAAAAGATTTATCAAACATGTATAATCATATTTTAGTTAGTTCATTCCATTTCCACCAATACAATTGCTAGGCGTTAACTACCATTCCAAATAGCAATATTACATTTGTGTGTGCAACATAAGATTTCAAAGAAACATGTTATTGTGTATAAGTTTCGCTAACGAACATAGAAACCCCTTTAAAGAAAAATTTATATTTAAGTCACAAATATTAATTAATATAAAAATTCAATAAAAACTATTTTTTTGGGATGTTACACTCTATCAATAGGTCACTCGTCTACAGAAGACACGACACGTGTGGGAAAATATTTTGCAGGGGGAGTATAACAATACTCAACAAGACACCCTAAAACCACATTATAATAAACCAAGGACAGTAAAATAACCTATACGCAAGTATAAATATAAAAAAATAAGAATATCTAGATATATTAAAACCGTTAAATGAACTCTAGAGGTAATAACAAACATAATATACCCACACTAAGAATTCAATTTGACGATTCCACCAATAAATCATTCTGTAGAACACACGTATAAGTCGGATATCACTGATGATTTCCATTCCATAAATGATGTTCATCAAGAACTACTATGAGAGAGATACATTAATATTTCTGAAGATAATATGAATTCACATATTAGGATCATCTCTAGGGATATGGAGTGGTACCAACAACTCCATCTAGATTGACATGCTACATCGAGGATCAGCGCCCAATGAAGATTATTCATATCAATACCAACGAAATCTACATAAGGCATGAATATTGAATAAATGATCCTACTTTGGGATTCTCGAGGGATTCTGATGACTCTGTCTAGAAACTCCAACTGATGGGATAATAGTATTATGAGTAGGAAATGATTCGTACCTGCATTCAAGAATGATATTTGGGAACAAACCCAAACAAAACAAGTCATGTACACGGAGCCCAAGGCATTGAAGAAGTGTTGAATGGGATAGATAGTGTGAAGTAGGGTCACAAAATATGTTCCTTGAACCCAGGCACTGATCATGTACAACAAGCCATTTCATTCAGAACAATGTCATGTAGATGATGGGTACACTCCGTGTAGAAGGGTCAAACATTATATCCTTCCATTCAGGGTCCACCTGTGTACTCCAACCATTTTCCATTACACATTGTGAAACTATGTATCTCTTCTCGTGTACCTGTACATAGGGTAGTCTGGGTAATTGTTCTAGTCTAAACCGTGTGGTGGGGTACATGCTGTGAAGGTAGTCCTTGTACCCCACCCCAAGTTGGTGTATCTTTTGGGATGCATGAAGTGTCTATAAAAAGGGACTACATTCTATTTGATAGGGTCACATGTCATGTGGCATTTACCTATTTATAGAAACCCTAACTACCACTCTGTGGGGGACACACGAAAGGTTACATTTGGTTACAAACCATGCTCATCAGAATTTTATAGAATCACTGGTTCATGCCCTGATCATCTCCTCCATTTCATAGACTACATTTTTTGTTATGAATTTCTAAGAAACTCGTGATCCCGACTCATTACATCATCCTAATTCCTAATTGATGTTTTTAGCACTAAATAGATTCAAAAAACAACTTTAAATCCATCTTATAAAACCCTCATGAAGCATAATATCTCCAGAATCATTTTGATTGATCTATCATCATCTATGTCAGACCTCCTCTAGGTCGTCCTACGGTTGGATAATCAATTTCAAATCATTCCACCATGAAGAAAATGCATAACAATGTATTTTTTCATAACACTATGATTAATGAAGAACATATATAGTAAATGTGAGAGATAATTTCACATGAAACAAACCCGAGGAACAATCCTTAACCATTTTTCATTTTAGCCTCCATTTATTCCCATAAGAATGATCAACAATAAAAATCAATATAAAGATCATCCCCAAAAATCCCATTATTAAAACCCATCCCACAAGGGTGATCATACCATGGATCAACCTATTCATTGGTTAGTTTGAATTCTTCATTGAATCCAAGATTGGGTAAATAAATCTGAAATAACACATACTACCATTGGTTTTGATCTCTCACTGATGAAGATTAGTTGCTGCATCACCATATTTGGTTAGATCTGTCAAGAAATGAATTTATTGATCATAAATCAAGGATTTATTCATAGTTTTCTTGAGAGGATTCATTTGGGTTCTCTTCAAATCATATAAAAAATTTACAGGGTTATGATCCTAACGATGGATCCCTAAATAAAGGCTCATTTAAAAAAATTGTGTCTCAGTGTCACTACATCAAGGAAATAGATAAAATATAATAAATCATTAAATCATTATATTTATTAATAACACATGAAACTAGTTTTCATTACCATCCCAAATAAGACATTATTATGCCACTCTTAAAGAAATTCCACTACATTGAATACAATGGTGCCCAAAAAATTTTGATCTCAGGATTTATTTATATATTATTAAAACTTTTTAAAGAAAACTATGTGCACGTTCCATTTAATAATTTAATATTATTCAATCATTTATTCTGAGCACACTGGAACCGAGATTCAAATGTCGTCTGAACACATGGGCTCAATATTAATCCAGATAATATCTAAAAAATAGTTGATTGAAAATTTGGGACAGTGCACCCTCCCCAACTTGGGACATTATATCATAAAAAATCCAAAATATAGCCTACTCAAAGATATCTGGGTACTGATCATGTATCTGTGCCTACCACTATCAAGTTTCTTCTTATATATTCTCATGCTTCCAATAGACATGTACTAATGGAATCAATATCCCAAAAAATATCCTCTTATAGCGATCCTCGATCTACATTGGGTACTCAAAAAACTCTCCCCTTCCTTGATTTTCAGCTCTCCCCCACCATTGATGATTGATGGGTCATGGATGCACCTCTTTCACTGATACACGTGGATGACTTCATGACCTAGTTTAACTATGTTGTTTGAGATAAGAGGAACTCCACCTCTCCAACTCTATTTAGTATAAAGAAATGGCTGATAAACCTCTGATATAATTTGCCTCCAAAGAAAAATCTATGTATACCATGTCGAGGTGAAACCCATTTGAATACTTGGTGTCCATACTAAAAAATAAAAGGCCTTCATCTCATGTCAGCATAATAATTATGATGGCTCTGGATAGTCATTATCTTCTCATGGATGATATGTACCTTCTCAATTGTCGCTCGCACTAACATCAAGTCCATGAGAGATGACTCTCCAGGGTTAGAAAAACATAATAGTGACCTACATGGTCACCCTTTCAAAGCCTCGAATGGTTCCATACAAATGGAGGAATTATATCTTCTATTGAATGTGCACTCTACTAGTGGTAGGTGTCCACCCACCTTTGGAGGAATTCCAATATTAAATCTCACAACATGTCCTCTATGACCGAAATAGTCTACTCTATCTTATCATTCATCAATGGTTGAAACAGATTTCTCAATCATTAAATTGTCCTAAATAGATCTAGTAATTCATTCTACAATCGTGACTTTAAATGAGTAAAAAGATATATATCAATCATTGATGGGACTCCATGGAGTCAAACAATCTTCTGCATATAGAGGAATCCTTATATCTCTAATGAAATCAATTATCGGAGAGCTAAGAAGTAGGCTGACCTGGTGTGTAAGTCAATGATCACCGAGATTGAATCGTGTACCCAAGATGTATATGGTAAATATGTTATTAATTCCATAAGTATCCCATACCACTTCCATTATGGAACCTCAAGCGGTTATGCTAAACCCACTTGAACCTAATACTAAGAATTCACTTACCGACAAGTAAGGTATTGATAAATGAACTCCACCACTACATTCTCCATTCATGGAAACCAAAACTTTTGTTGGTGGCACTATTATATTTTTACCACACCAGGATGTACCTCCGAAGGGGATGTGTCAAAATCCTAGAGAAACTTATCCCATAATTCAATTGTAACTACATTGAATCCTATAAAATGAACTACATGATCCCTGCCTTTTGAATATCCCTAAAGAACATGCCTTGTGGAAATCTGAGCATGTAGTGTCTCATAGTCGGAATCCCTAAGATGTTATTTACCAAATCATTGTAAGAGTGGAGGGGTACAAACCATATACTGATGGAAATATGTTCTATCTTCATCAACTACAGATAACTATAATGAGGCCAACTAATCTTATTCCACATTCAGTAACTCTGAACTAGATCTTCTACTATGACCATCTACCACTGCTTTCCACTATAGAGGAATATAGATAATCTCAAAATCAAAGACATGGAATGAATCTAACCCTCACCTATGACTCATGTTCACATAATATGGATATAATATATATTCAAGGCTCTTGTGATTATAGTAGATCATAAGCTGCATACTTATGAGGTAGTGTTGCCACATCTTCAATGTGAAGAATACCACTTCTAACTAAAGATCACAGATCATGTAGTTATCATCATGTTTTCATAACTAGCATGAAACATAGGAAATCACCACTTTCCGATTAATTGGGAGATAACAAATATATGTTCCTGATGCCTCACATAACACTACATACATGACACCCTCCTCCAGTAATCTCAAGATTAGAGCAGTCTTCCAACTCTTCCTCAACTACTGAAAAGCATTCTTGCATTTCTATATCCACATGAAAGGATTACCATTTTGAGTAAAATAAGACATCAGTTCTAATAACATAGAGAAATATTTTATATATTTCCAGTATTAGACTTCTCTCCAATGGAAGCTCATCACCTCAATCAAACTCTTAGGTGGCTCCCATGCTAACACTGGTTTAACCTTCACTGAGTCCAGAACCACTCTATCCACTTAGATTACGTGTCCTAGAATGTGGTCTACCTGATTAGAGAAAAGGAACTCTGAGTGTTTCTCATAAATCTAGTGCTCTTAGATGACATCTAGCATTATCATTAAGTGCTACATGTGCTCCTCCTTAGACATTGTATACACAATGATATTTTGGATGAAGAATACCACAAAATAGTATATGTATGGCGGAATGATCATATTTATGAGTCCCATGAACACTTATAGGGTGTTTGTTAAACTAAAAGGAATCACCATGTACTCATAATGATTATAATGAAATATGAAAGTCATCTTTGGTATATACTCATCCCCTACTCACAACTAGTGATAGCCTGATCTTAGGTCAACATTCGAGAACCATTGTTCTTCTCTAAATTAATGGATGTGTTCATCGATACCCAGTAGTGGATATTTGATCTTCATGATCACTTGGATTAAGCATCATAAGTCCACACACAACCTCACAACCCCGTATACCATTTTAAATAAAACTGGGGCTACCTATGGTGATATATGGTGTCTCATGAATGTCATTATTTGTAAGTACTCCAACTCCAGCCTCATCTGATGTTGCTCTTTGGGATCCATACGATATGATGGTGTCTATATTGATGCCATCCTGGGGGGTTGAATAATTCTATCTCTCGTTAGGGAGGAAATCAAGTGACATCTCTTGGAAATTTGTACTTGTACTCCTTCACCAATGTGGGGAACAGATAACGTAGAATGTCTTCTACACTGATGGTAAGGATAGACAACTGATGAGTTTTTGATTGTACCCTCTAATTCATGTGTCCAAATTAGAGTTATGTGATAACAAAGATATATTATTTATTAGAAAACCTACAACCCATCTTGTGGATATGTATAAAACATGAATGTTTCAGTCTACGGATGTGCAACTATGAAAGAGTGTGTTTAATGGATTGGTTTTTTTGGGACCCCATTAGAATATATGTATACATAAAAATTATTCAAGATGATTTTCAATTATGTCATGTATAGTGGACTCTCCATCATACCTCAGTTATAGTAACTACATACAAATACATGATACCTTATACATGACATCGTTCATTATCAAAACACAGAACTAGATTATCCTTTATTGATTAATTATTGGCCATGATTTATCTATTTATTGTTATTATGCACATCTACAGTATTATATTTTAATTTTTATAGATTTTATATTAGGTACATATTTTGATCATTACTTTATTATCATAATTTATCGTTTGAGATTAATTTAAATGATTTTAAGGGAAATTTGTGTTACACAAATGAATAAATGGAATGTTTTTTATATTTGGTTTGTTAAATGTCTTTTAATTATTTAAAACTCTATTATCAAAGGATTATTTTTTCTCTATTTATTGTACTCTTATTCTATCCTTTTAGGGTTTTATTATGAGGCATCATAATTGAATAATTGATGGAATCCTACTAGGAATATTTTCTCACACCCTTCTAATACTATTTGGTGTTTTTATTTATTATGATATTATTGAAGGTGTTAATGATATCATCTTCCCATGTGTTTTTTATAATGTGAAAAAGGGCGGGTTACTTAAGAAATGATGGTTTTTCATGGACCACCAGGATATGATTTTTGGATGCTTCATAATATATCCAATTTTGAATCATTTAATTGTACCCTATAAGATTATACAAATGTAGGCATCATAATATGTTTCCAAATATTACTTTTATTATTGTAATTTTTTGTACAAAATCATTCGAAAATAATATTTCATGATTCTAAGATTCTTGTTGCAAATGCATGGTGATTAAGAACCCCTTATGGGTTAGTATAGAATTGGATTAGATACCAGTTTATATGGTACCCATAGATGGGTTTTCCCATCATCAGCAACACATAACTATGATGATGGGGTTTGTGTATTGTTAAGGGATCATCTAATGTTTGATAAAAATAAAATATATGTCCCACTTTGGGTGAATCGTCACATTAAAAACGTTACTTGATTGTCAAAAAATATATTAATTAAATATAATTGAATATTGAACCCATGTTGGTCTCTTTCCGTTAATTCTTTTATCATTATTTGAGATTTTATGGAGAGTTATTTTATATAAAATCAATGGTTATGATTCAATTTTAGTTAATTGGTAGGTAATAGTCAATTTTCTTCAAAAAATTGATTCATTTACTAAACATTCTGCTATCATTGAGTTATATAGATTTTTAGTTTGATTTTGTGGCATTATTATTCCATGGTTGGGAATGAATCATATAAGGAATGGTTTTTTTATTCCAATGAGTGTGTTTCCAAGTTTGTTTCGGTATATAAATTGTAGATGTTTCTTGTAAATTCATTATCAGCTTTCATTATGTACATTTTGAAAAAAAATGACTTCCCAATATAGGGATCTTTATTAGGTTCCATGAGTTATAATTTCTCAATAGAATGTATCTTATTCTCCTACCAAACATTATAAAGTCTATATGATTAGAAATATAAGGTATAATGAGAAAAAATTATAAACTTGATTTATCACCACATAACTAGAGGTATTTATGTGACGATGATTTTGATCAACCATTTCATCTGAATGGACAATGTATTAATAATACATGGGTACACTAGAAAATGACTATATACACATAGGATCAAAAAATTGATGTAGAAATCTAGTTGGTAATGTGATCAGGTGTCATACATGAAGCACATCGTGGGTGGCTCTATATATATATTGAAATGATAGATCCTATCGCCCATCCCTACTTCCACATCGTTGATATGTGGGTACCCAACCATAATGTGTTACCTAGAAAGTTGAAATATTTCTTAGTAGAGGAAATGAATCTTTCTAAACAAGATCGTGGTGTGATGATTACTGGTCGGGTTAGTGTGGTGTATGATTGTTTGAATCAAATGAATTAGACTTATCACTCTAGTTCATTGGGTCATGCATAATCATTTTGGACCCTAACCCTTTGGGTCATGTTTTAATGTCCTTATAGGTCACTGGTAATTTGTGTCATATAATGGTAACCCCTGATAACATTTGAATAGTGTGATTCATTCCAAATAAAAAGTGTCATTGACCCCACACTGTTAAAGAAATATATCACATAATTGAGTTATAAAAATATAAATATATATATATATATATATCCATGAATTTTTTTATATCAATATATTCATTGTATATGTTTTTTTTAATTTTCATTGGAAAATACAACTAGATATTATGGATGGTTTCAATAATCTTATAGTATTCTTTCTCATAGTTGTTAAGAGTGTTATCCATAAGCTATATTAATGTTTTCATAATGTAGATGATGTACATATATTGTTATAATTTTATAAATTTTCCCCAAAAAATTAATGATGAATGAATGGTAGTTAGATATTGTAGTTATTGTCACTTGATTATTTTCCCCCTTCCACACAGTGGGGTGAATCCAATAACATGATTATTCGTTTCCTATCATTACTGAAGTGTTCATTTTAGAATATTATACTTTCCCCTTCCCTAAATACAACAAAACATAAAATTAATGTGGGTGGATGTGGCGACTTATCATTTAGTATTCATGATAGCTAATGGACCATTTTACATGTAGGTTTTTTGAGCATATAGATTCAAATATTTTATTATACCATGTAAATGCTCGGGTCTCTATCACAAAATCCCTTTATCATTATATTATATAGTTATCTATCTAATATTTTATTATCAAATTAATAAAAAACCATTATGATATATGAATATATGATATTATTGGTCTATTACACTATAAATTATTGTTATTTCTATACAATCATATGTATTCATCTACAACTTCAGTTTTTACACAATTCATAGCACCTATATTCTATTTTCATAGTATTAATCAATTATTTTATTCCATGATTAAAATATTATAGTATTAAACCTTCATATCATCATAATATTATTTCTATCTAGTATTCATTGTCATATATATAAATATATACATTTTTGTGGGTGGGCATATTTTAATTCATATGGTTTGTGAAACTCTATCTTCTATAATATGAATAATGATGAGGTGGGTGCGAAAATATAGTGTTATTATAGTGTTGAGGATTTATTGTACATATTTTAGGCTTTGTATAATGATATTGGTATGTTTGGAATATGTTATGGATAGTCACCTTATTCTCAACTAACAAATGTATAATGAGTGTTCATGTTATTAGAGAATAGAACTATAATTAGTGGTTTTTAAATATTTTGATGAAGGGGTTTCAACATTGTGAAATATGTGGTACCATTTATATCTTACTCTTATATGTGTTTGAAATTTGTTTGAATTTTTAATGATCCAAACCATTCAAGTAATATTTTTCATTTTTATTATTCTATATAAAAACATGAAATGTAAAAAGTGGGTAGATGTAAGATATATTTTTCAGAGGATAAGGGAATATTGGTGAAGGTACATTGGTGTTTTAATGACACCTAGTACCTAGGGGGATACAATTGGTTTTATAATGGATCATGTGTGGTTGTAATTACAATATTATCACAATAAATCACCTAGTGGAAATAAATGATTTTTATTAAATCATTAATATGGTTTAGTATTTTATCCATACAAATAATCCATCATTTTCATGCACCATGACATTTTAACCAGTTACTCAATAATTATACCCACACATAATTCCCTCTTTTTAATACCCATTATAATAAAAAAACCATTTCTCCATAGATAGATGATGTATAACCAAGAGTAAGAGGGATTACATGTCTGTAATAGTGTATTTTATTCATCATCTAATCCAATAAATTTCATTCTTTATAATTTAATCATTAATAATATATTATTTTTCATTTATAGGGCTTGCATAATCCTTTGAATCCATAATTATTTTTTGAATAAAAATGTTTTGGGGATAATGAGTGAAATAACAAAGGTATTAATTTGGTCAATCCTACCAAAGTCTCTTTTTTTTCTTCTGAAAATAGCTAATCTATAGGTTAAATCTTAATTTTGTTTGGTCTATTACTTATAATAATAAAATTTATCATCCCATTGAATTTTAAGATAGAAATTAATAAATTATTATTTTTTGAACCATTTCGTCCAAATATATTCTCATGGGAAAAAGTATTAAACTATTTGGGTATATTTTTCTTTTAAATATAAATTTTTTCATCCAATTACATTGTTATAGAATTGATTAAAAAAATATTATTATATATTTGTTTAATAATGATATTATTAATATGTTTTAAATACCGGATCAATATATCCTAACTATCTCCCAAATTAATGACTTTCAAATAATGTTTTGAAATAGAAAATGTGTATGGAATTAATTCATGAGATTGGTTATTCTAGTTTTTCTTTTATATAATATGTAAATTTTAGTTTTTTTCATTATCCTCCAATGTATATGTGCATTATGATATGTTTTATGTTACATGATAATTTGTGGTAACAAATTATTCATAGCATGCGTATGAAATTATTTTATAATAGGTTATTAGTTTCATATATTTTCATAGAATGTGTTGGTTGTTTCGATGGCCTCGCAATGCCAAAAACCATTATATATATTTCCATTTTGGCCAATATGAGATTTAGATTTCCTGTAATATTAGTATTAGAATCTATTCGACCATGATGTGTAATTCTCATGATTCATTTTATGTGGTTCATCTAAGATCCCATGATTATAATTCAAAAAAATATAGGTATGAATCCTCTTACATTAAGGTTTCAATGTATATTATGAAAAATAATAATGTTTTTATTTTTTAAAATGAAGGATTTATTATTTAAATATTCATATATTTTTTTGTATTATTTCTCCCCAAATATTTGTTAATGACCCGAAGTTAAAGTTGTGTAGTGACACCAACAAGCTATGATAAACCCAAAATATAAATATTCCATTATAAGTTGTATAAAGGTCTATATATTTTGTAATCCTTGTATCGATAAATCATACATTCTTGGGAGATAGTGAGCAAAAGAGTTAATGTTTGAATGGTTTAAAATTTTCATTTTGGAGGGTCAATCATGATCCCATAACATGGATATCTACTACTTTCAACATAGGTATTTTTACTGTATATTTTTTCATTGTTTTTTCATAAACTATGTTTGGAACACATAACACGTGTGTATTGATGTTTTACTACCTTCACCCGTATTATTGATACTATTGTTGTTATTTATTATGATTTATTTATTTTTTATTTGTATATTATTATTTTTACTGTTTTTCTTCTAATATACAATGAATATCATTGATTAGTTTTTTATAACACTAATATGTTGTGTTTTTCAATGGCCATTCCAATAATTTTCTTTTACATAATTATATATTTTTTATTCGGAGTGGAAGACTATCTCCAACTAACAATTCATTAAAACAAAAACATTATCGGAGGAAATTATAAATCATGTGGTGTGAGTTAGGTATTGTGGGGTATCATTCCAATATCATTTTTCTTATTGGATCACTGTTCTTATATTTCACAAATATCATATTTTCTATAAGAATTTCCATGACACATGGAATCTTATGTGGGTTTTAAAATTAATTATTTTAAGAAAATAAATGAAAATAATTTTATAAATATTTTCAATCTAAATATTAATTTATTGGTTAGTTTATTTAAATAATCAATAATAAATTACAATGTATATTGAAAACTTATATCTTTGTGGTATCATAATTAAGTAAAAGAAATATTAGAAAATTTATTAAGAAATAATTTTGAAATTTTGATTCAATGAAAAAATTATATTATAATTAAATAAATATATATAAAAAATTAATTACTATTTTTTTGAATTATTAAAATTTATTTTATTATATAAAACTGAATAATACAATAATAATGATAATATCATTTTACACCAATAATTTTTGTGATATGTATCTGGGATAGAAGATCTGTTTGGACTGAAAATTTAATTTTCATTGAGGTATGACTCGAGAAAGCGTCAGTCAAGTATGGTAATGCTTTGAAATGGAATTTTTCTCATTAATATAGGAATAATTATGGTCCCTTTCTAGAGTATTATTTGTTTGATGTGTTTGAGTTTAAGATATCCCTCATGTATTACCATGTGAATATGTATTTCCATTTGATTGTATGAATGAAATTCGTATATTTCTATTATGATATATGGTTTGTGTATAAAAATTTATAAATGATAGATATCTAACATGGGTATTATCCACATCAAAATATAACATAGGTAACCTGACTCTAGGTGGATTTTTTGGGTGGGTAGAAATATAATTGGAGTAAATATTTAATACACTATTATATTAGGTAATTTAATCTGGGTATAAGAATAAAATAACTCGGTAAAATTTGACATTTTATGATTTAGGAGTGTGGGGGATCCCTAGAGGTCTTTATTAGAAAATAAGTGGATAGAATATTTCAAGCTATGAACACTTAATATGAAATAGCAGTTTTGATGGCTAAGGTAGTGGACACATCCCAGGTAGCACCCCCATTTCATGTAATTAACCAATTGTTTTTGTTTTTTAAATATGTAATTTTCATGGGTGATGTTTTTTTTGGGTTTGGAGGTGTTTTTTGGATTTTAATGGGGTTTTTATTATGTTCCATGTTCTGAGCATTATACGTACAATCGATGAAACACCTTCGTGAACCTATTTATTTGAGGATAGTGTGTTATGTGTTGGAACATATTTAGATTCAAGGATTGTCTAAACCATTTGGACACCAAGAAGTAAAAGTTTTTGTAGAGGTAATGGATGATATAAATACTACACACAGATTCCCTAACCATTAGATAAGATCATGAAAAGATAATTTTTAGATGCTAAAAAGTGGTTCTAACTTCTTTTTACTTATAAAACTCTCTTTTATTCAATTATTTTGACCCCAAATCAGTTTTACCTCATCCCAAATGCTGTGGAGTCTAATCCCTTCCATCTGTGAGAGATATGTTGGGAACTCTTGGGTAATTAAACACAAGATTTTTTGGTGAGTTATTTTTATTTGAGTGTATCCCTATATATAATCTCATTCCCTCTCTGGGATTAAAAGATATAGACTATTTTGGGATGGATCTACTATGTTTTATGGAAAAAATGATGATATTTTTTGATTTTATGGTAGGAAAAGAGATATAATGCAGTTTTTTTGAGATCCAAGCAGGTTTTGTTGATCAATTTGTGTCATTATTTTTTATGGACATGGTTTTCATGGTATCAACACCTGATATTATGTTTCGAATAAATTGTATTATTATCTTGAAATTGATTGTAAAATTATTATGCAATTCTTGATTGAAACCCTATTTACTTACTGTTTATGGAATTTTGAACATTGAGAGTTTTGGTTTAAAGTGTATGTGGTATCATGTTTAGGAATAGATGATTTTAAAATAGGGTTTTCATATTGATGCATGGTAAAATTATTTTGAAATGATTTAATAATATTTTTATTTTATTTTAATGGTATTTTAATAACTGATTTGCAAACGTTTTTGGATTAAATTATTATAAATGATTTGAAAGTGATGGGTAATAGTAATGAATTACCACCATTTAAGGGACGAGTGATATTTGTGAATTTACACCATCAGTTTTAACAACAATATAGTGCGTGTGTGTAGTTGTTTGAAATGGAATGGGTTATGCTAAAAAATGCTTTGTATGGTTGTAAATACTTTGATTTAATTACATTGAAAATTTTTTAGTATGGAAAAATGTTTTTATGTGAAACTATATGGATTTAATATAAACTATTAAAAAATTTCTAAATAGTTGTATATAAATTATTTAATATATTTTTTTACATGTTATATTGTATGGCTGTGAGTTTAGATGTCATTTGGTGAAAACCTAATAAGATTAATTACTCACCCCATCCATGGAACTATTGGTTATTTTGCTAATATCATTAATCGAGACATAGGAAAAGTATACATATCTAATTTATTTAGTGATATTTTGTGATACATTGAGTATTTACTGTAATTTTGGATTATAGACAATGTTGGTAGTTTTAGATTTGGTGACCTTAGAGTCTTTGAGTTTTTGATGGTTTTTTATTCCGCTTTGATTTCATGATTCTTGTTTTTATCTATGATATGGGAAATGGTTATTGTTTATCTTAACTAATATATTTTATAATTTTATTTTTATTCATTTTTTCATTCATCTTGTATTATCTTTTAGTTAGGGTATGATTGGTTTTGTATGTTTTTATTTTCGATGGGAAACTCACCCCTTAATTGTATTGAATCGTGTGGAATTTATTTTTAGCTTTTGGTGTCTTGGGACTGTCACATAAGGATAATTAACTATTCACCTTTACTCAAACCAACGTAAGTGGGAGGGATGCTACTAATGGTATCAAATTTGATCGTACTTGAGATAAAACGGGTATTAGTTATGGATGGTTTAAATCATATGGGACAAATATTTCTTGCTGTTGGTCATGTATTTGAAATTAATTTTGGAATAGTTTTTGAGTTCGGATGGTATAAAAAAGTAGGATATTCATGATAAGAAATTTAGAGAAAAAATATCCTTATTTATGCCATTTTTTTGGAACATATAGTTACTATAATTTTGGGTATATAATTGTTTTGGAGACACTTATAGGAGTTGTAATCTAATTTTTATGATTTTATCCGATGAGAATATAATTACATGAATTGATTTAAATGACTTCCCAAAAAGATATGATATTACATTTTGAGTAACGATTTATGATTGTGTAATAAATGTTTTTTGAAAATTATAGGAAAAAATGTTCTCAAATGTGAGATCCTGAAAACAGCATGATAGTGGTAATTTGAATAATGTTTGATTTTAAAAATAATGGTGTACTTTTCAAATATTGTTGTATTTGAAAAGTGTGTAATTGTTAGAAAGACTTGTTGGGAATTTTGTGATTTTGAAAAATTTAAATTTCTCATCCTTTAGTTTCTAGAGAGTGAGGATTATGGATTTAGTGGTCTTTTTAGAAAATGGCACCTGATCAGTGTCATAGAAACCAACTTGGAGTGGATTCTAATATTATGATTTCACCTATACCACAAGTGACCCAAATTCTAGTTCAGAGTGTTTTTTAGGTTTTTAAATTTTTTTATTGGGGGAACTAAAGTGATAAACAAAGGAAATATGATCATTTAATTCAGTTCCAGAATCAGAATCTATTCATCATTCAGGGTGATTCAGAACCAAAGAAGGTAGAGGGGATGATGAAAAGGATCAATCCAAACATCCATTTCCATGACACACTAGCATATTTTAAATCTATTTTATAGTTGTATATATTGGATGGCCATTTATTCCAATTTATGTATTTAGAAATTCATGATAAATTAAACATATAAATTTCCTGAGAGGATTTTGAATAATTAATAAAAAAATAATTCTACCTTCTTACATTTAGGATTGCAAAAATAACATAATTTTTCATCAAGAAGCATGATATCCTTTTGGAGAAATATTATCCAACTAAATTTATGAATTTAGTAATGATTTCACCTGAATTTGATGCTAGTGCATCCTTGAAGGCATGCATTTTTTCGAATCAGGAATGATGTAGGAGTTTCACTCCACTATCTCCATTATTTTTATAAAAAATATTATAGAAATTTTAAATATATATATAATGGTAAAAATGTAATATCATAATTTGTGGGTAGAGAGAAAGTGTTGATAGCTATGGGGAACATGGGAACTCTACTGTTGTGAGAAAGAGGAAGTGGAACAACTATTTCCAAGATAGTGGAATGTATCAGAATTAGACAACAAGATTAGTTATTCTTCTTACAAATCATAAGAGTAAGATAATATAATTACAATGTGGTTTATTAGACCACATGCTTTGATATTTTATGAAACCACCTAGAGTATTCCATAATCATAACCATATTAGGCATCATCATTACTATTGTCACAACGCTCCAAGGTCGACTGTTCAAGACACATGTCAGGATTAAAGTACATCGTATTATTCAACATGATAAGGTTATTAACTTACCTATCCTCAATAGATCTAAGATCCCCATCACGATTCAAGGGACACTATGAGTCCTTCGTATGATTATTATGAATTGGGAAATAAAAAATGTGTAGGAAATAAAGAGTTTTATGGAGATACACAAGTGATTTTGGAAGATAAATCTTGACCATCAGCAATGTGAGGTACTATTATTTTTGAATTCTATGATTATAAAATATTTTTTTGATATCGGTTCATCCAATTATTTTATTGCTTCTCATTCTGTTGAATTATTGTGTTTACATATTGAGATAACTCCTTCTATTTTGAAACTCCAAATGCCTCTTAATTAAAGATAATGTCGAGCCACTTTGAGTAAATCATGTTCTATAACATTAGATGGAACTAGAAAGATTTAGTATTTCTCAATTCTTGAGAAGGATTTCTTTGGAATTTTCATGGGTATAAATTTTATGAGTATATTTAAATATCACATCGATTATTATACTAAAATGGATATTCCTATAGATGATTGTGGAATGAAGCATCTCATTAGGGATTAACTAAATTTAATGGTGGGTAAAACATGATATTTGGAACTAGTATTAGTAATGATCTCATACTAGTTGGCAGTGTTGACTTTCACATCGATGGAAGACATTTATAATAGTAGTTTTCTAGAATTGTTTGACTAGTATTTTGATGTTTTTCACAAATATTTCTATACATTTCCACCTAGAAGGGATGAAAAATTTATGATTGATATCTTTCAAAAGAAAATTACTACTTCCCAAACATCATAACTTATGTAACCAATAGAATTTGGTGAATTGAATGTTCTCTTGGAAGAATTTTAAATTAAAGGGTTCATTCGGCCTTGCACATCTCTATGTACAGCACCAGTATTGTTGGTAAAAAATGATGGTGGAACACATCACTTATTTGGAGACTATTGTAATATTAACAATGTTATAAAAAAAATATTTATCCACTTTTGGTCATTTATGATCAATTTAATCAATTTAAGGGAGAGTATCGATTCTCTAAAATTGACATTCGGTTAGGATATCTCCAATTTCAGGTTTTTAACATGGATATTGAAAATACTTCCATTAAAAGTATATATGGACATTATGAGTACATGTTTATGTTATTATGTTTTATGAATGCACTGACAATATTTTTCGAATAGATTAATTATCTAGTTAAAAGGTATTTGGAATATTTTTAGGTATTTTCTCTAGATGACATACTGGTGTATTCCAGGGAAATGTATGAGAATGAAAGACACTTAGAAATTGTGTATGGAATCATTCTATATATTTATTTGAATTTAATTTTTTTATACGGTGATTTATGCGTAAAATAGGTAAATTTTAGGGGAAATTTTATCTCTAAAAGTGGTATCAATATCGATCTAGAAAAAAAAATATGACGTTATATATTGGAAATCAACATAGAATGTCTTTATGATACATGGTTTCCTAGGATTGGGTTTCTATTATTTTCATTTCATCTATGATTTTATATAACTAGATTCACTAATGACATATTTTATGGTAAAAAATTCTTCCATTTGAATTGAATGAATAATATCATATTTTTTTCAAGAGCCTAATGTTTTACTTAAATAAGCATCAATCATGAAATTTTCATAATTATTATAAGGTTATGTGGTGTATTGTGACTCTTTGGGATCTGGGATGGAATTGTTCACATGTAGGGAGATAATGTCTTTGCTTATGGAAAATGGTAGTTAGTTTTTTCATGAGAATAACTATTTATGACATGATTTAGAGTCATCTTCTGTAGTCAATGCTTTGAATTACTGGTTTCATTACCTATATAGTGTGAAAGTAATGTTGTTTTCCAATCATAATACATTAAAAAACATTTTCCCACACAGAGAATTTAAAATGATACGAAATATGTATGGATAATCTCAAAATGTTTGAATTTGAATGGAATTATACCATGGGTAAAATAAATTTACTAGTATATTCATTAATATGAAATCATATTCTATGTTGGAAAAGAAGTTTTCAGAATAGTGGTAGTAGTTGTCTATCACATCTCACATGAAATGTTATTGTTAATACCTAGGTACCATATCATTTTATTTCAGTGTATTTTGAACCTATGTTTTTAACATTGTTAAAGTGACAACAATTTCCTATTCAGAATGTGTTTACATGAGGTTGAAACTTAATGGTGGAGAGACCATTGAAGGATGGAAGAAGTGTGGGAGTTCAGTTTTGTGTTTTTACTATTGTATGGTCATACTTATTCATTTTCAAGAACCATAACCTCATGTTTACCACCAAATGAGTTGGTTATTTCAATGTATAATACAGAAGTGTTAAATGGTTTGAAAGAAATTTTTATGTGTCATTGTAAAAAGGGAGATCGATGACTCTGTTCCTAGATGGTTATCTTATTAGAATGTTATGTAAGAACATCAATGACTAGTGTGCATATTGCAGTTTTTACCAATTCTTGTTTGTAAATGGGAATAGTGAGCCATGTAAATTTTAATCGGTCTCACAAGAATAGTTTAGAAACATGATTCCATAGGTCTAATACTGGATCAACTCAAAAAGTCAAACAATTTCATCCCTATTGATGAATCTTAGAAATTGGTTATCTATTCTAATATCTATATTTCATAAGTTCTTAAGAGGAATGGAATATCATTTTTTGTATTGGATTCAGATCAAAGGTTTACATCTTGTTTACGAAAATCCATAGAGAAATCCCTTGGGGATCATTTGACAATGTGTTTAGCTTATCATCCTAAGATGTTTGAAAAATCGAAAAAGGATATAAAAGTATTAAAAGTCATGTTGAGGGATTTTGTAATGGATTTTGGTGGCTCATGAGGGGACTAAAAACTATTGATGGAGTTGTAATATAATAATAGTTATTTAGCCTCAATAAATATGTCTCCTTTGGAATAATTTAATAGGAATCCTTGTATTTGTCAACTTTTTTTAATGGAAATATGTGACACATCACTAGTTTTACTGAGCCTTGTCAGGGGGAAAATAGAGAAGATTCAGTTGATCGGGACGAAAATAGAGAGGGCTCGGTGTCATCAAAAATTGTATCTTGGACATCATTGAGGACCATTGTCATTCTAGGTGATTGATTGTGTGCAGTTTTGAATTTCTCTAGGGTCTGGGCATCAAATTTTTGGGAAACATGAAACTTTTCTCCTTGATAAACAATCCCTTTTGATATAATTGAATAGGATATTGAGGCCTCATATCATTTGTCCTTTTTACCACATGTTAGTTCTATAAACAATGTGTTTAATGTATATCAGTTTAAAAATTAACATCCTGATCATGACCACGTGATTAGATGGGATCACATTGTCTGAGAGTCAGATTCTTCGTTGGTGAATCTTCATGTAAAAATTTAGGATATTTTTATAATGATAATTTCAATGGAAAAGCATCGTTCTACTGCTGGTTTGGTGCAAACATAGTCGATTCAAGAAAACAATTTGGAACTATAGATGGATGTATTCTACCAAATGCTCAAACTCTTTTATGAAAATTTTGGTTGTCGACATATTTAGGACAAAAAGGCCACTATTAAGAAGAACTTAGAACCACATGTTTCAATTAAGAAAAAAACTAGGAAAAGTACCCTATACCCATGAATTAGAAATTTGGGTACAGACCTTAATGCCATTTTTATAGCTTATTTAAACTATTTTAGGAACTGTGACTAGTGGAGACATTAATATAAGGATATACCCACATTTCTATAGACACATTGAATATAGCCTATGAGATTTTATCATTCCCTTTATTTTTTGTTAAATTGGGGGTGTATATCTATAACCATAGTTCTTGAAACCATCTGTATAGACTTTCGTAGTAGAAAAAATATACCCAATGTTCATTAAACATTGGGTACAGCCTGCTTTCAGTATTTGGTTACAACTGACCTTCCATCCCATCAGGAAAATGTAAATAAAATTGAAACCAGAGTACACATTCAATTCAATGAAAATATTTTATATTTATCATTATAACAACTTCTTTAATTATTTTTATACCATTTACAATACTATAACATATATATATATCCATAAAACCAATCAATTAAAGTCATTAAAAACATTTCTACATGCCTCTTTATGACAAAGTAAAAATTTAGGGGATCAATATCTCCCCCATTGACAACATCCTCATCCTGATCACAATCAAAAAAATCCTCATCACCAACATATACTTCAACAGAATCAGTAATAACAACAACAACATCACCACCGCCACCGCCATCATTATCGTCATCACCGCCACCATTGATTCTACCACCATCATCTTGAAAAATAATAGGTCACTAATTATCTTCACTTGGGAAAAAATTTAAATAGATAATTGATTCCTTATATTAATGAACAATCATAAAATAGTCTTATGAATGTTATTTACTTTTAACTTGAATTGATTTTAATAAGTTTTCTATGATCATTCAAATTCTTTATCACCCCATTAAATCTATTTTTTTCCATCAACAGCTTTTCTATGAGAGAATTATAGCTCACTGGTCTGAGTGGTTTTATAAGAGCACTGTAAGGACCAATACCTATCACAGGTGATGTTTTTCTTAGGTTGACATCAGACTCCCTTGGTGCTACTCACCTAACACAAAACCCAAATGATAATTTTTCAAGAAGTTGTCAAATTCTTTATCATTAATTGTCTCTAGGGCAGAATATTAAAAATACAAAAAGTTATTTAATAATGAATAGCCTATTAATATTTTAACTATAATTTGAAAATATTAAATATTTTATTTTTATTGTTCGTTAACTGCACCTCTATCCTTTTTCATTCTACTTTAGAAACAATTATTTTATCCAGGAACAAATCCTTCAATGCACAATTCTTCTGGTTGAAAATGACATTGACAGGTTTAATACAAAAATTATTTAATAATATAAATGTTATAAACCTATAATAAATTAAAATTATAATTGTTTAATAATTCTGTAATATGAAGAAGTATATAAATACACATTTAATTTCAAATTTAACTCAAGTGTCATAACATTAATAATACACACTAATTAGCATGATAAACTTTTTAGTGATATTAATTCCTATTGTATGTCTATTTTGATCAAATCTGAATGTTTTATGTTATTTATTTTTTCAATCACTTGGTAATTTTGATCATTTGGTCATTAGGTTTATTTTTAGGATTGGTGGTTTAATAAAATTATAAAATGGTAAATTCATCATTTTCTCCATTTCGATAATTAGTCCATTTAGTAGAATTAGTCCATTAAGGACTATTAGAAAAATTATAAAAATTGGACCTATTAGGTTGTTAATCAAATTAGGCCATTCATAACAATTAGTCCATTTAGGTCATTTATGCCAATTATTCCATATATTAAAATTAGTTCATTTAGGACATTTGCCCGATTCAATCAATTTATACCTATTAGTCCAATTATACCTTTTAGGCCATTTTGGAAAACTAGGCCAATTAGGCCATTTCTACTATTTTTGGACAATTTAGGCCAATTTAGGCTAATTTTTCCATTTATTTGGCCAATTGACAAAAATTAGGAAAATTAGGCTGATATAGGCCAATTAGGCCAACAATTTGGCCAATTTAGGAAAATTGGTCCATTTAGGCCAATTTAGACAAATTGTCTATTAGGCTAAGAGCCCAATTTGTCATTAGGCCAACTAAAATGTTTTCTATTATCACATTAGTCAATTAGGTGATTTTTCCTATAGTTGAATTATCCAATGGAACATTATTCCATTAGAAAGATTGTACATTATGAAATTTGACCAATAATCCATTAGGATAATTGGGCTATTAGTACATTAGAAAAATTGGACAATTGACTATTACGATGTTAGTCAAATTGGATAATAGGGTATTATGACACTCATTCAACTGACTATTTCGATGTTAGTCCACTTGGGAAATTGTGAAAGTATTATTGTAGGACTATTATCCAATTTATATTAGTCCATTAGGCCAATGGACTAATTTTACATTATTCCATTATGCCATTAGGTCATTAGGTCAATTTTTCATGAGGCCATTATGGAAATTATCCACTAGTGAATATGGCCATTTGAGTATTTTTCAATTGAACATTAGTCTATAAGATAAATTTTCAATTAGATACTTCATCCAGTTGTCCATCATGCCATTAGTCTAATTGACCAATTATCCATTAGTCCATTTTTTCAATTGACCATTATGAAATTAGGCTAGATGGCCATTATTCTATAAGTCCAATTGTGATTTTTAAAATCATTCCAATTATCAATTATGCCAATTTGATATTTGGAAAATAAAAAATTATAGTTTTATTCGATTATGACAATTTGGAGTTATGGGATTAGTCCAATTATCCATTAGGATAATATGATATTAGGCCAATTGCCTAATATGACATTAGGCCATTAGTCCTATAGGGGAATCAACCATTAATAAGTTAGGTCAATTAGAAATTATTCCTTCAGTATGTTAGAAAAATTGGATTTTAGGGCATTAGGGCAATACACTTATTTTTAATAGATTAATTTTACAATTGTATAATCTTCCATTTGTCAATTTAGAAATATTTTGGTTGAACTATATGGCCATCATGATCATTTTATTTTAGGAAATTATTCCAGTTGAAAATTTTTACAATACCCCTTTAAGAAAATTGTCCATTAGGACATTATTTAAATTATCAATTAGGAAATTAGGTCAAATTAGATGATAGTCCATTTAGGAAATTGACCATTTATCTATTTTTACATTAAAAAATTGACTGATTGGCCATTAGGATATTAAGCCAACTGAAAAATTTTCTATTAGTCCAATAGGCCAATCGTCCATTAGGCCATTATGTGAACTGGCCATTACACCATTTGGACTATTGGCCAATTTTCCATTAGTCCAATAGGCTATCAAGACAATATGCTAATTTTCCATAATTCCATTAATGCTTTAAGATAATTGTCAATTTGGATAGTAAATTTGGAGATTTTTTTTATGAAATGAGACAAATTATAAAATTATACATCACGAAATTAGGAAAATTGGGCATTAGGCCATTAGTCCAATTAGACATTAGTCAGTTAGGTTGTTAGGCTGTTAGGACATCGGGATATTAACCAATAAGCTATAAGACCATTAGGCCATTTGGAAATTATTACATTTGTAAAATTAAACCATTTTCCAATAGGTATTTAGGAAATTAGGCTATTAGTCCATTAGGACCAGTGCAAAAAATTCCATTAGGTTGTGAGGAAAATTGGATGTGAGGAAATTAGGTTATCATGCCAATTTTACAACAGGCTGTCATGAAAATTTGTTGTTACGCCAATAGGCCATTAAGCCATTAGGACAATTGTCCAATTTTCCTTTATTGAATTATCCTAGTTTGTTGTGAGGAGATAAGAAATTTTTCCATCATTTCATTAGGGTAATAGGTTATCAGGATAATTTGATGTTTTTCCAATAATTTAAATGGAAAATAGGAAATTAGGCAAGTAGAACAATTCGATATTTTTCCATTAGGAAAATTTCCCATCTTCTTATTAGGTCATTAAGAGAATTTTCCAATTTTCCATTATTTAATTAGAAAAATCGACCAATTGGCCATTGGTCCATTGTGATATTTGAAGTTAGGCCATTATGAAATTTTGAAAATTTAACAATCGTCCAATATTCCATTGATTCGTTGGATAATTAGGATAATTGTACATTACACCATTAGACAATTGGGTCATTAGGCAAGTGAAAATTAGGTTGTTGGACATTATTCAATTAGTCCCTTATGTTATCTGCACATTGGGCCACTGAGAAATTATAATTTTGGGCCATTAGGTCATTCTTCCATTAGGCTATTTTTCCATTAGGCCTTTACACCATTTGGTCGTTAGCCCATTTTTTGCATTACACCATTAGGTAAATTGGCCAAATATCAATTAAACCATTAGGCCATTATTCCATTAAGATAATTTGAAAATTGAACATTAGTAAATTATAAAATTCTTCCATTATTCCATTAGGCCAATTGTCCTATTGTCAATTAGTCCATTTGGTCATTAGTACATTAGTCCATTAGTCAATTATGCCAGTTTACCATTAGGCTATTAGGAAAATTCCTTATTTTTCCATTGGGAAAATTATATTTCAATCCATTAGAAAAATTGGACATAGAAAAGTAAACCATATTTTCATTTTGAAAATTGGCCAATATTCAATTGCACTGTTAGTTCATTACACCTATTGTCCAAGTTTCCATTACTCTGTAATGCTAATTTTCCATTTTTCCATTTGGACCGCTATTCTTTAGTCTATTTAATATAATTATATCCTATATTACTATAATTGGATTGAAGACATTAAAAAAAATATTTAAGCTTGAAGTTTTAACTAATTAATAAATAAATATATATATTATTTCAATTCATATTAAAGTACAAGCTATTTCTTAACCCTGAACATTGTAGTATTCTCCAATGTGTTAAAAATATACAATCTATTTTTTTCTTTTGGTTTTTTCCAAAACACCAAAAAAACAATAATTTAAAAAAAAAGTTATTAGAAAAAAGTTATATATGAAAACCATTATATATTTTGAATACCTTAAACCCATCACTCTATAAATGGGTGAAATTGTTAGATATTGTGTTGTTTCAATGTCAGTTAACATGGGTACATCGTATAAATTGGATCCAACACTACAACTACAAAAAAATATAAATCATTCATATATGAACTCTCAAACACCTCAAGATCCCTCAACCATACAACCATATCATATTCGTCTTTGAGAATGTCAAAATGTTGCTGAAATGAACATGTTACTTAATTTACATACAATAATAATAATGATAAAAATTTAACAAATTTTGTTACACATATCTCCACCCATTGTTCGTCCTTGATTTCATTAACAATATCTACAAATGAGACTCATTAATCTAGATTGATATCATTGTACATGGATAATGATCCAAAAATTATTATAAAAAACCTAGTACTTTCACCTATAATCAAATTTTATTCACTGTAATCCACCATTATTTTTTCTAGGAGCTTCCACGATTCCCACGTATGGGGGAATCCATGATTCTGGCTAATAGATCCCACTAAATAATATAAATGGAATAAAAGAATAATTAATTCATGGTACGATAGGTAAAAAATTATCTAATTTAATTTTACACATATATAATAAAAAAAGATGGTATGCACTCAATATGATCTTATGGATCTATGGTCTTCCCTAAATCTGTGCCCTATAAAGGATGCATATATTCTATTTCTTACTCTATGTGATATGAATGTAGTGGATTGGAATATGAAGGATTAGTATCATCAGATCCTTTAAAAATATTTTGAAATATATGATGGGTATACATGGAAGGATATGAGTTGAAGGGCTTTGGATACATCAATGAATGATTATATGGTAAATATGGGAACATCCCTAGAGGTAATGCATGAATTTAATGTAGAGATAATAATAAATTATATGATGATGGGGAATGGATGAGAACATACATATAGGATCAAGAGGAGAACATAAATTTGTAAAATATGGTGTGATTATTGGTGGTTCATCGTGGGAATATGTATGATGGGTTCTCCATCTAGGACTAGGAGCACCACTACTCAGACCCATTCTAGTGGGCTAAGGATGGGTCAAATCTGGAGAAATTGAATGTCCCTAAGAAATTATGATAAATAATATTATCATTGAATTATATTTAATGTTCAGGAAAAATATTAAAAATATTATAATAACTAAAGGAATAAGAAGAAGAAACTCATGCTCATGAATCTTTCGATTAGTATCAAATAATCACTTCCGTCAAACATCTAGATTATTTTTCATAACATTCATATAAATTAAATGTATATTTTTTTTCAAAAAATCAATACATATAAATAATAAGTCAAATAATTCACAAATAATGTCATTCCATATTTGAGAAATAATAATTTAATATCATGTTATACATTTGTCAAAAACCCATTGTAAACATGGTTTTCAAAATAGAAATAAATATTATTAAATATAACAAATCCAAACCAAACCAAAAAAGTATTGTTCTAAAAAGAATCTAATTTAAGAAAATTATTGTAATACCAACTTAGGAATCCCATGATAAGTTAAACTGAATGAACAGTAGACATATATGGCTGTTTCTATATATTATCCACAACTAATTCATTTTCAACATAAACTCTCAATTTTTGAAAATTTTAGTCTCAAAATTAAATATTTTGGTCCCAGTAATGGGGGTGTCATTGGTTTTAATTTTTTCCCCATCACCATTAAAATAATATTTTGGAAGGATTCATTTATGGATACGTAATGATGTCTCAGATGGTCTTTCATGTAAAACAAATGTTTTTTTCATTGATGTCAAAATGTGTGGTTTATCAGTAGATAGAAATCAACACATGACAATAAATATAAATCCAAAAAGAATATAAAATGTATCACATCTCATCATGGAATCAAACCATTTACATTTCATCTTAGTGACTCCACCATGAGTAGTTTTTCAATTATAATAATTTTTCAACGAGAAAATTATAAGACACAGTTTCATATTTAGACCAACAATATAATATGTTGAAATAATAGTATAAAGTAGATGTTATCATAATACCACCCATTTGTACTCTCATTTTCACCACTTGGTTAGTTATAAAAATTTACAACCTTTGAGTATTGCTGATTTTCATTCATAGAAAAATGAATTGGGACCAAAATGCAACGTTCATAATTATTGAGAAATATAGACTGTATGTAATCTCAATCCATAAAATATATATGAATAGTAAAAATAAATTAATATTTTTATTTTACGTTAATTAAAGTAATAATATTACCTTTTCTTTCAACGAAATAATAATCTTTGGCTATGAAAATCTAATCTCATTCTTAAATATAATGATCAATAAACTATACTTGTATTTTTATATCTTCAATAGATAAAATTATTATAAAATATTAAGAAATATGTGAAATTATATATTATGAGATATCATATATAAATGTATATTAAAATTACATCCATGATAGTGGCATAGAAATCCATAGTTAATCAAGGATATTGTATGTTCCATATCTTGTTCATCAAGGATCAATAAAACTAATGTATAGGACCCCGAAATTCCTTCTGTTTGTGGAAGATATCAAAATGGTGTCTCTATATATCTATAATACTCATCTTTATTTCTCTATTTTTGGTTATATATTGTGCTCAAATATGAATGATACATTGAATAGAAAACAATACATTATTGATCAAAATAACCCCTCACAATGGACCCATCATGATAAATCTTTTTTTGGACATAATATATCATTGTGGGAATATTTCATTAAATATAATAAATCCACCAAAATGATTCAGGTAAACCAAGGAGTAATTTATTTGTATGATGAATTGTTAAATGAAGTGTGCATGTGAAAATTGGTGGAAGAAATTTTTTTTCTCAACTCACGCAAAATTAGTCGATCCAGCTACTTCATTTTTATTAGAAATGGCATTAATAACCTTCATAAATGAAAGAATTTAGAAAAATGGTATAGATGAATCTATTTCACCCTTACATTACTAGATATTAAATGTAATATTGATGTTAGAATCAATTAATTCAGAAGGATGTGACAAACATGAGTTTTTAGGGATTTTCAATTCAAAAAACTACATTTGACTACATTAGATATGTTGTTAGAATTCCCAAAAGAACCTTTATATTTTTCAATACTTCTAGAAAATTATTTTTTCCTTCCTATGTACAATAATTTGATAAGATCAAGGAAAATTCAATTTATTTTCACCGATATATACAGGTTACAATTCTGGCAGAATTCCACAATTCAACAACTCCTGGTGAGCTTATAAGTCATATTTTCTCTTCTCCGTGATATTTATAATAAATGAAATCATAATTTCACGTATAATTTTCTCAATGTTTATTTTATAATAATAATGATCTAAAAAATTTGTAGACCAATATTGAATTTCAAAACAAATAATTATCATTTCAATTTTATGTGGCTTTAGTGTCAGTGTTATTCCTCTTTTTATTTTTCATATGTTCATTAACTAATGAAAATATGGAATCTTCAAATTCATTATGCGCATCAATTACTGACTTAAGAAAAGGTGGATATTTAGTTTCAATAGTATTATCCAACCTTAGTTGATTTTCTCTATATTTATAATCCATTGGAATGAATCGTTGATGACCCATGAAACTGATACTATGATCATATTTAATACATGTAAGTCTTTAATTCTTCATAAAATAGGACATGATAGTTTTTCCTTAATACTAAAAAAAAATCCTTTAATAGTTATAGATACCATTTATATTCCACAAAAGGTAATCACACATGTGAAATATATTTTTTGAAGAGTATCGAATGTACACACACATATATCAATGCAGCTTCAACTCTCATATTAAATGTTGATTGTATATGTCTGTATCATTTGATGGATCATAAGGTCCCGATAATATTATACTCAAGACTGTGAAGTTATTTTTCATACGCATCAATATAGGAATATTCCAAACATGAATTAAAGCATGATACATATTTTAAGATGTAAGCATATGACTAAATTGATTGAAACCATCAAAAGATATAAACAATAATACATTATACTCCTCAGCTTAAAAATCATGGAATTGTTCATCAAATTCCCACAATGATAATACATTCTTATGAAGAACCAACTCTTCATTACCATTAATTATATCATCATAATTACCTCACAGTTTTTTTGAGATTTTTGTATACATGAATAGATTTTGAATCCTTTTCATTAGTGAAATGTGACATATGACTTTATGTGGAACATAATATGGTGTTCCATATACATGTTCCTTCCATTAAGATGTACCACAATCTTTAAAGTCATTATGGTAAGCTTCTTCCTCCCAAAATAAAATAAAATATTTCATTCGATCATGAATTTTATTAGTAGAAGATCTAAATGTCTCAACTAATGTCCATTCCATATAATTATTTGAGGTAAAATATTCATCACTAGGAATCATGTCCTTCTAAAATGTATGAATATAGACTATAAAAGTTTTAGAAGTTTTATACTTGGTTTTTCCTGGATATAACCACATTAAAAATCCCAAAACTGTCAATTTATTACATTTTGGATATATAGAATATTTAGTAACATCCATTAAAATTTCAACTATATTAACATCATTGTTTTCATTATTTTAATCATTAGTATTGGTACAATTACCATATTTCATTGGTATACAATCTCTCTTGTGATGATTAACTATTGTAATATAATCTATAGGTTACCTCCATTTAAATAATTTTTATATGAAAAAAATTATAAATTCATTGGAACCTCAGTTGAAATCCAATATATATGTTACATCCAACATTTATACATTTAATCACATGGAAAAAATATTTGTTCCAAAAAAATATAATGAATAACTACAATGATGTCCAAATTTAAAGTGAAATTAAAAGTATAGTGTAGATGAAATTAAATAATACTAATGGGAAGTAAAATTTAAAACGATGCATGATGTAAGTGACCATTATAGTAATATATATTATCCATAAAAACAATAAATAAGTAATATCATACGTAAATACCAAGTTATAATCATAAAAGCCCAAACAAGGTGTATTTATTAGAATGATTAAATTGTTATTGATACGGTTTGAAAAATGTATATTTTTTCCATAAAGGACTACTAATTTGAAAACATAACTAATGAAAAATTTGTTTTCATAAAAGGGTTTTATTTTAGAATAAAATTACTTATATTATTTAAACATATGTAAAATATATTCCACTTGATGTTCTATTTCAATTTATGAAGTATTTAATTTAGGGAATATCCATGAATACTAAATTATTAATCCATTCCACCCCACATTATTAATGCATTCCATTATTTCATTAATAATGAAACCTCTTAATTTTTGTAATGTGTGGTTATATAGTTTTTAATTAATTTAATGTGTAGTTTGATTAATTCATAACTGCCCAATATAAGATAAGATATCTAAGGATGAATTCATATAGAAGAACTATATTATACTCAATAGATATTAAAAATAGTTTAATCTATGGTTCATAAAATTTATATTTATTAAGGAAATAAATAATTTTATAAAATTATATTATTGGAAAACACATTTCATAACATGAATATGATCCAACATTCTTTCCATTCTACCTTATATATAATTTCATGAAAATTATCTAATGTATAAATAAATATTTGTTCGTAATAACAGTTCAAAATTCTTAATCATTTTTAATAAAAATATTTAATTATTTGAAATAACAATTTTAATTAATTCCTACATAAATCATAGTTCTGAATTCTAAGAAACATTATTAACAAGAACTATTAAAACATTAGTGATTTTTTGAAGAACTATCCTTCATTGATAGTGAAATATTCCATGTTTACATATAATATTATAACCATGTGCATATTCATAATATTATTTCTTTTGGGTCAAAAAATACAATAAATAGTTATTTCATTGATCATGATATAAAAAATTAACATTAAATTATTAAATACCAAAACTATACGATAAAAATACTAATATTAACACATTTAGTTAACATAAATATGATTCCCAACACTAAAAATATCTAAATATCAAAATTAGTCCACCAAAAGAATCTTAAATTTACTTTAAATTCATAAGAATCATTATCAAACATTTCATAATAAATACATAGTAATATAAATAGTACATTTAGTAATTTAATAGACAATATTAGACATCGTTTGGAATATAAATATAAACAAAAATTTTTATAATTGATGTCAACATGCTTCAGTAGAATCAAATATATTGAAAAAATGAAAATAAAAGATAGCACAAGAGAAGAGGGATTTAGAACTCACTAATCTGATGTCAATGTTGATCAAAAACAAAATATTATTTAATTAGGAGAGAAATCTCGAGAATAAGAATTATGATCGCTCGATTGAGTGGTGGATAATGAATTAAAAGGATGAGAAGCATAAAAATTGAAAAAGAAACCAAAAAATAGAGGAATATCTACTGTGATGGGGAAAAATATCGTAAGGAGAATGGGGACACTGAGTTTGAATGATGGTGGGGATTATAGCTAGAAAATGGGAAGGGTAGGCAGTCTAAATGGAAACCTATTTTTATTATAAAATATTGCAATGGTTTTTAAACAACACATTATATAGCTAAATCAATACAAATATTTCTTTGAAACTATGGGTATAACATTGGGCACAACATAAACAGCCAATATTTATATAAACTAGGGTTAAAATTCCTGACGATAGAACTAGATTCTAGTAGTGGCCTTTTAGTTATGTATTTTAGGTATGAAAAGTGTTTGGGTGTTGTGTGGGAGGGTTTGGAGGCCTTTTAGTATGATTTAGGGGATTTTTTGGAAGTTCACAGTTTGAGAATGGTTTGAAGAATTCATGCCACCCCTTAATATTATAGTCCAATGGAAGACAATGGGCTTTGGGTTGGTGAAAAATTAGCTGTATAGTTTATAAAAACCATGAAACCACCTTGGACTACCTATGAATAATGGAAAAGATGTAAAAACAAGTCTGTTTCCAGTTCTACTAATTGTGTGATCCAACTATGAAAAGGGTGTTTGGAAGACGTGGTTGGCACATGGTCTGTCCATCAAAAGTTTGTAGTTCTTAAATATTTTATCATACTCATTTTTAATCTTAAACATCACCTTTTAAACTTATTTGAACCTAAATATGTTTTATATCCTCTTAATGTACATGGTGACTCTTCCCTTCGATTTGGGTGTGGTCCATTGGAAAATCATTGTGTGTTGAAGGTTAGATTTACAGAATTTATCTATTCTGGGTGATTCCCATAGATATTTTCTCATTCCATATCTTGGACTCATTTTTCTCTTCTGTTTGGGATAGTTCTACTATATTTTATTACTATAATGAAGATATTTGGTTATTGTGATGATAGGTAATGAGATAACACATGATTTTGGTGATTCAACTTGGTTTTGTTGATTAATTCATGTCATTCTTCATTATTTCATTAGTTTGTGAAGTATGTGGCATCAGTATTGACTACTATTATTATAAATATAAATGTTGATTCAATTTTTATTGTTTTTATTGAAATTAATTTTTAATTTTGTTTTGAAATTCATTATGGAAACCTTCTTTAATAAAGGTTTATGGAATTTTGAAAATTCAATGTTTTGGTTGAAAGTGTAAGTGCGTATATGATTTTAAAATGATGATTATAAATTGATCAATTTTTTTATGCTTGGAAAATATATTGGAATGTGTTTTCAATTAATTTTCTTGTCTTATTGGAATGGTTTTTCAAATATTATTTTGGCATGGTTATTGGATTAAATTTTTAAGAATGATATTCAAGGGATGGGTAATAGTTCTCAAGTAACACTATTAAAGGAATTTTTTGGTGGATGTGGAGATCCACAATCAACAGTAATGCAATGATTGTGTGTGTTTGTGCATGACAAAACACAATAATTTTTATTAATTTGTTCAAAATAGCCTCAAAAAGATGTATCACAGGGGGTCTAAAGTAGTGAGGTCCCAAATAAACATTAAAAATAAATTTCATTCCCTTATTGGGAAAGGAACCCATGTTAAGGAAGTAAGATATAAATTAATTAGAGGGAACCATGGATGCCAAGAAGTAAGCTACAATGTTCCCCTCCTTCAATGTATGTGTGATCACGGTGTGGGCACCCATAGACTATTTACATGTCCTCATAATACAAGAAATGATACAGAGGTAATTTTCCATTTCAGATACTTATTTATGATGGATCATTGAGTTTTTATCCACCACATTTAGGTTGATGTTCCTTTGTTCTCATAACTCCACCCCAGTGACCATAGCCATGGCCTCCGCTTGCACTACATCGCCTCTTTCATACTCGGTTGGGATAGTTGATAATGATGAACCCTCCTTGTCCCTAATAACACCTTAAACAAGAGTATCTCCATTGGGAAAAGACCAATCCATGTTTAGTTCAAACCTATTACTTGGACCATACTAATAGACCGAATTCCCCTGCCCCTGCCTATAGGTTTGATTACAAATAACAAGATTCGAGAGGGTAGGCCTAACCAATGGAGAATCTTGGTAGTCGGTGCAAAAATTGACCATGTCTAGTAATGTATTCATCCTTTTAAAGGTGGTACTGATATGTGTCACTTTTGAATTTCTTTCACGAGCTTCATTTGGAACCTTCAAGATGGTCCAACATCCATCAATGAGGATAACAGCCTGACCATTCCCCTTGGGATCCCAATCACCTGACCCCTGAAAACATAATTTGTAAAAATTTCCAAAATTTCCTCCTTTATTATCCCACCATATGAGGACCCCATATTCCAACCAAACCTATTTTTCCCAATCGATGTCAACAATATAGTTCACAACTGTTTCTAGTTTTGGATCCCAAAAACAATAACACTAGGATGCCAAGATCACCCCCATGTGCAGAATCTTTTAATCCATGGGAAGATAATTATACCATATATTCCACAAAAATTTGTTTAATTTAGAAGGCACCTCCATGATCCACAACAGATCCCACATATATAAACATTTGATAGAACCATCCCCACAAGATCAAAGTCATTGATTGAGAACTCACACGATGTAGATCCCATAAAGTGGAGTATGTCAGGATAATTGCTAAGAATGATGTTGGTGAAATATGTCTATTGGTTAACATCAAGAATGTCCTGGATAAAGCCGTGGTGATCCAATGCCACTTTAAAATAAAGGAATAGAGTTGAAAATCCCAAAAACCACAGCTTGACACCCCCACCCAAGTCATACTGGCAGAAGATAATATAGCCTCATCCCACCAGCCATCATAAGGGAGGTCTTAGGGTATCAATATACAATCTGATAATCTTTCATATCATCAAATGGAGGGACCTATATATGATCACATCCTAGACATATATTTCTTGCATGGGAATGCCCGATAAGTTTTTACCTTCCATATCCTCCCACAGATGTATCGTGTGCAGCCCTTGCATGGTCGAGGAAACACTCCTCAAGTTTGTGCCCCTTTCGATAAAGGTAATCCAAGACTCTCCCATAAATCCTAGTTATTCCTTCCTTCCATCATCCCATCCTATATTGATGACACCAAAATCCTATCCATGTTAACAATTACACATTTGGGGGCCTTCAGGGTGGAAATGATATGCATGAGAATATAGAAAAGTACACTATTCACAATAGTTATACGACCACTAATATACAATAACCTATTATTAAAATTTTATATGTGCCTCATTATATTGATATTGATATTATCAAAATTCTACACATGAAGATAATTAGGACTAACCAGCGTTCTGAGATACTATAAAAGAACAAATCATCATCTCTTATTCAGAAAGACATCTAGGACCCTTTCCCTCCTGCCTGAGATCATCTTGGTAGTACAATATAGTATTTCTTCCTATTAATGACCTTCCTTCTCCACTTATAGTAGACACCGAGGATCTCATTCATCCCAATCACTAATCTCCTACTACCATTGATGGAAAAAATCATGTCATCCACAAAAATCAATTTCAAGGTTCCCCATGATGCACGTCAATTTCTGTACGATAGGATTTTCCCTATGAAATGGCCTAGGTTAGTGAAGTAGATAAGATCATTTTTGGAGAGGATAAAGAGAGTGAGACAGAATTGAACCCCATTACTGATCCATCTATAAGCCATGAATAATCCAAATTTATTCCCCCTAAAAGAAGATGAGATACACACCTAGATGAAGAATTAGAACATAAGGTCCATGGTCCTGTGGAAGAAACCCAATCAGTACAAGACCCTTATGATAAAACCACATTCTATCCTATTGAGGGCCTTGATCATGTCGATTTTTATGAACATATTACTCTTGAAGACTTTTTTGTTAAAGTAACTAACCATCTCTTGCATTATTCAAATCACACCTTGTATTGATCTCCCTTTGATAAACCCATGCTACTCTGAAGCCAGTAAGAAATTCAAGTGGGGAGCCATCATTGAGTTGAGAATACTCGCTCGAACGTTGTATGGAATTTTTCACATACTTACAGCTTGATAATTTTCAATGGATTGGGGATTGTAGAAAATTGGAAGAAATACCATCTTGGTTGCACATGCAATACGTGGAAGGTTCCCCCCTTAGAAGCAGTCTTTCACTACTCTCATGAGATCCCCTATAACAATATCCCTTGATTCCCTATAAAAATATATTTCTATTATATCCGAATGTGGTGCAATATTCGTGTTCAAGGTCCATATCACCTCATGGACTTCATCTTCATTCCAGAGGCCTTCATAACCTCTCCTCCAAATCATATTATACACATATTATAATGTCTTAAAAACCATCAGATGACCCACTTACATAACCTTTATTAATGATTGGATTGGGACATTACAAGAGATATTTAATGTTAGCATTTTCCATCACCCTGACATCCTCGTGGTCCTTGGTGTAAGTTCCATCCCCCTCGTAGGATGTTATGCCTATGGAAGTGATGTATTTCTTTTATACAAGAATTTAAACAACCAGTATTCCTATCCCCCTTACAAATCCATCAAACTCTATCACCCACTCTCACCACCCATTCCTTACCCACAAGGGTATGAGTGAGGAGATCCTTCTTTATCCTTAGCTACTTAAACATATATTTATCCAATTCCAATTCAATTCATGTCTCGAGAAGTTAGACCTCACAACTAACTTTTTCAAGGTTTTGATCTCAGGTACGAAAAGTATTCCTCCATCATTGTAATAAATTCTTACGACACCTTATATTTCTTTGGATTGTTATCAATAGGTTCCCCGTATGGATGAAATACCATGATTCCCTTACTATTTTGTTGATACTTGCTTCCTCCACCCACATATTTATGAACTACATATACTCCTCTCTCGAAGATCATGACCCCAGGGAAATGCGTAGTGAAGAGTGATCAGAAAGGCACTATACTAGGGGAGAAATTTTGGCTTTATGGAAGAGAGACATAACTTCCTCATTCAAGAAGCACTAATCAAGATGACACCAGGTTCATCTTATTCCTCGTTTATTATTTTACCAGGTAAAAAAATCCACCATGTATCCCATATTCATAATCCCATTCCACACTATTAATAATAAAAAAATATTCACTGGTGCTTCTGGGAAATACACTTCCACCTTGTTTCCCCTCTAGATGTGTGAAAATGCTAAAGTCTCCCCCAACAATCCATGGGTTGTCATTAAGATAATTCCATCCTAGTAATGACATAGATCCTTCTATCATAAACAATACACTTAGTGTATATGAAGGAGATGAGGAACACTTTTGGACCTACAAAAATTCAGGTAGCAAGACACTATTTCAATGCACTGAAGATTTATACATTGATATGGTCCTTATAAAACAAAAATATATGATAGTTAGAAGGATCTTTGTTAATGTAACCACAGACTCTAAGTCTTTGTTAATACTCATTCATTTTTTTAAACCAGTTTGGTTTCAAGGATCACAACTATCGCAACAAAATATTTGATGATCTGATTGAAAATGAAATCAGAAATTTTTAGGCCCCTAAAACACTAGTTTTCCATATGGGAACTTTAAACATTTATATGTTAACATATGGATTTTTCTGTATAATATTGGACAATGATGCAATATTATAGTGGGGAGCTCTCCAGTATCTATTTTTTCTTATTTCGTAGCCTTGTGCACACCCTCATGTTCTTATATGATGATTTGAGGACTATCTATTAAATAAGAGAGAAGTGTTTTGGAGTTTTACCCTTCAATACCTCGGAAAGCGATTAATCTAATGTCCAATTTTTTCTATAGTTTAACAAAGGGTTGCCAGGAAGAAAAAAACTGAGATAATCTAGCCTCCTCTCTATCCTGATCATTTTTCACAACTATGGAGGTAAGAGCCTCTTTGACGCTCTCAGTCAAGGATAGTGTTCTATCACAAGGGCCCGATGGGTTTTTAGAGATGATAGAATGAGTGGGAGGGTCCTTGGGGAGTAGATAGGTTAACTTCAAAACTTCTTTAAGGAGAGTGTCGTTCAAAATTCATTATGAGGGGCTAAAAAATAGAGATAGACATCTTGGGAACATAGGGTGAGAACCACAACTATTTTAGGGATCAAAGGCCATGATGGAGGATTGGACTTTGGTATTGTAAGGGGAAGGATGCCCCCCCTAGGGCTGTGGGATATAGACCATTTCCCACATAAGAAGAGGTTTTTGTCCCAGGCACCGCTTGGTCAGGTCCAGATAAAGGCCCTATGAGTGGATGATGGAATCCTAATGAAAATATGCTAGATGGTTGGTGAAGAGAGAATTGAGAGGTTTCCTCCAGAATTGTAAATAATTAGCATGGATAAGGTAAGAAGAACAGTACCTGAAAATTACTAGGTAAATAATGTCTCAATTCCAGAGGAACAAATAATGCACCCTCATTTACACCATTTATGGGCCGAGAAGAAATAAATCTACCTCAACACGGATCATGGCCACAGAAGTTACCTCTCACCTTCAAGTGAGGTTATTTTCATAGATAAATCCTCTTAGAGAATCGCTGACAGCCTTGAGAAAGATGCCATTCTGGAAGGGCAGCGGGAGACCTAATAGACAGATCCAGACCACAACATGTACACATTCTTTCCCTGTGTAACCCCATGGACCACTGAAATAGGATTATATGATACTGACAGTATCATTGAGGTTTTATAATTAAAGATACAATGAAATCCCCTTCATATGAAAGAACCAGATAGAACAATTTCCAAGGGAGGGTGCAGATACATGCCAGGTCTTGGATCCCCCAGGATTCCACAAACTGCTTAATGGTGGGAATGGGAGGGAGCGCAGAGCCAATGCGATCCATGAGGGCCCACATAAGGCATGTCTAAACCTCCACAAAATATGAATCTCTATCCTCCAATGACACCGTCGATCCATCCCATTACACTGAAGTAGAGACTCGCCGGGTTACCAGGAAGCAAGCTTGAGAGGAGCTACGTGATGATCTATAGAGAGACTCTTTGAAGGAAAGGGATAGTTATAATGACCTAAATGTGGGGTCTGGGAGACCCCCTAGGGACAAAGAAGGGACATCTAGTGGATCAGACTGAGGATCAATGATTTCAAGTACTAGAAATTCCACCAGAAATTGTGGCGACGAGGGAGAAATGATTCAAAAAAATAAAAATCCTTAGGTGTGTGGGGTGTGGTCTTGAGAACAACGGGAGACAACATCCAAGAGTTTATATGGGTGTGTGTGTCTGTTTTGTTAAAAATGGAATGGGTTATGAAAAAATAATTTTTGGGAATGGTTTTCATTATTTTTTGATTGCATTCCTTGGAAACTGTTTTAGTATGGAAAAAAAATTCGTCTGAAACTACTTATATATTATATAAACATTCAAAATTTTTCTTCTATTTTATATAAAAAAATTATAGGATGTGATAACATGTTTTATTCAAGTGGCATGAGTGGGGAATTAATTTTGGGAAAACCAACTGAGTATCAATACTCACCCCTACATCAGAAAAATAGCACGTTTGAAGATATTGTTTTTAGAGACACAAGTAAGGAAAATTTCGACATTTATTATGTTATTCGGGACACACATTGAGTATTTATTGTCGAGTTAGATATTGGAGCATGTTGGGTATTGTGGATTCAGTGAACACGGATTGATTGGGTTTTTTGTTATGTTCTCAGATTCAAGTTTTTTTTCTTGGTAATATGATAATTTTCAATGTTGTAGTTGAGTTTTATTAAAAGTTGTTTTAATTTTACATGCGTATATTTTTATCATGGATCATATACTGTATTTTTGTTATGGTATTCTTGGTTATATAATTTTATTTTCAAAATAAAATTCAACCCCAAATTGTATTGAATCCCAAGGCATTTATTACCTTCCTTTGGAATTTTTATAATGTCTCTGGATGACAAGTAGTTATTCTTCCTTGACTCAATATTATTAGTAGGGTAATTATATTGGACGAATGACCAAAAAAATGTAGTATTGTGGAATCAAAATCCTAGTCGAAGTAAATATAGATATATTGAATGATATTGGTGTTCTATTTGACAAATTTTTTTAACAAAACAATGTATGATATTTGTATTTTGAAAAAATATAAAATAAATTAATGTTGTCGATTCAGTTAGACCCAGGATGAGTAATGACCCCTTATTTTTTAATAAATCTTTTCGAAGTTGGGATTTCAATAATTTTTATCCATTTGTACTGTTTTTCATCTTGATAATCAATAGAGGTAATGCTATTGAATATTTATCTTCTATTATTTTGTTTTCCCATTGCTCATTAGTCTCTTATTAGGTATACCTAATTTAATTTATTTGGATATATTATTCTAAATCTGTCGATCAGAGTCAGATCTTCAAGTAATCAATGATGAATTTTCTCTAGATAGTAATAGTTAGGTGGTCTAATAATATGTTCATAGGGTCATATATGTTTAGGGTATGTGTAATTTTATGGAATATTGATGTTTAAGCTAGAGGATAATAATGGGGAATAATTTGGTCTCTTTGAGTTGATAAGAGGTTTCAAAGGATTTTTTATGTATGGTTAGACATTACTTTGGGTCTATATATACAATGTATATGTTTTGGTGTGACTGATGGACAACATACGATGATATAATGCTGAAAATTTGTTTTCATTGGACTAGTGAAATAATTATAATTGGGTGTTAATCTAATTTTCTAATGAGGGTGACATATCACTAAATGATTATGGTGGGATTGAGGTTCTTCAATGTTATTGTTATAATATGTTAATGTCATTATAAAACATTGAGGGATATAGTCATTGAATCATGTGCACATGGGAGAGGTGTCGTGATAAAACTTGGATTATTGGAAATAACATATATATTGTTAGAGATAATGTTGATAATAAAGATCATTTTATGAATAGAGGTATCCTCAAATTTATTTCCCATGTGTTTTAGGGATGATTGTGGTAATTTATTATGGTAGATAAGTGCTTCATTAAATAAACTCATGTTATTCTATAGGTTGAGATAGTGATGCTTCATTAAACCAGATTCTATATCTATAAAAGTGAATCATTAAATGGATATATAACAAGTGTGATTATTGATCTCCCTTAGGTTGAGTTCATGATAATGGTATATCATCCAATTCGTAAACAAGATGATATAGGTAATTGTATTCCCTTTATCTGGTTTTGATAATTACTAAATAATGTTTTTATCATTTAAAAAAACTAATTTTCATGAACCAATATACACATGAATATTATATTGGGTAACTATTGGTGGATTCTAATGGTATCAATCTCACACATTGGATGTGAACCTTAGTTCATGTATAGAATTCAGGGTCTAAAATAGAATATAATGAAATATAACTGAAACCAATTCATAGATTTTCAGTACATTTTTGGTTATAATAGATTAAGGATAATTCAATTTATAATTATAGTAGACCAAGTCTATGTGTTTTCTTGGATTCAATCGATTTTTTGTTTTCGTAATTTTGTAAGTGATTAGACCATCATGGATCATGTTGTTTTGTATGACATATATGATGTTGTATATACTCATTTTGAAAAAAATGTGTTAGATTATCAGTTTTATAAATAAAATTTCATTATTGACTTTTAATTAATATTTATTTATCTATTTTAATGGATTAATATCAGAGGTTGTTGTCTATCAAGTATCTCTTCTAGATCATCATTATTATTCAATTTCCTTTGGCATGTGATGAATTATATCCATGATGTGTGCCACCTGGTTCGGTTGTGGTTGAGGTGAAAAAGGTCAGAGTTACTATAATTTAGTAATAGAAAATGTACATTATAGTTAAATATATTATCAATATTGTTTTAATTTTGTTATTTAACAACAATAGATTTATTTTTAGATGGAAGAGACTTCTGAACAAACATTATTCTAGTTAATATATAACTATAATATTTGGGTTTCTTGTGTTACTCTAGCTTTCCAATTCTCTGTGGAAGTTTTGTTTTATTCAATATTGATATATGAAAATATGTAGATTTTATGGTTACTTTGATAGTTGTTTCACACATTTTATGTGAAGGTATGAGGATGTGTTTATGTTTATGAACGATATGGGACATAATGGAAGTGTTCGGGTCCATGCCTATTAATATTTTCCCATAACTATATTCAATTTACCCTCCTAAAAAGGTGGAATTGAATTACTAATATCCATAATTTCATTATCACACATGTAATTTATATTTATTTTTGAATGATCAATAATTACATTATCTAGTAAATAGATGTTCAATGTAAAAATAGGCTGAAAATTCTTGTGGAACCATCATTTTTAATTAGTATTCAAAGGTATAGACCATCTATAGGTCATCCATACAAACACCACGAATCGATGAACATTTTCTAAGTATTATCTGGAAGCTAGTTCATTTATAGATATGGCTTGCATCTTTCATTGTTACTCACACCATTCAAATATAAATAAGGGATACAATATTTTATTAGTTTTATTATAACATTCTCTAAATTAGGATGATCTCAAGCCCTCACATAACTCTGAATTCCATTTAAAATATCTATTGACTTAGCGAATACCCTATAGTCTGAATTATTGTGCACAAATTTTTTTAGGAAAATTACACTATATATTGAAATTTAATCATTATAAATCATTTATTTATAGATATAGGATAAGAATACTGTTTACCCAATGCACCATTAATATTATCGTAAAATATAGAGTTCCATATACTATGTTAATAATTATTATTATTTTTTTACATGACATGTAGAAAACAAGAAAAATAATTAAATATTATTTTTCTTTAACAATTAAATTATTATATATTTAATATAATATTCCAGTATCAATGACCCATAACTCTGTAAACATATCCTATTTATAATTCATGGGACTTTTTATAATGTATATTTATTAATAATATTAATAATTAAAGTTTTTTTAAACACTGATAAATAAATATTGGTGATTAACTAAAAATATCGATTAAATATAATTAATTTTATATGAATATAATATTACAATCTACATGATAAATTAATTTAAAATTTCTCTTAGGTTCTTGGATTCAAATAGTGTGTTACACTATTGGACATTTTGTTAGTGCAATTCCAATAAATTTCCTAAATTTCAATGATATCACCTATAAACACACCCATGAACCCATATATAAAAGAGATAATGACATGCAAACATTCAATATCATATAAACACTTATAGTGTAATATAATTACGTTATCAAAATAAATCTCATAAAAAAGATTCATATATTGGGCATTCAACCAATAATATTTAATCTCTTTCTCTTCCCTTTCAGAATAGAGAAAACCAATGAACTACTATGGTTATGGAATTAATCATGTTTTTTTATTAAATCCAAAAAATCACAATATTTAATTCTAATTATTTGGAAAATACACACTCCTGTTATTAATTAATGATATCCTAACCATGTTGCACAAAACATTTACAACTTTATCATGAACGATTATCCTCACATTTTATGATATATATCTAAGAAAACCTATAATGAAAATCATTATTAATAATCGTAGAGTCAAAGGATCATTTCCTAGGTTCATGGATGGTAATATTAAATGAAAGATGAAACATGATGAATTCATATTTGTGGTCATATTTTCCTAAAATCCCATATTAATGCTTACCAATTTTTAATAAAATTAAAAGGTTTCTGAATTTATTTTTATCCTTATACCACTAATATCTTGTATCATCATTGTCTCATCAGAAAATATCAATTACTCATAGAACATTGGACTAAGGAATATATTCATAACATATAAAGTATCCCATCATAGTGGGAATAGTTAAATAATTTCCATGACATATAGATCTATATGGCATTATTATATAAAATATCACATTGAAAAATATTTACGACGTGATAATAAATTATATTATATTTCAACACTAGGAATATATAATGTAATAAAAATTGAAAGGGTATATAGTCTTAGGTAACCACCAAATCCAATGGTTTATGGACCATTTGAAGAACACAAAACTAAAAGGAATTTTTTTCTTGTGTGTGTTTGGTTATTTAGTGTTGGGAATGATATTAATAAATTATTGTTTCAAAATTAGTATATATATAATTATTTTCTATATAGATTTTTTGTGGTGTTTTATATATAATATATAGGTTCTCTTACACTTACTATTATTGGGTATACAAAACCTATATGTTTGAGTGTGGTACCTTACACACCATACTTCTAAAGAAAAATGCATTTCCACAATGATAGATAATGTGATACTTGGTACAAATTTAGATAATTATAGGATAGTGGGAAAAATATATTTTTATTGATATCCATAAATAATAAATATGAATTGTTATATATTTATTGAGCAAGGTATATGTATTTTTATGAAATTTCACTAAACGATGAAACTATTCACTGCCTTGAAGGAGGATTTGGGCATGACTCTAATTAATATGCTATAATATATTCAGGTTAGTATGAGCCTTGTGTGAGTGATCCAAAATTACTAACAGATCGTCATAAAATGTGTACCTATCTGTAGTTCATATGTTGAAAGAGATCCATTGTTAGTATAATTCATTTTATATATAGATTTCACACCAAATATTGTTGAGTTTTGCTTTTGGATCATATAAGATGGGTCCAATTCTAAGATAACATTGAATCAATGTTAGTATGAATTTATTAAATTATCAATTTTAACCAATTTTCAAAACATTAATTATTTGGTCTATATTTAAAATAAACTCAAACCTATAATTATAGATTCAGTGAAAATATATATATATTATATATTATCTTTAAAATAATTAAGAATGAAATAGTTTTTTCCCATTACAAAATCCACATGAATTTGGAGTTACATACATCCTTGTATTTATTTGAAATTTCTCTAATAATACACCACTTTTCATATTCAATAAAAAATCAGTAGAATTTTTAATAAAATAATCTAGTAAAAATTATACTTGACTGTATTCTTTACAACCAAGGGAAATAGTATCCTGAAAAGTGATGACCTTAAATTGTTGGTATGAGTAAAGACAAAACATAATAGTTAATAATAATAAGTGACAACTATATTAGAATAAGGTTATACAATCACCAAATTAACATTGATATATCATTCCCATCATTTCAAACATTATAATAATGATTCATGGATTAATGATTTGATATTTCACAATACATGAATCATAATATAATCAAGGATAATGATCAATTATAATATAACATTGACATAAAAAAATATTATTAGAGTATGGAATAATGTTCTGAATAATACAGATAGTTGAAATCACATTTCATGGATATATATACCTATAATTATAAAATGAAAAAATCACAAATTTATATATTAATATTTATTAAATTTACAAAATAGAAACCCAATTTCTTAAATTGTTTAGTCCCATTAGAGACAATGTATCTGATCTTCTTATTTAGTGAATGATCTTTAATATATACCGAAATGATATTTGGACACAAAAAAATTTCATTAAAAACCCTAATTAAATACATTCATCATATCTTGTGGAAAGGGAAAAATAAGAAATTATATGCATAAATGATTAATATGGGTAAACATATGAGATATTAACATATAATGAGAATAAGTGTAGGAGAACCTGAGAACTATATTTGTAATCCGTACCCTGCATAACATAGATCATAAATTGGATTCATGGATAAATCATGGCATGTTATATGTCATGAATAATATTTTAATCAAATAACATGATATATTATAAAATAATAATCGAACAAGACATAGATTTGCGGCCTAAAAATAATAATTTAAAATCATTTCCATACTAGTCAAAGAAAATTTCTATATATATAATAATTAATTGAATTCACTCCCTAAACCATAATAGTAGTCACAATATACTCCAAATACTTTCATAGTTGAAAATACCCTTAAATAACTAGGTTCACAACACAATTCATTATTATTTATCTCATGATATCATTACTCAATACATTAGATGAAGATATGTATCTGATGCATCATTGGTTATAACATAATTTTTGTCCTTTATTATAATTTAATAACCATCACATAATTAAGACCTTGCATAAGTGATCTACAAGATCATAAAGAATTTATCATATAACCACACAGAAATAAATGGATTCAAAAATCCTGAATCATATCAGCACCCTTTAAAAGAAATCAGATTCATAAATCATTTCATCACAAAATATCCTGTATAAAAGAAATGGCTTTAAAAAATAACTCTTCATTATAAAAACCCACTCTTAATAAATATTTACAAGGATATACTTTTATAATATCCGCATTATATAATAGGTAACATAATAGTATTTCAACTTATATTAAAATTGATTTTAAATAAATACACGGAGATTTTTTTTGAAAAAAAATTAATTTCCATATAGAAAAAACATTAAAGAAATTCATATATTATAATGGAAATCCTTTTATTTGAATTTAATATTTGAATCTTGTAATTTAATATTTAAAAATAATTTAATGAGTTTCTCCAACGCAATATCATTTCAACTTTGAAAGAGAATTTTTATTGAATAAAATTTTTTTAAAAGCATTTTTTTGAAATTGACATTTTTTATCCTAAAAACTAATCTGTGAAACTATGAGTGGCCATGGAATTGTATAATACATTTCATACTATATAATAAAAAAATTATTCCTTTCAAATTATAAGTTTGCGGAAAAATGAATTTTATGGAAAATGAAATAAATATTCCTTCTAAATTTCTATAAAAACAATTAAAACTTGGGTAAATATGATTTAATAAATCCTTAAATGAACAATAAAACATTGTTTAAAATATTTTTATAAAACATGGACATTGAAGAAATAAGTTCTTCATGGGAAGGAAAAAATAATGTAATTTTTCTTTACAAATAGTTTTTTTAATAATGAGAACAGAATGATATAAAAAAGATGGGAAATAATTTGTTTCATAAACTAATCACAAATTAATAAAACTCATGTGTTTCATGGGATATATATTATAATATTTCATCATTGAAAGAAAGATAATATAACCAATCTTGATAAATGATGAGGTTGCCTCAAAAAACCCTTTCCACTTTGGTAACATTGATTAATCATACCAATTAATGAATAAAATTATATTAGACTCAAAATATAATTATAATAAAAAAATATGTTATATCACATGTCAAATGGGACGTATACAATCCTAAAAAATGAATATATGCACATAACCCAACATATGTCTCAAATAAGGAATATTGAGACCAAAATCCCTCACAACCTTGGTAATCTTTTGAATCTTAAGACCCAATAAATCACAATATAAAATTAAAATGAAAATACCATTAGAAAAATGATATTAATTAAATAAAATTTAAAATGGGAAATATATTGACAATGTAAAATAAACATGGGGTGAATATTGCAAATGTCTCCCAGAAATTAAAGAGATATTAGAATCCCATAACATAACCCTCGACATTATCCATTCATGAATGAACATACAATATAAATAATTAAAAAGTATTATAAATTTAATAATGAACTATAAACATTTTTATCAAGTCATTTACTATTTATTTATGACTATTAATTTCCTATTTATTAAAAAATATTTATTATAATTACTTTGATAGTAATAACTACTTCATTTTTCATTTATGATTTCGTTTGGTATTTCCTTTAATTTTTCATTTATTAGGATCATATATTTTCTAGAATGTTATCCCTATTATAATATCGTATATATGAATTAAATATGAACATATATTAATCAAATAAATATAGGGATTGGAAAACAGATACACAATTCAAGGATATTGTAGGATGTACGAAAACATGAACACAGTTTCTATGTTTTATACTAATTTACTTAAAAGGAATTTATATAAAATATTACCATTTTAGTATAAATATTAGTTAATATATGTCTCATATATTTTTTATAGTTGTTTTATTTATTAAAATTTCCATAAATTCAATGAATAAGTAAAAAATTTGATTTTCTTCATGAGTTTTAGTCTCTCGTGAACATGAGTGGAATTACTATATCCCCCAAAGAATATAAAGTAATGTTGAATATGTAATATCAGATTTAAAGAAGTATAATTATATTATGTGTATATAATATTTTTATTTAATCAATATTTATCTCCTTCCAAGTGATATAGAAATGATAAAATATATCACATTGATTCATGATGTTGTCCTCGGTTGTACACATGAGGGTTGATATTATCATCCAATGGGTTGAAATTTAATAAGGTAGATATGGAATTCTATTAAAACATGTATAATAATAATACATATATCATATTTACAAATTATATCATTTATTATATTCATATATTATTGGTGGTGACTGAAAATGAATAACATCAGTCCATGAGGTGGTAGTCCACTGTACTCATGAATAATGATTTCATATCCCATTTGATGGATGTGGTGATGGTTTTAAGTAATTAACATAACATAAAAAATAAATATTTTATTATATATTATGATTATTATATATTAAATCTTTTAATATGAGTTTATGTATTTTTTATAGATGAAATAAAAAAATGTTCAATTATATACCATTCATCTTCTATGGACAAATTATTTTGGTTTTTAACAAAATAATATTTAGGTTGGATTTATAAAAAAATAAGACTGATAATATGATAGATATATTTTAAGGAATTTATTTTTTATTTTATTTTCCATAAATGGGTTTTTTAATTATGGTGAGGATAAAATATTTGGTTTCCTTTTATAAATGAGGTTACTGGAACACTTTAAATTTTAGAAATGAAATAGGTTTGGACACATTATTCACATTCCAAACAGATAAAAAATAAGTATTATAGATCCTTTAAGGTGTTAAGGTATATATATGTCGATATAAAGGATGTTCAATATGTTTTTGTTTCATTTTTCCCATTATTATGTTTGATTGACCACATAATATCCAATTATCACCATTACCATGATAATAAATTTTTACTACTTTTACTATTCATAATGGTAAAATATTAAGATGAAATTATTTTAAAATATAAATTAATCTTACTCAAAATATGAAATCTAATTTTCAAAATTCCATTCAAAAAATTGAAAATTATAAATAAAAATTAATCCCCCAAACGCTAAGAAACATTAACTTTCAAATGGACAAAATATAAAAATATAAAAAACAAATATATCAAATGTAATTTTGAAATAGAAAAAAAATTATTATATAGGATTAACATAAATACAATTAATCTGATTATACTTTTAAATCTATCCATGTTTTTTATGTTTTTAAAATATTTAAAAGAGATGGAATTCCTTAAAATGAACAAGTATCATTCACTATTCATCAAAAAATTTATCATCTCAGAAAATTAATAAATATTAAAACAAAGATAAATTTGATAATAATATTTAAAAAAATATTTACATTTTTTAATATAAAATCGATAATAATTTAAAATATTTACTTTTAATAATAATTGTGCAAGATGCAATAAAAGTTCTTTAAAAATATTAATTTTTAAAAATAAAATGATTTTTATTTTTATTTAATGTCTAGTAATGACATAAGATAACCGTTTAATATTTTGATGAATATAATATATATAAATTTAATTAAAAATATTCACCAATTTTTTTATTTGATTAATGTTTGCCAGACATGTTTGTGCCAACGAAAATGATTTATAAATAAAAAACATTTCTAATATTATAAAATGGTTATTTTATAAATATAAAATAAATTATTCACCAAATAATTAAATTTCTATTCATATTTAAAAAATATATATTTTTACAAAAAATTTAATCGTTTTCATATCATTAATTCCAATTAAATTTGAGAAATATATTATTAAATAAAAATATTTTAATATAATATTTTATTTCATTAAAACATGGTGATGTGTGTATAAAAACCTATGGAATTATTTATATCTATTATATATATATATATATATATATTTCATAAAATATCGGGTTTTCATAATTTAACCCCCTTAATTTGAATATCACACAGAATATCTTTTAGTCATAAATAAAAAAACAAGGATACTTCCACATCATTTCATTCTAAGTTTCCCCCACATCTTCTTCAAGCTAATAGTTTCACTATAAAACTTTTTGTTAGTGGGTTGCCTAATTTAAATAAAATTTGTATATATGATGCAGAATCTCAAACAATTGTTCTTGTTATAAAATATTATTCTCTCTGTGTCTGAGCTCTATGTTTTATACATATGATGTATTAGGAATATACTTCTTCCATAATGACATTGGCAACACATCATGGACCTAAGAGAGTTTTATTAGATTAACCAATTGATAATACAATATTATGATTTTATCTTGGATTAAAAAGGTAATAATATATATAGGTATTACATTTACATGATATCTTAAATGTAATTTCATAACTTGTTTACTCTTTGATCGACTTCCACAGAATCTCTTAACCTAAAGAATGAATATTTAGGGAAAAAAGTTTAGGCTTGAAGAACAAGAATCATCCTAATATCCATAAATCATTCTTTTAGCCTCTAGATATTTAATAAATTCAACAATAATAGAAAAATGTTCCCCATAACATGTATAGTTCAACTTAGTAAATTTATTAAATAGTTAACATTATAACTCCTACAAAATACATCTGACTAAAATTGAATTTTTTATACTATAATGATTTGATTCCATATCCATCCATGATAAAATTGATATTATATATAATCACCCATAATGTTACATAAAAAAATACATATAGATTAATCAATTCCAATACTCAAAATAATTCTCTATATGATTCTAGAAGATAATGCAATCTTTATTTTTTAATCGAGATATTATCTAATCCAAAAACATTTCTCGTGAAAATTCAGTTTCGTCCACTCAGTAATATATTATAATAATTTTATTTTTAATATAAAAATTTATTTCATTAATTTATAATTTTTTTTGGAGATGTATAATAACATAAAATATAATAAATTGATGATGAATATTATTTTCATAAATATCATTCATAGAAAAACAAAACATTAATTTCCCAACTATGGAGGGCCTTGATTAATATTATGAAAATTATTTGTGGTTATTTAATACGATATTAATCTATCTTTTATATTCATATGTCATTGATTTTTATTATTATCCTTCATCCCTATATTAGGTAAATGATTTTCATAATGGAAGAACTCATTTCACTTTAAAAATATGAGTGTTTCTGGTGATTTTTTTTTCTCTCTCTCTCTTCATTTAATTTAATAAAATATTCACATGACATTATCATATTTTTTTAATATATTGGATTCCTAAACTTTTCACACCATCTAATTTCTTTCAAGAAATCACCTGTGTTATTCTTCCCATATTTAACACATGTAATTTACTAAAATATCTTTACGCCAAGTGATTTATTCTAGTTCTCATGCCCCACAATCATTATTTTTTACCAAATCAATGGATATTTTGTGAATATACAACATCGATGTATACCTAAAATAAAAATACACCAAATTTTTCATAGATAATATAGGATATTATATACATGGCCTTTTGATGACATGGTTTTAGGCCACCAAAGAATCGATCAATTTTTATTTTAGACATGATGATTAAACTATATGTGTACCATGAAATCCTTGTTAAATTTATTTCATTGGAACCAATGTATTCATCTTCATTATAATTTGTATCAGGATATTAATTATCTAAGCTTTTACATAGGATTTCTGGGAAGTATTTCGTGAAAAATATCCACTTAAACAATTCCCAATCCATATATTCATTTTCTTATTGTTCCATGCTTTTATTAATTAAATTCCACAACCTATATTTAATTTCATCAAAATTATAAATAAAAAACATATTTCTTTCATAATCTAAAAACTAAAGAGTATAAAATATCTTCTTACTGGTATTGATCCATCGATCAATAACTAGTGGATAAAAGGAACCATTAAAATATAATGGATGATACATCATAGATAACTAAAAATAACCATGTTCCACCCTTTTCATATTTAGTGGTTCTACATGATTTGTTGAATGAAAAATATATGTGAGCATAGAAAAATTATTTTTTAATTTACCTCCAATAACATTTGGGTTCTCAAGAGGACAATTATTTCATTTTTTGTCATAGTGAACATTAAAATGTTCCTTCAAGTTCCAATAATTGAATAAAACCACAATACATAGTGTTAGAAACACTACTAATATTAAATAACCAAAAAATCATAAATAATAATTTATATTATGTATAATTAATGAAAAATTCAACATAATATATGGGACAAGAGGAAAAACCTAATTAATTATTGTTAATTAATTAAATCATTTATTATCATTGATAACGTGTTTGGGAATTTCCAATGTATACCCCAATGAGTTTCACACAATGCGTGTAGAAAGGAATGTTTCCACGCCTCAGTTGATAATTTATTCTAGCACAATAAACCATTTTAATAGTTATTACTCTATGATACTTTGTGTCAGAGGAACATCCTTATGTAGTATTCAGATAAGGATGTAATTTCATGGAAACTATTCTGTCTCTTATTTACAAAAAATATAGGTCATTTTCCAATACATTTATCAATAGATTTAATTATAATTATCAATATTACAAATTTTCTCTCATTATAGTTTCTAATTTTTAACTAAAACATTCACTAATTACCAAATGTAGAGACGAAAATATCTTCTACATAGTTAACATGTCTTAATAGAAACATATTCCTTACATTTTAGAAATACATGTTCATCAACCATAATGGTTTAGTGCAATTTTATAATATGTATAAAATAAACTTATTTATTGAATTATCTACAATATCTCTCATAAATATCTTCCCATATATTACATGTCATAAATGTACCATGCATATATATTTTAATTAGTTTCTAGGGAAGATAACCATTCGAATGAGTGATCTTATATGATTAATATGGGTAAAAATGGATACATTAATATATCATGAGTATTAGGGTATGCTAATATGAAAATGGCATTAGATGACTAGAAACTTTTTCATTTTTAAGAACAACCCCTAGAATAAATCATGGATGCTCATAAGTCGTAAATCATAATGGAATAATATATCATGATCCATGAGAACATACATTTTCATATCAAATATATTTGGTTTCATTCACATTATTTGGAAAGTCAATTCCTTAGTAGTCAATGATCATTTCCAAAACAATCATAGTGGAATGTGTCCATTACCAAAATCATGATAATATTCATGGTTCAACACCATGTCTATCCTATTGCATAAAATACCTTACTTAATTTAGTTCACACTCCATTAAAAACATGTTTCTATCATGAGATACCAATAACTACCCAATGAATTAGAGGGAGATATTTTTCCCCCAATTGATGGGTATAATGTTACTACCACCACTATTTAAAACATAAAAACTATTATATAATGCAATCCATATATAATTGATTATAATATCATAATGGGTTAATCAAATTATATCCCATAAATAGAAATTGGCCACATAAATCAATCATTATACTAGAGCCCATGAAAATAAATTGGATTCATAAAACATTTCTTCATATCATACCCCATAGAAAATAAATGGGTCTCATTAAATTAACTTCTTCTTAATCATAAACCATACAATGAAAGTGTAAAAATAGTATCCTTGAAACATGTCCCTAATAAACTATATTTAACATAAAATGATGTCATATAAAACAGAAAATGATTTTTAAATAATACTTTCATCTTATTTGAAGAAAATAATATTTAAACATTTTTTTAAAATATAAATTTATAAATAATTTTGTACATACTTTTTAATGACAATATGAGTTGAACATTACAATATAATATTATAAAAAAACAAAAATCATTTATTGAGGAAAATATAATGTCCACCTTGAGGAAAATTATAATAAACATATTTACAAAATCCATTTCTTAAAACATTAAATTGGAATCATATTAAGTAATATTATAAATAAAGTCTTCAAGATGGTGAAAATTGTATTCATGTAAGAAACATTAAAATGATGAATCCTTTCACATTTTTTTGTAAAATCCAAATAGGCCTTGCTTTGAAAACATTATTGTGGTTAAATTTTTTAAAACAATAAACAAATTCATGAAATTGTAAAAATTACATTAAACAGACCCATAGGAACATAAAAACACTTTTTTAAAACAGTTATAAAAACTAGATTTAGAAGTAAAAATCAGATTTTTTTAACATATAAAAACAGTTGCGTTTCATTTAATATTTTTTAGAAAAATGAGAACATCATGATAAAAAATAATTGTAAAACAATTATTTTACTAAATTAACTATATAATTATAATATAATTTTGTATCATTAATTATATATCATAATATTTCATCATTGGAAGCATAAAAATAAACCATCCTAATAAATGATGAGATTGTATCATAAAACCATTACCACTTTGGTATAATTGAATCACAATCCATGTGAATGAATAACATTGAAGGGAAAATAAAATATCACGCTAAAAAATAATTTCAAGATATTACATGTCATAGGGGATCTATATTCTCTTCATAAATAAAGATTAGTATATAATATCTCATTTATCCAAAGAAGGAAAATTAAGTCAATATCACTTTCCAATTGTAAAATATTATAAATCATATAACCCAAAAATGAATAAAACCAAATTAAAATTTAAATTACATGACATTTATGATATTCATGAAATAACATGTAAATGGTGGAATATATAATCCATTAAAATATGTCCGTAATATGGAATATGTCAACCATAAATAAATGTGGGAATAAAAACCTGGTACCTTAAGTTTGAACATCCTTTGTAAAGGATTTAAATTTATATATAATAACTATATTTTTATTATAAATATTTTACAGTAAAATAATAATATTTATCATACTATATAAAATTAAAATCCAGTTTTTTGTACCCTTTTATTTATAATTCCTATTTAGAATTATGGGTTGGGGAACTACTACTTTTTTGTGTTTATATTTTGGTTTTGTATTTTAATTTATTTTATGTTGATCATAGTTATATCTCATATATAATTCTAAAGATTTTATAAATATCATATATGTTCACCATATAAATATTTATTCTAATACTATAAATATTGAGATAGAAAATGAAATACAACATTCATGGATTTTCTATGCCACACATATCAGTGAATGTAGTTACCATTTTAATATTAAATTCAATAGAAAAAAGGAAAATAATATACTAAAATCCCATAATAATTTTTGGTCAAATAAATCAAATTTACTTTTTAAATTTACTAATATATCCTTCTAAGAAATGTTTTAGTGAATAACGAATCGTATCACTTCATTAGACGGTTGTCCCTTGTACACACAAACAATATTAACATATCCCACAAGGAATAATGTAAGAAAGAATATGGTATATCATAATTATAAATTTATAATAATCATACAAATATTATATGTATCTATTTAATATGTACTTATTACTATCGGCCTAAAAAACTGAGAAACAATTCATATTGGTTTGAGAGATGATAGTTCGTCGTACACATAAGGGATATTGTTCTTTTAGAAAAAAATTAGAAATAAAAATATATGTGTGGTATTATAATTGGAGAGGTATGATAATATCATAAATAAAATTATCAAACATTAAATTCATAATAATAAAAATCTATGATTGGTGGTGGTGGAAAAGAATAAGATCATATCATGAGGCTGTATATCATTACACAAACAAATAATGATTTTGTTATCCACTTGAATGAAGCAGAGATGGTTGGAGGTCATTAAATTGACAAAAGAATATAATTTTATATATTATTCATATATTATTATATCCCAATTTTTAATATTAATTTAATCATGTTTCATAAGAAATAAAATAAAACTATTGGTTAGGAATTCAATGTCTTCTTTTCATTCCATTATTTGCATTGAAACAAATGTCATCATAGAATGGATTTCATACCACAATATACATTCTTGGATAATATTAGATAATTAATTATTTTATATGGTCATGGATTTTTCAAAATAATTTTTTTGTAAGTGTGTAGAATAAAATAGAAGGGGTGATGTATTATAAATGAGTTGAGTGGCACACATGTAATTTTCAAAAACAACAATTTTTGGAAAATAAATTCCCATTCCAAAAGGATCAAAATTTGTCATTTATAAAACCATATATATGATAATGTATAAATATTTACTGAAAATGGATGATGAAGAAATTTCATGATCATTTAATCCTTATCATTATATTTTCATCCCCAGTACAAATAATTTCACCATAACTACATTGTATAAATTTCACTACTTCAAAGATTAATAATTATAATAAATTAATTTTATCATTATCAAATATATAAATTACATTGAATCCAAATATTTAATCCATTTTTCATTGTTTATTCATATATATTGAAATTTTTTATATTAAATTAAACCCACACACATGATGAATAAATAGTGTTCCAAATAAAAAATCTAAAAAACATTAAAAATTTGTTATATCAACATTAATTATTAAATAATTTATAATTAGTAATACTGGATATATATATATATATATCAACTAAACTTAATTTTAAAAAAATATTAAAACAATTTTTATGTTTTAATAATCATTAACTGAAAATACTATTCTTAATAAAAACAAACATTTTTATTATTCATAAAAATATTGTTCAACACAAAATTTTATCAAATAGTCACCCTAAAATATTATCCAATAATTAAAAAATAATAATTTCATTTTTTCAAATAAATATTTTCTTTGTTTAAAAAATTATTATTAAAAAATAATGCTTCCAAATGCGATAAAATTACTTTTAAAAAAACAAAATTTTTAATTGTAAAATTGGACTCATTATTATCTAATGACTAAAAACACTTAAAATGAATATTAAATATTTTATTGATTAAATAATAAATATATTTAATTATGAAAATTAACTTATAATTTTTTATTTAATTTATTGATTTAATCCATTTTTATGTATATAAAGGATGTTTTTATAAAAAAATCTTTTATTTTCAAATTGTTCTTATTTTAATTTATAATAAATGTTTCACCATATAATTGATATTATATAAATTTTTAAACAATTTATTTTCATATATTTTTTAAAAATATTCATACCCTCCATTCCAATATCTTTGATATAATGATAATATTAAATAATAATATCTTAATAGTATGTCTTATTTCATTAAAGAACATTGTTGTGTGTACCAAAAGTTATCGAATGAATTATATCAATTCTAAAAAAAATTAAAAAAAAAATTTTGTTTTCAAATTTTTTTACCCATATATTCAACACATTTTGTGCTTGGTCTAACAATTTGTGTGCCAAATTAGGGATTTGGATATGCTCGGATGTATGCTCTTTTAGGCTAGGTATAACCTCTCATATATTATCTGATATCATATACATAAAAAAAATTTCCCAATAGATTATAGTGATTTAATAGACCCACCATTCATATAATCAAAAATCAATTCATATATATGCAATTAGAACATGAATTTTTTTTTTGAGTTCATTATAGATTATAATTTGTATGATAAAATAGGCTTCATTAATATTTCATCATCATAATCAATAATAATCCCCAAAATAAGGATGGTATCATTAGATCGTATCCCCAATGAAGAATAAGTAATATTACAGGATGTTCTCATAGATAAAAATAAATTTAAAAGATTGGTAGAAATTTATTGCAGTAAAATGAAATTTTCATATTTACATACACTACATAAAATATAACCGTTTACCAAATATTAGAAAAATAATTTTTATTGAAAATTACCATTAAAACATTTAAATTATCATTAATATAAGATAGTTTTAATGACACTTGGAAGATATGTCCATGTAGTAAATTTTAAAACAAATATTTTATTCACACACCACAAAATAATAAACTCATTTTAAGATCACAATGTCAATTAATTTAAAATATATTTAACAAAAAACAATTTTTTGTAAAATTTATTGTAATCAATTTTTATTGAATATTAAAAAAACAAGACATGTTTTTAATGAAAATGTTGACATTGATGAAAAACATTATGGATCAAATAGAAGAATAATATTTATTTTTCTTAAAAACATTCATTAATAATTTTTAGTTCATATAGAGAGGTAAATGAATGGAAATTTTTAAATTTCCAGAATAAATTAGAGGATAATTAAGAAAATATTTTTTTGGAGATATATCATATACTTTATTATTATAGATTTAAGCATAAAAATATGAGATAAAAGTGAGATTGTCACATGTAAATATTACCCCATTAGTAAGTTTCCAATAATCTCCAAATATTATTGAGATAAAATAATATCAAACAATAAATACCATCCTTAAATATATATTCATGAAATATATAATAAATGGGCTAACATGTACATCCCATTATATAAATAGTTGGTGAATTGGGAATATGTCTCGAAGAAATATTAGTGTGATAATAAACATTTACCTTAAGTCTTACTTGATTCAAAATAAAGATACCATCTTGTATAAAAAATTTATATATTATATAAATATACAAAATATAAATATACATATTAATAATAACACATATAATCCAATTATAATATTTTAACACAATTTTATCAATAACTCATTATAAATATCATCATTTCCTGGTGTCAACTATTTAATTTATCATTTATGTTTCATTTAGGACATTTGGGTACAAGAATTTTTATCATAGTTTTATCATTTATTTAAAAATATAAATGTTTGTAATTTCATATTTATTCATTATTAATTTTTTAATTTCATTCCATATAAACAGGTAATTGAAATATTAAATACAATGTTCATGGAGATGTTAGTCTCTTCATTCACCTAAATGTTTCTATCATTATAAACTTCAAATATTTTACAAATGTAAAATATTATATAATGATACATAATAATAACTAAATAATTTATTCCATATATTTTTTTTAAATTTTGTAATTATTTAATACCATTTGAGGCAGTGATAGAAAAAGGATCTCTTCACTACATGGAAACATTGGTCTGTACGTATGCTCAAGTGATACTTCCATTTTACATTAGATACAATAAAAACTCATGTTATATATTATAATTATTAAAAAATAATTATATTATCATTATCATTTTTAAACTTTATATCCATATTAACAACATTCCATGAATTATCATGATGAAAAATTCAATACAATGCTATGCAAAGGCGGTAATATACCAAAAACACATAAACGGATAATTTAATTAACTTTATATAGGAAAAGAGATGAATAAATGTATTTTCATCTATATAATAACATATTAATATATTTAATATATTATTTTTATCTTCTATTTGTAGTTAAGAAAAAATTGAAGGTGGAAGAATAATAATTAAGATGATAGAACTCGATTGAGAGTATAATTCTTCTTTGAGAATCCTCTTTTGAATATCCCTATAATGAAATATAGGGTGATTTTTAAGAGTATTAAACCCTCTAGAATGTATATATAAATAAATATAAGATATTTTTTCTAGTTTCTATCTTGTTATGTGGATCAAGAGGTGTGATGAAGAGTGGAGAGGTGGTATCATTTGGTATGTGACGAAAGGAAACACTTTTAATATTTATAAATGTTAAAATATAGTATATATCATAATAAAATCTATATATTATTATTTTCATATTATATATATATAAAAATCACAATAAAGAAAATATGGATAGGATAAATTATAATTTTTTATTTTTAATTACCAGGATTTTTTTATCCACATCAATAAACCTTTTGATTATTATCTATGGTTCGAAATTCATCAATTGTTAATGGTTATAAAATTTACTAATAATTGGTAATGAAACTAAAAAGTGATCCAAATATGAAATTTTAAACCATTAAACAATCATTTTTTCCTCTTAAAATATTTTTTTAAATTTCTAATTAGTATTATTTAATAATATTTACCATAAAATATAATTTAATTTATTTTTGGGACTATTAAAAAATTATAAATTAATAGAAATATAATAAAAATGTATTTAATATATTAAAAATTAATAAAACATTATTAATTATTATTTACTATAACATTTTACAGAAATGTTAATTCATTAAAAAATAATAACTTTACAATTTTTAAATACATTTACCTCATTTTATATACTACTCTCACATGCACTGTGTTTGTGTGGTGTAAGAGTTAAAGGAAAATATCCCATTAATAAAAATAAATATTAAATAGAAATCCAAAATATAAAACATTAATGTAAGAAATATATATTTTATATAAATGAATAACATTATATTTTCATCATGAAAACAAATGAGATAAATTTAATGGAAGAGAGTGACATTTTATTATTTATCAATTATATAAAATAATATAATTCTTATGATCAAATGATCAGGGAATTAAATTTATAATGTTATGTTTTTTATATTTTTAGTTTAGAAATAATATATCATAACAAAATTATTACAATTTTTATAGATTTTTATAGGCCTCATCACATTGTTTTACCAATTTTTACCCATTTACCCAAAAAATGGTGACACCATTTTTATAAAGAAACTATTCAAAAAGAGAAAGAATAAATGAGATATATTTACCAATTATGAAAATATTGATTCCAACAATTGAATCTAATCTTTCTTAATTAAAATCCATTTTTTTAAATACTTATTAATGTTCATGTCTAAAACACAATGAAGTGTAATTTTCTGAAAAAGGTGATTTAATTCATAAAAAGGGGCTTACACCAAAATCAAGAATGATTATAATTATTTCACAATTTATTAGACTATTTATTATTAAATGATAATTATAATACATTATTATGAAATAAAAAATTAACTAGAATTTTAAATTACATGATTTATAAAATTATATAATTATTTTGTAAAAAATTCATCAATTTTAAACTATTGACTCAAAAGACTTATTTTTTGAAAAATAAAAAAAGTCAGCCTTATAAAATCATGAAATTATTATTTAAAAAAATTAGTTTAACAAAATAAATTCTAAAAATGTGGTATAAATTAGTAATTATATTCAAGTGAAGAAATATAATAATTTTTTTAATGAAAATTTACTATTGAAACATAAAAGCTCTTTTTTAAAATTGAATGTCTATTACTATGATTAATAATGACATATAAATTAACATATACATTTATATTGTAAGTTTTACATATGGTTACTCTTACTCATACCCTATAATTCAAATAAAATAATTTAATATATCTTTTTTTTATGTTCGGTGTATCATGTTAAAAAACCACCCATATAAATCAAATCTACTAAAGTGAATATTTATTAAAAATCATAGGGCGATACACTCATATTTTTTTTTAATATAAAATTATATTAGTAATAAAAAATAAGAGAACATCATGTTTTACTATTATGGTTCACCACAAAAATGATGACAACATTCCCGATGTGGGGTGGATTTTATCTTGTGTACACAAAAAAATAAATTTGTTATCATACCAATCCATAGAAATATTATAGACATGAACCCTATAATCATGTAATTGAACATGTATAATAATTTAAGTATTTTGTAATCATTTATTCAAGAGAAAGAATATTGAAATACTTGATGAAAGGTCAACTATGTTGTCTTAAGACCCCCTAGAATATATGAACTATATTTTTTTACTGTAGAAATCAATGGAAGTATACATGTTTCATTAGACTTATATAGCATGTGAAATTTTTCAATGTGACTCATCTACTCATCCTAATGTTTTGATGTATAGAATCATTAATCTTTCACTTTTTGTATATTTTTAATGCATAAAATTAACCTTTTCATGTTGCATGGGTACCCCAAATATCATCGGCATAGAAATAATTAGTTCGTGTAAATGGAAAGTCTTCCCTCTCCATGTTCTACATTAGTACTTCAAAATAATTTCATCTAAAAACTCTTCTTTCCTTGATTAACAAGATATATAATATTTTTTTATCATTTCTTACCTACGTCCATCTATCTCTATTAAATTTGTATTTTTTTATGTTTTTATAGATGAACCAAACATCTTGTATATTATCAATAGAACATATATTCATTTTATATCATGAATAACTTCTTTCACAATATAGAAATTTTGAATCTCCTCGAATCTCTAACATCATTTCTCATTCTTCATTAGACTTATGGAAGACATTGTCATATAATACTAATCTATTTTCATTGTTTCTATTACTCATCAACTTAAATTTTCATTAAATAAATTGTTTCTTTTTATCCTAAAAAAAATGGGAAAAATTTTCCATAATTATTCCAAATAAAATATTTACTTAAATACAAACTTTTATAAGCACAAATCATCTTTTGGTGAAATAACCTACATATATATCATGTTTATTTCATATTCATGAATCATTTTTCAAAACAATTATTAATGATATCGTTAATAATGACATGTAGCTTATCACCTTCATATTCTAATATCATATGTTTTTAAAACACATACAAATTGAATACACATAGTTAAATAAATATGATACTATTATAAAAAAATAGCATATACTCCCCTTATAATTCATATTACCTGAAATAAATATTCATTTATTTAAATACAAGCACTCATCAAATATGTATAATTATTTTTAAATTAATACGATCATCAAATTTTTACACTCAATAAACCTATATTTGGTTCACATCATATGAAATAATTTAAATCAGCCATTATTATTGATCTAATAAATATTTTTATTCATTTATATTAGTTTCTCATAATTTAGTAATGCACTATATGATGTTGAACACATTCAGTATATAATGTAATTAGAATAATGATTCATTTTTATGATGAAAAAATTTATAGAAACATATGATTATTTCAAATTTATTCAGAATGTAGATATTCAAGAAACTAACAATCACTATGGTAATCCTTATGGTGTGAAATCCTATAACATGAAATATATTTAATTTATACTATAATGTTTAACTCTTAATTATTGTATTGTTTAATATAATACAATAAAATACTATTAACTAGGAAATTATTGACCTTGACATAGAATTTACAATCTCAAAGGCACCCTTATAGAGATTTATGGAAATGGGGAATGACAATGACACATGCCAATTCCTGTTGATGTTACCATTAATTGAATCCTCTATTACATATTTGACTTAAAATAGTTGAAGTATGACCATTATGTTGGATGAACTATATACATATGACCATTGTGTAGGATTTTGTATATTCAAAGTCACCTTGATACATGTTTGAAACTCCATGAATAGTATGATTTATATATAAACAAAACATTTCTTAGACAAAATAACATATAAAGTAACTATATGATGAGTCTAGATTCCCCTTAAATAGATCACTTCACCTTTGTATTTACTTTATGTAGCCTCTATAATTTTGGATTTCATATACATAACTTCTCATTTTCATTAAATAAACTCCAACCACATAAGTATATTTTGAACTTACACAAATCAATATGATACCTTATATGAATATTAATATCATCATAAAACTTGTAAAAATTATAATGTTATTAAATTAATCATTAACTTAATACCATGGTATACATTGTTTTTCCAATAATCATATATGAAATGGATATTCATATGATTTACCAATCAATATCTTTAATATTTCTGGGAACATCTAATAAACTTCCATGATATCCAAATTCTCATCTTATTTACCCACAATACAAGTTTAGTCTTTAATTTAAACATTTTATGGATACTAACATCATAAAATATATGTTTGTGTACGTTTAACTATTTTCAATAACCTCATCTTGTATATAACTTCATATATTGAAAAAAGAATGAAAAATATAATGTGTGTTCATAATTTTTACCTTTTCCATTTTTTTAACTGAAAATAATTTTTTATTTCGCCCACCCAATTATTGAGAATAATTAAAAGGTACTTGAGACTAGATGGTAACAATTGTTTCTTTATTAATATATTATCAACCATACACTATAAATCTACATGGTCAATTATTAATGTTGAAGAAATATATATTCAATTATACATAATTGATATATATAATAAAGGGACTATAATAAAAAAAATAATTACCATGACTCACTTAGGAAATATTAATTTGTTCTACAGTTGAAACCAAGATACATCACTTTATTACTTTTTAATCACTAGAATACCAACATGAGTTCCCACAACCACAATCACACACAAGTTAAAAACCATCATTCAACAGAACATATAATTCTATGAAATCAATGGTGAAACCTATAATATCCTCAAAGAAATATTCTATGAATGTCATTGATGTAATGAATTTCTCTTACGTAATATTAGTACCAATTCATTATAAAAACTAATAAGATAACATGAATTCATTCATTCTCTATTACATTTTATGTAGAAGCATTAATGAATTTCAGAATCACATGTTATATTATAGTTATGATAGCTTCTCAAAATATAAAATTCGTCATGTGTTGATATATATATCAATATTATCAAGGAACACATATTATTTAGATGAACATTAGATAATCAAATGATAAATTTTTCAATGTTATTTAATTTTTTAAATCTAAAAATAGTTCTTCCATAATACTATAATTAATTATTTCTCTATTTGATAACTAAAATCACATAATATTCCTATTATTTATTGTTCAAAAATAAAAAAAAATGAATATGGGAAAAATGTGGAGCCTCTGTATCATCTTGATTAGAGGAAAAACTATATTAATTTTGTCATTATAATGAAACCATTCCCTCTTCATCACAATATCATGATTAACACTTAATTCCTAGATTCTAAATCTCTTATCATCTGTGGGAAGAATTTATAATTTTTTTATCTCCTTATGTTATATATTCCTTTTAATATGATACAACAAGGCACATACATTACTGGATGTACCTTTATAGATCCTCATAATTTGTCATTATGTTTCTATGATTTTGACATATTTATTTAAATTGTGACTATCCACCCAAACAATCCTACAATACACCTAGATAGATAATAGTTTTTCTCTATTTTAAAATTTCCCATGATATTTCAATATTTATTCATTTGGATCCTCTTATATCTCTTTGTATATTTTCTTATCTAAGGATTCCAATACTGTTTCACAATTCAAATATGTAGGATAGATCTCCCAAAACGCATTAGAAAAATGTTCAGACTTTTAAGTTTATACACATTGTTTCTTAAAATTTTATATAACTGAATAACAATATTTAATGTAATCTTGAACTATTTAATCATTCCTCTCTCAATTTTATTATTTACAATTACACTATTGGATTGATTGAAAAATCACAATATGCATACTCTTTGGACACAAACTAATGAAAATGATATTTTTATTCGTAGAAAATTTTACCTAGACTTATTTTACCTCTTTTGATCTAGATTATACATGTTTTTATCAATTATGTATAACTCACCAACATTATTCATAAACATCAGGTCAAGGATTTCTTCAAAATATTTCTCACTATTCATTTAAAATGTATGATTATCTCAATTATTCATATTTTGTGTTATTATCATCTATTTATTTTTTCTTGATTGAATTATTTATAATTACATGCATATTTACTATGGCTATTATAATTGAAAATATCAAAAAATAGGAAATTTTTTCTATTCAGCTTGAGGTGTAGAGATCATTAACTTTTCATTTAGAGTTTCCCAGTACCGCAACCCAACTCCCCCATTATATAGACTCTTGATTTCATATATAGATAAAAACAGTATTCCATTATTTTAATTATATATTATTTAGTCTTTTACAAAAAAACAAATAAGAAATAAATTATGATTCCTTTTTTTAACTACACACTATCAATATTTTTACAGTAAAGTAAATTTATTTTTTTAAGAATTTATATCAAATTATTTTGATTTATTAATGAATCCATCTCTCTGAAAAAGTATTATATCGATACATTATTTTATGGTATGCTTTTGATCGCATATAATAATCCATATTTGTATAGATTTAATGTCTAATGTTATAATGTGTCAACAAATAGTACTATCTTATTTAATTTTATTTGGTGAATAGTAACATTACATCTATGGATACTTTATATTAATTTGTAAAAAATGATACCATGTTATTCCCACCATATATGGTATTTCATCAAAATTGGCATCCATTTTATTGTTCGTTTTATTAGCCCTATTATCATCTAACAATTAAGAAATATTTTTAATTAATCAAACATTAATTATTTTAAATTAAATCTCTATGAATTTAAAATGTTGGATTTTGGTCATATCTGCTATAGATTTTCTTCATTCCATTAACTATAAAATTCTCATGCACATGGTCTTTGTGAATTTTTTTCTATTCATAAGCAGATATTAATCCTAATTAATTATCCTTACCTTATTTTCTATATGGTAATTCTTCATAGTCGTTACATCCATAAAGGAATTGTTCTATTTTGTATCCCTTTGAAGGATTATTTTTCCTCATGTATTGAAGTGATCAATTGATTGTCATCATAGAATAATCATTCATTATTTTATTTCTTTCTGATATTTATTGCTAAATATTATTTGGATATCATAATGAATTATATTATGTTTTCAGTCAAATCATTATCTAGACATCAATTCCTACATTCTATATGGGTGGTCTCCTCTTTCATATTTCTAAAAATTATATAATATATGAAACTATTTATTTGGTCACATTTTCATGAATATTTTTTTCATTTAGAATCATATTCAACTTGTCAATACCTGGATGAATGAATACCCACACCAGTTCATTGATCATCGTGATGGAAAACAAGGAATGAATGATTACATACTTCTTGGATCTCTGAGGTTGATGTATTTCCCAACTACTCATTAATATATTGAACCACCCTGGCACTATATATTACTTATTTTTCTTTTTAAGAATATATCATTTAAAAATTTAATTTTCCATTCTCCATGAACAAGAGGGTTATATTATTATAACTTTCTTCACTAAGAGATAATTAAGTATATGTTGTATCAAAAATAGTATCATATTTATTTCCGTAAATTAATTAATATTCCACTTTTATTGATTGGATTTTACTAAACCAAATTTTATACCTTTTCATCTTGATCCCTACAATATTTAATGTAATTTCTTCAATTTTAACATTAGTAGGGTTTTAATCGTATAATTTACTTATCATATCCATAAATCACTTATTTTAATAAAATGTAAATGCATAAAAACATCTGATATGGGAATCTAATTATGTCATGACCTTTCCCTTACACCAATTTTTAGGATCTCATCAGGATGTCTCCATCATTAAAAGTTGGTTGAAATTTTTTTTGAACACACATATTCTAAATTCACTTTTATATTTTTATTAAATATTTACTTATTTTTTTAAAATAAATCTCCATATATCCCTCTTCTTTCTTATGTATGTAGAAATATATTAATAAATAATCAGAAGATAATACCCTAGTTTTTATGAGGAGTTTTAGATACATATTGCTGATAATTATCAATTTTTATTGTAGTTTTTATTTTATACACAAAGTAAATCAAATTTTCAATTATAAGAAGAATGATAATTATTTTGTCTTTGAACTCATTAATCAATGACATGACAGAGAAAAAAGTATATGAAGGATCATTTTCACTATATAAAAGATAATTAACATTCAATACCATGAATTAAAAAAACTTGTGTTAGAATGGATCCAATCCATATTGTGTGAATAATTTTATTCATATGCAATAATAATTAGTTTTTTCATGAAGAATCATCAAGGATGTATCATATGTGACTATAGTCCATATCTTTTCATTACTCAACATGTAGGATAGTTTACCAGAATCACTTAACATCCTAATTAAATTCTATTATTTAGTATAGAATAATCCCCATTTCAAGTAATTTTTGTTTTATGAGAATATTCAACTAGAAAATAATCATTATTTATAAATTATTAGGATTATCTTTTCTCTTTATTATGGTTTTTTAAATTACAATTGAACTGGGCCAATCTTCCACATTCCTTAAACAAGAAATATAACTACATGTTAATTAAAATGATAATGTTTAAATAGACATAAAAACATGTCTAAACACATAGTTGTTTCATGATAATGTAATTAATTATAGTATCACTTAAATATTTATATTTTATTATAATTATTAAACAACCATATTCCAACTTCTATCCATCCCATGAAAAACGAAATCACCACCTGTGTGTACGTACGACTTACCATCTCCAAACCATGGAGTAATCTATTTTTCACAATAAAATTACTTATATAAGTTTAAAAATATAAATAATAACTATATATGACTATTATAACATGATATTGACTCTTAATTATTATACAACATCCAATTCAATACCATTCAACAATTATTGGAATGATATTTGTTCCCATGTGTATGTACGGGAGACCATCTCCATGATGTGATTTGATTCTTTATACATTATCTTCATTAAAGAATGATTATATATATTTATAGAATGAATAAATATGGTTTATATTTTGTTAGTATCATTTTTAATTATATAACTATGATCTAAGAAGAATAAACTAAACATATTCGAAAAACCATGCATAAGAACATGATGTAGTTAATAACTAAATAACAAGTAACACTGAAATGTTAGAAAAAAATGAATGATAATATGAAACTACGTGATATCATAAAAACGACCATGACACTGGAATAATTCAATGACAATATTGAAATCATTATACAGGAGGCTCAGATACATATGAATGATATCAGACCAATGGTTAGGGATAATTTCCCAATCTCATTATTATCTGAGATTTTTTATATGTAAGTATTTATAGGGTTATATTTATCATCCAAATCCATGTTTCCAAACTATGAAATATTATTTATACTCATATAAAAAATTTTAAATTCAATTTTACCTTTTTTTTAACTTCTATTAAATGGCATGAAATGAATCTTTTTTCATCATTCGATATGAGTTAATTTTTTTACTTTTCCAAAAAAAGTATGAGGAGAATGTTTTTTTAACTTATACGGCATGATCAAATTCCTATGTTTTCATAACACATTATTTCCATGAAAGATCATCTATATTATTTCAAGATAATTTTCAAATAAATTATTTTCTCTTAAAATTGTGCGAGATTTTTTGAAAACAAAATGCTTTTCAAGATAGAATGATATTTGACTCAAGAATTAATGTTATTTGTTTTATAAATTTTTTTTTCTATCTATGATGAAATTATATAATATTTTTATAATAATATACATATTATTAATATGTTTTTTTTTGTTTTTATTATGTAATGTTATTAATTAATTCTATTTTTATATGGTTTATGATGGAATTTTGATTAAGAAACCTATTCTATTACATAGGTTATGATATGATGAGTGATTTATGTTATTATGGAACACATAATAATTATTTCATTATGAGATGGGTGGGACCCATATATCCCCCCCAACAAAAATGGTTATGTATTTATATCTCATGATATAGAGTTTCCTAGAATTGGAAATGATATTAGTTCAATAATAAATGGCCAGAAAAAATAGTGAAAATAGTATTGAGATAGAACTTTCCCACTATGATGGTGTTGGAATTGATACTTGACTAATATGAAATGATTTTATGAACATTATTGTATACCAAAAAACATAATGTCTTATGTCATGACTATTGGGATTTTGTTCATTGAATTTTATGAACATTCATTATTTATCCCATTGCATGAAATCGCGATCTTTCATATACCGGATAAAATTTTCAAATATTACTTTATTTGTTATTATGATTATGATTTAATTGATATCTCCCATTTTTACCCTTAAGGAGCATCTGAGCTCACCACATCATATGTTTATTTTTCCCATGACATGAGGAATGTTATTAAGTATGATATGTAAACAGAATATTATAATTATGATGAAAGAAGTGGGCGACAATGATGATGATTTAAGAACAAATTGATTATGTTTTACAGTTTCAAAAGTCACTTATTATATGGTTATGTACTGGAATTGGAATGTTTTTAATGATTATTTTTCAAAATTGAAATTATATCGATATATGTATTGAATCGGTCCTTATAGTTTGTATCATAGGAAAGGAATAATTAACCTTTGGAAACTAGGATGAGAAACCCTTAATGTGAACTCAAAGGATATGTCGAAGTATTGGGTACAATCATAGTGTTTTATAAGTTGTAATGAATAACCTAGTATAAAACCTAATGTATCCTAAATTGAATTTTTATTATTAATTTTTTGGTTTTCCCATTATGATTAGTGTTTCTCACACTACACTTCCTAGTTTTATTCAATTTAGGGAACCTAAAGGAACCGCATTAATGTTCAATATGATGAGCTATGCAATTATTGTCCTCCTGAACAACCAACTATTGTGGGATATGGAATGAAAAACCATGAAGCTATGATCACACAACATTACCAAGCTAGGAATCATGAAATAATTACATGTGATTAAAAGAGGGAACACAATTCTATTTAGCCCTTCATGAGGCAGCTTCCACATTCTTTTAGCAGCCTTCTGATCCATTAGTGATAGAGTAATATATCAGTACCACTAAAAAGATATTTTCAGTTCTCCAATGTTCAGATCATGATAAAGTCATATTAGAAGTATATCGTTTGGAAATATAAGATGTTCAATGGTATAACATTATCATGAGTTTGAGGTAAATAGATAAAATTGAATCCATGTAATGTGACGATTTTCAGAACTTAATTTTCAATATATAAATTCCTTGTATTCTGTGAAAAAATATGGAGAAGGGGTTCCTTGACCTTAAGAAAAAATATTATTAATCCATTGGTACATATGAAATAATTTATACAATACATTAATGGTACAATTCTGGAATGGTTATCAAAAAAATGTTTAAATTGATCAATTATTTAGTGGTTAAAAACAATTCCTTGAAGGTAATTATAAATAAGTGACTCTAACATCAATGATGAAAATTTTCAATGTTCTCTCAAGGATAAGATGCATATTTGAGAAACTCATTAGTCTTACAGTTTTGATAAGAAGAAAAAAAATTGAATTTTTAAGAAAAAGTAAATATCGTACTGAAATGAATATGAGTTTTTTCTAATGCTCAATGTGTGGAATAAAACATGGAGGAAATTATATTAATGGGAAAAATAAATTTTTTATGTGTGGAAAAAATTTTCATCAAGAATTGGAATATTTATTTGATGGGAAAAAGAAGTCTAATGATACAAATTAAGAAAATGATACATTGAATGAACCTCATACACATCAATGTTACTTGTCAAAGGTAATGGGATGTTATTCCAATAAATCCACTAATCCAAGGGTTACCTATGATGATCTGTGTTAGAAGAATCTCATGTACAATGATAGAGGAAGGTCACATGAGATTACTAATGTTATGAGGAGTACGATAATGAAGGGGTGAAAGGTACTCTTGTCATCAACTCTAAAGTGGAAAATGTTTTATTTGATTTTGGATCCACCAACTCATTTATTTTTGAATAATTTACTATGGGTATCTATATATTACAAAAAATATTAGATGTTGACTTTGTTATGAAAACACCTAATGGAAAACAATTTCATCCAATGTTTATAATTCATCTCTAGGTTATGTTTTTGGGATAATTCATCCTGCAAATATTATGATCATTCCAATAGTGTGATTTGATGTGATTCATGGAATGGATTGGAATTCGTAATATGGATCTCATGAAAATTTCCCAGGAAGGGAAGTCACATTTCAAATTATACATAAATCTTTGATCATTTATCGATACATGGAAGAGTATGAACTTAATGTGAAAATTTACTATATCTCATGGTTCGTGATTCCTATAAATAAATTTTATCTAACCCAAATGGTACAGGAGAAACACGTAATTAATAATTCAACATTTTTATGGAATTTTAATTATGTAATCGGGATGAATATCCAAGTCTTCCACCAAATCGTGAAGTTGGGTTTTTAATTGTAATCATATAGGGTAATACGCCTATTTCAAATACACCTTATGGAATGGCCCCAATTGAGTTGTACAAATTGAAAAAGAAAATCCAAGATAATCTTGACAAGGGATTCATATTCCTTAGTGGGTAACATTTCAGTGTACCTATTCTATTTTTTATGAAGAAAAATAGATCAATGAGACTCTATTTGAATAATCAATAGATTAAAAATATCATTATCAACTACAAATATTCTCTTCCCTGCATTGATGACTTATTCAAACAACTATGCAGAGCTCAATACTTTTCCATGATTGATCCTCAATCTTGAAATCATCAATTAATCTTCATGAGGTGAATATACCAATGATTGAATTATTTACAAGGTGTGTACACTTTGAATATATATTTATGCCTTTTGGTCTTACTAATTCCATCACTATCATCAAGGATATAATGAATATAGTCATTATAGACTATCTTGATTAGTTGGTGGGAGTATTTATTGATGATAGAATTATATAATATAAAATCAAGGAAGATCATGAAGATAACATGATAATTGTACTAAAAACCCTAAAAAACTAGAAGATTCATGTAAAATATTCCAACTATGAATTTTGGCTTCAGAAAGGTTCATTTTTTGTCACATAATATCAAAATGGGGGATATCAGTGGATCTAGAAAAAATATAAGTTTTTTGAATGTACTTCAAGACCAAAAATTATACTTGAGATCCAAAGTATTCCTTGTTCAGTTGGATATTATCGATGGGTTATAAAATAATTTTCATTATTATATAGTCGAATAACCTTGTTGACTCAGAAATGATATAACTTCATGTGTGTGAAGGAATGCGAAGATAATTTCAAAGAGCTAAAAAGAAGTTTAGCCACCGCACTTATGCACATACTTCTTTATAGTGGGGAAACGATTGTGATCTAGACTGTTACATACACAAAGGGCCTCTATTGTATTCACATGAAAAATTATATGGTGATATCTTATTCTTCACGTCAATTGAAAATCCATGAGAAAAATTTCCCAACTCAAGATTTGGAGTTAGTTGCGGTAATCTCTACTCTAAAGATATAGAGGCATTATCTTTTTAGAAAATTGTGTGATATTAATATTGTTAATAAAATTATAATGTATAGTTTCTTAGAAGTGGATATGAATATGTGTCTAAAAAGATGGTGGAGTTTATTAAATATTATGACTTCTCAATACATTACAAACCATGGAAAGTGATCAAGGTGGCAGATTTCTGGAGTCAAAAAACATTTCATTCCTATAAATGAGGAGTATCCAAAAAGATCCACTATTTATTGATTTTCAAAGTATTGATCTTGATATTTTAGTGGAATGAGAGAAAATTATCTTTATGAAATGATTGATAAATCATCTATACATGTAATGATTAAGTAGGTATAGAATGAAAATGAGGATCTACAAAATATGGTTAAATATTATCCACAATTCAAGCATGATTATGATGGAATAATAAGGTTTAGGAATTAGGTTTGTATTATTACCATACCAAAACTAAATAATGAACTATTCTATGAGGAGCATAGTTATTCATTGTATATTCACCTTGGAATCACATTCATGTCTATGGAATAGAAAGAGAATTTCTAGTGTGATTCCATGAATAGAGATTTTGCTGAATATGTCTCTCAATACATGGTTTGTCAGCAAGATAAGGCTAAGAGACATAATTCTAAGGGAATGATACAAAAATTACCCGTTCAAGAATGGAAATGGAAAAACAAAACTATAGACTTTGTCATCAGATATTCCAAAAATATCAAAAGGAAATAATTCTATCTTGGTTATAGTTGACTGCCTTTCTATGTTAGCACACTTAATTTATATTAGAGAGGATTTATCCCTTGATCATATTTTCGGGATATATGTAAAGTAATAGGTAAGATTGCATGGATTTCCACATTCCATTATATCTAATATGGAACTAAGGTTTACCACAACTTTTGTGAGAAGTCTTCAGTTGTATCTAGATATATAGTTATGTTTCAGCACTACTTATCAACCTCATACATATGGTCGGTCTAAGAGAACAATTATAACTCTAGAAGACATGTTGAGAACTTTATCAATGAATTTCAAAGGATTTCGTTAAATACACCTTTATTAGGTGGAATTTTTTCAACAATATCTTTCACTCCAGTATTCATATGGAACCTTAGAAAATCCTATATGGAAAGAAGTGCAGAAATCCATCTTGCTGGGATGATTTTCATGAACGAAATGTATTGGGAACTAGTCTTATTGACGAATTAATATAAAAGGTCAGATCTATTCAACAACAAATATGAGTAGCTCATATTTGAAAAAATGTTATGTTGATAACTAAAAATGATTCCTAGTGTTTTCAGTGGGTGACAAGGTGTTTCTACAAATATCTCCTTTGATGTGAGTAATGATATTTGAAAATATAGGCAAGTTGAGCCCATGGAATATCAGTCCTTTTGAAATTTTGGATCATGGTGGGAAGGTAGATTACTGATTGGAGTTTCAACCAAATCTCTAACAATTTCATGATATGATACATGTATCACTTTTGAGAAAGTACATAATTGATCCTTTACATGTACTGAACATAGAAGTTATACCACTGATGAATGGTATTTCTTATTAATAACAAAAAAAAGTTGTTCTAAATCATAGTGAAAAATTTCTATGAAACAATATCACTTGCATGGTTAATGGTTTTTTTGAAGAACTACAACTTTGAGGAACTTTTGTGAGATCTTGATGATATTATAATAGAGAGATTTTCTCATAATTTTTAATCTGTGTGATGAATCTAGGGGTGAAATTAAGTTTAGGGGGGTAGAATGTGTCACCTAGATATTTTTATGAAATATTTTCTCGAAATAATCTTAATTCATCAATAGCTTGAAATGCACACAATTGTTAGTCTAAATGAACAATGATATTCCTTTAGTATAAAATAACCATTTTAACATAGCCATTGGGTTATCAGGAATAAAAATAACTAACTCCTGGAAATGTGTTGTAAAGTCTTTTTATACAAATTATTTATGAAAAATATAAATTGAGACTTTTTTATTTTTTATTGATATATTGACTTAATTACTATTAGAAACTGAAATTAATGAAATATATGTGTTATATACATATTATAATATTTTTTATATTCATCCAATAGTTTTTTTGCCATAGGGTATCAATTAACCATAATTGATGTCAAAAAACATATATTTTTAAATAAGGTGATTTTTTTGTTATTAATTGGGAACCCATTTTATATTATGATATTGAAACATTAATAATTTTTATATGAAAACATAAAAATGATCTTTTGATGTGGGATATAAAAAATATTTTGGATGAATTTATAATATTTTTCTAATAACATTCATGTTTTGGTGAATAGAAAAATGACACTAAATTTTAATAGAAAAAAATCATTTCATAAAAATATTTTATATGATTAAATTATAATACTGAATGGTTTTTAGATAGAAATAGAATATATTTTTATATTTAAATATAATTTCTGTCATTAGAATTAATATTATGTTGAATTCAGATGTAATAAAATTTCATTATATTGCAATGTTTTAACTTTTAAAACTCATTCCCTCTTTCTGAAAATTGGATGAATTTAATATTAACTACTGAAACTTCTTTGTTTTTAATTTTTATAAATACTTTCCAGCTTTAGAATAACTATGTCTAATGTATGTAAATATATTTATTTTATTTTAGCACATTATGAATAGCATCATTAGTAGTTTTTACTAATACATTAAAAGTGTAAAGTGGCTAATTAAGGGTTGTAATACTATTATAAAATTATCATAACACCAATATTAATATAATTTGATGAGCGTGTTTTGACCTAAATCATCCATATGTTAAAATGGTGTCCCTTGGAATCCAGTTAAATGATATTGATACAAGTAATATATTTTATTTACTGAAAAGTTTAATATGTCTCACAGAAATTGTTATAAAAAATGATTTTATATAAATTTATACCGAAGATAAATTCTATTGTAAATAATCATTTTAAAACTATGATGTTGTTCTTTATCATGGTAATTTACTTGTAGTTTTTTGGAAATAATTAATTACATTAAAGACATATATTTTTATGATGTAAAAAATAATTAAATGATGATAGATCCATAATTTTGTTAATTAAAAAATAATTAACATAAATAAACCCAAACACAATACCAAATGTTATTGGTCGAGTTTATCTTGACTATAAACATCTGTGGGTTGAGACACCTTGTCACATTTATGTTTTCAAAATTATAAAAGGGAACCCCCTCCCTCAAATTCTCCCTTCACATTGAATGTTCATGCTCCTCTATCTCCAACAATTTTCCCTTCAAAAATTCTCCAGTTAGATTTTATAGGTTTTGCTCTTTCTTAAATACAAAAACTGGGGCTCTAAGTGTATATTTAGAAGAAAAACATCAAATAAGATGTAATCTCTTACACCGATTCATTTAAAATTCATTCGCCTTATACTCCACATCATGAGATGATTCATTGTAATTTAATAAGTCCAGTATCTTGTATATATTTTAATATTATTAGAATTCTAAAACAACCATATTCTACCTTCTATCTATCCTGTGGAAAATGTAATCACCATGTGCGCGTATGTATGGATTACTATCAGGACAACATGGTGTAATCAGTTTTTCACCGTAACATTATTTGAATGGGTATAATGATATAAAAAATAACTATATATTATTATTATAACCTAATATTAATTATAAAGTTTTATACACCATCCAATTTAATGTCATTAAACAATTATGTGAATGATATCGTCGCTCTTGTGTACGTACGACCTACCATATCCTTTATATAATGTGACTCATTCTGCATGATCATTATTAAGTCATGAGTATATAAATATTATTAATGAATAAATATAGTATATATTATTTTAATATAATTTTAATGATATTATTATGAACTAATGAGGATATCTAGAACATATTTGACAAAACATGCATAAGAACGTAATGTAGTTAATATACGAATAATGATCCACAATTAAAATTTATTAAAAATTGGGGGAATTTCTGATAATATATGATATCATAAAATCATATATGATTCTAGTATATGTGAAATAAAATATTTAAATCATTATACAAGAGTATTTGATACATACGAATGATATGAGACCTATGGTAATGGATTATTTCGTAATCTCATTATTATACAAGATATTTTATACTAAAATATTCACTGGGGTATATTTTTCATCCACATTCATGTTTTCAAATTAAGTAAATTTTTTTTATATTTTTCTACATTTTTTAAGGTCAATTTTAATATTTTGTAGATTTTTATAAAATGAAATTAAAGGAATATATTTTAATTATTCAATATGAGGAACTTATTTGGATTTTTCGGAAAAAGTACAAAGAGAATGTTTTCTTGTCTTATATCGCATGAGTGGATTTTTATGTTTTCATAATGCCTTAATTCCATGAATCTTATTATTCACAATTTAATGTTTATTTTCAAATAAATTCTTTTCTTTTAAATTTGTTATAAATTTTATGAAAAGAAAATGTTTTTTATGAATAATGGATATTTTCCTCAAGAATTAATATCATGTGTCTTATCAAATATATTTTCCATCTAAGATGAATTATTTAATAGGTATCTATTTATTTCCATCTTATTAATATGATTTTATTGCGTTTATTATGGAATGGTATTTATCAAATAAATTTTTATATGTATTATGATAGATTGATGTTTTTTAAAACCATATTTATTCCATGGGATACACTATGATTTATGATTAATGTTTTTAGAAGAAAAAGTAATAATGATTTCATTATGATACGTGTGGGACCTATATCTACCTCCAACGCATTTGGTAAATATTTGAATCTCATGATATAGAATGGATGGAACAAGAAATGATATTGGTTCACTAATATAAGGATGGAATGAGGAGTGAACCCAGTTCTGTAATGGACATTGTCTGGTACAATGGACTTTGAAAAGAGCCTTGACCAATATGAAATTATTTTCATTGAATTTTTTATCCCACAAAACATCATTTCTTTTGTTTTTAATTTTGGAATTATGTTCATTTACTTTTAGTGACATCCATGATTTATCAAACAACATGGTATAATGATCTTTTATATGTAGGATATGATTTTCAAATGATATGATATTTTTTCTTATGATTATGATATGACTGATATCACACGTATTTACCCTTACTAAGCATATAAGATCACCCTTTGTTATGTTTCATTTCCCCATGTCATGAAGAAGATTATTAAGTATGACATGTAAAACAGGGGTCTAATTAAGATGATATAAGTGGGTGATAATGAAGATGTTTTATAAGAAATTTGTTTATGTATTCTAGTTTCTAAGGACAATATACCTATTTGGTCCTATAATAGATTCTTAATATTTGGTAATGAATATATTATTCATCAATGATGTAATATGAATTTAGGTAATCTATGGGTCAACATATTGGGAGTCTTGAGACAACTAAAAGATGATGTATCTTGTTGCAGACATGAAACTACATTTTCAAGAGTCTGATGGATGATAACTTGTAACATTGACATATGATATAGCCAAGATTATTTTCCAATTATAGATAGAGAAGTTATCTGATATAAGGTACTAGTTCAAGGTGATATATTATATGGTGGATAGCTATCAGGATGGTTTCTTGGAATTAGAAATTATCTTCTTTACCATGGATGAGAATGGGATCCAACGGTCGTTAATGAGGAGATGATGATAGAGTTTTATGATTTATGGGAGTTGGTGGATTAAATACTAGAAGAGATGTATCATGATCTTCAAAGACAATAATGGTTTCCACAAATGAGGAAGGAGGTCACAGATTCCATTTTATGATTTTTTTCTAGAAATCATGTGAATGTTGTGCATTAGAAGCCTATTATTATATAAGAGTCTATTGAAATTGCATAATGGAAATGGGATGGTGTAAATATGAATTTTTGGAACTATTACATAAAAAATATCAAATTAATGAGGTAGTATGGTGATTTTGGATTCATTAATACTAGTAGACCACTTTATTAATAACTTGTATGCCTTCACTATTAATGATATCGGTAGTCATTACATGCATGATATAAAACCATTTCATGGTTATCCGATGATGATTGTTCTTGATCGAGATCCTCATTCCATGTATCATGGTTGACATAATCATTAAAAGGCTACGAGATCACAAGTTCTTCTGATCACATCCTATCATCCATAGAGTAATACACAATCTAAATGGACTATTCATAATATTGAAGATATATTATGAGAATTTATTTTAGATTTTTAAAATTCATGGGAGAGAAAATTTTCATTATTGGAGATCTATTATAATAATAGATTCTTCGAAATGACCCAATTGGTACATTTCAAGGCTTTCAATGTAACTCTATGATTTTTACTTATTTTTTTCAATTCAGATGAGTTATTTATTATTGGACCCAATCGTGTGTATGAGTCTTTTGTACAAGTTTAGTTGACCAGGAGGGTATTGGTGACTACAATAAGTAGAAAAAATTGATATACTAAATATTGATTTTTTTTGATTTTGAGGTTTTTTTCATGTTTTCATCTAGGTGTCACCTATTTTGGGGAAACTCCATATATAGAATCATAAAAATCCATCACCTTGTTTTTTCAATTTTTTGAGATAGTGGAATGTGTATGTCTAGTAGGAACCAATTAACCCTTCCAGAGTTCTATAATTACACAAATGTTGTGATTGATCTATCATAGCATCAGGTATATCATCTGTACTCATCTCTTATGGTAGTTGTCAATGATATCGATCTTGGTGTAGTTTATTCCTCTAGGGATCATCTTATAATAATATTAGACATCAGTGACATGTATAATCGATGATGTAATATACCTCTGGTCATATTTAATTCGTCCCATTGGTGTTTTTAAGAGGATACGTAGGATGTGGAACTATATATATGAGAATAATTGCCAGAACGTTTTTTTCAAACCCCACAATGAAGGTTAGAGAAACTCATGGATGAGAAAATATAAAGGGGTAATTAAATGGTCCCTCCTATTTCCACATAAATCCCTCTTTCATTTCTCATTGGAACATATTTTAATTTTGAGTTTTCCCCCGTCTCTATAACTTAGTGGTCAAACCTCTTTTGTGTACAGAGTTCATTTGCAAAAGAAAATACCTATTGTCTGGGAAGTATGTATGGTGGAATTAATAGAGCCTGAGTATAAATGTGTCAAGGTATTAAAATATCTTTCTATGTTTTGAAATGATTTGAAATTTGTACATGTTTTTCTATAGAATATAGATTGTGCTCTTTCCATTGGAAAATTTCACTTCGAGAACATATTACACTATATGAAGATGTTTTTATGTATAATTGATGAACTTATTTAGATCATTAAAATATATTTATTATTAATCATGTTCACATTGTCAAAGAGTAAATTAGGTTTATTTTAACCCACAACAATGTGTAATTTATTATACCTTATAAATTGTAAAATTCTGGTTGTGAAGGGGTTTCACATCATGAATATCACGGGACAAGTGGTTTTAAACCAAGACATGCACATGGTTTTAATTGATTCTCTACGAATCTATCCCTCTCCAAATCCTGGTTGGCCATAGGGTTTTTTTATTTATTCCATTCCTTATAGATGACTTGGTCTAGCAGTGGAGCTCATGCGAGTTTTTTCACATTGGTTTTACCCTCTTTCCCTCTTATTAACTATTATTTTTCTAAAATATCCCGACCACTACTGAACTGGGTATTCATCATGTGTGATATAGTTATTTAATTATTATATCCCTCACCTTAATTCCTCGTAGTTTTTCTTGGTTGAGCGTGTTTGTTAAATTTCATCTTATTTTTTTATTATATAAAAATTCCCAATGGCATGTTTCAATTTATTTCTGTGAAATACTGTATGATTGTGTTGACACAACTTGTTTTTGAACTAAAAAAATAATTAGTGATAATAATCTTGTGTTTGGAGTACATCATTGGTTCATTTTGATTCGTAGTGATTCTACTAGGATTATGGATTCTGTAGGGTGATCCAACACTTGAATATGGATGAACTGGATATTTTATAGAAATAAGAATTAGTATTACATGGGACATTTGGTTACATAACTGATAGGATAACAAGGGAAAATGGCATACTTGGTTTTTGAAATGACATAAGAATTTTTTATATTGTAATGGGAGAATACAATAAAATGTTTCTAGTTTAAGAAATAACGTGTTGAATGGATATGGGATTGAATAATAAAAGACAATTTGAAAAATTGGCATTTGTGGATTATGATGTATTTGTTTGTTCTTCATTATATTATGAACTTATTGTATAAAGGGAATGTACCGGTTATGTTTTAATGATTAAAGGTCATAGAAAAGTTGTGTTGTAATGTTTATATACATGTCTTGGCCCGATTATGGGTATATTATTATAAAAATGGCTTGACACTATTATAATGACATTATTTTATAATTTACATGAATTTATTTTGTAGAAATTATTACATAAATGGATTGGAATAGTTATTTTTTAATTATTTTAGGGAATGGAATGGTTATTTTTAAATAAACATATAAATGACTTCGATTGATTATGATGAACTAATTATATAATGGAATTGACACTGTTATGTTTTAATAAATATAGGGCTTTCCCCGGGTTCGCTAAAATGCATATTTGGATCAACTTGGTTATGATGAAATTCTTATACTATGTGCTTATTCACAGTTATTTGACTATTCAATGAACGCATTTTAACAATTTTATATGGTTTTTCTATCTGACATCATGGACCTGGATTCCACTTAATATGTTCCCAGAGCATTTGGGCTACATGGCCTCAAGCACATCTCCTCGAATGACAGAGGATATTGACTAGTAGCAATATCCTTGGTTGTATCCTTTGGGAGACAATACCCTCATTACTAGAGTGTATCACATTAGATACACATAACAGATGTAAATAGAGGAATAAATATAAGTAATAGTGAAAAAATAATAGAAATAGTAATCAATTGATAACAATAACTATTTAACTGAAAAAACATTCAATTGTACAACAAAGAATGATGATAATCATGTCACTAGAAAAAAGGAAAACACGGATACAAGAGAGAAGGAATGATATGTTCCACAATGGTATAATGGAAATAAAAGAGGATCTCAAGCATCCCGAGCTTTCACTCGGCCATCTGCTATCAAGATCCATCCTAAATAGGAAGAAATCAAGTGTTTGATGTTTTATACATCCTTTTGTCAAAACATGTAACTAGGTAATATAATCTGTGTACCAAACGGTTCCTAGAGAAGGTGTGAGGTAAATAATAGTGGTCCACCAACAATAGTGTCTATAAAATTCTACCTATGTAATGGAATATTATTGTGTGCAGGCATTTATGTATAAAGTATAACAGTGCAATGTTACTAAATAACCAAGTACCTGCTTCAGACATTAGCAAGTTTCAGAAAATGTAACTAGTTTTTTATTGGATTGTAACTAATTTATCAAAAATTCACTTGTTATAAATAATAAGGGTTCCATTATGTAACAAGGCAAACAATGACTATATTTAACAATGATGTTCCAAGGTAGTAACCAAGGCAACAAAAGCCTAAGGGGATGAAAGCTAAGTGGAATCTAAGTCTAGATAAGGGGTAATTTTGTAATCTAAGGAGCATTCTCCAAGGAATTCCACAATTATATTCCTACTGAGTGTAGGGAGTCCATCCAATGTAAAACATGGATATACAAAGACTGGGCCCGAAGGGATTTAACCATGTCACCTACTTGTCAGTGCTGGATCCAAGGAGTGTATCCAAGGCATCTTGTAGTACTACATGAGTGATTATGTGGTATCATACCATGTAACCAAATGTTTTTAATGACCCAAGAAACTGTGTTTCGAGTAATGACAAGTCAATTGAACAAACAATCATGTTATAAAAAATAGTAACAATAAAATAGAGAAAACGCATCAAAATTAATGAAAAGCTCTGTTATTCAAATGAGGAACATCTTGGGGACTACAAATCTATGATCAAACAGGAATATTAGCGAGCCAAATATTTCAACTAAAACCCCGATTAAAAAATACAGGAAGACCTCTAAAAACCTCAAGAACCCCGACAAGGCGATAAGGGTCTTTGGCATCCATCAAAACAAACATAAGGACGGCTGAAGCCACCGCAGCCATAATGAGCACCAATGGAACAACTCGAACCATATCCTCCTCTTGCTACTTTAGTTTCCTTGAGTTTGGGTACCCCGAGATCAGGTTTTTATAAGAACACATATCCAACCGTTAGTCACCAACGGCTATAATAATAGTCGTTGGCACCCCCATGATCCATTAAATTTCAATGTTTTAATAACAACAAAAATAATAAGGATAATATAAATAACTCATTTTTGGTTTTCTCAAAATGTTAATCATATGAGAATGCTATTTTTTATATATAATGCAAAAAAGGGGGAATTAATATTATTATTTTCCACTAATTATTATACACGTTTTTAACTTGAGCAAGTAAATATTTATTTTATGAATGATTATATTGAATATGGTGGGGATTTATTTTTTTAGTCTTTGAAAATATGTGTGCAAACTCATGGGTTATATATATATATATATATTTCTTCTACATCAAACATCATGTTAAGTGTATTATACTCTCCCTTATATTTAAAATAAGTAATAATAATAATGAAAATGTTTATTTGACATTTTTATAATTAAATGTTTTGAAATGATGTCAAATTATGATTTCATTTACGAATTTTGTTTCATAATGTTAATATTTACATCAATTCACTCTTAATTGTGAATTTGAAAATAATTATTAATGTTGTTATGTTAGATGTCTAATTGTATTAATAACATAAATATAAATCGTTAATTATAGAAAGTAAGATAATTAGTATATATATATCTCAATAAAGGAAAATAAAGATATGTTATAGATATGGGTGAATTATTTAATGTAAATGTGTATTAAATGACAATTGACATTGCATAAAATAATAAAAGTTGATTAAATAATGAAGATATTAATAATAGCATTTTTTATAGGAGTATTAAAGAATTAAAAAGGCATTGAAGATAAAACAACAACAAAAAAATAAAGTGAGGCCCGTGTGTTCTTATATAATTCCCCAGCCTTAAACCTTACATAATCTTGAGTTATTACAAGATTACACATTGAGGATCTTTTCAGGTTTAGAGTTTTAGAGAATTAGATCTTGAAACCTGCATTACATTCCACACATAAACAAAGTGGTTACATAAAAGATAGTATTCATTCTTCCCATCAACATATTTAAAAAAAACATGGATTCTTTCTTGACACATCCTTGACACTATCATCACATCATGTACCCTTCCCTTGACCTGTGAAAAACATTTCAAAAACTTGGGATGAGCATAAAAAGCTCATTACGGGATGTAAAAAATATGGAAAGGAAACATGAGTTCATATATACATAAGAATGAAATCATACTTTACCCGTAAAACATAGGCACATTAACATACCTCATCAAATCATGAATAAATCATAGTAATCATAAGACATAAAAGGTAACTTGAGGCATTCATAACATTCTTACGTAGGGAGTAACCCTCTTGGTTATGTTTGGAATACCCATCATAGTATATTCCCTAAATCTCTTCGGATAAACCTTAACGTTTCACTCCTTCGCGTTACCCAATGCATTGGAGAGCTATATCGGGCTCACCCGCCATTAGATTATCACGGAACCACCCATTTTCATAACAATTCCCAAGAACCATAACATAAACGTATCACATAAAACATGCATAAAGGAAACATAACATTTCAACATTTCAATCACAATATAACATTTTAGTATATTGAAATAATGAATCTGTTCAAAAAGAAACCATTTCCAAAACCATTTAAAACATTTAATAAGGAGATTTTTGAATCAAAGTGTCCCATACCACCATGAACATTTTAACATTTTAAACCATTAATATCCATATAAATAAATCCTTAAAACCATTTTGAACACATGGATATTAATAAGAACAAATCATTAAAACATTTAAAGCAATATTTTGGTTTAAAGGGTTTTTACCAAAATTAGAGACACTTGAATACAATAATTGAGGTATTACATTTAGTCAGAAATTTATAATATCATGAGAATAAATGGATTCATGATATAATATTCCAAAGGATAGTATATACACCATATAAGAGTGAATTGGTGCATAACAACAATGAAGTCTCAATAGGGATGTAAAATGTGATGAAATCCCTTATAAAGAAGTTATCTTTAAATTAAGGATAAATCTATCTCAAAATTATGTGTGACAAATATAAATACACCGAATATAATTGGATATTAAGTGTAAAACAATAAAAGGTCATTCACACATATTCAAAGGATGACATATTCAATAACTACATGTTGAACCCAAAGAAATCGAAATTGGCTTAAAGCGTTCCCTTGGTAAAATTCGATAGCCCAAACAGCGTCACTTAAAAAATTCAGAAAAAAGAGTTGATGAGAGATAAAAAGGGAATCTCATCACTTGGACATAAAATTTAAATCAATCAGGATATAGAAGAACATATCCCAACATAATAGTATGTGAATTAAAATACATAACAAACGAAGTCTTTTAAAATGAGGAGGGTGAAAGGTTCCCTTACCGACTTGGGTATCTTTCGAAAAGTACACCCCATTGAAAAAGTGTCTTACAATGAATATGTAAATACCCACAAATGGAATTATTTTAAAAAAGGAGTGTAATAATTGGAAGTACATAAACCACTCAAATGACATTGTGGAAAATGTAGCATAAATCTCATAGGAAAAAAAGTGAGATGAAAAATCCCTTACGAAAACTCGGCAGCCTAACGGCGCCACATAAAACTTCCAAAAATGGATTGATGAGATCAAATAGGGTATCTCATCTCATTAAAATAAAATTTACAGCACGATGAATATAAAATAACATCCCCCATCATAAAAAAAGTGGAGCTTAAAAGAAGTGACATAAAGGAGAGTACATAAAGAGAAAGAGAGAGGTTAGATCTCTTACAAAAATTCAGCAGCCTAACGGTGCCACTCAAAACATCCAAAATGGATTGATGAGAGAGAATAGGGTCTCTCATCATATGACCATAAAAATTACAATAAGATTAATATAAAAGAACATCCCAATAACAATAAAGATGAGCTTTAATGAAATGACATAAAAGAGTGTACTTAAAAAGAAAGAGAGGAGTAGGATCCCTTACCTCAGGTTCGACTTGACTCGATCGTTCTTTAATCTCTTGAATAATAAAATTGAGTTAATTTCTACTTCCTTAATAACCTTTTTCATGATCATTATTCATTTTATATCACTTATTTTTATGTTATAAACATTAGGTAATCATTTAAGTTAATAATGTTTGTTTTGTCGATATTTGGTTCTTATGTCAAAAAGTGGACTGCTTACAATTACATGTTGTTCGTGTGTTCAAAGGATCTTTATATCCTGAATTACATTCCTGATTTGGATATAATATATATCATATATATCCAGCATATACATGTATTTATAATATTACATAATCATTTAGAGGTAAGAAATGAAATGCACCGTTCATGGAGATGGTAAGTCGTACGTACGCATGAACGCTACTTTCATTTCTTTGTCATATTAATGGAATTAAAACTAAATGAGAGGTATTTATATTTTAATTCAAGAATTATATTCATCATTTAGATGTATCATTCATCATATATATCCATTATATACATGTACTTATAATAGTACATTACATTTGGAGATAAGAAATGAAATGCACCATTCATGGAGACGGTAAGCCGTACGTACGCATGAACGCTACTTTCATTTCTATATCATACTTTAATGGAAAGAAATAATAATGATATATATGTATATTATAATTCCAGTATAAAATTATATATAATAACATTAAATCCATCCTTTATACGTCCCACGTATGGCATTAACGAATCACATCACTTTGAGGGGGCGGTAGTCCGCGCTTCCTAAAATGAAGATATCACGTATACCCATAATGGAATCCATAAAGGTAAGCCACAAATGAAAAATACAGAATCTTAAGGAAAACATAAACATATTATATATCATATATAAATATATTTACATCTTAATGGCCACCTTTGAAGGTGTTAAATGAGTATTGAACAATAATCGTTTCGGGAGGCAGAATTTCGCCATCCACGGAAACTGTATGTTCTTTAACCATTTGATGTAGTTGTGTGAGAGTTCAGCTCGAATAAATCTTATAACCACATAATATTTTATTGAAGATACTGGTGTTTTTAAAAAAGAAGTAAATAAAAAGAGTTTAGGGGGTTGGAGAAGCAAAATAAAACAAATGAACATGAGAGAATGAATTACCTTTAAAAGTGTAACTCCTTTTGATTTGAGCCTAAAGGCTTCCTTTGAAAGGCTTATGCCCAAAGTGAATCCTCTAGGATGAGGACAGGGATTTGGAGAGAGTAAATGGGCAGGTTATGGCCGAGCCAAAGGCATGAGGAGTGTGTGAAATGAGGTAGAGGTGGGGGCCTTTTATAAGAGGAGAGGAGGGGCACTTTTGGAAATCCTGAAACTATTATTTTATTTTCAAAAGTGTTTCGAATTACTAAGGCCCCACATTGATATATTTCTAATATATGATGATAAGTCTTCGAAATATTCCCATCCAATAGTTTTTGGAGAAGTGTAGGTCTTAGATTTTATATTATCGTTTCATTTTATTTAAACAGTTCATTAATGAGGTCATCGTTGCATCATCATGATGTCATAATTAAATTAATTTATTTAATGTATAAAAATTATAAACAAAATACTATGATTTAGGAAATCTTTTTATCTTTCCAATGACTATTTATAATCAAAAATCTGATCTATATAACCCCATGTAAAAATTGTTTTTGTAAAACATATGATGTTTGTGTCATTTTTACTTTTACATTAAATAAAAAGTTATTTATGTCATTTCCCAAACAAAGTGTCTCCATGGGGTCCCCAAGTTTACCCATGGCTTGTCTTGGTCGGCCATGACACAACCAATTAGGGTAGTACATGTGTCAAGCTCATCTCATTTTATTAATGTATTATTTTTACCTTAAACTACACTAATTACCACTAATCGCGATTAAAAACCTAATAAGTTACTATTCACCAAAAAATTATTTTTATCCCATTGAACCACATTTTACTTCTTAATGACAACCATTTATGTCGGATTTTTGAAATTCAAAACACAAGGATGGAAAAAATTTCATTTAAACGGAAAAATCAGTTTTTATAAGTACCACTTTGTGGTTTCACTATTCATCAAAAATTGAAGCTTTTTAGAAAAATCCCAAAAATTCACCCCAAGCTATTTTCGATATTCTGAATTCAAAAATGAATTCAATTTTAAAAAATTCAAAACATATAAGTCACATTAATTAATTTAATAATTAATTCTCGCTGTCAGAGCAAATAGCGTGTTTTTATGGAACAATAATTATCAAAAGATTGACAATAGTTTAAGCCTGATTTCAAAGTGAAATTAATTCCAAAGACCACTATTGGATTTAATGGTAAAAATATATTCTAATGTCACTTTAAAACAAATTCAAAAGATAATATAATCATATAAATAAATTAGATTAAAAAGAGGTTTTGAATTAAAATACAACATTTAACACTATTCATTAAAAAATGAACTTTATCAGAAAGATACCAAAAATTTACACAAAGTAAATTTTGATGTCCCAATTATTAAGAAAAGTTTTATTTGGTCCAAAAGGATGTATAAGAGTGAACAAAACTATATTTAATGATGGTTCTCCATCAAAAGGCGATAAGTGAACCTTTAGTGAAAACTAGGGCATATACGCCTAAAATTGAATTATTTTCGTATTTTATGCCTTTATATTTTATTGGATAAATGTAAAAACATTTAAAAATATATATAATAATATTTTAGTTATTTCTATACATTCCCGCCAATACAACGGCTACATGTTAACTGCCATTTAAAATAATATTATTTTATTATTAAAGTGCAACGTAAGATTGCCAAGAAACTTGTTGTTGCGTGTTGGGTGAGCCATCGAGCATAGAGTCCCCTTTAAAGACATATTAATATTTTATTCACAAATATGGATAAATATGAAAATTTCATATTCTTTATTTACCTGGGGTGTTACATCCTTCCCCCGTTTTGGGAATTGCGTCCTCGCAATTTTTAAAATTAAGCATGGAAACATCCTTGAAAGTCCCACATCGGAACAAGAGTCGGTAAAACAATCACTTTAAAATAAAGAAAGATAAGTACAAAGGTCACCCGAGTTAACCCATACTAGGATTCCATGTAGAAAAATATGGACATGGAGGAGAAAACATAGGGTCATGTTCTGATGGAGAGTGATAGAAAACATGTTTAGAAGAAAGTTAACCACAAGAAAATCACAAACTTGTGATGGGTTAAACGGTATTCGATTCCCCAGTAGGAAAAGTTAATATACAACATTTTTTTGTTAAGTTACTTTTTATTGAGGAATTTATTCATAAGGAAACATAATCACTTATCATGTTGACTTTCAACTTTTACTAGATTCCTTAATCAAACTCATATTTTTTCCAAAAGATGAGTATTTAGGGAGACTTGTTTGCATTAAGAGTACTATAGTCAACTTCTTGAGAATCACGTAATCCACAAAAGAGAACTATATACTTCCCATGTCTTTAGAATTTAACCAAAACCAAAACCAAAAAGGCTACTACAAGATCAGATAATTCAGAAATGAATAACCCTTTACAAAAAGAAAATCTATTCTTAACCTCCAAAATTTGTCCAAAAAAACCCAAAGTTCAACGAGGACCATTAGATAAACAATTTTCCCATAAAATTCTTCAAAGTAAACCAATCTAAGATTGAAACCCAAATATTTGAAGGATTTAGTCACATAGTCTTCCAAGTTAAAACGTAACATTTATCTCTAAACAACAGCTGTTGCTCCTAAAGTCTCGTATTGAAAAGTAATTAACCTAATCACATATACTCCATGATAGGATAATCATTTTCATAAATAACCCAAAATCAAATTACTCTTAATTCATAAAATCATATAACTAGAAAGAATCCGTCAAACTAACCAGGGAATTCATGTAGTCCAGTGGTAGGTGATAAATACCAGTCGCACTTTGGTTGTGGGTTCGATTCATGCAGCTTTGTCCGACGCGACGGGTAGTCACACGGTCTGCGTGTTGTCCTTTTTCCAAAACTATATAATTCTCAAATCATTCCCCAAAAAGGGATAAAATCATCAAAAATAACCATAACATAATTTAACCTCAAAAGTAAGGATCATATAAACCGAAATGGTTCTTTATAACTACTTCCACAAAAGAAAAGATAACTATTACTTGAATAAAATTTTCATATATTAAACATCAAGGTTACACATAATATAAATAGTCTTCTAATGCAACCCCATCATCAAAAGAGACTTAATACTCTTAAGAATTTCACCATAACTCTTGAAGCCCTTATATGTTGACATCTTACTCATTCAACATTATTCATGATCCATTAACAATTCCTTTCCAACTTATTCCGAAATACCTCTTTCCTACAAAAAAAATCATGAATCATATCCTAAGATTCCAAAATAGGAAAACAATAGTCATGAAATAATACATACCTTTGATTGGTCATTTTCAGTTTCTTCATCCTCAATCGAAATGGAATTATGTATTGGTAAACGAACATTTGTACGCCCTTGGTGATCCCATTCACGTAACATAATCATAGGACATGTGTTTGCATAATGACCATGCACACCACATTTAAAACATTCAATTGATTCCTCAGAAAGAACATCTTTCCCTTTCCTTGAGTCAACTGGATGCTTCCTTTTTTCCATGGAAGGTTCTTGCTTTATGACCTTCATTTCCACATCTATAGCATATTTCTGTCCCATTGAAACATTTTCCTAGGTGTTTCTTTCCACATCTTTGACACATAGGTTTTTGAACACACTTACCTTTATGATTATTACCTATACTTCCAGTGGTATTTGTTTCTCTCATATATGATTCCTTAGAGAAATAACCAAGGTTTAGGTGGTCAATCATGACTCCAGATAGATGGTTGAGGATAATCACAAGAGTTCTAATTGCAGATCCCATATCATTCAGTTGCTTGCTCAAAAAACTATCACATTTTCCTTCACATCCACAGTTACTTTGGTGCCTGCTAGATCCAGCCATTTACTAAAACCAAAAAGGTCAGTGTGAGTATATCAACAAAACCATCATGTACTAATGAGGAAGATAAACACTAAGATATACTTACTCATTCACATTATCTAAAACTAGGACTCTTTCTGAAATCTTAACCGTTATGGTAATGTCACTTATGCTTATAGAATACCCTAACCTCTAAAGTTATCTAAACTGACCTTTGATACCAACTATAAGGCCCTAGCCTTAAACCTTACTTAATCTTGAGTTATTACAATATTACACATTGAGGATCTTTTCAGGTTTAGAGTTTTAAAGAATTAGATAATGGAACTTGCATTACATTCCACACTTGAACAAAGTGGTTACATAAAAGACAGTATTCATTCTTCCCATTAAAATATTTAAAATAAAACATGGATTCTTTCTTAAAACATCTTTGACACTATCATCACATCATGTACCCTTCCCTTGACCTGTGAAAAACATTTCAAAAACTTGGGATGAGCATAAAAATCTCAGTAAGGGATATAAAAAATATGGAAAGGAAACATGAGTTCATATATACATAAGAATGAAATCATACTTTACCCATAAAACATAGGCACTTTAACATACCTCATCAAATCATAAATAAATCATAGTAATCATAAGACATAAAAGGTAACTTGAGGCATTCATAACATTCTTACGTAGGGAGTAACCCTCTTGGTTACGTTTGGAATAACCATCATAGTATATTCCCAAAGTCTCTTCGGAGAAACCTTAACGTTTCACTCCTTCGCGTTACCCAATGAACTGGAGAGCTATATCGGGCTCACCCGCCCTTAGTTTATCACAGAACCACCCGTTTTCATAACAATGCCCAAGTCCCATAACATAAACATATCACATAAAACATGCATAAAGGAATCATAACATTTCCACATTTCAATCACAATATAACATTTTAGTATATTGAAATAATGAATCCGTTCAAAAAGAAACCATTTCCAAAACCATTTAAAACATTTAATAAGGAGATTTATGAATCAAAGTGTCCCATACCACCTTGAATCTTTTAACATTTGAAACCATTAATATCCATATAAATAAATCCTTAAAGCCATTTTGAAAACATGGATATTAGTAATAACAAATCATTAAAACATTTAAAGCGATATTTTGGTTTAAAGGGTTTTTACCAAAATTAGAGACACTTGAATACAATAATTGAGGAATAACATTTAATCAGAACTTTATAATATCATTAGAATAAATAGATTCATGATATATTATTCCAACGGATAGTATATACACCATATAAGGGTGAATTGGTGCATAACAACAATGAAGTTTCAATAGGGATGTAAAATGTGATGAAATCCCTTATAAAGAAGGTATCCTTAAATTAAGGATAAATCAATCTCAAAATTATGTGGGGCAAATATAAATACATGCAATATAATTGGATATTACGTGTAAAACAATAAAAGTTCATTCACACATATTAAAAGGATGACATATTCAATAACTACATGTTGAACCCAAAGAAATCAAAATTGGGTTAAAACGTTCCCTTAGTAAAATTCGACAGCCTAAACGACGTCACTTCAAAAATTCAGAAAAATAGTTGATGAGAGATAAAAAGGGAATCTCATCACTTGGACATAAAATTTACATCAATCAGGATATAGAAGAACATATCCCAATATAATAGTATGTGAATTAAAAGACATAACAAACGAAATCTTTTAAAATGAGGAGGGTGAAAGGTTCCCTTACCGACCTGGGTAACTTTCGAAAAGTACACCCCATTGAAGAAGTGTCTTACAATGAATATGTAAATACCCATAAATGGAATTATATTAAAAAAGGAGTGTAATAATGCGCAGTACATAAACCACTCAAATGAAATTGTGGCAAATGTAGCATAAATCTCACAGGAATAAAAGTGAGATGAAAAATCCCTTACAAAAACTCGGCAGCCTAACGGCGCCACTTAAAACTTCCAAAAATGGATTGATGAGATCAAATAGGGTATATCATCTCATTAAAATAAAATTTAAAGCAAGAGGAATATAAAATAATATCCCCCATCATAAAAAATTTGGAGCTTAAAAGAAGTGACATAAAGGAGAGTACTTAAAGAGAAAGAGAGAGGTTAGATCTCTTACGAAAATTCGGCAGCCTAACGATGCCACTCAAAACTTCCAAAATGGATTGATGAGAGAGAATAGGGTCTCTCATCATATGAACATAAAAATTACAGAAAGATTAATATAAAATAACATCCCAATAACAAGAAATATGAACTTTAAAGGAATGACATAAAAGAGTGTACTTAAAAAGAAAGAGAGGAGTAGGATCCCTTACCTCGGGTCCGACATTACTCAATCGTTCTTTAATCTCGTGAATAATAAACTTGAGTTAATTTATACTTCCTTAATAACCTTTTTCATGATCATTATTCCTTTTATATCACTTATTTCCATGTTATAAAAATTACGTAATCATTTAAGTTAATAATGATTGTTTTGTCGATATTTGGTTCTTAAGTCAAAAAGTGGACTTCTTACAATTACATGTTGTTCATGTGGTCAAAGGTTCTTTATATACATAATGACATTCCTGATTTGGATAGCATATATATCATATATATCCAGAATATACATGTATTTATAATATTACATAATCATTTAGAGGTAAGAAATGAAATGCACCGTTCATGGAGACGGTAAGCCGTACGTACACATGAACGCTACTTTCATTTCTTTTTCATATTAATGGAATTAAAACTAAATGAGAGGTATTTATATTTTAATTACAGAATTATATTCATCATTTAGATGTATCATTCATCATATATATCAGTAATATAAATGTACTTATAATAGTACACTACATTAGGGGATAAGAAATGAAATGCACCGTTCATGGAGACGGTAAGCCGTACGTACGCATGAACGCTACTTTCATTTCTATATCATACATTAATGGAAAGAAATAATAATGATATATAGGTATATTATAATTACAGTATAACATCATATATAATAACACTAAATCCATCCTTTATACGTCCCCGTATGGCATTAACGAATCACGTCATTTTGAGGGGGCGGCAGTCCGCACTTCCTAAAATGAAGATATCGCGTATACCCATAATGGAATCCATAATGGTAAGCCAAAAATGAAAAATAAAGAATATTATGTAAAACATAAACATATTATATATCATATATAAATATAGTGACATCTTAATGGCCACCATTGAAGGTGTTAAATGAGTATTGAACAATCATCATTTCGGGAGGCAGAATTTCGCCATCCACGGAAACCGTATGTTCTTTAACCATTTAATGTAGTTGGGTGAGAGTTCAGCTCGAATAAATCTTATAACAACATCCTAGTATATTTAAGATACTGGTTTTGTTACAAAAGAAGTAAATAAAAAGTGTTTAGGGGGTTGTAGAAGCAAAATAAAACAAATGAACATGAGAGAAGGAATTACCTTTAAAAGTGTAACGCCTTTTGATTTGAGCCTAAAGGCTTCCTTTGAGAGGATTCTGCCCAAAGGGAATCCTCTATGATGAGTAGAGGGATGTGGAGAGAGTAAATGGGCAGGGAATGGCCGAGCCAAAGGCTTGAGGAGTGTGTGAAATGAGGTAGAGTTGGGGGGCTTTTATAAGAGGAGAGGAGGGGCACTTTTGGAAATCATGAAACTATTATTTTATTTTCAAAAGTGTTTCGAATTCATAAGGACCCACATTGATATATTTCTAAGATAAGATGATAAGTATTCGAAATATTCCCATCCAATAGTTTTTGTACAAGTGTAGGTCTTAGATTTTATACCATCTTTTCATTTTATTTAAACTGTTCATTAATGAGGTCATCGTTGCATCATCATGATGTCATAATTAAATTAATTTATTTAAGGTATAAAAATTAAAAACAAAATACTATGATGTAGGAAATTGTTTTATATTTCCAATGACTATTTATAATCAAAAATATGATCTTTATAACCCCATGTAAAAATTGTTTTCGTAAAACATATGATGTTTGTGTCATTTTTACTTTTACATTAAATAAAAAGTTATTTATGTCATTTCCCAACCAAAGTGGCTCCATGGGGTCCCCAAGTTGACCCACGACTTTTCTGGGTCGGCCAAGACACAGCCAATTAGGGTAGTACATGTGTCAAGCTCATCTCATTTTATTAATGTATTCCTTTTACCTTAAACTACACTAATTACCACTAATCGCGATTAAAAACTTAATAAGTTACTATTCACCAAAAAATTATTTTTATCCCATTGAACCACATTTTACTTCTTAATGAAAACCATGTATGTTGGATTTTTGAAATTCAAAACACAAGGATGGAAAAATTTCATTTAAACGGAAAAATCAGTTTTTATAAGTACCACTTAGTGGTTTCACTATTCATCAAAAATTGAAGCTTTTCAGAAAAATCCCAAAAATTCACCCTAAGATATTTTTGATATTCCGAATTCAAAAATGAAGTCTATTTTAAAAAATTCAAAACATATAATTCACATTAATTAATTTAATAATTAATTCCCGCTGTCAGAGTAAATAGCGTGTTTTTATGAAACAATAAGTATCAAAAGATTGACACTAGTTTAAGCCTGATTTCAAAGTGAAATTAATTCCAACGACAACTATTGGATTTAATGGTAAAAATATATTCTAATTTAACTTTAAAACCAATTGAAAATATAATCTAATCATATAATTAAATTATATTAAAAAGAGGTTTTGAATTAAAATACAACATTTTACACTATTCATTAAAAATGAACTTTATCAGAAAGATACCAAAAATTTACACAAAGTAAATTTTGATGTCCCAATTCATAAGAAGATTTTATTTGGTCCAAAAGGATGTATAAGAGTCAAAAAACTATATTTAATGATGGTTCTCCATCAAAAGGCGATAAGTGAACCTTTAGTGAAAACTAGGGCATATACGCCTAAAATTTAATTCTTTTCGTATTTTATGCCTTTATCTTTTATTGGATAAATGTAAAAACATTTAAAAACATATATAATCATATTTTAGTTATTTATATACATTCCTGCCAATACAACGGCTACATGTTAACTTTCATTTAAAATAATATTATTTTATTATTAGAGTGCAACGTAAGATTCCCAAGAAACTCGTTGTTGCGTGTTGGGTACGCCATAGAGTATAGAGTCCCCATTAAAGTCATATTAATATTTTATTCACAAATATGGATAAATATGAAAATGTCATATTCTTTATTTACCTAGGTTGTTACATCTTAAATCACTGCTTCCCTCTTGAACCGTCAGATCCAGCTCGGATCCATCGCAGCCATCTGTGGATTTTATTACCACCCCGCATCATTGCCTTCCAATCAGATCTCGTGTAATCATGGCCGTGTATTTTCATTTTTTTCAGATCTCTGTTCCCCACATGTCATCTTCTTCCTCTCACGCCAAACCAGTGTCTAGGGCGGCATTTTTCTTCTCTTAGGCCTGGGAGTGGACCCAGCTTCCCCTTGCTTTCCACGGTTTGGCACCGCCCAGGCTTTCAGATGCTCCATCTACATCACCACGCAAGAGAGAACACCCTATTCTTAAGCCGTGGTTTGCAACGAAGAGAGGGTGTTTTTGCATCGTGTTTCCTTGGACCTTCAGCCACCTCCTCGTCGTCTCCTACTTCTACCTCTCCTCCTCTCCAAGTGAAGGTAAGGGGATGAGTCTTGCCTTGGGGTTTTTAAAAAATTTTCGGTATATATATATATATATTAATGTTTACCTATATGTATATACATTTTTTGTATACAACTGCGTACGGCCTTGAGAACCGTTCTTAGCCGCTTCTGCTTGGAGAACCCAAATCGGGGCAAGGGAAAATCTTGGAATTTGTTCAATTTCGGTTCGGGTGTTTACTTATACCTATATACACCTTGTGTATATATATTATTTATATACATATATATATATAAGATGATATATACACATTTCTTTTATATGGGTATGTTAGGTTTTATAAAACTTCCAATCGGAACATGTTTAATGCTTTCCAGGGGTTAGCTGATTTCTCTGTTACGTAAAATCCTTAGATGGATGGATATTCGAATTGGTGTTTAATTAAACTCACCTATACATCTACATGTATATATATATATATGTGTGTGTGTCAATTTTAATCCTAACCTGAGTATGGTTTCTTGGAATTTTTTTATATGATGCTAGAAACATTTTTTTATGTCAACTATGTTATGATTGTGCAAATTATATAAATATGTTTTAATTTCTTATAAATTCCGAATCAAAAGTGTTTTGATTTTTATGATTTCAAAATGAAATTTATTGGTGTCCTCAATACACATACAGGAGGAGACCTTGTTTTGTGTTATGTTGAATCCCATGTATATTTATAAAACCCTATCTACCACCTTTTTTCCCTTCTTTTAGTGATGAATATATGTTAAGAAAATTAATTTTTTTAAGAACATGTAAAAAATGTAATGAATCAAATGGGTTTTATTTAATTTATCCACATAAAAACAAATATGCACATAGACGACTTCGTGTGTATATATATATATTTAATTATGTAATAATTGTAATTCAAAGCAAGAATTAAAAAAGATACTATTTTATCTAAAATATATGATAGTTATAAGGATAACATCGATTTGGTGTTTGTTTGATTTCTCATCCATTTTTATAATTTCGATCAGTTACAAGAAATGCCTCTTGTTTTATTTAATTTATGTTTTTAACTACTAGCATGGTATGGTTTAAAAAGAAAATGTCATAAAGTCGGCATTAAGATTGAAAGAGGCTCATAAATGGAAATGATGTAATTCTACATGGAAATACATTATTTTAAGTGTTCCAACTATTATTGCATGTGCAAGAGTATGTTCTTTCAGTTCATATAAATCACTTTTTTATCTGATGCCAAAAGTCTAGTTCTTTTTACATTTATGAGATGATTCGTTTCAAGTTATGAATATGTATGAAAAAGGGTCTTCGATTAAGAATGTATGATTGAAAACCTATGAATGTAATTCCACATCAAGATATGTGAGGGCTGTATTGGACTTAAATGATTAGGGATGGGTGTGCCCAGAATTATACAGTTCTCCAATGCATTGGGTAAAGGAAGAGTCTCATGAGACATTATGTGTGACGGTGATGGCGGTTATCCTTGGCTTGCGCTAACTTGGAAATGGGATGGGCGGTTAGCCTTGAACCGTATTAAGTATGTTTTATGGTCTGGGTGCAAGGTCTTGACAAAGTTTGGAATTATACATTCCCTCTGCATGTGATGATAAATGGTCAACCAGGGGTTAGTTTAACTAACAGGACATCCCCTAGTTGGAAATTCCATTCACTATGAGATTGAATTTATGAGATATGAACTGTAACACATGTGATATGTTGTTATAAAAACTTTATGTGCCAATGAATCATGATATGAATGTTTTCCTCGCTTACACACAACCGTTTAGAACTGAAGTAATTTGGTTGTTTATGCATAATTTATTCTTCACATGCTTGCGCTCTCTGACTTATGTCTTCTTTGAAATCTATTTTAAGTACATACTTCTTTTTTATTTTAGTGGTTTTCAAGATTGTAGGATTTACATGTTTTATGAAAAAGATAATGACTTGATATTAATGAAGTGTTTTATCATCTTCAAAATGACTTCTTTGAGAATAAAATTTCTTTAAACGTTTTTAACACCCCTTACTAGGCATATTTTTCTCACCCTACATTTTTGTTTTAAAAATTTTTAGGCACGGATTTGTACTAAAGAAACATTCAGAAGGAGCTGGTTTCACAGAATCTTGAGCCTCGCGATATTCTATAGTAATGCGACTTGATGTATTATTATAACTAATTGTAATAATTTTTTAGTACATCATGCCCCATGGGCACTCGGGAATCGGGGTCCCTACAGTTGGTATCAGAGGATGGGTTCGGGAAACTCCTCAAAACCAGTTAGTATGAATATACAACTATTTTTAACTAAATAATTATGTTGTAACTTTCAGATGGCTGATGAAAATGTATCTACCGATTTACTGTCACTTCCCACTGAGTCTATAGAGATCATTATATCTCTAGCTAGCCGTGAGAACTTTCTTAATTACGCCTGAATTCTTATGTCATGTAAGCACCTGTATGATGTGTCAAATTCACCTACAGTGCTTAGTATACACCAGGGGTTGGGAATGGATTACCTCCTAATGATGACAACCCAATTCCCCTCTTATGCAAGTTGGGGAAGGTACCACGAGGGACTCTTCCGAGTGTTCACGACTGGTGAAGAATTCGGCATGATGCTCAATAACCCCTTTCAAGAAGCTGTTGTTGCCAGAGACCTCTGAGCGGCTTGCCTGTTCCATATTTCACACTACGGCTTCTGGGGCCACTTAATGGACTTTGGGGTGTTGGAAGATGATTCCACCTGATTTTCTCTTAGGGAACAGGTGTATAAGGATGTTTCACAACTCCATACCCCTCATGCTAAACTCATGAGGATTCATAGATATTCCCATGAGTTTAACTCCGTTTGTTCAGCATGTGTGTGGTTTGAGGAGTTAGGGAGCTTTGCCTCTCTTTGTGGTGTTCGTTTAGTAAACTCAGGCTTTGCCGTGTAACTTTTATGTAATTGAAAGATTCATGTTTCCTTACTGCAACTACCTTATCAGTATTGTTAAGTGTATTTTTTAATGTTCTTTTTCAGATGGCTGGTCAAACAAACCTCTCATCTCTACCTGATGAGTTGGTAGAGGTTATTTTGATCGGGACATGCATGGTGGATTATGCATCTTTTCTCCACCTGTGAGGGTCTTGTCAACGTCTGCTTGACTCAATTAAAAGTCCTGAGATTCTTCATTTGTGTCAGGGGGATGACCTTGTTTTTCATCTCATTGCCACTGCCCAACTCCCCTACTCTAGGCGAAGGGGAAGGTACTACGAATGCCTCCTCGAGTGTTTTACTCTGGCACAAAACGTTTCCGAAAGAGCTTGCTTCCTCATAGCTACGCAAGATGGCCACCTCAGTGCATCCTTTATGTTCCAGGTCTTAATCATCAGTCTCCTTAATCACATAATCCCACTTGAATACCTCGAGCGTGATGTAGTTCGGAGGGTTATCAGGGAATTTTTCCACTCGGACATTTTTTATCTTTTCACCGCACAAGCCTCCCTATGGAAACCTGCGTGTAGTACACACGAGCAGGAGTTCATGAAATACTTCTCAAAGTGCATCTGGGCTAGGGAAATAGAAGAACTATGTACCAACATGGGTATTCTATAAACCGAGCCTAATGTACTATTTCGGTAATGTTGTACAACGGGGGTTTCTGTTTTCTTTTAATGAATAGAATTGCGAGGACACAATTATTTGAAGGGGGAAATTATGTAACGATCAAAGAAACTATGTTTCATGTAATGACAAGTTAATTGAACAAAAAATCATTTTATAAAAAATAATAATAATAGTAACAATAATATAGAGAAAACACTTCAAAATAAATGAAAGGATCTTTTATTCAAATGAGGAACATCTTGGTGACTACAACTATACAATCAAATAGGAATCTTATCTAACCAATGATTCCAAATAAAAACCCAATTAAAGATGCAGGAAGACCTCTTAAAACCACATAAACCCCGAGAATGCTATATGGGTCTTTGGAATCCATCAAACAAACATAAGGATGGCCGAAGCCACCACAACCATACTGAGCACCAAAGGATCCACTCAAATCATCTCCTCCTCTTTTTCCTTCAGTTTCTTTGAGTTTGGGATACCCCGAGATCAGGTTTTTATAAGAACACATATCCGACCGTTAGTCACAAACGACTATAATTATAGCTATTGTCACCCCCATAATCCATTACCTTTTAATGTTTTAATAACAACAACAATAATAATGATAATATAACTAATTCATTGTTGGTTTTCCCAAAATGTGAATCACATGAGAATGCTATTTGTTATATATAATGCAAAATTGTGGGAATTAATATTATTATTTTCCAATAATTATTATACACATTTTTAACTGGAGGAAGTAAATATTTATTTTATGAATGATTATATTGAATCTGGCGGGGATTTATTTTTTTAGTCAATGAAAATATGTGTGCAAACTCTTGTGTTATATATATATATATATGCTACATCAAAATTCATGTTAAATGTATTTTACTTAGCCCTAAATTTAAAATAAGTAATAATAATAATGAAAATGGTTATTTGACATTTTTATAATTAACCGTCTTGAAATGATGTCAAATTATGATTTCATTTATGAATTCTGTTTGATAGTGATAATATTTACATCAATGCACTCTTAATTGTGAATTTGAAAATAATTATTTATGTTGTTATGTTAGATGTATAATTGAATTAATAAAATTAATACAAATCATTAATTATATAAAGTAAAATAATTAGTATATATATAAGTCAATAAAGAAAAATAAAGATATTTTATAGATAGGGGTGAATTAATTTATGTACATGTGTATTAAATGACCATTTACTTAGTATATAATAATTAAAGATGATTAAATAATGTAAGATATTAATAATAGCGTTTTTTTATAAGAGTATTAAAGAATTAAAAAGGAATTGAATATAAAACAACACAAAAATGAAGTGAGGCCTATGTGTTCTTTAAACACCGCTTCCCTCTTGAACCGTCAGATCCATCTCAGTTCCATCATAGCCGTCTGTGGATTTTATTGCCACACCACGTCAGGTCCATCGGATCAGATGTCGTGTAATCCTGGATGCATCTTTTCTTTTTTGCGGATCTATATTCCCCGTGTGTCTTTTTCTTCCTCGCATGCTGAACCAGTGGCTAGGGCGGCATTTTTCTTCTCTTAGGCCGGTGAGTGGACCATTCTACCCCTTGATTTCCACGGGATGGCACTGCCCCGACTTTTGGATGCTCCATCTACATCACTGTGCAAGGGAGAACTCCCTGTTCTTAATCCGTGGTTTGCACCAAAGAGAGGGAGATTTTGCACCGTGTTTCCTTGGACCATCAGCCACCTCGTCGTCGTCTCCTACTTCTACCTCTCCTCCTCTCCAAGTCAATTTAAGGGGATGAGTATTTCCTTGAGTTTTTTTAAAAATGTTTTAGTATATATATATGTATGTTTACCGATATGTATATACATTTTGTGTACACACCTGTGTATAGCCTTGAGAACCGTTCTTAGCCGCTTCTGCTTGGAGAACCCAAATCGGGGTAAGGGAAAATCTTGGACTCTGTTCTATTTCGGTACGGGTGTTTACTTATACCTATATACACCATGTGTATATATTTATTTTATATACATATAAATATATATATAAGATGATATATAAACATTCCTTTTATATGTTTATGTTAGGTTTTATAAAACTTCATATCTGAACATGTTTAATGCTTTCAAGGGGTTAGCTGATGTCTCCGTTACGTAAAATCCTTAGAGGGATGGATATTCGAATTGGTGTCTAACTAAACTCACCTATACATCTACATATATATAAATATATATATATATATATACATATATATATGTATGTAAATTTTAATGCTAACCTAAGTACGGTTTCATGGAATTTATTTTATACGATGCCAACAACAATTTTTTTATCAACTATGTTGTGATTATGCAAATTATATAAATAGGTTTTCATTTCATATAAAGTCCAAATCAAAACTGTTTTGAGTTTTATGAATTCAAAATGATATTTATTGGTGTCCTCAATACACATACAAGAGGACACATTGTTATGTGTTTAGTTGAATCCCATGTATATTTATAAAACCCTATCATCCACGTTTTCTATTTTTTTCCTTCTTCTAGTGATGAATATATGTTAATAAAATTAATGTCTTTAAGAAAATGTATACCATGTAATGAATCAAATGGTTTTTATTTAATTTAACCACAAAAAAAATATATGCACATACACGACTTTGTATATATATATATAATTATGGAATAATTGTAATTCAAAGTAAGACTTCAAGAAGAAAGTATTTTATCTAAAATATAACACAGCTATAAGGATAACATCGATTTGGTGTTTGTTTCATTTCTCATCCATTTCTAGAATTTTGATTAGTTACAAGAAATGCCTATTGTTTTATTTAATTTATGTTTTTAACTACTAGCATGGTATGGTGTAAAAAGAAAATGTCTTAAAGTCAGCATTAAAACTGAAAGAGGCTCACAAATGGAAAGGATGTAATTCTACAAGGAAAGCCATTAGTTTAAGTGTTCCAACTATTATTGCATGTGCAATAGTATGTTGTTTCAGTTCATATACATCACTATTTAATCTCAAGCCAAAAGTCTAGTTCCTTTTACTTTTATGACATGATCTGTTTCATGTTATGAATATGTATGAAAAAGGGGCATTGATTAAGAATTTATGAATGAAACCCTATGAATGTAAGACCACATCAGGATATGTGAGGGATGTATTGGACTTAAATTATTATGTACGGGTGCGCCCAGAATTATATAGCACTCCAATGCATTGGGTAAAGGAAGATTCTCATGAAACGTTATGTGCGACGGTCTTGGTTGTTAGCCTTGGCTTGTGATACCATGGAAAGGGATGGTCGATTAGCCTTAACCCATATTAAGTATGTTTTATGGTCTTGACACAAGGTCTTGAAAAAGTCTGGCATTATACATTCCCTCCACATGTGATGATAAATGGTCAACCAGGGGTTAGTTCAACTAACAAGATATCCCATAGTTGGAAATTCCCTTGACTATGAGAATGAATTTATGGGATATGAACTGTAACACATGTGATATGTTGTTATGAGAAATTTATGTGCTAATGAATCATTATATGAATGTTTTCCCCTCATACACACAACCTTTTAGAACTGAAGTAATTTTGTTGTTTATGCATCATTTATTTTCACATTCTTGAGATCTCTGATTTATGTCTTCTTTGAAATCTATTATCAGAACATACTTCTTTTCTGTGTAAGTGGTTTTCAAGAATGTAGGATTTACATGTTTTATGAAAAAGATAATTCCTTGATTTTAGTGAAGTGTTTAATTATCTTCGAAATGATTGCTTTGAGAAGGAATTTTCATTAAACATTTTTAAAACCCCTTACTAGGCATATTTTTCTCACCCTACATTTTTGTTAAAAATTTTGTCATGCGTGGATTTGTACTAAAGATGTTTTTAGAAGTAGCTGGTTTCCCAGAATCCTGAGCCTCGCGATTTTCTGTATTAACGGGACATGATGTATTATTATAACTTATTGTAATAAATTTTTATTACATCATGCCCCATGGGCACCCGGGAATCAGGGTCCCTACAATGTTAGACACATAGTGGGTTCTATGTAGGTCTAAACCTAATAAAGCCATCTCCTTGAATCATAATGGGGTTCTCGAGTCGCATGGAATCCTCTATTCATAATCCAATGGGAGCTTCAGTTTGTCCATTTCTATTAGATAGTGAAGTCATATAACAAATCAATTGGTTCAATCATTTCCATCCCTTAGAGTTAATAGGCCAAGAAGTATGGAACCCTTCTATCAAGTCATTTCCTCAATCATTTCCATTAAAAAATGTGATAAGGACAAGTATTAAGAAAACATTTAATCTATTTGAGGAATATCCCATATCCAATATTAATTATGATAACTTTAATTAATGTTGTAATGGTTACTAAAGATAAGAAACCAATTACTCATTAACATTTAATTATCAATTTGAAGCACATACCTTAGGTGGGTGTAGTGGTACACATATATAGTACTTTCGAGTATTCCATTCATGATATAAATCATGAAAATTTAAATAGAAATAAATACCCTTAGAAAGGTCAAGCCAAGAAACATCTGAAAGATGGTTCAAATATGGAATAACATTAAATTCCCATATATGGAATATCCTTTTACAATGGGCATTGAGTTTAGAGTGTAACCACAAACAACTAATCACATATTTGGAAAGAAAATAACCATATGGTTCTAACAAGTATAATAATGTCATATGAATTTAATTAACCAAACACACTGAAATTGGTAGTCCGCACACAACAATTCCAAAATCAACGAACATTTGGGATGAGTTATAGACCACCCACATTAAAATAGTATGACTCTCATCATCTCTTATGGTCCATTGATTATCCTCATATTAGTGTAGATATAAGAAAAGGTGAATAATTCTCAAACCATAATAACAAGGTTAATAGTAAAAGAGATTGAGAAAGGTTGAAACCTACTCGGAAAATTACTGTTGTGCATCCAACATGACAAATTAAATATCAAACATTTATTGAATGAAGTATATATATTTATACCTTGATTTTGAATTTAAAAATATCAAAGTGGGATAAAAAATAGATAATTCCCTATAATTTCATATTAGAGAAGATGTAGGTGGATTATTTAGACCATTAATGGAAAAAAAGGAAATTTACCCTTCATATAGGTTGTGCATAGTTAGTCGGATGGTTTGTAAAACCATGCAGAAACCATGTACAGGTACATGGGAAAAGAGGGGAGTTCACATTATTAGAATGCATGTCTATGTGCCAACAGTTTGAGGTGGCTCTGTAAAAAATCAAAGTCTACAAAATTTTCCAAATCACGTAGAACTCATACATGATTGACTATAAACCATGCGCCATGCCTGATTTTCCATAAATATAAGTTTAGGGATCTAAACATGTCTTGTAAACCCATGATACCATTTTGAACCCATTAGGAATCCATATTAGGTCAGAATTAATGGTTATAATTAAAATTAATGGATTCTTACTTGATATATAAATGAGGTTCTTACAATCTTACCAATTAAAAGAAATCATCCCCGAGTTCACCTTCAATATATTGGAGAAATAATGTCTTTTTACAACTATAGACATTGTTCAAGTGAATCTTCTTCTCCATCCCATGTATTGTTTGGTACCCAGCTGTGCTTGCATACGCAGCTGTGCTTCCATAGCACAACTTCCTTAGGATCCAATGTATGATACTGGTCATCATGATATTGGCGAACTAGTTAATAATGAAAGACATTGTGCATGGCATTATAAATATGAGGTAAAATCAACTGATAGGCTACTGAGCTAACTCTATCTATAATCTCAAATGGGCTTATATAATGAGGCGACATCTTTCCTTGCTTCTGTAATAGTATATTCCCATGATTACGTGATTCCCAATAAAATGATCACAAAACTCGAATTCAAAAGATCATTGATGTTGATTGGAATATGATTTTTTTCTATACTAACATGTATTCATACTCTTACTGATCAACTAAAATTTCTCTGAATTCTCCTTAATGAAATGAGGGGCAAGTATGGATGCCCCACAAACCTCTCTCATGTACAAGAGTGAGCGACATGGCCTACCTTAAAAGTCATCCAACGGATCAATCGGAATTGTATCCTAAAATATATTATCATAGGATAACTCAACAAGAGGGATATGCATCCCCAAGAACCATCGAAATCACAGACACCTGCACAGATCATATCCTGTAGAACCTGTATTTTCTATTCTGATTTTCGATCGGTCTAAGGGTGAAAAGATGTTCATAGAATAACATGAGATCTCAATGCCTTTAGAATTCTTTTCAAAACTGGGATATGAATCCATAATCCCTATCTCATGTGATATTACAAGGGACCCCTTGCGGTGATATGATCAAATAGACATACGGTCTTACCAGATCATCAACTAAGAATGTATCCCAAATAAGAATGAAGTGGGATGATTTTGTAAGTCTATGACTACACATATATAATTTCTACCCCTCAGAAACCTAGGAATAATAAACAAAAGATCATGAAAAACATTTCCCATTTTTATTCCATGACTGGAAGTGGTTGTAAGAATCCTACAGCTCACTCGTGCTCTTCCTTCACCTACTAACTTGCAGAACAGCAAGTGATAGAGCCAGTTATCTAACGTTTCATTCTAGGCCACCAATATAGGTGTTTCATATATCGATACAACTTGGACATGCCTAGATGAACTGACCAATAAGAAGTGATGGAATAATTCATAAAAACGATTCTCATAAATGTAGGAACCCATATACGTCCACAAATATGGAGTATGTCATCTCTATTTATAGACTAATCCGGTGGTGAGTTATCTACTTATATACTCTCACGGAGTACAAAGCCTTCAAGATCTGAGAACCTCCTACTCTTCACCCTCTCATTGAGGTAATTTGTAATTGTTAAGTATTATAGGTATGAATACTATGAATATCATGAAACTCTAGATGAATATCAGAATATATTTCCATCAACTTCCATTAATCACTAGATTCCAATACAAAATGTGCTTGGGTATTCTGACTATGTGCGTTTGGAACTATATTACCCTTATCAGGCATATATGAAAGCTCAGAATCAATGTATTGTAGATATTTGACCCACGTCCCTTATTTTAGGATCAAGTCATTATAATAAAAGATATATTTAAGGATCTTTTAGTTAGTATACAAGAAAATGTGATCACCCAACTGATAATGTCTCCAGCAAAACAAGGCATGGACAACTGCCGCTAGCTCGTGGTTGTGTGTTTGGTAATTTCACCCATGAGGAAAAAAAATTCAAGAACCATACACAACAACTCTATATTCCAACACCAATAACGCTCCAAGGAAAATTCCTGATGCATCACAATAGAGGGTACAACCTATACCTAGCTTTGGATGAATTAGAATAGGTAACCATTCAAGCCTCCATTTCAATCCTGAAATAATTTATCTCATGTGTATAACCACATGAACATGACACCCTTATTTTTAAAACCATTAAGAGGTGAAGAAATATGTTTTATCACTTCTATGAATCTCCTTTTACATCCACCCATCCACAAGGAACCCTGTATATCAAACACATTCTTTGGATTCTCCATAGAAACTATAAAACTATCAATTTTAGGGTCAATAGATACTCCTAATTCTATGATAATAAGCTCCATGAAGTGGAAATTATCCGTCTAAATGATTTACTCATAAAAAATTGCATAAATTTGATGCTCTCTCAATGTACTCAGAATGATCTCACGATTTTTGGCATGGTCGATACGAGTACGAGAATGAACCAAGATGTCATCCACAAATACCATGAAAAAAATTCCCAATGGGGGTGTAATGCCCCACTCATAAATGAAATGAAAATGGTAGGTTCATTTATAAGACCGAACAACATAACAAGGTACTCATACAGACCATACCTTCTATGAAAAGTTGTATGAGGTATGAAGGTTTTCTTGACTGGTTCATAAAGATAACTTGATATAAATTAGATATTAGGGAATACCTTTTCTCCATATAAATGTTCAAATAGATCATATATTCATAAATTTGGATACCATTTCATGACCAAAATCTGGTTAAATATTTTGTAATCATCATATATATGTAAAGTTACATCCACCATCATTATGAAATGCATGGGTGGAACCTAAGAGGAAGTTCCAGGCTGTATAAAACCTTTAGCCTCTAAATCCCCTAACTTCCTCTTGAGATCTTGAAACTCTATAGGTTCCATATTGAAAGGATTAATGGACACTAGAGATACTCCTAGAACAAGCTTGATTGTAAACACTACCTCTCTCTTAGTAGGTCAGTACGAAAAATATTAGAAAAGGACACCCCTGAAATGATCCACTACTAGAGGGAAACCATCTTATTATAATCCCTGATCCTAAATGATATGATTTGTGATCTGGGTGGTCACTCCACCTAGCCCATGATACTTTTGTCCAGCTATACCAACATGGACATATGAATCACCCTTATGAAGATAACTTCTTCCCTCTAGTGATGTAAATGATACCATGTACTGATTGTAGATTAAAAAAGCATGATAATAAATGAACTGGTCCATTCTAATAATGAAATCGAAGCACATAATCTCAAAGAAAAAGTGGTTTAAAAAGAAATGGTACCTTTTTACCTCAAGGGTATAGTCCATGTACTAGTGAATGTCCCCTTTTCATACCCCTAATAGCATATCTAATGTCAATAGACAATAGTGTAACTATATCTCTACTCAAAGAATCTCCACAATTGTTACAGAGATAAAATAGTTTGAAGAACCTATATCAAATAATGGAGATACTATAGTATAGGCTATTATAATAATATCTTATACTGTATATGGTCATGTAGCCTGATCCTTGGGTATTGTCTTGAATGCATGAAATTATCCTGATCCCCGACCATGTCAAATAGATGGATCACCAAAATAATGAATAATATGTTGGTGATGCAGGTGATTAGGGTTCTAGATACCATAGCCCTGGCATCTTCCTTGGGAAGAACAAATGGTATTACTCCTACTCCTTTCCTAACGCAGTGTAAAAGAACTCGCTCTAGAAGGTGGAGCTAGTGCAGATCCATTCCCACTCGTAGATGGAGGAAAGGTCCATCAAAAATATAGAAATTTCCCCATAAGACCATGTGTATGGAACACTAGAGGGTCTCTATCACACAGAGTCTTAGAATGAACACGTTCTCCACACAGATGAAACACAAAAGAGCTATCAAAACGAGTTTTATGGTTTTCTCGGCCCTACTGGGAATCCTCGAGAGAACGTATCCTACCAGCAGAAGAACTACTGGCCTGCCATGGCACTGATCCTTTAAACCCAGTACTATTTTGTTCCCTCATGATTCACTAAGAGATAAGAGCCCGATTGACCATCATTAAAATATTAGTTAGGTTAATGACATTGACCAATGTATGGACGGTGTACTGGATCCCATCCTCAAAATATATATTACGTGATATCTCATCACCAGTTAGAAGTGGTGAAAAATGATGCAACTCTATAAATCACACTGAATACTCCATAACTATCATAGCACCCTACTCGAGATGCATGGAATTCGTGGCTTTGTCAGCTCTCATAAATCGAGGAATGATCTCACAATAGAATAATTCCATGAATTCATCCAATATCATACATTGATGGTGATCATCTGAGGATACCACATCCCCCAACACTTGGATGAATCTCAAAGATTGTATATATCAAGCTTTTCTCTCCGCTCTAGAGGTGTTTCTAGGTTCTCAAATATAGATATTATGGCCTCTATCCAAGAATTAGTATCCTATTAACCACTATCCCCTATGAATGAGTGAGGATGATACAGTTGTATCTCATGAGTCCGATCATCCTACATCGGGGAAGCTCAGGGAGAACCCTCCATAGAGTACATCAGATGTTGGAAACTATCACGTACCTGGGCATTGGTACTTGGATCAGGTACAATAGGTGGTTCTTCATGTGGAACTCATAGAGGTAATACTGGAATCTCAGGTCCCCCCATGTATAGATCCTGATCATCTCTTCCCTCCGGGAATAGGATACGAGGATGTCGTGGAGGAATTTTTCTACAATATCTAAGAAAAACCCTGAGAACTAGATTTGAAGAAGAAATTTTGAGTCACTAGTGAAAGCTGAACATATGGAATCTCACTACCCAAGCAATACTACCCTAACTACATGTTTAGAAATCTTGGTATCCGTCTATTCAAAAGGATAAGTTTCATATTACATTACATTTAATTTCAAGGTTTACTCTTTTACCATATTAAGAATAACATGGTTGGATAATTATGAGCTACTATTTCATTTTAGATTTCAGTTTACCCATTATAATGGATATCCATTTCAGATAAATCAGTTCCCATAAACCTATCAAAAAAATTCCACAAATTTCTTTATTTTATAATGGACTGTGTCGGTAAATTACTCATCCTAACCTATGAGGGCCTATGCAACTCATGAATTGAGAGATACAATCAATAAATTTAATCCAAGAGTAACATAATCATAATCTAACTATCACAATATCATTCAAAAATCATAGGCATATAAACAAATGAAAAACTATGAAACTCACCTATATGGCATTGAAATATGCAAGATATGTGAATTTTAGTTTCCTATATTTATGCTTGTAAAAATTATCTTGACCCTTATATAACCGGGAAAATAATGAAAGATAATATTCAAATAGATAATAATCTACAACCCCACAAAACATTTATATCAATTAATAGTGAAATAATATCAACTATAATATAGAAAAGAGGGAAATTTATTATTTAGGCTACTTGGTTTTTACACCGAACATGGGATCTCGATGCCCAATCACGGTTTATAACAATGTCCCAATAATTTCTATTCTCTAATATATGGTCTCCCAAAACAAAAGAAAAACAAATCACCTCTGATACCACATTGTGACATCCCTAACTCAGATGTAACTTAATAGGTTCCCTGACCCCTGTGGGGAACATGTCATCAAGTGTATCTCCTCGAACAAGAGAGGATGTCGTCTACCATTGAGGGCCTAGGGTGTGTCGAGGGGGGGGGGGATATTCTCATATTTGAAATTGTATCATAGAAGATACACATAAAAGAGGTAAATAAAATATGAAATATAATTAATGGTAGAAATAGATAATAAGAATTGATAAAAAAGGGACTACAATAACTGTGTAACTGAAACAACACTCGAAAATACAAAATCAAATGATTACAATCCTATCATTTGAAAATTGGAAAAGAGGGATACTGGACTTCATGGATAATATGTTCCACAACAATATAAATGAAATCAAAGACTATCCCAAGAATCCTAATCTCTTGCTCGGTCATTTCCTATCAATATTTATCTTAAATACCATGAAATAGAATGTTTGGAGCCATAAGATTACCTTTGTGTACCCCTATAACCATGTAATCTAGTTCATGTACAAAACAATTCCCAGAGAGGGTGTTAAATAAATCTATGTGGGACACCACCAATGGATTTTATAGCAATTGTCCCATGTAATAGAATATAACAGAATGAAAGAATGTAAATATAAAGTCATGTAGTATAATGGAACTAAATAACCATGTACCTACTTCAGGACAAAGCAACTGTCTGAACATGTAACAAATTCATTACATGATTGTTTCCAATTTATCAATAATTCACTCTTTTTTAATAGTATTATTTCCAAGAATTATATGGGAAACCTATGATGATATTTAACAATGATGTTAAAGGGTAGTAACTGATAAAACATAAAGATCAACAGATTCTAACTTAGTAGTATCTGAGAAAAGATCAGGGTTAAGAGAGTAATCCAAGGAGAATAGTCAAATGGATTCCACCATGAGATTCTTACATAGTCTAGGGAGTGAAACCAAGGTAAAGCAAGGATAAAAAATACTGGGCCCAATGGGCTTTAACCATTGCAACATATTTTCATTGTTATATCCAATGGAGTGTATCCAAGTTATCCTTTATCCAATTAGTGTATCCACAAAATCATGTAGTACTACATGGGGGATCCTATTGTATCATACCTGGCATTAAATGGTTGCATAAGGATTGGGTTATCAATGAGTGTCAACATAGGAAAGTTGTATCATTGAATCAGAATGGGGTTCTAGAGTGCTCTTGTTTTCCTACGATCATAATCCATGGATATATCGAGTAAGGTCATTATTATTTGATAGTAAATTAATATAATAATTCAATTGGTTGATTCCTTTCCTTCTATTAGTGAGAACAAACCATCTTGCATGAAACCCTTTTATCAAGTAAATTTGTTCATGTTAGTAAAAAAAGCTTATTGGTTCAAGAATTTCTTTTCATTAGCTTGAAAATGCCAAGTAGCATGAAACTGTTATATCCATTTAAGTGATATTCCATATAGAAGGTTCATTCCACTACCTTATATTAATGTGGTAATGGGTGATATAGATATGAATCCAATGAATCATTTAAACTTAAATATCAATTTGAAACATTTAACATAGGAGGGTAAAGTGGTACACATACATGGTACTTTACATTATGAAATTAATTATATAAATATATCCAATTAATATAGAATCATCTAACCTTCGAATGGTCAACCCAAGTCCCACCCGAATGATAGATCAAACAAGTAAAAAAATTAAAAACTTAGATATAGATTCACCTTCGACAAGGGGAGTATTGATTTATTGGTGTAACTGATAAAAATGAATCACATTTTTTGAAAGATAATAACCATACAATTCTTACATGTATAATCATGGCATATGAATTTAATAAACGGGGCCCGATGAGATCGGTGGGCCCCACATGGAAGTTCCAATGTCAACGAACTTTAGGGATGAGTGATATACAATCCACCTTAGGTTCGTACGACTCTCCTTCCCCAGTATTGGCCATTAATTTTCCTCAGATCAGAGTAGATCTAAGAATTGATGAAAAATGGTCAAATGATGGCAACTAGGTCGAGAGCAATAGAGGAGGAGAACTTCTCAAATTTGATCGAGTAATTAATATTGTGCATCAAACGTGGTGAACAGAAGTTTAATTGGTTTTCAAATGAATGATATCTCTTGATCCCATGATTAGGTCTTCAAAAACCTCCAAACATGGATAAAAATAGGTTAATCCCGACTAATCTCAGATTAGGGAAGATGGAGGTGGCTTAATTAAATCATTAAGGGAAAAAGGGAAAATATACCCTTAAAATAGCCTATCCACGGTTTTCCCTCATGGTTTGACAAACCGTGCACAAACCATGTGTGGGTACCTGGGAAAAAGGGGTTCTCTCACGGTTAGTAAGCATGACCGTGACATAACTATGCGAGGTGGTTTTATCTGAAAAAAACATTATCCACACTATTTTCCAAACCATGCAGAATTATTGCACGGTTTATTCTAAACCATGCGGCAAGCATATTTTTTCCCAAAATAAAGGGTTTTGGGCTCCGAACATCTCTTGGACACCCATGTGAAATTTTCTATCCACTTATACATCCATATTAGATCCAAATTAATGATTAGACTGAAAATAAACTGATCCATACTTGAGTAATAAAATGATTTCTTAAATTCTACATGCTTATAAATATTTTGGCATTGTTCTTAATCAGTTTAATTGTTTAATCATATTAATATTTTAATTAATAACCCTAATTATCACTTTTTTACATAAGCTTATTATTATAATATATTGGCTATACATTTTTCTGTCAACATAATTAGTTTTTTTCACATATTATTCAGGCCTCCATTTAGTACCCTATCAGATTTCTTGGAAATAGTTTTAGACAATGAAAAAGGAACTTGTTTTGGATTTTTTCTTATTGGATAGGTTTGAACTTGGAGATGAGACCAAAATATGTTTCGAGAATGATTTCTTTTGATTTTATTTATTTCAACATGGTATTTTATTTCTTTCACTTTTGGTTTTAAATTTAGATACATTTAATATTATCATTAAAATATAATTTTTTATTAGATTATGTAGTCACCATTTGTTTTTTGGTTTATCCATTGTGATGTAATGATTCATATATTTTCCATTAATATAACAATCATTTACATTCACAAGATTATAGCACTATACTATGGGATATTCTATCCCATCTATATTATATACATCCCTACTTCTCCTCATTTAATGAACCGTACTTTTATATATAAATTTCCCATTATGGTTTAATTAACATCCGTACATTGTATTACGGTTTTAGAAACTAAATTCACTTATTTTGTTTTAAATAATCAAAAAAATTACTGAGTCCATAAATCATTATAACTCTTGATTATATAGTGATTGAGCGGTTATCAAAATATTAACATAAGTAAATGGTTTTAATAAATTCATTTGACATAGAAAAATGACGTGATTGGATCAACTGGTTGGATTATACCCTATAAAGCACATTTATAATAAAATCCAGTGGATATAGAATCACCGATATATTCCATTGACCATTACCAAGTTAAGATAAAAAAACTAAATCATGATAAAGACCATTTCTGTTGTAATTTCAAGGTCAGCAAGATCACAACCAAAACCATGTATGTTAAACCACCCCATTTAAATACCACCATCAGAAAATTTACCATTTGGGCATCTTATGATGTAATAAAGATATATGTATTAAGGCCCTAATAATATGAATACTTATATTGTATTTTTAAAGTAATATGGATTATATTTACATCATTTTATTATCATATTATAAATGAGATCGATTTTGATTTGAAAAATCTAAAATAATATTGTTGGGTATTATGAAATTTCAATTAAGACCATAGATATTATATGTTTTTGAATAAATAATATTTTAACAAAACAAATTATTGAATAACATATATTATATATACATGGTAGTTTAATTTTAATAAGTCTAATGTAATTTTTACAATCATTTGAATACTAAAATTTTTATAAAAACACAGTGTTTCTCATAAAATGTATATTCTATATTAAAAATGAATTTTAATATATTTAGAAAATTATTTCAATAAAATTAATATTGTTTTGGAATCATCTGGTTAATATTATCTAATATTGAACTATTCATTATTTATTGAGACATTATATGTTTCAGGAAAAAAATAAATACTTTATAAATTTACTATGTGAATTATGACATCATAATGACCCAAAAGAAATTTATAAAATACTATAAATGTTATCCAAGACAAATTTTGTTTTTTTTATTTAAATTAATTAATTTATAATGTTATTTTATTAATTTTATAATTCCATTATGAATCCTCCAAAAACTATATTATATTATAAGGTTTTAAAACCATTTATATAAGAATATGACTCGCTTCCCCAAAACCAAGATATTTGTTAGAATTTCTCTTATTGGACTTATAAAATAATGTATAAAACTTATCTTTTTTAGAATCCATGGAAATCACCCATGGTAAGGATTGTGGTTTTGAATAAATTATTATATACAGTCCCTCAATATCCTTCGAGAACATCCTTACTCTAACCTCCCCTATGTAGTTTCCTCTCAAGGTTCCCCTAAAATATCATGATGTACCTCCCATCATTTTGGAATCTCCCTATCATGGTAATAAATCAACTCTTTCTCACCTATATTCAATCATCTTCAATATCTTGAGCCCTTTTTCACAATTTCATAATTTTAGGATATGACCATCCATATCCTCATTACTATAATTATGATTTCTAAATGATGATATATCCCTTTTACTCAAATTTATTCCTACAATTAAAATTTATATTCCCCCATTATGCTATTAAAATTTAACCAAGGTTTTCCATACCAAAAAATTTTGTAGTGAATACCCATACCCATTTCATATTAGTGGTGTTCAGCTTTATGAACATATACATATTTAATTTTCAACATACATATGTTTATTCAACATTCATTGATATTGGAATTAAATATGTTAAAATAGTGTCCTTTTATTAATGAATTATGTGGCACACTTATGCATGTACATGATAAAAATTCAAAAGGTGCACCACGAATTATAAACAACTCCAATTAATTGGGTAATGTATTAATTCATGAGATGTCATGAAATTGATTATAAAGGTATCATAATCTATAACAATACGTTTTCCATCATGTTATAATGTCTTGGTCATTATCCTAGACACATGTTTATGATGTCATGTGTTAATGTTCTGGATACATTCATATGTTGACTATATTTTATCATGAAATATCAAGCCTCTTGATTCTTGTTTATGATTAGTATCATTTTTAAAACCCTATTCATTACATATTATATAAATGTAATAATTTCTTCATTTAGACCATTTTTATTCCCTTACTGAGTTCAGATGACATCCCAGTCTTATGTTTCTCTTGGGATTATCCTATGTAGATTAATGTATGATGGAGTATTATGAGAATGTTATACAGGTTTATAATAAAGGATATGTACCCCATCTTTTATGGTTTTAGGTAATGTACTGAATTAACCAAAGAATTGGTAATTCTCTATCTTATGAGTTGTATTATGTGAAATATTGTCTAATAAATCATAAATTATTATATAATAAATACAAGGGTATTCATAGTTTGTATCGAATGAATTAAAGTTAATATTGGTATTTTTATTATACACCAATATTAAAATCCTCAGGGATAAGTCTAAACATAATAACAAGTCCCTAAATTTGGGTAACGTATGTATTATGTTTTTTCTTGGGAAATATATCTCCTTCTAGTTTCTATTATGGGATGTGGATCTGGTAAAAATGCACGTAGGGGTAAATCATGAAACCACAATATTGAGATAGGCTCGATGTGGTCCTAGTGCATGACATTGGGCATTTCTGCACACCTGGTTTGAAACACTTGTGAAATATTCATTGGTATATTCAAAATCCCATTATGAACCATTATGAAGTTATAATAAAATTCTCATAAGATATTAAATTTGAAAATGTATAATGGATAACATAGATTGAACCATAAATGTTTTTACGTTAATGAAATATATGTCATTTCTATTGTTAGTTATTTAATGTTATGGGTTTACCATATATGTGTTTAATAGTTCAACAATTATGATCAATAATTTTAACATTAATCCTACCAATTATAGGATATAAGATGATCTATGTAAAAAATTAATGTGGTGGGAAATGTGATGACTTCCGAATTGAGACACCAAACAAAATGGTAAATGGAATCAAAAAAATTGTTATGATAATATCACATTTTACTCAATTAATGTAGACAATATTGAATCATGAAGAATTATAAACCCTTAATACAATTCAAAATGCTACAATTTAATCCATTATATGTTAAAGGCCTCCAACATTCATTGATTAATCAAATCCCTTAATTAAGAAACTATATGTCAACTCCATTGAGAATATCTTCTACATCCTAAAATTTTTTGCGAAAGAGAAGGTTATACAATCTATTTATCCAATGGATGGAGAAGATGATTGGTGGTGGACATTGATTAATAATATGACACCTGATGGTGATATTGAAGTTATGGGATTGAAGGAGTTCTATAAAATGTTATTAAAATAATATTTTCATCAGACTATATGAAATAAAATGGAATGTTATTTCATTTCCCTCAAGAAGAAAATATGATGAATCCATATAGGTTTATTAATAATTCAAAAAAATACATTCATTATATTCATTCACATTGTTCATTAACCACAAATGAAAATTTGACTGATTCTTTGGTGGGATAAAATAGATTCTACAAAAGTATTTGGTGATATGAGACGTTGATAGCTATGAAAAATGTGCATGATGTTTCCATAATGTTGAAATGCAGATGAATGAATCTCAAAATTATAATTGGGATAATAATCAGAAATAATAGATTATTTTTGGTGATGATATAGAGAAATATAATTGTGTTAATAAATTAAAATATACTCCTTATCAAAATGGATGAATGAAGCCTCATGAAAATTGATAGAAGTGTGTGAGGAAATATTTTAGGATTAGAAAATAAGGGAATCTATCTACTGATTGATTATGGGAGAAACCCACCAATGTAATCTATGGTAAGAATTATTCAATAAAACTGATGACTTTTTTATAATGTTTCATCTACAAGGAACAAGAGAACATCATCTACCTATGTACTATTCCATGGGTGGTTAGACACAATCAGTACGAACAATATCCATTGATGGAAGGGTAAGAATAATCCATTAAGACCTCTAGGGTGGAAACCGATAATGAAGTGGTGATAGGTGATAGGAATTTTTTTAGGAATAAATAACATAGGTATTGATTCTCATTGTACTCATTCCTTTTTATCTTCAAGTATTAATAAAACTATTCAAAAACCACCACATGTCATTGAATTATTGTTGTATGTGAAAATGAAATAAAAGTAATTATTGTATCTCATGTATATAACTCCTCCAAAATCAAAATTTTTGTGTTTAACATTCCCATGAACCATGTGATAATCCCATTAGTGTAATTTGATGTAATTTTTGGTATGTATTGGAATTTATTTTATAGATAAAAAATATATTTCCACAAGATCGAAATAAATCTCAGTATCTTGAATCATCCACTAATTATATACAATTTCAATTATCATGATCAATATTCTTATCAATAAAATATTATAAATGGATATTATTTCCCTCAAATAAAATATATTAACCTTATATGTTTGAGTTTATTGAAAAGATCAACATTAAAGACACGCTGATTCTGAGGTAATATACTAAAGTGTTTCCTAAGGAAATTTTCATTCCTTCCTCTTGGAAGAGATATTTGATTTTCCATCTATATTTTCCTTGAATTTTTTCGTATAACGAAGAATCGAATTAGACAAGTTTTTTTGGAACATGGGGTGATGAAGAAGAAACTTCATGGGAATATAGGTAAATAGTTAACATACCCCAGAGAAATACCATGGGGTGCCCCAGTCCTCTTCATTAATAGGATTTATGGGTCAATAAGCCAATCTATTGATTATAGTGAGCTAACAAGATCATGATTAAGATAATGTATCATCTATAATGGATTTATGAATTTATCAATCTACTGCATGGGTCCCAATACATCCCCAATGTGGGTTTTTGGTGGCGGTATAATCATGTAAGGTTAATGAATAATGATATCCCCAAGACATCTATATATATTATGAATGTACACTATGAGTTCATAGTAATTCCATTTGGTCGAACTAATTATCAATAAATATTCATTTATATGATCTATACAGTCTTTATATATTATCTCAACAAATTTGTGGTTTTCATTACAGAAGATATTCAAATATAATCCAAAATCAAGGATAAGCATGTGGAAAACCTGATTACATTGGTAAAGACCATATGTTGGGAAACTTTTTATGTAAATTATAGAAAATGTGAGTTTAGTATAAAGTAAATTTCATTCTTGGGGTATATTATCACATTCAATGGGTTGTCTATGGACCCCGCAATGAATGAACCAATTAATGGATGGAAGAGACAAACATCTGAAATAGAAATCCATAGCTCCCTTATAATAGATGGGTAATACAATATATTTTTTAGAAATTTGTCAAGATTTTAACTCTATATAATCAAAAAAGCCCAGAGGGAGTAAATTTTGTTTTGAATAATTATTTTAATGATATATTCATGGAGTTAATAAGATTCCCCTCACTACACCTGTACTTATGAAAACCAAATGTAGGGAATCATTCGTGAGTTATAACGATGCATTAAGGAAGGTAATGGATTTTTTTATTGAATTATGAAAAATTTTGCTATATCTCTCATGGAAATTTAATGTTAATGAACAAAACTTCCAAATTCATGTTCTATATTTAGATTTAGTGATCATTATTTTTAAAATCCAGTATCATTTTTTTTGTGGGGAGCAGTGAGAATCATATACTAATCATAAGATCCTAAAGTATATATTCACAATGAAATAGAGGAATATCCACCAAGTATGTATGATAGAACTTATTAAGGACTATGAAATATTAATCCACTATCACATCAGAAAATCAAATTAAGTGGAAGATTTAATAAGTAGAAAATATAAAAAAATTTCATCATTTATTAGAATTAAGAAGCATCAAATCTTCATAGACAAGAAATATATTGACATGAGAATTATAAATGATGTTACATAATCAATCATTTAATAGATGATTTATTAACCTTCTCTTGTAGGAAAAATAATGGATTCTCAAATAGATTGTTTAAAAATTATTATGAAATTAGAAGTTGTAATGAAACGTAAATCCTCAATGATCAATTTTAATAATGAAAGAGAAGTATGAATTGGTTCTATAATACGTATACCAAAAAATAATGAGTTAATGAAGGAGTTATTGGATGATGTTCATAGCTTGACCTTCTCCATCCATCATGTTAGAACATAGATGTATCAAGATATATAAGATAAATATTTCTGGGACAATATGAATATGGATCTTATATAATATAAATCTTGGTTTCTTGTATATAAGAAAGTGTAGGATAAATGGATAAAATAAAACGGGATTTTTCAATCCAAACCAAGACTAATATGGAATGGGGAAAACAAAACCATGGAATTTTTTACTGTTATTTCCAATAAATTTGAGAAGAAATGATGCAATATGGGTTGTGGTGGATCATCTTACAATGTTTTCACAATTAATTATAATCCAAGGGGAATTCTCAGTTTACCAACATACTAGTATATTAATAATTGAATTGTTGAGGATTCATGGAATGCCACTATCAATTACATCTAATTATGATCTATTATTTAACCCATTACTCTAGAACATTCTTCAATATTCTCTAAATATTAGTTTAACTTCACCATGGCTTATCACCCTCAAACTAATTCCCAAATTGATCGAGCTATCTAGAAACCGGAAGACATATTGAGAAATAAAATACATTGACATTAAATGTGAATCATATCAAAATCTTACTCTATTAATGTTATCATTAAATAATAGTTTGCAATTAAGCTTCCTAGTTGGTCCAAATTAATCTCTTTATAAGAAGAGGTGAACTACACCAGCATGTTGGGATGAAGTTGGGTAATGAAAAAAACTATGTCCTAAAATAGTTGAGGAAATGGTCACAAATGATAAGATCATTTAGCAACTCATCAAGGATAATTAGTGCAAAAAAGAGGCAAGGTGACAATCAATTATAAGACCTAGAGTTTTAGGTGGGAGATAATGTAATTTTTTATATATCTATTTATAAATGTCATGATATTTGGGATGATGGGAACTCATAGGCCATACCACATTCGTCCTTTTGAGATCCCTAATCACATCAGAGTGGGGTCTTATCAACTAGGAATCCCACATATCCTATATCAAGTACATGATGTGTTTCATGTATTGTAACACCCTGAGCTTTCACGATACGCCTCTATTTCAATAATGCAATAGCTTGCATTTTACGCAAGTTCGAGTTCTAACACACCGCAACTAATCAAAGTAGGCATTATGAATAGTAATACCCACTTTTTCAAATTATATAAATTTTATATTTAAAAATGGAATTCATTTTTTTATTTGTAATATCGAAATTATCCTAAGTTGAATTTTTTGTAATTTTCTGAGAACTTCTAATTTTTTATGAATAGTGAAAAATACTTAAAACAACTTTTTTATTCAAAATAATTTTGTTTTGATAAATTATACTATTTAGTGGTTTTAAAGTATAATTATAATATATTTTTACCATTTTATCCAATGGTGGTCATTAGAATTAATTTAACATTGAAATTGGACATAAACAATTTCCAATCTTTTGATATAAATGGTTTCTTAAAAACACGCTATTTGTTGTGACAGTGGGAATTAATTATAAAATTAATTAATTCAACTTATATGTTTGTAATTTTTTAAAATAGACATCATTTTTTAATTCGGAATATCAATTATAGCTTAGGGTGAAATTTTGGCATTGTTCTGAAAAACAACAATTTTTGATGAATAGTGAAACCACTAAGTGGAAGTTAAATAACTGATTTTTCGTTTAAATGAAATTTTACCACTTCTCTGTTTTGAATTTCAAAAATATGACATACATGGTTGTCATTAAGAAGTAAAATGTTGTTCAATGAGATTAAAATAATTTTTGGTGAATAGTAACTTTTAAGTTCTTAATCGTGATTAGAGGTAATTTGTGTAGTTTAAGGTAAAAATAATATTTTAATAATATGAGATGAGCTTGACACATGTTCTACCCTCATTTGATGTTCCATGGCCGACCAAGACAATCCATGGGTCAACTTGGGGACCCCATTGAGCCACTTTAGTTGGAAAATGACATAAATACCTTTTATTTAATGTTAAAGTAAATAAATAACACAAACATGAAATGTTTTACTAAAACAATTATTACATAGGGTTATACAAGTCTTATTTTTGGATATAAATAGTAATTGGAAAGATAAAACGATTTCCTACATCATAGTATTTTTTTATAATTTTTATACATTAAATAAATTAAATTATTTATGACATCATGATGATGCAGTGATGACCTCATTATTTAACGATTTAAATAAAATGGAAAGATAATGTAATATCTAAGACCTACACATGTCCAAAACCTATTGTATGGGTGGATTTCGAACCCTTATCACCTTATCCTCGAATTATATCAGTGTGGGACCTCTTAAATCCGAATACCATTTTAAAATAAAGTGACTTTTCTTTACTTTCCAAGAGTGCCCCTCCTCTCCACTTATAAAAGGCCCCCACCTCTACCACCTCATTCACACTTTCAAGCCATTTGGGTCGGCCATCCTCTGCCCAAATACTCTCCCAACTTCCTCCTCTTAATCCTAGAAGCCTCACTTTGGGCAGAACTCTTCCCAAAGAAGCCTTTGGCTCAAATCAAAAAGAGTTAACTGATTTTATGGTAATGTCTTCTCTAATGTTGTTTTGTTTTATTTTTCTTCTACAACCCCCTAAACATTTTTTATTCAATTATTTTGTAACAAAACCAGTATCCTAAATATATAGGATGTTGTTATAATAAGTATTCGATCTATACTTACACACAACTACATCTAATGGTTAAGGAATATACTGTTTCTGTGGATGGAGAATTTTTGCCTCACAAAACGATGATTGTTCAACAGTCATATAACACCTCTAATGGTGGCCATTATGATGAAAATAATTTTATATATGATATATATTTTGTTTTTGTTTTCCTTATGATTTTTTATTTTTCATTTATGGCCTACCATTATGGTTTCCATTATGGGTAAACGCGATATTTTCATTTTAGGAAGTGCCGACTACCGCCCCCTCAAAGTGATTTGAATCGTTAATACCATATGTGGGATGTATAAGGGATGGAGTAAATGGTATTATATGATATATTATACTGGAATTATATTATACATTTATGCCATTATGATTTCATTCCATTAAATACGAAATATAATTGAAAGTAGCATTCATGCGTACGTACGGCTTACCGTCTCCATGAACGGTGCATTTCATTTCTTACCTCTAAATGTTATGTAATATTATTAATGAATGTATATACAGGATATATATGATATATATGATAGCTACATCATGAATATAATTCTGGATATAATGGATATTTCACCACATGAAAAACTTGTAATTATAAGAAGTTTATTGTTGACTCAAGTACCAAAGATCGACAAAATGACCGTTATTAACTTAAATAATTACATAATGTTCAGAACATTGTAATAAGTGATATAAAAAGGATAATGAAATTGAAAATGGTTCTTAATAATGTAGATATTAACTCTAGTTTATTATTCAGGAGGTTAAAAACGGTTGAGTCAAGTCGGACACGAGGTAAGGGAATTTCTTAACCCAATTTCCATTCTGTGGGTTAATCTCCTACATTCAAATTATGTAATGATATAATTATGTCATATCTTGTATTTTTACTTTCTTTATGTGTACTTATAGTGAATACACATAATAGATCTATTTTACTTTAAAAGTGATCTTTTTAAGTACTTCGTCTCAATCTCCTTTCATTGAGGCATATTTGGTTTTATACACAACTTTCTTTTATATGGTGTATAAACCCCTTTGACTTTTATGTTTATTCAAAAGGAATCATTTTTATATGAAGCGTTTTACTAAATGACAAAAATGGAATGTTTTTCTTTCCGTACATATGCGGCGACAACGACTTCTCCGCCGCCGTGACCATTATTTGAGTTTCGGCTTCCTCTACAAGCCATAATTTTTTTAATGAAAAATAAATACAAAGTTTTAAATTTCTTTTATTTTGTTATTGAAAATGGTTTTGAAAGTGTTTTTATATCAATGTGTTGTATTGATATCTTGTGATTGAAATGTGGAAATGTTATGTTTCCTTTATGCATGTTTTATGTGATACGATTATGTTATGGTTTATGATATGTTTAAACCTATTAATATGAGGAATGCATTGGACTTAATAAGTGACGGGTGGAGCCCGCTACAACTCCTCGATGCATCGGCAGGTCTCATGAGACAAACTAGTGTCTTGGCATGAGGCCTTGACAAAATCTTATTTGTGGTCTTGGAACGAGGCCTTGGCTACATGGTTATGATAGTCTACCATTATGCATTCCATCATTATGAAAGTGGCTATTGATATTGCATGTGATTATTCGACCAGTAGAATATCCATGTGAATAAGTAAATGGAATTATCTCATTTTACTTTTTCCATATTATGTTGAAGTTCATGTTTAAAAGGCTTTTGTTTTAGTTATACATTGCCTTAAATGTTAATGTTTATTTATGAAAGCTTCCGCAATATTGTTATCCTTACTGAGCATCTGAGCTCACCCCTTTCCATGTTTTAATAATTTCCAGGATGTGAAGAAGTATTTTATGAATGACCTGCAGGGATAGTCAGAAGAGGATATGAGTGTGGACTATGAAGACATTGTTATTAGTTTTTCACCTTATGATGTAATGTAATATTTATGAATGTATCTAGTGTTTCCAAGGCTACTAAACTAATCGGTCTTTCGAGACTTGATCTTTTGTGATCATGCCAATGTTACGAAGTAATGCACCGACTCTGGGTAGCTGGGGTCAGGGCGTTACAGTTGGTATCAGAGGCAGTTTAGTACTAACCTTGGAAGCTAGATTTAGATAAACTCTGATTAGAGGGCATAGCCCAAAGATAGACTTTAAGGATTAGTATAGAAGAACTTCCTAGAATTTTTGTATTATAAAGATTTTGTGAGTATTCCGAGAAATACATCCCTGTCTGGATACGAGCAGGTAGAGGCGGCTCTGGCACAGATGTACCTAGGGGTAAAACCCGAAAACACCGCTTTGAGCTAAACTCAAACGGGAACTGGTGCACGCCAACGGGCCTTGCTGCACTCTTGGTTACGACACTCCTGTGGGATATTCTTAGGATAATTCTCGTTTTCTTTACAAACCAATATAAAGGGTTATGAGTATATACTTTCTCAAAGAAAACATTTCTTTTTATGATTATGGATTATATCCCTACATAGTTCAATTTATGTAAAGTATTTTACAAATATGGAATTATGTATTTTAATTCATAAACTAATCTATTTTATTCCATTGTTTAGAAATGGCGCCTAGTGGAAGGAATGGAAACAGTATCAATGCACGCACTCCATATAGGGATTTACCTCATACTCAAGATAATTATTGTGGAGTTGGATATACAACTGGTGCTGATTAACTTATTACCATACTGGGACAACTCACTCAGGTTATGAATAATAACCTTACTCGTATGGAGCCCCCTGATCCGCAACGTGGAGGATCTATGTTAGACCGCTTCATGAGGCAACAACCGCCAACATTTAATGGGGGTACAAATCCGTTAGTAGCTGATCAATGGATAAACTCTTTAGAGGAAAAATTCCACGCCTTGGAGAGTAGCGAAAGGGAGAAGTTTATCATGGTAGTTTACCGCCTCATAGGAGATGCCGATCAATGGTTGTCATTGATTCAAAATACAAAGGAAGATGGAGAAGTATCAAGTATGGAATGGTGAGAGTTCAAAGATCTTTTCTTAGACAAATACTTTCCACATGACCATCAAGCAGATATGGAAAGGCAATTTCTGAGTTTGAGGCAGAAGGAGGATGAGAATGTCGCAAAGTATGATGCTAACTTTACAAGGTTAGCGAGGCATGCTGGAGATTATATACGTAACCCAAGAAGTAAGATTGATCATTTCTTTGATGGGTTAAAACCATTTCTCCGTCGAGCATTTGTCTCACAAACCTTCTCATCGTACGAAGATATTGTCTCGTGTGATATCAAGACAGAAAAGGAATTCCCAAAGTCTTATGACAACAAAGTAAAGCAAGAGAAGAAGAGAACGGTATAACAAGAAATAGATAAAGGGAAAAAGGGAAAGAAGGATTTTACATTATGCGATAATTGTGGGAAAAATCACCCCGGTGCTTGCCTAAAAGGAATGGGAGTTTGTTATAAATGTGGAGAAAAAGGTCACCAGGCGGGTGATTGCAAGGGAAAGAAAAAGGCTATCAATGTTGAATGCTACAATTGTAGGGAAATGGGGCATTATGCAAATGAATGTCCTAAGCATCAAGAAAACTTACCTCAGAAAAGGCCAAGGGATCAAGGCCAAGCATATGCTGTTACTACAGATGAAGTTGAATAATTATTGTATTTGTGTTTTTGGACTCAAGAACTAGATTATGGTAATAAGAATAATGTAATATATATAAGGATTGTACTGCAGTACATTTTGTTTTCATTAAGGTTTTAATATGATGAAGGTAATCATATTTTAAGTATGTGACAATAAGAGAAACTTTACTTTGTTTGGGGAATCTGATGATACAATTGATTTTGGAATTTAAGGACCCTTTAGAGAAAGTCTGGACGGAGGTATTTTGGATAACTTTAAAGGTTGGAATGGATTAAGTTGATCTTTGGATAGTATTATTTAAGGTTAAAACATTTCTGAAGATTATTTTTGGAATATTATAATACTATAGTTTTAGGAAATGGACAACCTGCAGGGTGGGGCATAACCCATCACGTCGGACAAAGCTGTAGGAATCGAACCCACAACCATAGTGCGACAAGCCTTTATTACCTACCACTAGCCTACAGGAAGTCCCTGGTTATTAAAAAATAGTTTTACTAATCTAAATGGTATGTGTTGATATTTGGAACCTTTTATAATTTGGATAAATAGAATATTTTTTGCGTTCTATTACCTTTTGGAGTAAATGATGGGTTTATGGTAAAAATTTATTAAAGAATGAAAGTATACATAACAAGTATTTATATTACCTTAAGTTCTTAGTAAATATCCTAAACAAATTCCTCAACTTTATAAAAGGTAACTTAAAAAAACATTATCGGTTAACTTTTCCTACTGGGCAATTAATGATCGTTTAACCAATCACAAGTTTGTGATTTTCTGGTAGTTAAACATTCTCCTAATCCTGTTTTCTATAACTCTCCATCAGACCTTGATGGTTTGTTTCTCCTCCATGTCCATATTTTCATAGAATCCTAGTATGGGCTATCTCAGGTGACCTTTTTACTTATCTTTCTTTCTTTTAAAGTTAAATTTTTATTAACCTTATTTCCGATGTGGGTTTTCCACAAAGGTATTTTCTATTTTCAACCCTTTATTTTTAAAGAAAAATTTCAAATTGCGAGGATGCAATTTATTGAAGGAGGGGAGAAAGTAACATCCCGAGCTTTCATGATACGCCTCTCTTTCAATAATGCAATAGCTTGCATTTTAGGCAAGTTCGAGTTCTAACACACTGCAACTAATCAAAGTAGCTGTTATGAATAGTAATACCCACTTTTTAAAATTATATAAATTTTATATTTCACAATGGACTTCATTTTTGTATTCGTAATATCGAAATTATCCTAAGTTGAATTTTTTGTAATTTTCTGAGAACTTCCAATTTTTTATGAATAGTGAAAAATACTTAAAACAACTTTTTTAATAAAAATAATTTATTGTGATAAATTATACTATTTAGTGGTTTTAAAGTATAATTAGAATATATTTTTACCATTTTATCCAATGGTGGTCATTAGAATTAATTTAACATTGAAATTGGACATAAACATTGCCAATCTTTTGATATAAATTGTTTCTTAAAAACACGCTATTTGTTGTCACAGCCGGAATTAATTATAAAATTAATTAATGAAACTCATATGTTTGGAATTTTTTAAAACAGACATCATTTTTGAATTCGGAATATCAATTATATCTTAGGGTGAAATTTTGGCATTGTTCTGAAAAACTTCAATTTTTGATGAACAGTGAAACCACTAAGTGGAAGTTAAATAACTGATTTTTTGTTTAAATGAAATTTTACCACTTCTGTGTTTTTAATTTCTAAAATATGACATACATGGTTGTCATTAAGAATTAAAATTTGGTTCAATGAGATTAAAATAATTTTAAGTGAATAGTAATTTTTATGTTCTTAATCGCGATTAGAGGTAATTAGTGTAGTTTAAGGTAAAAATAATGTTTTAATAATATGAGATGAGCTTGAAACATGTCCCAACCTCATTTTATGTGCCATGTCCGACCAAGACAATCCATGGGTCATCTTGGGGACCCCATGGAGCCACTTTAGTTGGAAAATGACATAAATACCTTTTATTTAATGTTAAAGTAAAAAATGACACAAACATGAAATTTTTTACTAAAACAATTTTTACATGGGTTTATACAAGTCATATTTTTGACTATAAATAGTCATTGGTAAGATAAGAAGATTTCCTACATCATAGTATTTTTTTATAATTTTTAGACATGAAATTAATTAAATTATTTTTCACATCATGATGATGCAGCGATGACCTCATTATTTAACGATTTAAATAAAATTGAAAGATAATGTAATATCTAAGACCTACACATGTCCAAAACCTATTTTATGGGTTTATTTAGAACTCTTATCACCTTATCCTCGAATTATATCAATTTGGGACCTCTTAAATCCGAATACCATTTTAAAATAAAGTGGCTTTTCTTTACTTTCCAAGAGTGCCCCTCCTCTCCACTTATAAAAGGCCCCCACCTCTACCACCTCATTCACACTTTCAAGCCATTTGGCTCGGCCAACCTCTGCCCAAATACTCTCCCAACTTCCCCCTCTTACTCCTAGAAGCCTCACTTTGGGCATAACTCTTCCCAAGGAATCCTTTGGCTCAAATCAAAAAGAGTTACCCGATTTTAAGGTAATGTCTTCTCTAATGTTGTTTTGTTTTATTTTTCTTCTCCAACCCCCTAAACACTTTTTATTCATTTCTTTTGTAATAACACCAGTATCCTAAATATACTAGGATGTTTTTATAAGAAGTATTAGAGCTACACTTACACACAACTACATCTAATGGTTAAAGAACATACTGTTTCTGTGGATGGAGAATTTTTGCCTCACGAAACGATGACTGTTCAACACTCATATAACACCTCTAATGGTGGCCATTATGATGACACTATTTTTATATATGATATTTATTATGTTTCTGTTTTCCTTATGATTTTTTATTTTTCATTTATGGCATACCATTATGGTTTCCATTATGGGTAAACACAATATTTTCATTTTAGGATGTTCGGACTATCGCCCCCTCAAAGTGATTTGAATCGTTAATTCCATATGTGGGATGTATAAAGGATGGAGTAAATGGTATTATATGATCTATTATACTGGAATTATATTATACATTTATACCATTGTGATTTTATTCCATTAAATAAGAAATAGAATTGAAAGTAGCGTTCATGCGTACGTACGGCTTACCGTCTCCATGAACGGTGCATTTCATTTCTTACCTCTAAATGTTACGTAATATTATGAATGAATGTATATACTGGATATATATGATATATATGATATATACATCATGAATATAATTCTGGATATAATGGATATTTCACCACATGAACAACTTGTAATTATAAGAAGTTTATTGTTGACTCAAGTACCAAAGATCGTCAAAACGACCGTTACTAACTTAAATAATTACATAATGTTCATAACATTGTAATAAGTGATATAAAAAGGATAATGAAATTGAAAATAGTTCTTAATAAGGTAGATATTAACTCTAGTTTATTATTCATGAGGTTAATGAATGGTTGAGTCAAGTCGGACACGAGGTAAGGGAATTTCTTAACCCAATTTCCATTCTTTGGGTTAATCTCCTACTTTCAAATTATGTAATGATATTATTATGTCCTATCTTATATTTGTACTTTATTTATGTGTACTTATAGTGAATACACATAATAGATCTATTATACTTTAAAAATGATCTTTTTATGGACTTCGTCTCAATCTCCTTTCATTGAGGCATATTTGGTTTTATACACAACTTTCTTTTATATGGTGTATAAACCCATTTGAATTTTATGTTTATTCAAAAGGAATATTTTTTATACGAAGCGTTTTACTAAACGGCAAGAAAGGAATGTTTTTCTTTCCATACATATGCAGCGACAACGAATTCTCCGCCGCCGTGACCATTATTTGAGTTTCAGCTTCCTCTACAAGCCATAATTTTTTTAATGAAAAATAAATACAATGTTTTAAATTTCATTTATTTTGTTATTGAAAATGGTTTTGAAAGTGTTTTTATATCAATGTGTTGTATTGATATCTTGTGATTGAAATGTGGAAATGTTATGTTTCCTTTATGCATGTTTTATGTGATTCGATTATGTTATGGTTTATGATTTGTTTAAACCTATTCATATGAGGAATGCATTGGACATAATAAGTGACGGGTGGAGCCCGCTACAGCTCCTCGATGAATCGACAGGTCTCATGAGACAAACTAGTGTCTTGGCATGAGGCCTTTACAAAATCTTATTTGTGGTCTTGTCAAGAGGCCTTGGTTATGTGGTTATGATAGTTTGGCATTATGCATTCCATCATTATGAAAGTGGTTATTGATATTGCATGTGATTATTCGACCAGTAGAATATCCATGTCAATAAGTAAATGGCATTATCTCATATTACTTTTTCCATATTATGTTGAAGTTCATGTTTAAAAGGCTTTTGTTTTAGTTATACATTGTCTTAAATGTTAATGTTTATTTATGAAAGCTTCAACAATATTGTTATCCTTACTGAGCATCTGAGCTCACCCCTTTCCATGTTTTAATATTTTCCAGAATGTGAAGAATTATTTTATGAATGACCTGCAGGGATAGTCAGAAGAGGATATGAGTGTGGAATATGAAGACATTGTTATTAGTTTTTCACCTTTTGATGTAATGTAACATTTATGAATGTATCTTGTGTTTCCAAGGCTACTAAACTAATCGGTCTTTCGAGACTTTATCTTTTGTGACCATGCCAATGTTACGAAGTAATGCACCGACTCTGGGTAGCTGGGGTCGGGGCGTTACATGTATCCCTTCCGATAAATTATATATCAATCCTCTCACATTTACTCCATCTCATGGTGGTACCACAATATAATGACCTTTTTTATATGTATCATTCAATGAAGATCTTCGATAATAGAGATAATATTCTTTGGAATAATGAAATTCACATGGTCAAAGTGAAATGGAAAAACCAAATGTTTAATGAAGTAATGTAGGAACCGAATGAGTTGATAAAATATAAATATCCACGCCAATATCAGTGTGTGGAATGAAAATATTTATGGAGAAATTTCAAAATTGGGAATGATTATAATGAAGTAAAATTTTATAAATTAAAATCACCATATGGTTGATGTAAATTACAGATAATCTATTATGGATATAGAAAATACATGCACTTATTTGGTTTTATTAAATGCATATATGAATTAAATTACTGTTATGGATTTCCACTATTGATAATATTCAAATAAAATAGTAATAATATGAATAATAAATATATATATATAGGGTATTGATAAATCCATTTGAAATGGAAAAAAGAAGTGACAACCTTAATCAGTAGGAATGTACCCAATAAATCCATTTTATCAATGTTTATGAGGGAGAAAACATGAATAATATTTTTTCATAACCAAGTCCAATCCCTTATCCTACAACTAAAGCATGAAAAAAAACTTTTATGTGATATGTTCACAATCAATGAGATCAAGACCCTAACCATGCAAGTCAAACCACAATATTAAAATCTCGCCATCACACACCATATCCTTAGGATATTTTATCTTGTAATGAAGGGATATATATCAACACCCATATAAAATGAATATATATGTTTTATTTTTAACAGAATAATTTTTATATTCACTAATTATTTTTAATACATTATATATGATTATGGTTTTGATTTAATAAAATAAAAAATATGTATTTGGGTAATATTCGACTTAATTTAAGATGTTCGATTTAATAATTTTTTGAATGAAATAATATTTTAATGTAACATTATTATTAAATAATTTTTATTAAATAAAAATATAAATATAAATTTTATGATCTAAAATATAATTTTTATAGGTGGTTTAAAAACTGTTATTTTTTCAAAAAATCGAGCATATCTCATTAAATTTAAAGTCAAATTGAAAATAAAAAATTAATATTTTTAAAAAACTATTTTGATGAAATAAATATTATTATTTGATTTATAATGAAAAAATTATCCAATTGTGATTTTTCATAATAATTTGAGACATTAAATTTTTTTAGTAAAAATTAAATACCGTATAAATATATTGCTTGTATTTTGAAATCATAATGACTCAAATGTGATGTAATAAATAATAAGATCTCCATGTATGAAAAAAAATTATTATTTTTTTCTTTATGTTACCTGTTGTTGACATTAATTTTTTAATTTTATAAATCCATTATGAATCCTCCAAAACAAATATTGTAATTTATGGTATTAAATTCTATAATATATGAACATGTCTCATTTTCTCACCTCCGAGAGTAATATTTCAATATGTTCAGACCTTGGTGAAATAATAACAAATAAAGCTCTATTTTTAAGAACCATGGTTAGTAACAAGGAAATGGTATTTGATTTTTATTATTTTATTATATAGAGTACAAAAACTATATTTTTTAAAATAATAATGAACTACCCTAACTTTTACAATATAAAACCAAATGTACTCTAATAACTCTTAAATAAAAATCCTTAGAATACATCCTTACTCCAAATCCCATCTTTATATTCATCCCAGATATTACCATAAATCTAATTAATCTCATCCCAAACAATTTGAATAACCCTCTCACAGTAAGAGATCCTCTAATTCTCATTATTATTCAATCATCTTCATTTTATAATGCCCTTAATTTAAACTTCCTAATGTTGAGATATCATCTTCCATATAATATTGTCTAATTATATGATTTCAAAATGTAATGTTATCCCTTTCACTATTATTTACCCCCCCCCCCCCCTGGAAAATTATATTCCCCTTCTATTCTTATTTATTTTAACCACAATTCTCCATATAAAACAAATGTGTAGTGGATACCCATAACAATTTCTTGTCTAGGGAGTTCATATATATGATCATATAAATGATTTATTAGGAAATTATATGTATTTATTCCCATTTAATTCATCTTTTAAATAAATATGATGAAATTTGAACCCTATGTGAATGGTGTATGTAGAACTCTTATTCATGTACATGATATGAATGTGACGTGTGTGACCAGAATTATAGAGTGATACAATGCATAAGGAAATTTTTATGTCTTAGTATATGTAATTAATAGGATTAGATAGTAAACCCAATATATCACAAAACTTCCCCCCATGATATGATTTATTTTTGGATATCCTTGAACTATAATTTTGATTTCATGTTTAATGTTTTTTTGTCTTTCCAATTTTTCATTTTATGTTTTCATGTTATATGAAGTATCTCTATTCTTGTTAATTATTTTCATTATTTTTAGTCTTGTTTATTTCAAATATTTATAAAATGTAACCATTTATTCATGTTATTGCATGTTTATTACCTTAAAATAATTTAAAGCTAAACCCTTTATTATGTATTTCCCCTGGTTATCCCCTATAGTTTTTAATATAATTAAATATTATGAGAATGTGAATTATTTTATTCAATTATGGAGATATAATCATATTTTATGTTTTTATGTAGTGTACCTAATTACTAAAAGACACTATACTCCACAATATTTTTATTTGGATTATTTTTACTCTTATTTAATAATTCAACAATTAATGTGTAATAATGACAAGGGTTTTCATTAGTCAAAAGACTTTTCCATGTGGGGAGGCCTGATTGTAGTCTAGTAACCAAAATGGTTTGTCCATATGAGAGATTATTGGGATAGGGTTTGTTATATAGTGGGTAAACCATAGTGAAATATTCATATCCCATTGGGATATATAAGGGTAAAAGAAAACTGGAGTACTCTAAGAGTCCGATGAACACAATCTAAGGGTTAAGATAACCATTAGATACCAACTTGTGGCCAAAGGATGGATTACAAAATAATAATATACATATATTTTACATCATTTACTATAAATTTATCTCATAATTAAAACACACTCATGAATCCTACTGTTTTGTTGCGTTTATATATTATAAAAAAAATTATGGAACAGTAATGCTGAAACATTTATGATAAAATTATACCTAAATGATTTACTCATACACATGTTTCTCTATATATGTTCCTAGAAAAGTAGGAACCATAAGATAAAGGTTAACTCAAATCCTTAGTGGGGAAAAACATATCAATATGACATAGGGTATTTATAATTCCGTTATAAACATTTGAGGAAACATGAACGTGGGCAAGATACATTATATATTGATCAAAAAAATAACTTGAACATAATTGATCATATATTTTTGAAAACAAGTTTATGGATCTTATAAAAATATCATTATTGTATCTTACAAACATCATGGGAGAATAAAATTTACCAAAACATTAGAATATAAAATCATAAGACAAATAAGATGAATACATATAAAAAAATAAAAAAAATCATTATAATTTATATTGAAAATATTAAATCATGAAATATCTAACTATATGGTCCATTATAATCGAATAATTATAGCATCAAAACCTCTACCCCATAGAATAATGATTATCCAACAAAAAACATGTCTTATAAAATAGTGAATCATGCATCACTGCGTGGAACCAGAATATTATAATGTAATAGATTAAATTTGAAATTAATTTTATTGATATATCATTCAATAAAAACCAATCATAAAATTTTTTATACATATTTTTGATGTTGATATGGAATTAAAATATGAATAATTAAACTATATTTCAATACATTTTGGTAACATCTTCATAGGAAAGGTTATAAATAACCATGAAATTTTTTTACAAACATAATAAAATAGTTATGATGTTATTCTATAAATAAATATCCTATAAATAAATACATGTTGTATATAAATATAAAGATAAATAAATTTGGGGTGGATTAATAAAATAATTCATATATGCAATAAAATATATTTTACATGATTTTTAACTGACTATTGAAACCAACAAAAATTAAAGTGATATAAAATTTCAATTTGAATAGTTATAAATAAAAATATGAAAGGTAATTAATGGGATATATAAATATGATTTAATTTATGACTAGAATGGTTTTTTATAATAAATATTGTGGAATTTAAATAAAAACACAGTACGTATAAAGTTGTTGTCTTATATTATAACAACATAATGTTATGGAGTAATAATTCATCAAATATGTTATTTTATAAATGAAAATAATTCTCTTAATAAATAATTATAAAATAATAAATTAGATATATAAAGATATAAATAAATAAGTAAAATAAGAAAACAATTAGTGGTGAAACAACCTGACCTAATAAAAAATATTTGGTTAAAAAGCCCCTTGTGAGTTTAGAAAAATATTAATGAATAAATATGGAAAATGAAATGAATTTTTAATATAATTAATTTCATTTTCATTATTATATAATATTTAAATGGTTTTTTTTAAACTTATATCAAATATAAGATGTTCCTAATAATAAACCATCCTCAATGAAAGATATTGAGTTAATGAACCATTATGACTTTGGTAATATATGATTAAAACAAATATAAATATTAATCATTAAATAGAATTAAAAATGATGATAATAAAAATAAATTTATGATAAAAATACATAATTGGGTAATTAGTTCAGTATATAATGGAAAATTATTGAATAATAATAAGCACATATTAAAGGAAACTTTTTATGAAAAATACCGATATAACATGGGAAATGTAAAAAAATATAATAAATGTGACTGTAGAATTTCAATACCAATAATAAAAATTAAAATAATTATATAATATTTGGATGGATAATGAAATACCATAACTAAATTAAAATTTTTTATGAAAATTAAAAATACATAAATGAATAGAAATTGAAATGAATATATATTTCCCTAGATTTCTGCATGGTTAGAAACATTTGACTTCATTTATAGAAACATAAAATTCTTAATCTTATATCTAAGTAAATTATTAATGTATATTACATTTTTAAATAATATATATATATATATATATATTATACTACATATACATATTATATTATCATTATCTAATGGTAGGATTTTTATTGGTTTCTACTAGTTTTCATATGATGAGTCTGATCATTTTTCTATTTTATTAATGTTTTCATTACCATATTAATACTTTCTGAATAAACGAATAATATAAAAAATTATAAATGACTATATTAATTTTAGGAGCATATTAGTACTCTTCAAAATAATGGAATTCACAATGAACACCTTTTTGTTGACATTAACAAAAATTATGTAAAACACTATAATAAGCATTCAATTAAGTGTAACCCTAAAAAACCATAATCGAAACATAAATTAAATATTAATAACTTATATTATCATTCATTTTATATGATAATAATTATATAAAGAAATGATGATTATAGTATCACATTTATCATGTGTCTGGTCGTAACTGTTGAAAAAAGAACATGTTATAATAATGAATGAGTATAAGTATGAATTTATATATTAGTGATAACATTTTATAAAATAATAAATATGCCATTAAAAAATTATTAATAATTTGTTTAGAATTTTATAGTATCTCATATGGGAAGAAATTTAAATGATATTAAGAAAACCATGTCACTCATATTGATGTAATATCACATTATTGGACAACATAATCCATAATGAATAATTTAGGAATCTTTCATCATATGGGAAGTTATAAAAAATTTGTTAACACATTTGGAATGGATATTTTTAATGTTTTAAAGTAAAATAATAATTTTAATATATGTATTAGAAAGGGAGGATATATGTTCCATTTAAATATGATAATGAGGGACATTACACTAAAAAAGTGAATAGTTATTAGTAATCATGGAATCACATGGATGTTAGTCGAGGATCAAAATAATGGAATTGTAATATTTAATTATAAATCTAAATAAGGTATTATATAATTAAAAAATAAATTAAATTATTAGAAATTATTTCCAATTCATTTTAACCATTTATAGAGTAATTAAAAGGATTTAACTATTTACTTTGGTAATTATATTTTCCAAAAACAGAAAAAAACACACCATTACCCAATTATTTAGCGTGTAATCAAAATTTAAAATATATTTAATCATTTACACCTTAATAAATGAAAATATTATCAAATTAGAATTAATTTATTTTTTTCGAGCATTATTTATACACAATTCTGTGTTAATCATATGCCTACCACAACACTAAGTAAGATTCCATTACAGGAAACATATATTTTTACCATTAATATTATTAATTTAATAGATATGTAATGGCTTTTAAATTCATATTTATAAATATAATTGAATAAATTTGGAAAATATTTATCAAATATAATCAATAAAATGTTTGAACATTCATCCAATGTTATTTTTAGACATATATTAAGAGAAAATCCACTTTATGAACAAAAACTTTTATTTCCCTAAATGATAGTTTTACCACCATTTAATGGCACAAAAATTTTAAAAGTAAATTTTGAAAATTTAATAAAATTTGTTTTTAATGTTTTTTAGACGTGTTTTTAGAATTATCTTAGAGTGATTTCTTGGTGTTTTTTAGGAAATTTTATTTTGTGATTAGTAGCAAAAACAATGCATTTTATGTGAAAACTAAATTTTTGTTTAAATAATTATTAATGACATATTTTCTATTAAATTTTTAATTTAAAAATACATCAATCAAACATGCATTAATTATTATGGTCATTAAAATAAATTTTTTATTTATTTTTTATTTTAAAAATAACGATATCTTGAAATTTTTTCTTTCAAAACATGTTTTCTTGCAACGTTTGTTGGTTTGTTTAAATTTATATTCTAAACTTTTTAAAGTCTGTTTATAAAAAATGATATATATATATATATAGTTGGAATATTTGAAATATTTATATTCTAGAAACATCATGTAAATATTTGACCAAACTGATTAGTGAATGTATTCAGAATTAAATAAAAAAATTAAGGTAATATTAAAAGTAACATTATACATTACCTTAATCATAATGTCTAAAATGACATATAAACATGTCCAAAATCTATTGGTTTTCATTTTTTATAACATATATCCTATGTTTATTATTTTATGATTTAGTGGTATAATATTCCATGAAGTGGAGTTATATAATAAGATAACTATGTGAAATGATAGAAAATGTGGCTTCAGTACATTTATGATTTATAAATACTTGAGATATAAAAACACCACATTAGTTTGATTATATATTACATTTGGAAACTTAATGGATTTTTTGTGATAATAGTAATTTATATTTAATTCATAAGGACGAATTAGTTAGATAAACCCTTTAATGAATTTCTATGGGGCAATTATTTACTAAATAATAAAATAAATTAAATTATACTAAAAATAATAAAAGTGAAATAAATCGACTTAATTATTTTATTTAATTATATTTTATAATATTATATCATATTAAATAGTTTTGAAGATAACATATTCAAATTCAATAATTGTCTTTATATTTCAAAATATTAATTATGTAAAAAATTACAATGTTTGAATTAATGTTATTTTATATAAAATGAAATTTTATTAAAAGATTTAAAATATACTAAAAAATATATTTTTTGATATCTATATATTATAATTTAATAAATATTAAATATGTTAGAGTAATGTTCCAATTTATATATTATAATAAGCATATTGACCCTAAATTGGTAAAAACAATTAAAGCCAGGTTCGAGATGATGCTCTATATCTGTGCGTTTCAAACAGTCGTATTAAAAATAATTTAAAAAAACATGAAATCAATTTTTTATTAATTAGATATAATGTTGTAAATTCAGTTGGTCTTTATTTTATAATAATTCTATCTATAATTTATTCTAAATGTTTAGATTATATCGACTAGAAAACAAGTTAATTTAAGAAAAACACAAATTAAAAAGGTGTGTAAACCTATGAAATTATGATTTTTTTTAAAAATGAACTTTTTTAATAAAGAATATATTAATCATCCATAAATACACCTTAATACATTATGTTTCATGTTTTTATAACCTTATGTAAGTAATACCTCTTAATAGTGTTTACCTTTAAATATTTGTACGAATGCCATTATTCCTACACTATAAAAAGGAACCCATAACTCCAATATATTCCCACATATAAAACAAAATGGATGACATAAGCCAGGACCAAATAATCTCCCTAAATCCCTCCCATCATTATAGAATCCTCAAATTGGTCATATATCCAACCAAAGATGTCTTTTAGTATAAATCAAAAGGAGTTACCTAGAAAAGAGGTAACATTGTTCAAGATCACTTTGGTTTCACATCATTATCGACCCATTCAGTTATTATTACATCATTCCTATATAATAAAATAAGTATCATATATAAAATTTAATTTTTATATGTAATTTTATTAAATAAATTTACACACACTTCAAAAAAATGCGCTACACAATCATTATTCGTGTGTCTGATGATCTACGAGTTCACGAGCTAATGTTGTTCATTCTTCCATTTACCACCTTCCGTGGCTAGAGATAATGATAAATTTATATTTTATAAAGGATATATGTGACATCAATAATGTATTTATTATTCTTAATTTATTATAATACATAATTCATCATGATTTCTATTTGGGGAGAATATACCAATATCCTTTGGGGACGTATGGACTACCACCCATAAAAAGTGATGTGATTCCATAACACATTACATGGAATTTATTATATATGGTTTTAATAAAAATATTTTATATGTATAAAATTAATATGATAAATTAATATTAATATTTATATACATACATAACTTTATAAATATGGTAAGAAAATGATTGCAAATCTCATTCGTGCATACAGCCTAAAATCGCATTGAATGGGGCATTTGATTTCATGTTTAAATTTTTTTGATAAATAAAAATAAATATATACTGAATATATATGACATAAAAAAAGTTTTAATTTATTTTTATTTTTATATATGTATACATTTAATAGGTTAAAAAATTTCAAGTCCAAACATACTATAATTTTTTTGAAATTAACACCGAAAATGATTAAAATAATGAAAGAACATTATCAAATAGGTTAAAAGATATTATATAGAGAAAATATGTGATATTATAAAAAATATTATGGGTAATATATAATTTAATAACCATATGAACATATTATATAGGTGTTTATGTATTGTTCTAAAATAATTATGTTAAAGATAAGGGATTTTAATGTCACTTTTTACATCTGTGAGATAAATTTCATATTAACAAATTAATTTTACTATGTGGTGTATATAATTACCATTTTTATATATTTTATATTTAGTCATTTTAAATTACTGTTATTAAAGGTTTTTATTTTAATTATCTAATTGAAAGTGTTTTTAAATGAAAATTACTAACTCTTAAATATTATATTACAATCTCAATTTATTTTTTGATTGTTAACATTATCTAGAGACAATAACATTATTACAATAATATTTCATTGGAAATTAAATTAATATTTCATATATATATATTATTAATTGATTGAAACAATTATTTTATAAGTCATATTATATTTTTAAATATGGTTTTTACTTTGATAGTTATTTAATTAAGTGGGGATATATTAAGAAATATATATTTTTTAATCAATATGGATATTTCATGAAATGGATCATAATTTATTAATTAAATAAAGCAGTATATATATGAGTAATTCATTAAAATACTTTTAATGAGGTTTATGACTACATAATTTATTCTATAAGGATTGGGAACCAGTTAATTTAAGCCCCACGGTGAATCGATACTCTCATGAGACAAAATAATTTTATGACAAACCCATTATAATTTTTCTAAGAATAATTAAATGGTTTTCTAAACAAGAACATAAATTTTCATCTAGATTTATCTTTACGGTATTGTGGTTCATTTTCTAAATAAAAGATTCTAGAAAATTCTTGATTCCATTAATTTTATTTTTTATTATCCAGAGGATTTTCTAAATGAAATAATATATGGATTTTTCTTATTCATTGTTTATTGATTAAATTGAATTGGGTAGAATAATTTAACATTAAATATTGTTTATTAAAAATTTAATCAAGATAGATTCCACTTTGATTAACCCTTACTGAATATTTGGGATCATACATATTTTTTTCCTTTCCCTATTTTGTGAAGAAGATATTTTTGAATGCGTTTTCATGGATGATGTTTTGAAGATTTTGTAATGTATTATGTTTTATTTTTTTTCTTATTTTCATTGTAAATGGTTACCATTTATGTATCTATTCTCTCAGAAAATATTATTTGATCAGTCGTTCAAGATTTGATTCATCGTAATCCAACCAATATAATAAATAAGGCACCTACTATAGGATTTCATGGTCGGGTGTTTATAGTTGGTAGCAGAGGTTGTTTTATAGAATCCTTGAAAAGTAAATTTAGGAAAACATATATTATAGTAAATAATATTATTATATACATTGTGTACAATTATAAAAGAACATGTAAATGAAACCTTGTTTATGACTGTGATCTTATATACGTAATTTTTTTTTCAATTAATGTTATGTATTTCACTAGTTTTTCTATCATAAAAGATATGATTTAATATAGTCTATTTCATCATTTAGAATTAGTGATTGGTAGAATTAATGTGAACCTAACCAATGTATATGATCCACATAGAAATAATGATCATTTATTTTATTTCCATAAGGGAATAATTTTAAGGCAACAACTCTCCCGAACATTCTCATCATCTAACCACATTGTATAATGTACTAATGAAATACGAAAAAAATTATCTATGTATTTTGGATTTAGAGTGAATAAAGAGAAGAAGAAGAAGATATAGAAAACAATGGATAAATGGAATAAGGGAAAAACTATCATCCCAAATGTGATATTTGTGGAAACAAACACCATAATACATTATTTAATGGATTGGAGTTTTTATACATGAGTAGAGGTAAAGGAAATTATTCTTTTGATTTCATGAATATTAAAATTGTTTCCAATATAAAATGCATCGACAGTGAGGATATTGGACAGTAATCCAATAAATGTCTCATGATTCAATGAATATACACCAAAATATAATGAAAGATCACGGTCAACATTATTTTACTACCACTTACAACGAGGAATGATTAATATGCATGTGTTTGGATTCAAAAAATATTTCATTTGAGTATTATAATAGTGATATTATGGATATAATAATAAGGAAATATATTTTTATTATACTAAATTACAATTTCATTAATCATTTGAAAGAATATTTGAATGGTTCAACTAAAATTAATTCATTGAAAAGTTGAACTATTTATAACACACCTGGTTTAGGGAAATATAACCTTTAAAATGGTCCTGATACTGAGATAATAATGTGAGAATAAAGATTTTATTTAATTGGATAATGTAAATAGGATGTTACTGACTACCTTGGAACCCTTTAATGATTTTTTGACAATGTTATTGATGAAATCATGGATGGAGTTTGTAATTTTTTAGATTTTTTGATTATATCAAATAATCAATATTCCATTTAAAGAATAAGGAAGAATTCATATTGGCGATAAGGTTTTATGAAAAATTAATTTATTACCAAATTTCATGATAATTCATGATGAATTTATTTATAAGATTGGAATTTTTAAACTAAGTGCTTCTTCATGTAGTTAAAATATTAATTATAGGTTCATTTTAGTAATTTAGTGACCGTCTTTCTAAATTGTTAGATCATAATAAGTTGGAAAATTTTACTATTTATGAACATTATTATGTTAATATTTGGATCAGGTTTTATATATTAATTTATTACTTCACCATATTATATAAAAATTTATATGGGATATTTTTCAAATAGTTCAAGGCACAACCAAAAATAAGATTGTTTTCGTGAAATAAGGAAGTTTAATTGTTTTATTTTTTATTGTGTGAAATAATTCCTAAAACTATGAAATGGTATTTGAAAATAAATATTTTTATCTTATCTTCATATTTTAGAACATCATATACCTTTTTCATAAATCTTTTTGATGTATTTGTGGCCACCAAATTTCAGTTGAACATGTTCTCTGTCACTCTACTTTAGAAAATGATAGTTCGATATCTCTTTGATGTCTATGTTTTCAATAATGTTCTCACATTTGAAAGCCTATTTTTTTTGTTACCGTATCATTTTTCATTCCCTATTATTATATATATTTTTTATTCATGCTATTTATAATTTATATTTTTTGACAGAAGTATTTTCAAATATAAAACCCTTGATTGGAGAGATAATTTTTAAATTGTGGGGATATAATTTAATTAAGGTGGGGAGAATGTATCCCCAATAAATAAAAATATATTAATTTATGAATAAATTTTATTTTTTATATATAATTATTTTTACATTACATGATTTTATTATTATGCCACTCACAACACTGATTTAGGTTGAATTACACCCAAGACCGAGTTTTATCATCACCATTAATAATTTCATATTTATTTCATAGTATTAAATAAGAGGATATAAATATGATTAAATTACATATTATAATATATATATATATAAATATATATTAATTTAAATATAAGTTTTTAAAATTCATCCATTCACTTTGATATAAATATGATAGTAACCAATCCAGTTTAGGATTAACAAGATGTATTTTTTTAAATACAATTTTACCACCTTTTAATGACTCAACAATTTGAAAAGTAATATTTTTACATATTAATAAAATTTATTTTTCAAAATAAACAACATTTTTTAATTTATAATGTCAAAAATATATCTGCTTGAGGATTTGGTATTTTTTCTGAGAAGTTACATTTTTAATAAATTATGATAAATACCACCTATTAGTTGAAAAATTCATATTTCTAAAATAACTATTAATGTTAAAAAATGTTTAATATTAGTTTTAAATTGAAAATAGATAAATTATAAAACTATAATTCTAATAATTTCATTAGAATATATATTATATTGAATATATATTACCATAATGACCTTTTACATATTTTCACTTTAAACCACTGATTTTTTACAATGCTTGTGGGACTATTGTTAAATTTAATTTTAGTAATTATGTGAATTTAATATGAAAAAATATATATACATAGATGGAATAATTATAAATTCATAGTCTAATAATATCAACTTTATAATTTACCAGTTTGATTTGTGAATGCAGTTCAAATTAATTACAACAAGTATGGTTAAATGAATCTTAATATTGGATTAAACCGTAAAGTTAAAGGACAAAATTACCTATAAACAATTCAAAAATACATTGGATTCCAATATATCAACCATATTCTTTATAATTACAAAATCTATGAGATAGTTGTACAATGTTCAATGAATGTGACCTATATAATTTATTAAGTATTGAAAATGGAAATAAGTGAACATTCCTCGCATATATCCTATATAAAGCATTGAGATATGATTGTAAACGAGATTTCATAGGTTATACAAATTATTTTTAATATTAATAGAGCTTTTGTCATTATATTAATTTATATTTAATCTTTTTTTTGTATTGGTCAGAAAAAATTCTTATGTCATTTCAATGAGGTAATTATTTAGTTTGTAGGTAAATAAAATAAATAATACTAAAATTATTAAATGAGAAGTAAATTGATTCAATTATTTTAAATAATTATTTTTCATTTGTAAAAATTATTTTAAACATTAGATAAATTAATAGATTCATATTTATCCATTGTTTTGATAGTTTTATATTTAAATTAGGTAACGGTAATTTTTATATTAATATTATTTTATAATAAATAATCTTTTATTAAATGATTGAAAATATACTAAAATATATATTTATCCAAGGGATTTTTAAATATTATTAAATATCAAATATGGTCAATTAATGGACTAATTTATCTTTTATAATGAACATGTTGACCCATAAATAGTAAAATCGTATGTTTTTTCACGGTTCTGGTTAAATAGTAATTTTTCTAGTAACATGACATTGCTTTAAAATTACATTCTAACACAAATTGACTTATTTTCTGAAAATTATATATCATTATTATAATTGAAAAAGACTATATTTTATAAATATTATCCCTTTAATTTAACCTTAATGGTTTTATTACATATGTTATAAAACTCGTTACCTTAATAAAAAAAATATGAAAATTGTGGAATCATATATGTTAAGGAGAAAAATTAATTGTACTTTTTTTTTGTGGTGGATGATTTTATCGACCATAAATTCAATTTAATATATTATATTTATGTTTTTTAGGAACATTATGTTAGTGATACCTCTCTATAATTTTTACCTTTTATATTTTGAAGAATTCCACTTATCCTACACTATAAAAAGGCACGCACCCATTCCACTTATTCACACATCTCAAGCCGTTTGGTTACAAAAATCCTAGAAAATATAATTTCCCAAAATCTACACCCTCATATTATAATCCTTACATTTGGCACAGATCGAACTAAATATGTTATTTGGTATAAACCGAATGGAGTTACCTAAAAGAGTTAATGTTGTTTAACTATCACTCTTGTTGAATTTATTTATCCGCCCCATAAATTGTTATTATACATTTTCTATACAATAAAATCTGTACCCTAAATATAATTTAATGATTCTATGCAATTTTTATTTCCTACAATCAAAAACAAATCCATCAAAGGTTATATGCAATCATCAGTCATGGGTATAGCAGACTACATACATGTGAATTGATGTTGTTTGTTCTTCCATTTAATAACATCAAAGGTGGTAAATAGTAATGGATTTATATATTATATATGATATGTAAAGATCCAGAAATCATGTGGAAATTTTTTTCTTAAATACATGGGAATTTTAAAAGTCTGTGAAAATTGATGATGCATGATTCTGAGGCTCGGTGTTCCCGGAATCAATTTCTAATTTTTTGATCAGGAACGTTTAGTAAACGTAAGAATGGGTTTTTATAGCGTTTCAATCAGTGCTCGGAATTGAAATATGTGGAAACCGTTGAACTCGCAACGCTGATATTCACTTAAGGAGACCTTCACTTTGACGACAGTGGGTCGAAAATAAAAGTTAGTTTTTGGGTTTTCATGGGAAATAATAAATAAATTGAGCTTCACATTATTTTTATATGAGACTCGATGTTGGTATTTTTTGGTTAAAATCTCCTCATGGAAGTTGGAGGTGGGTCCACAACACCTTAACCACCCATGAGATGTTATGGTGGTGGGGCCCACCCAAACCTAACCTCCCGTGAGAGGTTATGGTGTGGGGACCACATGGGGCTAAAGTCCTCTACTAATGGAAGGAGCGAAAAACCTCTCATCTCCCCTAATTCATGAGGGAGTATTTCTCCACACCCTCCCTCCTTTATGGTACCACCTTTTCTTTAATTATATTTTTCCAACTCCCCTAATTACCTTGTGCCAATCCTCCTAATTAATTAGGTGGATCCAATTAATTTATTTCATGATTTTGAATTCCATGCCAATAAAATAATGGACAAACTATCTATTGTTATTTTCATTGGAATCTTGGTGGAAACATGGGAAAAGAGGGACGAACTCACCCAATAAAGAACGAAGAACGCTGAACTTCTTTTTGACTTCTTCCTTGGAGCTTCTACCGACATGGGATGTTTGCATCTGACCTACCCTTCGCATCGTCGTCAACGAGCCGATACAGCTCACGATTGGAAGCATGCAGCGGACACGACGAATGAAGTTCTTCTTCGCCTACTTTTTGTGACTCTATCAACAAAAGATGATCGATGATCAAAGGTTGGGGGTTTTTACATGTTGATGCATTCCTTGAATCTTCTTCAATGGTTGGAATACAATTTTTTGCGGGGGAGTTTTTGTTCATCTGCATAATTATTGATGAGCCAATTGATACCACCCTAAACGTTGAGGGTGTGGGCCAAACCAATATGGCTCGACCCCTCCATAGTTATAGTTTGGGATGATCTTCGACATGGTGATGAGGTGACCGAGAGACGAAGGGGGTGACATCAAAGGTCGTGCTACCCATGGCCTCCATAAACTGCATCGTCGCCGCTGTGCTCTGGTGCTCTAAGTTGAACCACGACCCTCCAGCCGAGCCACCCCTGCTGCACCGCCCCTGGCCCGCACAACCCGGCTCCCAGCCGCCGGCCTTCTTGGCCATGCCCTGCTCGGCAACCGGCCGGCCCACCTGGCACCCTGCCCTGCCGCCCGCCTGGTGCCCTGCCATGCCGCCCGTTGGCCCTCCTCGCGCCCTTCCCTACCGCCTGCCGGCCGGACCCGCCGCCCGCTGGCCCTGTTGGAGCCCTAACTGACCGCCCTCCAACCCGTCTAGGTCCCTGCTCGGCCGCCTATTGGCCTGCCTAGTATCCAGTTGGCCCACCTGGCACCCTGCCCGCTGCCTGGTGGCTTTCCCGGCCACCCGCTAGCCCGCCTGCCGGCCTGCTCAGCCACCTTCCAGCCTTTTCCACTACCTCCCAACCACCTTTCAGCATGACCATTCTCCACACGACCGAACCCATGCCCTGGCCGTACTGGCCTCCCGAGACCCCTCCTCGTGGTGCCCTGGCCAAACCAGACCACATGTGCCCTATAGGCTGAGCCATGATGGGCAGCGCCCTCGGGACACTCCTGGCCAAACCGGGCCCGAGCCTGGTTCGAACCGCCCATGCGGCCAGGTGGGCTGGGCGAAGCGGGACGGGCCGAAGGTAACAGGCTGGCCCACCCAATATGCCTAGCCAGACTGAACAGGTTTGATCGAGCTGACCCAAACTGGTTCGGCCTAGACTGGTTCAGGCCGGGACGGTCCGACTCGGTCAGATCGGATTTGGGCCCACTACTAACCCTTTACTTTCCTTGGCCATATCTCTGGCACCAGACGACCATTTGAAAAACCATCAGCAGTGCTGTTATTCTTCGAGCGCGACAGTCCCTTTGAGTATACCCCACTAATGTTTAGGGTAAAATTGAGAAATGGTCAGGTTGGATCGTGCACGAATCCAGCTAGTCCCCCGGGACTAAAGTGCTAATAACATACAAATCGGGCATCCGATTGACGCGGCGTATTTTTCATTAAGACCATGACGATAAGGTGAACTGTTGAGATACTTCTACATTGGGATTCACGATATTTGGAGTATCAACATGTAGATCGTGAAGCGGATCCTCCTGAAGACAGGAGAATATAGTGCGGAGACCTAGTAGCTGGCTGAGACCTGACGACTACTGACCGATTCGACTCAGAGTGATTCGACTAGCCAAGTGGGGAGAACCTTGGTGTCGCAGAAGACCCATGGTGGGGAGAGCCTCTATGTGACACGGCTGACCCACGGTACTCGACAGGATATGTACCTCCATAGGCTACGTGGGGGAGCGCCTCTATGTGATGTGGCAGACCCATGGTGGGGAGCGCATCTGTGTGACATGGCAGACCCACGGTACACGTCAGGAGGAGTACCTCAGTAGTCCAAGGTTAGTGGGAAGCACCTCTGTGTGACGCGGCGGGCCCACTGTACTCGATAGAGGAGGATTTCTACAGTAGCTGAGGTGTTCAATTTTGTGCATCGAAATGTTACATGATACTGCCCCTATAAAAAAATCCCGGTTTGAGTTGAGTCTGTAACTTTTGTGTTTACATCATGATTAAGATAGATTACTTGAAAACTTAGGTACATGTATGGGAATATACCTAACTGAGGCTATTTGATGATTTATTTCATTATGGTTTATCCTTGTTTGATTTTAAGAGACCTTGAGGGTCTCGGGGTCCCTACTGGGTATCATTATACTCACCCCTACATGGGCTATGCCCGCACCTCGTTGTGTTGGTTGCCGATGAAAGACTGTGCTGACTAAGGCTGAGTGTACCAGGACAGGACGGTACCTGAAGGTGGACCATATGATGTGTGGGTACACAGAGGAGACTGATAGATGTGGAGTGATTAAGTGGATATTTGTTCCTACCCTTCAGGTATGAACTGTGGTGGATGATCCAGGACATACATTTCACCTTTCAGTTGTTTTCCCTTTTTAGTTGTAATTGTACTTTTTCATTTGGGCTTGTGATTCCGGCCCCTTTACTTTTTATCACTTTATTGTTGTACAGATTTACATAGTGTTCTTTATTCATATGTGTTCTCTAAGGTGTGTGTTTACTGTAATAAAGGAAATGCCTTCCCAGTATAAGGATTTACGCCTTTGGTGCTAGTCGCCAGCCCTTGGCCTATGGAAGGTGGGCATAGGGTAGCCATGGCAGGGGCCCTGGGGGACGGGTCATGAAAAATTTGTTTCCTAAGAGTCTGTTCCACTGTAGTTTATGGGACTATGATCATTTCTATGAAATGATAGTGTTAAGGTTATTGTGTGTGGTTTTTTGTTCAGGGAGTCCAATGTTGGTAAGGCGGCCGACGTATCCATACAACAGGACTCTGACTACTGATTTCCAACTCAGTGCACGAAATCATTGATTGCATGTTTGTTTTCAAAAAAATTTATTTATGTCAGATCAACCAAGTCATCTCACCAGGTATAATATTTGACCGTGTTGCATTTTTTTGTTTCAATATGTCTCCCTATGGACAAATAGTGAGATTCCTGATAGTAGGATGCAATGATATCCCACCGAGTGACGAGGCCTCAGTGCATGGCTATTTTCCAGCGGAGGCACCAGAGGTACTAATTCTCATTGGTTCACCGATGCCGCCATCCCCAGTAGCAGACGATGCACACCTCTTGAGTGAATTGGACAAGATCGAGCGCTAGAGTCCACAATGGTTCCGGTGAGAGATGGACCAGCAATCAGTTGAGGATTGGCTGGAGGCTATGGTAAGAGATTTCTAACTATTAGGGACACATGCAGACATAATGGTGATTCTTGCTGCTAGCCTTCTACTTGAAGAAACAAGAAGATGGTGGGGCCTGATGCTCCAAGTTTTTGATGAGGCGACACTACTCCGGGCAGACCTTGAGTGCCTCTTTCGAGAGGAGTTTTTCCCAGCCACCCTATGTGCAGTGTGGATACATGAGCTAGTTCACCAGCAGAAAGGCGGCATGATGGTGTCTCTGTACTCACCGAGGTTCACCATCCTCTCACGCTACTCATCATATATGGTACATGACCCATTGTTCAGGGACCAAACATTCAAGCAGGGTCTCAAAAGAGAGATCATAGGTTCGATGATTTCCCTCAGTAACCCAACGAAGGAAAGGGTGTTGGAGTGAGACCTCTTGGTGATGAGTTTCCTTACTATGTTGTCTCTAGCAGCAAGACCTACCACTAGTCGACATGTAGTAGAGTCTTCTGCAGCTAGAAGTAGACAGATGTCGTAGAGGTCCAAGAGGACCAGACCCATGGGTGGATGACTGCATGACATAGGATCAGTTGTGCGGGGAACCCAGTGTGGATACATACATTCAAGGAGTGGTCATTGTTACTCATGCGGCAGGCAGGGTCACTTGGCTCGAGACAGTATGACCCACCGTTCGGACGATCAGTAGACAGTCGGAGGACCGCCCAAGAAAAGACAGATATTAGATCGAGGTGGTCCGTAAGGCGGAAGAGGACATGGAAGAGGAGCTGGTCAAGTAGCTGGTGGGGGTGAAATTTCGAGATGTTACCACCACCACCACCAAGAGGTCCACCTCGACCACCGGGAGTAGGTAGACATGGGAGAGCTCAGCTCTAGGCAGCTAAGGCCAATGATCACAGCACTACAAAGATGATTCAAGTTACGATCTGTGTCTACTCCAACATAGCTGCAGTTCTTATAGACACATGTTCCAGTCACTCTTTCATTGTCACTGCCCTCATTCGGAGGTCGGAGATTCCGACAGAGTCGTTAACTTGATTCTTAAGGCTAGAGACTCCAACGGGAGAATACTCTACGAGTGCGCACTAGTTCCGATAGTGTGATATTACTCTAGGAGGCAAGAGCTTCAGCTGGGATCTCCTAGAGAGGGTATCGAGGCCTCACGGTGTCATTTGGGGTATGAATTGGTTATCTACAGTCCATGCTCAGATCGACTGTATTTGGTGAAAAGTGTGGTGTGTCTGCACGGATGAGACCGGCTTCACCATCACAAGCTAGAACGGAGCCTTTGAAACACAAGACAGACTTACTCGGAGGAGGGTGGATCCAATCACTCATTAGTTGGCCTACCTTACCCTCGGAGCAGTGGTTATTGACAGTCCAAGATATCCTGTAGTGGTGGACTAGTATGCAGATGTTTTCCTTGATGATGTCTCAGGTATGCCACATCGTAGAGATGTGGACTTCTATATTTACCTGTACCCCGGGATGACACTAATATCTACACCAACATATTGGATAGCTCCCACAGATCTATGTGTGCTGCAGGTACAACTAAAGGAATTTCAGGGTAAAGGGATTCATCTGGCCTAGTGTTTCTCCATGGGCATCCCCAATTATATTCGCCAAGATAGCGGATGGAAGCTTGAGGATTTGTGTCTACTACCATCTCCTGAACCAGGTGACAGTTAATAAAATGTAACCACACTCGAGGATTCATGACCTCTTTGAACAGTTGATGGGAGCACATCGGTTCTTGAAGATAGACCTTAGATCAAGCTATCACCAGCTCATAGTTTGAGATGAGGATGTGCAGAAGACAACCTTTAGATGATGGTATGGCCAATACGAGTTCTTGGTTATTCCATTCAGCCTAACCAATCCTCCAGCAGTGTTCATGGTACTCACGAACAAGATCTTCCAGCTATACCACGGTTGCCTTGTCATAGTCTTCATTGACGACATTCTAATGTACTCGAATACAGAGGAGGAGCATGCCTACCATTTTCAAGTAGTACTGTACACACTCTGAGAGCACCATCGTTATAATAAGCTCTTGAAGTGCCAGTTTTGGATCGGAGAGGTTCAATTCATTGGACACATCATCTCTGAGGCTGGAGTTACAGTTGATCCAGTGATGATTGATGTGATAATTTATTTAGATCCACCCAGATGTGTGACGGAGGTATGAGGTTTCATGGGTTTGGCTGGTTCCTACCAGAGGTTCATTCCAGACTTCTCCAGAGTTGCAGCACCACTATCATCCTTGATGAAGAAGGGGAAACCCTTCGTGTGGTTAGAGAGATACTAGTAGTGATTTTATGAGCTGAGGAAGAGACTAACTAGGCCCCAATCAGGAGGCTTCCAAGGGAAGGTGTAGGGTACGTAGTCTACTATGAAACATCACGGACCAGACTAGGGAGTGTCCTAATGTAGGATCATGCAGTGATCGTGTATTGTTCTTGGAAGGTGAGACATCACGAGAAGAACTACACTACCCGTGACCAATAGATAGCAACAATGGTCTTCGTCTTGGAGATGTGGCGGCCCTATCTGATGGGAGAATGTTTTACTGTGTACTCTGATCACAAGTGTCACATGTATATCTTCTCTCAGAAGGTCCTGAACCTGAGACATTGGTGATGGCTTGAGTTCCTCCAGGACTATGACTTTGACATAGTCTATACTCTTGGAAAGAGAAATGCTGTAGCAGATGAACTCAGTAGGAGATCTGGTATATAGCTTCTAAGTGAGATGATAGAGAAGCTGGTTGCCTTACAGATATCCTTTGTGGATAGTGACAGAGCAGCCTTTCTACAGTCTCATACAGTCACTCCCCCACTTCATCGGCGAGTCAGGGAGGCAAATCGTGGAGACACTGACTGCGAGACATGACATTCTCTGATATCCCTAGGGCAGGAACCTGATGGATTTATTGTAAGGTGGGGAGCAAATCATCCTCTTGAGAGGACATACCATGGTACCAGTTTCACTTCTAAAGGATGTGTTGAGGGGGTTACACATGTCCACTTTAGCGGTACATCTAGGAGTGGCGAAGATGTACTAGGACCTTCTATGATATCACTGGTGGTCAGGTATGAAGAAGGCATTAGCGTAGTTTGCCTCTCGATGCCTCACTTGTCCGCAAGTGAAGGCAGAGCACCAGGTACCAACATGCTTAGTGTATCCTTTATAGGTCCCAGAGTAGAAGTGGGATGGGATATCCTGGGACATTATGATAGGACTTCCATATACATCCAGGGGTCACGACTCGATTTGGGTAATCATTGATCAACTCACCAAGTCGGCCCACTTCCTACCAATCAGATTTCTTGGTTTAGTGGAGGGATTAAGACGCCTCAATGTGTAGAAGATTGTGTGGCTACATGGAGTACCTTATTCTATAGTCTCCGATCATTACACAAGGTTTACATCCAATCTATGGAAGGGGTTATAGGAGGATTTCAGGACAAAGCTTCATCTGAGCACCGACTTCCATCCACATATGGATGGCCAAACTGAGAGGACAATTCAGACCCTTGAGGACGTGTTTCGTTCTTGTGTCATTGACGCTGGCCGTAGTTGGGAATATCACTTACGTTTGGTGGAGTTTGAATAAAACAACAGCTATCACTACACCATTGGGATGGAATCTTTTGAGGCATTATACGAGTGACATTGAAGATCACCCTTGTGTTGGACTGACCCTCGGGATTCGACACCAGTGGGACTAGAGATGGTATGAGCTAACCTGATGAAGGTGCAGATCATCCAATAGAGGGTGAAGACAGGACAAAGTAGACAGATGTCATATGCTGATAGGATACGGAGACCTCTGGGGTTCGAGGGTGGCGAGCACGTTTTTCTAAGGGTCTCACCTCGATGAGGTTTATGGAGATTTGGACGAGGTGGAAAGTCATCTCTGAGATTCATCGGACCATTCCGGGTCCTCAGTAGAGTAGAAGAGGTAGCTTACCTTCTGACACTTCCACCTTAGTTTCACTGGGTGCACAAAGTCTTCCAGGTATCCCAGCTGAGGAGGTATGTCCATGACCCTTCTCACATCATCGACCGTGGAGATATGGACATCGATGATGGGGAAACATTTACAGAGGCTCAAGTGGAGATTGAGAATTGAAGAGATCAGTTTCTACATGGATGGTTGATATGTTTGGTGCACGTTTTCTGGAAGAACGAGAACCTCCAGGAGAGAACATGGTAGTGGGAGGCTTAGTTGTGTGATCAGTACCCTCATTTGTTCCCATAGTTTGAGTTGTAGCTTACCGAGACGTAAAGCCCTGAGGTGGGGAGAATGTAAAGACCCACAAATTCTGTGTAATTTTGATTCATAAATACATTGGAATTTTACGATTCTGTGAAAATTGAAGGCGCGTGATTCCGATTCCTGGTGTGCTTGGAATCAATTTCGGAAGTTTTGTTCGGGTATTTTCTGTAAATGTACGAGTGGGTTTTTATAAATTTTGACCTAGTGCTCTGAATTGAAATATGAGGACACATTTGAACTAGAAACACCGATATTCGCTTAAGGAGACATTCACTGTGATGACAGTGGGTCGAGAATAAAAGTTAGTTTTTGTGTTTACATGGAAAATAATTAATAAAGTGAGCTTCACCATAATTGTATTTGATCCTCCGTGTGGGTTTTTGTCGGTTAAAATCTCCTCATGGAAGAGGGGTGGGACCCCCACACCTTACCCTTAAATGGGAGTTTATCGTGATTGGGACCACCCTAAACAAACCTTTCACCAGATGTTATGACCTGGGGACCAAACGAGGCTAATCTCCCCTATTAATGGAAAGAGAGAAAAACCACTAAACTACTCTCATTAATGAGGAAGAGTATCTACACACCCTCCCTCATTTATGAATCCACTTTCCCTTTAATTAATTTGTTACAACTCCCCTAATTAACCTGTGCCAATCCTATACATTAATTAGGTTGATCCAATTTATTTTTTTCATAATTAACAATAATGTGCCAACTAAATAATAGATAAACCTATCTATTATTATTTTCTTTGGAATCATGGTGAAAACATGGGAGATGAGGGAAGAACTCTCCCAATGAGGAATGAAGAAATCTGACCTACTTAGACATCATCCTCGGAACATCTACCGATGTGGGATGTCTTCCACCGACCTACCATCCACATCGTCATCAATGAGCTGACGCTGCTCGGGATTTGAAGTTTGCAGATGATGCGATGAACGATGATCTTCTTCGTGTACTTTCCATGACTTCGTCAAAAAACAAAGAACGATGATCAGAGGTATGGGGTTTTTACATGTTGACTTTTTCATTTAATATTATTCAACGGTTGGAGAAGAATTGTTTGCAAGTGAGTTGTTGTTCATCTTCATACTTTTTAATGAGTTAATTGATACAACCCTAATCATGGAGGGTGCGGGCCAAACCAGCATGGCCCGAGCTCTCCGCCGTTAATGTTTGTGACGATCTTCAGCATGGTGGTGAGTCGACAGAACGATGAAGATGGAGATGAAAAATGCTGCACTAATAGCGGCCTCCACAAACCCCACCTCCCCTATGGTACTTTGGGACGAACCACAAACCTCTGGCTGATCCACCCCGGCCACACCACCGCCAGCCCGCGCCACCCGACTCCCCTCTCCCAGCCTTCCTAGTCGCGCCCCACCCAGCAGCCCGCCCACACCCTGCACGGTCACACGCTGGCCCCCCCTGGCGCCCTGCCCGGCCGCCCGCTAGCCCACCCGCCCGGATTCCACCAAACCGAACTGGTGCCCTAGCAGCTTCGACCTCCCAAGCCGGACTTCCCCCCCTCGTGGTGCCTTATATGAACCGTCCAAGCCATGCCCTCTGGGTCGAGCTGTGCCGGGTTGTGCCCTCGCGACGCTCCTGGCCGAACCGGCCCTGAGCCCAGGCCCAACCGCCCACACGGCCGGCTGGGCTGGGCCTAGTGTGTCGGGCTGAATCTAACTAGTTGCCCCCCCAAAGGGTTGGGCGAGACTCAACTAGTATGACCTCTTTGCCCAAGACCGGATCAGCCCAGACTGGGTCGGGCAGGGATGGTCCGACCAGGTCGGACCAGACCCAGGCCCACTACTGATCCTTTACTTTCATTTGCCATATCTTTGGCATCGGGCGGTCGTTTGATAAACCGTCAGCGGCACTGGTATTCTTTGAGAACGATGGTCCATTTGAATATAACCTATTAGAGTTCAGGATAATGTTGAGATACTGTAAGGTTGGATCGTTCACCAATCCTACTGATCCCCTGAGACTAAAATCCTAATAACTCACAGGTCGGGCAACTGATGGACCTGCCGTCTGTTGCATTGATATTTCTATAATAAGGGGGAAAGTTTATATACTTCTACAAGGGACAACATGAAATTTGGAGTATCTACATGTAGATCGTGGAGAGGATCCTCCCAGAGATGATAGAGTATTGTGCGGAGACCTAGTAGCTGGCTAGGACCTGACGACTGCTGACCGATTTGATGCAGAGTGATTCGACTAGCCCAATGGGGAGCGCCTTCGTGTCGCTACAGACCAACGGTGGGAAGCGCCTCTATGTGATGTGGATGACCCACAGAACTCGATAGGAGGAGTACCTCAGTAGGCTACGAGGGAGAGCGCCTCTGTGTGACACGACAGACCCATGATGGGGAGCACCTTAGTGTAATGTGGCAGACCCATGGTACTTTATAGGAGGAGTACCTCACTAGTCGAATGTTAGTAGTAATCACCTTAGTGTGACACGGAAGGACCATTGTACTCGATAGAGGAGGATTTCTCCAGTAGCCTCGGTGTTCGACATTTTTCTAGGAAATGATACACGATACTACCCCTAGAATAAATCCTAGTGTGAGTTGAGTCGGTAACTTTTGTGTTTACCCCATGATTGAGATGGACTACTTGATAACATAGCAATATGAATTGGTATATACCTAAGTGTGGTTATTTGTTTATTTAATTCCTTGTGTTTATCCATGTTGTATTTTGAGAGACCATGAGGGTCTTGGGGTCCTTACTGAGTATCATTATACTCCCCCCTGCACAATCTATTCCAACACCTTATTGTGTTGGTTGCAGACGACGAACATTGCTGAATGAGGCTGAGTGTACCAAGACTAGATGAAACCCGGAGGTGGACCATATAATGTTTCTATAAAATGAGGATACTGACAGATGGGGAGTGCGGAAGAGGCTATATGTACCTACCCTTCATGTAGGATCTGTGGTGGATATTCTAGGAGGTGTTATTCATCTTTCATCGGTTTTCCCTTTTTAGTTCTACTTGTACTTATAGTTGGGCTTGTATTTCCAGCCCCTTTACATTTCAACACACTCTTGTTGTACAATTTTACTTAGTGTATTGTACTCAGCTGTGTGCTCTGATGTGTGTTTTTACCATTATAATGGAAATTTCGTCCTAGTTTTTGGATTTACACTTTGGGTGCTAGCCACCATCCCCTACCCTATGGATAGCGAGCATGGGGTAGTCATGGCACGGGCTCTGGGGGACGGGTTGTGACATTATATATATTAAATTTATAATTTCATAATTCTTGTGGTAATATTTTATAACATATTCCTTTAATACTTCCATTTTATTAGAATATGAATACATTTTTTGTGGATGTGTTGACTACCACCTCCTCAAAGTGATGTGATTCGTTCACAAAATACATTGAATTTTAAAATATTGTATTAATAAATATATGTTATATAAATAATGTAAATATGGTACATAAATTGTATTATATTAATATAGTTATTATTTAATTTATATCTTACAAGAAAATAGAAGTAATTTTTATTGTATATATGGCCTAGCATCTCCATGAAAGGTGCATTTCATTTCAAATCTAAAAATTTTATAGAATTTAAATAATACATATATTATGAATATATATGATATTTAAGTCATTTTTAACAATATAGATATTATTTAATTAAGATATATATAGGAAGAAAAGTATGATGTCAAAACATACTCGAAAAACTATGCAAATTACACCCAAAACTATGAAAATAATGAACGATTATTAACAAATAAATAATAAGATATTATAAAAACATCATATATGATATTATAAATAATATTATTGTTCTAGTATTAATTTATAACATGATTAATACTATAATGAAATATTTTAATTATAATTTCTTCAAATTTATGTGTATAATATGCAATTTTCATGTCACATTTTACATCAATGAGATAAATGTCATGTTCACCACTTATATATTTTATTTGGACTATCTACAAACCATTTTGGTATTTTATATCATTAATAATTTTATATATAGGGAATTTATGTTTTTAATTTGAATTATCTCGTATAGGGGGATTTAGCATGGAAATTACCAATTGGTAAATGTTATCATTCAATCTCACTTTCTTTTGTTATTATTAACATTATATTGAGAAAATAACTTTATTGTAATAATTTTTTATTAGACATTAAATTTCCATTTAATATATGTATTAGTTTATATTGCAAATGAATATTTCTTAAATTTATTACATTATTACATTTGGTGTTTATTTGACACTTGTTTGACTAAATGGGGAAATATTGAGAAATCTATATCATTTAATAAATACAGATATTTAATGAAAATGAATATTATATAATAATCAAATAGATTATTTAATATATGAGGAAGGATTTATACTAGTATGAAATGGTTTTTTGACAAGTTAATTCTTGCGCTTCGGGTTTGGGTCCAGTGAATGTAAGCCCCACGATGCATAAGTAGAATCATGAGATGAAATCATTTGGTTACAAACCCTTCAAGTTTTTTCCAAGAAACATCTGATGGGTATCTACAAGTGAACATAAAATATTTTAAGGATAGATATTAATAGTATAGTGGTTACTGGTATAAATACATGATATCTAATAATTAATCATTTCCTTCATTTCTATTGGTATTAGCCAGATTATTTTCATAATGAAAAATATTTATTTATAAATTTTATTATCATTTTATTTATAAAATAGAAATTTTGTTCCGTTATTCAAAATTGTATATCGTTTATCCATCATTGATTCATGATTGATTCTTCTATACATAACACTTATTGTGAGTTTGAGGTCAACCTCATTTTCTTTCCTTTCCCCAGATTATGAAAATGGTACATTGGGAATAGTTTTTTGGGATGTATTATATTTTGTTATGTTATATATTTTGTTTTATTTTCTATTCTCTATGTATAATGGGATAAATTTTTTTATGAGGTATTACAAAACTGCTAATGTGATTGATCCATTAGGATTCAATTCTTTGTAATAATGAAAATGAAATAATGTAGGGCACAGAATCTAGGATTCATGGTTCGTGGAATTACATAATAAATCTCCTGTAATTAATTTGTCTCAAATTAATTTTGAAAAAAAATAGTACACAAAAAAATTCTAAAATATTGTTTCCTTATTTAGTGAATATATTCTCATTTCTAACTCATATCTATTTTAGGGATGTTATATAATTTTTTTTAAATGAATCACTTTCACAAAAATAATTCATTAAATTCGATAAGATTTAATTAAATATAAAATACATATTTATAAAATAAAATCAATTTGATAAAAAATTATTATAATTTTATATTAATCAAGAAATATTAATTATATGGGAATTAAATGTTAAATATATTATTTTTCATATGTCACTAAATTATATAAATTATAAAAAACAACTTCAATTTATCTAATAGATTAATAGTTTTCAATTGATTATATAATCAACAACCATACATCATATTGTAATATAACCAAAAACCATATAATGACTATATTACCCTTTAAAATACTAATATATCGCCCTACTACATATAATGAATAATTTATCCCATTATATGATTTTTTATAATTATTTTAATCACATTTCTTAAAATTCTCAATATTTCTATAGTTATAATTGATAAATTGTCATCATAGGATATTGTCATAACAAAATTTTCATTTCTATTGTATTCTTATTTATTTTTGGTTTTATATACCCTATAATTTTCTTAAATATGTATCATTTATAAATTTTCTAATTTTTATTTAATTAAAATATGTTAACCTAGTGGAATAAAAAAATATTTATCTTTGATTGTTATTTATCGTAATAAATAATATCAAACAATTTGGATTTATTGAATGGAATGTTCCAAATTAAAATTTGGGTTATTATATTTTCCCATAAATATAATTCATCCATTAAATCATCATTAAATGGATGAATGATGGTATTCTTATTTCAATCTCATTACATTTTCTTGTGCTTATTTTTCTTCCAAAAACATATTATTTACACTTTAATATGTACAAGATGGATTGCCTTATTTTTCTATACATTATATATATGATCCCAAAAATAAATGTTTTACTTATCATAAGATATATGAAAATCTAAATATAAAAAAATTATTAAATTAAATTTGATAGATATAGTATTGAGTAACACATTATTGATTAAAATAACCCATAATGTTTATATGAGAGGTTTGGTGGTAGAATCAAACAATATTCAATGGTCCATACATGATCAGACATATCATTGGAGTTGATTTGTTTTCTTTTTATCTTTTCCTCATTATCAAATCTCAAATATCGCTTTGATGGAGATAATCAATGTTAAAAAATACTACCAACCTAAAACAAAATATCTTATCTATGATTGTTATTGATGATCTAATATTAGTTCTTTCATACTTTAATCAATCAGTAAATTGTTTAATTCCTCTATTTTACATCCTATGAAAAATTTATTCCTAATAAAATTATCTCCCTTCCTAAATCCTATAAAGTAAGTGTTATGAATTTATTTCGACGGGGATAATTATTTTGTTCAGTTAGATTAAAATATTTAGATACATGAGAACCCCACTAGTGGAATATATTGACCCATCCTCATGAAATTTTATTTGGAAGATCCATAAATTATAATAAAAAAACAAAACGGTACTCCAAGATTGAATATCAGTTGAAGATGATATGATGTGTCAAATTTAATCATTGTATCTAATTCATTTTGAGTTCTCTTAAACAGTGATTTCAATGAAGTATCTCAATTAGAAATAATTTTTTGTGTATGTCTATTTTCATTTATACTCTCTCTATTGTAAAATTTCTTTTATAATTCTTTGAATATGAATGGAAAAATCATCGTTCATGTTATCATATTTTGATTTGTGTGTGGGTAATGGTTTTATCATCCTCATATACTTTTGAAATTTACCCTTGAAATTCATGATGACCATGTTTTATGATATATACCACACAAACTCCTTCTCCATGTTATTCCACCATATAATATCCATATGATCTACAAATATCTTATTGGATGATTATTGAATAAAAACTAGTGAGATATAATAATCATGTTATTAAATTATAGCATGGATGAGACACATATACATCTTCTAAATAATATTACATCATATTTATCAATGAAGTGCATTTTAATATTTCTAAAACTAATATATAGATCAATATTATCATTGTAAGACTCCTATGTCATTTTTTGATGGTTGGATTTATTTTCATTTGAGAGATATTAGATTTCATCCCATCACTCATTTTTTACACACCCATCGTTTACATATCAATGATGATTGGGTATCTCTGAATACTAACCATTAATAAAAAATTATGATCCTATATATTCATATCATTATTCACCCTTACAAAACATATAATGATTTAAATGTTTTGGATAATCATAATCCATCCTAAAAACCATAAAATTAATTTGGATCATGTTCAACTATTTCTATGATGATATGATAATTACGATCTTATTATCAACCATTGTGAAAAGTAACTATTAATATAGATGATGCCTCCAAATTCTGATAGAAAAAATTATCTCTATTTTCTCTATAACACTCATGGAGTAATTTATCTCATGGATTTTTTTTAGGTATAATTAATAAAATTTTAATTTTTTATAATAACACAACCCAATCCATTCATCAAAGTATCATTGAATATCACATAACATTATTTATAATTGTTTTATGTTAGTATTTTTTTGAAACCCTCCTCTTAATTTCATTGATAATATCTGCATCTTTTTATATTCATTGTATCATTACCTCCATAAAAAATAATGTGATTGGTCTATTTTAAAATCATGATATATTTAAAAAAATCAGTAGTATCAATTATAAAATAGATAATTGTGGTTCTTATATATATATATATATATATATATGTATAGTTCACTCCTTAATCAACTATATCATTAAATTATCATGATTTATAACATATCTATTAACTTATAATCCAATGAATAATAATATTTAGTCTTAAAATATAATCATTCTAAAATTAAATAATTGTTTATCCATATTTATGATATTTTGCATAATAATTAATGATATACATTTTGTTTCAAAATAATTAAATAATTTACAAAATTATTTAGAAAGGATGGAAAACATTTATTAAAAAAATATAATTAATATATTAATAAAATATAAAAATATTATAATGGAATATAAGAGTCTCTATGCAGCCATTTAGAATTTGTAGTTTCTATATTTTTTATAGAATGACTTTGGGGTTATCCACTTATATTTCACCCATAGTTGAAGATATACTGAGAAAATATATACCAGATTTATTATTTATCCATTTTATGTTGACATATCAAATAATATATTCAATGAAGGAGCCACTTTTATGACAATGATTATTTTTATTTTAAAATTAAAAAATAAAGATAAATATTATCATATTATTCTTCATCACATAATTGACTAGTACATCCCATTATTATGAATTTGGGAATATAAATACCTTTTATAATGTTTATGGAATTTTATTGTTAAATTCCTTACTTTAAATGGGGGTAATTGTCTAATGACTATTTAGTATAGGTGTTGAACCTTGTATAAGATTAATTTAAAACCCATCCTCATAATCTAATCGAGAGTAATTAATTATCTGTGTAATATAACAACAGAATTCTGATTAATATTCCGATCATAAAAAAAATTTCCAACCTCAGCATTTTATCCAAATATACATTATTTTTTTATTAGGATCCATATTAAAGAATTATTTCCAAATATATGTTCATAATCATCATTGAATATATATTCTATCTTCATATTATTTCTAATATACAATGAGCTTTTACTATCATAATAATTGATATAATTTCTATGTATATAGAGCCAATCTATGCCTAATTTCAAATAAAATTTTACAAAGGAACGAATAACTATATTTTTCAAGATGTGTTATCAGAAAAACATTATTTAGAGTTGAGTTATATACATTAGATACAATAATTACCCCACCGAGTGTTTTCAATGATAACTCAATACACAATTTATGATGTATAAAATTTGTTACCATATAATATATATATGTTATGAAGCATTATGGTGAAAAAAATAAAAAAAACACACATATATAGTTTTCTAGTGTATTATATGTGTATAATTAATTGTTTTTTTTCAGGATCCACTTTCATATTAGTTATTTCATTAGAACCACTTATCTCCATGTGTTTAAAGTTGTTTACATTGACTTCCCTCAATAGACCATATATTACTACACTACATTTCATAATTTCCAACCACCAATTATTTATGGGATTTAAGTTTGATTGGTTCATTTATAGTTACATTTTTTATTATATTTCATTAAAAATACACTTCATCTATATTTGATAATTTATTTTTTGATGGCTCACTCTTTCGAACATTAAATACATTCCCATTCCACATAGTGAATTTAAAAATTATTCTCTAAAATTTCCATTATATACGATTTTGAGTCTATATTTGTCCTATGAATTGAATTTATTTTTAAATTATTCTATATTTTTCAATTCATATTATAAAATCTAGGAGATTAATGAAAATATCTTATTTTCATTTGAAATTTTAAGGCACATGATGAATTATTTTTGTAGATATTGAAGTAAATTATTGTTAATTTTTATTTTTTGATATTGTTTTTAAAAAATAACTTAACAAAAAATTATAAATTCTTGATCAATAATGAAACCAGAGGAATACCATGATTATATCATTAATATTCATGAATTAGAACAAATTGATTCACCATATTTTTTTTATAATATCACTAAATTCATTCATTTTTTATATGGAGAGTTGGGTAATTTATTCTATTATTTTAAGAGAAAAAATAACTGTTTGTCTAATTTAGCATTCAATTTATAACATATAGAAAAATATACTCATTACATGACAATTAAATAATAGAAAAAAGACTAATTTTCAGGTTATTCAATTGCGTAGTAATTAAAGGATCACAAGATCTAATAAATGATGGTGATCATTGTTATATATAAGACTAGATAGATTTTATCATTTTAATTATTGAATTTTTGAGATAAAATTATTCCATATATTTTATCATAACAAGAGAAATCATATCCATTATGTCTTATTCATTATCTATAATATATATTGGTGATTTTTTGGAAAACCAACACATTGTCCAAGGAATTTTTTGTTCACATGGATCTTCGTCGATCTATCCAATTACATTATCCAAAATATTAACATGATTAATAATATATAAAAACATATAATAGACTATGTAGGAAATAATTTGAAAACTTTATAATACGATTTCAAACTCTATTACACCGTCCATTAAACAAATGAAACATTTTATTCAACTATGACACCATCAATATGATATATAACATCATCGATTTATCCGAGGATTATTTGAAACTTATAAAATAATTTTATATAAAAATATCCCCTAAATTATCAGAACACTAAATTCATATAATTTTAGATAACCAAAAAATAATATGTGTATATATTAATATATTACATTTTTTAATATAATTATACATTGCATAACATTATTAGAAAAACCTAATAGAATAGAATGGTTTATAATATTAATAAATTATCTAAATTCACATATTAATACACATTATTGTATCAATATATCCTATAAGATACACACTTTCATCATTCAATCATAGATGTCTTAATTTTTTTTTGGAATTATGAAACAAAATAATGGGTGATATCAAATACTCAACAAAGGATGAATCAAATGAAGGTTTCAAAGATGATTTATAATTAGATTGTCGAGATTTAAGAAAAACTAAATTAGGAAAAAATACCTAATTAATGAAATAAAATCTTGGATGCATAATATGGGATCCTATATTATACTAACATGGTTATATATCAATGAATTGGAATTTTTTTCCATAAATTTTGAATCGTGATCAAAAAATTCTATAAAATAGATTTATTTAATAATATTATAATAATCCAAATCAAATGACTGATAATATTAGAATAGAAAAATAATAATAATTATTGAAAAAACATAGATATTTGATTTTCAACAACCAAGACCATACTAATAAATTAGATCAAGAACTGCTACCTACATCCCAAAACATATTGGATCAAGCCTCACTACACACTTATATTAATATAGATGATCAAGCATCATTACCCATATTCAAGAAAAATTAAAAGTGATATAAATCATTACCCAATATATTAGATATTTATATATTTCACTATCCATGTTTTACATATTTCTCAACTATACATATTTGTTCCACATAAAATCAATAATATACTATATAATGATTAAATCATTGAAACAAATTATGTTTTTAATCATTGTTATAAAGTATCTTATCAGAAAGAAATTAGGAAGTAGATCACATGATACAAAAAAACTGAAGAGTATTAACAAGGTGATAAATGAAAAATATTTCGACATATAAAGTATCTCCTAGTGATAGTGAGGATAATAGTATAGGTATCAAAAGATGTGCTTTATTTTTTTTCATTAAAAAATTTGGAATTACATTTAAATCATTCAACGTTGCATAAAAAGGTTTTTCATGTCAATATTTTGTAAATAAAAATCCCAATAGTTGATTCCTTCATTATTTTAATGAATATGTGTTGAACAAAAGGAAGGCAATATGTTAATGTAGAAGAAAATTCCATATTAAAAATATTATACATATTAATGAAACCTACATCGATAAATGAGATTAATTTTTTTAATTAAGGATAATGAAAAATGTGAAATTTAACAAATATGATGCATATAAATCTTTCAAAGAAAATAAATAAGGGATATTGGTAAAAATTAATATGAAAATGAATTAAAATAGAAAAAATAGAATTTGTGTGTTTTCATTAAAATGGAAATATTATTATGTAGTAAGAATCCATAAAAATTATTATATAAATAATTATATGTAAAATACTAAAATGAAATATAAAATAAAATACAGGATATAAAAATTGAATAGTATATCTTAAGAAGAATAATATATTTAATGGTGTAAATGCATGGCCAAATGAAAATGTTATTGAGTAACAAAAACCTTATATGACATGAAGGAAATTTGAATTAAACTAAAATGATATATATAAGATTAAGTGGATTGTAAAATACCATAAATAAAAAAACATATCATAAAATAATTTATTTGTGTAGTATATATATAACAGAATGGAAAAAATGTTCAAAATAAAAAACATATTTTCATGAAAATAATTTATGATAAATAACACTGACAAAATTTATAACGAAACAAAATTACAGAAATTTTAAAATTTATGTTATGTTACTTAACTAGTGTTACACCATACACCTACTGTAAAAACAACAACATTCAAAGTGGAAATTATAAATAAATCTCTAATAAAAATTAATATGATAATTTTTTATTATTTTAGAAGTTAAATAAATATAATTAGTTTGTATTGAAAGTTGTTGATTTTAATAAAATATATATTTTATTATTTAAAATGTCACATTATTTTTTTCTCATATTAATTTTTTTAAAAAAAATTCGTTTATATATTCCAAAAATTTTCATTTTCATATTAATATTTTTTTTGAAAATGTTTATTTTCATTGAAATATTTTATTTTCAAAAAACTTATAGTGCTGTGATTTTATAATTTCTTAGGATTACCATAGAAGTTTCAAAATTATTTTAAGTAATAAAATATGTATATATGAACTAATATATTTTATTTTGAAATATTATATGAAATTATAATCATATTTTATATATTATAAAAATTAATTTGAAATGACACTTTTATAAAAAACACAATTTCTATTATCCTTCCACAAATTAATTGTTTTTTGGGTGAAATACTATTTTTAATATTCATAAAATCCTCCAACCATTTATTTGATTTACAATATCTTTGTTTAGTTAATTAATAATGGTATCTAAGATAATTATGTTTTATATATATATTAAATTATTAAAACTTTTATTTTCCTAAAAACATTTTCTACACAATTATTCAATTTTATTTTTAATATAAAATTTTGAAAATTTCATAAATATAATTGTTAATATTATATTTAAATTTAAATTTTTTTATTTTATATACTCTAAAGGATCAAATAATAATTTTTTTATTAGTGAAAATGGATATGGATAAAAATTCTTTACAGAGATAATATTTAATTTGGGAAAAATGATAAAAGAAAATAAATTCCACCACTATTAACTTGTCTAAAAATTAATGGATAAGATTAGATTGGACCTATTATAATCCCACAACTTCCCTTTATCCAATTCTGACCCATTATAAATAAAATAATTTCATTGAATTATTAAAAAATACTTGTTTTCAATAGTTCCACTTTCTTCTTTTAAGAAATAATATCATTTCAAACCATTAGGGTTAGACATTGACTACTTTTTAAAAAAAGATCATATATCTCAGATATATTGGTTACTATATTTGATTGGCATAAGGTATAAGGAGTTACATCCTAATGGACTAAACAGTCTTCTAGTATTGATAAACTTTATATATAAATGATTTCCATATTACTTTTGATGAATTAAATTACAACATTATGTTTCTAGAATGTCATCAGTATCTCTAGGAAATAATTTAATATCATTCACAAAAAACCTCCTAGTATCATGACGAAAATTACATCATATTAAATATATAAGCTCAAATGAACAGTAGGGGGATAGTACAATAGATTCTATCCTGAATAATTTATCATACTAAAAATAAAAATAAAAATAAATAAACATACAATCTATTTAATAAATAACATTTATATCTTACCGAGATAAGGAAAAATTCATTGTCAATACAAATAATTGAAAAAAAACCATTTAAGGAATAACATGTGCATAATTAGAAAATATGGATAATATCATAGTGAAAAATCTCATTGATAATAACAATTGAATTATTATTGAGATAAATGATTAATATTGGATTCAATGATAACTGAAATCATTGTATCTTTACTACCAAGACTATTTAACAGGCATTTCAATCTTATTGGTTTAAAATCCAATTAAGTTGGACATCATATTTTTCTCATGAGAACTATGAATGCATAGAGGGGATATATAATATCGGGCCCCACCCGTCACTGCATGCCTAACGTATTTATTGTATATCAAAATGATTCTATTAAATCGTGAATCAATATGTCATATAAAAAATATCCTTATTGAGTAAAGTATCTGAATTTATCAGTAATTATATTACCAATCAAATAATTAAATAATTTAAAACCACATATAGAAATGTCAAAGGAATTTGGAAATAATCATATCCATGATTCATCAATATGGATATTTAAGAGAAATAAAATATTTAATGATATCAAGGAAATTCATTCATCAATGTATGATATAAATAATACAGACATCCAATTTTGAATAACTAAAATAGGGGGAGTGGTCATAAATGAAAAAAGTTCCATAAAAGGATCATTGAAAATATTTTGAAGGAAAAATAACTTTTTTACCAAAAAATTTATATTTTAAATTAAAATGCACAAATAGAAGGGAGGAAATTTTATTTGAAGCCTTTATTTTAATATTATAATGGTTGATACAAATCCTTAATGAATCGTGATGAAAGAATTTTTTTTCACTTTTTGTAAGTAAAAAATATAATCATCAGGTATTTTTGTTGGAAAGTCAAAGTGTACCTATTTTAAGAAATGATAAGAAACATTCTTTCTAAATTTGTTTGTGTGTAATAAAACATAGTTAAAAATGAAATTATAAAATTATAAAATATTAGTAATAATATTTTAGAAAACAATTTTAAAAAACATGGAACTGGAGGAAAAATAATCCCTAACAAACACTTAAAAATTAAAAAGATCAACAAATGAAGACATTGTAATATAAAACCTTACAACTTTGGTATCTTATCAATTTTAAGTAACATGAAAGAAATAACCTCAAATAAATTTTTATATCTCATGAATAAAAATAATTTTTTTAAATAATATAACAAAGTGATGTATATAAAGTACAACAACAAAAATTAATGGTTAATAAGGCATATGTCTCACAAAAATAAAAGTGAGATAAATATCCTTACTGATTTTATATCAGTTGAATCATATGCCCAAAGATGGAAAAAATTAAAAAAATATATAAATTTCACAAGAATAAAAAATACATGATATAAAAAGAAAATTGGGTTTTATATACCCCTCGTAAAATAAAATAGGTGCATTAAATTAAAACAAGACTCAATGAAAGATAATTAAGACAATGTCCCTTACCTTATGATTGAAATCATGTGTACATGTTAAAATTTTATGTATAATAATTATAGATTTATTATTAACATTATGTATAACCATAATAATTTATATCATAGAATATATACTTTACTTATAAGATTCTATAATTGTTCTATTAAAATTTTAGTGCTAAATCACTATTTGAGGGTACTTGCTTTGTTTTTCAAGTATGTTTGGATATTATAGTTTCAAAACTCAAATTTTTCTCATAGTTACATTATAAATATATTATTATTTATATTTTATATTATATATATATATATATAAATATAATTTTTATTTATTTACATTCATTCATAACGATAGGGTTAGAAAATATAGTTACACCCTTAATGAAGATGATAGACAATAAGTATTCAGGGACACTATTTTCATTTATTGATTAATCAAACAAATTAGTTGTAATAAAATATACCTTTTTAGAATAATTTTTATGTCTTATATATCTTATTAAAATATTATATCCATGTTTATATATTTCTATGTATATTGTTGATGAAAAACGAATTCCACTACTATGTGGAAACGATATGTCATACATATACACACACATGGTTTATTCATTTTTCATTAGATGGATATAATATTATATATGGTTGTATCATAATAATAAATATTAGTATATATCTGATGCTATAACTTTTAAAATTTTGTGTGATCAACATATGAAGATATGTATTAGAAAAAATCAACATTAAAAAGTGGGTATAGAAGATTACCTCTTCTTAAGAAAACATCCCCTAAATCTGTTTTTCAGGTATCTAGGGGTGGTCTTTTTAAAAGACTATAAGCAATAAAAATGGATAATTATAGTGAGGATATAAATACTATTATTTTGGACGTGAAACATTTCTTAAACTGGAGTAAATAATTAAATTATGGGGATTACTTATATAATTGAGATGGGGATTCTTTTGGAATTTCTCAAAATATTAAAATATAATAAGTCCATTCTAGAGTAAAATTATTCTAAATAAAATTGTAATGGCCCCGACCTCTCCGGTCCATTACTTTGGGGAATTTTGGTGTTGGAGGTGTTCCGGGAGGTCAAGGGGACTTATCCCCAACACTTTGCCAATTTTTCCAGTTCTGTGAATAGTGTTTCCAGTTTTATGAATAGTAACAGATCGGTCTCACCAATCGGTCTCACAGATCAGTTTCACTGATCAGTATGACAAATCGGTGTGATAGATCGGTTTCACAGATCGGTCTGATAGATCGGTTTCACAGATCGGTGTGACAGATCGATTTCACAGATTGGTGTGACAGATCGATTTCACAGATCGGTCTGACAGATCAGTTTCACAGATTGGTGGGACATATCGGTTTCACAGATCGGTGCGACAGATCGGTTTCACAGATCGGTGTGACAGATCGGTTTCACAGATCGGTCTGACAGATCGGTTTCACAGATCGGTGTGACAGATCGGTGTGACAGATCGGTTTCACAGATCGGTCTGACAGATCGGTTTCACAGATCGGTCTGACAGATTCGTTTCACAGATCGGTGAGACAGATCGGTTTCACAGATCGGTGTGACAGATCGGTTTCACAGATCGGTCTGACAGATCGGTTTCATAGATCGGTGTTACAGAACGGTGTGACAGATCAGTTTCACATATCAGTCTGACAGATCTGTTTCATAGATCGGTGTGACAGATCGGTTTCACAGATCGGTGTGACAGATCGGTTTCACAGATCGGTGTGACAGATCCGTTTCACAGATCGGTGGGACATATCGGTTTCACAGATCGGTTTCACAGATCGGTTTCATGTACAGTAACAGTGGGTGAACAGTGTTTCTAGACTCCTACAGTTTTGCCCCTTTTGACGTTTCCTTTGACGTAAGATACATTTAAAGCCTTATTTTAAGGGCTCTTAAGGCCGTTTAAAATGCCATAAATCCTATATTAATTATTCCTAAGGCTTGGAATGTTTTACTTGGTCAAACCGCGTGGGTTAATGCGATCCGTTTTTAATGGAGAATTAACCGGATCTTAAACCGCCGCCCCATTTAATCTTCAAAAAAAGGGACGAGATATCATTCTTCCCTGTTCTTTCCCTATGTTCTCAGCTAAGAGATGCTAGAACCTTTCAATCCTTTCTGTAGGAGTTTCACAATCAATCTTTACCCCTAGGATTAGTTCTGTTCTGTTTTGGATGCAACTGAGTCGTGTCGATCAATCTTCGATATAAGGTATGTTGTATCGTCATTCTTTTGGGGTTCATCTTCTCCTATCCTCTTTTCCATAATTATACCATGTAATTTCCAAGATTCTAATGGGTTTTTCTTGGGTTTGGTTGGTACTGTCGTACCGTGGAATCCTCTGGTGGATGCAGTTGTCGTGAGAGGAGGATTATGACCCGTTGTGTGGATAAAGGACATCAAGAACTCTTCGAGGTAGGGGATTCCTGGCTTCTCTAATTGTATATGTGAAATCGTAGAATTAGCAAGATTTATCCCTTTGGATCACAATGAAATTGACCTAATTAAATACTTGAACTGGATTAAGAGAATTGGTTGATCGCATGTTGTTGCTTTATACCGTGATAACGGTTGCGTCTTGTTTTGCTAGATAGAGTGTTATCTATGTTTTCTTTGATTTGTTATTCGTTTATGATAGAAATTGATAATGAACTTAAAAGTCGGAATTAATTGTTAATTAATTGGCTAAAGATAAAGAGGCATGTAAATTAATCTGGTTATTGTCATTGTTGTAGTTGTTCTAATTTGAGGATAATCAAACTAGGGAAGTAAGCATGGTTATTTAATTGTGATAGCTTGCGGATTAGGTATCCGTGATTGGAACCTACAAATAAAAAATATGCCAATTCAATATGGATTAAAGAATAGATTATGTGGGAATTTCTAAAAGGGTTCTGAGTTACCCTCTTGTTTGTTAAAGGGTCAAGAGCCCATGATGTGATGTTTTTTTTCCTGCTGCTTGTGCTGTGATGTGAGCCTGGATGGTTGTTGTGATATGTGGAGGCATTGGGACTTGTGGTTATGGCGGTGGATGACGCCTAGAGTGGCGATATGAATCAGTTATGCATGTGGGTGTCGGGGAGGACACCAGGGGTGATGGAATGGGATGGATGTGGTTGCTGGATGCTTGTGGTTTTCTTTGAATGTTAATCTGCTTTGTTTTTCCCCACTGCTCAAGGTAGTTGTTCTTGCTACCCTTCTTCTGAAGGAGGTGAAGACGTGCGGGGTATGCCACGTGCTTTCCGTGTTTAGCCTCTCGAGGGAAAATGGGTCTATGCTCTTTCTATTGGCGGAAAATACTCGACATGTAGTATATCTACTCACAGTGTTGATCCTCCTTTGTGTTTAGAAGCATAGGATTCTTTTTCTAGAATGCATCGGAATGTGGAAAAGTAATTCTATAATGAATTTTTGATTAAATGGTGAAAATCCACGGGGATGGAGATGTTGGAATTTAAAGGAGATGTGAATCTTAAAAAGGAGCAGTTTTTTTTAATGTGATGCCAATTCAGTTTAATGTGGAATTTTTTATTCTAAATTAATGTTTAAAGAATTAATTAACGTATAGTTTAACTGATAAAATGATAATGGAGTAATCTAATAAATCTCTTCAAATGTTTGTGTGCTTATAGGATACATAGTCTTAGAAGTAGCAGCCTGAAGTCTGAGAGACGTTAGCTGCAGTTGTATCTAAGACTAGGTAATGCCCATTGTGTGGATGTGAGTTACTTATATATTCTATACTTTTTGTGTTTCTATACGCTACTCCACCCTGTCGGTAAGGGCAACTGACACCCCGGGGATTCTGAGCCCTGGGGGGTGTTTTCCCCAACATTCTGATGGGAGGTTGAATGGTTGACTACCCCCTTTGGCTCCGCTCTCTTCTCTTGGTAGATACTTGTGCCATGAGGAACATCGGTTAGTTACCCCATATATGTGTGTAGAGGGCTGTAATGGCTTGTGGTTATTCACACACATATATTCTAGATATAGTATCCTATGGACTACTATAGGTGTAACGTGTATAGGCTATGATGGCTTGAGGATCCTTACTCGGAGTACGGGATGTAATGGCTTGAGGTATTATACCCGACGTATGATACACGTTATGCGATCTGTGGTGGCTCCCGGAGACTACCTGGTTACTTTTGGTTGTGAGGACGGTGTGGTGCTTCGCCCAGGTGTCTACGGGCAAGCCTATGTGGTGCACGGGGTGCAGATTGTGGAGCTTCGCCCAGGTGTCTATGGGCAATCCTTTGGAGAGAGATGCACAGGACGTATGTCGTTGGGGAAAAGCGGCAAACCAGTGGGGAAGTAGTAGTGGGGTACCCTTGATATTCATTATATATGCTATATTCTTGTATGCGTTACTTGGTGAGAGTAGCCATGGTGAGGTTGGGAACATTGTATAACTATTTAGGCGACGAGTTAGTTTCACTTGTTGTTCACTGGGCTTTAGCATGCTTTCTTTACTTTTGCATGAGAGGCTTGGGGAGGATCCTACTGAGTATACTGTTATACTCACCCTATGTATATATAAACTGTTTTTTAGGTCACTTGGAGCAGGTTGGAGATCAAGCTGGTTACTACTAGCTTGTGGTTGGAGGAGGAGCTGTTCGGGCTTGAGGTCGCTGTCATTTTACTTTCTTTTGGGTACTTTTAGTTTCCCCTTTCAGTTGTAGTACTTTTGCATGACATTTCATATATGTACTTGGTTTCCTTTTATATCTCAGTTCTAAGTTGGAGTTGATTGGAGTCTATTCTATCTCTCTCTTCCGCATGTGTTCTCTTAGAGGGTAATGCCTCCCATTTGTATGTTATTATACCCTCGATGCTAGTCGCCAACCCGGGGCCTACTGGAGGCGGGACTTGGGGGTCATTATCTCCCTTTTCACATTTCCGGCCCTGGAGGGGTACACTTTGTGGGGAGGGGGTCGTGACAGAGTGGTATCAGAGCTCTGGTTGAGGGATAGGATGGAGTTTGGAGTTAGGCACAGGTGAGGATGCATGGGATGGTAGGGAAACAATGTCATTCATGTTTAGCAATTGGGGTAAACACTGGAGACCGGCAGAGACATAAGCGTTCAGGGCCCCCTATGATCTGTTGCACGGACCTTTAAGTTTACGATGGCTACTAAACAATGTGATACTGGTTGTAGGGTAGAGACCTAGGAAAGGATCATGCATCATTATTCTTTGCGCCTGTGTTTGAATGGGTAGACCTTGGGATATGTAACCTAAGATTAATAAAACAAAACAATTAATTAATTAATGTGAATCTTCCATATTCCAGGCTTAGGAGCTCTAACATTTGTTATTTTACAGGTATGGCTCCAGGTCGACGTCCTCGTCAGGTTTGCGCAGAATATGCCCAACAGGCTGTTCCAGCAAATCACCGCCAAGTAGAGGTTGACGACGATGACACTTGGAGGAGACACTCCGAGAGTTTCAGCGCCAGAGTCTACAGAAGAACGAGGGATCCGTTTCAGATGCAGTCACAGAAGACTGGTTAGAGGAGGTCGAGATAGGCTTCAGTTAAATTCGTGCTCGGAAGGAACACTGGGTGTCCTTGGTTGTGATGATGCTGCGTGGAGCAGCGAGGCAGTGGTGGTTCTTGTTCCTCAGTGATCGTGAGGAGTCAGCGATCTCATGGGAGGAGTTTCGAGACAGGTTTAGAGTCAAGTTTCTTTCATCGACTGCGAAGTTGTCCAATCGGCAGGAGCTTCTCACCCTTCGGTAGGGGAGCTCCAGTGTTCGAGAGTTTGGAATCCATTTCTGGAACCTTATACGATATGCTTCAGACCTGCTACCAGATGATGAGGCCAGGGCGCGGCATTTCGAGGAGGCTTTGCGTCCAGAGATCCAGCGCTAGGTCACCCCATTTATGCTGAAGACATATCTTGAGGTGCTGGCGAGGGCAGAGTTTGTTGAGAGGACTTTGGCTAGGACCGGATCGTCACGAGAGGGGAATCGTCATGATTCCTCATGAAGCAGAGATGTGGTCCGGGGTTCCCGGTATTCAGGACAGACAAGTTTTCGTTCACCTGGGGGTAGTTCCCAGCCCTTCCCATCTCGTTTTTCAGGAGGCAGCAACACTCAGCCCTATGCCAAGGGATCAGGCACTTGTTTATCTTGTGGTGTTCGTTGTCATTAGCAGCGGTAATGCCCGACTTTTCAGAGCAGTCATCATGCACCGGGCGCTCCACTCCAGGTTCCTCCATTGAGGTAGTTCCAGCCGAGGTAGCAGCAGTAGGTTGCACCAGCTTTAGATCACCATAGGGTAGATGGAGCAGGCAGAGGATAGCCCCATGATGCTCCCCATCCTCAGAGAGTAGATCGCGGCCGTGGTGGTGGTCGTCATCAGGGACAGAGAGGTCGTGGAGGTGGTCGTGGTCAGCTTCATGCTCTAGTGTTGCCAGCTCCAGGCGAGCCAGACGTCTTCTGAGGTACCCTTTGCTTGTTTTATACCTTGGTGTATGCCTTGATTGATTCAGGAGCGAAACACTCCTTTATATCCCCTACTCTTGTCCACGCTTTGGGACTTGAGGTAGAGAGGCTACCAGTGCCCTTGGCGTTGACTACGCTAGTTGGAGGTCGAGCTGACTTGTTTGAAGTATGTAGAGACTATGAGCTAGTGTTGGGGAAACACCTCTCTTGGGGAGATTTCCTATGTTTACAAATACAACCATATGATGTCATACTCGGCATGGATTGGTTGTATTCGGTGCAGGCTATTGTAGATTGCTACAGGAAGAAGGTTGTTTTCATTGATGAAGATGGAGAGGAAGTGGTGTTTGTTGGTGAGAGAGATCCTCGAATGAGTCATAGACGAGTTCCTTCCTTATCATCCAAGATGGCTGGGATGATGTTGAGTTCTTAAGAGGTTCAACAGTTGGCGTTTCCTAGGGTCGTAGAGGAGTACCCTGACGTCTTTCCAGGAGAGGTTGTATCCTTTTCCCCTCGATGAGAGATCGAGTTTGGGATCGAGCTACACCCAGGTGCGTCCCCTATCTCTATGTCTCCGTATAGGATGGCCCCTTCTGAGTTACGAGAGCTACGTATACAACTTGATGATCTGTTGAAGTGCGGTTTTGTTCAGCCAAGTGTGTCTCCATGGGGTGCACCAGTTTTGATTGTGAAAAAGGCTGACAGCAATTTGCGGTTGTGCGTCGATTATCGTCGATTAAACAAAGTGACAATAAAAAATCGCTATCCTCTTCCCTGGATTGATGACCTATTCGATCAACTGAAGGGTGAAAGTTGGTTCTCAAAGATCGACTTTCGGTCAGGATATCACCAAATTCGTGTAAAGGATGAGGATATCCCAAAGACTGCTTTCCGTTGACATCATGGGCATTATGATTTTGTTGTAATGCCATTCGGCGTGACGAATGCTCCAGCTATTTTCATGGGGTTGATGAATGTTGTGTTCTGTGAATTCCTAGACAAGTTTGTTGTGGTTTTCATCAATGACATCCTTGTGTACTCCACATCTGAAGAAGAGCTTGCAGAGCATCTACGAGCCGTTTTGGTAGTTCTTCGCCAACATCAGTTGTTTGGGAAGTTGTCCAAGTGTGAGTTTTGGGCTCCAGAAGTTCGTTTCTTGGGGCATGTTGTGTCCCAACAGAGAGTACATGTTGATCCATCGAAGATAGAAGCAGTAGTGTCTTGGGCAGCCCCCATGACCTTGTCATAGGTGCGAAGTTTCCTTGGTCTCGCAGGCTATTATAGGAGGTTTGTAGCCAATTTCTCCCGAGTTGCGACTCCTCTGACAGCTTTGACGAAAAAGGATCAAGCATTCATATGGACTGATTAGTGTCAGGAAGCATTCGAGTATCTAAAGGAGAAGTTGGTAAGTGCTCATGTTCTTTGTCTTCCAGCTGAGGGAGTCCAGTTTGACGTCTTCTGTGATGCTTCACATCTGGGTCTAGGCTGTGTTCTCATGTAGCAGAGGTCAGTTGTTTCTTAAGGGTCCTGACAATTGCGTCCCCATGAACGCAACTATGCCACCCATGATCCTGAGTTGGCAGCCGTGGTGTTTCCTCTGAAGTTGTGGAGACATTACCTCATTGGTGAATTCTTTGTGGTTTTCACCGATCATAAGAGTTTGAGGTATGTTTTCTCCCAACGTGACTTGAACTTGAGGCAGCGTCGATGGATGGAGTTCTTTCCAGAATACATCTTTTGAAATATCGTATACACCTAGAAAAGGGAACGTTGTAGCTGATGCACTAAGCCGAAAGTCACGTAATGATGTTGTGCGTGAATCTGGTGATTCCTGGAGAGTGATGGAAGTGCTAGAAGCTTTGCATCTTGATATGGGAGAAGTTGGGGGTAGAGGTTGTCTTTTCCAGATGACGGTGCAGTCATCCCTGATGAAAAAGGTGGAAGAGTCTCAGTTGGGTGATCTAGATGTGGAAGTTCGGAGAGACAGAGTAGTTTGTGGGGAGGCCCCTGATGGTTGGTCGGAGGATGAACAACACCGAGTGTTGTATCATGGAATGCTTTTTGTTCCCTTGGCGATGCGCGAGATGGTTCTCCCAGAGTTCCATAGCTCTCCCCTAGTAGTACATCCTGGTGTGACAAAGATGTACCGATCCTTGAGGAGTCAGTTTTGGTGGCCTGGGCTGATGCGTGCAGTGGTAGAGTTTGTGTCTCGATGTTTAGTCTGCCAGAAGGTGAAGGCCAAACACCGTGTTCCTGGTGGTCTTCTTCAATGCATAGAGATTCCTCAGTGGAAGTGGGGGGACATCTCAATAGACTTTGTTACAGGTTTACCTCGAGCTCCGGGAGGACATGATGATATATGGGTGGTAGTGGATCGTTTAACTAAATCGGCCCACTTCATAGAAATCAAGGAGTCGAGCTCAGTGGAGGTTTTGTCGAGGCAGTATCTGGAGGAGGTGGTGAGGCTTCACGGAGTTCCTAAGATGACCATTTCTGATCGAGGTCCTTGTTTTACCTCTAGGGTGTGGAGAGGTCTCCAGCATGCTTTTGGTTATCAATTATGCCTTAGCACTGCTTTTCATCCTCAAACGGATGGTCAGATAGAGCGAACAATCCAGACTCTTGAAGACATGTTGCGCTCTTGTGTTCTTGATTTTGGAGGTTCATGGACAAAGAACATACCCTTGGTATAGTTCGCTTACAATAATAGTTTTCACTCTACCATTGGTATGGCGCCATTTGAAGCCCTGTATGGCCGGCCTTTCCGTTCTCTGTTGTGCTGGACTGGGGTCGGAGAGTCAGCAATTCTCGGACCAGAACTGGTGCAGAATACAACAGAGATGGTACAAGTGATTCGTGAGAGGATGAAGACAGCAAAGGATCGTCAGAAATCATATGGTGATCAAAGAAGGAGACCATTAGAGTTTAATGTTGGGGATCATGTGTTTCTAAAGGTGACTCCCCGTCGTGGGCAGCGAAGGTTTGGTCATGGAAGTAAGCTTTCTCCCCGGTTTGTTGGGCCTTTCGAGGTGTTAGCTCGTGTTGGAGATGTGGCGTATCGAGTAGAACTTCCCCCTCATATGAGTCGGATACATGATGTTTTCCATGTATCATATCTCCTTCGTTATCTTCATGATGAATCTCATGTTATCAATTGGGGAGAGATCGATATTGATGATGATGCAACCTTCGAGGAGCGACCTGTGGAGATCCAAGACCGCAAGGAGAAGTTGTTGCGTGGGCATTCTATCCCATTAGTTCGTGTCTTGTGGTGACACAGTGGAATGGAGGAGAGTACCTGGGAATGTGAGTCATAGATACGTGCTCAGTACCCAGAGTTGTTCAATGTTTAACACCTTTCAAGTAATGATGTTTTCATTGTGGTTGGACCTTTCATGTTTTATTTATGTACTTTTCATGTGATGTTATGAATGAATTGTTTGGGTATGGATTGTTTGTTCCCTTTCTCTTGGATGTCGTAGTTTTGTTCGATCATTCGAACAACTCGTGGTGGTTTTTCCCCTGAGAGGTATCTTATGGGGTGGTTTTTCGGACCCCTCTTTTCTTCTGGGTTGGTTTTAAATTCTTGAGGATGAGAATGTTTTGAGAGGTATCTAATGTAACGGCCCCGACCTCTCCGGTCGATTACTTTGTGGAATTTTGGTGTTGGAGGTGTTCCGGGAGGTCAAGGGGACTTATCCCCAACACTTTTCCTATTTTTTCAGTTCTGTGAACAATGTTTCCAGTTTTATGAACAGTAACAGATCGGTCTCACTGATCGGTCTCACAGATCTGTTTCACAAATCAGTGTGACAGATCGGTTTCAGAGATCGGTGTGACAGATCAGTTTCACAGATCGGTCTGACAGATCGGTTTCACAGATCGGTGTGACAGATCAGATTCACAGATCGATGTGAGAGATCGGTTTCACAGATCGGTCTGACAGATCGGTTTCACAGATCGGTGGGACAGATCGGTTTCACAGATCAGTGCGACAGATCGGTTTCGCAGATCGGTGTGACAGATCGGTTTCACAGATCGGTCTGACAGATCAGTTTCACAGATCGGCGTGACTGATCGGTGTGACAAATCGGTTTCAGAGATCGGTCTGACAGATCGGTTTCACATATCGGTGCGACAGATCTGTTTCACTGATCGGTGTGACAGATCGGTTTCACAGATCGGTCTGACAGATTGGTTTCACAGATCGGTGTGACAGATCGGTGTGACAGATCGGTTTCACAGATCGGTCTGACAGATCGGTTTCACAGATCGGTGTGACAGATCGGTTTCACAGATCGGTCTGACAGATCAATTTCACTTATCGGTGTGACAGATCAGTTTCATAGATCGGTGTGACAAATCGGTTTCACAGATCAGTTTCACAGATCGGTTTCATGTACAGTAACAGTGGGTGAACAGTGTTTCCACACTCCTACAGTTTCCCCCTTTTGACGTTTCCTTTGACGTAGAATACATTTAAAGCCTTATTTTAAAGGATCTTAATGCTGTTTACAATGCCATAAATCCTATATTAATTATTCCTAAGGCTTGGAATGTTTCACTTGGTCAAACCGCATGGGTTAATGCGATCCGTTTTTAATGGAGAATTAACCGGATCTTAAACCGTCGCCCTATTTAATCTTCAAAAAAAGGGACAAGATATCATTCTTCCTTGGTCTTTCCCTTTGTTCTCAGCTAAGAGATGCTAGAACCTTTCAATCCTTTCCATAGAAGTTGCACAATCAATCTTTACCCCTAGGATTGGTTCTCTTCTATTTTGGATGCAACAGAGCCATGTCGATCAATCTTCGGTATAAGGTATGTTGTATCGTCGTTCTTTTGGGGTTCATCTTCTCCTATCCTCTTTTCCATAATTATACAATGTAATTTCCAAGATTCTAATGTGTTTTTCTGGGGTTTGGTTGGTACTGTCATACCGTGGCATCCTCCGGTGGATGCAGTTGTCATTAGAGGAGGATTGTGACCCGTTGTGTGGATAAAGGACGTCAAGAACTCTTCGAGGTAGGGGATTCATGGCTTCTCTAATGGTATATGTGCAATCGTAGAATTATCATGATTTATCCCTTTGGATCACAAGGAAATTGACCTAATTAAATACTTGAACTGGATTAAGAGAATTGGTTGATCGCATGTTGTTGCATTATACCATGATAACGGTTGCCTCATGTTTTGCTAAATAGAGTGTTATCTATGTTTTCTTTGATTTGTTATTCGTTCATGATAGAAATTGATAATGAATGTAAAAGCATGAATTAATTGTTAATTAATTGGCTAAAGATAAAGAGGCATGTAAATTAATCTGGATATTGCCGTTGTTGTAGTTGTTCTAATTTTAGGATAATCAAATTAGGGAAGTAAGCATGGTTAGTTAATTCTGATAGCTTGCGGATTTGTTATCTGTGATTGGAACCTACAAATAACAAATCTGCCAATTCAATATGGATTAAAGAACAGATTATGTGGGAATTTTTAAAAGGGTTCTGAGTTACCCTCTTGTTTGTTAAAGGGTCAAGAGCCCATGATGTGATGTTTTTTTTCCTGCTGCTTGTGCTGTGATGTGATCCTGGATGGTTTTTGTGATATGTGGAGGCTTGGGGACTTGTGGTTATGGCAGTGGATGACACCTAGAGTGGCGATATGCATCAGTTATGCATGTGGGTGTCGGGGAGGACACCAGGGGTGATGGAATGGGATGGATGTGGTTTCTGGATGCTTGTGGTTTTCTTTTAATGTTAATCTGCTTTGTTTGTCCCCACTGCTCATGGAAGCTGGTCTTGCTTCCCTTCATCCGAAGGATGCGAAGATGCGCGGGGTATGCCACGTGCTTTCCGTGTTTAGCCTCTCGAGGGAAAATGGGTCTATGCTCTTTCTATAGGCGGAAAATACTCGACGAGTAGTATATATACTCACCGTGTTAAGCCTCCTTTGTGTTTAGAAGCATAGGATTCTTTTTCTAGAATGCCTGGGAATGTGGAAAAGTAATTCTGTAATTAATGTTTGATTAAATGGTGAAAATACACAGGGATGGAGATGCTGGAATTTAAATGTGATGTGAATCTTAAAAAGGAGCAGTTGTTTTTGAATGTGATGCCAATTCAGTTTAATGTGGAATTTTCCATTCTTAATTAATGTTTAAAGAATTAATTAATGTACAGTGGAACTGATAAAATGAGAATTGAGTAATATAATAAATCTCTTCAAATATTTGTGTGCTTATAGGATACCTAGTCTTAGAAGTAGCAGCCTGGAGTCTGAGAGACGTTTGCTGCAGTTGTATCTAAGACTAGGTAATGCCCATAGTGTGGATGTGAGTTACTTATATATTATGTAATTTTTGTGTTTCTATACGCTACTCCACCCTGTTGTTAAGGGAAACTGACACCCTGGGGATTTTGAGCCCTGGGGGGTGTTTTCCCCAACATTCTGATGGGAGGTTGAATGGCTGACTACCCCCTTTGTCTCTGCTCTCTTCTCTTGGTACATACTTGTTCCATGAGGCACAACGGTTAGTTACCCCATATATGTGTGTAGAGGGCTTTAATGGCTTGTGGTTATTCATACACATATATTCTGGATATAGTATCCTACGGACTACTATAGGTGTAACGTGTATAGGCTATGATGGCTTGAGGATCCTTACTCGGAGTATGGGCTGTAATGGCTTGAGGTATTATACCCGATGTATGATACATGTTATGCGACCTGTGGTGGCTCCCGGAGACTACCTGGTTACTTTTGGTTGTGAGGACGGTGTGGTGCTTCGCCCAGGTGTCTGCGGGCAAGCCTATTTGGTGCACGTGGTGCAGATTGTGGAGCTTCGCCCAGGTGTCTGCGGGCAAACCTTTGGAGAGAGATGCACAGGACGTATGTCGTTGGGGAAAAGTGGAAAACCAGTGGGGAAGTAGTAGTGGGGTACCCTTGATATTCTTTACTATATGATATATTCTTGTATGCGTTACTTGGTGAGAGTATCCATGGTGAGGTTGGGAACATAGTATACTGGTTTAGGTGATGAGTTAGTTTCACTTGTTGTTCACTGGGCTTTAGCATGCTTTCTTTACTTTTGCACGAGAGGCTTGGGGAGGATTCTACTGGGTATACTGTTATACTCACCCTATGTAAATATAAACTGTTTTCAGGTCACATGGAGCAGGTTGGAGATCAAGCTTGTTACTACTAGCTTGCGGTTGGAGGAGAAGCTGTTCAGGCTTCTGGTCGCTGTCGTTTTACTTTCTTTTGGGTACTTTTAGTTTCCCCTTTCAGTTGTAGTACTTTTTCATGAAATTTCATATATGTACTTGGTTTCCTTTTATATCTCAGTTCTAAGTTGGAGTTGATTGGAGTCTATTCTATCTCTCTCTTCCGCATGTGTTCTCTTAGAGGGTAATTCATCCCATTTGTATGTTATTATACCCTCGGTGCTAGTCGCCAACCCGGGGCCTACTGGAGGCGGGACTCGGGGGTCATTATCTCCCTTTTCACATTGCCGGCCCTAGAGGGGTACACTTTGTGGGGAGGGGGTCGTGACAAAAATAGAATCATTGGGGATGAAATATTACACCATATATTACCCTAATTTTTATTATTTAATATTTTTTTGAAACATAAATATTTTTTTAAATATTATAATTATTGGAATATCATTATTGTCTATTTTTTCACTATTCATTATTTATACTTTAATAACATAAATACTACATAAAGAAAAAATATATATATTAATACCTCAAAAATATGTCATATTAAATATGAAAACTCATGGATCACCTTAATTAATTGAAATTGTATTACTTTTCATATTTAAATATCATTTAGTAGATATTTCTATTAATTGAATAATTATTGCATCATCATTGTGTCAGCAAAAATAATAATTATATCATCACAAAATAGTAAAAAAAAATTTCCAGGATGTGTATATATATTTTATTTTTAAATGGAATATTTAATGTAATACATATAATTTATATAATCCCATATTAAAAATAATATATTAATTAAATATAGGAATACCACATCATTGACTTTTATTTAAATAAAATATTATAAAGGTCATAATCACATCCAAATGGACATAAATGGTCATCTAACTAAATAAATAATTATTATGGTCCCAAAATACTCATATAATAATATTTCATTCTTGATTGAACGTAATTTTTTTCCTTATCTTAATATTTCCCCCTAAATTATCTGAATTCCCTTTACCATGGTTATATACAATATTTGGGTTATTATTCGTTATGATGAAAATAAATGCCTAATATTTAATAAATTTGAAACAAATTATTCCATATATGTAATATATTTTATAGAATTGTACATATAAAAGATTAATAATTTAATATAAAATTAAACTGTCAAAACACAATGAAGAACAATTTTTTCAGAATAAATCATTCTTTAACCATAAATTTTTTTAAACCAAATTACCAAATGAAAATTGATTTAGAAATACTAAATTTTATTGTCAATAAAATTTTAATGATAATTTTACCCTTAATAAATTTTAAAATAAAATAGAACTTTCCAATAGTTCAAATAAAAATAAAAGTTTCAATAAAAATTATTATTTGTCACTATTATTTGGAAAAATTGGTATTTTTCAATAAATTCAAAAAAAAGTGTCATAAGATATGATTATTTTAAAAATATGTTTTTCAAATAATTTGGCTAAAAATTTAAAAAATTAATAATTATTTTTTTAGAATGAAATATAAAATTTATTTTGAAAAAACATATATTTGATGAATAATATGATTATATTAAAATGAATAGTTTATTTACTAAGAATAAATAAATTTTTATGGATTTTTGAATTCTTATATATTTCAAATTATATTCAATTGTATTCACACTATATAATTTAATACCTACCTTATAACATGTGTATTAAAATAAGACTATTTAATTGTATATTGTTATTTTTTTAATCAAAATGTTGTGTGAAGAACATGAAACATGTTAAAAAATATATATTAGAAAACAGTTACATGTTAAATTCTACCCACCTTCATTTACTTATTCCTTGGAATTTAAAATTTCTCCTTTTAAGACAAATTTTGATTTTTTAAAAATCCCTTATTGTAAACCCACATCATAAAATGGGTTTATAAAAATTTTCACTTATAATATTGAAAGGAAAATATAACGGCAACATAAAAATATGACTCCTAAAAGGGGAAAATTAGTGGGAAGTGAAAATATGGAAATGGAAGTGAAATATTACTATCATGGATGTATGGAATGTTATAGAAAAATGATCATGAGAAATTTATCCATCACAAAGCCATACGTATATGATGAGTTTACAGTAATCCATTTCTTGTTAAGAAAAGTGAAATGATAATGCTTATTTAAAATATATAATTCTTTTCCAAGATTTGAGGATTTATTTTACTATATAGTTAATAAACCCAATAAAATAAACATACGGGATTTTAATACATTTTATAAGAAAACTAAAATTCCTTTCATGTTCTTGGATTTATCTGCAAATTATTTATTGCAAAAATACATTGATATTAATGGTAATTTTTTACACTTGAAACACTTTTAATTAATTTAAAAATCTATAAGTCATTACATCACCTTAGAATTCATACTAAACCAAAATGGTTATCAAATTTTATCAAATATGATATATATTACTTTAAATTGAAATAATATTTTTCAATTTTCAAATTAATCCATTTCATAAATAGTTCAACATAAGACTCATTAAAATTCCAAAATATTTTTTTTGGGAATATGGTCACTAAATTATCAATGTTAACCTATGATTAATCCCCCATATATTATATATTAAATTCACCTTCAATTTAATCAAATATATGTTCTCATTAAAATGGTAATAAAATCAATCACCCTAAAACCATAATAGAAAAATTGATGATTTCAATAAGTAGAACAGTTGATATTACATAAATTACATCATAGACTATGAAATGCACTTTATAAATCCAAGAGATGTTGTAAACACCATCATGAATGATTTTTTTTCAAATCTTTATTCCTTTTAATGGTAAAAAATAATATCCCATAATTATCTATTTATTAGTTTTATCTCAATATTAATGTACATACATAGCATTATTTTCACCAAATCATGTCTTTCACAAAATATCAAATATTTATAGAATCACTCCACTTAGTTATCATTACTATTCAACACATAATTCCAAATCCTTAGTGAATAATTACTATAATAAAACTCTTATATACCATAAGATTCATAAAAGAAGAATATCATAGAAAAAATAAAAATTATTATGTAGTTATTTATCCCAAGTAAACATGAACATTAATCATTCCACATCAACCTTGATACATTAACTAATCATCAACATCTTTTCCTATAACATATTTTTCTTTTCATATTCTACTTATAGTCATTTAATTGTCAAAAATGTATACATTTCTTAGTAAAACATGTTGATTCTCATCATGATATTTCCCCTAGGACTCATATTTGAATAATTATAATTCTCCCCACATTAAAAACATTCAGCTGTTAATAATATCTTATGGAAACCATTATTATCATTCATTTTGATAATCAAACCTTCCATTTTCCCCAGAAATTATTTTATTATTATCCTTATTTTCCAAAAATAGCACATCTTCGTTTTCTGGTAATACATTAACTTGGTTGTTTCTTCATATTTTCTCAATATATAGGGAAAAAATTTCCTTGATCTCCACCACCTGATCTCTCAATGAATAGAATCCCTCTATACTTTTGGGTGGCTGATTGTTGGTTTGGGTAAAATTTATTACACATATATGATGATAATTAATTAGTTATTATCACAATATCTTTTAAAGTACTTCCATTTTAATTTGATTTCACATGAAAATATTATGAATCACATTTAACAGTAACCCAAAATATTATGGTTCCACCAACTAACTAAAACAAAAATTTACCTTTTGAGAAACAAAAATCCATGTTATAATTGGAAAAAATCATGAAGAATAATTTGAAGGATTTCAAAATCATGAAACATTATCCTTGATCATCAAGTCCTAGGGCTTAACCTAGGTTATCAATGGTCATAACCAAATCTATCGGATGTTGTCTTATGCATAGACATATCATCAATATAAGTTACATGTTTTCCCTGAAATATTTTCCCTAAAAATAGTTCCCAAGGTTTGTATTAAACCTCCTCTTATTCATACTATGAAACCCACAACTAAAATACCCTAGAGTTATTTCATTCTATATTAAATAAGCATAAGGTAAAAGGAATTCCATTCTAGAGGATTTAATATTTTAATTTTAGTAGAATTGGAAATCTAAAAACAAACATTGATTCGATATTACATTTGAAAAAAATTAAAACGTAATGTTTTATTCAATAATAACATATTTAACATTAGTATATCCTTTTATATAAATCATATAACAGTTCCTTGTATCTTTAGGAAAATTAAACATTTGTAAGGGGTGAGCTCAAATTCTCAGTTGATGCTATAATTTTTGAAGCTATCATGAATTAATATGCATAATAAATAGGGTTATGTAAATAATTAAAAACAAATTATAGTTAATCAAAAACTAGTATATAATGAGAAGATAAGGAATAATCATTATAAAAATTTCATTAATTAGAATCAAATCTGATTTAATATGTAACATGTGAATAATATGATTCAATGGATAATATCATAATGAAAATACCATGGATAATAATAACGGATTTCTAATGAGGGGAATTATTAACATTGGATTACTTGATAACATACATCATGTTATATATATTGTAATGGCTGTTCAAATGATATTTTAATCATTATGGGAAAAAGTGATTTTAATTTTCCAACTTATTTTTCTCATAAGATCTACCAATGCGTCGTAGGGATATATAATTCTACACCCCACACATCATTGCAAGTCTATCACATTCATCATATTAATAAATGATCGATTTAAATCATGATTCTATATTCCTTATAAAAAATAAATATTGAAAGTTTATATTTATTAGTAAAAATATTCAAACAATTGAATACTTTTAAAATGCAACCATATATGTAGAACTGGTACATAACATAGTTAATAATCTGATTTATTATAAAATAATATGGTTATTTAGTGTAAAATCAATATTCAATGATCATAAGTGTTAGAACCTCCTTATATTAATTCTCAAAAATTATGTTCATTATTTCTCTAATGATAGTATTATTTTTTTATTTCATTTTATTTTTTATGCCAATTTGATGAAAATTTGGCTATGTGATGGGCTCAGTCATCTCTATAATAAATCACCACTATGATAGATTCAAGAACAGAATGACTTACCACTAGGCTAAATCACCTATAGTTATGAATAACCACCAGATATGAGTCACTACAAGACATGAATCATTGGAATATGTGAGTCACTGCTAGACTGACTCACTAATTGATATAATCAAGCATTAACCCGGAATCACCACATATAATTCTACCATTGATGTTCTTTATTATTTTAAATAAATTCTTAAATTGATATTTTATTTAAGTTAATATTGAATAATAATTTAGTTAATATTCATTAATATATTTCATAGACAAATTTATCAATCATTAAAAGATCAATTCAAAGATCTATAAGATTCTACTAATCATTCTTCAGTGGGAACTCATTCCTAGAGTGTATTATATTTCTTAGAATATCTTGCATGAATGGTGTCAAGGCTATTGTGTGTGTATATTTGTTGTGAAACTTTCTAAATTCTGGAGAGACCATTCATGTGATACCATACACATAGAAAGAAATATGTTAAAGGTTGAACTATACTAAGAATCAAGATTATTTCATATTTTGAAAAAAAGAACATTCTGGCACTCTATTTTGATTCCACTTTTTGTGAAATATTACAAGCTCGTTACCCAGGAAAACTCAAATACTCACGAGTATATATGGAATTACGAATTGACCCTTTCTTAATTTTTTATCTTTATTTGTTTTTTTATATCTTTCAAGCTATGTTCTATATTAAAATATATTTTTAAACACACTAACCCTTGTATGAGAACTGCAAAATAATAAATATTATCTTTTATCATTATTCATTTTCATACACATAGTATTTATAGAGTACATCCCTTAATGTCCTGAGGTTTTTTCTACCTATGCAGAACTATGGAATATACCTTTGATCATGTAAAATATGTTATATGTTTCATATATACTAGATCTAGGTTGGGGATTAGATTATTTTTATATAATCTCCATAGAAGTGGGTAATTTCCAATTCAGGGGGATTATGTATCATCTTGAGAATGAAGACCTTGTTCATTCTATTTCATGATTTAGTTTTATTTTTATTATTTGAAACCTTTATCTTCATGTATTTTTCATGTATGAACAATACATAAACCCAAATATTAATTCATAATAAGTTTATATATATATATTTATTAAATTGATATCAAAATAAAAATTAACATTGTATATTGTTTAAAATTAGAAGTAATCATGCTTTTATAAATAATTTAAAAGATAAAGCATATATTAATCATATAATTTTATTAACTGGGATAATATATTTTAGTTTGGGGATTCTATTTTACTTTTTTAATTGAAATTTTATTTTGGTATTCAATTTACCCCCCTCTTGAGTTACTCACTTTGAACAACAATAAGTAATTAAATGATTCAATGTATGGTATCATTAAATCATATAACCTATAGTAAATAACTCAATTGATGTTTTTTCCATATATGAATAAATAATCAATAAAAGATCATTAAAATATTTTTTGATGAAAAATATCTCTTTCAATTTCAAATTCCAATTTTAAAGTAAATTTCCTCCATAATAAGAAAATGTTTTCACTAAAAATACCCTTGATACTTGTAAAAGTCATTTAAAATAATTAAGGAATCATAAAAGTGTAAAATTCTACTCATTCATTATAAGTAGAAAAAATTTCATTCAATTTTTTTTGGGAAAACTCTAAAAGTTCATCACTTGGAAACTGATTTGAAGATTCATTTTAAATTTTTTAAGAATAAAAAACACGTTTAAAATGACATATTCATTTAGCATATAATTAACAATTTTTTGTAAAAAACTATTATAAAACATGTTCACTGATAATAAATATTCCCTAATAGATACTTTAACATAAATAATCTCTAATAATGATGTATTGTTAGAGACTCTAATAGCCACCAAAAAAGTGCTAAATGGGTCAGGTGTTAGTACCTTAATAACACCTCCATGAATGACAAATGTTGCCGACAAGCAGTTAGGGTGTAAGAGGTATAGTGGGGAGTCTATACCCTCTCAGAGGATAATAATGGTACGAGTCTGAGTAATAATATATTACATGTAGCAGAAATAAACTACAAATCAGACTCGATCCAGACCCATATAACAGAATAAAAATCAATAACAGTTAAACAATGGATGAAATGTAGAGACAATTGTAGTGGAATTTAAATAGAACAACATGCCAACAATAAATTCAAACAACTACTCAACTAAAAGCGTGCATCCATATCAGGTCATACATGTAAATTTAGATAAATGCCACCAATGGATGACCAATAGTTTATAACTATTAAAGTAATAATTCTAGTACATGAACAAAATTAAAACTGACTACGTCTTCCATACCATCTACATGTCAAACGACACTATGATCCACCTTCTAAGGCTAATTTCATTCCTCCATAAAAATCCATAAAGTATATAAACATATTGAAGGACCCATGTCGGGGTTCGAGAAGATTCTCAGTAGGATTCCTCCCAATGGTGCATACCATGTTTAATTTTTTAAGAATTCATGCATTTATTTAGAATGTAGTAAATAGTACAATGCACAAATAAACATAAACTCTATCTATTCTAAGTAGAATCCATGGAGTGACGCCTACTTTTCCGAACATCGAGATCTTTATCATGAAACTCGGTACCATGTGTCTCTAGACACCCAATGTCTCAAGTACTGACGTCACAATGACACACCCAAACAATACTAACCCTAACCAAATGCCCATGCCTTCCTATGGAACAACAACCAGAAGAGCCTATGCCCCTAACTCGAGGTACAATGATGTCTGTAGTCAAATTATTAACTAGAGGTACAATGATTTCTATAGTCAAATTAGTAACCATGGGGACATGGATGTCTTCCCTCAAATCAGTGACACGAGGTACAATGATGTCTACAGTCAAATTAGTATCCATGGGGGTAGGGATTCCTACAATAAAATCATAAACCAGAGGGGCATTGATGTTTACCCACAAATCTCGGTGAGCCTCTTCCCCTAACCTGATAGCCTAAACACTATCCCTTTAAGTATCCTCTCCTTCTACATATATTCCTATAGAAAAAACCCCTACCCAATTTTACATAACAACATATATCAAGGGAATCTACCCAAAGAGTGGTCAAAACATCTCATTATAGTGTCTACATGTGTGGACACTAATCAATGTTCTGGGTGAGCGGTAATCACCAAAATCAGATACCAAGCCACAAAATCTCTAACACCACATGCAACTGTAACCTTGTCTATCATGTCTGATAGCCTCAACATCCAAGTATCCAAGGCCATGCACATCATAAAACTCACACTTCCTCAAGACGATGTCCATGATGCCCAATCTGATGCTCAGTACCACCAAATGTAATCTCGACCTTTCCCAACCTGTGATTAGCGTAACTCAACAATACCCAAGCCATGACCAACAAAACCCAAATGGTACATTGTATGAAATATCACACATCACATATTTATAATAAAAATACTTCTAACATTAAAAAACGAACCAATTTAATTTCACTAGTCATGTTCTCCCTTAGTCATGCTTAACTAGTTTATACTGAGAAGTTTAATCAAAATAGTTCAGTCATACTCATTTTGGAACCCCAACCAAAATGCCCCAGTTGAGAAATGACCACTAACTCGGCCATGCTCAATAATACAATGGATAATGGAATACCCAATTACATTCCACAATTTATACAGTCAATTCAAAATAATTAAATGAGGGTCTCGCTCGATACCCGACATCATGCAAAAATGATGCAATCCCCAAGTGACCTAAAATACACGAAAGAAGGTATAAAACACATATCTGAGACTCATAGATGTAGACACATCAGATATCAAGCTCTAAATAAAATCCAATTTTCGTAGATCTTCATTTATGTCAAATTCTGACAATTCTGCTCAGATAGAAACTCTGGTGTGTGGGGTAATGAAACTAAAATGAAAGAGGATGCACGAGTTTATCCTTACAGATGTGATCCCACTTCCACCGATGTATTGTAGAATAGATTTCAGATGATGAGTCTTGGAAAATAATTTTTCTTGGCCTCCCAGAGTGTCACAGTCTGAAACTAGGGATGAAGAATATAGTTCTGGAAATGTTACAGTACGCTCTATCATATAAGAGAATAAAAATAAAGTACACGGTGTGTATGATGAACTACATGCCATGTACTAGAATTGGTCATACTCCATCTTAGGAGAGGAAAGACACATAGATTGGACACACCACCTATGTCAACACACAACTATGGTTTTTCCAGTTCACCGAAGCAAGATGCACAGTGTTTTTAGTGACACTACACACTGTGTAGTAGGAAATTATTAGACGGTCATCACATGGAATGTACTAGGTTAGCCCACAGATAATAGATGTGTAACCCACACACGACGTCTACTTTATAGTACATGGTGTGTAATCTGGAAATATATAGAACTTCTGTTATTTTCCCAATTTTCTCAGAAATAAGTCAAAAATTCAAATTGGGATTGGATTTTTTCTCATTCCTACAAACCAAGTTCTTACAATATCCCCACATTAACATAGCGTGTCCTCGATATATATAATGAAACCTGTATATGGCACTGAACTTACCCATCCATATCAATGTAACCCAGATTACCAAGATCATAAAGGTTCAGGGTAAATTCTCAAAGGGAACCACATCTAAGGAATTTTTTAGCTCAGTATCATCCCGACAACACAAAAACCAAGAAAAGGTCCAACAACCTATTTTTTAGAGACATGTTCCTCCCATGACGCATCGTCAACCCGGCATCTAACTTTTTCTATAACATCATTTCCGATGCACAAACGTATCCCACAACATATCTATGTTCAATACAATGAGGTCCTGCATCCCATGGACACTCAAAATGAAACATGGTTCTTTGGATCTTAGGTAACCCACATCCTCTATGACCATAATACTACGCATATTAGTTAAAAATATATAAATATATCACAAACCATAATTTTTTTCAAACCCACTGACCATCATCAAGTTAGCCTACATATATCTTGTTCACCTCATGGAATCAAGCATTACATGCCTAAATAGGCCATCCCAAAAAGAAAACATGAATAATAACGACCATTCCCGTGGCTTAAATTTGACCGTCATCGACTCACCAGACTTCTTAGCCCCTGGCAGATCCATCGTGTGAACCTAACCTATCACATCGATTCTTGAATCCTATGCACCCTGTAGTGATGCACAAGTTACCAGACACTGAACCAATGGTTGGGTCCCACTTTCTCTTCCACGTCCTCTGCATCCAGTTGAACCTCAACTACCCTTTCTTGGTATAGAACCTGAATCGACCCTGGATGAAACTATCTATCTTAGTTCCTGCATGTCTGTTGTCTGAGAAGGATGCCTACAAACCTCTCCTGATGTCCGACCTATCAAATGCCTGGAACTCCTTTGTAGTTCTATCGTAATGAGTTCGGATAGTCCTTGGATATCCACATTTAATGAAAACCAATAATGAATAGAAATGGTGTGGACTAGTTGTGTCCTTGGACTGATTGCACTATTGGAACTCATCACAACCTCGTTGACTTCTAACTGAACCATCACCTTAAACCTTCATTCGGCCTATGTGAGACCAATCTTTCTCATCACCCTCAGCTATGAGCACCTAATTCAATTCCTATGAGAATGAACCCAACCTGAAAATATTTACCTAGATCCAAATGGTGTGTCATAAGACACCAATGAAGTGCCTCACCATTGACGAGTCATCTCTTTCCACACACATTCAAATCGAGATAGATTAGTGAAATTTGTTGCACAGTCCATTATGGACATATCTCCCAACTAAAGGCTCAAGAATGTATAATATATCTCTTACCTCAGTTTTACTGGGTAAAAGTGCTCGAAGAACTTGTCCTTGAAGTCCTTCCATGTCATTCCTTTAGTTCTGCGCGCTAGAACATACACATCTCACCAACGCTTCTTCGTTCCACTCAGTATGTACTTCGCCAGCTTGGACCACCGCCTAGGAGGCGTCTTGAGCTGCTCGAAGATCATCTACATGCCCACTATCCAGTTCTCAGGTACCTATGGACCACTATCACACTAAACAATGTGTGGGTGTTATGACTGGAAATCCTGCATAAGATATTCTATAGATGGATTTGTACCTTGTGCAACTATGCCGGTCCCCTACAAGACACATGTCAGGTTAGTTAGGAGCTACATGTCGAGCCATGACCTGAACACTACCAAACCCGGATGTTTTCATTCTTGCACTGGATCCTGAACCTGATCATGTCCTTGATCCTATATCGACAGCTTTGGCTCTCCCTTCTATAAATCCTCAACCTAATCATACTCTTGTGGAACTGTACCATCTCCTGCCAGACGATCCATCTGAGTCATCCAGAAGGAACATGCTGAAAACCATAAATGGTCAGACAACCCATATATATATATAATATTCATCACAAATAAATATATAAGTAAATTGGCAGCGTATACAACTACCCCATAATCTCTATTATCTCTACCCGTGCCCACAATATGCCTACCTCATGGCCTCCTTACCATTATTCAACAAAGCCTAGTATCAAAAGTATCTCAGGCCATTCCCTTCCTTACAACCAACGTTGCCTCAAACCGACAACTGATTCACCCAATCGTGATGATCAAAATAACCTTAACCATAATAACTTCTTTCATGTACAAGAGCTAGAGAAAAATACCCTACCACATGCAATTCTATAAAATATATATAATGTATCGTATATTACATTTCAATAAACATGCAATTCTACCCTCATTTTCAACCTTCACATTTAAAAACAATATACAAAATGGAAATTGATAATATTCACATGGTATTATCACATCACAAATCATCTGTGTTGTTATGAAATGGAAATACCATAAAAATGTTCCTATCAAAAACCAAGTAACCAATCCTTTCCATAATTGGACAAAGTCTAATTCCCTCTTATATCATCGAGTTAAGTGTCGCATATCACAATCAATAACTTCACAAAAAATGTGATCCATTGAGGTAAAAATCATATAAACTGTAATGTGAGAAAAATAAAAACAGAAATTCCCACCCAAGGTAATATGGACAATCCCACATACATGAGGCTATAGGAACCCAAGGACAATATAGAAAACTAGTTCCAATAATAACATGTATCTAGTCTACAATATCCAAAATACTATTCCATCAGAAATAATAGGTAGTCTCAATATTGTTAGTAGTCAGTTAAAAGATGGTACTAAATCCCTGTTAAAAAATCATATGGTAACACTTTGTAACATCATGGACCCAAATAGACACCCAAACAATTATAAACGGGTCGGGTGTTGCTACCTTAGACACAGCTCCCCAAACACCCAAGGCTGCAGACTCACAGTGTAAAATCCCAAGCGTAGTTACACAGACTCGGTGTATTATTACATAACATTGGCATGATAACAACTGATCAATTCTTGAATGACTGACTAGTATAGTAGCCTTGGAGTTACAAGATACATACATAAGTTTTACATTACATTATGAATAAAAAAACCACATTATGTCCCCTTTGAACACACTCATATCTAATGTCTTATCCATACAGGTTAATAATTATATACCTATTCACATCCTGGGAAAAATAAAACATAAGAAATGGGTGAGATCATATTTTTAGTAAGGATAACAATATATTATAAACAATCATAAATAATAATAAACATTAATAGAAATGTATAAGCCTAATACACAGTCCTTTTAAACATAAACTTCATCATAATATGGAAAAGGTAAATCAAATAATTCCATTTACATATTAACATGAATATTATACTATTTGAATAATCACATGTAATATAAATAGCTAATTTCATAATGATAAAATGAATAATTTCCTACATCATAAGCACATTGTCACGGCCTCAATCAAAGAATACAGATAATATTTTTCAAGGCCTTAAGAAAAGACATTAGTTTGTCTCCTGAGACCTACCAATGCATCGACGAGCTATAGTGGGCTCCACCCATCACTTATTAATTCTAATGAATTCCTCATTTAAAATGGTTGAAACAAAATATAAAAAATCGAATTAAAACTAGCAAACTAAATGACAATATTTTAACCAACAACCATGAATTGTATAAAAAAAGCACATCCACAGGCAAACATAACTCATTCAATACAATATGGAAGATTGTATTATAATAAATCAACTTCAATCTTGAATAATGAATGATATTGACATAGATGAAAATAATCAGTAAAACTATTTGATATAAATATCCCCACCTTCTTGAAATCATTTAAAAGTCTCACTATTTTCCAAGAAGGAGTGAAAAATAGATTTTTGAATCAATGTGTCCCATACCAAAAAGACTTTTTTTAGGTGAATTTTAATTTTAAAACAATCATATCTATATAAATAAACCCTTAACACCATTATTAATACATGGACATTAATGAAAAGGATTTATAGGAATAAATCATCAAAACATTTAAAATGATATTTAAGTTATAGTTCTTTACTAAATGAGAGACCTTGAATACAAATAATTGAGGTAATAAAATATTGATAATATCATGATAATAAATGGATTCATGATATACTATGGAAATGTATAGTATGTACAACCTACCAAAGTGAATTGGCACATAACAACAAATAAGATTCAATCAAATGTAAATTGGGATGAATGAACTTATAAAGATGGTATCCTTAGGTTAAGGATAAATCAATGACATAATTATGTGTGAAAAAACATAAATACAGTCATAGTGATTGGATATTCAGTGTAAATCAATCTGAGGGTCTTCACACATATTCTTTTAAAAACAACACCAATTACATGAATGTTTATCTTAATGATTAGAAATTGGGTTAAGATAACTCTTATAAAGTTCATATCAATGACGTGAGAATTTATCAATGGATTGATTATGTTTATCAAAGGTATATTCACACAATGGGGAGTGTAAATTCGTACAAACAAAATAACATTGATTTCACACATAATCACGGAGTAAAATAATCGATGAAGTTTGCATAAAACCCAACGAGTGGAACTCCAAATTAGAAATTCCCTTACCAATATGGTAACATAAGAAACATATAAACCGTGAAATAAAGATCATACAATGAAGATGTAAATACCCATAAATTAATGTATATTACCCAAATAATATAACACTAGGAAGTATATACACCACACAAGTATAAATAGTGAAATCTATCATGAATCTCACGGAAATAAGAAGCTAGATGAAAACCCCTTACTTAATAATTTATTTTAGTCAAGGGTAAGTTTACCCTCCTATATAATTGACAAATAATTGTTATTAAATTTTAAAATAACCACATATATAAATAATATATCATATATGATCATATAATATTGATTTGTTAGTAATAATTTCAGAGTATCTTTGTTTCAGTTGTTAACTAATTTGTTTTCCTTTTTATATTATTTTACGTAGTTCAAGTTTTTTATTAATATGATGTATTTGATTCAAATCCAATAATATATTAATTTCGTAAACATTATTTTTAATCCTAAAATAAAAATTATTCTTGAATTGTTATGAAGGGGAATGAATATCATCGCGTTCGTAGAGACGGTAATCCGTACGTTTGCACGAGTGAAAATATCATTCTATTGATTTTAAAATACTATATAAATGGATGATATATTATATATATAGAATCATTAACATGTTTTATTTATTAATTTCATCAATTATACTTATTATTATATGCATCCAAATAATAAAGTGTTGAATAACAATCTAAAACCGAATATGGAGACGGTAAGCCATTGGTATGCATGTATGGTGACTTATTCATTCATATGATTGATAGAAATATGAATATGGTTATACCATATTTATAATAACATACTAGTATTTATATGTCACTGAATTTATTATTTTGGTATGGAAACAACAAATAAAGAGAAAGTGGAAGAAGAAAAGAACATTAAAAGAGCTGATGAAATTATAACTTCTTCTTCGGGTGGTTCCATTTGATTTGATCAAAAGGGATCTGTAGATTAGAAATATTATCAATGTAAGGCCTCTAGATTGAAGTGAGGGTACTGGGGAGGGTATTGGAGTAGTATATGGCTGAGATAAATGGATTTGGAGGTGTGAGTTTTAGAGAAGAGGTTGTTCCATTTTATAAAAGAGTTGAGGGTCAATTTATGAATAGAGTTAAATATTATTTTATTACAAAATAATTTTCCACTTTTTATGGATAAAAATATATTTACATCAATTATAAGGTGGTGATGTGTCGAAAACATCTCAACTAATTGGTTTTAGACATGTTTAGGTCATCAAATTTTCCATATCTTTTAGATTTAACTCTTAGTTAAATAATTTTACTTTTACAAAGTCTTCTTTTATTTTTATATTAAATGGTTAATAAAATTACTATAAAATTCAAATAGAAACCTAAGTGGTTAGTTAATGAAAAATATATAAATATATAATTCCCTTGGCTGAACCTTATATTTTTAGGACTATTATGTAATTTAATAAAATATTATTTGTTTTAAAAACTAATTTATGTCAATTTTGACACTGTTTTGTATTTTGTTTTTGTGAAAGTTATAATAGTCTTATTTATTTGAAAATAAAACTTTTAATCTAACCTAATAGTATATATTTACCTTGAAATTTTTTGGAATGCTTCAAAAGAATAAAATTACATTTATTTTAAAATTTCTAACATTAATTATTTTAATCATTAATTAATATGGTAATTACTTCATCATTATTGTGTCATAAATAACATTAATTATTTAATGTATAAATATTACAAATAAAATTACATGATTTTGGAAGTCTTATTATATTTCTAAAAAATATTTATAGTCAAATTTATCTTATGTATAACCTTATATTGAAATTTTTTTAGTTATTAAAATTTGAATTTAACACATTTAACTCTTCTTTAAATAAAAGATAATAAATGTCCAAATGTAATACAAGTGGGTCAAAGAGGATTATATTTTATAATAAAGGTTGATTTTGATTGAAAAACACTTATCCAATAGATTTAGGACATGTGTTAGGGTAATTATAATATCGTTTTTACCATTAATTACAATATTTTTTTTAACCGTGATAAATAAAAATAAAATGTTATTATTCAACAAAAATTATTTTCATCCTATTAGACCACATTTTACTTACTAATTTCAAATATGTCTCTCGGTTTTTTGAAATTCAATTCACAAAAGCGGTAAAATTTCATTTTATGCAAATTTGCAATTGTTCCTTGAAGGTGGGTAAAAGGCATTAGATAGTTTAATAAAAATCTATGTACCTAATCTTATTATAAAATAACATAAATGAATTAAATAGGACTAATATAGGTATTATGTATCAATTTTTACTTCAAAATAAATTTAAATGAATTTTTTTTATTTAAATAAAATGTCTATTTTAAACAATAATGATATAAGTTTCACTATTTCTCAAAATTGAATATTCTTAGAAAAATACCAAAAATTCAGCAAAAGATAATTTTTATATTAAATAATCAATATTGATAATTATTTTACCAAATTGGAAAACATATAATTTTTATAAATTTCTTTAAAAATAATTCCCGTTGTAAAAACCAGAAAGAGAGTTTTTGAGAAGTAAAAACTATCAAAAGATAGATATGTGTTTATATCCAATATAAAAGTGAAAATACTTCCAATGACCAAAATTGTATAAAATAATAAAAATATAATCCATTTATACTTCAAAACCATTCAAATTAATAATTTATCTCTATATATTATTTTTATTAAAAAAGTAGTTTTCAATAAAAATTTAGAATTTTTAACTATTCATTAAAATATGAATGTTATCCAAAATGCACAGAAAATTTATCGAAACTAAATTTTTATGTCCCATTTCTAAATAAGAAGTTTATTTTATCAGTTTGAATATATATAAGTATTAAATATTTCATTCAATAATCTTTTTCCATTAAAAGGTGGGATAATTGCATTTTTTGAAAAATGCATCTTTTATCTGAAATATAGAATTTGTTCTTATATTATGTGTATTAAACACATAATATTGATGTAAAAATTATATGTAGTATGTAATATTATAAATCCAATTTATTTTATTCATGACATCTATTTGAACGGCTAGTTTGGTAAGTCGTGGTGCGCTCGAACTTGGTGTTGCTTGTAGCGCGAGCTATTGAATTATTTTAATGAAAATATCTTATTATGAAATCATGTGGTGATACATTCTTCCCCCCATTTGGAAATTTTATCCGATTTATTTTGAAATTGGGCTTTGAAACATCATTTAACGTCCCACATAGGAAAAATAGTCAATAATATTATAACATTAAAAGAAAGAAAGAGAAATACAATGGTCACCCAAGCTAACCCACACTAGGATTACATGTAGAAAACAAGGATATGTATGATAAACCCTATGTAATACTCTAATATAGAGTGATATAAATAATGATCAGGAAGACGTTAATAATAAGAAAACCCCAAACTGGTGATGGGATAAACCTTCATTTATTTCCATGTAGGAAAAGAAAATGGACCACTTTTTTTGTTTTATATTTCACTTCATAATTTTGAGGAAATAATTTATGATATTGACTAAAAAAATAATGAGATATTAATACTTTTCAATTAGAGTTTCATTATTTAATAAATATTTACCACTAACTCATATTTTCTCAAAACTAGGAGTATTCAAGATGACTTAGTCACACTTGATACATTAAAATCAACTTCTTGTGAATCCCATTATCTACAAAGGATGAAATATATATTTCCCTTGTATTTAGAGATTAACCAAAACCAAAATAGTTAGTAAAATTTCTAATGATTCTTTAAGGGGTCATCCTTTATTGAAATAAATATTAATCTTAATTTACAAACTTAAACAAAAAATACCCAATGTGTAATTAATACCATTCAATAAAAAATTGTCCTTAAAATCCATCAATATAATACAAACTAATATTGAAACCCAAAAATTATAAGAACTTAATAAATTAGTATTTTATAGTAAATCTTAACATTTATGTCCAAATAACATCAACCAATTTTAAAGTCTCATACTATAGTGTAATGAACCAAATTACACATTCTATATTATAGGTTAATCATTTACATTAATGACATGAATCACTATAAGTCCACAAAAAAAGATATATTCATCAAAAATAACAATTCACCATTACTCCTCAAATTAAATCCCATTGTATTCTACTTTTCATAGGCATATAATGTTCCCCACAAAGAGAACATATTCAAAAATAACTTTTATCACTAAATCACCAAACAATTTTCCTATACTAATGATATGCATTTGATAAAACATAATATCCCAAATCAAATAATTATTGATCAATAATTTCATTTAACTATAAATAATTAGTCACACTAACCTGGGACATCACATAGTCCAGTGGTAAGTGATAAATCCCAGTTGCACAGTGGTTGTGGGTTGGATTCCCATAGCTTTGTCTGACGCAATGGGAAGTCAAACGCTCTGCCTATGGTTTTTTTTTCAAAAACAATATTTTATATCATTCCCAAAAGATAAACATAAAATAATTTAACCACAAATGTTATCTCATACCTCTCATTTTCATCACCAAAATTAATAACCTGTAATTGAATCAAATTCAAGGATCATATGAACCAAAATGGTTCATTATAACTATATCCACAAAAGAAAATATTATTCTACCCCAAATAGCATTTTCACATAACAAACTATAGTGTTACACATAAAAGAGATATGTCTTCCAATGTAATCCCATCAAAAAAGGAAATTAATACTTTTAAACATTTCACCATACATTTATTTCCACATAATTTCTTCCTTGACCTAGTGGTTATCCTATTGAATAGGGATATGACTCGGCAAATTCCCAGGTCCCCTACATTTATGGAAAATAACTGTAAGTGGATTCTTTCGATCACTATTATATTCTTCGATAGTATTCTTCATTTTTCCTCTGTAATTCATTACTTTATGTCCTTATTTACCACACATTAATCATTTAATTGTTATATTTAGACACTTTCCGGGTTTTCTCCTTCCACATTTCTAGCATGATTAAAATTGAGATATCTTTGCCCCACAGTCTCCACTGCTGGAGCTCTTATCATTCTGCACCTTTCTCTTCGTTGATGAGTTTGGGAGATGGTTTGTGTATATTTTTGGAATCTTGCTTCGGTATGAACCTGATATTTTTAACGCCTATCATCATTCCATTTACTTCCTCATTTCCACCATTGTTCCCACCTTGTAAATCATATTCAATGTTACTATGAAATCCTTATAATCCAGACATTGTGTAAAACCAAAACGCATAGTGTTCGTAATAATATACATTAAATCATTTACAGAATATCATGAAACCTTATTTTCAATCAAAAACACCATAGGATTATCCAACATTATTTATTCTCTTATTATATCAAAATCCCTAAAATTGGTTTTTAATGAATTTGTGATATATCTTAAGCATATCCCACATGTGTTTTGTAACCATGAGTGAATTAAGGTCCATTGACGTGAACCAGTTCTCGTTTGAGTCTAGCTCAAAGCGGTTCTTTTAGGTTTTACCCCAATATACATCAATTCCAGTGTTGCCTCTACATAGTCGTATCCAGACATGGATGAATTTCTTTGAAAATTCACAAAATCTCTACATTAATAATTTTCTAAGAAGTTCTTCTTACTAATCCGCGAAGTCCATCGTAGGGTAATGCTCTGAAATAAATGTTTTTTCATATCTAGTTTCCATGGTTTGTACAAAAACTCATCTGATACAAACTGTAACGCCTCGACCAAAGTAACCCAAAGTCTGTGCATCATTACATAACATTGGAATGATATATAGAGATCATGTATTGAAATACTGATTAGTTTAGTTTCATTGTAAGTACTAGATACACACATAAGTTTTACGTTACATCATGATCTAAGAAAATAGTATTGGGTACCCTTTGAAAACACTCATATCATTTGGAATATCCCAGAAGGATAATAATAATATACTTCTTCACATACTTGAAAAATGATAACATAATAAATGGGTGAGCTCAAATGCCCAGTAAGGATAACAATATAGTGGAAACTATCATAAATAAGCATAAGAATTTAAGGAAATGTGTATGAAAAAAAATCATTTTAAAAATAAACATTATAATAATATAGAAATGATAAATCTAATAAATACATTTACTTATTCACATGGATATTCTACTTGTTGAATAATCACATTTAATATCAATACCTAATTTCGTAATTATTAAATTCATAATTTCAAACATCATAACCACATATTCAAGGCATCGTGCCATGAATACAAAAAAGATTTTGTCAAGGCCTTATGCCAGGACCCTAGAATGTCTCATTAGACCTACAGATGCATCTTGGTGCTGTAGCAGGATCCACCTGATATATACAATGTCCAATCCAATCCTCATATGAAATTTTTAAAACAAAATCTTATCATTCGTATTAAAACTAGCATATGAAATGTCAACAGTTTAAACACAAAACAAGAATGGTATAAAAATATCACATCCAAAGATAAAAAACATATTCAATACAATATGGAATATTTTATTATAATAAATAAACTTCAATCAAGAATAATGAAGCATATTTTCATAGATGAAAATAATCATAAAACTATTTGAGAGAAATACCCCCGTTTTCTTGAAAACATTTAAAAGTCTCAATATTTTTCAAGAGGAGGTTAAAAATAGATTTTTGAATCAAAGTTCCCAATACCACCTTGAAACTTTTAGAAGGAATTTTAATTTTAAAACATAAATATTCATATAAATAAATCTTTGACACCATTTTTAACACATGGAAATTAATGATAATGATTTAGAAGAATAAATATTCAAAGCATTTAAAATGATATTTTAGTTACAGTTCCTAATCAAATGAAAGAATATTGAATAAAAATAATTGAAGTATTAAAAACTTTATAATATCATCAGAATAAAGGGATTCATGATATACTATATCAATGTACAATACGTACACCATATAAAAGTGAATTGGCACATAACAAAAAATATGTCTCAATGGAATGTAAATTGATAATAAATACCTTATAAAAAATATATATTAAGGTTAAGATAAATCGATGATATAATTATGTGTGGTAAATATAAATACAATCAATTTGATTTGATATTTAGGGTAAATAAATCAAAGGAAATTCACATATATTCTTGTAAAAACAACACTAATGTGTTGGATGTTTTACTCAATGAATGGAAATAGAGTTAAGATTACTCTTATCGTGTTCATATAGATGAATTGAGAATTTTTAAATGGAGTGATTATGTGTATCAATGTTTTATCCACATAAAGGGTAGTGGAAATTAGTACACAATTACATAAATAGTTATTTCACACATAATCATGGAGTAAAAGAATCAATTATGTTTGAGGAAAACCCAGTGACTAGAAATCAAAAATATAAATTCACTTACTTATTTGGTCAGATAAAAAACATACACCACATGAAAGAATGATCATTAAAATATGATTAAATACCCATAAATTAAATTCTGTCACACACAGAATACAATCATGTTCATTAATTACAACACACAAAATGAAATAGTGGGAATATATCATGAATCTCATAAGAATAAGATGTGAGATGAAAACCCTTTAACTTATAACTTTATTTAGTCAAGGGTAAGGTTAATTGTGTGTTTAATAGTTATATCATTGATATTAATTTATACAATAACCACATACATAAATATGATATCATATATTATCATCTAATATTTCTTTTTTAATAATTGTTCAGTAGTATCATTGTTTTAGGTGTTAACGAATTCATTTTCCTATATATGTTTTGTTACATAAGTCAAGTTTATAATAGATAGGGTGTATATGATTCATATCTGGAAATATATTAAGTTCATAAACATTATTTTTAATCAAAAAAATAATATTATTCTTGAATTGTTGTGATAGGGAATGAATCTCATCGCATTCGTGGAGGCAGTAATCCTTACAAATGCACAAGCAACAATATAAATCTATTTATGTTGAAATCGTATGTAGATGGATGGTATATTACATATACAAAATCATTAAAATGTTATATTTATTATTTATATCAACTATAATTATTATTATACCCATCCAAATAATGATGTGTTGAATAAAAAACTACACCACTACGTAGAGACGGTAAGACGTACATACACATGTATGGTTACTTTTTCATTCATAGGATGGATGGAATAATGAATATGGTTGTACCATATTTATAATGAAATCAAAATATGTATAAGGTACTGGATATATTATTTTTTTAATGAAAAAAACAATAAAAGATGAAGTGAAAGAAGAAAAAAACTTTGAAAGAGGTGATGAAATTATTACCTCTTCTTCATGACCTTCCTTTTAATTTGATCAAAATGGATCCATAGGTTAGATTTATGATCTAATTAAGGCCCCTATATTTAAATTAGGGTTCCATATGGGATTATTGAGTAGGTTTTGGTCGAGCCAAATAGATTTTAATGTGTGATTTGGAGATATGGGGAAGTATTCTTTTATTAGATATGTCAGGATCACTTTACAAAGAGCTTGAAATATTATTTAATTATTAAATCATATTCGGTTTCGATTGGATATAAATGAATTTACATCAAGGATATGGTGGGTAGGAGTCGACAAACTCTCATAAAATATGTTTTAGACATGTTTAGTTCACCATATTAACCATATCATTTGTATTTAACTCTTAGTTAAAAATATTAACTTATAAAATGTCTTTTTGTATTTATATATTACATGATTAATAATCATACTATAAAATTCCAAGAGAACCCCAAGTCATTTATTAATGACATTTATATCATTATATATTTCCTCTAGATTATCTTAATTTTTTTAACTATAATATAATAATTAAAATAGTATTTGTTTTAAAAACTAATTTAGGTCAATTTGGACAATATTTTGTATTTTGTTTTTTTTTAAGTCATAAAAATCAGAATTAATCGAAACAATTTCATTGAATCAACTATAACATTTAATATTTACCTATAAAATTCTTTGAATTCATCAAAAGTCTCATCTTACTTTTATTTTAATATTTATAACATCAATTATTTTAATCATTAAATAATAAAGAAATTATTACTTCTTCATTGTGTCATAAATAAATTTAATTATTTAATTTATAAAAATTATAAATAAAATACCATGATGTAAGAAATAATTTTATATTTCTAATAAATATTTTTAGTCAAATTTATCATACGTATAACCCTATATTTGAAATGTTTTTGGTATTAAATTTTGAATTTAGCACTTTTAACTCTTCCTTAAATAAATTATAATAAAAGTCCGAATATAACATATGTGGATCAAAGAGGATCATATTTTATAACTAAGGGGTATTTTGTTCAAAAGAAAAATATCCAATAGAATTAGGACACGTTTTAGGGTAATTATATTATTAATTTTACCTTCAATTACCCTATTTAATTTTAACTGTTGTAAATAAAATTAAAAAGTTACTATTCACCAGAAATTATTTTCATCCTATTGAACAACATTTTACTTACTAATGTCAACAGTGTCTATTGGATATTTTGAATTCAATTCACATTATTGTTAAAATTATGTTTTATGGAGATTGGAAAATTTGCCTTGAAGGTGGGTAAAATGTGTTAAATAGTTCAATAAACTTTTATAGATCTAATATTATTATAAAATGGCTTGAATGAATTAAATTGGACTAATATAGTTATTATTTATCTATTTGGACTTTAAAATAAATTTAAATTAAAAATAATCATTTAAATAATGAATAATTTTTAAACAAAAATGTAGTGTTTTTAACTATTTATCAAAAATTGAACGTTATTAGAAAAATACAAAAAATTAACACAATGTTAATTTTGATATTAAAAATTTAAAAATGATGAATATTTTACAAAATTAAAAACATAGATATTTTATTAACTATTTTAAAAATAATATTTGTTGTCAAAACCAGAAAATGGGTTTTTGAGAAGTAAAAACAATCAAAAGATTGGTATGTGTTTATGTTCAATTTAAATGTAAAATTACATACAATGACCTAAATTGGATTAAATGATAAAAATATAATCTAATTATACTTAAAAGACATTCAAATGTATAATTTAACACTATAAATTATTATGATTAAAAAAATTTCAATTAAAATTTAGAGTTTCTCAATATTCATCAAAATATGAAAGTTATCATAAGAGCACTAAAAATTTATTCAAACTAAATTTTAATGTACCACTTCTAGAGAAGAAAATTATTTTTTCATATTTAATCGATAAAAGTGCCTAATATTGGAATAAAAATAGTTCACCATTAAAAGGCGTTAAAATTTCATTTTTTAAAAAATACTTCTTTTATATGAAAAATTGAATTTGTTCTTATATTATGTCTAAGAAACACATAGTATGGATGTTAGAATTATAAGTAGTATATAAAATTAAAAATATATTTAATACTATTCATAATCTCTTTTTGAACGGCTAGTTTGGTAAGTCGTGGTGCACTTGAACTTGATGTTTCATGTAGCGCGAGCTATTGAAATTACTTTAATGAAAATAAATTACTATGAAATCTTGGGGTGTTACAAGAATAGAGGGTGTGATAGGTATATTAGAGAGGCTATACCCTTTCAAAGGATAATAATGGTACTGGTTCGAGTAATAAAATATTACCTGCAATAGAAACAAATTACTCAACTTACTAGAACAAGACCTATTGAGTAGAAGCACAATCAAGAGAAGATAAAAAAAGAAAGATAATTGGAATGAGTAGTAGTGGAATGTAAACAAAACATCATACTAGAAATAAATTTCAATAACTACAAAACTTCAAGCATTCATCAATAGTCGTTCATACAAGTCAATCCATATAAATAGTTCCAATTGATACCCAAGAGTTTTTATATATTGATGTAAGAATTATGATACATGAAACAAAGTAAAACAAAAATAAACATCATCTAGGAATGACCACAAGGTCCATACCATTTCCATGAAAAACTGTACTATGATCTAGCTCCCATGGCTAATATCATTCATGGACATAAATTCATGAAGTCTACAAGTGTCCTGAAAGGCCCATTTAGTGTGTGAGACAAATCTCAGTTGGATACCACCCAATGGTGCATATTTAGTTTATGTGTTTAAGTAGGCTTGAATTTAGAAGGAATGAAGTAAACCGTATGATGCACAAATAATCATAAACTCTACCAATGCTCAACAGCCATAGTTGAGTGTCTCTTGCTTCAGCCAATGCCAAAATCTTTATCATGTAACCCAACACCTTGTGCCTCTTGACACCATGTGACTCAAGTACTCATGTCACAATAGAATTCACAAACAATACTAACCCTGCACGAAATCCCACGAGTTCCCTTGGCACAAAAACCGGAGGAGCAGTGATGCCTATCCTCAAATAACTATTGGTGGGACAACAATGTGTGTTCTAAAATCAGTAACCAGAGGTACAACTATGTATTCCCTCAAATTAGTCAATGGAGGGACAACAATTTCTACCCATAAATTAGTAATCAGAGGGACATAGATGTCTTCCCTCAAATCCCGACGATCCTTGAACCCCAACCCAATATCCTCAACGCTATCCCCTGAAGGCTCATCACCTTCCATGTGGCTTCCTATGGAAAACACACCTACACCAATTGTACATAACTACATCTATTTTAGGCCTCTACAAACAAAGTGGGTGAAACCTCCTCATCACGGAGTCTACCAATGTGCGCACAAGTCAATGTTCGGGGAGAGTAGTAATCACCATAATCAGTTCCCGATCCATAATATCTTTTACACCTCATTCCCTTGAAACCATGTCGCTCATGTCTGATGGCCTCTCCATTTATGTAACAGGTTCTATGACCATATTAATAGTATAACTACCTCATGATGACGTCCATGAAGCCCAAACCCTTGGCCATTACATCCCAAGGTAATCCGGCCCATGCCCAACCAGTGATTAGTGGCACTTTACAATACCCAAACCATTCCCAACTAAACCTAAAGTTTCCATCATATGAAATATCACACATCACATATATTTAATCAAAATAAATACATCTAACATGTAAAATAAACTAAATAATTGAAATGAGCTATCCATGTTATCCCTTAATCATTCTTAACCAGATTATACTTAGTAGTTTAATCCAAACAGTTCAATTATACTCATTTTGGCTTCCCCAAAAGAGAAATGACCTCTAACCTATTCTTTTTCAAGAATAAAAATTATAAGGTGATACCCAATGAAATCCCACAATGCTCACATTATATTCAATGTAATTAAACAAGGGTCTCTCTAAAAACCTAACATCGTGCTAAAAATCCACAACCACCAAGTTACCACGAAAACATGAAAGAAGGTATGCACTACCTACCTGAGACTCGTAGATGTATGCACACATGATATCAAGCTCCAAATTTAAGTAAATCTTCATAGATCTATGTTTTTGTCAAGTCATGACAATTCTCCTATGATGGAAACTGCGGTGTGTGGGATTAGGAAACTGGAATGAAAGTGGTTGTGTAGGTTTATACTTCCCGATGTGATCTCTCATCCAATGATGGATTGTAAAACTGATGTCATATGAAGAATCTCAGAGAAGAAATGTTCCCAACCTCATAGTGTGTCACAGCCTAAAACTGGGGATGAAGAATATAGTTCATTAAATTAGAAGTGAAGCACTTCCATATAAGAGAATAAAAATAAAAGTACATGGAGTGTACGAAGAACTACATGTCGAGTAGTATCATTTTCTATACTATGAATTAAGAGGAGCTAGCCACAAGGCGTGGATGCACCACATGGGTTAACACATGTCTAAGGTTTAGCCGGTACATGGAATTAATTGAGACAATATGTCCAGTGACACTACATGTCGTGTAATAGGATATTCTTACACGGTTACCACATGGCATGTAATTGGATATCGCATGGATAATACACACCAGACCCACACATGTTCTGTAATTTTGATCACATGGTATGTAATATAGAAATTTCTAGAACATTGCAAATTTTTTTAGTTTTCATAGAAACATGTAAAAAATTTAAACCGGGTGAGGATTTTGACCCTTTCCAAAATCATGGGTTCTAAAAAATTGAGAAAATACGAAATAAACCCTTTTCTATTTGGTAACATATAAATGATAAATCCCTGAAATAAATAACATAAAATGTATTATTAAATATTATAATCATAAATAGATTCATGTTATAATATATAAAAGGGTAGTATATATTCCACAAAAAATAAATATGTTATGAGTAAGTCTTGTATCCCATATACATACACGAGAGAAAAAAATAGTTACAACATTATTCTTTTTTGAATCATTTTACCCCTGGTAGAATAATAGTAAAAAAAATCAAATATGATAAGATTAAATAAATCCACTATAGAAAATTTAAAATTAATATTATATACAAATAATAAAATAATATATGTGCAAAACATTAAAAAATGTCTCAATAAAAGATGTTTGAGATAATGTCAGTTACTTTATGTTTTAATTCCATGGGACGTGTTCAAATATCATTGATGAAAATTTTAAATTTTATATACATAAATTATATAATGAAACATAGTTATATGTTAACATATATTATATAATTATAATATTTTATCACCATTTTATTATCAATTAATTGTTATAATTACTATTTTAAATGGAAACAGATTTGTTTATCAGACCTGTATTGGTTCTTTCATTCTAGTACATATACTTTAATCATAGTTCATTCATCTAGAAAATATAAATTACAATTAAAATATCATATATTTTATTAATATAGAGATTTAGATTCATCCAAAAGGACAGAGAAATAAAATATAATTACACAGTTCATTGAGAAGGTGGGTCTTACATACAAATGAACACTATTTTAATTTATCAATGGATAGAAAGAATGAATGGAAAAATTTATTTAAACATTAAAAAAGTATTATTATGTTCTATATAAAATTTATATATATATATATTAAATTTATATATACTAACCCATACATGTTAGGTGGTGATTTAAAATGAATTAGACTGCTATATATAGATGGTAAGCCATACGTACACCTATAAACTGCTATCATTTTTTAATATATTATTAGAAGGATGAATGTGGTAATGTCCTAATAAAAATAAAATCTCATCGTATATACGATACTATAATTAATATATTATCATGGAACCAACATTTTAATAGGGTCAAAAAGAAGAAGAAAATATGAACAATTTGGAAATGTCATTTAGAACTCATTTGGTAGACCTCCGTTTTATATCTACACAATGAATATAGGTGTTATATCTTGGAAGTACCAAACCATAAAAAACAATTATAATGATGTGATGAATTTGATTGAAAAAATTTTGTTCAATGAATATTTCTCAAAAGTGATGTATGGATGTTATGTTTGGGGATCCCTTTTAAAATTGTGGTGAGGGGAACTATTGGAATTTCTCAAAATAATATAAACAATAATACTATTTATGGTGAAAATGATTCAAATGGTATATTAATTAATAGGGGATGACAGTATCAATAATATATTTTCCCATTTGTTATAATAAATATTTTTTTATTTTAAAAAATAATAATAAAATTTAATATACATGAAATTTCATTACTAGAAATTTTGACACTATTCATTACTTTGACTTTAATTGTATCAATAAAACCTGAAAAAATTGAATTAAATTCATTAATAATTCCAATATATCTCATATTCTTCTACAAAATTCTTGGATCACCTTTTCTAATTAAAATTATATTACATTTAATATTTTCAATATCATTTATTTGATTTTACCAGTAATTAAATATTCACTTCATGTGCATAGTGTAAAAATTTATGGTAATTATTTATTCACTCTAAATTGAAAATGAACTGAAATGATGTATAAAAAGTGTTTTCATTAAAAATACTATTTATAATTGAACCTATATTCTTGATATCCCCATATGAAAAACATTACAGTTACTAATGAGATGATCGTGACAGATTTGTCTTTTCATTAAAAAAATTATAAATTTCATTATCTATTCCAATTGGATATAAATTGTCATATATATTAACCTTTAATTTTTAATGAAATATTTTTCCAGGTTTTTGGGCCATTTTATAGTCTTTTTGGTGTTATTTATACATTTAATTACCTAATTTAATATTTACCATGTTAATAATGTTTATAATAGTTAATATTCTGTTTAACCATAATAAAAGGGATGAATTTACTAAATTCAGAACCACTATATAAAAATATAAAATCCCTTTTTGTAAATCAATTGAAATGTCTTGTATGATTTTATAAAAAATTAACCATTAAAAATGAAAGGACCAACATTGTTTAAAAAAATAGAATTTTAATAATAAAAATGACTTAATATAAAATTCAATGTTGAAATTTATTTAAATGAACTTAATTTAATTTTTAATAAAATAATATTAATTTTATTACTAATAAACAACTTTGAAATAAAATTCATTATTTCAATTATAAAAAAAATAACATTTTCAATAAGAAATGGTATTTAAACTATTCATTAGGTAATAAATAATTTGAATGAAAATATCCAAAATATACACAAAAATCTATTATAATTCCAAAAAATAATTTCATTTTATCTAATATATTCTTTTAAATTTGTCAAAAATTATTTCTAATTAATTTATCATTAAAAAAACAAGAATCATTTTTTATGAAAACATATTTTTGAAGAATAAAATGATTTTAGTAATTTTTAATTGTTTTATTTCTTAATCATAAAATAATTTATATTTAATATAAACCTTATATATATTTAAAATTATATTTAATCTTATTCATAACTTCAATTTTAATTGATATTTGATAACATTAAACATAATTTAAAAATAATTAATAGAATATTGATGTTTGTTTAAGAACTGGGCTTCATTCCCCATAAAATATGAATTAAAATTTATATATTCTAAGAAAATGTAATGATAAATTGTATCCTCCTTCAATAAATTTTGTTCTCACAATTTTAAAATTTACTTATAAAGTAAAAATTCTTATATTTGAAAATTGATTCATGGTAATCACACTTTTTAAAGAGGGTTAGTAAAAAAACCTCTTAAGAGTCTAGAAAAGAAACTGTGAAGGTCACCACAAAACTAGGATTCAAAATAGAATAAAATTATTTGGATGTGAAAATATATACATAGAAAACATATATAACATTCAAATACTGATGTTGCGTCCCATAAATCATTATCTTGAGAAAGTTTATATTCCCAAAGCCAAAAATCATTGATGACTTAATAGGTTGTTGATTTTCCTAAATGAAAATTATATGGATAATGTTATTTATAATTCAATAATCCTTTTCCTAAATTTAAAAAATTATTTTATTATGTATTTAATGCACTAAATAACTTATACATAACTTATTTCAATCTATGTCATAAGAATACTCCCATTATTTTGGTATTCTTTGATCTATTTTATATTTTTTTACTACTATTTGATATTGGTATTCAAGGTGAATTTTTATAACATTTGTCATTAGGGGATCATAAGGTTCATAATTCATTACATTGGATTCTTAATATTAAATGAATCCAAAAGGTATTTCCAAGGCTATCGAATAATATAAATCTTAAAATAACATAAAAAAAAATCAAAAAATCAGTTTCATAAAAAGGTTTCCTTAAGACTCATTAAAATTTAAATATAATAAATTTTAGTATTAAGTCCACATAATTGAAAAATCAACCTATTATTAATCCTTTATACGGTTTCTCTTAAGGACACCATCAATTACATAGATCATATATTCATCAGAAACATTGTAATAAATTGAATCACCATAAAACCATAATGAAAACATGAATGCTCTCCTGAATTAACACTCTCCTTATTCTTTAAATTAATTGTTTTTATTGAATGAATATAATAAATCACACAAGTTATTTAAAAACCATCATGAATAAATTTTTCAACTTATCATAATCCATTTTTAATTTCAGAATGATGATCCTATAAACATTTATATATCAGTGATATGTCAACATCAGAAAAAATATTTACGTTTCACTTCAACGCATAATGTCTATTTCTTAGAGATCAACTTCCCATAAAATCACGTCTCTTGGTTGACAATACTTTTCATTAAATTCTTCTAAATCATTAAATAAATATTACTGCAGTATAATCCCTATATTTATCATGACTTATATAACCAAAATATCATTTATAATATAATTTTAAATATTATTCATGAACACAAATACACATGAACCTTATATTTTTCCACTTCATTCATGATCCATTGACAACACATTATCATCCTTTTCCTTAATAGATTTTTCAATTCATATTTTATCTATTTCCTCATAATAAGTTTAAACATAACCATTTCTCTTACAAACATATTCACTCTCTTCATAATTCTATTACTTACCTGTTTTTAATCATTAAAGTATTAATTATAACATAGAGATACCATTATTATCATCTAATTCATTACCCAACCCATTAATTTTTATTCTATTATTATATTCTATGTATTCTTATTTTCTATGATCAAAACATCTTCCCATTCCCCTTACACATTCAATTTGGGTGATTCTTCCCATATTCCAGATTTATAAATAACTAAATATTATTTCCCCCTTAGTCTCCACCACCTGAGCTCATAGTAAATTCTATCATACACTTCTATAGTGAGTTTAATAATTAGTTAAGGTTAACGTTTTAAATTATATATAATGATAACTAATTAGTTATAACCATATTTTTATTTACATTAGTCATTAACCCACTTAGTATCTAATCAAAAAAATTTAAATCAATCTCAATGTCAACCTAGTTCATTATGGATCAATATATTAAAAAAAATAAAAAATAATAGTGTGTGAGACACAAAAAATAGGGATAAATATCAAAATCATGACGAATCCTTTATAATATTTCAAATTAATAGCACCTTATTCTCAATATACAAGTCATTATTTTAAAAATAGGGTTTCCATTGAAATATCAAGATATATATAGTGTTATATTATAATTAGACTTATCATGATATTTATAAATATGGTTATATTCATTAATCTATGTTTTTATAAATCTATTTTCTAGGTTTTCTACTAATCCACCTATGATACTAACAATATAACCACAAACATTAGTCTCCCAGTATCAGTGGTTACTGAATTAAATTATCTTATGTTACAGAGAATTAAATACCACTTGAACAAATAGTTTAATAGTCCTGGTAAAATAAAATTATACATTATTTATATATTATATTTTAAAGAAAAAAATTACTAGACAATATTTTTTCAGGAAAAAACAGTATTCCCTCTGAAATATCATTGCATATCAATCGTTAAACTGATTATAGAATCCAAGGGGAAAATAATGATTTTGAATGGGTAATATCAAATGGAATGTATGTATTATTTATAAAGGAATCTATTGTGAATAATTAATAATAATAAACATGGGAGGGTAGATAACATGTCATCGCCCATCACATACGGACATGTGTTATGACTACCCCAATCACACCTCTGGTAGGACAGGGGCTAGTGACTAGCACTGAGAAGGAATTTCACACAAATGTGTGGCTTTTTCCAAAATTACCTATACAGACACACACATTTCCATGCCACACAATATAGTAATGTAAAATAGAAAATACAATTCATTCACACAATAGTGATCCCACAACCAGAGTCCAAAAAAAGTAAAGGAAATGTAAACATGTCTACATACAATCCCACCAGAATGTTTCTATAACAAAAGTCTAACTGACTAAGTATAAGTCAAACCTCAACCATGGGAGTGGACTTCATCAAAGGAACTCTCTTGGTAAACACCTCAGTCTTACTAGCTGTAGATATGCTCCATCTCGTATCGATCCTCCGTGTAAACTATAAGAAGGGACTCCATCAACACATGACACGACATGTGTGGGAAACACTCACATAGGGTAGAGTATAAAAATAATTACTAGGATAAACTAAAAATAATAAAAATGAAGAAACTATTATAGTCAGATAAATAAATGAAATATACTATATAATATCTACAAGAATAAAAAAATCCCCGAATATAATAACAAGAGACTCCACCCAACTAGGAATTCATTACCATTTTCCAACTGTAGTATTTTATTCAAATAAATGATCATTATAGGATATACCACTACAATATCCATGATATAAATGAATACACTTGAGAAATTGGTCTAGATAATTTGGGCCCCACATAAATAGAATTCAATTTTTTTGATAAAACTATGATACACATAGAGTGGGACACTCCTAGAAATGTTGGGGGATACCATGATCCCAATATGGAACAACTTTATATATAGTTGATAACATGGAAATGATTCCACAAACCCTACTAATGTGGACTACATGATGGAGAATAAACACCCAGCTTAAGGAGGTCACTCCAATTGCACAGACTAATATGAATGATAGAGGACCGCACTCCAGCCCTGTAGAGGGACATAGAAACTCTATATGACACTCATCCTCTAGAGGTGTTTACAATTCAATGCTATTGATGTAATAACTCACTATACTTATAAGTCCCCAGCCTTAAACCTTACTTAATCTTGAGTTAATACAAGATTACACATTGAGGATCTTTTCAGGTTTAGAGTTTTAGAGAATTAGATCATAAAACTTGCATTACATTCCACATTTAAACAAAGTGGTTACATAAAAGATAGTATTCATTCTTCCCATCAACGGAAACATATTTAAAATAAAACATGGATTCTTTCTTGACACAACCTTGACAATATCATAACATCACGTACCTTTCCCTTGACCTGTAAAAAACATTTCAAAAATTTGGAATGAGCATAAAAATCTCAGTAAGGGTTATAAAAAAATATGGAAAGGAAACATGATTTCATATATACATAAGAAAGAAATCATACTTTACCCATAAAACATAGTCACTTTAACATACCACATCAAATCACGAATAAAACATAGAAATCATAAGACATAAAAGGTAACTTGAGGCACTCATAACATTCTTACGTATGTAGTAACACTCTTGGTTATGTTTTGGAATACCCATCACAGTATATTCCCTATATCTCTTCGGAGAAACCTTAACGTCTCACTCCTTCGCGTTAACCAATGCATTGGAGAGCTATATCGGGCTCACCAGCCCTTAGTTTATCACAGAACCACCTGTCTTCATAATAATGCCCAAGAACCATAACATAATCTTATCACATAAAACATGCATAAAGGAAACATAACAATTCCACCATTCAAAACAAGATATCAATACAACACATTGATATAAATACAGTATGAAAACCATTTTCAATACCAAAATAAAAGAAAAGTAAAACATGGTATTTATTTTTCGTTTAGAAAGATGGTATGGCTTGTAGAGGAAGCTAAAACTCAAATAATGGTCATGGCGGCAGAGAAGTCGTTGTCGCCACATACGTACGACAAAAACATTCCCTTTTGTCGATTAATAAACACTTCGTATAAAAAATATTCCTTTCGAATAAATGTAAAAGTCAAAGGGGTTTATACACCGTATAAAATAAGGTTGTGTATAAAACAAAATATGCCTCAATGAAAAGAGATTGAGAAGAAGTCACTTACAAAGACGGTATCCTTGGTTTAAGGATAATTAAATTACATAATTATGTGTGACAAATGAATACACCAAATATAATTGGATATTAAGTGTAAAATAATCAATGGTCATTCACACATATTCAAAGGATGACATATTCAATAACTACATGTTGAACCCAATGAAATCAAAATTGGGTTAAGAAGTTCCCTTGATAGCCTAACAACGTCACATCAAAAAAAGGGTATCTCATCACTTGGACATAAAATTTACATCAATAAGTATATAAGAGAACATATCCCAACATAACAATATGTAAATTAAAATACCCAACAAAAGAAGTCTTTTAAAAAGAGGAGGGTGAAAGGTTCCCTTACCGACATGGGTATCTTTCGAAACATACGCTCCGTGAAAGAAGTACAATACAACAATGATGTAAATACTCATAAATGAAAGTATATTACACAAAGAGTAGAATAATGGATAGTAAATACACCAGTCAAAGGAAATTGTGGAAAATGTTGCATAAATCTCATGGGAATAAAAGTGAGATGAAAAATCCCTTACGAAAACTCGGCAGCCTAATAGCGCCACTTAAAACATCCAAATTGGATTGATGAGAGAGAATAGGGTCTCTCATCACATGAAAATAAAAATTACAGTAATAGTAATATAAAAGATCATCCCGATAACAATAAATATGATCTTTAAAAGGAATGACATAAAAGAGTGTACTTAAAAAGAATGAGAGGAGTTGGATCCCTTACCTCGGGTCCGACTTGACTTGATCGTTCTTTAACGTCCTGAATAATAAACTTGAGTTAATTTCTACATGATTAAGAACCTTTTTAAAGCTTATTATTCCTTTTATATCACTTATTTCCATGTTATAAACATTATGTAATCATTAAGTTAATAATGTTTGTTTTGTCGATATTTGGTTCTTAAGGCGAAAGTGGACTTCTTACAATTACATGTTGTTCGTGTGGTCAAAGGTTCTTTATATCCAGAATGACATTCCGGATTTGGATATCATATATATCATATATATCCAGCATATACATGTATTTATAATATCACATAATCATTTAGAGGAAATAAATGAAATGCACCGTTCATGAAGATGGTAAGCCGTACGTACGCATGAACGCTACTTTCATTTCTATGTCATATTAATGGAATTAAAACTATATTAGAGGTTGGTATATTTTAATTCCAGAATTATATTAATCATTTATATTTAACATACATCATATATTTCCATTATATATATGTACTTATTATAATACATTTCATGTGGGGATAAGAAATGAAATGCACCGTTCATGGAGACGGTAAGCCTTACGTACGCATGAACGCTACTTTCATTTCTATCTCATACTTTAATGGAAAGAAAATAATAATGATATAAAATTATATTATAAATACAGTATAACATCATATTTAATAACTTTAAATCAATACTTTATACGTCCCACCTTTGGCATTAACGAATCACATCACTTTGAGGGGGCGGTAGACCGCACTTCCTTAAATGAAGATATCGCGTTTACCCATAATGGAAACCATAAAGGTATTCCATAAATGAAAAATACAGAAGATTAAGTAAAACATAAACATATTATATATCATATATAAGTATAGTTTCATCTTAATGGCCACCTTTGAAGGTGTTAAAAGAATGTTGAACAATCATCGTTTCGGGAGGCAGAAATTCCCCATCCACGGAAACAGTATGTTCTTTAACCATTAGATGTAGGTTTTTGTATGTTTATATAGAATAATTCTTATAAAAAATACTAGTATATTTAAGATACTAGAGTTTTTACAATAGAAATTAATAAAAATAGTTTAGGGGGTTGGAGAAGCAAAATAAAACAAAAGGACTCAAGTGAAGACATTACCTTAAAATCGGGTAACACTCTTAGATTTGAGCTCAAAGGCTTCCTTGAGAAGACTTATGCCCAATGTGAGGATTCCAGGAGTACGATAGGGATGTGTAGAGACAAAATCGGCAGGGTTTGGCCGAGCCAATGGATTTTTAAGTGTGGGTAAGGAGGTAGAGGTGGGGGCCTTTTATAAGTGGAGAGGAGGGGCACTCTTGTAAAGTTACAAAATGTTACTTTATTTTCAAAAGTGTTTATGATTTTAAAGGTCCCACATTGATTTATATCGTGTATAAGGTGATAATGGTTCTAAATCCACTCATACAATAGGTTTTTTTCATGTTTTGGTCTTAGATATTACATTATCTTTCCATTTTATTTAAATCGTTAAATAATGAGGTCATCACTGCACCATCATGATGTCATAAATAAAATAATTTATTTAATGTCTAAAAATTATAAGAAAATTCCTATGATGTAGGAAATCGTTTTAGCTTTCCAATTACTATTTGTAGTCAAAAATATGGCTTGTATAACCCCATGTAAAAATTGTTTTAGTAAAACATCTCATGTTTGTGACATTTTTACTTTAACATTAAATAAAAAGATATATATGTCATTTCCCAACCCATGTGGCTCCATGGGGTCCCCAAGTTGACCCATTGATTGTTTGGGTCGGCCATGACATATCCAATTAGGGTAGTACATGTGTCTAGGTCATTTAAGTTTATTAAAACATTATTTTTACCATAAAATACACTAATTACCTCTAATCGCGATTAAAAACTTAATAAGTTACTATTCATCAAAAAATTATTTTTATCCCATTGAACCACATTTTACTTCTTAATTAGAAACATGTATGTCGGATTTTTGAAATTCAAAACACAAAGATGGAAAAATTTCATTTAATCGGAAAAATCAGTTTTTATAAGTACCACTTAGTGGTTTCACTATTCATCAAAAATTGAAGTTTTTCAGAAAAATCCCAAAAATTCACCCTAAGCTATATTTGATATTATGAATTCAAAAATGAATTCTATTTTACAAAATTCAAAACATATAATTCACATTAGATAATTTAATAATTAATTCCCGCTGTCAGAGCAAATAGCATGTTTTTATGAAACATTAAGTATCAAAAGATTGACAGTGGTTTAAGTCTGATTTCAAAATGAAATTAATTTCAACGACCACTATTGGATTTAATGGTAAAAATATATTCTAATTTTACTATAAAACCAATTCAACAGGTAATCTAATCATATAAATAAATTATATTAAAAATAGGTTTTGAATTAAAATACAACATTTTACACTATTCATTAAAAAATGAACTTTATCGGAAAGATACCAAAAATTTACACAATGTAAATTTTGATGTCCCAATTAATAAGAAGAGTTTTATTTGGTAAAATAGAATGTATAAGAGTGAACAAAACTATTTTTAATGATGATTCACCATCAAAAGGCAATAAGTGAACCTTTAGTGAAAACTAGGGCATATACGCCTAAACTTGAATTCTTTCCGTATTTTAAGCCTTTATCTTTTATTGGATAAAAGTAAAAACATTTAAAAACATATATAATCATATTTTAGTTATTTCTATCCATCCCCGCCAATACAATAGCTACATGTTAACTACCATTTAAAATAATATTAATTTATTATTAGAGTGCAGCGTAAGATTCCCAAGAAACTCGTTGTTGCGTGTTGGGTACGCCATCGAGCATAGCTTCCCCTTTAAAGTCATATTAATATTTTATTCACAAATATGGATAAATATAAATATATAATATTCTTTATTTACCTGGGGTGTTACATCCTTCCCCCCTTTTGGGAATTGTGTCCTCGCAATTTTATAATTGGGCTTGGAAACGTCCTTGAAAGTCCCACATCGGAACAAGAGTCGGTAAAACAATCACTTTAAAAACAAGAAAGATAAGTACAAATGTCAACCGAGCTAACCCATACTAGGATTACAAGTATGAAAATATGGACATGGAGGAATAAAAAGGGTCATGTTCTGATGGAGAGTGATAGAAAACATGTTTAGGAGAAAGTTAACCACAAGAAAATCACAAACTTGTGATGGGTTAAATGGTATTCGGTTCCCCAATAGGAAAAGTTAATAGAAAACATTTTTGTTTTAAGTTACATTTTATTGAGGAATTTATTCATTAGGAAACATAATCACTTATCATGTTGAATTTCAACTTTTATTATATTCCTTACACAAACTCATATTTTCTCCAACAGACGAGTATTTCAGAAGACTTGTTCACATTAATAGTACTATAATCAACTTCTAGAGAATCACCTAATCCAAAAAAGAGAACTATATACTTCCCATGTCTTTAGACTTTAACCAATACCAAAACCAAAATGGTTAGTACAAGATCAGATAATCTAGAAAAAGAAAATCCCTTTATAAAAAGAAAATCTATACTTAATCTCCATAATTTGTCCAACAAAACCCTAAAGTTCAACGAGGACCATTCGATAAACAATTTGTCCATAAAATTCTTCAAATTAAACCAAACTAAAGTTGAAACCCAAATATTTGAAGTATTTACTCACATAGTCTTCCAAGTTAAATCGTAACATATATCTCCAAACAACATCAGTTCCTCTTAATGTCTCGTATTGAAAATTAATTAACCTAATAACATATCCTCCATGATAGGTTAATAAATTTCCATAGATAACCCAAATATAAACTTACTCTTAATTCATAAAATCATCTAACTAAAAAAATCAGTCAAACTATCCAGGACTTCACGTAGTCCAGTGGTAGGTGATAAATACCAGTCGCACTTTGGTTGTGGGTTCGATTGCTGCAGCTTTGTCCGACGAGACGGGTAGTCACACGGTCTGCGTGTTGTCCTTTTTCCAAAACTATATAATTCTCATATCATTCCCCAAAAAGGGATAACATCATCCAAAATAACCATAACAAAATTTAACCTCAACTTTATCTCATGCCTTTCACTTCAATCATAACATATAGTAACCCAAAATTACCTCAAAAGTAAGGATCATATAAACCCAAATGGTTCTTTATAACTATGTCCACAAAAGAAAAGATAACAATTCCTTGAATAAAATTTGCATATATTAAACATCAGGGTTACACATAAAATAAAAAGTCTTCTAATGTAACCCCATCATCAAAAGATACTTAATACACTTAAGAATTTCACCATAACTGTTGAAGCCCTTATATGTTGACATCTTACTCATTCAACATTCTTCTTGATCCATTAACCATTCCTTTCCAACTTATTCCAAAATACCTCTTTCCTAAAAACAAAATCATGAATCATATCCTAAGAATCCAAAATAGGAATACAATAGTCATGAAATAATACATCCCTTTGATTGGTCATTGTCAGTTTCTTCATCCTCAATCGGAATGGCATTAGGTATTGGTAAACGAACATTTGTAAGCTCTTGGTGATCCCATGAACGAAACTTCTTCATAGGACATGTGTTTGCATAATGACCATGCACACCACATTTAAAACATTCAATTGATCCCTCAGAAAGAACTTCTTTCCCTTTCCTTGAGTTAACTGGATGCTTCCTTTTCCATGGTAGGTTCTTGCTTTATGAAATTCATTTCTACATCTATAGCATATTTTTGTCCCTTTGAAACATTTTCCTAGGTTTTTCTTTCCACTTTTTTGAAACATATATTTTTGAACTCACTTACCTTTAGGATTATTACCTGTAGTTCCGTAGGGATTTGTTTCTCGCATATATGATGCCTTAGAGAAATCACCAAGGTTTAGGTGGTCAATCATGACTCTAGATAGTAGGTTGAGGATAATCACAAGAGTTATCATTGCAGCTCCCATATCATTCAGTTGCTTGCTCCAAAAACTGTCACAGTTTCCTTCACATCCACTGTTACTTTGGTGCCTGCTAAATCCAGCCATTTACTAAAACCAAAATGGTCAGTGTGGGTATATCAATAAAACCATCATGTAATAATGAGGAAGATAAACACTAAGATATACATACTCATTCACTTTATCTAAAATTAGGACTCTTTCTGAAATCCTAACCATTATGGTAATTTCACTTATGCTTAAAGAATACCCTAACCTCTAAAGTTATCTACACCGACCTCTGATACCAACTATAAGGCCCCAGCCTTAAACCTTACTTAATCTTGAGTTAATACAAGATTACACATTGAGGATCTTTTCAGGTTTAGGGTTTTAGAGAATTAGATCATAAAACTTGCATTACATTCCACATTTAAATAATGTGGTTACAAAAAAGACAGTATTCATTCGTTCCATCAATGGAACATATTTAAAATAAAACATGGATTCTTTCTTGACACATCCTTGACACTATCATAACATCACCTACCTTTCCCTTGACATGTGAAAAACATTTCAAAAATGTGGGATGAGCATAAAAAGCTCAGTAAGGGTTATAAAAAAATATGGAAAGGAAACATGAGTTCATATATACATGAGAATGAAATCATACTTTACCCATAAAACATAGGCACATTAACATACCTCATCAAATCATGAATAAAACATAGAAATCATAAGACATAAAAGGTAACTTGTGGCATTCATAACATTCTTACATATGGAGTAACCCTCTTTGATACGTTTTGGAATACCCATCACATTATATTCCCTAAATCTCTTCGGAGAAACCTTAACATTTCACTCCCTCGCGTTACCCAACGCATTGGAGAGCTATATCGGGCTCACCCGCCCTTAGTTTATCACGGAACCACCTGTCTTCGTAATAATGCCCAAGAACCATAACACAATCTTATCACATAAAATATACATAAAGGAAACATAACATTTCGACCATTCAAAACAAGATATCAATACAACACATTGATATAAATACATTATGAAAACCATTTTCAATACCAAAATAAAAGAAAAGTAAAACATGGTATTTATTTTTCTTTTAAAAATATGGTATGGCTTGTAGAGGAAGCCGAAACTCAAATAATGGTCACGGCGGCGGAGAAGTCATTGTCGGCGCATACATATGAATAAAACATTCCCTTTTGTCATTTAATAAACACTTCGTATAAAAAAGATTCCTTTTGAATAAACGTAAAAGTCAAAGGGGATTATACACCGTATAAAAGAAGGTTGTGTATAAAACAGAATATGCCTCAATGAAAGGAGATTGAGATGAAGTCCCTTACAAATACGATATCCTTGGTTTAAGGATAAATCAATTACATAATTATGTGTGACAAATGAATAAACCAAATATAAGTAGATATTAGGTGTAAAATACTCAAATGTCATTCACACATATTCAAAGGATGACATATTCAATAACTACATGTTGAACTCAAAGAAATTGAAATTGGGTTAAGAAGTTCCCTTGACAGCCTAACGGCGTCACATCAAAAAAAGGGTATCTCATCACTTGGACTTAAAATTTAAATCAATAAGGATATATGAGAACATATCCCAACATAACAATATGTAAATTAAAAGACCCAACAAAAGAAGTCTTTTAAAAAGAGGAGGGTGAAAGGTTCCCTTACCGACATGGGTATCTTTCGAAACATACGCCCCGTGAAAGAAGGACAATGCAACATTGATGTAAATACTCATAAACGAAATTATATTACACAAAGAGTAAAATAATGGATAGTAAATACACCACTCAAATGAAATTGTGGCAAATGTAGCATAAATCTCAAGGGAATAAAAGTGAGATGAAAAATCCCTTACGAAAACTCGACAGCCTAACAGCGCCACTTAAAACATCCAAAATGGATTGATGAGAGAGAATAGGGTCTCTAATCACATGAATATAAAAATTACAGTAATATTAATATAAAAGATCATCCCAATAACAAGAAATATGAGCTTTAAATGTAATGACATAAAAGTGTGTACTTAAAAAGAAAGAGAGGAGTAGGATCTCTTACCTCGGGTCCGACTTGACTCGATCGTTCTTTAACATCCTGAATAATAAACTTGAGTTAATTTATACATGATTAAGAACCTTTTTAAATCTTATTATTCCTTTTATATCACTTATTTCCATGTTATAAACATTATTTAATCATTAAGTTAATAATGTTTGTTTTGTATAAATTTGGTTCTTAAGTCGAAAGTTGACTTCTTACAATTACATGTTGTTCGTGTGGTCAAAGGTTCTTTATATCCAGAATGAAATTCCGGATTTGGATATCATATATATCATATATATCCAGCATATACATGTATTTATAATATCACATAATCATTTAGAGGAAAGAAATGAAATGCACCGTTCATGGAGACGGTAAGCCGTACGTACGCATGAACGCTAATTTCATTTCTATGTCATATTAATGGAATTAAAACTATATGAGAGGTTTGTATATTTTAATTCCAGAATTATATTAATCATTTAGATGTAACATAAATCATATATATCCATTATATATATGTACTCATTATAATACATTACATGTGGGGATAAGAAATGAAATGCACCGTTCATGGAGACGGTAAGTCGTACGTACGCATGAAAGCTACTTTCATTTCTATCTCATACTTTAATGGAAATAAAATAATAATGTTATAAGGTTATATTATAAATCCAGTATAACATCATATATAATAACTTTAAATCCATCCTTTATACGTCCCACATATGGCATTAACGAATCACATCACTTTGAGGGGGCGGTAGACCACACTTCCTTAAATGAAGATATCGCGTTTTCCCATAATGGAAACAATAAAGGTATGCCATAAATGAAAAATACAGAAGATTAAGTAAAACATAAACATATTATATATCATATATACGTATAGTGTCATCTTAATGGCCACCTTTGAAGGTGTTAAAAGAATGTTGAACAATCATCATTTCGGGAGGTAGAAATTCGCCATCCACGGAAATAGTATGTTCTTTAACCATTAGATGTAGGTGTGTGTAAGTGTAGCTCGAATCCTTCTTATAACAACATCCGAGTATATTTAGGATACTGGAGTTGTTACCAAATAAATGAATAAAAAGAGTTTAGGGGGTTGGAGAAGAAAAATAAAACAAAAGGACTCAAGTGAAAACATTACCTTAAAATCGGGTAACTCTCATAGATTTGAGCTCAAAGGCTTCCTTGGGAAGACCTCTACCCAATGTGAGGCTTCAAGGAGTAAGAGAGGTATGTGGAGAGACCAAATGGGCAGGGTTTGTCCGAGCCAAAGGCTTTTGAAGTGTGGGTAAGGAGGTATAGGTGGGGGCCTTTTATAAGAGGAGAGGAGGGGCACTCTTGTAAAGTTACAAAATGATACTTTATTTTCAAAAGAGTTTCGGATTTTAAAGGTCCCACATTGATGTATTTCAAGTATAAGGTGATAAGGGTTCAAAGTCCACTCATCCAATAGGTTTTTTACATGTTTAGGTCTTAGATATTACATTATCTTTCCATTTTATTTAAATCGTTAAATAATGAGGTCATCACTGCACCATCATGATGTCATAAATAATTTAATTTATTTAATGTCTAAAAATTATAAAAAAAATACAATGATGTAGGAAATCGTTTTATCTTTCCAATGATTATTTATAGTAAAAAATATGACTTGTATAACCCCATGTAAAAATTGTTTTAGTAAAACATTTCATGTTTGTGTCATTTTTTACTTTAACATTAAATAAAAAGATATTTATGTCATTTCCCAACCAAAGTGGCTCCATGGGGTCCCCTATTTGACCCATGGATTTTCTTGGTCGGCCATGACACATCCAATGAGGGCAGGACATGTGTCTTGGTCATTTTATTTTATTAAAACATTATTCTTACAATAAACTACACTAATTACCTCTAATCGCGATTAAAAACATAATAAGTTACTATGAACCAAAAAATTATTTTTATCCCATTGAACCACATTTTAGTTCTTAATGACAACCATGAATGTTGGATTTTTGAAATTCAAAACATAATGATGGAAAATTTTCATTTAAACGGAAAAATCAGTTTTTATAAGTACCCTTAGTTGTTTCACTATATTTCAAAAATTGAAGTTTTTCAGAAAAATCCCAAAAACTCACCCTAAGCTATATTTGAAATTCTGAATTCAAAAATGATGTCTATTTTAGAAAATTCAAAACATATAAGTCACATATGTTAATTTAATAATTAATTCCCACTGTCAGAGCAAATAGCGTGTTTTTATGAAACAATAAGTATCAAATGATTGACAATAGTTTAAGTCTGATTTCAAAGTGAAATTAATTTCAACGACCACTATTGGATTTAATGGTAAAAATATATTCTATTTTCACATTAAAACCAATTCAAAAGATAATATAATCATATAAATAAATTAGATTAAAAAGATATTTTGAGTTAAAATACAACATTTTACACTATTCATTAAAAAAATGAACTTTATCAGAACAATACCAAAAATTTACACAAAGTAAATTTTGATGCCCAAATTCTTAAGAAGATTTTTTTGGTCCAATAGAATGTATAAGTGTGAAAAAAACTATATTTAATGACGGTTCACCATCAAAAAGCGATAAGTGAACCTTTAGTAAAAACTAGGGCATATACGCCTAAAATTTAATTCATTCCATATTTTAAGCCGTTATATTTTATTGGATAAAAGTAAAAACATTTAAAAAAATATATAATCATATTTTTGTTATTTATATCCATCCCCGCCAATACAAAATCTACATGTTAACTACCATTTAAAATATTATTATTTTATTATTAGAGTGCAACTTAAGATTCTCAAGAAACTCGTTGTTGCGTGTTGGGTACGCCATCGAGCATAGCGTCCCCTTTAAAGTAATATTTATATTTTATTCACAAATATGGATAAATATAAAGATGTAATATTTTTTATTTACCTGGGGTGTTACATCCTTCCCCCCTTTTGGGAATTGCGTCCTCGCAATTTTAAAATTGGGCTTGGAAACATCCTTGAAAGTCCCACATCAGAACAAGAGTCGGTAAAACAATCACTTTAAAAACAAGAAAGATAAGTACAAAGGTCACCCGAGTTAACCCATACTAGGATTACAAGTATGAAAATATGGACATGGAGGAAAAAAACAAAGGGTCATGTTCTGATGGAGAGTGATAGAAAACATGTTTAGGAGAAAGTTAACCACAAGAAAATTACAAACTTGTGATGGTTTAAACGGTATTCGGTTCCCTAGTAGGAAAAGTTAATAGACAAAATTTTTGTTTCTGGTTACTTTTTATTGAGGACTTTATGCATAAGGAAACATAATCACTTATCATGTTTACTTTCAACTTTTATTAGATTCCTTGCACAAACTCATATTTTCTCCAAAAGACGAGTATTTCGGAAGACTTGTTCACATTAAGAGTACTATAATCAACTTCTAGAGAATCACCTAATCCACAAAAGAGAACTATATACTTCCCATGTCTTTAGGCTTTAACCAAAAACCAAAACCAAAAAGGTTAGTACATGATCAGATAATCCAAAAAAGGATACCCCTTTATAAAAAGAAAATCTATTCTTAATCTCCAAAATTTGTCCAACAAAACCCAAAGTTCAATGAGGACCATTCGATAAAAAATTTTCCCATAAAATTATTCAATGTAAACCAAACTATGGTTGAAACCCAAATATTTGAAGGATTTACTCACATATTCTTCGAAGTTAAATCGTAAAATTTATCTCCAAACAACATCAGTTGCTCTTAATGTCTCGTATTGAAAATTAATTAACCTAATCACATATCCTCCATGATAGGTTAATAAATTTCCATGGATAACCAAAAATCAACTTACTCTTAATTTATAAAATCATCTAACTAAAAATAATTAGTCAAACTAACTAGGTACTTCACGTAGTCCAGTGGTAGGCGATAAATACCAGTCGCACTTTGGTTGTGGGTTCGATTGCCGTAGCTTTGTCCGAAGCGACGGGTAGTCACACGGTCTACGTGTTGTCCTTTTTCCAAAACTATATAATTCTCAAATCATTCCCCAAAAAGGGATAACATAATCAAAAATAACCATAACAAAATTTAACCTCATTTTTATCTCATGCCTTTCACTTCAATCATAACATATAGTAACCCATAATTACCTCAAAAGTAAGGATCATATAAACCCAAATGTTTCTTTATAACTATGTCCACAAAAGAAAAGATAACAATTCCTTGAATAAAATTTGCATATATTAAACATCAGGGTTACACATAATATAAAAAGTCTTCTAATGTAACCCCATCATGAAAAGAGACTTAATACTCTTAAGAATTTCACCATAACTCTTGAATCCCTTATATGTTGACATCTTACTCATTCAACATTCTTCATGATCCATTAACCATTCCTTTCCAACTTATTCCGAAATACCTTTTTCCTGCAAACAAAATCATGAATCATATCCTAAGATTCCAAAATATGAAAACAATAGTCATGAAATAATACATACCTTTGATTGGTCATTGTCGGTTTCTTCATCCGCAATTGGAATGGAATTAGGTATTGGTAAACAAACATTTGTACGCTCTTGGTGATCCCATGCACGAAACTTCTTCATAGGACTTGTGTTTTCATAATGACCATGCACACCACATTTAAAACATTCAATTGATCCCTCAGAAAGAACTTCTTTCCCTTTCCTTGAGTCAACTGGATGCTTCCTTTTTCCATGGAAGGTTCTTGCTTTATAAACTTGATTTACACATCTATAGCATATTTCTGTCCCTTTGAAACATTTTATTTGGTGTTTCTTTCCACATTTTTGACACATAAGGTTTTGAACACACTTAAATTTATGATTATTACCTATAGTTTCGTAGGGATTTGTTTCTAGAATATATGATTCCTTAGAGAAATCACCAAGGTTTAGGTGGTCAATCCTGACTCCAGATAGTTGGCTGAGGATAATCACAAGATTTCTCATTGTAGCTCCCATATCATTAAGTTGCTTGCTCAAAAAACTGTCACTGTTTATTTCACATCCACTGTTACTTTGGTGCCTGCTAGATCCAGCCATTTACTAAAACCAAAAAGGTCAGTTTGAGTATATCAACAAAACCATCATGTACTAATGAGGAAGATAAACACTAAGATATACTTACTCATTCACTTTATCTAAAACTAGGACTCTTTCTGAAATCCTAACCATTATGGTAATGTCACTTATACATAAAGAATACCCTAACCTCTAAAGTTATCTAAACCGACCTCTGATACCAACAATAAGGCCCCATCCTTAATCCTTACTTAATCTTGAGTTAATTCAAGATTACACATTGAGGATCTTTTCAGGTTTAGAGTTTTAGAGAATTAGTTCATAAAACTTGCATTACATTCTACATTTAAACAAAGTGGTTACATTAAAGATAGTATTCATTCTCCCCATCAACGGAAACATATTTAAAATAAAACATGGATTCTTTCTTGACACATCCTTAACACTATCATCACATCATGTACCTTCCCCTTGACCTATGAAAAACATTTTAAAAACATGGGATGAGCATAAAAAGATCAGTAAGGGTTATAAAAAATATGGAAAGGAAACAAGAGTTCATATATACATAAGAATGAAATCATACATTACCCATAAAACAAAGGCACTTTAAAATACCTCATCAAATCATGAATAAAACATAGAAATAATAAGACATAAAAGGTTACTTGAGGCATTCATAACATTCTTACGTAGGGAGTAACCCTCTTGGTTATGTTTTGGAATACCCATCACATTATATTCCCTAAATATCTTCGGAGAAACCATAACGTTTCACTCCTTCGCTTTACCCAATGCATTGGAGAGATATATCGGGCTCACCCGCCCTTAGTTTATCACGGAACCACCCGTCTTCATAACAATGCCCAAGAACCATAACATAATCTTATCACATAAAACATGCATAAAGGAAACATAACATTTCAACCATTAAAAACAAGATATCAATACAACACATTGATATAAATACATTATGAAAACCATTTTCAATACATAAATAAAAGAAAAGTAAAACATGGTATTTATTTTTCTTTTAAAAAAATGGTGTGGCTTGTAGATGAAGCCGAAACTCAAATAATGGTCACGGCGGCGGAGAAGTCGTTGTTGCCGCATATGTACGACAAAAACATTCCCTTTTATCATTTAATAAACACTTAATATAAAAAAGATTCCTTTTGAATAAACGTAAAAGTAAAAGGGGTTTATACACCGTATAAAAGAAGGTTGTGTATAAAACAGAATATTCCTCAATGAATGGAGATTGAGATGAAGCCCCTTACAAAGACGATATCCTTGGTTTAAGGATAAATCAATTACATAATTATGTGTGAAAAATGAACACACCAAATATAAGTGGATATTAAGTGTAAAATAATCAAAGGTCATTCACATATATTCAAAGGATGTCATATTCAATAACTACATGTTGAACCCAAAGAAAACGAAATTGGGTTAAGAAGTTCCCTTGACATCCTAACGATGTCACATAAAAAAAGGGTATCTCATCACTTGGACATAAAATTTACATCAATAAGTATATATGAGAACATATCCCAACATAACAATATGTAAATTAAAATACCCAACAAAAGAAGTCTTTTAAAAAGAGGAGGGTGAAAGGTTCCCTTACCGACATGGGTATCTTTTGAAACATACGCCCCGTGAAAGAAGGACAATACAACATTGATGTAAATACTCATAAACGAAAGTATATTACACAAAGAGTAGAATAATGGATAGTAAATACACCACTCAAAGGAAATTGTGGCAAATGTAGCATAAATATCACGGGAATAAAAGTCAGATGAAAAATCCCTTACGAAAACTCGGCAGCCTAACAGCGCCACTTAAAACATACAAAATGGATTGATGAGAGAGAATAGGGTCTCTCATCACAAGAACATAGAAATTACAGTAATAGTAATATAAAAGATCATCCCAATAACAAGAAAGATGGGCTTTAAAAGGAATGACATAAAAGTGTGTACTAAAAAGGAAGAGAGGAGTAGGATCCCTTACCTCGGGTCCGACTTGACTCGATCGTTCTTTAACGTCCAGAATAATAAACTTGAGTTAATTTCTACTTGATTAAGAACCTTTTTAAAGATTATTATTCCTTTTATATCACTTATTTCCATGTTATAAACATTAAGTAATCATTAAATTAATAATGTTTGTTTTGTTGATATTTGGTTCTTAAGTCGAAAGTGGACTTCTTACAATTACATGTTGTTCGTGTGGTCAAAGGTTCATTATATCCAGAATGACATTACGGATTTGGATATAATATATATCATATATATCCAGAATATACATGTATTTATAATATCACATAATCATTTAGAGGAAACAAATGAAATGCATCGTTCATGGAGACAGTAAGCCGTATGTACGCATGAACGCTACTTTCATTTCTATGTCATATTAATGGAATTAAAACTATATGAGAGGTTTGTATATTTTAATTCCAGAATTATATTAATCATTTAGATGTAACATACATCATATATATCCATTATATATATGTACTCATTATAATACATTACATGTGGGGATAAGAAATGAAATGCACCGTTCATGGAGACGGTAAGACGTACGTACGCATGAACGCTACTTTCATTTCTATCGCATACTTTAATGGAAAGAAAATAATAATGATATAAGGTTATATTATAAATCCAGTATAAAATTATATATAATAACATTAAATCCATCATTTATATGTCCCACATATGGCATTAACGAATCACATCACTTTGAGGGGGCGGTAGACCGCACTTCCTTAAATGAAGAAATCACGTTTACCCATAATGGAAACCATAAAGGTATGACATAAATGAAAAATACAGAAGATTAAGTAAATAATAAACATATTAAATATCATATATATGTATAGTTTCATCTTAATGGCCAACTTTTAAGGTGTTAAAAGAATGTTGAACAATCATCGTTTCGGGAGGCAGAAATTCGCCATCCACGGAAACAGTATGTTCTTTAACCATTAGATGTAGATGTGTGTATGTTTATCTCGAATAAGTCTTATAAAAACATCCTAGTATATTTAAGATACTGTATTTGTTACAAAAAAAATGAATAAAATCATTTTAGGGGGTTGGAGAAGCAAAATAAAACAAAAGGACTCAAGTGAAGAAATTACCTTAAAATTGGGTAACTCTCTTAGATTTGAGCTCAAAGGCTTCCTTGGGAAGACTTATGCCCAATTTGAGGCTTCAAGGAGTAAGAGAGGGATGTTGAGAGAAAACATGGGTAGGGTTTGGCCGAGACAAAGGCTTTTTAAGTGTGGGTATGGAGGTAGAGGTGGGGGCCTTTTATAAAAGGAGAGGAGGGCCACTCATGTAATGTTACAAAATGTTACTTTATTTTCAAAAGAGTTTCAGATTTTAAAGGCCCCACATTGTTGTATTTCGAGGATAAGGTGATAAGGGTTCGAAATCAACTCATCCAATAGGTTTTTTACATGTGTAGGTCTTAGATATTACATTATCTTTCCATTTTATTTAAATTGTTAAATAATGAGGTCATCGCTGCACCATCATGATGTCATAAATAATTTAATTTATTTAATGTATAAAAATTATAAAAAAATTACAATGATGTAGGAAATATTTTTATCTTTCCAATGACTATTTATAGTCAATAATATGACTTGTATAACCCCATGTAATTTTTTTTAGTAAAACATCTCATGTTTGTGTCATTTTTACTTTAACATTAAATAAAAAGATATTTATGTCATTTCCCAACCAAAGTGGCTCCATGGGGTCCCCATGTTGACCCATGGATTGTCGTGGTCGGCCATGACACATCCAATGAGGGTAGGACATGTGTCTAGGTCATTTAATTTTATTAAAACATTATTCTTACCATAAACTACACTAATTACCTATAATCGCGATTAAAAACTTAATAAGTTACTATTCACCAAAAAATTATTTTTATCCCATTGAACCACATTTTACTTCTTAATGACAACCATGTATGTCGGATTTTTGAAATTCAAAACAAAAAGATGTCAAAATTTCATTTAAACGGAAAAATCAGTTTTTATAAGTACCACTTAGTGGTTTCACTATTCATCAAAAATTGAAGTTTTTCAGAAAAATCCCAAAAATTCACCCTAAGATATATTTGATATTATGAATTCAAAAATGAAGTCTATTTTACAAAATTCAAAACATATAAGTCACATTAGTTAATTTAATAATTAATTCCCGCTGTCAGAGCAAATAGCGTGTTTTTAGGAAACAATAAGTATCAAAAGATTGACACTAGTTTATGTCTGATTTCAAAGTGAAATTAATTTCAATGACCACTATTGGATTTAATGGTAAAAATATATTCTAATTTCACTTTAAAACCAATTCAAAAGATAATCTAAAAATATAAATAAATTACATTAAAAAGAGGTTTTGAATTAAAATACAACATTTTACACTTCATTAAAAAATGTACTTTATCGGAAAGATACCAAAAAATTAAACAAAGTAAATTTTGATGTCCCAATTCATAAGAAGAGTTTTATTTGGTCCAATAGAATGTATAATAGTGAACAAAACTATATTTAATGACAGTTCGCCATCAAAAGGCGACAAGTGAACCTTTAGTGAAAACTAGGGCATATACGCCTAAAATTGAATTCTTTCCGTATTTTAAGCCTTTATATTTTATTGGATAAAAGTAAAAACATTAAAAAACATGTATAATCATATTTTAGTTTTTTCGATCCATCCCTGCCAATACAAAAGATACATGTTAACTACCATTTAAAATAATATTATTTTATTATTAGAGTGCAACGTAAGATTCTCAAGAAACTCGTTGTTGCGTGTTGGGTACACCATCGAGCATAGCATCCCCTTTAAAGTCATATTAATATTTTATTCACAAATATGGATAAATATAAAGATGTCATATTCTTTATTTACCTGGGGTGTTACAATAATCCTAATAAAAGGACTTACATAAAACACTCAACATATAATGGACCAATCTATGAAAATTAATATCTTCAAGAACTATGGATTTGAACCATTTACTTGAGAAGAAGCCTGCAAATGTATCTGGGCCTATAGAATGACCACCATAGTCAATCCACCTACTATCATAGACAGTTCACCTACCACACAGACCATTATCCTATGGATTGACTATAATGGTCAGTCAACCTTCATCGCTAACCAACCATTATGGTCGACCACCAATCGACTGGTCCTATGGTCATTGGGCCCACAGCATATCAAGCTACCATTATTCCATGGTTGACCATAATGAGGATATACCCCAGTTGCCTCAGATCTCAACTGGGTCTGACCTGGGTCTATCTCATCCAAACCGACCCATCGAACTAACCAACCCCACATCCTACACCATCCCTCTTATTTATATCCCACTCTATGTCTACCGCCACACCCACGTTAACTTCCTATAATCCTAACAACACCCCTTATCCTCTATCGCCTACATATGGAAAACCGGTTCACGTCATCGAGAACTTCTGATTTCCACTGCCACACATCAATTGTCCCTTTCATTGACCATAATGCCTCCTATGATTCTAAAAAAAAGAAAAACTCCCAGATCAGACTTCATTGTGTCCCGATATACAATGATCCAACCCAGATGTCGATTGACCTAAAATATATGGGTTCAATTGAGTTCCAAACCACAATTAAATTTCATTCCAAGACAATGAAGATATAACAAGATTAGAATATGAGAAACGAGGGATAAGCCACAAGATAAAATGTTTATCATCATTGCATGTTCATTCTTTTCCATCGATGAAGAATGTGGGATATGGGTTAGAAAACCAGATCAAATAAATCCCATAGAATAAAACATATCTCACAATACACATAATCCATGAATAAATTAATTCATCAATTCATTTATGTTCTTCATTGAAATAAATAATGGGGAATAATTCCATGAAATTAGACTCTCTACCTCAATTTGTATTGATCACTAGTGAATAATGAAATTGGGTTGTGTTCATTTGGAAAGATCCTTCAAAATTGATTTGTGTCGATAATCGATCCTCAACCATTTCACATTTTTCAGAGTGGTTTCCCAGATCTATCCTTCCAATGATCCCCTAGAAGTTCCTAGGTAATGTTTATGACCCTATAATTATAACACAACAATACATTTAATGAATAACATGTCAAATCATCATTACAATTAATTTTTTCAGTTTATTATTTAATTCAATTTATGTATGATTGTTTTTCGTAAAAGACCCACACTGACCAATGTTAGGTCATATCTAGTGTAATGAAACTATTATGATATCAATGATTTCCAATTATTTTTTATCTAGGTACCTATTTAGGTGTTATTCCTCTATTTCATGAGAACTATGCATGTGTCCTTTTAAATGTTTTAATATTTTCAATCATTTTTTTCAGCCACATGGGGCCTCAGAATCTGATGTTGTCTCCACACCTGGTCTAAAAAAATTCATATAGTATATAAAAATAATATACGATAAATAATATACATTACATTATCCCACATGGGTAGTTTACATCCCCCTAAATCCAAAATAAGTGCTAATCAAATAGGTGGGGGTTCTAATCATGAATCTGAGCCTCCGCCTCCCTTGTTCACTCATGTAGATTCACATGATTCAACCGAATGTGAACCAAAGGAATCGATCACCATCAAAGGATCCTATACTAGTGATCCTCAATCTCCACATGGAACTCTTCAAAGGTCTCTGCATCCTCGACATCAAAATCACCCCAATATATAACATGAGATGGGTCATGAACAAGCCTCATCAGTGTTGGATCGAATATGTAGATGTATATGTATATTAGATGGAACAATACAAGAGGGGTGGTGAATTGTAGGTTTAAAAACTTGAGTTTATAGACTTAGAGATCAGTTTAAAAGATCATAAACAAATACAATTTAATCAACCACAATTGTATTGAATATAAAGGTATGATGTAAAGTAATACTATTAGAAAAGTAAAGTAATTGTATTCAAGATAAATACAATAATTAGAGTAATACAAGTGAGATAGATTCTACCATAAAGCGTATAGAATGTATTAATACAAAATTTTATAGAATAATTGTAATTGAAACAATTTCAATTGAAAGTGTAATGAAGAAAGGAATCAAAACTAAATTTTTTCTAATACAAACAGCAGCAGAAATGTAAAAGTATTACAATTCTTTTGACCCAAAGAGAAGGGTTATCCTTTCACATAGGATTAGAGGTCTGTCTTACCACCACCTTGGTAATCCCTCGATACGATGATCGGTTCGTCCCTCTGCCTATCTCCGGCAGCCCTCGATACGATGATCGGACCATATGTCTGCATATCCCCAGCAGCCCTCAATACGATGATTGGACCATCTATCTGTCTATCCCTAGCAGCCCTCGATTTGTAGGTAATCGGCACCTCTGTCTTTCAATTACTTGAAATCCCTCTATACGATGATCGGACACCCAACGCACAAAACATGAGTGAAGTCACATTGTCTCTCTCTTTAACTTGATATAAACAAAGTATCACAGTTGTATCAGCCTTCTTCTTTTTGGCTTCAAATAACCTCTTATATATAGGACTCAGGTTCCAACAGTCACATATTCTCCAACGTTCATATTTCTCATAAAAACTATGAGGCACTTGGACACCTATAATTATAACGGTCATATTTAAACAGAAAGCACGACATCGTTTTGATTAGTTAGTAACTCACTCAACGACATAGTTTTGGTTAAACAAAAGACATATGAAGATGATAACCATGAGTATAAAACATGTGTTTTTGACAAAGTACCAAATAAAGCAAGTAATGAATGTATGAGTAGCAGAGTCAAATACAATTTACAGGGTCAGTATGAAAAAAAACAATCAGTACGGTCAGCATTGTACGATTAGCATGGTTTGTACGATCAGCATGGTCAGTACGATCAGTATGGTCAGTACGATCAGTATGGTCAGTATGATATGATAAACATAATAAAGGCCATTTGTGATTTCCAAAATAATATATAAAATTCAAAAGAGGACTTTTGACTCAACAATCTCCCCCTTTTTGGAAAGCACAAAACACAAAATAAAAACCAAAAGAAATATGTATCTCCCCCTGAGTTATTGGAAACTCTTTTGAATAAGAAATTGAATACAACTAACTCCCCTTAGGTATGAACTTTCCTAAGGATTGTATTCATATATGTTCCTCGATTTCAAAGTGTTTGTTCAAAACATTCTCTCTTTGTAAAACATTCTCCCTCTTTATAAAACACTCTCCCCCTTTGTAAAAAATTCTCCCCATTTGTGGTTTACAAAAATAATGGGGTAATCACGGATTGCCTGAAAGGGTTAGATAAAAGAAATGCAATACAAAAGAAATAGTAACATAAATGTCATTACAAAACAGACAGGTTCTATAAGAAAATAAAAACAAATACAACAGTCATTTGTTTTCTCTTTCCTTTTCTTTCTCTATCAGCTCATGAAGAACAACTTTCCTCTTTTTTATTTCTTTCTTGTCTTCAGAAATTGAATCACCCTGAGTTCCGAGAAGCTCTTGTTGGTCCGCAAAAATCTGATCTTGATTCTTGATAGTCTTTTCCTGGACTCTAATTACTTCCTCAAGGGTATCAATTCTGTTTTGCAGATTTTTGTTATCTTTGGACAACATAGAATTTTGTTTCTTCAACAAAACCATTTCAACCTTGAAAGATGAAACCTTGGATAATTCAAGCTGAAAATCATTCATTCTCTCTTTCAATTCTTTTACTGAAGGAATATCAGCTCCATGAGTTACCTGATTCAGCCTTTCAACAGTTTCTTTGTCAAGATTATTGAAAGAAATCGCAAGATCATTTGATAACCTCCTTATATCTTCAATTTCTATCTCATGGTCATTTACCGACCTTTCTATTTTATATTACCACTTGTTAATCTTGTTGTAAGCCTTCTTATTAGTAGCCGAAGTTTCAGAAAGAACTTTCAAATCGGCTTCAACTGAAAAAACTTTCTTTCATAATTCTCTTATAGAACCAAACTTCTTTTTCTGAATGTCAGTAATAAAATCAATTTTTCCTTCCAGCCTGGGGAAGTAAGGAATATTCTTTTCAACCCTTCTTAAAACATGAACAATTTAATCACTCTTCTTGAGAGAGATTGTGTATTATGAATCATTATCTTCATCATACGAAGGCAATTCATTTGATCGGTTTGAGTCAACAACTAGCGGTTTTCATTTTTCTTTTTCATTCACTTTTATTTCTTCTTATACTTTGTCACTGATGACAATAACTTTTTAAGTTTGAGAGGATTGAGCAACTTTCTTTACATGAGATGAAATTATATCAAATGTTTCAGAATTCTCAATAGGTGCTTGATCGGCATGAAGAACTTGTTGAATACCTTCACTCTTCTTTTGATACGATTCTTCTCTACTCTTTTCTGAACTCTGAAGGAATTCTAAAAGAAAATATACTTCCTCTTCTTCAACTTCTTCTTTCTCTTCCATCCTCTGTTTTCATTTTTCTTTCTATAGAAGACTCAATACGATGGTCTCTTGATGCACTTATTCCGTTAGTTGAGCACTAGCATCCTCAACCATTATGAGTACTTTAGAGATATCAAAGTCTTGAGCCTTTCTTTTCAAAAAAGGCTTCTTTTTCTATTCACCTTGACGGGTTTCTTATACCCTTATTCATTCATCATACGCATCAGCTGGGTCAAGACCAAACATTGGATCCCCTTCCTTTCTCTGTTCCTTATCCTTTCTCCATTTGGCTTCAACCTCTTTACTGTACTTTGGATTCTTCTTTGTCTATGAGCTGGTTTGCGGATCAAACTTTTGAGTAACACCAATAGAAGGATTGTATTTGGCTGGCATAGGTGCTGATTGATTCTGAGCTGATTATGCTTCTAAATCTTTTAGAAAATGTTTTGAATTCGGGTCAAAACAAACATTCAACTTCTTCAAAGTACTTTTTCTAATCCAGGAGGGCTTCAAATCTATCAACATTTCTTTCAAAGGAATGTTGCAAAACATCATGCTCTCGAGAATGAATTTTGTAAGGATTGCAGGATACATAATCAAATTAGATTTCATTGCCCCTGACATTACATTCTTAATTGTTTCAAAAATGTATCCCATCAGATTTACTTTTCTCATGTTGAAAAGATAGTCAAGCCTGAAAATGTCAATAACATTCAGAGTTTCTCTATCCCCTTTCCTTGGGATAAGAAAACATTGCATCCAAAGATCAACAAACTTATTGTCCGGAGAAAGATGATCCACTTTCCTCTTCTCTTCATTTACAACAAACAAAGACTTTTCAGAAATTTCTCTATTAAACGTACCAACCTCCTCTGGTAGTTTATGAGATGGACAGAAAGAATCACCATCTACCGGGACATTCTGAAAATGAGCCGCTTGTTTCACAGACATAGACATCTTTCTATCATACACAAAAAAATTGATTTTCATGTCTTTTTCAAAAGAAACAGTTTTACAAAACTGACTTACTTAATCAAAGAGAACCGGATCTTGAGAAACAGATATTTCAACACACAAATGCTCCCATTGTTGAAACAAAATAATCCTCTTTATTGTAGAATCATACGAATCATAGAAGTCGTGGGAAAATAACCTTTTCCTGAAACGGTCTTTTTCTGAGAAAGCCTTTGAAGACATATCGGCAGAAGTGTTGGTAGATGACTGAGACATAGAGATGCTGCCGATGAAAGATCGTATGATGAATTAAAAACAGTGAGGTAGAGCTTCGACGTAGATCTTGAAACAAATGATGTGGGTTTGGGGAGGGGGTATTTATAGGCGATATAGGGGTGACCGTTGATCTTCTACGGTCAAGATTAGAAGAAATAAGATCAATGGTTAGGATTAAAAAAGAAGAATTTTTTAAAAAAAAGAATGGAAACTACCTGCTGGAGAATGTAAGGTAATTGTTGGTTTAAGATAGTATTAAAGAAAAACACAAGCTTACGAAGTAAAAGAATACAATCAACTATCATACCGATGGAAAACAATGTCGTTACCATTAACTGAAGAGACGATGGAAAACAAACTCATTACCATGATATGACAAGCCGATGGAAAACAAAGTCATTACCATTAACTGACGAGCCGATGGAAAACAAAGTCATTTCCATGAACTAACAATATGACAGAAAAGAAATCCATTACCATGATCAGTCGATATGATGGAAAAGAAAGTCATTAACAAGATCTGACGATACGATGGAAAAGAAATCCATTACCATGATCGGTCGATACGATGGAAAAGAAATTCATTACCCTGATCGGTCGATACGATGGAAAAGAAATTCATTACCATGATTGGCCAATATGATGGAAAAGAAATTCATTACCATGATCAGTGGATACGATTGAAAATAAATTCATTACCATGATCTGATGATATGATTAAACTGTCAAAACATAAAAGTAAATGATACGATAAAACTATCAATACAATAAAAAAAAGTAAATGATACGATAAAATTGTCAATACGATAAACAGAAAACACATACCAAGAGAATAACTAATTAAAGATCATAAGATAAGAAGAAAAATAGAATGAAATGTTCTCCCACTTTCTAAGGGGAGTATTGGTTAATGTTAGGAGAAATGTAAAAAAAATAAGTAGATATGAATGATTATTTTAATGTAATCATTCCTTGATTCTGTTTTATAAACTCAAATCTATTAGAAGGTAATGGTTTTGTAAAAATTTCAGCAAGTTGTTCTTGCGTTCCGATGAATTGTAAAACAATATCTCCTTTTTGTGTGTGATCCCCAAGAAAGCAATGCCTAACATCTATGTGTTTTTCATGAGAATGATGTGCTGGGTTCTTACAAATATCTATGACATTAGTATTATCACATAGAATTTGGGTTTTGGAAAAACTCAATCCATAGTCAGTGAGTGTGTGTTGTATCCACAACACTTGAGCACAGCAACTTCCAGCTGCTATATATTCAGCTTCAGCAGTGGAAAGTGCTACTGATTTTTGTTTCCTGTAGGACTAAGATACCAGAGAATCTCTTAAGAAACGACATGTTCCAGATGTACTTTTTCTATTCGTTCTACAACTGGGAAAGTCACCATCTGAAAAAAAAAATTCAAAAAAAATCATTTCCAGAAGAATAAAAGAGACCAAAATCCATAGTGCCTTTTAAATACTGATAGATTCTCGTTACGACTTTTAAATGAGACTCTTTTGGATTAGATTGGTATCTTGCACATAAGCATATAGAAAACATTATGTTTGTTCGACTAGCTATCAAGTATAGAAAACATCTTATCATACCTCTAAAAATTGTTTGATCTACTGGTTTCCCAGTTTCATCAAGATCAAGTGTATTTAAGGTACCAATTGGAGTGCTGATTCTTTTAGTATTGTCATAACCATACATTTTGATTAAATTATTAATATACTTATGTTGGGATATATATGGTCCTTCTGGTTTTTGAGAAATTCGGAACCCTAAAAATAATGTTAACTCACCCATCATACTCATTTCAAACTAAGATTTCATTAAATTAGCAAAATAATCAGTTAAATACTTCTGGGTCGATCCAAATATGATGTCATCAACATAGATTTGAACAATAAAGACATTTTTATTTACCATTTTTATAAAAAGGTTTGGATCTGCTGTAACTTTTGTATAATTGTTTTGTAAAAGAAATCCTATAAGTCTATCATACCATGCTATTGGGGATTGTTAAAGACCACATAGAGATTTGGTAACTTTAAAAACAAGATCAGGATGTTTTGGGTCTAGAAAACTAGGAGGATGTTAGAAAAAAACTTCTTCTTGAAAAAATCCATTTAGAAAAGCACATTTTACATCCATTTGAAAAATATTGAAATTAAAGTATGCTGAAAAGGCTAATAGAATACAAATAGATTCAAGTCTAGCTACATGAGCATATGTTTCTTCATAGTCTATTCCCTCTTGTTGATTATATCCCTTAGCAATAGGTCCTGCTTTATTTCATACAATGATTCCATTTTCATCACATTTTTTTCCTGAAACCCCATTTTACACCAATTACAGTTGTTTCTTTAGGTCTTTCAACTAAAGTTCAGGCTTGATTCCTCTCGAATTCATTTAGTTCATATTTCATTTCTTTGATCCAATCTTCATCACCTAAGGCCTCACTTGGACTTTTGGGTTCAAATTGTGAAAGAAAAGCAAGATGTTCTATTTCATTTTTAAGGAATTTCTGGTCCTTACAGGTTGATCTACATCACAAATGATGTTATCACTGGGATGATTCCTAAGAAATAATTGATTTGGGTTTTGTAAAACCTGTTCATTAACATATGGTAGAAAATTTTCTGTGGAAAATGTTTCAGAAGTAACTTCTTGAACATTTTCCTTATCAGAAGCATCTTCTAACAAAGGTTGATAATCAGGTTTTTAAAACACATCAGAGGATATAGGTTGGGATTGTTTAAAAATAAAATGATCAGTTTCATCAAATTTTACATGTACTGTTTCCTCAGCAGTACAAGTGTTTTTACTGAAAACTCTATAAGCCTAAGAAGTTGTAGAATAACCTAGAATGATTCCTTCATCAGATTTTGGTGTGAATTTGTGAAGATTATCTTTTGTATTTATAATGAATACTTTGCACCCGAAAAAATTGAAGTATGAAACTTTAGGTTTTTGGCCAGTCCATAACTCATAAGGTGTTTTATTAAGAAATGGTCTAGATAAAACATGATTTATAGTATAAAAAGTAGTACTAACAGCTTCATCCCAAAAGTAATTAGCAATCGAGTATTAACTAAACATGGTTCTTGTCATTTCCTGAGGAATATGATTTCTTCTTTCAACAACTCCATTTTGCAGAGGAGTCCTTGGATCTGAGAAGTTGTGAGTAATACCTTTCTTACTATAAAAAGTTTCAAAATATGAATTTTGAAATTAACCACCACGATCACTATGAATAGTTATAAATGGTAGATTTTTCTCATTTTTAACATGGGCTCTAAAAGATTTGAAATAAGAAAAGGATTCAGATTTCGTTGATAGAAAATAGACCCATGTAAATCTAGTAAAGTCATCAAATAAAACAAATATGTAGTATTTGCCTCCAATGTTTCCAGTTTGCGAAGGACCAAAAATATCCCTATGCACTAACTGTAATGCATTAGATGTTGAAACTCCATTAATTGGTTTAAAGCTAGTTTTATGTTGCATGAAAAATTGAAAAAGATCACAGACTTTTGATGAATCATATCTATGATCTAGTTCTCCCTTTACAAGTATTTTCATTGAGAGTTTACAATGGTTTCTTAGATTACAATGTCCTAGTCTTCTATTCCATAGCCATTAATGGTATTCTATTTCACTTAAGCAGGGTAGATTTTGGCTCCTAAGGTCATATAAGTTAATAGTTTATACATTCTCTTGCCTATGGGCAGATAGAATGAACTCATCATTGGAATTTTGAACTAGACACATATCATTTCTAAAATTCACAAGGTATCCTTCATCACATAATTTACTTATGCTGATGGGATTGTGCCTAAGACCTTTAACAAAAAAACATTTGAGATAAGAACTTTTCCAAGAAAAAAATATTACCTATTCCGAAAATCTTTCCTTGAGCATTATCTACAAAGGAAAATTTTCCACCTTTTCTTTCGATAACCTTTTCAAAGAGATATTTGCTTCCGGTCATGTGTCGAGAACAACCACTATCTATATACCAAATATTCTTGTTGGTACACTTCTCATTTTCCTGAAAAAAATACAATTATTTTATCAGAATCCAAACCTGGTTGGATCTAGAATGATTAGATAACAGAATTTTAGGAATCCATATTTGTTTTGAAAAATGAGGTTTATGAAATCCTAAATATTGAGTTTTATTGAGAGAACACTCTCTTTTCCAATGTCCACCACATTGGCACTTAGAACAAAAAGAAGTTTTTTGTGGAACAAAATAGTTTTTACTAAAAAAAGGTTTGGAATGAGTATAACCAAGTCTAGAACGATTTCTCAAAGGCCAGATTTGGGAATACATCATGTCAAAGTTTTCCTTACCATGAGTAATGTTTGAAAAACATTTATTAAAGATAAAATTTCTGACTTTAGTTTTAAAACTAGGTTTTTATCTTCCAAAACATTTGATTTTAAACGAGAGTTAGGCTCTAAAACATTTCTCTTAGAAATCACATTTTCTAGATCCTCAGAAAGTTTATCATTATCAAATCTGACTTACTCAAGGGTTTTTAAAATACATTCAAAATCCGAAGTTTTCAAATTAGTATCATTAGAAAGATCCCATACTTCTTTGTTTAATACTGAAATCCTAGAGTTTACTTTATCAAGATTCTTCTTGATTTTAGTATTTTCATTTTCAAGTAATTTAGAAAATCTGGATACTTCATCAAAATAAGGTAATGTATCATCTTCTGATGATGAAGATTCATCATTTGAAGATTCATAATATTTATCAGTATAATTTTCATTTAACGAGGAATTTGTAATAGCTTCAGCATTGTGTACCTTTTCCATGAGACAATGATCCTCAATTGGTAGTCTGGCTATAAGCCCAATATTTCTTTGTCCCGAGGTCTCATATTCTGAAAATAGTCTTATGAATCACTACCACTTGCACTCCAAGTATCATTCTCCTTCAAGACTTTCTGTGTCTTATAATACTTTTTCTTATTTCTTTCAGAAAGTTTCTCCTTTCTATCTTTTCTCTTCAGTAAAGGACAATCAGGCCTTATATGTCCTACTTTCTTACATTCGTAACATGTTACATCTGAATCTTTCTTATCATTCCTCTCTTTCTTTTTTAATCTATATTGGAAATATTTATTTCCCACAATCTTGCTCATCCTCCGAGTAAGATTGGCTAACTCATTATCCGAAAGATCACAATCACTTGAATAAGAAATAACAACTTTCTTTGCTTTGGATCTTTTTATCCTTTCAGGTGTTTTCGGTTTATATGTAAAATCTACACTACCATTTCCATTCTTTTTCTTGTTGAAATCATCATATCCTTTCATTTTTGTCTCATGCTGTAAAAGAGTAACAAATATTTCATGAAGAGTGATATGGGAATCTTTTCTATTCTCATCAATAGATGTCCTTTTTGTCTCCTATTCATTTGGTATCATATCTATAATCTTATCCACTAGATCTTTATCATCAAGACCTTTTTCTCCCACGGATTGTAATCTATTGACAATTGTCATAAATCTTTGTTGCACTTTACATACTGGCTCTGCATAAGGGGAAAAAAATCCATGATACTCTGCTCGAAGCATTGCTCTTCTTGTTTCTGTAAACTTGGATGTACCAAAATGAGTGAATTCTAATTTCTTCCAAATACAGTTGGCTACTTCACATGAAGATATCTGGTTGTATATATTCCTGGTCATAGAACATAATAAAGTATTGTGTACCTTGTAATTCAGTTGATATTCTTTCTTCTCTTGGTTAGTGAAAGTACTGACTTCTTTGTCATGAATTTTATAACCTCCAGTAGGCATAATAAAATTGCCTACACTAGTATTGATCATAAAAGCCTTCATACGATCTATCCAGTATTCATAATCATTCCCATCAATGATTGGTGGTCTTGAAGGATTTATATTGTCTATTGACCCAATATTTATTCCTGCCATCTAACAAAACAAAGATCTTTTCCACTCCACATGTTAGTGTAGTAAGTAGTTAAAATGAAAGTTTGAAAGAAATAAAGCTAGTAATAGAAATCAGTGGAAAACTCATCTGATACCAATTGTTGGATCGAATATGTAGATTTATATGTATATTAGATGGAACCATACAATAGGGGGGTGAATTTTAGGATTAAAAACTTGAGTTTAGACACTTAAAGATCAGTTTAAAAGATCTTAAACTATTGCAATTCAAACAACCACGATTGTATTGAATATAAAGGTATGATGTAAAGTAATACGATTAGAAAAGTAAAGTAATTGTATTCAAGATGAATAAAATAATTAGTGTAATACAAGTGAGATATATTCTACCATAAAGCATATAGAATCTATTAATACAAAATGGAATAGAATAATTGTAATTGAAAAAATTATAATTGAAAGTGTAATGAATAAAGGAAACAAATCAAATTCCTTTCTAATACAAATAGAAGCGGAAATGTAAAAGTATTACAATTCTTTTGACCCAAAGAGAAGGGTTATCATTTCACCTAGGATAAGAGGTCTATCTTACCACCACATTGGTAAGCCCTCGATATGATGATCGGTTCGTCTGTCTGCCTATCCCCGACCGCCCTCGATACGATGATCGGACCGTCTGTCTGCCTATCCCCAACATGAATGAGTAGTAGAGTCAAATACAATTTCCAAGGTTAGTAAAAAAAAAAACCAATCAGCACAATCAGCATTGTATGATTGGCATGGTCAGTACGATTGGCATGGTCAGTACGATCAGCATTGTCAGTATGATCAGCATGGTCAGTACGATACGATAAACATGATAAAGGACATTTTTGATTTCCAAAACAATATATAAAAGTCAAAAGAGGACTTTTTACTCAACAATCAGCTGCAACATGTTGAAGACATCATGTTCCAGGTCTAACAGTGAAGGTAGATCCATGTTGTAGGCCACATCACAAACTCTATGTAGTATCTAGAAAGAGATGAATAACCTCAAATATATCTTAATACCCCCAAAAATATTCAATAATTACCTTCTATTTGAATCCTGAAGTAACAGACGTCCTCCTTACTCTAAACTAAAGGCCTCCTTCACTAGTCAACCAATAAATTTTTATGACTCAATACAGTCTTCATCTTCACTTGGATGATCTGCACCTTTTTTGTAGTACTTTTGACCAACTATGGCCGCCTGACTATTGACTCTCTTATGAATTTCCAGTAATGTGGAAACCTTCAGTTTCCAACATAAAAAACCTTGAATGGTGAAATACAGATGGATGAATGGTATCTGTTCCTGTATGCATCCTCTACCAGTGGTTGTGGATCCTCCCAAATCCTAAAAGAGTCTAATATGCAACCTCGCATCATTTACTCCATTAATTTAATGTTACACTCAGTATGGCCGTCTATTTGTAGGTAAAATACTATTCTCATATGTAATTGGGTCCCAAAAACCTCATGTAATCCCTTCAAAAACTAATATGTAAAGTTATCATCAATATCCAAAAAAATGGAAGATGAAATTCCATGTAGTTGAACCATATTTTTAACATAGGGGAATCCTAGAGTCTCTACAAAATTATTCTCTCATAATGATATGAAGTGGGACAACATGGTTACTCAGTCAATGATCAACCATATAAATCATGTTCCCAAGAAGTATAGGGTAAACCCATCACAATGTCCATCTATATCTTATCTAACATCCATTTTGGATCCTCAATGGGTTGAGATGAACCCGATGGACCCAGGTGCCCAGCATATACTTGCTAAAAAGTAAGGCATTAGGAAAAAACACTGAATCTTATATCTTCTTACCAAGACACAAAAAAGTTCATCGGAGGTACTTGTATATCTTTTTCAAACCGGGATATACCACCATTGGGAATGTATGGAAATCCCTCAAAATAGACACTCACAATATTATGGGTACTATTGTTCATCCTCTAAATAATATTACATTCTCCCCATTTTTTTAATATCCATCAATAGAACACCCTATAAACATTTGATCATCTAGGATCTCGTAGTCCATATCCTCAAGTTTTGCCTCTTATACTCATTATACGAGTGGAGGGGTGAAAACCATTAACTGGAGGCAAACTGCACCATCTCCATCTATAAAGGATAATTGTAATGAAGCCAAATTATGTAATGCTTCAATCAAAAATATTGAAAGTGATCTCCCACTGAGATAATCCTCTATCAATTTCCCATTAATTTGAGTATATAAAATATTAAATTAATATTCATAGAAGAACTCTTTCCATCAACTCTATCTCAAGTTTAGATCCTTCTGAGATAAGATATAATTGAGAATCACATGATTAGAGAAGATGATAAACCACTCTATAATTACGTATTGTCTCCGCATATTCAATGTGAAACCTACCGCTATTAACCTTGGATCATGAGTCACATAGGTCTTCTCATGTTTCCTCAACTATCAAGGACCATATAAAATAACATCTTTCCTATGTATCTAAACAAAAACGAGATTGGTTCTAAATTCATATATGAACACAAAATACTCAGCACCCACTTCTAGAAATCTCAAGATGGGATCACTCATCAATATCTGCCTCAACTGCTAAAAACTTAATAGAACTAATCCATACACATAAAATATTTTCCCTTTCATATAATAACATTCATTGGTGCTTCCACTCTTGAGAATTCATGTTCAAACCCTTAATAGTACCCTACAAATCCGAGGAAACATTGTACCTAGAAATCATTTTGGGTGGATCACATGCAAGAATTTCCTAAAACATTGATGGATCCACTAAAACACCATCATTTTAGATGATATGTTAAATAAAATGGATTTCTCAAATCCATAACTGAAACATTAAAATTGTTTATGAAGATAGTGCTCACATAGGGTGTCTAAAACAATCCTTAAGAAACTCACATTATCCTCCTTAACCAATGGATACATTAGGATGTCATCAATGAATACAATCACGAACTGATATATGGAAGGATGAAATATCTCATTCATGAGTCCCATGAACACTGATAAAGTGCTCGTTATACCAAATAGAATCACCATGTACTCATATTGATCTTAAAAACATTGGATTTCTGTCATAAGTATATCAAGATCATGTACTCGTAGTTGCTGATATCTTTATCTGAGTTCATTCTTTGTGAACCATCACACCCCATTCAATAAATCAACGATTTCACTGATACATGATTATAGATACGTGTACATCATGGTCACATGGATCAAGAAACTATAATACACACAAAACTTCAAACTCCTGTCTGCCCTCATGGAAAACTATCTTAGGGCTGCCCCGGGAAAAACACTGGGTCAGATGAATTATTTCCCGTGTCTGTCCTAAAATAGTATCCTCGACTCACGAATCATTGTTGGAACCCTCTGATTTGTAGAGGTAAATATTAATGTCATCCCGGGGTGTAAATAAATTATGATGTATATCTATTGATGGGAAAGTAACTTGGGAAAATATTTTGGAAATACATCCTCACACTCCACCCCCACTGTAAAAAACTAAGGACTCATAATATCCACTGAACCATGACTTATTCTACCCAACTAATGAGTAGTCAACTTCACCCTCTTATGTGTGTGTCCATCCTTCATTTCCTGGATCTCCAATTCACCAACACAAGAAAAAATGTCGTCATCATTATAGAAACATTACAATCATTACCTAAAACACTCAATCAATTCATGAATTGTGGATAACTATTCCATACCAAGAATGACATCATATTGCCCTAATGACACTACTAATTGATCAGAATTAAAACTCTTGCCTACAAGAGTCATATAATAGTATTAGAGACAGTCTGTGACCATCGATTCTCCTCCAGTAGAAGTTTCCAAGCATAAGGGTCATGTTATTACTTCAACCAGAATATCGGAGTCTCAGAAAAGATATGTGGAAAGAAAAAAAATTATAGGAACATGTGTCTATCAATAATTTAACTAACGTAAAGAAGAAATATATAGAACATTACATCATCCCTGGAGCTTCTGGGTCATAATTCATCATATCCTTTTGATTGACTTGTCATTGTTCACTAGTTTTCTGAGCCAATCATGGACCACCAGAGGGTAGCAGCGGTAATAGGTTGAACCTTCAACCACTTCCTTCTTCCCTTCCAGACCCCCCTACAAAATCTTCCACCCTACGGACCACAATATTGTTGTCTATGTTTGTTCCTAGTCATTCCCTTTACCATCTCTTGATCATTTATATAATAGGTTAAGAAATATAATGCCAGATGTCTATGACCATTTCAAGACAAAAACCACATAACCCATTGAGAATTCATGTCACCCAGGGATCCCTTATCCACTAACCATTAGTCCTTGGATCGCCTCATGAAGTGCCTAACCTACCAAGACCCTTGTAACTGTCATCAGCTTCCTTCAACTGAGGTCAAAGCTACCAGGTTCCCACTACTAGCTTCTGCTACTAGTGTCTTCACTTCCATAATTCTTTGTTATAACAGGGTTCTCTCATGTACCCCCGCATTGGTAGAAATTTAATGGGATAAAATTATTCCCTAATATAAAATCTCAATACCTTCATGAATGTTTTATCCATAAATAATTGGTCTTGTACCATATCCATGAGTAGCATGAATTATCATTTAAAATTGTTGAATACTCCTCCATAGTGAAACTTTCGTAGTACAGATGCAGAATCTGTATAATGCATACTGATTGAAACATGTCTTGGTAGAACACATTTATAAAGATATACTTGAATTATGTACAAGAATGATATGTATCATAATTTCAATAAGTCACCATGCTCCAAAATCTCTCCGCATATCCATGAATGAGACCTTCATAAAGGACATCTAACTGGTCGGCATGCTTTTTAGTACCCCCAATTTTTAGTATGTAACCCATTCATCGGGTTTTTAGGGATATAATATATAATAGGAAATGTTGGGAGGGTTTGGTGATCATTTAATAAGTTTTGGTGACAAAGGGAGAGGCACATGGGATGCACACAGTTTATCCAAATCGGGCAAAAATTATATTAGAAACTGTGCACAAATGTATATTTGAGGCAGAGAGATTTTTTATGATGTGTGCATAGTTAGGGATACCATGCAAGGGTCTGCATAGGAAGTATCTAATTAATAGTTAGCACAAGGTTTGTATAACCGTTTGAACTAACTGTGCACATGGTTAAAATGGGCTCCTAAAAAAGTGGATCTATTACATTTTCGCAGCTAAGTTTCTTTTTTCCCTCACAAGCTCCCACAGCTCATGATATATATTCCTTAAAGGTTTAAGAACCTCTCCCGGGTAATTTGGAGTTTTTTAAAAAGGCATCCATTGTTGTTTCACACATGGATTCTTGAGGTATGTTATCGTTCTTCTTCATTATATATTAGTCTCTTATATATACAATGATATACTTCTCCTACCACCCAGGTTTCTTATAAAACCACATGTTATGCATAGATGTATGGGTTTGGATTCCATATAAGTTGAAATTTTGACTTGATATTTCAAGTAGAATATTTCAAAGTAGGTTCTATGAAGAATCGACCTAGTTTTCTTAAGAGTTCGTTATCCTTTGTCATGTTTCATCAAAACCTCTGGGGTAGGAGGATTCTTTCTCAACTCCACATAGTTAAGATGATGGATATGATTTCTAATTGAATATCTTATATTTAATTGTTTGTGATTTGGATATATAACAATCATTGTAAAACCTTCACTTTAATTGTTTGGAAAATTCGAGGATATTTAGAAAATTGGTCATTTGAATAAAGTCCTTATGTTCTTAATATTGAAATAGATACTTTAAGAATAGAGATTTTATTTAATTGTGGAACATGGGTTTTATTAAATGTTTTAAATAAAAGGTAATGCATTATTGAAATAAAATTGATTCTTTGAATTTGTATAGTTCTTTATTTTTCAAAAAAAAATTGCAGTTTTATTAAAACTTTTTTTTGAGATTTTAATTGTTTTGGAATATATGGGGTTGTGTGAGTTCATGTTAGATGTGCCCCTAAATAAGGTATGTGTACCATCAGGGTAAAAGGTGTGTGACACTAGATTGGTGGAATGTTTCAATGGGACAGAAGGTAATTGGATGAGAGACCACTCATGAGTATAGAACTGTCCAACGATGTGTGCATGTGTGGGTGTGTTGTGAACTATTTAATGGGTATTCCAAAATGATAATTTGAATTTTCTTTTAAGATTTAATTAATTATTTATTTTTATAATTAATTTTTGAAAATTGGTTTCATTTAGTGTTGTTTTCACTCGGTTGTAAATGATATTTTTTGTATATGGTTATATTTCCTTATAAACTATTTTGAGAAACTATTTTATATAAAATATTTTCTGTAAATTCTTCTAACTCATCTTTCCTAGGGGAATGAGAATGAAATTCACTATAAAAAACTATTCATTTAAAAAATCTCCCCTACTTTGGAACATTGGTTATTTTCTATATGCTACCTTATGGGATGCGGGCATAAGTAAAGTTTCAAACATCATCAGCACTAGTTCATAATACATTGGACTACTTGGTGATGTTGGTACATGGATCTTGTGAATAATGGTGTCTGGATTTCGTCATGAGTTAAATCATTACCTTTCAACTATATACTTTGAGGCTTTTTTTTCTTCCATAGTATCATAACACTGTTGGTTTTTTTAAAGATACTTTCTTGAGATGTCTCAGTATTTCATACACCATATGGTGAGATTTTTTTGAATGGTTTTTTGGGTTGTTGTTTTCAGATATTATTGGGTAAATCATCCCCCATATTCATTGAAACTCTTAGGAATTTATTTCCATCCTTTGGAATCTTGGGGATTCCACTTATGGCCCCGTATTGACTCATCATACTCTCAATCCAATGAAAATTCACATGTCATTACAAATGGTATCATCTTGTCTGGTCCTTGACTAACAATTAATCGTCATCATTCATGATCATGGATTTTAAATTCCTTCATTCAAGTTCCCTAGGGTGTAATTATTGAATGGGTAAGGATTGTTGGAACTTGAAATGTATATCATAAAATGACATAACTAAACCTTATATAATGAACTTCATGTTACCAGGGAGTTGGGTAAATATGTGTTTGGAGAAACTTCTAGGTATTTGAAACCACATTTTAATGTGGTTATCTAATGACGAGATCATGACTTTCATTTTAGAGAGATAACATCCCACTATGAGTGCATACATCATATATAGGATTGATTCATGTGGTGAAAATTGTTTGTTTTTTGAAAAAGTATGAAATTTCCTCTCAAATGAATGATTTTGAAAAATGAAATACATTTGGTATTTTAAAAATGGTTTAATATTCAAAAATAAATTTGAAAGATTAAAAAATGGTTGAACATGGTAAAATGATGTTTTTGGAAAATAATTTTGTAATAGTATATGTGATAGAATTAAAAATGATAACCCATTAGTTTCTAGGGAGTGATATTTAAGTAGATTGTTGTTGGTTTAAAAAATTTCCCCCTAGTAGGCGTCGTCAAATCCATCACAAAGAAGTTACAAAGAATTTGGTTACACTTGAACCATGGTTGAATAATCAGCTAGTTCTTAGTATTGTGTAATCTTTTCAATCTCTGGATATAGGAACTAGAGGAATGCGAAAATGCTTGTGGATCATACAATCCAGTTCATGAAGAAAAATCCACCTAACATTTGTGGTGAAGCTGAAACTGAAAAATCGATGGTGTGGCTGAGTAGGATAAATTGTATCATCAATTTCAACGTCACACAATCAGAGCTCAATGTCAAGCTTGTGATTTATATTCATGAGGATCTTGAATGACAGTGGGGAGATTTAGTAGTGAATAGTAAATTTGATAAAGACCTTACTTTGGAGTATTTTGAGGAATTGTTCAACCAAAAATTCTATTATAATACATTCAAAAATCAAAGGATGATGAACTTATTTATCCTGAAGGAGGATAATTTCACAGTCATGGAATATGAGGAAAAATTATTTAATTCATTGCAATTTGTAAAAGAATCTATGGAATATGTGTCCTTAATGGAAGGAATCTTTGAATCGGTGCTAAGGTAGTAGATTAGATAGAACATTGTGGTGATATATATTATGGATTATATAGAGATGGTGAACAGAGTGGATGTCGTAAAACATGATATCTCAGGATCTATTAGAGAAGGTATGATGATACCTATAGGGAATGGAGGGAACTAAAACATTGGGAGTAAGCTGGAAAAGGTAATCCTATTTCTAAGGTGGAAGTGGGAATCAAAATCAGATGGGTGGATCAATGAACCTTACATTGTGACCCAAGAGAAATGTAGGTTGTTTTCAATGTGTTTCATTTTATGAAATGATGTGAGATTGTATGAAACAACCTGGATAATCTCATAACAACAAGAGGATGGGGAATCTTCAGCTTTATTCTTGCAACCCTCTAAATTCAGGTGCTCAAGAAACTTTTATGGTGTCGCAAGCATCATATGCCTCAACCCAGCGATGACAATAGTACCAGTCTCGTCAGAAGAGAAGATCCAGCCATGGTGATTCTAGAAATACTAGGAATCCATAACCAGGAAAATTGTAGTATGGAAACAAGGAGAATAGGACAGGGAAAAATCAATTGAATGGATCTGAGCAGATGATTTTTGATGATTAGGCTGTATCATCAGTGGTGAGATCTACGATTCTTTTGAATTCTACCCTTGTACAAGTTCTCTTAGATACTAATTCATATCATTCTTTAATTTATTCTTATGCTATTTATTTTCTCTGTTTAATGTTATAAATTATATCTTCAATTTAAAAACTGCAAACTCCTCTCAGTGAAAGAGAATGAAAATCCATTATGTGTTGAGCATGTGTTATAATTGTTGATGGAGCTGAGCTGAAATGGGACTTATCGGTGTTGGTCATGGATTTCTATGACTTAATCCTGGGCATGGATTGGTTGACAATGTTCAAGGATAACATAGACGCTTATAGAAGAAAATTTTGTTTTATGAATGAGGATGGAATCAAGAATCTCTTCAGAGGAGAAAGGGTTGTATAGAAATGTTAAAAGAGCATATTGGAACAAACAGTGGGAATGAAGTCTTACTGATTGGCAGTGTTTAATTTTTCATCAATTTAAGTGATCGAAGAAGGTATTTCTCCTGAATTTGAGGAACAATTCCCATATTTATTTCCCAATAACATCCCATGGTTATCACTGCCAAGGTAAGTGAAGTTAATGATTGATATCCTTCTCGGGACTAGTCCTACTTCCCTTCCATCTTATAGGATGGAACCAATAGAGCTACTAGAATTGAATGTAAAGTTGGAGAAGCATGAAAGCAGGGGTTTCATTCATCCCCATACATATTTTTGGGTAGCACCAGTCCTGTTAATTAAGAAAACATATAGAACTCAATGGTCGTGATTTGATTATAGTATTCTTAACCATGTTAAGATAAACAATAGGTACCAACATCCATGTATTGGTGACATGCTTGATCAATTGAGGGGAGCTCAGTGGTTCTCCAAGATTGAGTTAGGATCAAGATATCACCAATAACGAGTTCGAGATGGATATGTTCGAATGATAGATTTATGAAGCATATATGGTCATTATGAATATGTTGTCATGTCTTTCAGTCTAACGAATACACCAAATTTCTTCTTGTGTTTGTGTAATCGGATATTTTAAAGACATCTATACTCTTTTGTTGTGGTTCGTGTGGATGAAATCATGGTGTATTCAAAAAAATTGAACACAATGAATCACACATTGATATTTTTTTACAAATCTTGATAGATCACCATTTGTATGCCAAATTATCATTGTCTAATTTTTGGATATATGAGATAAGAATTCTTGGCCATGTGATTTTTGAAAAATTAGTTTCATGGGATCCTAAAAAGAAAGAATTATTTATCACTCAGACACCATTGAATAATGTCTTTGAGATATGATGTTTTCTTGGACTAACAGGTGACTAACGATTGTTTGTGTGTGACTTCTCATGAATAGATTCTTCAATTATAGATTTCAAAATAAATAATGTTCCATTATGATGGATAGAAGAATGCCAAAATTCTTTCCAAGAACTAAATGTTCATCTTCTATTATCAAATATCTTGAAATTTACAGAATCAGGATAGGGGTATGTGGTTTACTATGATACTTTGGGAATAGGGTTGGGTTGTGTTCTAATGAAGGGATAAAATTTCATGGATTATAGTTCACGGAAGTTTATGGGGCATGAGAAGAATTACCAACACACAATTTGGAGTTATCCACAGTCGTCCAAGTCTTGAAGACATGGTGTAATTATTATTTTTCTGAAAAATTCACTGCATTTAAACATCATAAAAGATTGAAACAAATTTTCTAATAGAGATATTTGGATCTACAAAAAATGAGATGGATGGATTATCTCAATATAATTGACTTTAACATGATGTATACACCATGAAAATGAATTTAGGTGGAGGATGCATTGAGAGGAATGTCATATTCTCATATAGAAAAAGAATCAATAGATGAATGGTTGTTGATGTCATTCTTAGCTAACATGCATGTGGAATATAATGATCAATATGATGTTTTGGTTTTCATTTCAGTTATTCTTATGCCAAATTTGGTAAATAGATTCAAAGTGGCACAAAAATCTAATGTGTAATTTCTGTTTATGAGTGAAAAACTCAATGGTGGGGTGACCATTGAGGGATAGAATCTTTATGGGAGTTTTTTTGTTTCATATATCATATTGTTGTGCCTAGGAATACCACCATTCTATATGGTCTGTACATCCCGACACAAAGAAGATGAATATGGTATTGAAGACACGATTTTGATGAATATCCATTAAACAGAAGATGGTCAAATTCTTTTCTAAGTGCTTTACTTGTCTAAAAGATGAGATTGACCATCAGAGACTAGTGGGTATGTTATAGTCTTTACCAATCCCACTATTTTAAGGGGAGAATATAGTGATTTATTTTTTATAGGTCTCCCATGAATGGTTGAAAAACCCAATGCCATTCAGGTGATAATGTACCAGCTTACGAAGTCAGCCCATTTCATCCTTATCAGTGATACTCATACGGTAGAGGATATATCCAAAATATATATACAAGAACTGGTAAAGAGACCTTGGATACCAGTTTAAATATTGTTAATTAGATATCCAAAATTCTAATCTCATTTTTGGAAATCCTAATAGAAATTAATTGGGACTTAGTTGACTATGAGCATGGCATATCATCCCCTGACAGACGACCAGTCTGAGTAGAATATAAAAATGCTGGATGACATATTTCGGTCTTGTGTAATGGATTTTGGTGACACATGGAAGGATAAATTAACCTTAAAGAAGTTATCTTATAATAACAGTCCTCATACCTTGATACATATGGCTCTGTTTATATCATTTTATGGGAATCCTTATCATTCTCTATTGTGTTGGGTGGAAATAGGTGAAACGTTGCTATTTGGGTCGAGCATTGTCTAAGAAACATTATATAAGATTCAGTTAGTCAGAAAGAGGCTGAAGATATTTCAAAATCATTATAAATCTTTTGTAAATCATCATTGAAGGTCATTGTCAATTTACATGAGTGATCATGTGTTCTTGAGGATCACTCCGAGACTTGGAAATCGTCAATTCATGAAGCATGTAAAGTTATATCCTAGATTAATTGGATCTTTTGGGATACTAGAATGGGTCATAGGTGGAATATTAGATGGAATTACCACTATGGTTTGGTTCATTTCATAATGTATTCCACAAATCTATGTTGAAAAAGCATCTGCTTGATCCGGACCATGTGATCAGGTGGGATCAAGTTGACATAGATCTTGATACTTCATGGATACATATCCCGTTATGGATTGTGGATAGGCATGGAAAATTTTTCATAAAAATCATTGTTCTGGTGTGGGTTATATGGTTGCATGGTCATATTCAATAAGAGACATGGGAACAAGGGAAGGAAATGAAAGAGAAATGACTGAAAATATTTTAGAACAATTATGGGAATCTACATTCTATGGAAGGAAAGACAGATGGTGGGGATAATGTAGAACAACCGATTTATAGAACATAAACATTTCTTTTTTTATGGAAAAAAAGTACACGAGGGAATTTTGGGAGAGTTTGGTGATCTTTCACAATGTTTTGGGGACAAAATTATAGGTTCAGGAGAGGCAAACAGTTTATCCAAACAATGTAGAAATCCTAGAAGAAATAGTAATCAAGAAGATATTTGATTTAGAGATCTTGGACATGGTTTTTATGTGGTTATGGAAACCATGAGAGGAGGAAATTCAAGAGTCCGTGTTGGTAATATCTAATGCATAGTGAGTGCACAATTTGTCTAAACGTGTGAACTGACTGTGGTCATGGTTTAAATGACATCCTAAAATTGTGGATCTCCCACGTTTTTACCTCTGTGTTACTCTATTTTCTCCAAAGATGCAATAACATGGTATTTATCTTCATTGAAGGTATAATAACCTTTAAAATTTTATTTGTAGTCAATACAAATCTTCTCTTGATGTTTCAAACCCAAATTCATGAGGTATGTGACCATTCTTCATTGTTCATGATCAGTTTCATATATATACATACATTTACTTCTCCTCTCTTCATGGTTTCTCTGATCTATACCTATTATGCATAAATATATGAGTTTGGAATCCAAATATGTTTAAATTTTCTCTTGTTCTTTCTAGGAGAATAGTTATAAAGAGGTTCCATGAAGAATCATCCCGGTTTTCATAATCTTTCTTCACCTCTTTCCATGTTTCATCAAATAATTTGTGGTGGGTGGCGTCTCTCTCGACTCCAAATAGTAGAAATTATGGAAATTATTTTGAATTGAATATATTGAGTTGAATAGTTTGTGATTTGGAAATTTAATAATCATTGGAAACCCTTTATTGAGATTGTTTGGAAAATTGGGAGAAATCTAGAAAATTTTGCATTTGAATAATGTTCACGTGTTCTTAGTTTTAAAATATATATTTTAGAATGGGTATTTTCATGAATTATGGAACATTTTTTGTATTAGATGTTTTAAATCAAAGTGAATTTTTTTCTGAAATGAAATGACTGCTTTGAAATTGGTTTGTTTTATGGTTTTCAATACAAATGAATATTTTTTTAAAGAGTTTTATTTGGTTATTTGACCTGGTTTGTAATACATGGGGTTGTGTGAGTTTATATTTTATGTTCCCCGGAATAAGGGACATGTATCATTAAGCTACAAGGTACATGACCATGTACTGGGGAAGTGTGTCATTGGGATACAATTTAATTGGATAAGAGACCGCTCAAGAGTATGGAACTGTAGAACAAATCCTACATGTGTGGGTTTGTTGTGAACTATATAATTTGTATTCCAAAATGAGAATAATAATTGGGTTTTATTCCATGATTAGTTGTTTTATGAAAAAATAACAATCTTCTAATTGGTTTAAAAATTATTTTTCACTGGTTTGTAAATTGTTTTTTGGAACATGTTTATATATCGTTATAAATAGTTTTGAGGAAATTATTTATATAAATTGTTTTGTGTAAATGTTCATAACTCTTCAGTCCTTATGGAATGAGAATAGAAGCCATTTGGAAAACCTGCTGAGTTATATGATCAACCCTACTTTGGCACTTTGGTGCTTTTGTAGATGCCAACTTCTAATACTAGGGAAAAGGTAATGTATCACACATGTTTAGCTCCATGTTAGGATACATTAGTGTACATTGGGGTGTTAGAACATATAGTTTGTTGAGCATGGAGTCCTATTGTCCTCATAGAGTTCATTCATTTTCTTTTTTCTTTTTACATTGATGTTTGTTTGTATTTCATTATGTCATACCATGGTTGTTTTTTTTAAAGAGAGTGATTTGATATGTCTAAAATTCCGTACATCATATGGTGAGATGTTTTGTGAAGGTTTTTTTGTTGTTGATTTTAGAAATTAAAGGGTAAATCATCCCCTACTTGATTTGAAACCATTTGGCATTTATTTCCAGTATTTTCAATCTTGGGGATGTTGCTTAAGGCCAAGTAACAACTCGTCGTACTATCAAGCCAATGGGAATTAATAGGTTATTAAAGGAGATCTCAAAAAATAGAATATACGGGTGACTGCCTCTAGCCAAGCCTCGAACATCTCATCGACTAGATCCGCCTAAAACTAGGGAGGTCACTACCTATGAAACTCATGAAACACACTCACCCTACATGAATCCTCAAATGGTAGTGATTGTAGTAACTGGTGCTTGATGGGTGGTGGTATAGTTTGTACAAAACAAAATGGTGATATGTATGATATAGGCTCCTATACCAATGATTTTCCATATGTTGGTCATCCTCATTATGAAGAGATGTAATCGTGGCTAACTGTCTATGTGGTGGAATCCAGAAATAAAACAAGATGTACCACGATTAATATAGTATATCTAGAGAGTTTACTCGTGGAGAACATGAAAGACACAACCATTCTGATATGATCGATGTACCATTTTTTTCCATTCAGCTAGTTTTTTCATGTACCGAGTCAAAAAGTAGGCACACAAAGTCCTGGTGTGTGGATATGTCACCCCCCGCACTATTACTTGAGTACCTAGACTAATATTCGAACTCAGAACACTTAAAAGCATTTACCATAAACAATATCACATAATTAAGGTCCTAATGTAAAACTGAACCCTAATATACCAATATGTGATGACCCGTCCTATAGGGGGTGGATTCGTGACTCCCCCAATCTGGCCTTTGATTGTCCAGGTACTGGTGATTATCACCGAGTTGGAATTTCCCACAAATGGGAGGCATTATCGTAAAGTACCAAAACACACCCAAATCTCCAAGACATAAAATGGTGATATGTAAAACAATTGATAGAATACGTTCATAGGAATAATATCACCCAACCAGAGTACTAGAAGATGTAAAGAAAAGAAAACTTGGCCAAATACAATCCTACCACGATGAGTTTGTAAGACTTATATAAATCAAACTGTTGATGTCGAACCTACTCCAAGGGAGAGGACTACATTAATTTTACTCTCTCAGTAAACACCTCAGTATTCTCATCTCTATCTATGCTCCACAATCATTCAATCCTCCCAGGACACTGTGAAATGGGGTATCGTCTGTAAAAAACATGACACGTGTGGGAAAATCCCATGTAGGAGTTTGTATAATAATACTCTGTAGGATACCTCAAAAACTATAAACATGAAGCAAAAAAGTATAGTCGGCTCAATACATGATGTAACACTGTATAAAAGATACAAAAGAAATTAAAACCCAAATATAGTCAAGAGAGACTCTATGCCTACAGGCGGGCATAACCAACTGCCAACCACAAGATTCTGTTCGAAGAAATTCCTATTTTGGGATATCTCGCTACAATATCCAGGATATCATTGAAGACATTCGATGAAGATGAATAGCTCATTTGGCCCCCTCCAAAATAGAATGCACCAATCTGAGAAGACTACAATACACCAAGAGGTGGTCTGCCCTAAATCGATAGGGGACACCACAAAACAAATCATGATCCACGGTGATATTGGGGATCATATGAATTCAGTTCCAAATAACCTACTGATGGGGGTTGTTAGATGGAGGATCAACTCCATTCTCAAGGAGAACATATAGATTAAAAATTACAACTAGGGATCATAGAGGATCACACTCTAGCTTCGCCGAGGGACACCACAACTATATTTTAGACTCGGACTCTAGGTGTGATTATAATATAGTGATGTGAATGTAATCTCACATTGTACCCTCAAGGAATGGACCAAAGTAACACACACAAAAAATAGTTGTCCAATCTATAAAAAATATGATCCCCAAGAACTCTTCATCTGAACCTTTAACATTCTTCTATGTGCCTGTCAACCGACCGCACAGATCAGCCGTTCGTGGACCAACCGATGTGATCGGTCCACATGCCACACTGACTGGCTACTATGGTGAAATGTATTTATACCAGCCGCATAGTCTCTTCACCCACAGAAGCTTGAGCTACTACAACGCCCGGATCAAATACTCTAGTCGAACACAAAATGGCTATGTCAGGGATTTTCTGGATCCAACCATGGTTTGACGTTAGTCTGACCCAGGTCCATCTATATTGACCGGGCCCACCAGAATGACCCAACCTCCCAACCGAGCCTAACACATCGACCATGCCCATCACACTCACATGTGTCCCACATTACCTGGACCATTCCACATCCAGCATCCCTCTCGCATCTATTTCCACCGATCTCGGACTCACCCAAACTCTTCCATAGCTGATCCCAGTTGTACCTAGCTCTACCGCCCACCTACAACTCCACCGCCCACATGTTGATGGTCATTGCATGCTATCTTGCACTACCACCAGCAACCTTGTTTCACCACCATGCACCAGTTTCCCTTCTATGGACTACCATGCCTTTTCTGATGCCCGAAAAAAGATCATAGATCTGATCTCCTTGGGTCCTGATGTACACTAATATAGCCTAGGTTATCAATTTTTCTCAAATATGGGAGTCTGATTGAGTTCAGAATAACCTCACAACGTCGTGTCAAGACTACGGGGATCCATCAAGTGAAGAATTAGAGAATAGAGAGAGACATAAACAAGATAAAAATTTTACCATCATTGTCAAATCAGTCTTGGCCAGTGATGAAGAACATGGTATTTGGGTTTGAAAACTAAATAAAATAAATCATGTGGAATAAATCTTCTCTCACAATATGAAAAATATGTGAATCAATACAGGCATCGATATATTCAATCCCCTCATAAAAATAATGAACAATAAAAAATCAAATTAAATCACATAGCCTATCTTGATTTGTATCAATTGCTGATGAAGAACAATGTTGTGTTATGTATTATGGCTAGATCCATCAAATTCTATGTGGTTCAATCTTCGATCCATGATCATTTGTCATTCATCGAAAGGGATTCCCAGATTTCATTCTCCATTAATCCTCCAGATGTTCCAGGGTTATGCGGATAACCCAAAAATTCTTAACTAGGGATACATATAATGAAAAACAAGTTGATTCATCAACACAATTAATTTAAATAATTTATTAAAAAAAGTATTCATTTTACACACTGGACAACTTTTCCACAAAATTCCCATGCTGACCAATGTAAGATCATCCCTATGGTAAATATTACATTCTAAATTTAATGGTGCCATCTGATTTTACATCCAATAACCTGTTTAAGAGTTATAACAATATTTTTTGAAATCCTGATGCACATGTTATTATATATTTTTTTTCAAACATTTGTTCAAACAACCCAGGCCCCAGAATCGCACACCGTCTCAGTACCTGTTCTTGAAAATAATCTACATAATATCTTAAAATAATAATAAAAATACAAGACATTGCATAACTGAACATATGATTGATTTTATCATTTACTTGTTTATCATGAAATAATAAGGGATAATTATTATAGAAACGTATATAATTGGAAAAAAATTACCCAAATTAAATTACATTTTCATATTCTAAATGAAAAGATACTATCATAGTGAAAATATATGGGTCAATATTAAATAAATTTTTAATAACGTAACGGATTATTATTGGACTATTTGATCTAGAAAATTAATGTATCTGTTTTTCAAAGACCATTTACAAGATAGTTTAATAATTATGGGTAAAACATAATAAAATTGGCCAACTTCTTTTCTTATGAGACCTACCGATTCATTGAGGGGTTATATAATTCTTGGCCACTTCGATAAGTACTTCCACACCCCATCCCTAATATATGAAAATTATTTATTTAAATCTTGAATCAATACATAATATAAAAAAAATAAATGTATTGATTAATGGATATATATAACAACACATGATTAAGATAAATAGGTATTTTTTCGTATTTTTATTAAATTACTCAAACACATTCATGAGTAACAAAGTAGTTTACTGTCTTTGGAAATTTGAAAACATTAACAGTAGTTCAAAAGGGATACATGTCTTCTCCCAATTCTATTTCCATAAGTATGACCCATTTAAGACATATTATACATAATATATATATTCATAACCTTGGGAAACGATACATAAGAATGTTTGAGCTCAAATTCTTTGTATGGATAATCTAAGGAGATATATATGAATAATAACAAGAATAAGGGTATGAGAACATGATTATAACATATGAAAAAAAATATAATTCGTTTCAATAATAATAATCATGATTCATGTAATAAATATTGAATGGAAAAAACAAATTTAATCTTAAGGGAGTTAAATATCGTGAGTGATGGGAGCAAATAGTTGGCATAATACATGAATTTGTACCATATAAATTAACATATAAAATCATTTGAGTATTTATAAATGATTACTGATAAGGCTATCTTAGTGGAATGGGTTAACTCCTCAAACAATATTAGTAGGAAAGTTCCCTACAAAGCCCATCATTGTTAATAATGTCAATTACTGAACTAGTATAATTACCCATTCTAGAATTTTATTTCTTGTGTGATATAAATCTTTACCCAATGTAGTGCATAGGTATATATTTCCCACATGTATCATCATGAAATCATAAAAATTTGATCTACAAGGTCCTAAAAATTCATTATATCATAACCCATGAAATAAAATTAGGATAATTTTTTTTCATCCTATCATAATGTATGGAAGAAATAAAGGTTTGATAATCATTTAATTATATAATAACCTATAAAAAATCATTTTCAATAATCATATAACCCATGGGGGATAAACAGTTTTCATAATAATATAACATGTGTATGTTATCCAAGATTCATTAACATAATTACATACAAAATTAAAATATTCTAAGATAGAATATTAATAGTATCCTTCAAATATATCCCCATTAATACATGAGTAACTCCAACTGATGTATTCAAAGATGGATGATAATATTCAACAATCATTTAAAATAATTGTTGAGGAAAATATCTATCTATTCTGAGAAACAAATTTTAATAATTAAAACCATTTAAAAACATTTAAAATCTGAAAATAACATTTAAAACATTCAATATATTAATTTAAATAATTATTTTTCAGGATTTCAGAATATTTTGTTCATTCAGTACACCTATAACAAGATTACTTTCACAATTTAGGTAAAAAGAGAACCAAAATTGTTTCGTTGAATTTCTTGAAGATTATATTATATTTTTTAAAAGAAATAAAATCATGGGTAAAAAATATTTAATAAATTATAATAGAGTAATAATATAAAGTTCATTTTTTTTAGAAAACATGTTTTTGAATGAAAACATATTTCCAGCCTAAGAGAGAAATAATGTTGTATTTTCATAAAAATGTTTCCTTTTTTATTGACAACTATAGAGTGGAAGAATAGTACCATTACATATATATATATAATGAACAAAAAAAGAAGAATAAAAGTAATGATAATTCTTGAGATAGTGGTCATAATATTTCAAGAATGTAAGTATAATCCAAAACAAAAAAAATAAACGATAAGATTTTAACAATTAACTCATACCACTTCGGTAAATATAAATCATAATCACCATGATATAATTTCATTTCATGAATCATATGATATCAGGTAATGAATTATATTTACAATAAAAACATTTCATACAAGAATTATATACCCCTCGCAAAACAATATAACAACATAACATAACACATGTCTCAAAGAAGTAAAATTGTGATAAAACTCACATACCATATGTATTGACTCTCATCTTAGTCCTTCAAACCCCATGTATAATAAATAGAATTATATTGTGTATCTTTCAAAGAAACATATTACTGTATATAATAACATATATTAATTACTTAGTAGTATGCCTTAATTTTACTTTAACAATTTTGTGTTAATGTAATGTTTAGGGTAACAACCGCTTTTTTTTTTTCTAAATGTTTTGATTCGTTATATTTTTAATTATATTACATTAATAATAACTTCATAATCTAAAAAAATGATATAACCGATATAAATATAATATATATTTAGTATTTATGTATTTATAATAGTCTATAAGGGATATAAATTTTAAATTAAGTACATCATTCATGGAGACGGTAGGTTGTACATACACATGAATGTTGTTTCCATTTTATAATTGGATTGAAAGAAAGAAAACAATATGAGATATCATCATTATATAATCATTTATATGTAATATATATAAAATATGTTTACGAAAACCATCTATAATACATTTCATGTAATGCATGAAGGATTCCCAATGCTTCTCACAACAACAGTCCACCGTACAAACAAACAACATTATTATTTTCCCATAATATTGAAAGATTGATGTTATGTGTGATATAAAAATTATTGAATAATAATAAAATAATAAAACCATAAATATAAAATGAAAAAACATTGTCATGATTATTTTCATTCTAGATATTTTGTAATGGAAATAAAAATGACATCAGTTCACGAGACGGTCGTCAACTGTACACATTAAAGATGATTTTGTTACCCATTTGATGGATATGTCTATGGTATTAAGATGTAACTATAAAAAACCTACTAGTATACTAAAAATACTTATTTTATTATATAATAATGATATAAAATTACAGAAAGTGGATTGAGGTTGAAATAAAATAAAAATTCTTGTGAATGATCTTTACCACTTCATCAGATATCTACTTTTGGTTTTCACAAAATGAATCCCATAGATTTATTTCTTCACAATGTAAGGATTATATAAGGTAGAGAGGTGATTTTGAAAGATATTTGGATAGGTCATAGAAGAGGAATAGTTCATTAAAGGTGTATGGAGGGGAGAAGAAGGGGTTTCTTTTAAAATGGATGTGAGTGGAAAACATGTCAATTTTTTGAAATAATGAATTCACCATATGTTTATTCTTTGTCAATTGGATGAAATAATTTACCAATATTGATCCTATAATGAATAATGTAAAAATATAGTGATAAAATATGTTGTGGGAATGTTTTTATCTATTTTTCAATTATATTTAAATTTTAGTTCATTAGTAAACATATATTTCTCTTAATCACCATGATTAATTTTAATTATTTTTACTACTCAATTAGATAAATTGTTTTTGTTATTATAAATTAAAAATAATCTTTAGAAATTATAAATAATTATAATTCAAAATATACATAGAATTTTTAAAAATATAATCCATAAATGTTTTATAAATTAATTTAAATTTAATCCAAAAGATGGGATGAGACAACAACTTTTAAAAGTGAAAATGTTCAAAACTCTAAAATATTTTTATATATTGTTTTATTGTGATATTTATTTAAATGACATAATTTTAATTGTATGATGAATAAATGAAATTATTATTCATTAAAAAAATTAAAATATAATTTAAATCTAAATAAATAGTTCTCCAAAAGAAAGTTCTCAATTAAAATTAAGTATTTTTCATTTCCATTTAAAAATGAAATATTTCTAAAAAATCAAAAAAATTAAACCTAATATAATTTTAAAAGATTATTTAAAATTATATTTTATTTTATAAAATTAAGTTTATCACAGTGTAAAAAAATATGTTTTATTATATTCCAATGAATTATATAATGATAATTTCTTTTGAAAAAATAGTATTTTTAGTACATGTAAATACTTTACAAAAAAAGTATATATTTTATTATAATTATGTTTTATTTATATAAAACTATATTAAATTAAATTTACAAAGTAGTTATTATAATTCATATTACTATTTTTAAGAACATTTTTATAACTGATGAATCTAAAATAACTATATTAATAATAATTTTTTTACAAAACTCAGGGTTTTGTATAATGAAATCTAAGATGGTGTTTCATTTAGAGAATTATTAACATGTTGTATCGTAAAATAAAATACCTAAAAATAAATTTTATTTATTTATAATAATGTCATAAAAACTCATGGTGTTATATTCTACCCCCTTAAAATGTATCTCTCCCATAAAATTCTTAAATATAAAACAATAAATGAGGATAATTTTGACTCATCATATCCTTATATTCCCAGGTAGCTTCTTCTAACTCATGGTTTCCCCACAAAAAATGTTAGTGGTATTATTTCATAGAATATTATCTGTACGATCAAAATTCATTCTAGTCATTCCTCGTCATAATGATTCTCCTCCAGTGGGTTTTCCTTTTAGTTTATTAAAAGTGATGGGTCAGATATGTACATATTCATGAGAGATCAATGGAAGACATCAATGACTTAAGATATATTTAGTGGATGTTATAAGATATAAGAAACCATCCCTAGTCAAAAAATGATCTTTAAAGATAAATTATAACATGGGTTCAACATCCCATTCTTTACAAATCTCATTACCTTCTTCTAGTGATAGATTTGTAGAACTGACTTCTCTCCAAAATAAAATTCTAGATCATGAATATAGTTATCAGCAAAAATTTTCTACTGACAATGTGATTCCATGATGTGGGTATGAATGTCTCTATCCTTTTATCCATTTATTCATCTATTTTGGTCCCAATAAATTTATTTCTCCAACTTAATTCCAGGAAGTTGAATCACTATTTTTTTCATATCAGTATTCATAAATATCAACATCAATTCATGAGTGAAAACAATTGTTATAAGAATATTCCATCAGTAGAATATGTTGATCCAAAACAGATTTTAAATAAAAATAAAATGTTCCCATCATAGAATATAAGGTTTTATTTGTTCTATTAGACTGACTATCCTTATAAGGATGATAAATAGTAGCAGAACTGAAATTTATATCAACATATTGATGAATACATCACCATGAAATTTAAGTAATCTAAGAATACAATTGAGATACAATAGAATGTGGTATTACATGTTGCCTTACAACCTTCTTAATGTATATCCTATAAAATTGATCTAGAGAAAATTATTCTATAATAGATATTATGTGTGATGATTCAGTATGGGAATTTACTATAACCCATATAACATTATTCTCTTTCTACATATTGGATAGTCCAATGACCAAATACATGCTTCTGTTCTCCCATTTTCTTTTTGGTATGTGTAATGGATGCAACATTCCATTATATTTTTACCCTTCACCCAACATGTGTTGGCCTACCATGGATCGAGATAAAAACACTCAAATATCTATCTTCAAACCATCCCACTATAAGTATTATCTCAAATCCCAATACATCTTCATATATCAAGGATAAATGGAGAATGATGAATCATAATCTCCCATTAACAACTCCTTCTTCATGTCTTCATTAGAATAACACATAGACAGTTCCTGATCATTATAATTCTAGCATGATACATGTTAAACTCAAAAAAAATCTATCATTCATTTGTATCTCTATATCTTCCAACCTCACTTATACAATCATTAGTTGGATATATGGTTAAATGGTATATTGAGGTTGGTAGTATTGTCCCCATTCTATCATATTTTCTAGATCCATCAATTAAAAATCTATAAATATTTGATCTTGTGTGATTGTCATCTAGGATTAGTTGGCATGATCCTTTAGACTCAAGACATCAACCACGTCATTATCCTTCTTGTAGAGGTAATTTTTTGAGATTTACTAATCATTAATTAACTATAACCAAATTCATTGTAAAATTTTCAACTAGTTCCCTATGAATATATATTTTAATCATTTTTTATCTATATATTTATATTAATCTTTTAACTATAAAGATAATTAATCCATATCATTAATGAAATAATTATCACACCAAACTCCAAATCATGTGTAGCATAATTTTTCAAATGATCATGCAATTTTCATGAGTAATAATATATAACCATAAAATATTTCATAAGAATGAAAAAATACCTTCTTCTAAGAATTAATATAGATTAAAACCCCTTCTCTTATAATGATTAATTTAATCACATGTTCACTAACTAAACTTCTATTTAGTTCTTTGAAATATTCATCATATGCTTCTGTCTATTGAATCTACAAGCCCTTCAGTGTTAACATGGTCAGAGGATGTTCTAGTCCTGATACATTCTCCATATCATTAATATTATATGATAAAAACAAGACAACTACTAATCTCAATGACTTATTTTTTGTATTGGAAAGAATTAAATACACAGACCTTAGTATGGTTCTACTAATATATCCTCTCGTTGGACTACGTGACCCAAAAAATAATTTCAACAAAAATATAGATTTTGTAAAATTTTCATATATTTTCCACTTCATAAGGTTATTTAGTATAAGTATTAAGTGATCATAATTATCTTCCGTTATCGTTAAATAAGTAAGAATATGAACTATAAATACTTCCATAATCTCATCAAGGTAATCTCTAAAGACACTATTAATTTAATCCACGAGGATAACAGTGGAATTTGTAAGACTAAATGGAATCACTATATATTAATAGTTTCCAATAATTTTATAGATTTCTACCTTGGTTATATCCTCATTCTTGACCCTCAGTTGATGATATGGAACACAAAGGTAAATCTTTTGAAAGTATTTTTCTCAACATATGTGATCAATAAGTCATAAATTTAAGGAAAATGACATCTGTTCTTAATTTAGATAATTTTCAATTCCTGATAATCAGTAATAAGTATCATTGATCCATAATTCTTCATATAAAATTACAGATGCATCCCTTGGGGACACACTTTTCTGAATGAATACATTTTCAATATTCTATTGAAATTTATTATTCAATTTCTATATCTAAATTTCGGCCACTCTATTACGTTTTTTCAAGATATGTGTGGTACCGTGTATATCTTATATTGAGAAATAAACTTAAGGATTAAACGTAAGAATAAGAAATTATTCTAGAAATACATCAACAAGGTCATGAATAATATGAAAATCACTGTTGTTGAGTTTCTCCCCATTAATATGAGATAAAAATTCCTTCTAAATTTGAATTGTGACTAATATATTAGATGTGATCTCCATCAAAAGATAATTATTATTGTCACACTCATATATGATCATATTCTCATTTCAAATGACAAACTAGAATTTACATCATTCAAAATTGATGTGATCCTTATATATATAAATTCATTCCATTTCAACTCTAATATAAAATTTAACTAGTCGGAGAATAAAATATTTTTCAAGGATAAAATTCCCACAAACATTGATCAATTCAGAAACATTTACTTGTCATGTGAACATCGTACCATTAGGGATTTTTTACTACTAATTCCACATATAATCACTATGGTGAAATCTTGACACTCATTGAATACTTTTTATATATAAATTAATTTGTAAATATAAAGTTAGATAAGACATTATTAGTTCTAGATTGATTAGTAAGTGTAACATTCACCATAGAGTTATCGTTCTCCTCATCAGAAATGGTAATCAGATGAGATTCCCATTTTTTCTCATCATAATATTTTTTTTGAACTCAATCATCATCCTTAACCATTATGTTCGAGAACTAGTTACAATAATTCCTATAATTCATACACTTGAAGAACTGATGTGTGGGTGGTGCATTATATACAAATTTATCCCTATTTACGTCAATAGATACCTTTTCACTATAACCGTATCACTCTAACACACTATATACAAAGTTCATACAATTAAAAAATTGTCTCAACCACTTCATAAAATATACTCAATGATTGTTTTCACACATAGAACATAATGGAATGATAATCTTATTTTCTCTATGGTTCTTATATTTCCTTTTCAATTCCATATTTATCTTCCTATAAAACACATGATATAGATGCATTAACGAAACCTCCATTTCCACCTTAATGGGACATTGTAAAATTTATTCATAGCTATTGAATTCTATTACGGATAATTCCCTTCATAAAATCGAATATTATCCCCCGATGAACTGATTGAAATTACATTCGGGATTGAGGATAATTATTCAATCATATATGAAAGGTATTTTTAAATGATCTTTATAGGCCCAAATAGATTAATTATCCCATTATATAAACTTGAGAAACTCTTTATACATTTTCAAATGAATAATATTAGGAATGTAATTATTAAAAAATGTGGCCTTAAAATCATCTGAATCTAATGAGTCAACTTCCTATTGATGATCGATGTTCTTGATTATGTTAGAACATTGTACACTTATCATTATAAACAATAAATAACAACAATTGCATTATCACAATCCAAAAATTGAAAAATTAAAAAAAATATGGTAATGATATATTATTGAACAACTAGTAGATTATAAGATCTTCTGAAATAAGGTGGTTTTTTCCTCATGAATAACTCAATAGAATTTTTTCTATCATTTTTCATTTGAATATCCAACAAGAATCATAGAATACGTACTTTTTTTAGAATAGAAAAGAGATTTTTCATTATAAATCCCATAACAAATGGGTTATTAAGAGGAAAATAATTTCATTTTCAATTCCAATGAGTATTAAAACACATCATCAAGTTCTTTCGATTGACTAAATGAAAACCCATTATTTAAGAAATAATATTCATTGTTGGAAACCACATAATCCTGAAAATAATGTAAAAGATGTCAAAATTATGTCACATTCATTAATATACGACACTATAGTTTTACCCTAGTTCATTTGTAACCATATTAAATATATTTCCTGAATGATGTTCCCAAAAATAATTGTGACTTTATAAAGAGTATCCCCTTAGGGTGACAAGCTATTTTTTCAACAAGGTCAGTTATTAGGATCTAACTCTCAATCGAGGCTAGATCAATATGGCTTTTTTCTAGGATGTTACACCTAGGTAAATTTGTCCAAGATCCACATCCACTTGTAGTATCGAAACATGTATGTATTTCAAGGAGACCAATATATCTATCCTTACCAAAATATTAAGAGAATTTCATATACATTGACTAATCGTTAGACTTATCATTATATATTTCAATATAGATCTGTTATGATCACTACCACAAAACTGGGCAAGGCCAGCGCTAGAAATTATCAGCACTAACAAAAAAGCACTAATAAAGGGGGTATATTTATCAGCGCTAAAAAAGAGCTTCTAAAGTGGACCTTTATCAGCGCTAAAAAAGTGATGATAAAAGTATCCCTTAATCATCACATTTTTAGCGCTGATAATGGTACCCCCATTAACATCGTTTTTTAGCACTGTTAAAGGGTACCCCTTTATCAGTGCTATTTTAGTGGCGTTGATAAAGGGGGGGTCTTTATCAGTGCATTTTTTAAAAGCCCTAAAAATTGGTCTACTTCAAAAAAATCATTAAAAAATATATATATTAATTTTTAAATATATAGATATAGTTATATTGATATAAATATAATATATATATTTTAAATATAATTATAAATATATTTTAGATAATTATAAATATACAGTTACACTTAATATATAAGATATTTAGTGAAAATGGCTTATAAAAAAATTAAAAAAATATTTTTAATAAATAATTTTCTAATTATTATGAAGTAGTGGTTATTTAATAACAAATTAAAGATTAAAAAAATTAGAAAAAATTCAAAATATCCAAAATATGTTGAAAACGCAACTCAAACATCAAACTGTCATAACTTTTCATCCGAGTGTCTGTTTGAGCTCTACAGTATATCAAATCGAATCCTGTGATGATCTCTACGTGCTTTTAAATAAGGAAAAGCCTTTATCACAATTTTTGTTGCCAAGAAAGGACCATAAGGCCTTCAAAACTGAGTTTTAATCGGGATACCCCGATTTTTTAATATTTTCTGGATTTTCAGCCTTGTTTAAGGGTGTATTATTGGCTTTCATTGCTGGGGACTGAATTTATTCCAAGGTATTACATTCGTATTGATATTTTGTTTTTGAAATTTTATCGTTATTTATAATGCACTGCTATTTTTAATAAAAAATATAACAATATATACATATTTTTTATATATTCACATAAAAAAATTAAATTATAAATATAAATAATAAAATATATTTAAATATAAAATATATTAGATTTATCTAAATAATAACTAATATTAATTTTATTTAAAACACAAATATAAGAATATTTATATACCAATATATTAATATAACTATATATATATTAATATAACTACATATATATATATTTATATAACTATAAATATATATATTAATATCACTATAAATATATATATTAATATAACTATATATATATGTTAATAAAACTATAAATATATTAATATAAATATATATTACTTTACGAATAAATATATCTATATTTATATCATGAAATGTAAAACAAATCAAAATAGGGGAGTGGTAAGGGCTTAGGCGCGCATGGGGGTGGTCTCGAGTTCAAAACCTAGTGGAGCAAGGGGCGCATGAATGGGGGTGGATTTGGGGAGGGAGGAGGGGCTAGCACTGATAAAGGGTGGAGGGGGTGTGTGCGGGTGCTACAGGGGATGGAAAGCACTATAAAAAGGGTGGCTCAAGCGCTATAAAATCCCCCCGATTGGTAGAATTTTTTTAATTTTTTTTAATTTTTTTAATTTTTTTTAATTTTATCATTGCTAAAAAATCACTGATAAAAGGCGTCATTTTTCAGTGCTAAAAAAATTACTGATAAAGGACCCTTTTATCAGCGCTTCTTTTGAGCGCTGATAAAATTCCCCTTTTATCAGTGCTTTTTTCCACACTGATAAAAGGGGTTTTATCATCACTTTTTGGAGCGCTGATAAATGGGACCCCCCTTTATCTTTACCAGCTTTAACAATGCTTTTCTAGTGCTGTTAAAGGCCATTTTAGCACAGATATAAGGGGTATTTGTAGTAGTGGATTTTTTTCATCAATGTTTCCATTGGATAACTAATCATTTCATTTGATACCAACTATAATGAACCTGGCTTAATATACATAGACATAACATAATTGTTTTCAAAATATTTATTACATTACACAAAAATGTCCTTGGGGACCATAAACGTAGAGACCCGAAGCCTGACATACATGAACATTACATTACTTTTGCGGAATACGTAATACATAACAAAAAAAACACACAAAGACCATAATAGTTTAGTGTCTTTGGAAACTCGGAATATAATTTTCTAATAATGTTGAACGATCTTCAACATCTCCCATAAATATCTTCTTTTTTTTAAACCTAAATCATTTCATTATATACTGGGGAAAAAACAGAAAAGGGTGAGCTCAAATGCTCAGTAAGGGTAAAAAAAGAAATATCAATCACATCAAGTTCATAAGAACATATATTTTGGAAATCTTAACCTGCAAAAGAGATCATAATTTCATAACATGGGATAAATCATAGTAATGAAATGTAATCCCAATAATCATAACATAAAAAATGAAACTTTGTGGCATACACACATAATAACAGAGAATCATTTCTTATTAGTCAAGGCTCATTGCCAAGACTATCTTAGTGGACAAAGTCCATATCTGAACAGAGTTCACTCCTCATTTCAGTCAAGTTTCACTGAACCGGTATAACCTACCGTTCCAGCCATGTCTATCTCATGAGATATAAAATCTTTACCCAATTAATTGGAGGGAGATATAGGTTCCACCCATCTCATAATGATACCATTCTTATGTGTGCCATAAAATCATAAACCATACATCATAGCATAACCCATGTAAAAAAATGGGAATCTTAAACATCGTGACACCATAAAACAATTCATATAAGATAAAGGAATTCATAAAAATATAATTCCATCACAACATAATCAAATCAATGTAATAATTGGGATAAAAACATAACCCTTTATTATCTTAGATGGAAAATAATTTTGATAAAACACTTGAACTCCATTCTTGAGGAAAATATCCTTTCTGCTTCAAAAACACTTTTCCTTTCTTAACATGTCGTACAATTATAAACTAAAAGAAGTTGATTAAAAATAAACTTGAAAACTTGTAAAGGAAGCTTCGTGGAAATAATGTTTTAAAAATCCATTCATGCCATATAAGTTAAAAAAACATTCTTCGTACTTTTTTCGGAAAAGTCAAAAAAGTATGTCGTACGAAAAATGACAAAAGATTCCTTTCATATCTTTTACTAAAAACTCACCGAAGGGTAAAATAGGATATAAACAATTGTAGGTGGATGGAAATAATATTAAATATTGAGGAAACATGGATGTGGATGATAAAATACACCCCAGTAAATACTAAAGTATAATCAATCTCGCATAAAAATGAGATTGTGATATTTCCCTTACCTTAGGTCCGATTTGCGTCGTAAGTGTCTGAACCTCCTCTTCTTTGAAGCGCCTCTATGATACCTCCTCTTAGGTCACTAAAATTGGTCTTTGAGGAAGACCAGAACCTCTAGGATGTTTCTAGGGAAGTGGAGAATATAATTTGGCAGAGGTTGGCCGAGCTTGAAGGCTCAATGTGGTGTGAGGAAGAGAGGAGGAGAGGGGCACCTTTGGAATAACTAAAAATATTATTTTATTATAAAGCCAAATTCGGTTTGAAATAGCTCCAAATTGATTTAATTTTAATCTAAGGTGGTTATGGGTCGAAATCCTCTCATCCAATAGAATTTAGACAAGTTTAGGTATCAATTTTTACCTTATCATTTATATTTAACTTTAAGTTATATAATTTAACTTTTACCATGTCTTCTTGTTTTCTTACACTATAAGGTTAATAAACTTACTATATCAAGACAAACGAACACCAAGTTGTTTATTATTAAAATATATAACCTTATCTAAGTCATTTGGCAGAACCTTATATTTTTAAGAATAAAATAACAATTAATAATATAATATTTGTTTTAAAAACTATTTTATGTCAATTTTGACACTATTTAGTAATTGATTTTTGTGAAAATCATAACAGAATGATTAATTCGAAAAAAGTTACTTAAATAAATACTAACATGTCATATTAACATATAAAATTAGTTTAATTCATAAAAAGTCTCAAATTACATTTATTTGGGTATTTATAACATCAATTATGTCAATATTTCATTAATAAGATAATTACTGCATCATCATTGTGTCATCAATAAATTAACTTATTTAAAGTCTAAAAATTAAAAATAAAATATCATTATGTAGGAAATTATTTTAGCTTTCTAATGAATATTTATAGTCGAATTTATCTTATGTATAGCCCTATATTAAAAATGATATAATTATTAATCTTTGATTTTAACTATTTTAACCCTTCTTTAAATAAATTAATAATAAATGTCCTAATCTAATCCAAGTGGGCCTAAATGGTCATATTGTATTCCTAAGATTGTTTTTGGTCTAATTACACTTATCCAATAGAATTAGAACATGTGTTAGGGTAATAATAATACCATTTTTACCCATAATTACCCTATTTACTTTTAACCGTGGTAAAAAAAGTAAAAAGTTACTATTCACCAAAAATTATTTTCATCTCATTAAACCACATTTTACTTACTGACATAAACCGTGTGTCTCATATTTTTGAAATTACACTCACATAAGCGGTAAAAATAAGTTTTATGTAAAATTCAATTTTTTTACTACCACTTAGTGGTTTCACTATTCATCAAAAAATGAAAGTTTCCATAAAAATACCAAAAATTAGGCCTAAGATATATTTGATATTATGAACTCAAAAATGATGTCTATTTTACCAAATTCAAAACTTATCAGTTACATTATATAATTAAAAAATTAATTCTTGTCGTCAAAACAAATGGCGTGGTTTTAAGAGATAATAACTATCAAAAGATTGACACTTGTTTATAACTGGTTTAAATGTGAAATTACATTCAATGACCAAAATTGTATTAAATTGTAAAAATATATTATAAATATACTTTAGAACCACTCAAATTAATAATTTATTACTATTAATTATTTTGATTAAAAAAGTTGTTTTCAATTAAAATTTAGTAATTTTCACTATTCATCAGAATATGAAAGTTATCCGAAAAGTACCAAAATTTCACCTTAGGCTAAATTCGATACTCCAAATCCAAAAATTATGTCCATTTTGAGAGATAAAATTTCTAAAATTTTAAAATGTGGTTATTACTAATCATAACGGCTAGTTTTAAAAATATTTTATTAGCATATCGTTGTTTAGTGAAACTCGGTATTACGTACTACACACGCTATCGAGGAAGGTCGAGATTGCATGTAATGCAAGTCAAGTCAAGGATGTGTGTTGAGCAAGATCCTTTTGGTGTAGCATAAAACAGAAGACATTAATGAAATTAAAAAGAATATTTTTCATAAAATCTCGGGGTGTTACATTCTACCCCCCTTAAAATGAATTTCTCCCCCGAAATTCGTCGGGGTTATAAATGGTTTACTATTAAAAAGTTTCATAAAAAGGAATACCAAAACCAATATTTAAAAACAAAAGTATGAAACGTAACAGTTACCCAAATAAACTAATCACTGGGTTTCCACATAGGTGAAAATATGGATATGGAAGAGAAATCTAACCATCATGTTCTGATGGAGAGTGGTATAGAACATGGCTATGGAAAAGCCAGCAATCACAAAGCCATAAATTTGTGATGGTCTAAGGTACCATCTGATTCATCAGATATAAGAGCACTAGGACAACATATTTGGTTTTCAAGATTGTTTCCTTAAAGTTGATGAAATTGAAATTAGTATAAATACTTTCGTGATTTCGGTATAGTCTCACCATTGGAAAATTTCCACTTCATCTCTTAAATAAATGAAGTTGAATTTGTCATTCGTGATGTGTTAGTAGATCATGTGTTAGAATGATGGGTCATTCCATCTGTCTCAAACAAAAGGTTAGAAATGTTCTCAAAAAATACATAAGTCCATCTATAGTGAGATTAATGATATATGGTTCCTAAAATATACTTATACTTCATATATCATACTGCTTAATATAATAAAACTGGTTTCTACTAAATAGGGACTTTCTGTAGGCCAGTGGTAGGCGATAAAGTCCAGTCGCACTTTGGTTGTGGGTTCGATTCCCACAGCCTTGTCCGACGCGATGGGCTGTCGCCCGTCCTGCAGGTTGTCCTTTTTCTGAAACTATATTACTATAAAATCCCATTAATAATATTGAAAATAGTTATATTATTAAATAATACTAACTTATGTCCAACATAATCCATTCCAATCTTTAGGCTTATCTAAAATACTTCGGTCCAAGCTCATAATATGAAGAAATTGATTACTTGAAATGTCATCAACCAAGAATGTGAATACCATCATTTATCCCCTATATATCTTGTTGGTCACATTCCAATCATGTGAATACCTTAATCATGTATTCTCTTGAAAAATGAATACCCATTAAACCTTAGTGAAAACATTAATGCTATTAAAAGTTAACTCTTTCCACATACCAAAATCCAAAAATTCAATATACTCAATCCAGTACATAACCTTCTCCTTATATCAGTCATGAGCTCAAGAATACTATCAAACATTTAATTTTCTCCTTATCCCTTCATTATGCCCATATCATCTATATTCCAAAAATATCTGAATATCCTTTAATGGACACTGTCACCATTAATAATACACTTTAAAAAAATCAAGGAAAGACAATAGTGTAACAATCCTTAGATGTCTCTTTATTCCATAGTACCGTGAGATTACTTATACCAAATTACACTTGATAAACATGTAATCATTCCACCACCTTCTTAAACCATTGACTGAGATTCAGCAATTATTTCAACTCACATATCATTTGTAGTCTCTTCATCATCATCAACATAAATACTACTCATACGAACATACTGATTTTCTTCATGAGAAATTCCCTTAGGCCATTAGGTTTCATAATGCCCATACATTCCACATTTAAAACATTTAACCATTGTTGATGTCGTACCAATACCATTATCCGCATCCCTGGTGTTAACTGAACCTTTTCCTTTTCACTTACTGGCTTTGTGTCCTTCTTTTCCACACCCAAAGCATCTTCCAGTTCCTTTGAAACATTTTCCTTGATGCCTCTTCCCACATGATTTACATAGGGGAAATTGAACTTTCTTTCCTCTGTGATCATCATGAAACTCCATCTTTCTCTTATTAGCCGAGCCAGGAAACTTACCAAATTTTACTTTATTGATCATATTATGAGATTGCTGATTCGGCATAATAATGATGTTTGGACTTCCAAATCCCATTTCATTTGGTTTCTCATGATGAATATCATTCCATTGCCTATCATATCCTCCATTATCGTGAATCATCTTGTTTCCAGCCATTTTCTAAAACCCAAAAAGAATAGTGTGAGAGGCTAAAATCATAATAAAGGGGGAGTAAATTCAATATCTAACATCTTTGGTTTAATCTAATATCGTTACCATAGTTCCAGGACTATATCCTATACGTATACTTATCATTAGGGACATCCCTAGACATACCTTAGAAATATCTCTAGGGATCTCACTAACGTTTTCGCATCCTAGTTTCCAAAGGATGACTAAACCTTTCCTCTAATACCAACTGTAGAGACCTGAAGCCTGATGTACATGAACATTACATTTCTTTTGTGGAATACTTAATACATAACAAAAACACACACACAAGGACTGTAATAGTTTAGTATATTTGGAAACTCGGAATATAATCTTCTAATCGTGGTGAATGATCTTCAGCATCTCCCATAAAGATCTTATTTTTTTTAAACCTAAATCCTTTCTTTATATCCTGGGGAAAAAAACATAAAAGAGTGATCTCAACTGGTCAGTAAAGGTAAACAAAAGAAATATCATTCACATCATGTTCATAAGAACATATCTTTTGTAAATCTTAACCTGCAAAAGAGATCATAATTTCATAACATGGGATAAATCATAGTAATGAAATGTAATCCCAATAATCATAACTTAAAACATGAAACTTTGTGTCCTACACACATAATCATAGAGAATCATTTCTTATTATTCAAGACTCATTGCCAAGACTATCTTAGTGGACAAAGTCCATTTCTGAACCGAGTTCACTCCTCGTTTCAGTCCTGTTTCACTGAACCGGTATAACCTACCGTTCCAGCCATGTCTATCTCATGAGATATAAAATCTTTACCCAATGCATTGGAGGGAGATATAGGTCCCACCCATCTCATAATGATACCATTCTTATGTGTGCCACCAAATCATAATCAATACATCATATTATAACCCATGTAATAAAAATGGGAATCTTAAACATCGTGACATCATACAACAATTCATATAAGATAAATGAATTCATAAAAATATAATTCCATCACAACATAATCAAATCAATGTAATAATAGGGATAAAAACAGAACCCTTTATTATCTTATATGGAAAATAATTTTGATAAAACACTTGAACTCCATTCTTGAGGAAAATATCCTTTCTGCTTCAAAAACACTTTTCCTTTCTTAACATGTCATATAATTATAAAGTAAAAGAAGTTGATTAAAAATAAACTTAAAAACATGTAAAGGAAGATTATTGGAAATAATGTTTTAAAAATCCATTCATTCCGTATATGTTAGAAAAAACATTCTTTGTACTTTTGTCGGAAAAGTCAAAAAATTACCTCGTACGAAAAACGACAAAAGATTTCATTCATATCTTTTACTAAAAACTCGCCGAAGGGTAAAATATGATTTAAACAATTGTAGGTGGATGGAAATAATATTACATATTGAGGAAAAATGGATGTGGATGATAAAATACACCCCAGTAAATACTAAAGTATAAACAATCTCGGATAAAAATGAGATTGTGATATTTCCCTTACCTTAGGTCCGATTTGTTTCGTAAGTGTCCGAACCTCCTCTTCTTTGAAGCGCCTCTTCGAGACCTCCTCTTAGGGAACTAAAATTGGTCTTTGAGGAAGACCAGAACCTCTAGGATGTTTCTAGGGAAGTGGAGAAGAGAATTTTTCAGAGGATGGCCGAGCATTAAGACTCAAAGTGGTGAGAGGAAGAGAGGGAGGGGGTGCCCTTTTATAAGGGAGGAGAGGGGCACCTTTGGAATAACTAAAAATATTATTTTATTATAAAGCCAAATTCAGTTTTAAAAAGCTCCAAATTGATTTAATTTAAAGCTAAGGTGGGGATGGGTCGAAATCATCTCATCCAATATAATTTAGACAAGTTTAGGTATCAATTTTAACCTTATCATTTAGATTTAACTTTAAGTTAGATAATTTAACTTTTACCGTGTCTTCTTGTTTTCTTACACTATAAGGTTAATAATCTTACTATATCAAGCCAAACGAACCCCAAGTTGTTTATTATTAAAATATATAACCTTATCTAAGTCATTTGGCTGATCCTTATATTTTTAGGAATAAAATAACAATTAATAATTTAATATTTGTTTTAAAAACTATTTTATGTCAATTTTGACACTATTTAGTAAATGATTTTTGTAAAAATCATAACAGAATGATTAGTTCAAACCATGTTACTTAAATCAGTACTAACATGTCATATTAATATTTAAAATTAGTGTAATTCATAAAAAGCCTCAAATTACATTTATTTGGGTATTTATAAGATCAATTCTGTCAATATTTCATTAATAAGATAATTACTGCATCATCTTTGTGTCATAAATAAATTAACTTATTTAATGTCTAAAAATTATAAAAAAAATATCATTATGTAGGAAATCTTTTTATATTTCTAATGAATATTTATAGTCTAATTTATCTTTTGTATAACCTTATATTAAAAATGATATACTTATTAATCTTCGATTTTAACTATTTTAACCCTTCTTTAAATAAATTAATAATAAATGTCCTAATCTAATCAAAGTGGGCCTAAATGGTCATATTTTATTCCTAAGGTTGTTTTTGGTCGATTTAAACTTATCCAATAGAATTAGGACATGTGTTAGGGTAATAATAATATCATTTTTACCCTTAATTACCCAATTTACTTTTATCCGTTGTAAAAAAAAGTAAAACGTTACTATTCACCAAAAATTATTTTCATCTCATTGAACCACATTTTACTTACTGACATCAACCGTGTGTCTCGGATTTTTGAAATTCCACTCACAGAAGCGGTAAAATTAATTTTTATGAAAAATTCATTTTTTTACTACCACTTAGTGGTTTCACTATTCATAAAAAAATGAAAGTTTCCAGAAAAATACCAAAAATTAGGCCTAAGATATATTTGATATTATGAACTAAAAAATGATGTATATTTTACCAAATTCAAAACATATCAGTTACATTAAATTATTTAAAAATTCAATCCCGTCGTCAAAACAAATGGCGTATTTTTAAGAGATAATAACTATCAAAAGATTGACACTTGTTTATAACTAGTTTAAATGTGAAATTACATCTAATGACAAAAATTGTATTAAAATGTAAAAATATATTCTAAATATACTTTAAAACCACTCAAATTAATAATTTATCACTATTAATTATTTTTATTAAAAAAGTTGTTTTCAATTAAAATTTAGTAATTTTCACTATTCATCAGAATATGAAAGTTATCCGAAAAGTACCAAAATTTCACCTTAGGCTGAATTCGATACTCCAAATCCAAAAATGAAGTCCATTTTGAGAAATAAAATTTCTAAAATATTAAAAGGTGGTTATTATTATTCATAACGGCTAGTTTTAATAATATTTTAATAGTATATCATTGTTTAGTGAAACTCGGTATTGCGTACTACACACGCTATCGAGGAAGATCGTGATTGCGTGTAATGCAAGTTAAGTCAAGGATGCATGTTGAGCAAGCTCCTTTTGGTGTAGCATACAACACAAGACATTAATGAAATTAAAAAGAATATTTTTCATAAAATCTCGGGGTGTTACAATAATAGATTAGTGTCTTTGTAAACATGGAAACATAAACCCTGGTTCTTAGGTGGGAAACATAATTTCCAACTATATTCTACGAATCCATATACCATTACTGGAATACCATACCTAATATATGTCTTAATAACCAAGTTGAATGCAACGTAATAAGGGGTGAGTTCAAATTCTCATTATGGAAAAGAGAGATATGTATTCATAATCATGAGATTAAGGGTATGAGAATGTTATCATAGAATTTTAAAACCATACAACGCGTATAAAATATAAAAAAAATTAGTCATAGAATAAATATTTGACATTCATAAAAAATAATCATAAGTTAATCATAGAACATAAGCTATGAGATCATGTCATTGGCATAAAACATGAATTCTTAGCATACAAAAAAATGTATAAAAATATTTCAAAATTAGTAATGGATCACATACAAGGAAACATTATTATATTTGGATCAGTCCCTAAACCATCATATTATTCAAGGTTCACTCCCAATACCATCATAGTAGAAAAATCCCTTTTACGAAAAAAAAGTTTACTCCCCATTACATCCATTGTATCTCAATAGATATAAATCTATTCCAATTTCATTAGAGGAAAATAACGGTCCCACCCATTACATATTGAATTAATATATATGTGATCTACAATATCATAAACATTCAACATATAAAAACCAATGAAATGAAATTGGTATCATAAAAATCTGACATATCTTAAACTATAAAAATAATACGTGCTTCATATTTATTTTACCATAGCATAACATTTACAAAATGTAAGGTTTCATTAGAAAATAACCTGTAGAATAGAATTATATTTAGAATCTATATAACCACAAGAAATGAACTCGGTTTCATTAACATCATCCACATAATATATAAATCATTCAGAGAAAGAATATGATCGGTGCATTTGATAATATTCATACTAAGGCATGAATATGTCATAAATAATTGATCATATATGGAAAATAAGTATGATAGATCGTTAAAAAATTTTGTGTGTAAAATATCTTTTCATCTTTGAAAAACAATATTAATGCATTGAATTTTTTGGAATTTTTTTAAATTATTTTAATTGAAAACATATAAAGTATTATTTGAATAATCAATTGGATATAATGTTGTAATATTCCATTCATTTCATAAATTTAAAAATGAATGATCTATTACCATTTTAGTAAATTCCAAACTGACATTGTTTTTAACAATGATAAGAAGATTAATTTCATTTTTTCCTAAAATGTAAAACATGCGAAAATTTGTCTTTAATAATATGTAATAGTATAATAAAAAAATCAAAACCATTTTAGAAAACATGTTATTTAATTAAAACAGATTTCTGACTGAAGAGAGAAAGAAAGTCAGATATCATTAATAACCTTTCATGGATTACATTAAGTAAAGAAGAAATGAAAAATGGGACCATTAAATATAGATATCATTAATGAACATAGTTTAAGGCATTACCTGATAATTATTGAGAAAGGGGTAATATTATTTTCTTAATGGATGTATAATCACAAAGAGTCCTTATATACAATGATATTGTAGGAATAAACTCATACAACATTGGTAACATTGAATTATAATCCCCATTATGGAATAAAATTATATAAATATTTCAATATAAAAAATTTGGGGATTCATGCTAGAAAATGTAAATGTGTAATTAATTAAAAATCATAAACGAATATAGCTGCATAACATAACACGTTTCTTACAGAATATAAAGTGGGAAATAATTCCATTACCTTAAGTCATAAAACTCATCTTACTTGTTAAAAAAAATATATAATAAGTTTAAATTTATTATAAGTATAAAAAACTATTTTCATATAAATAAATACATATTTGATTTACTTATGACAATATATTAGTCTTATTGTAACAACACCATGTTAATGTTATGTTTTGGGTAATAATCACTTTGTTTTTCATAAATGATATAATTTGTTATATTTTATATTATCATAAATTAATAATGATCTAATAATTTCCATAATGAAAAATGATATAAATATAAAATATATTAAAATATGTATATTTTTAATAATCACTGAAATATATAAATATGAAATTAAATTAAATATTAATGGATACTATGAGACGTACAGACAAAAGAATGTTATTATAATTTTATTTTCATATTCAATGGTTGAAAACTATATGATATATAATCATTATAGAATAATTTTTATTTCATATATATTACATGTTTTTATTAAAAAAATCATTAATACATTCCTGGAAAATCATGAAAGAATCACATTAATATGCAAGGTGGTATTCTGTTGTACACATGAAGGATGTTATTATATTCCCAAAAAATAGAAATAATGAAGGTACATGAGATATTACAATTCTAGAATTATAATAATGTCGTAAACATCAATTAGTACAAACATTTTCATGACTTCCATCGTTATTAACAACTATGATAGGTTGTATGGAAAAAATCAAGCTACATTTTTTCATGATGAGGTACTCCACCGCACACAGAAATGATGATTTCATAACCAATTTGATGGTAGTGTGTGTTTGTAGTTTGTACCCATAACATAAAAACAAAATATTTTATTGAATTTTATTTGGAACATATAATCTCATGAGAAAAAAATATATATTGTTTTGAGGAAGAAACTAATTACAAAAAATTGTTCATGAAGGATACCTTTTAATCTGGAATATTCCATTAAATAAAACCAAAGGACGCCATTAGATTGATTTCTGAAAAAATTATTTTATCTGGAATTAAGGGTTGTAATTTGAGAATTTTTTTGGAATATTTATTTGGCCAGTCTAAGGGCCTCATATGTTAGAATATAGGAGAAAATGGGTGGAATATTATAATAGAGGGGAGTGGAAAACATGTAAATTTTTTTAGAGATAATTCCACCCATGTTTTACAATATGAAATATAAACAATAATAAATTATTCTTGACTCAATAAATAATAATGTCAAAATATTGATACCTAATGGGTTTTGGGTACGTTCGTAGATCATTTTTCTTATTTATATTAAATTTTATCTGCTTATTAATCATGTTTTATCTTAATCATCGTGATTAATAATATATGATTGTTTTCTTAGAACTCACTATCTCTTGAAAATCAAGATAAAATGGTGTCTTAGGTAGTATAAACATATCTGGTGTAGAATTCAATGAAATCTATAAAATAAATTTGATTTAGTAAAAAAACATAGGATGTTAAAAAATGGATTTATCAAAAATTCCAACCCAAAAAGATACATCTAAACTGTATCACCTTTTGTAAAAACTATATATGGAAAAAAATGATAACATTTATGATACAAAAATATGGATATTTAAGAAAAATTAAATATTCAACGTTCATAAGAAAGTTTGTTACCCAAATGATAGTATCATAAAACCTATACCTTATGGTGAATATGTAAAATTATGGTGTGTTTTCATAGATTGAAAACGTTCCAAAAGAAGTTAACTAAAAATAATTATGATGAAAATATATATTTCTGTCTTTTAAATTCACTTTTACAAATAAATATTTATATAAAAAGGTAAAATTATTCTTTTTTAAATACCCTTGAAACATTTAAATGAATTTCAAAACATTGAGTAATCATAGTGGCTGAAAAATACTCTCATGTTTAAATTGGTAAAAAAACAACATTTCTTATTTTTATCATAAAAGAGAAAAAGTACCTCATTTTCATAATGACATGAATATTCCATTTTTTCACATTAATAAAATATTTAAATATATCTAAAAACATTAATAATTTTAGAAAATTAATAAAAATATTATTAACAGTTTTTTAAAACATCGACCTATAATTTTAATATTCCCAAATGGAGACATAAACATAAACAATATCCAATAATGATAAGATTCTAAAAAAACCTTACCACATGGTCATTTTATCAATCATAAACCCCACAAATGAAATAACATAAAACTAATTTTAATATATTCTGTACACAAATAGATTCATTATATTATATATCAATGGTATGTATATAAACCTCATTAAACAAGTAGGAGGTGAATAAGGCTTTTATCCCAGAGAAATAAACGTGGGATAAAAATACATTCCAATTTGAAATAATTTGAATTATATAACTCATGAAAAAAATAACATTTAAATAATGAATAAATATGATAATAATAAATATATTCATGATATAAAAAGACAATGGGGCATTATAAACCCCCCATTAAATTATCTCGGTTATAACATCAGAATATTTTGTAGTGAAAAAAATGAAGACGAAGTACCATACCTTAAGCTTCACTTCCATTGTATATGTCCAAATAAAAAATATAAAAAATATAGATAAATTATTCATATATTATAGAACCATAATCAGTTATAATGTTCCATATCTTATTTACTTATTATATTTTACAACCCATTTATTATCTATTCATTGTCAAAATAAATATTTCTTGTGGTAGCTGCATCATTTTTCAAGTTTGTTTTGATTCAATTATTCCTAAACTTATAAATTTTTCATAGTTCTATCATATACATAATATTATTATGGTTTTGATGTCATATTATATATATATACTCATCCATAAATAATGAGATTGAACAAATAATGACATCGTTCATGGAGAAGGTTGGCAATACAGACTCAAGAAATCTATTTTATATTTTTAGATGAATTAAATGAATTAATGGTAAAGATTAATTAATCTTTACATAATCATAATTATGTCACATATATAAAATATATCTAGTTATTAAATATTTATATTCATCCATGTAAATTGGTTGTGAAAAAAAAATACACTGATATAGGGAAGTAGTAAGCCATATGTACGCATTTACCATTCTTATATTTTTCATAAAATCTATAAAAGGTATAACATTGTTGTATAATTATCATAATAACATCTTAGTATATATATATATGATAAATTTATAATTAAAATATTATATATAAAACATATCATGTGGAAGTAAAATAATTAATAAACATGAAAGATTGGGTATAGATGCTTACCTCTTCTTTAGTGGACATTATTTCAATCATTGTTGGTCTTTTAAAAGGATCAGAACCTCTAAAATGTAGATAAGGTTTATTATAAGTGAAATGGGTATATTTTTGTTTCCATATATGTATCCGTGTTGTTTAAATAAGATATGTATGGTATTCCATTTTATAATTATGGTGAGGGAATGTTTGCAATTTATTTAAATATTAAAATATAATATAACTATTTTAAAAACTTCATTCAAATGTAATTTAAACTCACATGGGATGAATTTGCAAACGATAAATTTAAAAAAAAAATTAATTTTTTTAAATGTTTTTATTTATTTAATAAAATTTTATATTCATGAAATATCATTGTTTTCAAATTTGAATCTATTCATTACATTGACATTAATAATATCAAGACAATAATATAAAGTAAAAATAAATATTTTAATTCGTAACTATTATTTCATATAAATTTAAAAATTTCATGGTTAATCTTATCTAATTGAAATTTTATTACTTTTAATATTTTCATAATCATTTGTTAGATTTTAATATTAATTAAATAATTACTTCATCACTGTTGTGTTTGGATTTTGTGTTATTATATCTTTATAAAAAAAAATATATTTAGATTAATATTTTATATTTCAAAATAGTACTTATTAAGAAATATATAATCTAGTTAACTCTACATTGAAACTGATATAGTTATTTAAAAACAAGAATGTGAAGTCATTATCTTTTAGTTAAAGAATGTATTATAAAGGTAAAAGCCTCATCCAAATGGAAGTAAATAGAAATATAAATGAACCTAGAAATATTATGGATTGAAATTACATAGCTACAAAAATTTGGGTATCTTTTAGGGTCATTTTACAATCCATACCATATTATTTTTAGATGTAATTACCTGATTTACCCTTTACCATATAAATAAAACTTGTTATGGTTATAATTAATTATTAACAAAATAAGTATGAACTATTTTTTAAATGCGGTCCCATTGATTTAAAATATAGAATTAATTTATCATAAGTTATAATGTAAATTTTTTAGAATTTAATTTAAAATTAATCCAGAATAATTAAACGAAAAGCTATTTTCTAGAATAATGCCTTCATATAAAAAAAGTATTTTATACAAAATTAAACCAAAAAAATTATTTAAATATTCATATATTGATTAATTAATATAACTATCATTAATTCAAAAAAAAATTATTTAATTTTAAATTTTCCATGGTTCAAAAAATTATATTGGTTTTAATAAAAATTACTATTCTGTAATATACATTGAGAAATAAATCATTTCAGAAAAGTTATAAAAATTTAACCTATGCTATTCAGATTTCAAAAATTACACTAATATTACCATTCACGTTTTCTAAATGTTTCAAAAATTACATATATTTATTTTCTCATTGAATGAAATACTAGTAAATTTTTTTAAAAAATAAATATTTAAAGAATAAAATTACATTACTATATTTTTTTAAATTTATAGGTATAAATAATATTTTTTTTAATATTAAACACATATATATTTCATAATATATTTATTCTGAATAAAAATTAGGTTTTTATGGAAATTTTATAACTATCATGTAAAAATAATAACATTTAAAAATATATTGTGGTTCGTTTAAGGTCAGTGTTGGATGTGATTCAAGCTATCAATTAGATTTTTTAGATAGATATGTTTCAATGTTACTAATTAAAACCCTTATTTTTTATCCTCATATAACCCTCTCCAAATTAAATAAAAAAAATTTACCTTATTTTTTTAAGGCCTTCAAATTCACGGTGTTTTTTAAGAGAAATAAATGCATTCAATTTCAGTATTTCCATTTCATAGAATTTTAGTATCTTATATTTCTTCCTCACATATTTTCTAAACAATTTATGATTATTTAGTAAATATAATTACTATATTTATATATAATTATATTTATTATAAAACAAATATTCAATCATTTTCTTCATTTAAGAAAACAAAATAACTTTAATCATGTGGATGTGAGGACCAACACCTCAATGATGCGATGTGGATTGTTCTGCAACAGAAAATATAAATGATGGTATAAAATATTAATTAAATAAAAAAATATGTTTTCATTTTCCAAATAATATTTTAAATTTTTGTCTTTTATGTACCAGGAGATCGCACATTCAATGAAAAGTTGTATAGTTGAATATGCTTCTATGCAGACTACAAACTCTATAATCAATGAATTTAATTTTTCATACACACCCATCATGTGTGATTCTTTTTATTTTTTCAAGAGGTACATATGAATGTTATTAAATTTTGTATCTTTTATTAAAGATTTATTTAAATTATAAAATAATGTTCTCTTAGTTGTTCAATAATTATAAATCACTTTTGTTTAGGTTATTTTTTTTAACCAACATGACTGATGATAAAATATTTATGGAGTGGATGACTAAGGATTATATTTTTCTTGTAAATAAATGTAATTATAATTTCTTCAAGATGTAAAATTATTTAGGAGTCAGTGAATTAATATCTAATAATATTATTAACATATCACTTTTTATTCATTAAACTCCCCAAAATGAGGTCATTATTGATTTCACTGTCACAATAAATTACAAAAAATTAATAATTGAAATGAGATATTTTTAATTTTTTATTAAAAATTATTTTCGTTACATAGTATAATATAGTCATGATGTCCCTTGGTATAATATTTATGAATAATATTTTTATTACAAAACAAGTTTAAATGGATCATGTTTTCTAACACTAGACATTGATCATTAATTATAACTAACTAATTAACATGTATTTTTGATTTATAATGTATTGTTTAAAAATTATTTAGAAATTATTATGGTTCTAAAATAGTTTAATAAGATATTAATTTTTTATATATAGGATGTTTGAGAACATCTGACTATATGGGAGTATAGTAGAGGGGTGTTCTTAACTCAAATCAATCCATTGGTCTTCATAATTTATCATTAACATAGAATATTTCTACTGTAATAGTATATTACAAATTATAATGTTATTATTTATTTAAAACATATTTTTATGTGATATAATTTTCTCCACCAATGTTTACTTCCATGATAAACCTATTATTAAGCAGAAATGAAACGTTTTTTAGAATAATTATCATCACATTAATGCATTTATCATCTATATGAATGTTTTTATTCCTATTCAATGTACTCCATCAACTATTGGAAAATATTAATTTTTTTCAATAATGACACTTATGGTACCCTTTTTTTAAATAATTATTTTCAATATTATATTAATTATATCAAATTTTCAATAATTTTTTTAAAATATTATGAATCAGATTACATTAATTGATCTAAAATAATTCACAACAACATAATATGTTCAAATATTATATATTTATTTTAATTATATACTTATTTAATTTATTTACAAATAATTTTTTTACAATGTATCATCTTCATTTAAGAAAATTAATTTTATAATGTCACTAAATAATTATGATTTTTAATATCAAATTAGTAAAACTTTATTATAGAAATCATTTATTTATTTATATTTAATTTTACAAGGATTAAATTCCCACACTATAAAGATTGATAAATCAACTAATATATGGCCTTTTTGTGTTATCATTATTTTGGAATCAAATGACCAATTTTTTCAATGATTTCATTTTTAAAACCTATGAATCCCATTTTAATAAAATGGGTATCTATTGATAATATGAATTGTTTAATTTGAAGTTGAAATAATATGTCTCAACGATAAAGGGAAGGGATCTATATAACCCATTAGTTTATTGGTAATGGTTTTATACCTCAAGATATATTGATTTGTAGGCATCCTTGATTTTTTTAGAAATACTACAGGGTTGATATAGTTGGATTTTTTAGCAAAATTAAAGAATGGAATGATTTTTTTACAATGATTTCCTAATCATATGTCGTTAAACTACATATCCCAAAGTGTCTAATTTTAAAACTATTAAAAAAATTATACCGTGCCCATGTGATATTATTATATTTTTCTTGTTGATTTAATGTTCCCTATAAATTTCACGGACATGTTTTCGATGACATTTCTTTAGTCTTAGTTTCCTATATCTCCATCCTTGACGTTAATCTTTTTTTTATCTCATATGTTCTCATTATAATTTTTATGATATTACTCCCCTACTAATTGTTACCACATATTTTTTATCTAAATATATTGACCGATAGATATGATTCCCTTAATAAGAACTATAGACCATAAAATCTAATAAATTGATTCCCTAGGTTATGTTGATAATTATGTAATAAAAGTTGTAGATAAGAGGGTTTAGTGGAGAAAAGTTATTTATAAATGTACATAAGTGTTATAACATGACTTGTTTATGTTTCTACTTCCAAAGATGATAATAGTTTTAGTTATTGGATTTTTTTTCTATTTTTTATTTTTTTCTTAAACCATGACATAAATATATTTTGTGTGTACTATTATTATTCGTCATAGTAGTTTCTATCAGAGGAAAGGTTAACTTTTTTTTGAATTTTTTTTGAGATCATTAGTATGTATACTATAAATGATTCTATGTATTGGATAAGGCATTGATGTTTTGGTAAATTAACTATTATGTGGTTTCCCATGAAATACATCCCTATCTGGATTTTTGAATGCATATTCATCTATTGTGAAGATAAACATTGGGATAATTTCCCAAAAACGTTTTGGTTAATCATTGAATTTATCATCAACCGAATGAAAGATGATTGGGCCTTTGATTGTATAATTAGCTTAACGTTCACTTGTTATATAATTTTCTCAATTTAAATTTTTTTATAAACCATTATAAAGGATTTGGATATCATGTTATATATTTTTTATAAATGTTATAGTAGAGAAATAATCATGGATAAACAATATTAATACCCAATGAGATTTTATCAAATAATATAGTTGAGATTTTTGAGCAATTTCTTCCACGATCATAATCTTCCCCAAGAATGTGAGGTCGAATTCTCAATAAAAACATACCAGGATCATTTAATATATCAAATACACCATATAATATGAATATTTCTATATTATAAGATTGATGAACAATTACATGAAAACAATGAAAATGGATTTACATTCCCTGGCTATACACCATGGGGTGAACTAGTCCCCTATGTAAAAATAGAATAGTGGATCAATAATAATTTATATTAATTTTGATGAGCTTAAAATATATGATAAAAAATATCACATCCCCCATATTTATGACTTTTTTGGTCAACTTAGAGGATATCACGTTTTCTCAATGATTGAACTCTAATCCAATTATTTTCAATTGATGGTTAAGAAAGAGTAAATGCTTTAGAATTAAATATTTAAAAGGTTTACACACTATAAATTAAATTTTAAAGAATATGGTTTTTCAAAATAACTTCATATCATTATGGATTTAATGAATATATTCCATAGAGATTACCTTGATAAATGTTTTGAAGTATTCATTATAGACAACCTCAAATGTTATAAAAGAAAATAAATACATTAAGAGAACGTGGTATTTTTTAAGGACTCCATAAAAGGAAACATTATATAAAATGTTCAGATAATGAAACATTTAGTAAAAAATAGTATCCTTTTAAATTATTTTATCATACGATAAGTTATATATGTGGTGACATCACTAATAGATATAATGGAAAAACGGATGAGAACAACCTTTGTGATTTAGATAAGAAGTTTTCCTTGATTATCTCGATTCTACATGTATTTTATGAGAAACATATCATTATTTTCTATTACAATAAACAAGATGAAATAAATGAGATTAATTTTCCTTAGGATCATGGAATGTGATGAAGGATTCAGGGAGATTAAGATGATATATTTCATTGTGTCTATTCTTATACAACCATGTAGTGATCAACAATTTATGATATATGGTGATTCATAATTGAAGAAATTGATATATGTCTATAATTATATAGGAAGGTAAATTATTATGCACCATCAAAATTAATGACTTGTGATAAGAACAACCAAACTCTTGATCTAGAGCAGATGGTGGTTGTCATTGCATAAAACATTTTGTGGCATATTCTCTAGGGTGGTGTAACACCCAAATGTTTTTAAGAAGTATTTTATTTAAATAAAATTTATTCCTTAGTTGATTACATTGCACACAATAATGAGAACAACTAAACTATGGGACACCCTTAGTATAAAATTACTATTATATTCTAGCCATTTGGTTATCAGGAATACATATAACTAAATTATGAAAATTCAATGTGAATTCATTGTCTAACAATTATTTTCCAAAATATAAATCAATTAGATATTTTTATTATGGAATGATTTACTTTTGTTAATGAAATTAATAATAGGTATATATATGTTATATACTTAGCAAAATTGTTTTGATATTCATCCAATATATATTTATGTCATAGTGTATGAATAAACCCTATTTGATATATAAAAATCTAATTTTTAAAAGGGTATCTTTACCCCTTCGAATGGAAAAACCATTTCAAATTACGATTTCAACACATTAATAATATTTATATGAAATAATAAATTGTTTTCTTAAGAAGAAAATAAAAAATATTTGTATGAATTTCAGTTATTTTTTTGATAACTTTCATGTTTTGATGAATAGTAAAAATGCATTATATTGTAAGAGAAAACAAAGTTTTTATTCAAAATAAAATATACAGTTAAATTACAATATTTAGTGGGTTTAAAGTATAATATAATATATTTTTATCATTAAATATATTATATTTCAATATAATTAATTTTAAATTGAATTCAAATGTAAAAATATTTCATTTTTTTGCAAATTTTTATCTTTTAGAAACATGTTCTCTCATTCAGACATAATGATTTCATTTAAATAAACTACTACAACTATAGTGTTTTGAGTTACTAAAAATTTACTACATATTGGAATAATTAGGTCCAAATTATTCTAATAGGATACTTTTATTTTATTTTCATTATGGATAATAAAATTGGTAACTATTTTTACTACCACGGTTGAAGGTAAATCAGGTTGTTAAAGGTAAGAATAAAATTATAAAATTACCTTAACACCTAATAAAATCATATTTCATTACTAAATTAGACTCTTATCATCTATGTTTCTAAATTAAATCACTTAATCTCCACATTCCATGAACATGAAAATAATTTATTGAAATCAATGAATGTGACAAAATGTCACACATTTTTTTATAAAAGTATCTTAATTTTAATATATGGATAACCACAAGATAATATCCACTATACATAGTCTATGTATATATAGAATAATTACATACATCATATTAGATTATTTGTTATTTTTAGAAACTAATTAATTACAAATATAGATGACACAATAGTGGCACAAATATTATTTTATTAATAGAAATATCAAATAAATTATTTTCATAATATTAAATAAAATATAATTTAAACTAATTATGGTTTTACTTTATTTTTATAGGTTATTATGACATGTTTTGTGTATATTAAATTTTTTTATGTTATATTCCTTTTGGATTTTATTTAATATCAATGATACAAATAGTGTCAAAATTGTCACTATTTATAATTTATAAAAATAAAATACTATTAATTTATTTAAAAATAGTAAAAATGTTTAAAAATTACTAATTGATTATTATAAGATCGATTTTTTTTTAAAATATCAATTAATTGTAAATTAATATCATATAATGAAATATGTATGAATATTAACAATTAATAATATATTACTACAATTAAAATTAAATATGTTAAATAAGGACACATTAAATTGATAAATTTGAAAATAAAATCAAAGAATGTATAAATTTTATTGGTTGATAAAAATTATGCACATAATATTCCAATATTATAAATAATAAAAAAAAATTTTCCTTTGAATCAAAAAATTAATTTGTATTAATTTAATAGTTTTTTGTATTCCCCAATCATCCCCCCCTCTCTTATAAAAGGGAACTCGTCCTTCAAATATAATCAAACCTATAAATCAATTTTTATCATCCAAAAACAACACATTTACACTCCCAACATACCTTAATTTATCCTAGAGGAAACACTTTGGATAGAAATCCATCTTAAGGAGGCATTTTGGTCAAATAAAAAGGTGATACTCGAAGAAAATGTAATTGTTTTTTCACCTATTTCAAAATTCTTTTCTTATTCTACTACAATTTCATTTTTTCCATAATAAATTAATAAATACAGTATATTTCACATTGTAATATGTTAATAATGTTACGGTAAATCCTTATATTTCCTTTTATCCATCCTAAAAATAATAATATCACCTTGTGTTCGTATGTACAACTTACTGTCTCTATGTCGTCGTATAATTTGTTATTCAACATCACTTTATTTGAATGGGTATAATTATGGGTATAATGCATTTAAATAATTAATATACCATGATAATTATTTATTATAATTAATATACCATTCAATTCCATACAATTTAACCATCAAAGGGAATAATATTGTCGCTCGTGTGTTGGTTCGTTCTTCTGTCACCCTGATGAGGTGAGATTCATTCTACACATTAAAAATTCACGATATATTATAAAAAATTTATTATGTGTCAAAATAATAATATTTATTTGAAAATAATTATTTACATGAATAAAATACTTCCTAATAATAACACAAATGAATTACATGGAATAATAAGTTTGGGGAAACAAAGCAGTTAACATCTGAAATAATAGAAATTCTGAAACACTATTAATAAAATGATATAATAAGATCATATATGATATCATAAATGTAAATATAGTTATGTAATAATTTAATAAAATAATTAAACAATTATACAGAGTGATCAGATACATACTAAGGGTATCAAATATAAGGTAAGGGATAATTTTAAAATCTCATTATTTTCTAAGATTGCTTATATGTAAGTAATTTATATGGTATGTTTATCATCCACACACATATTTATAAAATATATAATATTATTTATATTATTATCATTTTGTCTAAAGTAAATATTAGCCATTGGTAAATTTTTATTAAATTCTATGGAAGGAGTATTTCATTCGTTTTCCATACGAGTTACTTTTTGAATTTTTAGGCAAGAGTATGAGAAGAATGTTTTTATTATATTATAAGAAATGAAAGGATTTTTATTTTTTAAAATTTCCATATTTCCATGAATCTTGCTCTAAAATATTTGATGTATATTTTCAAATAAATTCATTTCTCTTAAAACTTCAAATCATTTTGATAATAGAAAACGTTTTTGAAATAGAAATGATAATATCCTCGGGAATTAAGCTCTAGTGTTTTATCAAAAAAAATTCCATATAAGATAAAATAGGGTCATGTGTATATCCCAATTATTAAATTGATTGGATTTTTTTGTAATGTAAATATTTTTATGAAATTCCTTTATCAAATATGTCTTATGTTATGATGGAATGATGTTTAAGAAACCCATTTTATTTCATTGGTTATGCTATGATGAATGATTTATGTTTTTGTGGAACATGTAAGAATGGTTTCATTGTGAGATGGATGGGACCGATATTTTCATCCAATGCATTAGGTAAAGATATATGTCACCTAGGATACATATGAATATAATGAAATGTAAATTTGATTCACTAATACAGGTATGGAATGACAAATAAATCGGGTTCCGTAATAGACATTTTCAACTATGATGATCTTGGCTATGAGTCTTGGATAATATAGAAATGATTTTATATGCTTATGTGTATACCATAAAACATCATGTCTTATATAAAGAAATTTGGGATTATGTCCATTAATTCATCGGAACTTTTATACCATGACATGATATCACGATATTTCCTATACAGGATATGACTTTAAAATGATTTGTTCTGGTGTCTTATGATTATGATAAGATTGATATTTCCCTTTTATACCCTTATTGAGAATTTGTACTCACCCTTTCATATGATTCTTTTCCCCGGCTCGTGGCGAAGGGTATTATGTATTCTTTTTCAGAATGGAGTCTAGTTACGACAAAATAAGTGGAAGACAATGTAGATATTTTATGAACCAGTTGTTTATGTTTCCTAGTTTCAAAAGACACTATACCTATATGGTTATGTCATGGATTTATTTTATGTTTTAATGAATGTACTTAAATTTTTTAGTAAATATAAATGAATGTTAATTATTGGTCCTTATAGTTTGTATATGTGGAAATGTATAGTTAAACTTTTGAAACAATGATGAGAAAGCCTTAGTAAGTAATTATTGATATGTATAGATATAGGTTACAATCCTATTGTTTTATAAATGTAATTGAATAACAATTCATAAAAACAAATTTTTTCTAAATTGAAATTTTATGCTTGGTTATTTTGTTTTTGTAATGCCCTAACCCCAGTTACCTAGATGTGGTGCTTTATTACATAACATTGGCATGATCGCTAGGAAATAATGTCTCAAAAGAGCGATCAGTTTAGTATTATTGTAAACATGATTCATTCATAAGTTCAACTTTACAACTCGAAAAGAAATACAACATGAATTTATTCTATTAGGAACAACCAAGCCTCCTCGATTATTCCTGCATGTCACTCATAACAAACATCTTCATATCCTGGAAAAATGAAACATAAGAAAGGGTTGAGCTCAAATATCAGTAAGGGTAAGAAATACAGCGGAAGATAACATAAATATTATGTAGGGTGAGTAATTGAAACCACATGCCACTACCAATAATAAACATGAATACTATTATGGAATGAATATGAACTGAGTAAATAATTCCATAATAAAACATGATCATCGGTATTCTACTAGTATAAAGACCAAATGAACATTAAATTTTTATTCATTATGAGGAAATGTATAATGCAAGACATTCTGAAACATTTTTTCAAGGACTCAGCCATGACGTCTAAAAATGATTAAGGCCTCAGCCAAAACCACATATCAAATAGGGAAAGGGCCTCAACCAATTCCAACTCTAGTTGTCTCATGAGACATACTGATACATCTAGCAGCTATAGCGGGCTCCACCCGTCACTTATTAAGTCCAATACATTTCTCATATAAAATGGTTTAAACATATCATAAACATTAGTATTAAAACTGGAATATGAAATTTCAATACCTTAACCATAAACCCTGAATGTTATAAAAATATCACATCCACAGTCAAACATATCAAAAAACAATCAATACAATATGTATGTTTTGTATCATAATAAATCAAATTCAAATAATCTTTATATTTATAAAATGATGTTGACATAGATGAAATAAAAGCCTTTTTTAGAGAAATACCTATTTCTATTTTGAAATCATTTAAGAGACATATATTTATAAAAAAGCATTTATTTTGAAAATATTCTTATAATCTTGTAAGGAAATCTTTTATGATGTTATAATGGCAGAAAATAACTGCACCCTCTGTATAAGTTAAAAAACATTCTTACAGTAAATTTGTCAAAAAGGTCAAAAAGTACATTGTTTGGAAAAATGATGAAAATATTCCTTTGAAAACACATAAGGGTATAAATGAATTTAACCCATATTATAGTAAATAGTAATATTTCATTGATATACATTTTTTAAGAAAACATGAATGTGGATTATAAAGAGGTCCTAGTAGATACTTACGTAAAAACAACCTCGAATAATAAAAATATTGCGAAATTAACCCTTACCTTGTACTTTTCCATGGTTGAGGGTAAGTTATCCTCATGTATAATGGAGAAATAATTCTTATTAAATTATAGAAGAATCGTATACATTGATATGATATCATATATGATCTTTTAAAATTGTTCTGTTCATAATATCTTAGTATTATCATCATTTCGGGTGTTAACGGATTCGTTTTTCTTTATATTATTTTTTATGTGAGTCATATTTGTTATGTATAGGATGCATATTATTCATATCCATAATGATATCATGTATTTAAACATTATTTTTAATCATCAAATGAAAATTAGTCTTGAATTGATACGATGGGGAAGGAATCTCATCATGTTTGTGGAGATGGTAGTCCCTACGTACGCACGAGTAGCAATATCATTTTTTTGATAATAAAATAATATATAATTGGATGTTATATAATATATACAGAATCATTATCATGTTTTATTTAGTATTTACATCAATTAAACATCATTATCAAACCCATCCAAATAATAATGTTTTGAATAACAATTATACCACGACATGGAGACGGTAAGTCGTACGTAAGCACATATGGTGACATGTCATTCAATGGATGGATGGAATACTGAATATGGTTGTACCATATTTATAATAACATCACAGTATATAAAATATAGTGGAGTTATTATTTTATAATCGAAATAACAAAGAAATAATAAGTGGACAAACAAAGGAACTTGAAAGAAGGGGGTGAAAACATTACCTCTTGTTAAGGTTGTTCCTTTTGATTTGATCAAAAGGGATCTTTAGGTTGGCTTTCTGTTCAATCTATGGCCTCTAGGATGAATTGAGTGAAGATGAGAGGATATTTTTCCAGGGGTAGGCCGATCAATAAGGCTTTGAAAGTATGAAGATTTTGTTAGAAGTGGTGTCCTTTTATAAGGGGGGGGGGATCTTTAGGAAAACCTTAATGTATTATTTGATAATTAATTCATATTCGTTTTATAATTGAAAAAAACAGGATTATTTAAATTCTAAGATGGGTATGGATCGAAAAAAACTCATCCAATATATTTTATATATCTTTGGGTCACTATATTAGCCTTATCTTTTATATTTAACTCTTAGTTAATTAGTTTGACATTTACCATGTCTCTTTGTATTATTTTGTTATTTGGTTAATAAACATACTATAAACTACCAAGAGAACCCCAAGTGGTTCATTAATGACATATATATCATCATATCAGTCCTTTGGAAGAACCTTATATTTTTATGTATATTATATAAATTAATAATATAACATTTGTTTTACAAACTTATTTATGTCATTTTTGACACTATTTAAAAGATTATTTTTTTAATGTCTTAATAACTTTATTAATTAGAAAAAAATATATATCTGCAATCCTAACATGTAATATTAAGATATAAAATTAGTGAAACTCATAAAAAGTGACAAATTACAATTATTTGGATATTTATAGTATCAATTATTTTTATATTTCATTAATTAGTTAATTACTGCATCACCATTGTGTCATAAATAAATTAAATTATTGAAAGTCTAAAAATTATAAATAAAATACCATTATGTATGAAATATTTTATCCTTTTAATGAATATTCTTAATCTAATTTATCTTACGTATAACCCTATATTAAAAATGATTTAGTTATTAAACTTGTATTTTAAGTCTTTTAACACTTCATTGAAATAAATAATAATAAATGTCCTAATCTAATCCATGTGGACCAAAGAGGTTCATATTTTATTCCTAAGTTTGTTTGTGGTCGAATTATACTTATCCAATAGAATTAAGACATGTGTTATGGTAATAATAATATCATTTTAACCAGAATTACCCTATTTACTTATAACTGTGGTAAATAAAAGTAAAAGTTACTATTCTCCCAAAATTATTTTTATCTTATTGAACCACATTTTACTCTATAGTATTAACCGTGTCTCTTGGATTTTCGAAATTCCACTCATAGAAGTGGTAAAATTATTTTTTATGTCAATTTGAAAATTCTCCTAAGAGGTTGGTAAAAGATGAGGAAGAGTTCAATAAAATTTTTTATATCTAAAACTAATATAAATTGACTCCAATGAATTGAACTAAACATATATAGGTATTATGTATCAATTTTGACCTAAAATAAATTTAAATAAAATAAATTATTATTTAAATAAAATGTTGGTTTTAACTAATAACCTTGTGATTTTCACTATTCATCAAAAATTGATTGTTTTCAGAAAAATATAAAAATTTCACCTTTGGATAATTTCAATATTCCAAATCAAAAAATGAAGTCCATTTTAAAAAATAATATTTATAAAATTTCAAAAATTGGGAATTAAAATTCATAAAAACTAGTTTGATTGGTTGTGGTGTATTAGAACTTGAAGTTGTGTACAACACACGTTACTGTATTATTAAATGGGAAGCATATCGTGGAATCTTGGGGTGTTACATTCTCTGCCCCTTCAAATAATTTCGTCCTAGAAATTTCTAGAATAATACTACATAAAATGACTCGGGTGGTTCTTTATCATAAGTTCATCGGGTTCCCACATTGCCTCTTTTATCTTAGGGTTTCTCTATAGAACTTTTACTAGTTGATTCGTCCAATTTATAAACACTTTTTCTCAAGTGTCAAGATCCTGATGGGATCTTCGCAATAAGACATATCGGGTTCCAGTTCTACTTATTCATAGGTGAGTACATGTGTTGTGTCAGTCATGTATTTTCTCAATAGTGATACGTGGAACACATCGTGAACTTTGGAGAGACTTGCTGGCATTGCCAAACGGTAAGCTACAGACACAATTCGTTCTACAATTTTGAATGGTCCTATGTACATGGGACTCAATTTACCCTTCTTACCGAAATGTATAACTCCCTTCCATGGAGATACCTTCATGAAAACATGATCTCCTACCTAAAATTCCAAATCCTTCCTTTGGTTGTCAGCATAGCACTAATGCCTACTTTGAGCTGCTTTGATGTGGCTTTGCATTACCTTCACCTTTTCCATCATTTCATCCACCCGTGCTAGGCCTACGAGTTTTCATTCACCAACATCATCCCAACAAGTTGGTGTGCGACGTCTCATTCCGTATAACGCTCTATACGAGGCCATCTGAATACTTGAATGGAAGATATTGCTATTTGAAATTTCTAGTAGAGGTAAATATTGATCCCACATACCCTGAAAGTCATGCGAGCAAGATCTCAACATGTCTTCTATGGTTTGAATAGTCTATTCTGATTGTCCATCTATTTGAGGGTGGTAGGCAATGCTCAAATTAAGTTCAATATCTAATGCCTTCTGAAGACTATTCCATAATCTTGTAGTAAAATGGGGATAACGATTAGAAACAATCAATAGGGGTACTCCATGAAGTATCACAACTTCATTAATATATATTATTCCTAAATATTCAAGTGGTAAATCTTCCCTTATAGTAAGAAACTTTGCTGACTTGGTAAGACTATCAACACTGACCCATATTGCATCATTCCTCCTATGAGTATTTGGTAGTTCCATGACAAATTCCATCGTGATATTATCCAATTTCTAGTCAGGTATGGGAAGATGTTGCATGACTCCTCCAGGCCGTTGGCTTCTAGATTTTAGTTGTTGAAAACCCATATATCTTGACCAAAAATCAGCAATCTCCCTCTTCATGTTGTCCAACCAAAAAATTTCCTTCAAATCTCTATAAATTTTGTTTCTCCCATAGTGTACAGAGATATAGGAACTATGAGCATCATCCAGAAATTCCCTTTTTGGATTAGGTATATCGGGAACACAAAGCCTCTTACCAAATTTCAAAATACCATCTTCATACACGAAGTCACCCAATCTCCCATCATTCACAACTTTTATCTGCTTTTGAAACTCTTTATTATTGGTCTGAGAACTCTTTATCCTTTCTAGTAATGATGGTTTGGAAATCATTTGAAAAAGTATCGATGTTTCACCTTTCATGGTTATTCACATATCCAACATTACTAGATCCATGAAAATTGGATCACTTTCAACTCTCATTTGGTTCAAAACTCCATGATACATTCTGCTCAATGCATCTTCCACCTTATTTGCCTTCCCCGGGTGGTAGAGTATCGTGCAATAATAATCCTTGAGTAGTTCAAGCCATCGCCTTGGCCTCATGTTGAGTTCTTTCATTGAGAAAATATACTTCAAACTCCCGTGATCGGTATATATCTCACATTTTTCACCATAGAGATAATGTATCCATATCTTCAAAGCAAATATTACAACAGTTAACTGAAGATCATGAGTATGATAGTTTTTATCATGAATTTTCAGATATCGTGATGCATAAGAAATAACCCTATAATTCTGCATAAGGACACAACCAAGTCCTTTCTTTGAATCATCATAATATATTACAAACCCATAATTCCCCGATTGTAATGTCAATATAGGAGCATTGAATAATATTATCTTCAGTTCATCAAATCATTCTTCACACTCTTTTGTCCAAATAAATTGAACCCCTTTTTGTGTGAGCTTTGTTAATGGGTTAGCCAATTGGGAAAAATTGTGGACAAAATGCTGATAATATCCTACTAAACCAATAAAACCACGTACCTTAGTTATACTCATCAGTTCTGTCCATTCAAGGATTTCCTTGGTCTTAGAGGGATCAACGGAAATTCTATCTTTGGAGAAAATATGTCCAAGAAATGAAATCTTCTAATGCCATAATTCACACTTACTAAACTTCCCAAATAATTCATGTCTTCTAACAGTCTTCAGGATAATGCACAAGTGATTTTCATGATCTTCACAGCTTTTGGAGTATACCAAGATATCATCAATAAATACCACTACAAAATCGACGATATATTCTTTGAAAACTCTGTTCATTAGATCCATGAAGACAGAGGGTTCATTAGTCAATCGAAAATGCATTACTGTAAACTTGTAATTATCGTACCTGGTTTGAATTGATGTCTTTGGAATGTATTCCCCCTTCACACAGAACTCATGTTATCCATATAGAATGTCAATCTTTGAAAAGTATTGAGCTCCATGCAGTTGGTCAAATAAATCATCAATGTGAGGTAGGGGAGACTATTTCATTATTTTTATAGCATTGATCTCCCTGTTGTTGATACATAACCTCATAGATCGACCTTTCTTCTTAAAAAAAGGACAGGGTCTCCCCAAGTGAGAAACACTAGGGATAATAAATCCATTATTACTCAATTCCTCTAGTTGTTTCTTTAGTTCCACTAATTACACAGTGGCCATTCTAAAAGGGGTATTTTATATGGGCCTTGAAATAGAAATTAGGTCAATGGAAAACTTAATTTCTCGTTCTGAAGGATGCCCAGGTAAATCCTCTGGAAAACATCGACATATTCTTTCACAATAGGTACATCATCTATTTGATCATTCGTTTACTTACCCATGGTTATTTCATTCTCTTCCTACCCAATAATTGAATTTAGTTGAGCTACTAGATGAGAATCTAGATATGAATTTGGTGGTGACGATTCTGCTCTAAAGATAAGGTGTTCCTTCTAATCATCATCAAAAATAGTAACCTCCTTCTTCTTAAAATAATTTTTTCTTCATGGCCTGAAAGCCAATCAATACTGAGGATTATATCAAATTCAATCATAATTATGATGATGAGATCAGTAGATAAATAACATATATATTCTCTAATGGGGACTAATTCATAAAACATTGTTACAATGATACTTCCCTTATGAGTTTCGACTGAGGACTACCTTTTTAAATAAAATTGAAAATATCTAATTTTCATATCAAAATAGAAAGATATGATACAATGCGATGATCCAGAATCAAATAAAGCATTTTCTAAACTTGAGGAAACCATTCATTTGCAAAATTTCCCATTTCCCTGAAAGTGTAGCATTGAGCATTGGTAGTATCTTTCTTTCCCTTAAAATCACCAGCAAGATAGCCTTTCTATCCACATTTGTAGCACACCCATTTTCCTTTTAGACAGGAACCAGGGTGCTTCGTTCAACAATTATCACATGGTTTAAATTCAACTCTTCCCTTTTCCCTATTTCCTTATTTCCGTTCCCAGAGTGTTCAGGAGATGTCTTCTTCTCTTTCTTTGCTTTAAGGACATAAGACTTAGAGAATTAATTTTTTGTCTTGATATCACATGATACAATATCATCATATGAAGAGAAGGATTGTGATACTAAATCTTGAAAAAGAACTGGTTTTAACCCATCCATGAAACAATCAATCATACCTCTTGGGTTACGTATATAATCTGCAGCATGCCTTGCTGTCCTTGTAAATTTAGCCTCATAATTTGTAACATTCTCATCCTCCTTTTGTCTCAGACTCATAAATTGCCTTTCTATATCTTCTAGATGGTCACGAGGAATGTATTTCACTTAGAAAATATATTTAAACACCCAATAATCCATATTTGATACTTCATCATATTTAATTGTGTTTTGAATCAATGACCACCATTGATCAGCATCTCCAGTGAGGTGATAAACATCCATGACTACTTTTTCCCTTTCACTACTCCCCAAAGTCTGAAATATTTTCTCTAGCGAACATATCCATTTCTCAGCTAATAATGGATTTGTATTACCATTTAATGTCAGTGGTTGTTTCCTCATGAAGTGATTAACATTTATCTTCCATGTTGTGGATTAGGGTGCTCCATATAGGTAAGGGTATTATTAATTGCCCAGGTGAGTTGTCCCAGTATGGTGATTAGCTGATCAGCACCAGTTGCATCACCAGCTCTACTATAATTATCTTGAGCAGGAGGGAAATCACTACATGGAGTGCATGCATTGATACCGTTTCCATTCCTTCCACTAGGTGCCATTTCTAAACAATGGCAAACACTAGATTAGTTTATGAATCACAATACATAAATCCAAACTTGTAAAACAATTAACATAAATTTAATAGTTTATGGATATAATCCATAATCATAAAAATGTTTTCATTGAGGAAGTATATACTCATAAACCCTTCATAATGGTTTGTAATTAAATGACAATTAACATTAGCATATCCCCTAGGAGTGTCGTAACCAAGAGTACATCAAGGCCCATTGTTGTGCACCAATTCCTCTTCAAAACTAGCTCAAAGCTGTGTTTTTGGGTTTTACCCCTAGGTACATCTTTTCTAGAGTTGCGTCTACCTGCTCGTAACCAGATAGGGTCGTATTTCTTTGAAAACTCACAAAATCTATATAATATAAACATTTTAGGAAGTTCTTATATACTAATACTAAAATTCCATCTTTGGTCTATGTACTCTAATCAGAGTTTATCTGAATCTAGCCTCCAAGGTTTGTACTAAAATTCCCTTAATACCAACTGTAACGCCCTGAACCTAGTTACCCAGAGTTGGTGCTTTATTACATAACATTGGAATGATCATAAGGAAATCATGTCTTGAAAGACCGAACAGTTTAGTATTAATGGAAATAAGATTCATACATAAGTTCAACTTTAGAACTTCAAAAGAAATAAAATAGGAATTTATTCTATTAGGAACATCCAATCCCCCTAGATTATGCCTGCAAGTCACTCATAACTAACTTCTTCATATCCTGGTAAAATGAATCACAAGAAAGGGGTGAGCTCAAACGATCAGTAATGGTATGAAATACACTGGATGATAACATTAATATTAAGTAATGTGAATAATTAAAAACACATGCCTTTACCAATAATAAACATGAATACTTTTATGGATGGAATATGAAATGTGTAAATAATGCCATAATAAAACATAATCATGGGTATCCTACTAATTTAATGACCATAGGAACCATTAATATTTTTTTTCATAATGAGGAAATGTATAATGGCATACATTCTGAAACATTTTTTCAAGTCCTCAACCTTGACGTCAAAAAATGATTAAGGCCTCTGCCAAAACCACATATCAAATTGGGAAAGGGCCATGGCCAATTCCACGTCTAGGTGTCTCATGAGACCTATCGAGGAATCGAGGAGCTATAGCGGGCTCCACCCATCACTTACTATGTCCAATACATACCTCATATAAAAAGGTTTAAACATACCCTAAATATTCGTTTTAAACATAGAATATGAAATTCCAATACATTACCCATAAACCATGAATGGTATAAAAATAGCACATCCATAGTTAAACATATCAAAAAACCTTCAATAGAATATAGTTGTTTTGTGTCATAATAAATCAAATTCAAATAAAATTATGATTCATAAAATGATTTTGACATTGATGAAATCAAAACCCTTTTTGGAGAAATACCTCTTTCTATTTTGAAATCATTTAAGAGACATATAATTATAGAGAAAAAATTTATTTTGAAAATAGGCTTATAATATTGTAAGGTAAGCTTTGATGATGCTTTAACGGTGGAAAATAACTGCACCCGTCGTATAAGGTAAAAAAAATTATTACCTTAAGTTTTTCGAAAAGGTCAAAAATTTACTTTTTTGAAAATGATGGAGAGATTCCATTAAAAAAACATAAGGTTATAAATGACTTTAACCCGTTGTCTAGTATATAGTAGTATTTCTTTGAAATATATTTTAAAGAAACATGGATGTGGATGATAAAGAGGACCCAGTAGATACTTACTTAAAAACAACCTCGGATAATAAAGAGATTATGAAATTAACCCTTACAATGTATATTTACATGGTTGAGGGTAGGATAACCTCTTTTATAATGGTGAAATAATTGTTATTAAATTATACAAGATTCATATACATTAATATGATATCATATATGATCAATTAAAATTATTCTATTAATAATATCTTAGTATTATCATCATTTCGGGTGTTAGGGGATTGATTTTCCAGTATATTCTCTGTTATGTGAGTCATATTTTTTTGTATGGGATGTATATTATTCATATCCAGAATGATATCAAGTTTTTAAACATTATTTTTAATCATCAAATAAAATGTAGTTTTGAATGGATACGATGGGGTATGAATCTCATCGCGTTCGTGGAGACGATAGTCCGTACGTACGCACGTGCGACAATATCATTTTTTTGATATTAAAATAATTTATATATGGATATTATGTCATATATAAAGAATCATTATCATGTCATATTTATTATTTACATCAATTACACATCATTATCATACCCATCAATATAATAAAGTTTTGAATAACAATTACACCACGACGTGGAGACGGTAAGCGGTACATACGCACGTATGGTGACATGTCATTCAAAGGATGGATAGAATAAGGAATATGGTTGTACCATATTTATAATAACATCATAGAATATATAAGATAATGGGGTTATTATTTTATATTGGAAATAACAAAGAAAGAAGAAGTGTAAGATGAAAGGAACTTGAAAGAGGGTGGTGAAAACATTACATCTTCTTAGGGTTCTTCCTTTTGATTTGATCAAACGGCTCTTTAGGTTGTATTTATGATCAAACTAAGGCCTCTAGTATTATGTGAAAGAAGTTGAGAGGATTTTTGGGAGGGGTAGTCCGAACCAAAAGGCATTTAAGGTGTGAATAATTGGTTAGAATTGGTGTCCTTTTATAAGGGGGGGATGGGCTCTTTACAAAAAAGGTAAAGTAATATTTTATAATAAATTCATATTCGGTTTTTAATGGCTCCAAACAAGATTATTTAAAGTCTAAGGGGGGTATGAGATGAAATAAACTCAACCAATAAATTTTAGACTCATATGGGTCACTATATTAACCTTACCTTTTAGATTTAACTCTTAGTTAGTTAGTTTGACATTTACCAAGTCTCTTTTTATTTTTTTAATATTTGGTTAATAAACATACTATAAAATTCCAAGAGAACCTCAAGTGGTTAATTAATAAAATACCTATCATCATATAAGTTTTTTGGCAAAACCATAGATTTTAATTAATATTATATCAATTAATCGTATAATATTTGTTATAAAAACTCTTTTATGTTAATTTTCACACTATTTAATAATTTATTTTTTGTTAAAGTCTTGATAAATTTATTAATTCAGAAAAAATATTTTAAGTAATCCCAACATGTCATATTAATCTATAAAATTATTGAAATTCATAAAAAGTATAAAATTTTATTTATTTGGATATTTATAATATCAATTATTTAATTATTTCATTAATTAGGTAATTACTGCATCACCATTATGTCATAAATAAATTAAATTATATAATGTCAAAAAATTATAAATAAAATACCATTACGTAGGAAATATTTTATCATTCTAATGAATATTTTTAATCGAATTTATCTTCTGTATAACTCTATATTAAAAATGTTTTAGTTATTAACCTTTGATTTTAACTCTTTTAACTCTTCCTTGAATTAAATAATAATAAATGCACTAATCTAATCCAAGTGGACCAAAGAGGTTCATATTTTATTCCTAAGGTGTTTTTTGGTAAAATTATACTTATCCAATAAAATTAGAAGATGTTTTAGGATAATAATAATATCATTTTTATCCTTAATTACCCTATTTACTTTTAACCATGGTAAATAAAAGTAAAAAGTAACTATTCCCCAAAAATTATTTTTATCTTATTTAACCATATTTTACTCCTTGATATTAACTGTGTCTCTCGGATTTTCAGAATTCCATTCACAAAAGAGGTCAAATTATGTTTTATGTGAATTTTAAAATTCTCTTAGGAGGTGGGTAAAAGACTGTAAAATGTTCAATAAAATTTTTATATATCAAAAATTAATATAAATTCACTCCAATGAATTACATTGAACTTATATAGGTATTATATATCTATTCTGACCTAAAATAAATTTAAATAAAATAGACAATTTTTTAATTAAAAAGTTGGTTTTAACTAATAACTCAGTGTTTTTCACTATTTGTCCAAAATTGAATGTATTCTGAAAAATACGAAAAATTATCCCTATGCTAATATTGATAATCTAAATCCAAAAATGAAGTCTATTTTGAATAATAAGATTTATAAAATTTCAAGAAGTGGGTATTACTATTCATAATGGCTAGTTTGATTGGTTGTGGTGTGTTAGAACACGAAGTTGCGTACAACACACACCAATGTATTATTCAAAGTGAAGCGTACCATGCAAGAATGAGGTGTTATAGTTTTTGACATTATGATTAATATTTCTCACACTAGGTTCTTGGGTTTTAGTCAATGGCAGGAACTTGAAAGAACTAGGTTAATGCTGAATGTGACAGGCAATGCATTGATTATCTCATTAAGAAACCAAATTTTATAGGATACTTATAGCCATGCTCACACAACTCTCTCAATGTATGAATTATGAAGTACTTCCAAATTAGAAAAGTCGGGAGAAACATTCTGTTGAGTCCTTTATGAGGTAGTGTCCACCTTCATTCAGTGGGTCTTTTGATCCATTAGTGGATAAACAACGGATCAGTACAACTAACAATATATTTTTAGTTATACAATGTTCGTAACATGATATAGAAATATTAGTTATCTATCGTTTGGAAGGTGAAGCTGATCAATGATGGAATCTTATCAAGAATAGAAGGAAATGATATTAAATTGATTCCATGGATTGGGATGAGTTCATGAACTAGTTTTTCAAAAAGTACATTCCTCATATTCTTTTAAAAATTATGGATAAAGAGTTTATTAATCATATGAAAAAGGAAGATGAATCAATTGGTACCTATGAAGAAAATTTTACAAGGATTTTTAGGTATCATTCAGGAATTATTATCCATCATGGGAGTGAAATTTATCTATTCAATAGTGTATTATAACCAAGTCTCTGATAGGAATTATCTATAAGGATCATTAATAGCTATGATGAAATCATTCGTTGGGCTCTCCAAATAGTGAGGCAGATTAGAGTAACCCATTATTCTTATGGATTTTATATGAATAAAAAAATAAAATTCAAAAGAAAATATACATACCACATGGAAAAGAAGATGAGTTTTCTCTTATGCTCAATGTGTGGAAAAAACATGGAGAAAATTTTCATAAAGGGACTAGTAAATGTTTTATGTGTGTAAATGAAGGTCAATTGGGTTTCTTAATTCCAAATTTATGGGAAAAATATATCCAATGATGTGAACAAAGAAAAGGATACAAAAAATTGAACTCCTACACTTCAATACTATATGTTCAAGAAAATGGGGATTTATTCCAATCAATTCCCTAATCAAAATGTTATTGATGATGATCAACATCAAAAAAATATTAAGCCTAAAGACAAAGTAATGATAGAGGAAATCAATATTGTATAATTTTATGTGATTCTTGGCATGGAATATAATTATCTATATTAATCTCATATCAATTTCCAAGTAAGGGATGTCACATTTCATATTCCAGATCATCTATCAATGAAAGGATTAATATAATAAACATTTCTTTCATCATATGGGTTTTTATTACTATAAACTAATGTTATTTATCTTGAATAGTTGGGGAGAAACTCATTTTTAATAATATCTCCATTGTTCATGAGTTTGATGGGGTTTTTTCAATTGAGTTTCTAGGTCTTCCACCAAATCCTGAAATAGAGTTTTCAATATAACTCATTCAGTGTGTTATGCCTATTTTAAATAGACCATATAGAATTGACCCAATTGAGTTGCATGAATTGAAGAATCAACTCCAAGGGAATCTAGACTAGGGATCTGTGCACCCTAGTGCGTCACCTTTGGGAGCACCTGTTCTGTTTTTTAAGAAGAAAGATGGATCAATGGGACTTTCCATTGATTATCAAGAATATAACTAGGTTGATATCAAGAAAAAATTACCTCTTACCCACATTGATTACTTATTTCACCAACTGCACAGAAATCAATACATTTCCATAATTGATATTCATTCAATATATCATCAATTAAGAGTCATTAAGGATAATATATTGAAGACTAAATTACATAAATGGTATGTAAAATATGAATTTATAGTGATTCCTTTTGGTGTTATTAATGAAACCACTATCTTTATGAATCTAATGAATACAGTATTTATAGACAATCTTGATTTGTTGGTGGTTGTCATTATAAAAGATATTCTTGACAATTATAAGAGTGAAGAAGAACATGATGACCAATTGAGAATTGTACTGAAGATCCTGAGAAAAGAAAGGATTTATGAAAATTTACCAAGTTTGAATTTTAGATTTAGAATTTTTCATTTTTTGATCACATAATCTCAAGAGATGAGATATCAGTGGATCCCTCAAAAACAGAAGTTGTTGAAAGTTGGATGAGACCAAAATCGGTCAATAAGATTCAAAGTTTTCTTGGTTTTTTTATATATAATTATAATTTTGGGAATTATTTTTTTTGATTATATCATCCACTCATTAGGTTTACTCAGAAAAGAGATATGATCCTAGGGATGGATGAATGTAAAGACAACTTCAAAGAGCTAAAATAAAGGTTATCTAGTTCACATAACTTCACACTGCAATTTAGAAGAGAAAGTTTTGTGATCTATAGTGATCCATCCAATAAGAGGATGGGGTGTGTTATCATGAAAAATGATATGGTGATTGCTTATTCCTAAAGATATTTGAAAATCCATTATAAAAATAACCAAACTCATGATATGGTGTTAACTACGGTAATCTCTGCATTGATGATATGGACGAATTATCGTTATATTTAAAGGTGTGATATTTATATTGATCTTGAAATTTTAATGTATATTTTCACACAATGGTGTTTAATATTTGTCAAAAATGTTTTTTGGAGTTGATTATGATTATTAATGCTCAATTCATTACCACCTTATGAAATCCAATAAGGTTGTATATTCTTTGAGTCGACAAGACCATGCAAGATTATCTATGAAGATGATCAGAAAAGATAAAATATTTATGGATTTGTAATGGATGGATATTAAAATATTATAAGAATGGGTGAAATGTTATATTTATAAAATGAATATTAAACCATCTATACAATTAAATATTTATAAGGTAAGAAGGAAATATGTAGAGATACAAATGTAGGTGAGAAATGTTCTTTAATTCCACATTGATTATGATGAAATAATAAGGTTTAGGAAATTGGTTTTTATTACTCCCATACTATAATTAATGAATGATTTTTTAGGTGATTCTCATAGTTCATAATTATCTATTCACCCTAAAAGCACAATGAATTACAAGACATGAAATATTACTTTGGTTGGGATGGCATGAAAATTTATATCACTGAACATTTGTCTCAATGCTTTGTTTGTTAGAAAGGTAAGGCTGACAGATAGAAGTATAAGGGGATATTACAACCATTACCCATACTAGATTAGAAATGGGAAAACATAACTATGGTATTTATCATTAGACATCCAAAAAATCAAAATGTAATAATGCTATCTAGGTTATAGTTGATCATCTTACAAATTCAGTACACTTCATTTCCATCAGAGAGGATTTCCTTCTTGGTCAGCATGGAAGGTTATATGTAAAGGAAGTGGTAATATTTTATGGAGTACCACTATCCATTATATTTGATAGGAATCTCAGGTTATCCATGATGTTCTTGTGGTGTTTTTATTATGTTGTTGATAAAGAGTTATGTTTCAGAAATTCTTATCGTCCTCTGATAGGTGGTCAGTTTGAGAGGAAAATCCAATCTCTGGAAGACATGTTGAGAGAATGCTCAATGGTTTTTAATGGTGGCTGGGATCAACACCTAGCATTGTTGGAAATTTCATACAATAATAGCTTTCACTCCAGTGTTCAGATGGCTCTTTTTTAATATCTCTATGGAATGATTTGAAGAACTCCAACATGATGAGATTAAGTTGTGGAAGAAATATATTAGGACATAATCTTGTTGATGAAATCGAGAAAAAGTTCAGACCTATTCATTAACACTTAAAATCAGGTCAGAGTTGACAAAAATGTTATGCTGACAACTAATGATAACAAATAGAGTATGATGTGTGTGATAAAGTGTTTTTAATAATATATCCCTAGAATAGAGTAATGATATTTGAAAAAAAGGGAATGATGTGCCCAAGGTATATCGGTACTTATGATCTTTTGGGTCATGATAATAATGTATCTTACCGATTGGTGCTTCCACTAAATCTCTATCATGTTCATGAGGTGATCCATGTATCTCTCCTAAGAATGTACATACCTGATATTCCACATGTACTAAACTTAGAAGTCATACCACTAGAGCAGGACCAGTCTTATGAAGATCAGCTGATAGAGATTATATATCGTAGAAGAAAATTTCTACAAAACAAGACCACCCACTAGGTTAATATTTTATGTTGGAACCACTAAATTGATGATGATACTTTGTAACATGATGGCATGATGAGGGAGAGGTATCCTCATCTGTTTGTTTCCATGTGACAAATTTTGAGGGATAAATTCAATTTAAGAGTGGTAAAATGTAAAACCCATATGTTTTATAAAATATTTTTTGAAAAAAATGTTATTATTTAGTAGGAATATTTGAATGATATCATGAGTTTAAACGAACTTCAGGGCACCCTAAGTATAAAATTACAGTTATATCCTAACTGTTAGGTTAATCATAATAAGTATAACTATCTTTATAAAATGAATTGTGGATTTATTGGTTATCAATTATTTATGAAAAATATAAATCAATTAGATATTTTTCTTATTGAGTGAGTTCATTTTAAAAAAAATTAATTATATATATATATTGATCTTATATACTAATTAATATATTTTTTATATTCATCCAATGGATATTTTAGTCATAGTGTATGAATAACCCCAACTTGATATATAAAAAACTTTTATTTAAAATGGAAATTTATGCCATTGAATGGAGAACCCCTTTCAATTTATTATTTTTACACATTAATAATTTCTATATGAAAAAAGAAACATGTTATTTTTAATTGTAATATAATAATATACTTTTGATGAATTTATGATATTTTTTTGATAACTTTCATGTATTGATGAATATTAAAAACATTAAATTATAAGAGAAAAAAACTTTTTCATCAAAAACATTTATATTAGTAAATTATAATATTGTATAGTTTTAAAGTATAAATAGAATATATTTTTATCATTCAATATAATTTATGTCATTATCAATATTTTTACATTGAATTCATATGTAAATAAATTTCAATCTTTTGTAATGTTTTTACTTTTAACGCCTCGTTATATCATTCTGACAATAGAATTGACTCTAAATTAATTAGTCAATTTTTTTTAAATATTAAAAAATGGACTCCATATTTGGAATCAGTAGGTCTAAATTATTCTAATATCCTACTTTAATTTTTTTGCATTATGAATAGTAACATTGGTAATTATTTTTATTACCATGGTTGTAGGTAAATCTTGTAATTAAAGGTAAACTTAATATTATAAAATTTCCTTATCACCTATCAAATTCATATTTGATGACTAAATTCAACACCTATAATCTATGTTTCAAATATAAATGACATAATGGACACATTACCCTGAATATGACATTAATTTTATTAAAATCAATGATTGTGACAAAATATCACACATTCTTTTTATAGAAGTATATTATTTTTAATATATGGATAACAATGATATAATATGTAATATAGGTTAAATTTGTTAATATGAAAAAATTAACTACATCATCGAAATTTATTTATAATTTTTATAAATTAAATAATTACCATTAAGGATGACTCAATAGTGACAAATAAATTATTTTTTCTATATAAATATAAAATAAGTGAACTTAAATATATTAAAATAAATATAATTTCAATTAATTAACGTTCTTATTGAATTTTATAGGTTGTTATCATATTTTGTAGTATATTCAATGTTTTTATGTTATATTCTGTTTGGATGTTGTTTATAGACAAATAACTGAATTATGTCAAAATTGACACTATTGATATTTTATAAAAATAATATTTAATTAAATCCTTTAAAAACCTAAAATATTTATAAATAACAAAGTGGTAATTATAGTGTTTAATATGTCATAAAATATCTATTTATTTTCAATTAAAATTATATATGTTAATATTTATGACAATTAAATATTAAGAATATATTACCACAATTAAAATTAAATATATTAAATAAGGATAAATCAAAATGAAAGGGGATAAAAAAAATAAAAACATGTCTAAATTTTATTTTCTAGGAGTATTTTGACCAATCCTCATCTCATCATCTAAATAGTCCACTTTGGTATCATTTTAATTAAAAAAAGTAATTTATATAAATTTAATAGTTTTGGTATTTCATATGGTTCCCCTACCATCTTTTATAAAAGGGATCATCTCCTTCTCCTTTAATAAAACCTCTAGTGATTTTTTATCAGCCAAAACATTCCCATTTTCTCTTTGAGCATCCATCACTTTATCCTAGAGGAAACATTTTGGGAAGAAATCCATCTTAAAGATTCTTTTTGTGTAAATCAAAAGCTGATACTCGAAAAAGATGTAATTGTTTTATCACTTATTTAAAAATTTGTATTTTCTTTTACATTATTTTACATTTTTATTTTCATAATAATTTAATAAATATATTATCTTATAAATAATTAGAAGTTACTAATGTTATGTTAGAACATTATATCTCCTTTTATTCGTCCTATGAATAACAATATCACCACACTTGCATATGTATGGTTTACCATATCCACGTCATGGTGTTATCTGTTATTAAACAGTAATTTTTTTAAAGTTTATAATGGATTTAAATATAAAATATAAAATAATAATTATTGTTTATAATTAATATAGAATCTAATTCCATACCATTTAACCATCAAAGGGAAAGATATCGTCGCTCATGTGTACGTACGACCTACTGTTTGCTCGATGCGGGGAGATTCATTCCCAACGTTAACATTTCATTATTGATTATAAAATTATTATATGATGAGTAAACATAATAATAATGAACTAAATTTATATCTAGAGATCAATTACAAACTTCCAAATAATAAAAACATGACAAACATAGAAAAACAGTAATGGGGAAATGAAGCAATTAACACCCAAAATAATGGAAATGATGGAACATAATTAAAAAAATGTTATAATATAATCATATATGATATAATAAATATGAATATGGTTATGGTATAACATAATTACATAATTCAACAATTATACAAGAGGTTCATATAAATATGAAGGATATTGTACCTAAGGTAAGGTATAATTTCACAATCTCATTATTTTCTAAGATTATCTATACGTAATATTCCCTCGGAGATATTTATCATCCAAATTAATGTCTCATAAATATATAATATTAGTTCTATTCTGGTACTAGTATTAAATGTTAATTTTACCCCTTTTTAATTTTTTATTAAATGACATGGATGGATTCTTTCTGCCATTTTCCATTCAAGGTACTTATTAGACTTTTACGACAAGAGTTCGAGAAGATTTTTATTTATAACTTATAAAACATGAAAGGATTTTTTTTATATCATAATAATGACTTGTCTAAATGAAGTTACCTCTAAAATATTTAAAAATTATTTTAAAATATATTATTTTCTATTAAAATTTCTCTTTATATTGATAATAAAAAACATTTTTGAAAAAGAAAGGATATGTTTGTAAAGACCATGAAATTTCAAGGTTGTTTTTTTTAAATGGTTCAGAATTTTACAAGTCTGCGGTTTTATATGAAACTTGATTTAAAGACCCGGTGTGCTCGGAATCAATTTCTGAAGTTTTCTTCAGGTCCATTTTGTAAACGTACGTGTATATTTTTCAATCTTTTGAACTAGTACTCGGAATTTAAATCTGAAGGCACCGATGAACTCGTAGCGCCAGTATTCACTTAAGAGGAACATTACCGCAACTGTGTTTAATGCTGGTTGAACGTTAATTATTGTAGTTTAATATTAAATTAAATAAAATTGTGTGGTGCACAATTTTATTTTGAGAGATGTTTATTTACTCCCATGGGGAAGTGACTGGTGGGTCCCACACCCAAATAACTTCCCATGTGTGAATATTTGAGATGTGGGGCCCACACGAGCCCCAACCTTTCATCACCACATAACTCTCTTCAATGTCATTAAACACCTTTTTTTATTCGTGACATCCCCCCTTTAATTGTTAAACTCTCCACCATCCACGTGGTCATCAATATGACAACTCTGTGAATTAATTATTTTGTACACAAAAAATTAATTAATTATATTGGGTGGATTTTAATCTTTTAGAAATGGCATGGTATGATGGTTAAAATAGGGGAAAGCCTCATTTTAATATTTTCATGGAAAATATTTTGGTGGAACCGTGGGAATTAGAAGAGGGCTTCATCCTTCCACGAAGAACGATGCCCTCTTTGAAGAAGAATGCCGATTCCACGAAGAACGACAATGTTCCTTCCTTCCACTTCTCCGCAACAAGTAAGGAGACGCTGCTTCTTCCTCAGACGCACCCCGACGTCCATGGAATCGACATCCATTCTCTGCGACGTCATTCTCTGTGACACCATATACCGCAACACTCTTCTTCCAGGGCTCGAAGATGTGTGATGTCAATTGTCGAGGTAGGGGTTTTGTATATTATTTGAGTGAATAAATTGTACCTCTTTCTTTGTTAATTTTCGGAATTGACAGTGGCCGATTGTTACCGCCTAATGCAGAGGGCACTTGCCAAACAAACACGGCCCGATGGCCCATCAACATTTCTTGTTTTATTTGGAATCAGGAAGAGGTGATGACCGAAGGCGGCAGCTGCATGCCGACCGCGTGAGGAGGAACCCCGACCCGCATCCACAGGCCACTCGGCCGACGAAGAACCGGACGGCTAAAGATGGTCGGGCCGAAGGGGGACTGCGGGGCAACAAGGATCCCTACGATACGGATGACCGCGGTGTAACACCCCAAGCTTCTACGGTACGTTTCCCTTTGAATAATGCGATAGCGTGTGTTGTACGCAACCTCGAGTTCTAACACACACCACAACTAATTAAACTAGCCGTTGTGAATAGTAATACCTAATTTTTGAAATCATATATATTCTATATTTCAAAATGGACTTCATTTTTGGATTCGGAATATCAAAATTAGCCTAGGGTGAAATTTTGGTACATTTCGGATAACTTTCATATTTTGATGAATAGTGAAAATTTCTAAATTTTAATTAAAAACAACTTTTTTAATCAAAATAATTAATAGTGATAAATTATGAATTTGAGTGGTTTTAAAGTATATTTAGAATATATTTTTACCATTCAATTTAATGTTTATCATTGGACATAATTTTACAATTAAACCGAACATAAACAAGTGTCAATCTTTTGATAGTTATTATCTCTTAAAAACACGCTTTTTGTTTTAACAGCGGGAATTAATTTTAAATTAATTTCTGCCACTTCTGTGTTTTGAATTTAGGAAAATGGATTCCATATTTGGAATCAGGATGTCCAAATTATGTAAATAGGTAACTTTTATTTTTAGACATTTTGAATAATTACTGCGGTAAATATTTTATTTACCATGGTTAAAGGGTAAATCCGGTAAATAAGGGTTAAAAAAATAATATTATAATAATACAAAATTACCCTAAAACGTGTCTTAACCCTATTGGTTGATACATGGTCGACCATGGGCATCTTTGTGTCAATTTTGGGACCCCATGGATCCACTTGTAAGTGATAATGACACTTTATTTTAATTAAGTTAAAATGAATACAAAAATGACACAAGCATATATCTTTTAGAAGAACAATTTTTACATAGGGTTATACATGTTGGATTTTCGATTATAAATATTCATTAGAAAGATAAAAAGATTTCCTACATAATGATATTTTATTTATAATTTTTAGACAATAAATAAGTTATTTTATTTATGACACAATGATGATGCAGTAATTACTATAATAGTGAAAAATTAAAATAATTGATATTATAAATACCCAAATAAATATAATATGATACTTTTAATGAATTAAACTAATTTTCTAGGCTAATATGATATATTAGGATTGATTTAATGGACTTTGTTCGAAGTAATCAATCTGTTATGAGTTTCACAAAAATCAACTATTGAATAGTGTCAAAATTGACATAAAAGAGTTCTTAAAACAAATTTTATATTATTAATTGATATTAAATTCCTAAAAATCTAAGGTTCGGCCAATAGACTTATATTATGATAGGTTAATCATTAATGGACCACTTGGGGGTCGCTTGGATGTATATAGTAAGTTTATTAACCATATTATATAAAAATACAAAGAGACATTGTAAAAGTGAAACTAATTAACTTAGAGTTAATACTTAAAGATAAGGTTAATATAAGTACCCAAACCTGTCTAAATTCTATTGGATGAGTTGTTTTCGACCTATCCCCACCTCATCCTTTGAATAGTCAACTTTTGAGCCTTTAGAAACCGAATATGAATTTATTATAAATTAATATTTCTAGCTTTTCCAAAGGTGCCCCTCACCCCTCTTATAAAAGGGCACTCCTCCTTCTCATTTCTTCACACCTCTAAAGCCTTTTGGTTCGGCCAAACTCTGCCCAAATACTCTCCCAACATCCCTCAATACAACCTAGAGGCCTTAGTTTGATCAGAAAGCCAACCTAAGGAGCCCTTTTGATCAAATCAAAAGGAAGAACCCGAAGAAGAGGTAATGATCTCACCACCCTTTTTTAAGTTCATTTCTTCTTCCACTTCTTCTTCCTTTGTTCTTACCATTCTGAAATAATAACTCCAGTATCTCACATATACTGTGATGTTATTATAAATATGGTACAATCATATTCAGTATTCTATCCACCCTTTGAATAACATGTCACCATACGTGCGTACGTACGACTTACCGTCTCCACGTCGTGGTGTAATTGTTATTCAATATAATATTATTTGGATGGGTATAATAATGATGTGTAACGCATGTAAATAATAAATATAACATGTTAATGATTCTGTATATATGATATACCATCCATTTATATATTATTTTAATATCAAAAGAATGATATTGTCGCTCGTACGTACGTACGGACTACCGTCTCCACGAACGCGTTGAGATTCATTCTCCATCGTAACCATTAAAGCGTAATTATCATTTTATGATTTAAAAATGATGTTTAAGGACTTGATATAATTCTGGATATGAATAATATACAACCTATCCTTTACAAACATGTCTTACGTAACAAAACATATGGAAGAAAACAAGTAAGTTAACACCCGAAACAACGATAATACTAAGATATTATTATCAAATCAATATTAAAAGATCATATATGATATCATATTAATGTATATGATTCTTGTATAATTTAATAACAATTATTTCACCATTATACAGGAGGTTAACCTACCACAACCAAGGAAAAGTACAAGGTAAGGGTTATTTCACAATCTCTTCATTATCCGAGGTTGTATTATACGTAATAATCTACTGGGATCTCTTTATCATCCACATCCATGTTTCTTCGAAATGTATTTCAAAACATTTTTACTATTTACAAGAATATGGGTTAAAGTCATTTATACCCTTGTTTGACTTTTTATAAGAGGTTTATAAAGGAATCTTTCCATCGTTTTCAAAACAAGGTCCTTTTTAACCTTTTCGACAGAATTGAGGTAAGAATGTTTTTTTTAACTTATACGGCGGGTGCGGTTATTTTCCGCCGTTATAAAATCGTCGAAGCTTCCCATACAAGCTTATAAGAATATTTTCAAAGAAAATGTTTTATTTTATATGGATCTTAAATGATTTCAAAATAAAAGGAGATATTTCTTTTAAAATATTTTTGATTTCATCTATGTCAACATCCTTTGATGGATTTTAAGATTATTTGAAGTTGATTTATTATGATACAAAACTTCTATATTGTATTGAAGGTTTTGTGATATGTTTGACTGTGGATGTGCTATTTTTATACCATTCATAGTTTATTGTGAAAGTATTGACATTTCGTATGCTAGTTTTAATACGAATGTTTATGTTATGTTTAAACCTTTTCATATGGGAATGCATTGGACTTAATAAGTGACGGGTGGAGCCCGCTATAGCTCCTCGATGCATCGGTAGGTCTCATGAGACAAACTAGTGTCTTGGCACAAGGCCTTGACAAAATCTTATTTGTAGCCTTGGCACGAGGCCTTGGCTATGTGGTTATGATAGTCTGGCATTATGCATTCCAACATTATGAAAGTGGTTATTGATTTTTGCATGTGATTATTCGATTAGTAGAATATCCATGTGAATAAGTAAATGGCATTATTTCATTTTACTTTTGCCATACCATGTTGAAGTTCAATTTTAAAAGGCTTTTGTTTTAGTAATGCATTGCCTTAAATGTTTATTCTTATTTATGAAAGTTTCCGCTATATTGTTATCCTTACTGGGCATTTGAGCTCACCCCTTTTCTATGTTTTATTTTTCCCCAGGATGTGAAGAAGTAAATTATGAATGACCTGCAGGGATATTATGAGGGGATAGTAGTGTGGATTATGGAGACATTATGTTGTTGTAGTAGTTTTTCATTTTATGATGTAATGTAAAACTTATGAATATATCTAGTGTTTCCAAGGCTACTAAACCAATCGGTCTTTCGAGATTTGATCTTTCTTGTGATCATGCCAATGTTATGTAATAATGCACCGACTCTAGGCAACTAGGGTCGGGGCGTTACAGTTGGTATCAGAGGAAGTTTAGTACAAACCTTGGAAGCTAGATTTAGATAAACTCTGATTAGAGCACGTAGACCTAAGATGAACTTTGAGGATTAGTATAGATGAACTTCCTAGAATTTTGGTATTGTAGAGATTTTGTGAGTTTTTCGAGCAATACATCCATGTCTGGATACGAGCAGGTAGAGGCGGCTCTGGCACAGATGTACCTAGGGGTAAAACCCGAAAACACTGCTTTGAGCTAGACTCGAACGGGAACTGGTGCACGACAACGGGCCTTGCTGCACTCTTGGTTACGACACTCCCGGGGGATATGCTTAGGATAACTCTCACTATCTTTACAAATCATTATGAAGGGTTTATGAGTATATACTTCCTCAAAGAAAACATTTTTATGATTATGGATTATATCCATAAATAGTTCAATTTATGTTAAGTGTTTTATAAGTATGGGATTATGTATTTTGATGCATAAACTGATCTAGTTTATGCCATTTTTTTAGAAATGGCGCCTAGTGGAAGAAATGGAAACCGTATCAATGCACGCACTCCATGTAGGGATTTCCCTCCTGCTCAAGATAATTATAGTGGGGCTGGTGATGCAACTGGTGCTGATCAGCTAATCACCGTACTGGGACAACTTACTCAGGTTATGAATAATAACCTTACCCGTATGGAGCACCCTGATCCGCAGTGTGGAGGATCAATGTTAGATCGATTCATGAGACAACAACCACCAACGTTCAATGGGAGTACAAATCCCTTAGTAGCTGAGCAATGGATATTTTCCCTAGAGAAAATATTTCAGGCTTTGGGGAGTAGTGAAAGGGAAAAAGTTACCATGGCAGTTTACCGCCTCACTGGAGATGCTGATCAATGGTGGTCATTGATTCAAAACATGAAGGAAGATGATGAAGTATCAAACATGGAATGGAGGGAGTTCAAAGATCTGTTTTTAGAAAAATACTTTCCTCCCGACCATCGAGCAGATATGGAAAGGCAATTTCTGAGTCTGAGACAAAAGGAGGATGAGAATGTCACAAAGTATGAGGCTAACTTTACAAGGTTAGCGAGGTACGTTGGTGATTATATTCGCAACCCAAGAAGTAAGATTGATCGTTTCTTTGATGGGTTAAAACCATTTCTCCGTCGAGCATTAGTCTCACAATCCTTTTCATCGTACGAAGACATTGTCTCATGTGCTATCAAGACCGAAAAGGAATTCTCTAAGTCTTATGACTTTAAAGCAAAGCAAGAGAAGAAGAGACCTGCTGATCAATCTGGGAATGGAAATAAGGGGAAGAAGGGAAAGGTTGAATATCCATCTTGTGGTAAGTGCGGGAAGAAACACCCCGGTGCTTGCCTGAAGGGAATGGGAGTCTGTTACAAGTGTGGTGAAAAAGGCCACCAAGCTCATGATTGCAAGGGGAAGAAGGAAGCTACCAACGTTCAGTGCTACAATTGCAGGGAGATGGGGCATTATGCAAATGCATGTCCTAAGCGTCAGGAGAACTTACCTCAGAAAAGGCCAAGGGATCAAGGCCAGGCTTATGCTATCACTACTGCTGAGGTAGAAGCTCCGAAAGACGTGGTGGCAGGTAATTTAATGGTTTCCTCAAGTTTAGCAAATGCATTATTTGATTCTGGATCATCGCATTGTTTCATATCTTCCCAGTTTGCTAAGAAAATTAGATATTTCCAATTTGATTTAATAAGGGAGTTGTCAGTTAAAACTCCTAAGGGAAGTATCGTTGCAACAATGTTTTGTGAATCAGTCCCCATTAGAGCACATAAATTTTCTTTATCTGCTGATTTCATCGTCATACCTATGATTGAGTTTGATATAATCCTCGGTATGGACTGGCTTTCGGACTATGATGCGAAGATTTATTGTAAGAAGAAAGAGGATACGATTCTTGATGATAATGATAAGGAGCACCTTATTTTTAGAGCAGAATCGTCACCACCTAATTCTTATTTAGATCCACCCCCTGTAGCTCAACTTAATTCAATTATCGGGGAGGAAGAGAATGAAATAACTGTCGGTGAGGAAAGAAATGTTCAAATAGAGGATGTACCTATTGTGAAAGAGTTTGTAGATGTATTTCCGGAAGATTTACCTGGACATCCTCCAGAACGAGAAGTAGAGTTTTCCATTGATTTAATTCCTGGATCAAGGCCTATATCGAAGACCCCTTATAGAATGGCCACTGTAGAGCTAGTCGAACTAAAGAAACAACTAGAGGAATTGAGTAATAAGGGATTTATTCGCCCTAGTGTTTCTCCATGGGGAGCCCCTGTTCTTTTTGTTAAAAAGAAAGATGGATCTATGAGGTTATGTATCGACTACAGGGAGATCAATGCTATAACGATAAAGAACAAGTATCCCCTACCTCGTATTTATGATTTATTTGACCAACTGCATGGAGCTCAATACTTTTCAAAGATTGACCTTCGATCTGGATACCATCAGTTGTGTGTGAAGAAGGAAGACATTCTGAAGACAGCATTTCGAACCAGGTACGGGCATTACGAGTTTACTGTAATGCCGTTTGGATTGACTAATGCACCCTCTGTATTCATGGATCTGATGAATAGAGTTTTCAAGGAGTATCTCGATGAATTTGTGGTGGTATTTATTAATGATATCTTGGTATACTCCAAAACCTACAAAGATCATGAAAATCACTCGCGCATTATCTTGAAGACTCTGAGGAGGCATGAATTATATGGAAAGTTTAGCAAGTGTGAATTCTGGCTTCAGGAGATTTCTTTTCTTGGCCATATTGTCTCTAAAGATGGAATCTCTGTTGATCCTTCTAAGACCAAGTCAATCCAAGAATGGCCAGCACCTACGAATATAACTGAGGTACGTAGTTTTATTGGTTTGGCAGGTTATTATCGACGTTTCGTCCAGAATTTTTCCCGATTGGCTAACCCATTAACGAAGCTCACACGTAAAGGGGTTAAATTTGTTTGGACAAAAGAGTGTGAAGAATGTTTCGAAGAACTGAAGAGAAGATTAGTCAATGCTCCTATATTGACTCTACCATCGGGGAATGATGGGTTCGTTATTTATAGTGATGCATCGAAGAAAGGACTTGGCTGTGTCCTTATGCAGAATGATAGAGTTATTGCCTATGCATCACGACAGTTGAAAATTCATGAACAAAACTATCCTACTCATGATCTTGAGTTAGCAGCTGTGATCTTTGCTTTGAAGATATGGAGGAACTACCTCTATGGTGAAAAATGTGAGATTTATACTGATCACAAGAGTTTGAAGTATATTTTCTCACAAAAATAACTCAACATGAGGCAAAGGAGATGGCTTGAATTACTCAAGGATTATGATTGTACGATACACTACCACCCGGGGAAGGCAAACAAGGTGGCAGATGCTTTGAGCAGAAAAGACCATGGAGTTCTGAACATGATGAGAATTGAAAGGGATCCAATTTTCATGGATCTAGTGAAGATGGACATGGGAATAACCAGGGAAGGTGAAACATCAATGCTTTTTCAAATGGTTGCCAAACCATCTTTACTAGAAAGGATTAAGAGTTCTCAGACCGATGATGAAGAATTTCAGAAGAAGATTAAAGCTGTGAATGATGGGAGATTGAGAGACTTTGCGTATGAAGGTGGAATTTTGAAATTCGGGAAGAGACTTTGTGTTCCCAATATACCTGATCTAAAAAGGGAATTGCTGGATGATGCTCATAGTTCGAATTTCTCTATACACCCTGGGAGCACCAAAATGTATAGAGATTTGAAGGAACATTTTTGGTGGGACAACATGAAGAGGGAGATTGCTGATTTTGTGTCAAGATGTATGGTTTGTCAACAAGTGAAAGCTGGAAGGCAACATCCTGGAGGAGTCATGCAACCTCTTCCCATACCGGAGTGGAAATGGGACAATATTACGATGGACTTTGTCATGGGGCTACCAAAGACTCCTAGAAGGAACGATGCAATATGGGTTATTGTTGATCGTCTTACCAAGTCAGCACATTTTCTTGCTATAAGAGAAGATCTACCCCTGGAACGTCTAGCAAGACTATATATTAATGAAGTTGTGAGACTTCATGGAGTACCCCTATCGATTGTTTCTGATCGTGATCCCCGTTTTACTTCAAGATTTTGGAAAAGTCTTCAGAAATCCCTGGATACTGAACTTCATTTGAGCACTGCTTACCACCCTCAGACAGACGGACAATCAGAACGGACTATTCAGACCTTAGAAGACATGTTGAGATCTTGCTCACTTGATTTTCAGGGTATGTGGGATCAATATTTACCACTAGTAGAATTTTCCTATAACAATAGCTTCCATTCGAGTATACAGATGGCACCATATGAAGCATTATACGGAAAGAGATGTCGTACACCAACCTGTTGGGATGACGTTGGTGAAAGAAAACTTGTAGGCCCAGAGCTGGTGGAGGAAACGGTGGAAAAGGTGAAAGTAATCCAAAATCACATTAAAGCAGCTCAAAGTAGGCAGAAGAGCTATGCCGATAATCGAAGGAAGGATTTGGAATTTCAAGTCGGTGATCATGTTTTCCTGAAGGTATCTCCATGGAAGGGAGTCATACGTTTTGGTAAGAAAGGTAAATTGAGTCCCAGGTACATCGGACCTTTCGAAATTCTAGAACGAATTGGGGCTGTAGCTTACCGATTGGCAATGCCGCCAAGTCTCTCCAAAGTTCACGATGTGTTCCACGTATCTCTGTTGAGGAAATACATGCCTGACCCAACGCATGTACTCACCTATGAGGAATTAGAACTGGAACCCGATCATTCCTATTGTGAAGAGCCCGTCAGGATTCTTGATACAAGAGAACAAGTACTGAGAAACCGGACGACGCGTCTGGTAAAAGTTTTGTGGAGAAATCATAAGATGGAAGAGGCAACGTGGGAACCCGAGGAACTTATGATGAAGAACCACCCGAGTCTTTTTATGCAGTAATACCCTAGAAATTGCGAGGACGCAATTATTTGAAGGAGGGGAGAATGTAACACCCCAAGCTTCTACGGTACGTTTCCCTTTGAATAATGCGATAGCGTGTGTTGTACGCAACCTCGAGTTCTAACACACACCACAACTAATTAAACTAGCCGTTGTGAATAGTAATACCTAATTTTTGAAATCATATATATTCTATATTTCAAAATGGACTTCATTTTTGGATTCTGAATATCAAAATTAGCCTAGGGTGAAATTTTGGTACATTTCGGATAACATTCATATTTTGATGAATAGTGAAAATTTCTAAATTTTAATTAAAAACAACTTTTTTAATCAAAATAATTAATAGTGATAAATTATGAATTTGAGTGGTTTTAAAGTATATTTAGAATATATTTTTACCATTCAATTTAATGTTTATCATTGGACATAATTTTACAATTAAACCGAACATAAACAAGTGTCAATCTTTTGATAGTTATTATCTCTTAAAAACACGCTTTTTTTTTAACAGCGGGAATTAATTTTAAATTAATTTCTGCCACTTCTGTGTTTTGAATTTAGGAAAATGGATTCCATATTTGGAATCAGGATTTCCAAATTATGTAAATAGGTAACTTTTATTTTTAGACATTTTGAATAATTACTGCGGTAAATATTTTATTTACCATGGTTAAAGGGTAAATCCGGTAAATAAGGGTTAAAAAAATAATATTATAATAATACAAAATTACCCTAAAACGTGTCTTAACCCTATTGGTTGATACATGGTCGACCATGGGCATCTTTGTGTCAATTTGGGGACCCCATGGATCCACTTGTAAGTGATAATGACACTTTATTTTAATTAAGTTAAAATGAATACAAAAATGACACAAGCATATATCTTTTAGAAGAACAATTTTTACATAGGGTTATACATGTTGGATTTTCGATTATAAATATTCATTAGAAAGATAAAACGATTTCCTACATAATGCTATTTTATTTATAATTTTTAGACAATAAATAAGTTATTTTATTTATGACACAATGATGATGCAGTAATTACTATAATAGTGAAAAATTAAAATAATTGATATTATAAATACCCAAATAAATATAATATGAAACTTTTAATGAATTAAACTAATTTTATAGGCTAATATGATATATTAGGATTGATTTAATAGACTTTGTTCGAAGTAATCAATCTGTTATGAGTTTCACAAAAATCAACTATTGAATAGTGTCAAAATTGACATAAAAGAGTTCTTAAAACAAATATTATATTATTAATTGATATTAAATTCCTAAAAATCTAGGGTTCGGCCAAGAGACTTATATTATGATAGGTTAATCATTAATGGACCACTTGGGGGTCGCTTGGATGTATATAGTAAGTTTATTAACCATATTATATAAAAATACAAACAGACATTGTAAAAGTGAAACTAATTAACTTAGAGTTAATACTTAAAGATAAGGTTAATATAAGTACCCAAACCTGTCTAAATTCTATTGGATGAGTTGTTTTCGACCTATCCCCACCTCATCCTTTGAATAGTCAACTTTGGAGCCTTTAGAAACCGAATATGAATTTATTATAAATTAATATTTCTAGCTTTTCCAAAGGTGCCCCTCACCCCTCTTATAAAAGGGCACTCCTCCTTCTCATTTCTTCACACCTCTAAAGCCTTTTGGTTCGGCCAAACTCTGCCCAAATACTCTCCCAACATCCCTCAATACAACCTAGAGGCCTTAGTTTGATCAGAAAGCCAACCTAAGGAGCCCTTTTGATCAAATCAAAAGGAAGAACCCGAAGAAGAGGTAATGATCTCACCACCCTTTTTTAAGTTCATTTCTTCTTCCACTTCTTCTTCCTTTGTTCTTACCATTCTGAAATAATAACTCCAGTATCTCACATATAATGTGATGTTATTATAAATATGGTACAATCATATTCAGTATTCTATCCACCCTTTGAATAACATGTCACCATACGTGCGTACGTACGGCTTACCGTCTCCACGTCGTGGTGTAATTGTTATTCAATATAATATTATTTGGATGGGTATAATAATGATGTGTAACGCATGTAAATAATAAATATAACATGTTAATGATTCTGTATATATGATATACCATCCATTTATATATTATTTTAATATCAAAAGAATGATATTGTCTCTCGTGCGTACGTACGGACTACCGTCTCCACGAACGCGATGAGATTCATTCTCCATCGTAACCATTAAAGCGTAATTATCATTTTATGATTTAAAAATGATGTTTAAGGACTTGATATCATTCTGGATATGAATAATATACAACCTATCCTTTACAAACATGTCTTACGTAACAAAACATATGAAAGAAAACAAGTAAGTTAACACCCGAAACAACGATAATACTAAGATATTATTATCAAATCAATATTAAAAGATCATATATGATATCATATTAATGTATATGATTCTTGTATAATTTAATAACAATTATTTCACCATTATACAGGAGGTTAACCTACCACAACCAAGGAAAAGTACAAGGTAAGGGTTATTTCACAATCTCTTCATTATCCGAGGTTGTATTATACGTAATAATCTACTGGGATCTCTTTATCATCCACATCCATGTTTCTTCGAAATGTATTTCAAAACATTTTTACTATTTACAAGAATATGGGTTAAAGTCATTTATACCCTTGTTTGACTTTTTATAAGAGGTTTATAAAGGAATCTTTCCATCGTTTTCAAAACAAGGTCCTTTTTAACCTTTTCGACAGAATTGAGGTAAGAATGTTTTTTTTAACTTATACGGCGGGTGCGGTTATTTTCCGCCGTTATAAAATCGTCGAAGCTTCCCATACAAGCTTATAAGAATATTTTCAAAGAAAATGTTTTATTTTATATGGATCTTAAATGATTTCGAAATAAAAGGAGATATTTCTTTTAAAATAATTTTGATTTCATCTATGTCAACATCCTTTGATGGATTTTAAGATTATTTGAAGTTGATTTATTATGATACAAAACTTCTATATTGTATTGAAGGTTTTGTGATATGTTTGACTGTGGATGTGCTATTTTTATACCATTCATAGTTTATTGTGAAAGTATTGACATTTCGTATGCTAGTTTTAATACGAATGTTTATGTTATGTTTAAACCTTTTCATATGGGAATGCATTGGACTTAATAAGTGACGGGTGGATCCCGCTATAGCTCCTCGATGCATCGGTAGGTCTCATGAGACAAACTAGTGTCTTGGCACAAGGCCTTGACAAAATCTTATTTGTAGCCTTGGCACGAGGCCTTGGCTATGTGGTTATGATAGTCTGGCATTATGCATTCCAACATTATGAAAGTGGTTATTGATTTTTGCAAGTGATTATTCGATTAGTAGAATATCCATGTGAATAAGTAAATGGAATTATTTCATTTTACTTTTGCCATACCATGTTGAAGTTCAATTTTAAAAGGCTTTTGTTTTAGTAATGCATTGCCTTAAATGTTTATTCTTATTTATGAAAGTTTCCGCTATATTGTTATCCTTACTGGGCATTTGAGCTCACCCCTTTTCTATGTTTTATTTTTCCCCAGGATGTGAAGAAGTAAATTATGAATGACCTGCAGGGATATTATGAGGGGATAGTAGTGTGGATTATGGATACATTATGTTGTTGTAGTAGTTTTTCATTTTATGATGTAATGTAAAACTTATGAATATATCTAGTGTTTCCAAGGCTACTAAACCAATCGGTCTTTCGAGATTTGATCTTTCTTGTGATCATGCCAATGTTATGTAATAATGCACCGACTCTAGGCAACTAGGGTCGGGGCGTTACACGCGGCATGCAAACCATGGGCCACTTTGGCGGTGAACCAGCCAGCTCGTCGGTCGGCCACGTGAGGAAGCCGAGGCACCCGAAGGTGCCGCGCAGCCGGACCGCGGCCCGCCCAAGCGGGCCGCTTGCTCTAGGAAGTCTGGAAGGCTTCAGTCAGCCGGTTTGGGAGGGCGGCGCCTCTTGGAACCGCTTTTTCGGGATATTGGGTCCCCCCCGGACCACTTGGTCGGCCAACCCGTTCCCTACCAGGTTGGGACGCACCGCACCGGGCTGCGTCGGGCAGCGTCGCGCCGGGCCGCGCCTCGCCGGGTAGCGCCGTGCCGGGCCGCACCCTACCGGGCCTGGCCGCACCCCTTCGAGCTCGACCGTGTGATTAACTGGTTTTGTCCGACCCTCTGCCGGTTCGGACCCTCCAAGACCGGGTTGACCCGACCAGCTAGCCCACTGGGCTTAATGGGTCGGGCCAGTTTTCACATAAATATGAATAACTCGAAGACCGCGCTTCCGATCGACACGCTGTCTGTGGCACTTGGACTATCATGATGTCACAGTTCTTTTGCGGTACTCTATGAGAGTTTTGGATGACTTTGAATAATGGTCATGTTTGGAACGAATGTATTTCCAACCAGGCCCGTGAAACGGAAAATCCAATATCTCTCAGACTGGGCATCTGATTGACGCGCCGTCTGTCCCATCGGGTTCCTTTTGACGAACCAGAACATCAGGATACATAAAATCTAGACTTCTTGATAGTTGATGTATCAACCCCCTTGGCTCTAGGAGAATAACCTCCCGGGATCGAGCGTGTTGTGTGGGGGAACCCTAGAGTTGGCTGCGACTGCAACGACTATTGTACTGGAATCCTACTTGGGTTCGATGATGACGACTACCATACTGGAATCCTATAGGGGATCAGTGACGAAGACTACCATACTATAATCCTCCATGGGTTTAGTGACTAAGACTAACGTACTGTAATCCTCTGTGGGTTTGACGACGATGATTACTGTTCTTGTATCCTACATGGGTCCGACAGTTTGACTTCTGTTCTAATATCCTATGTGTGTTCGATAGAGTAGCTGGTCTAGTATCCTACTTGGGTATGACAACATCGATGGACTAGTATCCTACTTGGGTCCGCCATCTTAGATTAATTAGTTACTACATTTGATCATCATTATCACTTTCCGAAAGATGTATACCTGTGTTATACGAGTCTTGAATTTCGATCACTATCATCAATTTGATTGACTTCTTTCCCGTGTGGACTGGGTTGTGCTTGGGCTCCAGAATTGGAGCTGAATTGGATTGATGAATTAGGTATATGTATGGGAATATACCAAATTAGAGTTGCTTGATACTTCATGATTGTATCTTTTCATTGTGGTTGATCGTTCGTGGATTCTGGGAGACCTTCGGGGGTCTCGGGGTCCCTACTGAGTATCGTTATACTCACCCATGCACGGGAAATTCCCGCAAAACATTGTGTTGGATGCATATGACAGACAGCGCTGAATGAGGTTGAGGCATGTGGATATGGATGGTACCCGGAGGTGTACCACTCGGTGGGACGTACACGGAGCAAACAGACGGACCCGAGATGCTTAGGAGACTACCTTTACCCGCCCTACAGGTGGGATTCCCGGAGGATGACTCAGTGGTTACTATTTTAATTTACTACAATTGTACTCATTTTACAGTTGTATTGTACTTTCATTTGTGTTTGTATTCTGTCCCATTTACCTTTCAACACTTACTTTATATTCAGTGTTACTTTTATCTTACTTCAGCTTGCATACTCTATTGTGTATGTTTACTATATAAAGGAAATTCCTTCCTTTTTTTCGGGATTTTCAACTTTGCTGCTAGTCGACAGCCCCTGGCCTATCGAAGGTGGGCTTCGGTTAGTCACGACACGGGCCCTGAGGATGGGTCATGAAAACTTGATATCAGAGGAGTCGGTTCAACCATATAACTCAAGACTCTGATCACTCCTTTCTATGAATCAGTAGTGTTATGAGTATTTAGTGTGGTTTTCAGTCTAGGGAGTCCAATGTTGGTGCGGCAGCTGACATATCCCTACACCCGGACCCTGACCCCTGATTTCTGACTCAGTACATGAAAACCATGATTGTCTGTTTGTTTCAAAAGTTTTCATTGTGATTACATTGTGTCAGCTCACCAGGTATACTGTTTCGACCGTGGTTCACCTTTTTCTTTTCAGTATGGCCCCACAAAGCTAGCCAGCTAGGGTTCCGAGTCACGTACGAGATGGAAGCCCTCCGAGCGACGAGAACTCTGTGCAGGGTCCCATCACAGTAGAGGCACCAGCGATACCACTACCTGTTGAGCCACCGATACTACTAGCCCCATCAGCAGAGAGTGAATGTCGCCTGAGTGCATTGCACGAGTTTCTGCGACCGAGGACACCTAGGTTCTGTCGAGAGAGGGACCCTCAAGCATCCGAGGATTCGATGGAGGATATCGTCAGAGTCTTCAGATTGGTACGGACGCTAGCCTTCCTTATGGTTATTCTTTCCGTGAGTCTCTTGTTTTCAGCAACAGGTAGATGGTGGATATTTATGCTTTAGGTTCATGAAGAGGCATCTTTACATTGGATATACTTTACAAGTCTCTTCCGCTCAGAGTTTGTTCCCGCCACCCTTTGTGCGGTGCAGATTCAGATGTTACTTCACCGGAAGCAGGGCATCATCACAGTAGATCAGTACTCAAAGAGGTTTACTGGCCTCTCACGATACTCCACGGACATGGTACGAGACCCATTTTTCAGGGCCAGGAACTTTGAGCAGGGACTAAGGAATGATATCATGGCTTCGATGATCTCCCTCAGCATTCCGACGCATGCGAGAGTGCTGGAGATATCCCTTCTTGTGTAGAGCTTTCTCGCTGATCTGACACCAGCATCGAGACCCACCGTAGGGTGGCATGTAGCAGAGTCTTCTGCATCCGGAAGTAGACAAATGTCACAGAGGTCCAAACGGACTACGACATCAGGCGAGTGACCTCAGGATACAGGATCGGTTATGCAGGGAACCTGAAATAGATCCAGCTATACGACGAGTAGGCAGTGTTATGCATGCGGCAGGCAGAGTCACATTGCTCGAGACTTCCTGACCCGCTATGTAGATGAGCAGCAGACAGTAGAGGGAACTCCCAGGTAGAGGAAGAGGTTCGACCGTGGTGGTTCGCAGGAAGGAGGTGGACGAGGCATAGGAGCTGGCCGAGAAGTGGGTGGTGGACGCCGTTTTGTGGCTCTACCACCACCACCACCACTAGGAGGTCCACCCCGATCCTAGGGAGCTGGCAGATAGAGGCAGGCTCAGCTCCAGGAAGTAGATTCTTCCAACCATGGTGTACCAGAGATGATTCGAGGTACTATCTGTATCTACTCCACCCATTCTGCTGTACATATAGACACAAGATCGAGTCATTATTTTTTGCTGCTAAACTTGTTCCGATCACGGAGATTCCGATGGACACGTTGGCTCGATCCTTAAGGCTAGAGACTCCTATAGGAGCAGAATCAATGATTACACGTTGGTACCATCAGACTGATCTAACTCTAGGAGGTGATATCTTCGATTGGATTCTTCTTGTAGCGGCGTCGAGGCCTTATGAAGTCATCTTGGGTATGGACTGGTTGTCTATAGTCCATGCTCATACTGACTACATAAGGCCCAAAGTGTGGTGTATCCGCACGAATGGGAGCAGAATAACCTTCACTGGTGAGAAGGGAGACTTTACAGTAAATAATGGACTTTCACAATGGAGAGGGCAGCCGATCACACATCAGTTGGCTAGTCTCATCCTTGGAGTAGTTGATGTGCGGAGTCTGAGTTTTCCTGTTGTGGTGGATCAGTATGAAGATGTTGTTCCTGATGACGTTATAGGACTACCTCCTCGAATAGAGGTAGACTTCTACATTGACCTATACCCCAAAACAACACCGATATCTACTCCAGTATATCGCATGGCTCCCGCCGAGCTTCTTGAGCTGTGGGTATAGCTGGAGGAATTATAGTGGAAAGGATTTATCCAACCCTGTGTTTCACCCTGGGCTTCTCTGATATTATTCTCCAATAAGTCGGATGGGAGCTTGTGACTGTGTGTCGACTACCGTCACCTAAATTAGGTGACCGTGAAGAATAAGTAATCACTCTCTAGGATTGATGACCTCTTTGATAAGATTAAGGATGCACGTTGGTTCTCGAAGATAGACATCAGGTATGGATATCACCAGCTAAGAGTTCGAGAAAAGGATGTATAGAATACTATCTTCAGGTGTAAGTATGGCCACTATGAGTTCATGGTTATGCCCTTCATCATAACAAATGATCCAGAAGTGTCCATGTGTCTCATGAACAGGATCTTCCAGCCTTACCTCAATCGTTTTGTCGTAGTCTTCATCGAAGGAATACTGATTTACTTGACTACTGATGAGGAGCATGCATACCACTTGCGGGTTGTACTGGATACACTCCGAGAGCACCAAGTGTATGGTAAGCTCTCTAAGTGTCAGTTCTGGATACGAGAGGTACAATTCTTGGGACACATCATCTTGGAGGTGGGAGTTGCAGTGGATCCAGCAAACATCAAGGCATTGCGTGATTGAATGCCACCTAGGAGCGTGATTGAGGTGCAGAGTTTCCTAGGCCTTCCTCGGTACCATCAGAGATTTTTGCAAGACTTCTCCGGAGTTGCAGCACCGTTTTCAGCTTTGAAGAAGAAGGGGAAACCCTTCGTGTGGTCAGATAGATGTCAGAAGAGCTATCAGGAGCTGAGGCAGAGTTTGACTAGTGTGCCCATCATGAGGCTACCAGAGTAGGGCGTCGGGTACGTAGTATACTACGGCGCATCAGGGACCAGACTCGGGTGTGTCCTGATGCATGAGTAAGAAGTGATCGCGTATGGTTCAGGACAGTTCGGGCAGCACGAGAAAAACTATGCTACCCATGACCTGGAGTTAGCATCATTGGTCTCCAACCTTGAATATGTGGCGACACTATCTGATGGGCGAGCACATTACAGTCTACTCTGACCACCAGAGTCTTAGGTACATCTTTTCGGAGAAGTACCTAATCTGAGACAGTGGAGAGGGCTCAAGTTCCTCTAGGACTATGACTTCGAGATATTCTATATTCCTAGGAAGGGGAACGTTCTAGCTGATGCTCTCAGCAGGAGATCGGGCATTCAACTGCTAGGAGAGGATATGGAGAAACTAGCCACATTGCAGATATCCTTTGTGGATAGAGATGGAGCATCCTTTCTACAGTCAGTCCTCCACTCCTTCCATTAGTCAGAGAGGCACAACATGGGGACATTGACTGTGACACACAATGTGCTCAGATATCCATAGGGAAAACGCCTAGTGGATATTCTGAAGAAGGAGAGCATGAAATCATGTTCAGTGGACGTACCATGGTACTAGTTGCACTACAAGAGGAAGTGTTGGGGGAGTTTCACACTTCCCCTCTAGCGGTACATCCAGGAGTGGCGAAGATGCACCATGACCCTAGACGACAACACTAGTGGCCGGGTATGAAGAAGGTTGTAGTAGAGATCGTTTCACGATGCCTCACTTGTCAGCAAGTGAAGGTGGAGCAATAGGTTCCAGCAGGCTTGGTACAACCCTTAGAGGTCCCAAAGTGGAAGTGGGATGTTATATCCATGGATTTCGTGGTGGGGAATCCACGTACATCTAGAGGGAACAACTCTATCTGGGTGATCGTTGACCGACACACCAAGTAGGCCCACTTCCTACTGATCAGAGAGTAGGGATTAGTATAGATCTTGGGATGCCTCTACATTCATAAGATCGTAGGGATTCACGGTGTGCCATCGACTATCGTTTCCGATCATGAATCTCATTTCAATTTTCGGCTATGGAAGGGGTTATAGGAGGCATTCAGGACACAACATCACTGGAGAACCACGTTACATCCTCAGATGGATGGCCAGACTGAGAGGACCATATAGACACTCGAGGATATGATCTATGCAAGTGTCCTTGACTATGGTCGCAGCAAGGAGGATCACCTACCCTTGGTGGAGTTTTTGTTCAACAATAGATACCACTCCACAATCGGGATGGTACCATACGAGGCACTATATGGCTGACCATGCAGATCCTCTCTGTGCTGGACTGACCCTGGGGAGTCAGCACTCGTAGGTCCAGAGATGGTTTAGGATACTACGGAGAAGGTGCAGATCATACTGGGGAGGATGAAGACGGGACATAGCAGACAGAAGTCCTATGCTGATTGGAGGTGGAGACCATTGGAGTTCGAGGATGGTGACCACATCTTCTTAAGGGTCTCACCTCGACGGGGTCTATGATGATTTGGCTGGGGCTGCAAGTTATCTCTGTGTTTCATCAGACCAATCTAGGTCAGCAGCAGAGTTCGCGAGGTGGCTTACCTCCTGGACAATTCACCTCAGTTGCACCAGGTGCATAACGTCTTCCACGTATCATAGTTGAGGAGATACATGCCTGACCCGACCCACATCATCGATCACAAGGAGCTGGACATCGATGACTGGGAGATGTTTTGTGGAGGTCCTAGTGGAGATCGAGGATTGACAGAAGAAGGTCTTACGTGGATGGTCGATTCCTTTGGTGCGCATTCACTAGCAGCACGGGAACCTCCAGGAGAGAACTTGGGAGCGAGAGGCTCATATATGAGCTCAGTACCCCCTTTTGTTTTCCTAGTGTGTATTGTAGCTTTTATAGGGACATAAATCCCTAAGGTGGGAGTAATGTAAAGACCCGGAAATTGGAAGGAATTTGTTAAAATAATTCATAATTTTACGAGTCTGCGGTTTCTGACGGCACTTGATTCTGAGGCCAGGTGTGCCCAAAATCAATTTCTGAAGATTTGTCCTATTACGTTCAGTAGACGTACATGCAGGTTTTTCTATCATTTGAACTGGTACTCAGAATTGAAATCTGAGTACACTGATGAACTCTCAGTGCCGTTATTCACACAAGGGGACCTTTACAGTAGTTCCGTTTCATGCCGGATGACGTTTAATTTTTGGGTTTAATCGTAAATTAAATAAAATTGTGTGGTACACAATTTTATTTTGAGAGTTGGTTATTTTCTCCCATGGGAAAGTTATTGGTGGGGACCACACCCAAATAACATTCCATGTGTATATATTTGTGAGGTGGGTCCCACACAATCCCCAAACTTTCATCTCCCCATAACTCTCTTCAACCCCCTTAAACCCCTTGTTTAATTCTTAACAACCCCCTTTAATTTCTAAATTCTCCACCTTCCACATGGTCATTAATATGACAACTCAGTTAATTAATTATTTTGTACAACAAAAATTTCTTAATAATTTTTGGTGTATTTGAATCTTTTTTAAATGGCATGGATAGTTGGTTAAACTAGGGGAAAGCCTCATTTTAACATTTTCTTGGGAAATATTTTGGTGGAACCTTTGGAATTAGAAGAGAGCTTCATCCTTCCATGAAAAATGATGCCCTCTTCGACGAAGAATGCCGATTCCACGAATAACAATGACGTGCCTTCCTTCCACTTCTCTGCAACAAGTGAGGAGACACCACTTTTTCCTCAGACTCATCCTAATGTCCACGGAATAGACATCTGTTCTCCGCGATGACATTATCAACGACACCATCTACCGCGACGCTCGTCTTCCACGACTCAACGACGTGCGATCTCAATTATCGAGGTAGGGGTTTAGTATATTCTTTCAGTGAATAAATTGTAACACTTTCTCTGTTAATTTTCAAAATTGACATTGTTCGATTGTTACCTCCTAACGTGGAGGGTGCGGGCCGAACAAACACAGTCTGACAACCCTTCAATGTTTCTTCTTTTATGTTCAATAAGGAAGCGACGAAGATCGGAGGTGGCGGCCACGTGATGGCTGCGTGACTAGAAACTAAAGCCCACAACCTAGGTTGCTCAGTAGATGATGAACCGGCCACTAAATTCGGTCGGGCCGAAGGAGGACTGCATTGCCATAAGGGGCGCCACGCTGCGGAAGAATGCAGCCCACAAACCGCGGGCCGCTTCAGTAGTGAACCGGCCAGCTCGTTGGCCGGCTGGGTGACGAGGCCACAACACCCAACGGTGCCAGACAACAGGACCACACGATTCACCTGGTCGCGCCGCACCATGCGATTCACCGGGCCGAGCCCGTTTTCACTTAAAGGTGAATAACTCAAAGACCACGCATCCGATCGACACACCGTCTACACCACTGGGACCCTCGGGATGTGGGGGTCCTTTTTCGGTACTCTAAGTGAGTTTTATATGACTTTGGATAATGGCCGGTTTTGGAATGAGCGTATTTCCAAACATGTCCCTGGAACGGAAAATCCAATATATCTCAGACCGGGCGTTCTATTGATGTGTCATCTATCACGTCGGGTTCCTTTTGACGAGATGGAAATTTGCGATACATAAAATCTAGAATTCATGATAGTTGATGTATTGACCCCCTTGGCTCGAGGAGCGGAATGTCTTGGAATTGAGCGTGCTATCTGCTGGAACCCTAGAGCTAGCAGCGACTGCAACAACAACAGTACTAGAATCCTTCGTGGTTTCGGCAACGACGACTACAGTACTGGAATCCTATGTGGGTACGGCGATGACTATTATCATACTTGAATCCTTCATGGGTTCGGCAATGATGACTACCGTACTGGAATTATTAGTGGGTTCAGCGATGATGACAACTGTACTGGAATCCTTCGTGGGTTTGACGGCGATGATTATTGTTCTTCTATCTTATGTGGGACCGACAGTTTGACTTCTATTCTAGTATCCTATGTGGGTCCGACAGAGTAGTTGTTCTAGTATCTTATGTGGGTCTGATAGCTTAGCTGGACTAGTATCCTAAGTGGGTCTGCCATCTTAGATGAATCAGTGACTACATCTAATCATCATTATCACTTTACAAAATATGTATACCTGTGTGATCTGAGTCTTGACTTTCAATCATTATCATTGATGTGATTGACTTATTTCATGTGTGGAATGGGTTGTGATTGGGCTCAATAATTGGAGCCAAACTAGATTTATGTATTAGGTATATATATGAGTATATACCTAAGTAGAGTTGGTTTATACTTCGTGATTGTATCTTTACTTTGTGGTTTATCCTTTGTGGATTCTGGGAGACCTTCAGGGGTATCGGGGTCCCCACTACGAATCGTTATACTCACCAATACATGGGAAATGCCTATAACAACCCACACATTACATACATTGTTAGTAATTCAAAATTAAATCAGAATGATTACAACATATAACAAAACCATGAAAGGACTGTTTATGTATAGTGTCCTTAGAAACAGGGCGACATAAACAACTGGTTCATAAATCATCTACATTGTCTCCCTTTTATTTTATCATATCTAGAGTCTCTTTTGGCATATATTACATAATACCCTTCTTCTATACTTGGGGAAAACAAAACAAACAAATGGGTGAGCTCAAATGCTCAGTAAGGGTAAAAAAAAGAAATATCAATCATATCATATTCATCAGAAAATAACATTTTGAAAATCTTAACCTCCAGAAGAGATCATAATATCATAACATGGGATAAATCATGGTAGTGAAATGCAATCCCAATAATCATAACATGAAACACTGTGGCATACACATATAATAATATAGAACCATTTCTTAGTAGTCAGGACTCATTTCCAAGACTATCCTAGCGGAAAAAGTCCATTTCTGAAACGAGTTCACCCCTCGTTTCAGTCTTGTATCACTGAACCGGATTAACCTGTCGTTCCATCCATGTCTATCTAATGAGATATAAATCTTTAACCAATTCATTGGATGGATATATAGGTCCCACCCATCTCATAATGATACCATTCTTATGTCTTCCACAAGATCATAAATCATACATCATAGCATAACCCATGTGATAAAAATGGGATTCTTAAACATCAAGCCACCATAACATAATCCATATAAGATAATGGGAAATAATAAAAATAATTCCACAATAACATAATCAAATAAATGTAAAAATAGGGATAGAAAAACAACCATATATTATCTTAGATGGAAATTAATTTTGATATAATTCTTGAACTCCATTCTTGAGGAAAATATCCTTCCTACTTCCAAAATATTTTTTCCTTTCTTAACATGTGATACAATTTTAAACTAAATGAATTTGATTGAAAAAAAAAATTAAAACTTGTAAAAGAATCTTCATGGAAATAATGTTCAAAAAATCCATTCATGGTTTATAAGTTAAAGAAACATTCTTCTCGTACTTTGGCCGGAATAGTCAAAAAGTTCCTCGTACTAAAAATGACAAAAGATTCCTTTCTTATATTTTACTAAAAACTCACCAATGGGTAAAATTGGATATAAAAGTTGTAGGAGGATAGAAATAATATTACATATCGAGTAATCATGGATGTGGATGATAAATATTCCCCAGTAAATTCTGAAGTATAAACAATCTCAGATAAAAATGAGATTGTGAGATTTTCCCTTACCTTAGGTCCGATATAATTTTTGCATGTCCGAAACACCTGTATAATGATTTAAATAATGTCATTGACTTATTATATATTAATAATCATTGTTATGATAACATATATGGTCATATTATTAGCTTTTTATTAGTAATATTTCATTACTACTTGTTATTCAGGTGTTTATTGCTTTATGTTCATATGCGTGTTTTGTTGAATAAATTCTTATTCCTCATTTTAAGATATAGATAAATAATTTACAGAATGTTAGTAGTATAATATATATCATATTTATTCATTAAATTAATTTATATAATCATTATACAATGAATATCATGTAGAACAAGTCGCATAACATCGTGGAGACGGTTGGCCGTACGTACGCACGAGCGATGATATTGTTCCCATGATCATGGAATTGTATTGAAGTTTCTTTATACTATTTCAGAATCAATATAAATTTAAAATAATCATATATTTTTATTCATTACACCATTATACCCATCCAATCAAGGTGCTGGTGGAAAACAGATTACACCACGACGTGGAGACGGTATTCTGTACGTACGCACAGGCAGTGATTTCATTTTCCGTAGGATGGATAGATGGCTAAATTGGGTTGTTTCATATTTATAATAACATATCAGTATATGAGTTATTCTTATGTTGTTAATTCATAATGAAAAAACTAAATAAGAGGAAGTATAAGAAGAAATAAATTTGACAGAATCGGTAATGGATATTACCTCTTCTTCGACACGCCTTTTTGAAACCTCCTCTTAGGGCACTAATTTTGGTATTTGAAGAAGACCATGACCTATAGAATATTACTAGGGGAGTTTGGAAGAGTAATGGTCAGGGGTTGGCCGAGGTTTAAGGATCAAAGTTGTGTAAGGAGGAGGTGGAGGAGGTACCCTTTTATAAGGGAGGAGAGGGGAACCATTGAAAACCTCTAAAATATTAATTTATAATTAAACCTAACCCCACTTTAAAACTTACTAAGTGAGTAAAATTAGGATACTAGATAAGATGGGGTTGTAATATAATCAACCTATTAAATTTATTCATGTTTTTATTTTATTGTAAACCTTATCATTTTGATTTTTCCTTATTTAATCTATTTGATTTAATGTGTGGTGATAATTTTATAAATTTTATATAGTTATAAATACTCACATATGTGTTCTTAATTATACGTAATTTGATACTTTATCACATGTTATATAATATAAATTTTAATCTGTAATTTTTAAAATATATTTGTGATTTTTAAACAATTTAATAATATAAAATATCAATAGTGTCAATTTTGACAGAATTCATTTATTTTAATGTTAATAAAATCCACACACGAGATATGTTAAAAAAAATTTAATAGACTCCTAACATGTCATATTTATCTATAAAATTAATGGGTCACATTAATTAGTTCATATAATATTTATTTTAACATTTTAAAAACATTTATTTGATATTTCAATTAATGAAATAATCTCTACATTACTATTGAGTCTTCATTAATGATAATTATTTTATCCCTAAAAATTATAAATAAATTCTCATGATGTATATAATTTTATTATATTTCTAGATAATATTCATGTTCTATGTTTCATGAATTTTATCAATAAGTTAAAATTATTATACTTATAAGATTCTAGAGAGTGACATGTTGTCACTTTCTTTGGTTTTAATAACAATTAAATTATTTTAATGGTAAAAAGTCCATAAAATGATTTTTTTCTGACACTTTGGTGAGAAGGGTCGACTTTTAGTCAACCAATAGAATTTTGGTAGGTGTTATTGTAATTTTATAATCTTATATTTACCCTTAATTACCAGATTTACCTTTAACTGCTGTAAATAAGGATTACCGTAGTCACTATTCATGATATCAAAAAAATAAAAGTAAACTATTAACATAATTTGGACCCACTTAATTCAAATATGGAATCCATTTTTCAAATTCAAAACACAGAAGTTGCAGTAATTGAATTAAAATTAATCTCGTTGTTAAGAATACGAGTTTTAAAATATGAAACATTGCAAAAGATTGAAATTTTTTTACCTATGAATTCAATGTATAATTAATTGCAATGACATAAATTATATTAAATGGTAAAAATATATTATATTTATTATTTAAAACCATTTAATATGCTTATTTTACCATATAAATTATTTCGATGAAAAATTTTATTTTTAATTAAAATATAGCGTGTTTTTACTATTCATTAAATTATGAAAGTTGTCAGAATAATATGAAGCATTTATCCAAAGTAAATTTTTATATCATGATTCCAAAGAAGAACATTATTTTGTCAAATTGATCTTATAAACATTTCCAAAACTAGATTTAATGTGGGTGCACCATCAAATGGTGGAAAAACTGCATTTTTTTTAAAAAATAATTATTTTACACGAAAATTTTATTTTGTTCACATAAAATGTTTTAGAAAATGTGTAAGATAAATAATAATGTTATAAAAATCAAAATGTAGTTAATAATATTCATAACGGCTGGTCTATAATAATATTATATCAATATATCGTTTAGTGAAACCTGGTATTGTGTATTACACACACTATCGAGGAAGGTCGTGATTGCGTGTAATGCAAGCCAAGCTAGTTTTGTGTGAAGTGAAAGATTCCTTTGATGTTGCATATAACATAAGTCATAAAAAATATATATTTCTCATAAAATATCAGGGTGTGACATTCTACCCCCCTTAAAATGAACTTCACAATCGAAATTCATCACTTCATAACAAACAGATGAGCATACCTCTCCCTCTTCATATCCTCAAGCTCCCATGTAGCTAATTCTAATTGGTGGTTCCTCCATAAAACATTCACCAATTGAGTGGTCTTGTTCCGTAGAACTTTTTCGCTACAATCCAGAATCTCTATCGGATTTTCTTTATAATAAAGATCTTGCTTCAGCGGTAAAACTTCAGATCTTAGTACATTTGAAGGATTGGGTATGTACTTTATCAGGATAGAAACATGGAACACATCGTGAATTTGAGAGAGATTCAGTGGAAGCATCAATTGGTAAGCTACCTTCTCAAGACGATCCAGTATTTCAAAAGGACCAATATACATAGGGCTCAACTTTCCCTTCTTTCCAAATATCATTTCTCTCTTCCAAGAAGATATTCCTTTCAACACTTTATCACCCACTTCAAACTATAGTTCTTTTCTTCGGTTGTCGGCATAACTTTTTTTCCGACTCTGAGGTGTTCTTATGTGTTGTTGAATAGATCTGACCTTTTTTCCATCTCATCAACCGGATCATGTCCTAATAGTTTTCTTTACCCAACTTCATCTCAGCAAGTTGGAGTCCTGCTTTTCATTCCATAAAGACCTTTATAAGGAGCCATCTGAATACTGGAGTGAAATATAATATTATAAGAAAATTTCACCAATGGTAGGTGTTGATCCCAAAAACCTTTTAAATCCATAGGGCAAGCTCTTATCAATTCTTCTAGAGTTCGAATTGTTCTCTCAGACTAACTGTCTGTCTGAGTATAATAAGCAGTGCTGAAACTCAACTCTGTATCTAAAGAAAGTTGAAGACTTCATTAGAACTTAGTGGTAAACCTCGTATCCCGATGAGATATAATGGAAAGTGGTACTCCATGCAATCTTACCACTTCCTTCACATATATCCTGGAAAGCAGATCCAGAGAGTAATCTTCTCTAATATAAATGTATTGTGTCAACATCGTAAGATGATCAACTATAACCCAGATGGCATTATTGTCTATGAATGTTTTAGGAAGTCCAATGACAAAGTCCATAGTGATGTTTTCCCATTTCCATTCTGGTATGGGTAATGGTTGTAACATCCCCTTAGACTTATGTCTCTCATCTTTAACTTGATGAAAAACCAAGCATCGAGAGACATATTCAGCAATATCTCATTTCAATCCAACCCTCCAGAAGTACACATTCAGTTACCTATACATATTTGTGATTCTAGAATGAATAGAGAATGAACAACTATGAGTCTCATCCAGCGACACCATCTTTAATTTTGGTATGGGAGGAACACAAAACCCATTCTTGAACCTTATTATTTCATCACAATAAATGTGGAATTCGGGAACATTTCTCACCTACTTTTGTAACTCTATACCGTCTTTCTATTCCTCGTTAATCTTAACATGTATAGTTGCTTGAACATTCCTTTGATAAAGATAAGATTTTCCCCTTCCCTTATAATTCCATGATCCATCCTTTGTAAATCCATAAATATTGGATCTTTTGTGATCCTCATCATGTATAAGCGAGCATGGTCTTGTTAACTTAATGTATCTGCCACCTTGTTTTCTTTCCCAAGGTGGTAATGAAATGAGCTGTCGTAATGCTTAATCAGCTCCAACCATCTTATTTGGCGCATATTCAGCTCCTTTTGTGTGAAAGTATACTATAAACTTTTATGATCAGTATAAATATCACACCTTTCACCATAAAGATAATGCCTCCAAATATTAAATGAAAAGTTTACCGAAGCTAACCCCAAATAATGAGTTGGGTAATTTTGCTCATGGATTTTCAACTATCATGAGGCATAAGCTATCACCATATCATTTTTCATGAGAACACACCCCAACCCCTTCTTGGATGCATAACTATAGATCACAAACCTTTCTCCACTACAAGGTAGTGCGAGAACCGGTGCACAAGATAACCTTATTTTTAACTCTTTTAAATTCTCTTCACACACCTCCGTCCAAACAAACTTATCTCCATTTCGATTCAACCAGGTGAGTGGATTAGAAAATCGTGAAAAATCTTTCACAAAACGTCGATAATATCCATCCACATCAAGAAAACTTTGGATCTCACTTACTGTTGTTGGTCTCAACCTTCTTTCGATAACCATTGTTTTTGCTTGATTCATAGATATCCCATATTTTGAAATTATGTGACCCAAAAATGAAACTTTTTAAAGCCAAAATTCACACATGGAAAATTTGTCATAAAGCTTCTCCTTTCTCAGGGTCTTAAATACAATTCTCATGTGATCTTCATGTTCTTCTCTTCTCTTTGAATAGAACAGAATATCGTCTATAATGGATACCATAAACCGATCATGATTGTCTCTAAAGACTCCATTAATTAGATCGATGAAGATAACAAGGGCATTAGTAAAACCAAAATGCATCACTAAAAATTCATAGTGTCCATACCTTGTACGGATAGCTGTCTTTGGTATATCCTCCATTTTGACCCTTAATTAATGATACCCTGAATGAAGATCAATCTTGGAAAATTTTTTAGATCCGTGTAGTTGGTCAAATAATTAATTAATGCATGGGAGAGGATATTTTTTCTTGATAGTGATCTTTTTAATTTCTCTATAATCAATGAAAAGTATAATTGATCCATCTTTCTTCATTACAAACTGAACATGTACTCCCTAAGGTGATGCACTAGGGCATATGAATCCATTATCAAGATTCTCTTGGAGTTGCTTCTTCAATTCCTGCAACTCCATTGGAGCCATTCTATAAGGTGTCTTTTAAATAGGCAAAGAACCCGGTACTAGTTCTATTGAAAACTCAACTTCACGATTTGGTGGAAGACATGAAAATTCCTATGAAAAGATATCATCATACTCCTGTATGATGGGAATATTCTTAATCATGAGTTTATTACAAACCATTTGAGATAAATAACCTTCATTTAGTGGAATCAATACCCATAAGATGGAAGTAATTTCCACTGGAAGGTTATGTTCATATTTGCATTGATTGACGATCATAGATTGATATGGAATATGGAATGAGACATCCCTTATTTGGAAATTGATATGAGATCCATATAAAGAAAGCCAATCCATGCCATGAATAACATCAAATTCCACTATAGGAAGGATCACAAGATTTCCAGGAAGCACATTCCCACAAACATCAATTGGAGAAGAATTATAAACTATTGATGCGACTGTTGTGCCATTAAGGGCTGTCCCAGCTAACACAATATCTAACTGTTGAGGTATATGGCGATACCCATAGAAAATTCATAAAAAATAATTGATTTGGTGGATCCAGAATCGAATAAAACATTTTCTACCTTAGAGTTGATGGTAAGTGTACCTTTCACCTCTTCGTTATCGTACTCCACATCTTTGATAGAAATTTCATGTGACATTCTTTTGTCTATGGCCTTAAAAGTTTGTTGACATAGATCATCATCAACAACCCTGGGATTAGGGATTTTATTGGAATAATTCCCAATTTCCTTGCACTTGTAACATTGAAGTGTAGGAGGTGCACTCCATGTATCATTTTCCTTGTTCACATCACTAAAAATCTTCTTTCCATCATTGTGGAATTCAAATGCTCGATGAACTTCTTTTCCAAATTTGAATCATTTACTTGTCCCTTTATGAAAATTCCCTCCATTTTTCATTCCACACATTGAGCATAAGGGAAAACTGGTCTTCTTATCAGTGTGGTCTTTATATTTCCCATTGAATTCAATTTTCTTCTTCTTATCAAACCCATATGACTGATGGATTACTCTAATATCCATCTCAACATTGACAACACATCAAAAAATTTCCTCATATATATTGATGTCCCTTATGGCTAACGCCCTTTGAATACCTGGTTTTAAGCCACTAATGAATCGATCGATTTTACTCTCATGTTGGATAATAATTCCGAAAGTTTACATTGAAATTCTTGTAAAATTTACTTCATAGGTACCAACTGATTCATCATCCTTTTGTTTCAGTTCAAGAAACTCCTTCTCCATCTTTGTTCAAATAATATGAGGGAAGTACTTATCGAAAAATACGTTATTGAACTCATCTCATTCCATGGACTCAATTTTGTCTCTTTGCCTTGTATTCTTAATAATATTCCACCATTGATCAGCATCACTGTCCAAATGATACACTGCTAAGATAACATTATCATGTTCAGAACATTGATGTACTAAAAATATCTTATCAGTGGTACTGATCCATTGTTCATCCACTAATGGATCAGTAGACCCGCTGAATGAGGGTGGACACTGTCTCATGAAGGATTCAACAAAATTTTTCTCCTTCCTTTGCTCGTTTGGAAGTCAGGCGTGATTCATATCTTGAGAACGTTTTGTGATCATGGCTACAAGATTTTTCATTCTATCTCCCATAACATTTTGTTGCTCATGGGGACAATCATTGTTTTTCCCATTGCATTCAGCATTAACGGAGTTCCTTTGGGTTCCATCAATTTACTAAAACCAATAAGCATAGTGTGAGAAAAACTAATCATAATAGTAAAACCACATAATCAAGAATAAAATTTCACGCTTTAGGTCTTATCATAGGTGATTCAAGTCAATTTCTAAAACACTTTGATTGTGTTCTATACTTAGACATATCCTTGGGGTTCTTAATAAGGCTTCCACATCCTATTTTCCAATGTTTTACTAAACCTTTCCTTTGATACCAACTATAACGACCCATACATTACATACATTGTTATTACATCAAAATTGAAGCAAACTGATTACAACATACAACAAAACCACTTAAGGACCATATAATTATAGTGTCATTAGATATAGGGAAACATAAAAAACTGGTTCATAAATCATCTACACTATCTCCCTTTAATTTTATCATATCTAGAGTCCCTTTTGGAATATCTTACTTAATACCATTCTTCCTGACCTGGGGAACAGAAAAAATACAAAAGGGTGAGCTCAAATTCTCAGTAAGGGTACACAAAAGAAATATCAATCATATCATATTCATAAGAACATAAAATTTTGAAAATCATAACCTACAAAAGAGATTATAATATCATAAGATCGGATAAATCATGGTAGTGAATTGTAATCCCAATAATCATAAAATGAGTCTTTGTGGCATACACACATAATCATAGAGAATCATTTCTTAATAGTCAATACTCATTTCCAAGACAATCCCAGCAGAAAAAGTCCATTTTTGAACCGAGTTCACTACTCATTTCAGTCTTGTATCACTGAACCAGATTAACCTGCCATTCCAGCGATGTCTGTCCCATGAGATATAAATCTTTAACCAATGCATTGGAGGGATATATAGGTCCTACCCATCTCATAATTATACCATTCTTATGTGTTCCACAAGATCATAAATCATACATCAAAGCATAACCCATGTAATAAAAATGGGATTCTTAAACATCATTCCATCATAACATAATCCATAAAAGATAAAAGGACATCATGAAAATAATTCCATCATAACATAATCAAATCAATTTAAAAATAGGGATAGAAACATAGCCATATAATATCTTATATGGAAAATAATTTTGATAAAACTCTTGAACTACATTCTTGAGGAAAATATCCATTCAACTTCAAAAATATTTTTCCTTTCTTAACATGTCATAAAATTTTAAACTAGAATAATTTGATTAAAAATAAACATGACAACTGGTAAAGTAAGCTTCATGGAAATAATGTTCTAAAAATCCATTCATGTCGTTGTTTCCCTCAAAATTCGGGGATGACCTCCTGGATGGGAGATTCAAACGTTCCGTTCGGTTTCTAACGGGTTTGTTCGTAGAACCGGAAACATCCAATGATTGCATATCCATTTGGACCTACTTTCCAAAGGTGGGTGCTCATTAGCTTGTGAACTGACGAGGCTTAGGAATTTTCATTGGTCGAGAGGATGGGAGGTCGGACTCATCACACCTTTTTGAGGGGAATTATTGTCTATTCTGGGACTCTATTTATAGATTTAAGTTATGTTCGTGAATCCTTATTAAATTACCAAGTATAAAATGATCTTTTGCTTTAGTTTTGACAATCAATGATTAAATATGTAAGAAATTTAGAGAAACTTTTATATGTATTCGAGGTTCTTCATCAATAGAGATTCATCTATATCTATTTAGAGATTCTTGATCAATGGTAACCTTCAAAAAAACATTTATATAAAATTCTCTTAGTCATTATGATGACCAGGCTGGTTTTAAAGCCACTCGGTGGGGCACTTGAAGTTTATTATCATTCAGAAGGACAATGAATTATTTCAGAGTTGGGATCGAACCCATAGATGGGCTACCTACGTATCCTTTGTTTTGGAAAAGGAATCAGAACCCATGTAGTTCGAGTAAGAGAGTATGATGTTTTATGAATGATGGCTCAAAGAAGGATGTCATATTTACTTTTACACTCTAAGCTCACGTGAGTCATGGTCGGTGTGAGAAACAAGAGGTATTGGTAAAAAAATAGACAATTGTGCCATGAAAGATGCAATCATAAGAAGTAATGTGGGGATTATGTATGTATGACTGCCCAGATGAATGAAGTTTAGGATTTACTTTAAGGAGAAAATCCAGGAACATGGTCCATAAAGGTATATGTGCTTTATGGATATTTGAACACTCTAACTTGGGACTTATTCCTGAAAAGGAAACCCAAATTAAGAGAGGATTGATAATTGGGTTTTACTCCTGAGAAGGAATACCAGATTAAATGTACATTAGGACTGGTTAAAGAGAAATTAAGGGACTTGGGGCTTACTCCTAAAAAGGAAGCCACAGATTTATGACTGGGAATTATTCCTGAAAAGGAAGCCCAGGTTAAGGATTAAGGTTTGGGGCTTACTCCTGAGGAGGATGCCTATATTTGAGATTGGGGCTTACTCCTAAGAAGGATGCCCATATTAGAGGACATGGGGCTTACTCCTAAGAAGGATGCCCATTTTTGAGATTGGGGATTACTCCTATGAAGGATGCCCATATTAGAGGACTTGGGGATTCCTCCTAAGAAGGATGCCCATTTTTGAGATTGGGGATTAATCCTAAGAAGGATGCCCACTTTTATGACTGGGACTTATTCCTGAAAAGGAGACCCTGGTTAAGGATTTCTCTCATCTTAACGGATGAGGTTGAATGAATGAACTCTCCATATTCAGTGACAAAAAGATATTTAAATCACTAGGTTTTGAGAGATATTTCACTGAATTCCTTTCAGATAAGGATGTCAAATCTTGAAATCATGCCATAAATGGATTTGAAGAGTGTCTTGAAGACTGAATCTTGAAAAGGAAAGGTGTAATGGCTTAAGAGGGGTGAAATGGGAAAGAAAGGCACCCAAAAAGGAAGGGGCGTGCAAGTCATGGAAGGCACACAAGTATTGCGGGGGCGAACAAGTATTGGTCGCGTAGGTATACCTGCACGACATATGTTGTACTTGCGCGATGGTCAACCAACATTGAAATACTTGAGCGACTCTTTATTAAAGCCTTTAGAATCCTCTTGAGGTTCTTCCAGCAATGGGACGTGCAAGTTAAATCGAAGGAGTAAGGCGAAGCACAAGTGTGACTACTTCCCTTAAGGGTTTGGCCACTCAGGCGCGCAAGTGTTGATGAGTTTCAACACTTAGGCCTTCCTCCCTCTCTTTAGATCTTCCGTTCTAGGTAAGAAATTACCTTAGAAGTGTTCCAGAAGCTTTGAGAAGATACTTGGGCGTCGGGAGTTTCAATCCGATTTTCTGGAAAAAAATCCTCTCGAATGGGGGGCCCACAGAGTCTATTTATAGGCAGAAGAAGACCCTGGGTAGTTACTGGGAGGTTATAACTTAGGTTGCGCAAGTCACTTGCGTGGACAAGGGCGTCGCGCAAGTGGACTTGCGCGACAGTGATCTAACTTGCGCGATGCAGTTGCTTTTGATCCTTTGTTCATGCCTTTGTTGATTTTTTGATATTTTCTCCAAAGGTGGAATCACTTTGAGCTCAGATATTCCCCTTTTCCAATTTTTAGATTCTGTGACGAAAGGAGCGTCAACAAAAGTCCCCCCTCAGAGTTGGATCCGGAGAGAAATGAGGATTTGACTCTGAGGAAATCGAATCCATCCAATGGAAAAGGGGGCGCGCAAGTCTTCAGGGCACAGAGGGCAGCACACATGTTCTCTCCGCGTAGGCCTTAAGAACACTGGGTACGGCGTGCAGGGTCCCAACCGCGTCTATAAATAGAGGGCCTCACTTCCGTACAAGCATCCAGATTTCCGGACTTCATACCTTCGAGCTCACATCGCGCAGGTTGTTCTGTTTTCCAGTGTTTTCCTTGATGTCGCGCTACTGTAAAGGTATTTTTACTTGCGCGGTTTATACTTGCGCGTCAAAAACTAGCGCGGCACACGAATACTTGCGCGCCATTTTTTAGACTTGCGCTCCTTAATGCCTTAGCCATTTTTTCAGAATCGTTCAAAGTTTTTTAAAAAATAAACGCATTTAAGAGTTTAATTTATTCAACTTTTGGGCAGATTCAATGGCTCCTAATGGAATTAAAACGTCTGATGAACTGGATAGCAAGCGGATTGATGACATGATGAACATCATTGGCCATGATTACTATGATATCTGCAACAACACTCTCCCAGATTTGGCTAATCACTTGAAGAAATATCATCTTAATTTCCCACAGAGCATCTACCTGCCGCCATATGGTCATGGTCACCTGCAAGAAGTCAATGTTCCAGATGCAAAGAACTATACACCTGAAATGCAGCAGCGCTGCTACTCCTTCATTTCGGTTATGATGTGCATTAAGAGAAAAAACAATGGTGTGAACTTTCAAATTGTTCATCCATGTCATTTCCTTGTAGATATGAAAATGCAAAACCCATGGGCTGAAATGTTTTCAACTACCATTTGGTGGAGAGAAGACAAACATGGTATTAGAGAAATATATGAAAAGATTAATCTCTCCAAATGGCTCTTTACTTCCAATGCTCCATTCTCAAATCCATGTATCCATCTTCCAAGTATCTTGGACAGAAACAGAGTCACTGTTTGATCAGCAGAATTTTTTTTCAAACCGCACTCAAGAACATCCTTTTACAATTGTTCCAAGATGAGCTGGTATCACTGCATCTCTTATTGTATCCTGTTGAATGAATGAATTCCAGGTGGTTGCTGATGAAGCTTGGGATGCCGTAAATCAAATGAAGTGTTATGTTGAAAGCCTCTTGCAATTATTGAAAAAGAGAAGAGACTCCAGTCTGTGGATGTCCTTCTAACTCTTGTGCATCAATGAAAAACAATTTCACTTTCACTTATTTGTACCTTTATTCTCTCACTACCTGCTTTAAATTTACTTAAACCAATGGTCCTAGTAAGCATAGTTTGATTTTTACTAGGATTATTATAAATAACCCTACAAACTGTGAACCTTTTTAATTGCTCAATATTACCTAAATCATACAAAATGTATGTTTAGTGAGCTATAACTTGACTTTTATTCAGAGTTCCTTTGTCTTTTGTGGGCAGTTTAATGTCATGCATGCCGGACATAAAGGGGCTAATGTTTAAGGTCGAAATAGCTTTGACTGAAATGTATTAGAATTGAATCAATTCCTTGAAAATTTATCTGAAAACATATTACCATACTCAAGAATGAGGGATGAATATGTAAACTATGGCTTAAGAATATTTGAATCTGAGGAATGATATGAAAAAGAGCTAAAAGGCATTAGAAGAAGTAGTTTCCGAGAATGAAGTTACTATTATTTAACAAAACCCGTTAGGGGGTTGAAATATGCAGGGCCACCTAAGGGCATTGGATGCATGGTCAAATAAATAGCATCTTTCGGCAAACAAGTCTGTTATGTGGACTGTTTATGCAAGGCCACCTATGGGAACCTGCAGCAAAGTCAGGGAAAAGAACTCCCAGAAATTTACTTTCCTAGTGCTAATAGCCAGTGAATGTTTATGGAGATTCAAATTTTCTAAAGTATAGAGTTTTCTGTATGGAATGAGGTACTTGAATATGGAGAAGATATTTACAGACAATATTATCAAAGAACTGGATGAATATCACTCCTACGAAGGTCTGACCCAAACGTAGGGAAGAAGAATAAACCATAGACTTGAATAATTTCAGATCATGTAAAAGGATATGGGACAAATATGTTAAGGATGGCTATTTTTTTGCGGATTCCTACATACTGTCGTTTAAGAAAAATAAGGAAAAAAGAGGAATTCTTCCCAAGAATGAAGTTACCATTATTTAACAAACCCGTTAGGGGGTTGAAATATGCAGGGCCACCTAAGGGCATTGGCTACATGGTTAAATAAATAGCATCTTTCGGCTGACAAGTCTGTTATGTGGACTGTTTATGCAAGGCCACCTATGGGCACGTGCTGCATAGTCAAGCAAAACAATTCTCAGAAGTTTGACATTTTTGTGACTAGAAGTCATGAAAAGGGTTATTAAGATCTGAAAATATTTAAGGTTAGGATTATAACACATAAAGATGGGTATTGTCCAATGTATATAGAGATACATAGGTAAATGATAACCATAATTAAGTTTTGGCTGGGTCCTGAATTGAAATTTTGGACTTCACTACGTATCTCATAAGAATGAGAATCAAGCCATACGTAGTTCTTGAAATGCAGTTTAATGTCATGCAGGAAAAAAGTATGAGAGATCTTAGTTTAGGGTCATAGAGTTCGGACCATAATAATGAATACACAGTGTGTGTTTTCATGAGGACTTTTCAGCCAAGGGACTGAAAGTGAAATTTGGGGTTAGGCCCAAAAGACTTGGGACTGGATTCGAGGGACACTCGAATGTTCCTACGTATCCCATAAGGATGGGAATCAAGTCCACATAGTTCTATAAATTCCCTTTGTACAAATTTGGTTCGTACGGGTGAAAGGGGACTTTAGTGCAATGATGGTTTAACCCGAGACAAAAAGTTTAGGTATTACCATGTATGCACGTAGTCTTTTGAAATGAAAACATGATTGAAAAATCAATGTCAATAATAGTTCTCTCTCAAATGAGGAAATCAAAGAGTATTGTAGTTTATTGTCGTACCAGACAAAAGTGTTGCATAGTTTAACGTCATATAACAAGGACGAAAGTGAATCAATGTAAAGATATTGATTCTAGGGGTGGTTTCACGAATCAACATCATATGAGATGGTGGTGAACCAATGTGAAGAGATTGTTTTTGGGCTTGAAACCTGGGAGGTTACCTACATACCCATCCTAGAGGGCAAGGATCAAAGTCCGTGTAGTTCAATTATAGAATAAATTATTGATCAAGTTGTTCTTGGGGACAACGATCTAAATAAAATAAATAATAATAAAAAAGTTGTTGGGACTTATACATGGTTACTGGCCCATTGAGAGTGTTACGGTTGAGGTTTTGTCTAAGCTCACGTGAGTCATACTCGGTGTGAGAAACAAGATGTGACAACTACCTTAACAATGCATAGTTTAATGTCATGTAGGACATATAAAGGGACTATGCAGTTTAAAGTATTGCAGTTAGGACTATTGGTGCTGCGCAGTTTAGTGTCATGTAGCAGGGACAAAATACAGTTTAATGTCATGTAGGACTATTATGAATTTTTTGTACAGTTTAGCGTCATGTAGTTAGGACGATGGGAACAATAGAGTTTAACGTCATGTTGGATGAAAGGGGGGAACTGTGTAGTTTAATGTCATGCAGTGAGGACAAAAGAGTTCACCATTTTAACGTCATTTTGGTCGCATTGGGGATTTTATCCACCGTATATCGTCATGTTGGACGAAAGTGCGAATAGTTTAAGGTCATATGCATGGACAGTGGATGGTGCAGTTTAATGTCATGCTGGACAGTGGTATAGTTTAAGGTCATACATGACCTTTGATGATTATATAGTTTAACGTCTTTCCGGACATAAGGGACTTTTATATAGTTTAGCATCATGTAGTTAGGATGTCACAGTTTAACGTCTTGCTGGACATAAGGGACTTGCCAATAGTTTAGGGTCATATGCATGGACCTTTAGGGAACTTTTTCACAATTTAACGTCGTGTGGGACGAAGTTACATTTTAAGATCATACTAGAGGATTTCTGTATTAGTTTAACATCATATAGAAAGGACGAATTGGTGTCGCACAGTTTAGTGTCATGTTGCGGGGACATAAGGTGAATACATTGTATTTTATACAAAATTTTTCTTCAAAAATCTGGCATTAGTTGGAGTAGTAATGAGTTCTCCATCCATCTAGATTAATGAATAAGCTCCATTGGAGTATACCCTATGTATTGAATAAGGTCCTTCCCATTTTGGCTCAAGATTGGGAGGTTTCTTTCCTAGTATCATTGGAGTTCTGAGAACTAATACCAATTCTCCCTGAATGAATGAGCGAGACGAACTTTTTTGTTAAAAGCTCGTGATATTCGATTCTGATAGATTTACAAGTGGTGCAAAGTGACCAATCTTTTCTCATCTAACCATTCCAACTCATTCAATCGCTTTTGGGATTGCTCATCTGTAGATAACTGATCACAAATGGCTACTCTGAGTGAGGGAAATTGAACTTCAATTGGTAAGACTGATTCTGTTCCATATACCAACGAATATGGAGTTGACCGCATTGCATTGCGGGTGGTAGTCTGATAAGCCCATAAAGCATGAAAAAGTTTATCAGGTCATGACCTATTATCTTTATCCACCATCTTTTACAATATATTTGAAAGAGTCTTGTTAAAGGCTTCTATTTGGCCATTGGCTGCCACATGATACCGAGATGAATGGTTGGATTTAATGTTGTATTCTTGATACAATTTCGTCACCTCAGAAGAACAGATGTTTGTGCCGTTGTCCGTCAATATGGTATGAGGGACACCAAATCTAGTAATGATGTTAGACTCGATGAAGCTAACAATTCATTTAGAACTGACTTCTTTGAGAGGTACTACCTCTGCCCATTTGGAAAAGAAATCAGTAACAGTAAGAATGTACTTAAACTGCTTGGCCGTATCTGAAGGGTAAGGTCCCACCACATCCATTCCTCATTGGGAAAATGGCCATGAGTGTTTAGCTGTATGAAGCAACTCTGGAGTTTGATGAATGAAGTTGGCATGTAATTGACATGAATGACATTTCTTTGTGAAATCAACACAATCTTGTATCATTGAAGGCCAAAATTATCCAAGCCTTCGAATTTGATCAGACAATTTATGTCCAGACTGGTGGGCACCACAGACTCTGGCATGTACTTCTTTCATGACAGCCATTGTCTCTTCACCATCAATGCATCTTAAGAGAACTCCATCAAAACCACGTTTGTAGAGAATTTTCTCTAGGTGGTTTGGGCCATCATAAAGAGTAAAATTGACAACACGTCGCCAGATTTGTTCTTTCTCGGCTCTATCAGGTGGAGGTTTTCCATTTTGAAGGTATTCCCTGATAGGTGACATCCATCCTGTAGTATGACCATATGGTTCAGGAATGGGACTAATTTAATTAATTTCCTCTGTTCTGGCTTGAACATAAGTTGAAATTGCACGACGGTGGGCAATACTGATGGTTGTCTCGTCCCGATTTGGATGTGCTAGAGCTGTGGCTATATTTTCCAGTGCATCATCTTGAGCATTTTGTGATCTTGGGACATAAGAAAATGTCGGTTCTGAAGGGAATTCCGCCATTAAATTTCTGATGTAATCATACAAAGGGATTAACTCTTCTTTTCTGATGGAATAATCCCGATTGATTTGTTTGATTACGAGGTCTGAATCACCTTTTACCATTAAGTGATTCACTTGTGCTTGAAGCGCTAACTCCAAGCCTGTGATAAGAGCTTGGTATTCTGCTTCATTAATAGTACCACCTTCCCACAATAAAAAGGAATAAGGTAACAATGCCTTATCTGGAGAAATGAGTACAATTCCTAAACCAAATTTGTTGAATTTAGGATTTTCCATTTTCTTCCCTGTTGGACTTCTGGAAGCACCATCAAAATACATTTCCCATGTTTGAGGACTCTCTTGAATAGAGAAAACTTCCTCATCAGGGAGTTCAATATCTGAAGATGTGTCTTCCACTGAAGGATGTTCAGCTAGGAAATCAGCCAGAGCTTGGCCCTTTATTGCCTTTTGAGATACATACTGAATGTCGAACTGCTGCAAAATAACTGCCCACCTTGCTAGACGTCCTGTAAGCATTGGACGACTAAGGATGAATTTGAGAAGATTATTGCGAGATACCAATTGGACCTCGTGATGTTGCAGGTAGTTTCTCAGTTTCTGAACTGCAAAGATTAATGCCAGGCAGTACTTCCCAATACTTGAATACCGGGTTTCTCCTTCAAGCATAGTTCTACTGAGATAGTAGAGGCTATTTTCATTCCCAACATCATTCTTTTGAGTGAGAAAGGCACCAAATGATCGCTCTAGAGATCTCACATAGAGGATAAGTTGTCTTCCTTCAATAGGTGGCCTATGTACTGGTGGACTCAAGAGGTATTTCTTGAGAACATCAAACGCTTCTTGACATTCTTCAGTCCACTGGTAAGTGACTCCTTTTTTCTATAATTTGGTAATAGGTAAACTTTTGCCTTCCAAATTGGCGATGAAACGCCGAATATATGCTAAGTGTCCTTGAAGTCGTCTTAATTATTTAAAATTCTGAGGAGGTGACATACCAAGGATCGATTTGGTCTTCTCAGGATCGACTTCAATACCACGATGGCGTACAACAAAGCCGAGGAATTTTCCTGAGGTTACCCCAAAAACACATTTTAAGGGGTTCATCTTCAAATTATGTTGTTGAAGCTTGTGGAATATGACTTCCAAATTATCCAAGTGATTAGAACGTTGTTTGGATTTAACCACCAAATCATCTACATATCATTCAACAAACTTCCCTAAAAAGGTTTGAAGATACGATGAATGGCGCGTTGATATGTTGCACCTGCATTCTTTAAACCAAAGGGAATCACCCAGTAACAAAACACACCTTGAGGGGATCTGAAGGCTGTAGATTACTCATCTTCTGGGGCCATTCAGATCTGATTATATCTGGAATATCCATACATGAAGGAAGGTACTTCATAGCCAGTCGTCACATCAATTAAGAGTTCTGTAATCGGAACTGGGAAATCATCTTTAGGACAATACCGATTAAGATCTCTGAAATCGATGAAACCCTAATTTGTCCGTTCTTATTCTTTATAGTGACAATATTAGCCAACCACTTGGGATAATGAACTTCTCTGACGAAGATAGCTTTGATCAGCTTATCCACTTCAGCTTCAATTTTGGAAGCATAGGTTGGGTGTGTACTTCTCGCAGCTTGCTTAAATCCTCGATGTTCTTTTGGTAAACCCAAAAGATGAGTAGCAATATGAGGATCAAGACCAGGCATTTCTATATAGTTCCAAGAGAAAATATCTTTATTTTGCTTTAGAAAAGAAATATACATCTCTTGCTCTTCAAGGGTCATGGCCGCACTAATTAAAGTGTGGCGTGGATCTTTCTCTGTACCCAGATTTATTTCTCTGAGTTCATCCACAGTGGTAGAGATACCCTCTTCAAATGCTGGAGGAGCATCTCTAAGATATTCCTCTTCCTCTTCATCATGTGCTATTTCTTCCGTTTCTACTTGCATTGTAGATGACAAAACGAAATTTTCATGATCATAAGAGATTTCAAAATTTGCACATTTTGAAGAAGACGCTTCCATTTCTGACCCTATTGATGATAAAGGGCCTTCTTTGGGAAATAAAGAGGAGATGATGGATTGAGAATTGACATAATTATTGACCTCTGATGTGGCTATAACTTCTTCTGGCCTGATTGGAGAAGTGTAGACCTGTTGGATTTCAGTAGATGAAATGAAGACGTCACCACTTGTTCTCTCATCACTGTTTGGTTGGTTACCAATTTCTCCCATGCTGTCTGGCTCAAATGCCATAATTGACATTATGGATCTTTCCATAAGAGTATTTTGATTTGGGCCTTTTTTGTCAATTTTACTGATAGGTAATATATAATCTATACTCACATGTGTAAATGGATTTATTGGAATTTTCTCCAAACCATATGGAGCATTAATTTTGGTAATTTCCTTCATTGTAGATTTTTCTCTTCCCTTCATGTGATAAAATTCTGCCTCAATGTATTGAGACTCACATCTCTTGAACGAGGCCTTATCACCATATAATGTTCCAACTTGACCATTGAAACATTATTTGAGACATTAATGGTATGATGAAGGGATAACTGCATGCTGATGTAGCCAGGGTCTTCCAAGCAAGAAGTTGAAAGTTGAGTCTTGATCAACAATCATGAAATCCGAATTGGATACAAGATCCCCAAACTGAGTTCTGAGTGTAACTTCGCCCAGTGGTTCTTGTACATTTTTATCATATCCTTGTAACATCATGGTATAAGGAGATAAATCAGATTCCATGAGGCCCAATCGACGAAGTGTACGAATGGGCATGAGGTTGACTCCTGAACCATTGTCAATGAAAGCTCTTTGAATATCTACACCATTGACTTTGACATGTAAGTAGAGAGGTTTTATGTGCCCATGAACAACATCATCTTCATCTTTATCAGTAAAAGATATCACTGGATGGAATTCTGCAGGATTATTATCTATGTGGTAGACTTCAGCTGCAGCAATTTCAGCTTCAAACTCCTGAGGACTTGACAAAGCTTCGATGAGTGCTTACCGAAGATCTTTTGACAGATTCAAAGCATCCAAAATTGATAACTTGGATGGTACATGGGCCAAGTGTTTTAATATAACATACTTTTGATCTAAAGGTATGTGTTTCCCAACAGGAATATGCGGTTTAGCAGGTACCTTGGAAGCAGATGCTTTGGAAGCTGGTGCATCTTGTATTGGGATAGAAGATGGAAAAATCCTTGGTTTTTGGAAGATTAGACCGATTAGATCCATTTACTTGATGAGATAAAGAAGATGGAATTTTCAATCGGTCTTCCAAAATAACTGTTCCAAGACTGAGTTGACTATTGGCAGAAGAACTTGCTTGTTCTTTTTGAGCTCGCTGAAGGGCTCTACCACGAGTTTCTACTGCATACACAGTGCTAGAAGGGGTAGAATTGGAGTAGTGGTTTTGGAAAGATCCACATCTTCCCCTGTATCTTGCACCTCTGGAACTTCCTCAGATTCCCTTATTTGATACAGGGAATTCAGTCTCATCAAAATTGAAATTACGACTGGAATACGGATCTGTTAATTGAATCATATTAACAGAACGAAAGATTAACTCTTCGTCTAATAAAGAATCTGCCTGACTAGCCTGTTTAGGCTGTGCCTTTTGATGGGGCAGTGCCTGTGGATTTGAAGTTGATGGCATAAAGTCTTCCAGAGTCAAATACAATTTAGACTTTGACACATACTCATCTTCTTCTGATTCTTTTTTCTTCTTTGAATCAAACCGTTTCTTTGAGGACTTTCCCTCTGACAAAGAGGGTTTTACCGCAATATTCATGGCAGAAGACACAATTGGTTTCTTTAATTGTGTTCGAAAAATGGCATGAGTCCGATAGATTGTCTTTCTGACCATCCAATCATCATATTTCTGTGCATTTCTGCTTTTGACTTCTTTCCATTCACCTTCCTCCTCTGGAACTGTAGTAGAAACACATGCTACCTGAGTTGAAGAACCTTTCAACTTGACTTGTCCCAAGTCGACCATATTTTTAATGAGGTCTTTGAAGACAAAACACTCCTGGATGGGATGCCCTAACAATTGATGAAAGGGACAATAATTGGGACGGTCTTCATCTCCTTCCTTGTTTGGCCTCTTGGGCACTGGTAATTGAACCAAATTATTTTCCAGATCTGAAATGAAGTAACCAGGAACTTTCTCATTTCGGAAGGAGTATGTTTTACTCTTCAAATCCTCAAATTGTTTTTGTTGTTGATCTATTTGATCATTTGGATGAAACGACATTTGTTGTTGGCCTTCAGGAGGTGGAGCCCTTCGAGAAGATGAAGGTTTTGAAGTAGAAATAGGTATAGGTGCTTGTTTAAGCATAACTGTAGTAGTTTCTGCTTTACCCATTCTCTTTCCTAAAGCTGATGGAATTACCCGAGATTTAACCTTAGCCTGTGTAAGGGAATCTTCAATCTGCTGAGCAATTGAAGTAAGGTCTCAAAACCCTCCTGTGTATTTTACAGGGATCAATGGCGTGCGTAATTCGTCACGCAGATTTGCCACACAGATTGGCAACAACTCCTCTTGAGGGAGTGCTAAACTAAGGGAATACGTTAATCCCTTCCAGCGTGAAATGAAATTAGAGACTCTTTCATTCTCCCTTTGCTTGCATTTAGTAAGATTGAAAACTGTCGTTTTTGGCAAAGTTGAGTTGAACTGAAGAAGGAATTTTTGGAAAAGATCCTCCCATCCAATTATTGACCGGGATTGCAAGCTTGTATACCAGACAAAAGATGGTCCTTGCAAGGTTCGCATGAAGCATCTGAGTTTCACTGCTTCTTGCTGCTCTGGAGTTCCCATCATAGGATCACAATAAGACACGTAATGCGTCAAATGTTGTTCAGGGTCGCCTGATCCATTGAATGTAGGGAAAACAGGGTTTCCAAAACAAGATGGAGAGGAAATTGAATCTACCCATTCAGGGTAAACTTTCTTTTCTGGTTGAACTTGTGCCTGTTTCCCTTCCATAGTTTCAAACCGAGCTGTTAATGACTCAATAGTAGTTATTAACTTTTGAGAAATATCCGGTTGAATCTGGTCTTGAGTAGGTGGAATGAATGGAGCTTGGACAGATGTGGTGATTAGTGTTGCAACTGATGGTAGCACTGCCAACCGTAGTTGCGTTTGACCTGTAGGATTAGACCTCTGAGGGTGTACTGATAAAGGAGGATATTCCTGATCCATCTCAGTAACTGCAACAAATTCCTTTGGCTGTCGGACTTCAGCATTCTTAAGAAGAAGACTACTATGAAGTAGTTCTGCATTCAACTTTCTTAATTCTTTCATTTCTTCCTCTTGTTGTGAAAATCTTTGCTCTAATGGGAGCGATTGACCTTCTCCAGAGGAAGGATATGTAACCTGATTCTTTCCCCTCCCTTTGTTGGATACTTTTTGGAGAGAGGGAAGTGGATTACCTAGGTTCTGAGTAATCCTTTGGCTTCGTGTACGCAAACCTTCTTCATTTGTATCGGTGCATACATTTTCTTGAGCAGGACGCTCTTCATATGAGTCCCATGTCTGAGTCTCCTCTGGTGGATTAGAAACAATGGCATTGATGACATTGATTGATGCCTAATGCATCACATCCCTTCTATCAACATTTCGGTGATATTGTCTTCTTTCATATCTTTGATGAGACATTACCTTTTGCTGATTAAATCTTTTAGGAACTTCTTGACGAGCTATAATTTGGAGGGAATCTCCTGATAATTTGTCTCTTCGTTCCTCTTGGGACTTCTTCCTTAATCGAGAAAAGACCGACATTCTCTGAGAAGGGGAATGATGATTTGAAAGAGTCCTCTGTCTCGTGAACTGGGGATGTTCCTGCTGATTCCGCTCAACTCCTCGAATCCCATTTGTTGACTCTGAGGGTTGGGTTAAAGGAGTCCCCTGTCTGACAAGCTGGGGTGGCTCTTCACATTCTATGTCCGAGACTTTCTTAAAAGATATCTTGATCTTGTGAATGTTAGTTCGGAAATTAGCTGGATGCATTAACCCGTATCCACTTTTATCACCTGGTTCAACAGACCGTTGGATGATTTCCGAGACTTCTGTCATTTGATGATTTGTTTGCTCCAGATGAGAGGCTTGTGCAATATTCTCTCCTGCTTTATGTAGGATCAATTCAACAACTTGTTCTCTAAATTCTTGATTTTGAGAGGAACTAGTTGAAGCATGTTCTTGAGAAAGCTTTTGATTATGAACAAATCCCACTGACTGTGGCCGGCCATGGGCAATAACATTGCATGAGACCATTTTTGGAGGGCATTGCTGACTGGAAAGCACTATGAAATGTAGTGCTCCGTGAACACCCCATCCTCTGATATGTACACCAGATGGAGCATTGGCAATTAATTGACGCAATTTTCTTAGTGCGCCAAGGCATGAACGTTGAAGGGTTCTCTGTTGCTTTTCAGCCTTCGGAAACCGAGAGTCTGATAGAGATACCAAATCAATCTGACGTTGTAGCCCTTCTATTATCTTAAGATGATTTTCATATTCATCATAAGATAATACCTTCTTCTTCAATTGACAAAGAGTTTTCCATATGTTGAGACGAATATCATGGACTCCATCTTCTGTCAACATCTTTGGAATGTCATACTGGGAGTCATCCAAAGGCCCAAACATGACTGGTACCTCACTTTTCACCAGTTTTTTCCTCATGTTCAGCATTTCCTCTTTATCATTAAATGATGATTCTTCTACCTATTTTGACCAGAGTTGGTGTTTACTTGTTGCTTCATCAGATTCAACAAGATTGGTAGAGAGATCATTGATCAAACTAGAAGATGCATGACTTAGGGGTGGTTTGGAGAATGATCTACACCATGGGCTATCTTCTGATTGAGAAAGTATTTCACTTGCTAGTGATAAATCATCAGACATTACCGGTTTTGCATTTGCAAGTGCCTCAAGATAAGAGGGCTTTCTCGGCACTACATTGTCCACTGGAGTATTTTCCAGGCAATGTGAATCACTACTGCGGAGAGGACTTTCATAGCGAAATTCATCATCATGGGGAGGACCACCATAATGGGTTATAGAAAAAGATGAGATCTCTTGATCCTTGGTCTTCTGACCACAAAGAGGGTTCCTGTGGATTTCATCTGAAGAAGAAACTTCAAGATTGACCGAATTTTCATGAATCAAGCCTTCATGTGGAAGTTTCTGTTGAAGACCTTCAGAATTAATGTTCCCGTTATTGGGAAATGAGGGAGTAGAATCTTGAATTCCGACAGATAAATGTCTATGGGCTTCAAGAACTCCAGCATCGAGCAAGGCTTGGTTACAGATTGGCCTTTGATCTCCTGACTGTGATGGGCGGATCATTTCCTTAGATGCCTTCTTACTCGCTTTGGAAACCACTTGTTGACGAAAGTGGTTACTCTGAGCAGGTGGATGTGCATAATCAGGAAAGATGGTCAGGTTAGGCTGACGATCTCCACTCAAATCAGGTGTATTTGCCTGACTTGGTTGTCCGTATGATATGGGGGAGTATGCCCCATAACCCTCTTGGACTGGAACAGATGTGTGTGTCTGTTCCGGAGTGAATCATTGATATGTCACTCCACTACTGGGGATAGATTTATGTGTCTTTCCCTGAGATGATGAAGAAGCTGTTATGATATCCTAGCAAGCATCCAGAATATGAGTAGGAATTTGCTTCTGCTCTTTCACCATTGACAAAATATGTTTGGTGACTTCAGCTGCCGGAACGGGGATAAACGTCCATTTTGGGCTTGGAGTAGGTGTATGTGCCTGCTCCTGTCCTCCTTTTCTTGTCAGTGAATCCTAACAGTACTCAAGTGTGGAGTCAGAGAGTTGAGTCTGCCTCTTGTTTGTCGTCAGAGCTTTCCGACTGACTTCTCCGTGCGCTACCAAGCGAGACATTTGGTAGGCTTGATTAGTACTAGCAGGTGTATGTGCCTGCTGATTACACTTCGCCAAAGGTGGTTGACGAGATCCATCATATGTAGTCAGACGAGCCTGCTGACTAACTGGTGATGTATAAGCAGGTGTATTTTCCTACCTATATTACACCACCGGAATTGCCTGGCGGGATTGGCTTGATGCGGCCAGACGAGTCTGCTGGACATCGGAATTAAAACGGATAGGTGTGTGTTCCTGCTCATTATTTTCCACCAAGTTAGGTTGGTGGACTTCTCCGAAGATGGCAGGGATGAAAACCTTCCTATTGTTAACCGGATTCCGTCTCTTGCGGTTCATCTTGCCTGCTCGGATTCGAGGAACCTGAGCTGAATGCCTAGAGTTGGGACCCTCATCATGTTGAGAGTGCACTGCCGCACAAGTCTAGCGGCGATTGTTGATGGGAGCCCTTGGGAAGGACACCTGTATTTTTGAATTAAGGCCATGAGGGACCTGCTCATTCACTTCCTCAGAGTAAGGGAGCGAATGGAAATTGCGTTCCGAGGATAACGACCTGAAACGGTTGGAGACGGTAGTCAGCACCACCTGCCTCTTGATCACTGGTCGTCGTTGTCCGGACGACCTGTGTGAGTTTTTTACTTGGAGGGCCAGTCGGGCAGCCTCTAGAGTTGGGATGGTACCATGTTGACGGTACTCCTTAACCAGTGAATTTGATACCCAACATTGAAGACGCTGAGTAGGTGATGTCATCCTCAGAGCAGATGACGATCCAATAGGAATAGCAGCAGTGGTATTTGTAGCAGCAGTATTCACAGATTTGAATTTGAGAGCAGCCATTATGGAAATACAGAAGATCTTGGAAAAGAGTGCCTGTTTGATATAACAAACGTAATCAAGATAAAATTCAGCCACTTCATCCTTTGGATGAGCACACATGTCAATGATTTTTTTGTTATCCCTCTTAAAATAGGGGCTTAATAAATAGGTAAAACATCATTTTAACTTGGTTAAGGATTCACGTCGGGATCACCATTTTTTGTTTCCCTCGGAATTCGGGGATGACCTCCTGGATGGGAGATTCAAACGTTCCGTTCGGTTTCTAACGGGTTTGTTTGTAGAACCGGAAACATCCAATGATTCCATATCCATTTGGACCTACTTTCCAAAGGTGGGTGCTCATTAGCTTGTGAACTGACGAGGCTTAGAAATTTGCATTGGTCGAGAAGATGGGAGGTCGGACTCATCACACCTTTTTGAGGGGAATTATTGTCTATTCCGAGACTCTCTTTATAGATTTAAGTTATGTTCGTGAATCCTTACTACATTACCAAGTATAAAATGAGATTTTCCTTTAGTTTTGACAATCAAAGATTAAATATGTAAGAAATTTAGAGAATCTTTTATATGTATTCGAGGTTATTCATCAATAGAGAATCATCTATATCTATTTCGAGATTCTTGATCAATGGTAACCTTCAAAAAAACATTTATATAAAAGTCTCTTGGTCATTATGATGACCAGGCTTGTTTTAAAGCCACTCAGTGGGTCACTTGAAGTTTATTGTCATTCAGAAGGACAATGAATTATTTCAGAGTTGGGATCGAACCCATAGATGGGCTACCTACGTATCCTTTGTTTTGGAAAAGGAATCAGAACCCACGTAGTTCGATTAAGGGAGTATGATGTTTTATGATTGATGGCTCAAAGAAGGATGTCATAATTATTTTTACACTCTCAGCTCACATGAGTCATGCTCGGTGTGAGAAACAAGAGGTATTGGTAAAAAATAGACAATTGTGCCATGAAAGATGCAATAATAAGAAGTAATGTGGGGCTTATGTATGTATGACTGCCCAGATGAATGAAGTTTAGGATTTACTTTAAGGAGAAAATCCAGGAACATGGTCCATAAAGGTATATGTGCTTTATGTAGATTTGAACACTCTAACTTGGGACTTATTCCTAAAAAGGAAACCCATATTAGGAGAGGATTGATAATTGGGTTTTACTCCTGAGAGGGAATCCCAGATTAAATGTACATTAGGACTTGTTAAAGAGAAATTAAGGGACTTGGGGCTTACTCTTGAAAAGGAAGCCCAAGATTTATGACTGAGACTTATTCCTGAAAAGGAAGCCCAGGTTAAGGATTAAGGTTTGGGGCTTACTCCTGAGGAGGATGCCTATATTTGAGATTGGGGCTTACAACTAAGAAGGATGCCCATATTAGAGGACATGAGGCTTACTCCTATGAAGGATGCCCATTTTTGAGATTGGGGCTTACTCCTAAGAAGGATGACCATATTAGAGGACTTGGGGCTTACTCCTAAGAAGGATGCCCATTTTTGAGATTGGGGCTTACTCCTAAGAAGGATGCCCAATTTTATGACTGGGACTTATTCCTGAATAGGAGACCCAGGTTAAGGATTTCTCTCATCTTAAAGGATGAGGTTGGATGAATGAAATCTCCATATTTAGTGACAAAAAGATAATTAAATCACTAGGTTTTGAGAGATATTTCACTGAATTCCTTTCATATAAGGATGTCAAATCAAGAAATCATGCCCTAAATGGCTTTGAAGAGTGTCTTGAAGACTGAATCTTGAAAAGGAAAGGTGTAATGGCTTAAGAGGGGTGAAATGGGCAAGAAAGGCACGCAAAAAGGAAGGGGCGCGCAAGTCTTGGAAGGCGCGCAAGTATTGCGGGGGCGTGCAAGTATTGGTCGCATAGGTATACCTGTGCGACATATGTTGTACTTGCATGATGGTCAAACAACATTGAAATACTTGAGCGAATCTTTATTAAAGCCTTTAGAATCCCCTTGAGGTTCTTCCAGCAATGGGACGCGCAAGTTATATCGAAGGAGTAAGGCGACGCGCAAGTGTGACTACTTCCCTTTAGGGTTTGGCCACTCAGGTGCGCAAGTTTTGATGAGTTTCAACACTTAGGCCTTCCTCCCTCTCTTTGGATCTTCCGTTCTAGGTAAGAAATTACCATAGAAGTGTTTCGGAAGCTTTGAGAAGAGACTTGGGCGTCGGGAGCTTCAATCCGAGTTTTTGGAAAAAAACTCCGCTCGAATGGGGGGCCCACAGGGTCTATTTATAGGCAGGAGAAGACCCTGGGTAGTTACCGGGCGGTTATCACTTAGTTCGCGCAAGTCACTTGCACGACCAAGGGCGTCGCGCAAGTGGACTTGCGCGACAGTGATATAACATGCGCGATGCAGTTTCTTTTGATCCTTTGTTCATGACTTTGTCGATTTTTTGATATTTTCTTCAAAGGATGAATCACTCTGAGCTCAGATATTCCCCTTTTCTGATTTTTAGATTCTGTGACAAAAGGAGCATCAACAGTCGTATATTTTAAAAAAACATTCTTCTCATACTTTGGCTAGAAAAGTCAAAAAGTACCTCGTACTAAAACGACAAAAGATTCCTTTCATATCATTTAATGAAAAATAAAAAATGGGTAAAATTGGATTTTAAAAATTGTATGAGGATAGAAATAATATTTCATATTGAGGAAACATGGATGTGGAAGATAAATAAGCCCCAGTAAATTCTGAAGTATAAACAATCTCGGATAAAAATGAGATTGTGATATTTTCTCTTACCTTAGGTCCGATATGATTTGTACATATCCAAAAAACCTGTATAATGAATTAAATAATGTGATTGACTTATACTAGAAACATTCTCACTGTTATGATAACATATATGGTCATATTCTTCTTTTCATATTTGTAATATTTCATTGTTACTTGTTATTCCGGTGTTTATTAGTTTATGTTCTTATGCGTGTTTTCTCGAATAAATTCTTATTCAACATTTTATGTTATAGCAACATCATTTACAGAATGGTAGTAGTATAATATATATCATATTTACTCATTAAACTCATTTATATATTCATTATTCAATTAAGATCATGTAGAACGAGTCGCATCACATCGTGGAGACGGTAGGCCGTACATATGCACGTGCGATGATATCGTTCCCATGATCTTGGAATTGTATTGAAGTGTGTGTATACTATTTCAAAATCAGTATCACTTTACAATAATCATATATATTAATTCTTTACACCATTATACCCAACCATGTAAGGTGGTGGTGGAAAAAAGATTACACCACGGCGTAGAGACGGTATTCTGTACGTACGCACGTGCGGTGATTTCATTTTCCGTAAGATGGATAGAAAGTGATATATGGTTGTTTCATATTTATAATAACATATAAGTATATGATTTATACTGATGTTATTACATCACAATGAAAGAAATAAATAAGAGTAAGTATAAGAAGAAATAAATTTGAATGAATCGGTAACAGATATTACCTCTTCTTCGACAGGCCTATTTGAAACCTCCACTTAGGGCACTAATGTTGGTCTTTGATGATGTCCAGGAACTATATAATTTTACTTTGGGAGTTGGGAAGAGTAATGGGTAGGGTTTGGCCGAGCGTGACGGCTCAAAGTTGTGTAAAGAGGAGAGGGAGAAGGTGCACTTCTATAAGGTAGGAGAGGGGCACCTTTGGAAACCTCTAAAATATTAATTTATAATAAACCATAAACCCACATAAAAACTTCCAAAGTGAGTAAAATTCAGATATTAGATAAGGAAGGGTTGTAATATCATCAACCAATTAAATTTAGAGTTGTTTTGATTTTATTGTAAACCTTATCATTTTGATTTATCCTTATTTAATCTATTTGATTTTATTTGTGGTGAAAATGTTATAAATTTTATATGGTTATAAATAATTAAATATGGGTTATAAATTATACAAAATTTGAAACTTTATGACATATTAGATGATATAAATTTTAATTTGTAATTTTTTCAATATAATTGTTATTTTAAAACAATTTATTAATATTAAAAATCAATAGTGTCAATTTTGACAGAATTTATTTTTTTTAATTTAATGAAAATCCACACTGAAGATATGTTTGAACCAAAATATTTAATAGACTCATAACATGTCATATTTATCTAGTAAATTAATGAGTCACAATAATTAGTTCATATAATATTTATTTTAATATTTTTAAATTTATTTATTTGATATTTCAACTAATGAAATAATTTCTACATTACTACTATATCCTCATTAATGATAATTATTTTATCCCTAAAAATTCAAATTTTTTTATTATGTAGATAATTTTACTATTTTTATTGATACTATTCATGTTTGACCTTTCATGAAGTTCATCACTAAATTTAAATTAGTATACTTATAATACTTTAGGGAGTGACATGTTGACACTTTCTTTGGTTTTAATAACAATTAAATTATTTTAATAATAAAAGGTCCATAAAATGAGTTTATTCTGACCCTTAGGTGATAAGGGTCGACTTTTAGTCATCCAATAGAATTTTTTTTGGTTTTAGGGTAATTTTATAATCTTATATTTACTCTTAATTACCTGATTTACCTTCAACTGCAGTAAATAAAAAGTATCATAGTTTCTATTCATACTATCAAAAAAGTAAAAGAAAACTATTAACATAATTTGGACCCACTGAATTCAAATATGGAATCCATTTTTCGAAATTCAAAACAAAGAAGTTGCAGTAATTAATTTAAAATTAATCCCATTGTTAAGAAAACGGGTTTTAAATGTTAAAACATTGCCAAGGATTGAAATGATTTTACCTATAAATTCAATGTAAAATTAATGGTAATGACGTAAATTATATGAAACTATAAATATATATTTTCTTTTTTCTTTAAAACAACTCAATATGATAATTTAAATATATAAATAATTTCTATGAAAATTTTTTTTTAATTAAAATATATCAAGTTTTTAATATTCATTTAAATATGAAAGTTATCAGAATAATTTGAAATTTTTATCCAAAGTAAATTTTTATATTACAATTCCAAAGAAGAATTTTATTTTGTCAAATTGAGCTTATAAACATCTGCAAAAATAGATTTAATTTGGGTGTGCTATCAAAAGTCTGCAAAACATCATTTTTTTGAAAAAAATACTTATTTTACATGAAATATTTATTTTGTTCACAAACCATGTTTTAGAAAATTAGTATGATGAATAATAATGTTATAAAATTCAAAATTTAGTTAATATTATTTATAATGGCTAGTACATAATAATATTATATCAATATATCTTTTAGTGGAACCAGGTATTGCGTATTACACATGCTATCGAGGAAGGTCGTGATTGAATGAAACACAATCCAAGCTAGTGTTGTGTGCAGTATAAGATTTATTTGATGTTGTGTATAACATAAGACATAAAAAATATATATACTTCTCATAAAATATCAGGGTTTTACAATGCCCGCATTAGGTTTTGTTGGATGTAGATGACGGACATCGCTAACCGAGGTGGAGGCTTGTGGAGTTGGACGGTACCCGGAGGTGGACCACTTGGTGGGACGTACACGGAGAAAACGGGTGTGCCTGAGATTCCGAGGAGACTATCTATAACCACCATTTATGTAGGATTCCCGGAGGATGACTCTTTGGTTTCTATTTTACATTACTGCAGTTATACTATTTTTTCAGTTCTACTGTACTTTCAGTTGGGTTTGTATTCTAGCCCATTTACCTTTCAACACTTACTTTGTATTCAGTATTACTGTGTGATTACTTTAGCATGCATACACTATTGTGTTTTTTACTATATAAAGGAAATCCCTTCCTTTTTATTTGTATTTACACCTTTGGTGCTAGTCACCATCCTTGGGCCTATGGAAGGTGGGCTTGAGGTAGTCACGACACAGGCCCTGAGGACGGGTCGTGACAATATTCCTTTCAAAATAAGCTCAAGTGTTTTATTAAAAATATTTTCCAGCTAAGATGACATAGGGATATGTTTCTAGAAATATTATATCTTCTATTTTATTATGTTTATGATGGATTTTTTTTCATGAAATCAGTTTATCTTATATGGATTATGTTATGATGGAATGATGTTTAAGAAACCCATTTTATTTCATGGGTTATGCTATGATGAATGATTATTGTTTTTGTAGATCATGTTAAAAAATTTCATTGTGAGATGGGTGGGACCTAAATATCCCTCCAATTCATTAGGTAATCATTTATATATCATGATATAGATATTAATATAATGTAATATAAATATGGTTCGGTAAAATTGGGCTGGAACAACAACTAAACCCAGTTCAGTAATGAAATTTGTCCATTAGGATGGTCTTGGATATGATACTTGGATAATATGGAAATGATTGACTATGATTATGTGAATACAAAAAAACATCTTAATTTATGTTATGAATTTTTGGAATATTTCCATTAATTCTAATGAACTCTTATCCCATGACATGATATCACAACATTTCATATGCATGATAAGATTTTCAAAAGTTTCCTTCTTATGTATTATGATTGTGATATGATGGATATTTCCCTAGTATACCCATATTAAGCATTTGATCTAACCCTTTCATAAGTTTCTTTTCCACGGGTCATGAAGAAGGGTATTAAGTAAGATATTTCAAAATTATGTGTAGTTATTGTGAGATATGTGGGAGACAAAACTTATGTTTTATGAACCAGTTGTTTCTGTTTCCTAGTTTCTAAATAAATTATACCTATATGGTCTAGCCATGGATTTATTAGGTGTTGTAATGAATGTACACAAATTTTTATGTAATATATATTTAATTAAAGAATGGGTCGTTATAGGTGAGAAGTGTGATATTTATTCTAGCTATAATATTTTAATGAATATATTTTCTCAAGAAAGATAATATCTTATTAAAATGATTACTTTTAGAACTAATCATGGAATAATACTACTCAATTAATTACATCCCACCGAAAGTAATCAAGGTGGATGATCCCCTGATTAAAAATTATCATTTAATCATAACCATGATGAAGAATTAAAATCATACAATAATCATATATATAAAATATTTGAATCTATAATTTTAAAATAATGTCGACTAATCCAATTTTTTCAAATACATTTAAAAATGTATTTTTTATAAAAAGATCAATGAAACTGAGAAAAAATATGTATATCTAAAAACATTAATGATATATTTGTGGATTAACCCTATTAATTATTGACTTAGATGTTTTGGACCTTTGATATGTGTCCCATGAAAACAAAAACTGAATAATGAACACTTGGAAGATTCCCATAGTTTATCATTTTATATTTATCTGGGTTGTATGTAGGATTATTGATGATTAATTTAGAAGATATTATCAGCACTCGTGCCTCGGGGCCCGTGTTGTGACTACCTGAGTCCCTTCTTCGATAGGCCATGGGCTGGAGACTATCGTCGAGTAGGCATATCCGACAAATGGGAGGCATTTTCTTATGAACCCTTACTCATGCACCAAAATCCATGCCACAAGGCTAGAGAGAGAAAACCCTAAGTACTAAAAGTGCATGACTACCACTAAATCCCAACAATAGATTACAATAGAAGGTAAAGTAGTAAAGTGAAATAGGGTCAGAAATGAGCCATCTTATGAAAGAAAACTGTAACTTCTAGCCTGCAAACAAGGGTAATAAAGCTGTTGTAGAACGCTTCTAGATACAAATCTGCTCAACTGATCTCATATGGCACCGTTCGTTCATGTTCCTAGTCCAACTCAACATAATACTCCAAAAAATTGTCGATCACCTAAAAATACACGACTCGTGTTGGCAAAGACCATGCAGGGGTGAATAAAAAAATATTCAGTAGGGGGCCCCAAAACAAATTGTGAAATACCATAATGAAAAAACCATCAAGATAAAAATCTTATATCAATTTCGACAACCCATATAAAAATAAAATCTATATATAATCATAATATATTCCATGATGAAACATCCCATCCACTACCGGCCATATGGATCCTCCCGTAAGATGCTCGATTCCACGATATCCCACTATTTGAGGTATCTGGATGTAAAAATTTAGAAAAAATCAACCAAAATTATCCAAGAGAACATCTGGTCTCGATACGTTATAATGATTCCATGAGACACCCGGTCTCACTATGATGTTTGGTCTCACTGAGACTTTGCGTTTCAATATCAGATCCAAATATGTGGTCACAGGATTCTGCTCAATGGCATGCTCATTCTGGTTGTCCCACTCCTCAAGCATAGATTTCATCCGTGACTCTTAGAAGAGGTCTTGATGAACATGTATCCCTACCAAATAGGAAACACGATCCAGAGGTCATTAAAAACAATATGGGAATCCAATGAATTATATGAACCCCATCCGTATTACCCAGCACCATATGGGAATCTCAAAGAATACCACGAACCCAATGATGTGCCTCATCATATAGGTGGTTCCTAAGAATATCGTGAACCCCATGATATGTCCCATTATATGGATTACTAGTTACCTTCATTCGTGGGTCATATAAATACACAAATAAATCCCTCTAGGGTGATAGAGTATCACTACAATCCAAAGGAGAATTTTTCTTGTCTATGTAGGACTCGTCTATTAAGGGGATTGTCATGCACTGTCATACTGAACCCCCAAGGGTTAAACCAAGGGGAGACTCTACAACTATATTTTTCATTACTAAGATCCGAAAAATACATCTCAAAATTACTGCAACATCACAAGGGTCAAAATACTATAAATGGATTGTCAATCAGCCATGCAGTTTAAAATATATGGATCTTTTTGTAAAAAGGGGGCAGTTGGGTCTTGTTCCAATCCCACCCATTCAGAAAAACTTGTCCTGGCCCAGGGTCTACAAAACCCACATGAGTCTAGACTATTCTTCCATGTACAACCTAGCCCTCAGGGTCAACCCATTCTATTAGTCCACTTTGCGGCACCTGGGTCTAACCTAGCCTACTGCAGCAGCCCGACCGACTGCGCCAGTCGGCCCGAGGTACTGTGCTCGACTAGGGGAAACCAGCCCAACCCACCCCTGGTCATTGGAGGGGGTTTCTACCAAGGTCCATCTAGACGGAGACCTCCATCCGCATCCACCGAACCACCAATAGCCTCTGATCACTACATACATGGGATTCTGTGGGCCTCTGTTGCCAGCATGCACCAGTGCACTAGTGGGGCCTTCCATGGGCCAATGGATGCATTCTGGTGGCCCATTCATTGATCCAGAAGAAATTCTATAGTATCTGGGTTGTGTTTTTCATCACCAGGGGTTTCAAAATTTTCAACAATCCGTCCCAGTTCAATGTCGCTCAGAGGGCGGTTACTTCGTCACCACCACAATCGATTCACCATCATCATTGTCGCACCTCCATCATGCAGTGTCCATCCTGGATCTATGATAATGGATAATTTCACCATGTATTTATTTTACATCGATCGATTGATCATCAAAACTTGAGTAGGGTCCCAAACAAAGAATTCCCATTAAGAATGAAGAATGGAGGAATTTGACGAATCAACAAAAAAGGGAAGGAACTCTATTGATTTTTGTGTCTACCATGGTTCATCACTGTTACAAAAGAAATTTAATTAAACAAATAATTCATCACATATGATTAATCAACATTTGATAACCACATTCAATCATCTGTTAAAACCCCAAAAATAAAACTCGCTTCCCAAAAGAACAATTGAACTGCGGTTCATATCCCAACCTCTAATATATCGTCGTCGATGAGAGATCATCCACCCCCAAGCCATTTTGAAACACCATAGTCCAAGATGAATCTTTAGGGTTATGAATTCTAATGATGGACCATATCGCTGATTAATGGATGAAACACATTAACATATTAAATCATTTTTATGATATTGTTTTTCTTTGAAACAATTTCACTATAAATCGTTATTTATGAATGGAGAATGGGTTGCTCTGTCCGAACATTGTAGTGTCACCACATTATTTATCAGTAAAATGAAATAAAATAAAATTCTTTAAGATTATTTTATTCTCCTTTAAATTTATAAAAAATTCACTATTACCCTCAACCCACATCGGTCGATGTTAGGCTCCAACTAAGAAAAGAAAATAATTACGAGCTCAACGGTACTCTTGGATTTCCGATCCGAGTTACCATTTAGGAGTATTTAGTATTTTAAAAATAAAATAATTTTACTGTATTATTTTATTTATAGTTATGCCTTTTTTGGTTTTTCTCCCTGGAAACCTGCCCCGAATAATGTTTTTTTCCTTGTGTAAACTTGTCCTCCTACATAAAAAGGTTCCCTCAGCTTTCTGATATGGGCATCCATTGACGAGTTATTCCACTTTTTAAATAAAAAAATCACACTTGCTATTTAAAATTGAACTCTTTTTGACGAATCATTCCAAGAACATTAAGCCTCAAAATATCATGAACTCCTAGTAACTAGTCTCAAAATATTCTGAATAATTTTTAAAAAATAGAACAAGAGGAATTCAAGTTGTTACATTCACCCTACTTTAAGAATTTATATCATCCAAAATCTAAATAAAGTTTACCCAAACAAAAGGTGAGAGAACCGAGTATGAGTATGATCCACCCACTCCAATGTACTCCTTTAGAGATCCATGTGCTTCCTTCAGAGACACACTAATGTAAGAGCTCATCCAAAAAGGTTCCTCAACCATCATTTGGAATTTAACCCAAAACACTCCATCAAAATTGTCCATCATGTCCCAGTTTACAATGTGCAAAGGGTTTATGCACAAATATATTTTGCTGAGACGTTTGAAAGATGTTTATTATCTAGTCCCACTAGGGGTAGATCCAAGGAGTATGATGCCTTTCCAATTCTTGTTAGTACCTGAAATTGGGGCAATTAACCTAAGAGGTATCGTGTCACACCAGAAAAATCATTGTAACCCTCATCAAGGTGAGACTCAAATGAAGACATGGTATACATTCTAAAAATACAAAGGCATCTTCTGTCTTCTAGGACAAAACTTCAGATAGCCATGCACATACATATTCTACTCTTATATGACCTAAACAACCACTGAAAATGCCTTCTGCACATAGAGGCATCTTAGCCCCTATACTAAACTATGCTCTTGGGTAGTTAAGAAGTGGGCTGACTTGGTGATTCGGGTAACTATTATCTCGATGGTATTGTGTATATTATATGTATGTTGAAAACTAGTCATGAAGTCCATCAATATGACATCCCACATCCTTCCACGAATGCCAATAATGATAAGGGATAACCCAAAAATGAAATTCAAATAAGTGTTTAGTTTTTATCTGAAAACGTAAACTAGATTCACCCCATTCTATCATCCTTGGTGTATGCCTTGACACCCACACACTTACCCCAATACATCTCTCCACCTTAGGTTTCCATAGCTACATCTATGCATACTATAAACATACCAACTTGCTCCCATCCTTTCAAATTTATTACCAATGGTATTCTTTGATGACAATTGAGAACGTAAAGACTCACAACTGGTTTCACCGAGTTTTCCCCCCATGACTCCTTTAATATTGGATGGGTAACAACCAATGAATGGATATAAGATGGTGAATCCCCCTCCATAAAAGATAAATTCTACGAGGCCAACTGATCTTATTCCTCTCTTAGAAAATTCTATCTAGATTCATTCTAAGAGAATCTCATTCTATGTTCCTCAATATAGGGTTCACTGCAACTCCATCTTGACAGATGTCATGTCCTAAAAAACAGAACATTTTGAATCCAGGACAAACACTTCAAGAGATATCTGTGTTGCTGGTGCTATAGATGTGGGTCCAAGATCATCCTTAAGTATATCATGTGCTCCAACTAATTCACTGTGCACACTAGGATGTCTTTAGTAAAGATCACATAGGGGATTCCTAGGGTGAAACACAGGGTCTTACTAGGACCTTAATCTGCATGTCCCCCACCTCCATCCCTAACTCATTGAGCTAATTAAAATCCATATGATATATTAGTGTATATACCAGTTCCACCCCAGGGTGTTGGCCAATGAATAAGTTTAACTCTTTATAGATAGGTAAACCTAAAACATCTACAAGGAAGACAACCTTATACACTTCCACCACTAAGAAACTAGAGGAATCATAAAATCTATTACCATGTGGGTCATGCTAGACAATTGTATATTGAATTGTAATACCCTCCTATTAATTATTATTTCCCATGAAACCTTGGTTTAGTATTTTTCTATATATGAAAAACCCAATTCTATCATGACATACACACCACATATTTTTTTATAAAATATTAAATTTGAACATGACCCCTTGATGAACAGTCGATACCCAATATAACATCATAAGGCCTCAATATTTTCACCAAGAGGTTCCAATTGAAAATCTCATCTCATGGTTCATAACACACTATCGACATATGTGTGATTTTCAAGTCTCCTTCCATAAGAATCTAAAAACATAAAGTTCAAGTCAACGGTTTACCGAAAAATCTAGGTCGTGACCAAGATTCTTGATAAGATGGAATTTTTTTTCACCTATGTATTTTAATACGATAGTTAAAAGTAGAACAGGTCATTCCTCGAATCAACCATGGAGACCATGATTCATATTCCTCGACCTCTTAAAGGTACCCCCATTCCATATCATCCAACTCCATGATTCGGGTGTGGACCACATTGGGGTGGTGGTTGTGACATGTCAAAATGTATATCTCCACATGATGATCACCCACCTCCTCTGCCACGTCCACCAGCTTGTTGATCCATTTATTCATGTCAGTCTCTCTACCTCGGGGTCCCATCCACCATTTTCCAATTTGTACTGTGATGTTCTGGAAAATTTCTAGCATGATTCCCTCACTCGTCTCATGAAAATCATTATCTATCTCTTGGTTGATTGGAATCAACCTATGAGAATTAATATTTAGACCTAGTGTCATGCGACTTATTCTCGAAAATTCTCACACCTCCATGTCCTAGGGAGTAATATCGGCTTCTAGCTTCCAAGGATTCTGCTCCATCATTCTCACTAGTGACATATACGGGCTGTATCCACTCAGCCATGGGACTTTCATCCAAAAGGTTCTGTCTAGCACCATTTCATGTGTAGGAGTGAACAGAGTAATTGTGGTGTCTCATATGTCCCTAAACACAACTCCCATGGAGGTCCAAGCCCACCAGAAATGGACAAATCGTATTCATTTAGTACCTAGAAATGGTCTACAAACTTCGATTAATATTCCTATACCGACATGTCATCTTACTGAAGATATAGAAGAACATGATCATGAAAATACCCTTGATTTTATAGTGAAATACCCTTATATGAGAATGGTTCTACAGATTTTTCCATGAAAGAGTCGGCTCATCATAAGAGCAGGTAATCTAAACCCCACTGTCACTGTACTGAGCCACATAAAAGGTGCAGTACTAGGACATCCATCTAAACTAATAGTGTCCTTAATAGATTGAAAACTCGGTCACTACCTCAAGCCAGCCCTTAGGCACCTTTGAGTTGAGATCACATAAAAATGTAAGGGGTCTATATTGCGGAAACTCATAATGTGAGCTCATCCCATGCATCACATCTGTTGTTAATATGAGTACCATTTCCTACTCCACAGGTGGTGTTATAGCTCGTACACTACTCTATGGTGTTGTGTCTAGTATGAACCTTTGTGCCCATTTTGTAACCTTGTAGATCATCATCCTTATCACACAGTGTAATCCTAGCTGGCTGTGAATGTGAAAGCATCAGGAACCAAACCAGAAGTACCACAATCAATAGAGTATTCCTGTATAGATAACTCAATAAAGGGATGTAAATTAGAAATGTTACAACTCATTCTTATATGACGTATGTATTTTTATTTTCCTAAAACTGGTGACTTTATGTTCCATGTCGAAATATAGGTCACCAAAGTCCGGGAGTATGGATACGTCATCCACCTCACAAACTGTGGAGTCTCTTTCATGAATGCCAAACTCAATCACTTAACACTGTTTCCCCAAACCAATCTCACAGACATTGTGTCCTATAGTAGAACCAACCCCCATATGATACCACTCTATCATGACATGTCCCTCTGGGGCCCATTCCATGACTACCCCAATCCCACCACTGATAGGGCTTGGGCTGGTGACTAGAGCGATGTAGACATATCAAAAAATGGGATGTATATAACTATGAACATGTACAAACACACACACTAAACTCCAAGCCATAAATATGGAGAGTGGAATCACAATGTAATGAAAATGAAGGCACAACACTACAACCTAAAAACAGAGTATGAAAAAAATTAAAGCAGAAAAGTGAAACTGGGGGTGAAACGAGGCCACTAAATGATATAAAACAAGAATGTATGACTTATAAATAAAGGAATTGAAGCTATTGTATGATTATTATAAAAACACATCATCTCTGATGAACTCACAAGGCACCATCTGGTCGTGGTCCGGGTCCTACACCACCTTGGATACCACTAAATCATCAGTCAACTACACTTGACATGACTTATGCGGGAAAAGCCCGGGAAGGGGTGAGTAAACAAAACTCAGTAGGGGACCCTGAAACACAATGTGCAAGACCAAAAAAGAATCATCATCCAGAATTTATAGTCATCTCAACATAGTTATATGTCCACAAAAAATATAATAAGGACATCTTGGACTACATGAAAAGTATTTCAAGACGCAACATCTTGTCCATATCCAGACATATGGTTCCACTCATAACACAGAAGATTCAAGGGGATAGCGCTCCTAGAAATATTTCAAAGTAACCACGTAGAACAAGTCTACCCAGTGTATCTGGGTGAAAATTTGTTCATGATACATCACAACGTTTCTCTACTACATTCAGTCTCACTAATATATGGAGTCTCAATATCAAAACAAGATCCTTTGTCACAAGATTCTTCTCAAGGCCAGCTCATTTTGGGAGGCCCACTCCTTGATCCTAGATGTCATCATGGACTCTTAAAATATTTCCCACTAAACCTGGGCCCCTTCCAAAGTGAAAACCCAAATAAATGGTCATGAAATACCGATAGTGGATTCTAATGAATACCACAAACCCAATATGTAATACCCTTCACCATAGGGGATTATTGGACATTACCAAGAACCCTCTGATGATGATCATAATGTAGGGGATTCTGAAGAATACCATGAACCCTATGGTATGACATAATAGATTGAGGAATAACACCCTATGCTCTAATGTCACATTAATACCCAATGAAATCTATCGAGGGTGATAGAGTATCAGTTTAGTCCCAAAGAGTATTTATAACTCTATCCGAGACTCTTCTATCAATGGGATTTCCATTCAATGTCATACTGAACCCTCAAGGGAAGAAATAAGGGGATAATATACACCTATATTGGTCATTACAAGCAATACAACATGCCATCTAAAAAGAAATACATCATTACATGGGTCCTAATGCTGCAGATGTCTTGTCCATCGAACTTACAATTTTAATGATATGACTCCTTTTGTAAAAAGTAACAGGTTGGGTCCGGGTCTGGTCCCACCCAGTCTTACTGAATAGACCCGACCCAGCCTTGGGGTCTACTGACCAGGACATGTTCGTTGGATCCGACCGACCCACCATTTCAACCCATCATATTGGCTGGTCCTGAACCGGCTGGGTTGGACCCAGCCCGCTGTAGTGGCCCAACACGAGGTTGGTCTGCTTGACCATCTTGTCCCACTATAGTAGGTATGTCTCCTCCTCCTGGGATGTGACGAGAATTATGGGTCACCACTACGGCATGCAACCTCATGCGTGAAACCACTTTTGTCCATTTCTTGTGGCCTCTGATTTCCATCCCTGATGATTTTCTTGGGCATCCTTCGCCTCTGTGATGCACTGCCACTATGCTGGTGGTGCCTTCTACAGGCCACTTGATGCACTCTGATGGTCCATTCATTGATCTGTAAGAGGTTATGGTGTCCCCCAGTCACATTTTTCCTCGACAGGGTTACAAAACCGTACCATGATCCCTCATGGTGAAATTTCTCTTGAATGGAAATATATCACCCACAACCTCGATCTTTTTCCAAACATCATCGTCGCACCTCTTTCGTGTGGTGTCCAATATGGATCTGTGTTAAAATATCGTTGGGGAAGGATCAATTGTGCAATGATCGATAGATAACCAAATGTAGAGTTTCATACCAAACAAAGAACACAGATGATGAATGAATAACATAGGGGGAATGACATGAAGCAACAAAATTGGACATACCTTGATCAATGTTATTGTATATTGTGGTTCATCACCATTAGAATGGAAATATAATTAAACCTTGAATGAATCACACAATATTAATAAACATTTGATAACGAGGATCAAACATCAATTAAAAACCCACAAATAAAAATCCCTTCCTCCAAGAATGATAAAAAAACGAGTCATACTATTTGTGGTATGATCAACATTTGTCCTTTATATCTTCAAACATGGAGATACATGATTCAAAATAACAACCCATACCTCTATTTTGATCATTGAATCCATCGAATGATGTCACATCTCCACGTCGATCCTTGTTCCATCAGCATTCATCGATTCGTCACCACTTGATTGAATCCTAATCTCTTATCCATTAAATCTCCAAAGGGAACCTCCTCCCACTTACCATAGGGAAACTCCAAAGTTCCGGTGAAATATCCAGTGTTATGAATTATAACGTTAGACCATGTCCCCAATTAATGGAGGAAACACGTTATCGTATTAAATCAATTCAGCATTACTGTTTCATATTGAAACGATATTGCCACACTGCCTCATTTATGAAAGGGGTATGGGTTTCTTTGTCTCTACGCCACAGTGTCACTACAGTGTGAAAAGTTAATGGAAATTAAATTAATCATATTTTTGTTTATTTTATTCCCCTTTAAAACGTACAAAAATATACGTTTACCCTTGAACTACGCTGATCGAGGTTAGGCTTTGACTAAGGAAAGAACATCTTCATGAGCACAATGATATTCTTGGATTTCCAAACAGAGTACCCGATTATGAGTTATAAGGATTTGAAAAATATAATAAAATAAATTAATTATTTTAATTATGGTTATTCTATATTTGGGTTTTCTAACTTGAGACCCACACCGAAAAATGTTAAGTCATTACTAGGATAAAACAACCATCTTGAACACAACGATACACTCATATTTTTTATCTGGGAACCCATTTAAGAGTCATTCTACCTTTTTATGAAAACCAATAACTCGATATCTTTAAAAATTGAACAATTTTTAAGGAATAATTTCGAGAACCTCATGCTTCGGAATCTCGATCTGTCTAAGTGCTTGGTCTCAAATGTTTCTGATGATTTTTCAAAAAATAGAACAAGTAAAATCCGAATCATTTCACATAATATAGGATAACATAGTAAGGGAAATCACAGAATACATATCTCAATTCATGGTATGCTGTGAGGTGAAGGATAAATAAAAATAATTATTAGAGTATATTGCAACCATTAAACATACTGTTATTGAAATAGGAAAACAATTAGTGATTTATATTTTGGGATAACCAAAAACATCTAGGGGTGATACACATTTTTGGATTTATGTCAATATCCTACAAATTATACCACATTATATCACCATCATGATTGATTTTTATCTTCACGAAATCACTTTCATATACATTAGAAATGTTTTCAAAGTAAATACGGAATGAATTTACAATTTATATGAATAAGTTATATGGATTTCCCCATGATTCTATAAATGTATTCAGAAATCATTTGAGGTGGATTTGAATTTCATCCTTACTTATCAACATCATGTAGAATGTTTGTCTATGTATAAAAACCAATCTATGGAGGGTATGTTGAGACCTCATTCAATGAAATTAACAAATCATGGGATCATCTCATTCCTTCAGTACATTTCTTATAGAAAAAAAAGTTATATCTTGACATTCAAATGGAACCATATGTCGCACTCTCTAGGAACTGATGTAGGACTCCATCATTTTTAATGATGTTTGAGTGATGAATCTGATATTCCTTGACATTTTCTATGAAATGATAAAGAGGGATCCTCCCATTTAGTTTCTTATAAATGTATAAAAATGTTTATGCATGATATATATATAATTAGTATTTAATGATAACTTTATTATGATGTTTAACACAATTTATTCCTCCATATATATGATTAAAAGTGTGTTATTCTAAATGGGAAGATTGGAAAGTTGATCGTCATGTACTTCGGTTACATTGAGATCCTTAATTTTGCTAGTTCTATATACTTTTTATTAAATACCATTCCAACCTATCTCAATTAAATGATGTGATCTATATACCCATTTTTATAGTGTACATACCATATGAAAACATACACTGAATTTTGAATTTTTTCAATATGAACATGAACCGTCATATGAAGAACAACCAATAGAAATTCTTAATCGAAGAGATAATGTGTCATGGAATAAGGCTAATAATTTGATAAATGTTTTTGAGATTAATACTAAATTTTTTGAATATATGTGGGTAATATAGGATTCAATGGGAGAAAAAATACCCTCTCATGTTTTTTCATTGTAATATAGTTGCGAGGAATAAATTTTTTAAAGGGGGTAGAATTTAATGACTCAAAATTGTAGAATTTTTAAATATGATGTTATGTCTGATAAAATATATTAAAACTATAATCATACAAAAATCACGACAATATATAAAGATAAAATTATTGAGAAAAATTTAATAATGACTATGATGGAAAAACGTTAAATATTTAGAAGTCAGGTAATTAATATGAGTTAATATTGGAAAAGATTAATTTCAATAAAATAAATTTACATAGCATAATATGATTGATTTTTAAAGAGAAATTTCTAAATTTCTAAATTTAAATATTATAAAATAAAATTATTCCTGTAATTCCTCAAAAAAATCTTACTATGTCTTTTTAATTTTTTCAAAATTGGTTGATTTTTATTCCAAATTTTAATTTCTTAAAAAACTGTAATTTTTTCGATTTTATCATTATTTAATATTATATTAGAAGATTAAAAAACCTTTAAATAAATAAAAAATATATTAATGGAATATAACTCATTATTTTTAAATATTCTATGAACTTATAATAATGTGTCAAATATATTTAATACTCAATTAAAATTATTATTTAATAAAAACCGATTTTTGATAATTACCAATAATTAATAATTTAGTTTGTGAAATTTGGTATTGGATTATGTCTACTGCAAAAAAAAAATATTTTAATATATAAATTAATTTCATTAAAATTATAGTCCATGATAATTAATTCATTATAGTGTGACCACCAATTACTTTAGACTATCAATGGATATTTATCTCTTTGTAATGGGAGGAATATCTATCTTAGAGTTCATCTCTAGTTGAGTAAGTATTTTCCCTAACTAGGATAACCACTAGTGGATTGTACATTTAGATATCATGTTTAGTTGAAATTATTTTGGTTTGGAATGGAATAGTGTACAAGTTGGAATTTGATCTCTCATTCTCTTAAATGATCCCTAGGATGTTGAATTTCTCCCCGCAGTTATAATAATCCCAAAAATTATTGTACTAATGAAAATTCATTGAATCCTACCATGTTATTATAATTTATAATCATCATAATGAGGACCACCGTATGAAATTCTAGTGAAAACATGGGGATATAGAACATAATACATGTATTTAGAATATCATGTAAATCCTCTATTATTATTAAGGATTTTGTTCCATGGGTTGGACATTTATGATAACTATTATTGCTATAACGAAGACCATCAGAGTATATGTATTCATTTTCATGGAGAGAAAGTTAGTGTTTGTTGATGTTGTTATTAGGTTAATGGTCACCATGGTGGTTGATATCACTACCATGGTGAGGAACACTAGGCCAAATACTATAATAATACTAATTGACATGTGAATTTGATTATTTTTTCAATCATTTCTAGTCTAATGGGTTTATCTATTAAATGAGTCAGTAGAGGAAATGAATCAATTCCATTGAATTATACCAGGTGATGGAAATATAGAATGCATCAATATTCTAATCAAGAGACCAGTGTGAGATCAGAATACATTAAATGAAGAATGTAGTGGAAACTACCCCATCAATCGATGGTACACTCCTGCCACCAGGTGTGCCATGGCCTTCCACCCGATCCTCAGAAACCTAAATTATTCATGGTGGTTTTTAACATGATACAATATTATAATAATTATTCATCCAAAATTTCTCATTTTTAATGTATATATAATTTATCTATTCATATATGATTATTTTTAAATTTATAGTGAGAATCTATTCATTTGAATAATTCGACGACATTAGTTGGATGATTTCATTGTTTATGAAAAGGGGAATGTTTACAATAATATAGTAAAACTCAATAACATAAATATTATATTAAAATTGACATACAATTTTATATAGTAATCATATTTGGGTAAATATGATATACAATTTAAGACAAAAATATGATTTACTCCCAAGATATGTGGTTTAACTATAGAATATATGTTTTATGAATTGGGAAAATCATATGATCCTAAAAAACAATCTCATGTTTTAGATAGAATATATGTTCTAATACTAAAGAAGGGTTGTTAACATCATACATGAAATTTATAAGTTTAAATTTTGAAAAATATCTATTATAATAAACACATAGTGTGAGTATAGAAAAACATATATAAACCTTATATCATATATCCACACATTATCCTTAAATGTTACAAAATTCATTAACCATGACTTTAGGTATCCATGTTTTTAACCTAAATATAATGTTTTTTCTTTATTAAAACATGAAAACATTATATAATTGGATTGGTATAGCCTTTGTTTCCCAAGAACCAACAAACCCAGATTATATGATCGATAATCCTCTATCTTCCAAAACCATGTAATACCATGATCATACTAGATCCAATAAAAAAAATTAATACTAGAATTTATTGAAAAATTACTATAGTACTCATGAAGGATTTCAAAATAAAAATACACTCTAAGAGTTACAATTGAAACAATCTAGTGTGACATGATGTTACAAAACACCCATACAACATTAGATCTATGGAGTTATAAAATATTTAGGAAAATATATCTCTCTTCTTAGCTACTTCCTCCACCATGAATGAAACGAATTTTTATAAGAAAACTCCCAATGGTCATTTTTAACATTTCCCATTAATGGAATTAATATCATTGGATAAACACCTTCCTCTATAAAATGTTTCAACATAGTTTCATTTTATAATTGTCATATAGATTTAAATCACTAATATATATCTAGATAATGTATGGTATAGTGGAAAATTAAATTCCAGTGGAATTTATGATATTTTTCACTTGGTTATATGTGGAAATGTTTTATTTGGAGACATGTATTTCTCTATCTGGTGATGTTTTTAAAATACACATATTGGATCATAATCTAATGGAAATCATTATAAATTTCCTACTATACTTTATATTCCACCATCCAATGAAATTTAAAAAAATTCCATATGATTTACACAAAACAAGTTCATCTAATAAAGAAACTCCATTTGGGAAAACTAATGTTGATAATGTAGTAAAATAAATAAATTTACTTCAAAAAAATTTAATAATCATGGGATGTAAAAAATGTATAAAATAATAATTTTTCTAGGAAATGAATTATGATTTTATATATTACGTTTAGAAGGTGTTGAAATAAATCATTCCACAAAACAATATACCTATTTTGAGAAGTATAAAAAACAAATTTTAAATATAAAAAAATAGTTTAAATAATTAAAAATATAGTGCATTTTGTTATACATTTTTATGGACCATTTTAATTTCTCATTATCTAGTTACCAAATATCTAGTAACCCTGATCTTCTTTCATACGTAATTACATTGGACATGGAGATCAAGAATCACATCCAGAAGAACCAAGTATTTGTGTAACCTTGGTAAACTAGATACATATAAGATTCCCATATAATATTTGAAAATATAATTTACAAAATAATTTAGAATATAATTATTCAGTCTTGAATCCATGAATTTAATTCATAGTATAGTTCCTGTATTACTCAAAAAGGAAAACAATTGTGCGTGTGGAAAAGTTCTCATTAATGGTTATGTAACAGAAGTTATGAAGATTCCATAAGAATAATCATTGAATGGTAAATTATTGAATAGAGATTCCATGTAAATAATTTGACAAGAATAATCAATAATGGGAGAAAAATAAATGAATATTATTTCCATTTTACTTATAAAACGCCTATCACAACATGATATGAAATTATCAATATATAAATGTAAGAGAACATAAAACAAATTCAATCTAACTGATAAAATGAGAATGATATGCATCCAAAAATAATATCATTGTGAAAATTTCAAGGATAATAATAACAAAATAATATATCAAGGATGTAATTTAATTATTTAATACATTATTTAGGAATTTTTATACCACATTAATGAAGACCTTATAAAATATAGTTTAAAACATTAGGTTATGTATACCCTAAGAAATTTTTTAATAAAGTATAACCAATTGATTTGTCTCTTGAGACTACCATTACATTAATGGGATATGAAAAACATGAACTTAATCTTATCTCCATGTCTAAATCATTCATAATACTTCTAATAATTGATTATATTCCTTAACAATATGATTTATCAATAAATATCTGTATTGTGTAATGAATAGTTACTTATCCAAATTTTCTTAGTCAATAAAATAACTATAAATGTAAAAATAAACCAATATAGAAATTATATATGGTTTATATAATAATTGTATTCATTATAAATAGTTTTTATATTTTTTTGAAATTTAACGACAAATGATAGTAGGAATGTTGACATTTAAAAAAAAATTTATCGATTAAAAAATGAATTAAAAAATATTATTTCAAATCTATCCTTCGTTAAAACAATAATAAACCATGGATAAAATTTTTAAATGTGGTGTAAATACAACATATTCATAGTATATTATAACTAATAAAAATTTTCTTTTTCAATTTTTAATAAAATTCTATATAATAACATTAAAAGTTATTGGGAAAATATCATTTTTTTATTTGAAAATAATTATTTACGAAAAAAATTCCCAAATATTAGGAGAAATAATTTGTTATTAAAAACAATTTTATACATATAATGGAATCTCTAAGGATATGTTACAACATTACAATATGAAATTATATACTTGTTATAATATTTAAAAATAATCCATTACCCACTGTTTCAAATTGTTAAAAATCTTTTCATTTAAAAACATACAAGAAGATTCATTTCAATAAATTTAGTAAAATGTCAAAATAGGTAAATATTTCATCAATAAATCATTTTTTTAATTTTAAAACATTTATGAAATCATTTTCTGAAAACATGAATTTTCAAGTAAAAAAGATAATATTCCAAACAGATAAGTCATGTCATGTTTTTTTAAAAACTAATATTCAATCATTTTTTTGTAAAAAAATTGTGCAAATGGTATTATTACATGGAAACATCACAAAAAAACATATTAAAGTGGTATTGAAGGTTTATATTTTTCAATTATTAAATAATATCCATCAAAGTAAATGAAATCATAAACAATCCTGAAAAAATGAAATATTTAATTGAACCCTTAAAATATCATAATGTTGAAGTAAGAATTAACAAATCAATCAATTTTGTGAATAAACTGAAAATACACATTAAAAAAATTTGATATCAAACAGTTGACACTATAAATTAATAAAACACATAACCTTAAAATATAAAAAAATATTAAAATTTAAAGTAAACCAAATAAAATTAATTAAGTTATGAATTATTTTACCAATTGGAAACATTTAATTGAAATTATGTTTTGGTGAAATAATTTGAAATTATAAATAAAATACCAAAATTTATAATGAAATTGATAAATTAACTGTCAATTTTGATTTATATACACCATATAAAACAAATCAATTTCATAAAATTAAAATACGACAAAAATAATTGAAATTGAGAATAAATATCGTACCTCACACTTCATTTTAGTGGAATGTTCTTTATCCTCATGAATTATTTTATTAATAATATAATAAATTATTAAAAGACCCATATTCATATTTATATTATATTACATAATCCTATTATAACATTTTTCCACTACCATGATAATAATATTTCATTATTTTCATTATTTCGCAGCTTAATTGGATTGTTTTCTCATTCGTGTGTTGTCAAGAAAGTTATAGTTATTGGGTTTATATTTTAGATTCATATCCTCAATAATTATACAAATTATATATATATAAAGATTATATTTAATCATTATATAAAATTTTTAATATTTATTTATGGTTGTACATAGAAAATTGATTACGTCACCTCAGGGAGACATTAGGCCATACGTATGCATGAGTGATGATATGATGTCATTATTGATTGAAGGGGTAAGGAAGCAGGTGATATATTAATCATAAATAATCAATATCATCTAAAATATATGATATATATACATTAAATATATACTTTTTACCTTTTATGTAAGGCGTCAGTGAAAATGAATTGTATTGCTTTGTGAGGCGATAAGTGGTCGTACACATGAGTGATGTTATCATCATTGAAACATAATGGAAAGTAATGTTTTATATGATATATTATAATTATAGGATTATAATGGTATCATAAATATAATATATATGTCCTGTATAAATCATTATATAAATCCTTTAATGTTGGTGATGGAAAATGAATTATAATGATTCATGAAACAGTGTTACATTGTACAAAAAATCGACATTTTCATTTCACCTTTTATTGAATAGTGGATTTAAATACGTAATTAAATTAACAAAATTAAATAATTGTATTTTTAAAATAATTATGTTAGTATATAATGAAGTTTTAATCATATTTGAGTGTGTTTAAAAAATAAACCATATAAAAATTCTTTGTTAAAAACATTACCTCTTCTTCGGACGACCTCTTTAGGATTGCACCAAAATTCATAATGGGATGGATTTATGGGAGAAAGGATATGTAATTGTTTGCATTGAAGAAATAAGTTATTATTTAGGAATTAGCAAGGATAAATTGATTTTTTGTGTTTGATGATGGGAGGAGAGGTGGTGTCCTTTTGGTTGGGTGATGGGACAGCACAACGGAAGCTGGTGAGCTGATAATTTAAAATTTTATGCATCACTGGAGTGTTATAACCCTGTCAAATCAGGTGATCTTGTCTCAGTTTGGTCTAAGGATATGCATGGTTTAAATAGAGCGAAAATATAAACTGAACTTGTACCTCGGTCAGAATTGACATGTTCAATTCCGTCACCTAATGCAAGAAATAGTTGCTTAAAGACTCCGACGTCGAATCCCTCAATGTCATCCACACACGCCTCTCGAATCTTCTCACGTGCCTTTTGTCGAAATTCAGGTGGTAGCACAGATTTTTGACGGTCACTTCATCGCAGCTATGATCAGCATAAGGGAAGAAGAATCAATCTGAGATGGATGAACTTGAAGATCATCCTTCTCTTGAGAGACTCTCTCTAGATTCCATGAGGAGAGAGAAGCTCTCAATCTTAACACATGAATAGTTAACATATGAGAGTGTCACTCTCATTTATATAAGAAGAGTTTAAAACACGCGGTATGGATTCCTGGCCCCCGTGTAATAGAAGGATGCTATATAAATGTTATAAATAATTATTTATGGAAAATAAAATTATTCCATAAATAATATTTATAATTTATTACATACTTGTAATATATAAATATATTATGTGAAAAATTTGAGTCTTTAACTCCACTCACACCTCCTTCTAATATTAAACTAACCTAATATATTAAAATCTATTAGAATAATATTAATACTTGTATTTATTATATATCTTGTAAATACATGTTATAAATAAATTCAACAAATTATTATAAACATGAATAATTAATGAATTTATTTATTATTTGGTTATCCATAGAACATGGATAGTGCTCGGACCTTGTGGCGATCCCCACCCAGTTCTATATTCCTATTCCTTGAATATGGATGATTCTCAAGGAGCTATTTTATGTGCCCCTCTAGTCCCTTACCTCAATAGTATTGAATAATATCCACTGACCTAGAGCAGGGTCTAACCACCCATTGAGGCCCCTATTGAGATAATGCAAAGACAAAGAAATGAATGCCTTCCTACGAACATGGTCTGTGTAATATAATCTCTTCGTCATCAATATCTCAATATTGCAGAATGTGTACTAGTGTCAACATTCATTATTTTTCTTTATTTTGTTTGGGTATTTGTTCAGATGTTCTTTCCTTCCACTACCATGGCCATGTATTTAACGAAGGTAAAACCATCCTAATCAACTAGGCCCAAGATATCATTTACTAAACTCGAAATTAGAAAATTCTTTCTCAGTCATTCAATCAATGTCATTCCATTAATGACATACCTGATACATACTACTCACCACGACTTTGTCGCCATGGTTTTCGCCTTGCATCAAATGTACGTAATTAAATGACATCCATTGACAATGATCTCATGTCTAAAGACCATTACACATGTCCATAGATAAGAATTACTAATGACACAAAAAACATGTGGTGTTCCTATTATGATGGTTTGTCCTCATGATCTCAAATACTAGAGATCATCAAGTGTGAACTTCATGTGAATAAGTCTCAATGCTTATGAGCCCCCATCACTTTATGGTCACACATCAGCTATGTCCTTTCAGAATGAAGTCACCAGACCATAGGAAGTTACTATAAGATTACAGTCCTGTCATCTGAGGGTTCTCATTATAGCCTGGGATATACTATAACCCTTTGATGCGATAAGAAATCTAATGAAATTTCCATAAACATAGAGGATGTAGAATTATCTACACTATTTTGGAAAGATAAACACATGATTATAACAAACTGAATACATGTAGCGACAATCAATGTACAAAACAAGTTGGGTCTAGGGCTCCAACTTTTAACACTCCCACTTGAACTAGAGAAAACCTCTAATAGGTTTTAATCCTCTAGATCTTACATGTGAATCATCCTTCTATTGAGAAATTTATTTAGTCAGGGGGTCTACCACGTTGTCCTCTATGGGTACTCTACTAACTGTCACTTCACATCATTGAGTAAAATCCCTCATGAGATGAAACACCCGAAGAATATGCATGGTTCTCTAGCTATACCTGGTCTCCTTGGCAAGAACGACTATATTAGTAGTATAACAATATATTGCTATAGGGTCTGCACATCTAGGTACAACACCAATGTCTAAGAAAAAGGGGTGTATCTAGACTACTTCCATTTCTACATCGGATGCTCCAATATATTTGGAATTTATTGTAGAATTAGAAACTACATCTTGCTTCGAGCTTCTCCAGCTCACTGTACCACCATTCATGAAGAAGATGTAGCATGACTGTGATTTCTATCATAATGATCTTTCTAGAAACTAACATCAGTTTATCCCCACACAACTAATTCCTCATCTCCTCTATATACCAGGAACATATCCTTAGTATGCCTTATGTACTTTAGGATAGTTTTAATAGCTGTCTAATGCAGCTCTCCCAGATTGGTTTTATATCTACACACCATGCTTAAACCAAAGGCGATATCAAACCTACTACATGGCATGGAATAAATGATAGAACCCACTACCGAAACCTAAGGGAATCAATTAATTCTATCAATCTCATCTTGTGTTTGTGAACACATTTTCTTGGAGAGATTTACACCATGTGACACAGGTAACAATCCTCTATTGGATTGTTCCATTCTATACCTTTTGAGTACCTTGTCAATATATATACTTTGACTTAGCCCAAGCATCCTTTAAGATATTTCTCGATAAATATTGATCTCTATAATGTAGGATACTTCACCTAAGTCTATCATGGAGAAGAATTTATTTAACCATGACTTAAAAGACTGTAAGACTTGCACCTCATTTTCGATAATTAATGTGTTATCAAAATATAATACTAGGAAAACGATGGCATTCCCTTCAACCTTTTTATAGACACAAGGCTCACGTTCATTTTTTTTAAAACCAAAATATCTTATGGGCTCATCAAAACAAAAATTACATGATCTTGATGAATTCTTCAATCCATAACTGGATCTCTCTAGCTTGCATATGTTATTGGAATTCTAAGACTTGAAAAACCCTTCGGGTTGAGTCATATAGATGTCTTCAACCAACATCCCATTTGGAAAATTACTTTTTACATCAATCTCACAAATTTCATAATCAAGAATGGCTTCTATTGTAAGGAATATTTTGATGGATTTATGCATTTCTATTAGTGAGAAGGTTTCATCATAGTCAATACCCTCAAATTTTCTAAAACCCTTTGAAACCAGTCTTTCATAAAAGTTATTAACGACACCATCCATTTCCAGCTTCTTGTTGAATAACCATTTTCATCTCATGGGCATTAAATCAGCCAGAGGTTCTACCAAAATCCAAACTCTATTTTGGTACATTGACTCCATCTCAGAATTCATGACTTATTTCCTTTTAGAAGTTTCATTACCTTCTACAACTTCCATGTTGGTTAGAGGTTCATCATCCTGAAGGAATAATGTGTCACCTGACTCAGTGATATGAAAATCATAATTCCCTGGTTCTTAAACCTCTCACGTAGAACAACACAGTATATGTGTCTCGGGAACAACTTCTTCTTCCACTTGTTCTTGTAATGCTTGTTCCTCTATAAACTCTTGTGCATCTGGAGCATTAACTTCATCAAAATCAATATTTCTCTTACTATTTCCAATAGAAATGTGTTTCCTTTCTATAAATGTGGTGTATCATGCCACAATGACTTTTCTATATAAAGGGTTATATAAGTAGTATACTCTATTTTCCTTAGGATAACGTATATTGATGCATTTAGTGATTCTGGATGCTAATTTGTCACTTGGTAAAGTCTTGAAAATGCCTCGCACCCCCATACATGAATGTGTGTTAGGTTAGGTTTCTTTCTATACCATAAATGATATGGAATCCCATCTTCAGCTTTAGTTGGTACTTGATTAATGTTATATGCTGTTGTCCAAAAGGTGTATCCCCAAAAGGATAATGGAAGGGCTGCATGACACATCATTGATCTGACTATGTCATGTAAGGTCATATTCCACCATTCACTAACACCATTATATTGTGGTGTATAAGGAGGAGTGAGTTTGGATACTATCCCACACTCCTTCAAGTGATCAATGAAATCTTGGTTAAGATATTCTCCACCTCAGTCTAAGCGAGTTGATTTTGTCTTCTTACCATGTTGGGTTTCAACTTCATTTTGGTATTCCTTAAATATCTGAAAGGAATATGACTTATACCGCATTATTTAGGTATATCCATACCTAAAATAGTCATTTGTAAAATTAATGAAGTATAGAAAACCACACTTGCCTCTACTATAAATAGACCACATACATAAGTATGTATTAATTCCAGCACTGAATTTCCTCTTTATACCATTCATGAGAAAAATGATTTGGTCATATTTCCTTCTAAACAAGCTTGACATATATCTATGGGTTCTAACTGTACCGAGTCTAGATACCCATTTTGATGCAATTTTCATAATCTCATCTCGTTTACATGACCAAGCATAAAGTGCCATAGGTGGGTGTTATTTGAGTCATGTTGGTTGTTTTTGAAATTGATTTCCATTACCAAGTTCACTAGTTCTGGCATATATAATCCATAGTTAATATGTTTCATACCATGACATATGTTATCCCTATTAAAGAGACAAAATTTACTTCCCAACATTAAATAAAAACCCATAGATTCCAGATTCCACATAGAGATAATGTTTCTGGTAACAGAAGGTACCTAATAGAAATTGTTTAAAACTAGAACCAAACCATTTGGAAATGTTAAGTGATAGTCTCCCACTTCCAAGGATGCCAGCCATCCACCATTTTCAGCTTGGATATCCACTTGTCCGTTTTAAATATTCTTCAACCTACATGGTTTCTGTATATGAATACATATGTGTGCACCACATGCCATATACAATACCCAACTTATAGATAAATATATATTGAATTAAATAACAAAAATATCTGAAGTAGAAGAATCATCTTAATTCTTTTTCCCAGCTCTATGAATCTTCTTCCAGTGGCCTTCTTGCCACATCCAAAGCAGACAGCTTCCTTCTCATTACTTTGACTTTGAATCATTGGATTTTTTTAGGATGATGCATTGGTGTCTTGGGCATTGACATGTCATTAGACCCCTTTCCATTTCCCCTATTTTTCATGTTCACCATATGGACATATGCATTGGTATTTTTTATATCCCTATCATCAAGGTGAACTAAAGCCAAATGGTGTGGGTGAAAATTTGTCATATCATTCATATTAAAATTGACAATAAAAGTCAATAAGCTTGACGGTAAAGAGGCAAGAATGAGATCCACTAATCGTTCGTGGTTCAGTTTGAACCTGAGGGCTTCAAGCCTCTCAATATAAAAAATAATCTTGAGTACGTGAGGAATGGCTTGGTGCCCTTCTGGTACTCTGCACTTCTAATGTGCACTTTATATTTCATACCATTATTTCCTAGCCCTCTACTCATATAGTTCTTGAAGATGTGAAAGAATCTTGTAGGCATACTCATCCTCGTGAATTTTTTTCAATTGGATAGACATGGATGACAACATAATTCACTATACAACAACTGCATCATCTATATTCTTTCTCCATTTTTCATTTTACACCTTACTTTCTCCCTGAGGAGGCTCAATAAGAATTGGGGATTCCAGCACATATAACTTCCTTTTTTGGAGTAGTACTATGCGCAAGCGCCTGTACCACTCCTGGAAGTTATTTCCGGCTAGGATATTTTCATTATCCAAGAACTAATGTACTGATATAGTACATGTGGTGTTGGTGATTCCTATTTTGAATCTACATCAGATAAACATTTAGCAGTTTGAACTTTGTCTTGATTATCTTTTTACATTTATTATTAATAAATATTTATATCCTTTTAATGTCTCCAAATATTTTAGTGGACCTTAATATACGTCAATATTAAATTCATAATACTTTATAACATGACCATTCATGTGGCAAGGATCCTTGAAACCTTCCTCGTAGTCTACAATCTTGGGCTATGCCACTACATGGAGGGTTTCTATATAGGCACTGTACTGGCCAACCACTTATTCTTGTAGTCCCTTGTGTTGTTGAGTAATGTACAAGATTTTTGAATCTGAACATGATTCCCTCAACATCTTGCCTCTAATGTGACATAAATTAAGCTAACGCTACTTCATAACTACTCACTTATGTAAAGTCTACCAATTTCTCTCAGGAAAACGCCCTAGTAGTAAGAGGCACTCTCAACTAAGACTGATGAGCACCCTAAGCACTCGATTTTCTTTAGATGGGAGAAATGTAAGGCTTTTATACTTAATATATCGTTGAAGGATTTTATATTTATTTATTGATGAATATAATCCATTTCTATTTATTATGTTCAAACTGGGTTGTCATGCTCACAACAGAACATGAAATAGAATATAATTCGTCCCATATTTTTTCATTTTATCTTGTTTACTATTCTATGTGATCAAGCAATAATCATCATGATGCATAAAATAATAAACTATACATAATGTAAATCATGAGATCATACTATTTTTGATAATTCTATAATGATCGATCCATAACAGATCATTCTTGACCTAGAGTAATCCATACTAGAGTCATGACTTGACTCACGTCCCAGCTTGCCCGGTGTAATACGCTTGGCTCTCGTTTGGTTTACCACCTCGTCTTGGTAGGGTTTGTGTAGATACCCAAATATTTAAGTACATGGACATTACATTACTTTTACAAGAATACTTAATACATAACCAAAACCAACACTCAAGGATCTTAATAGTTTAGTGTCTTTGGAAACTCGGAACATAATCTACTAATCACGGTGAAAGATCTTCAACATCTCCCATAAAGATCTTCCCGTTTTTTTTCTTACCTAAAACCTTTCTTTATATCATGGGGAAAATAAAACATATAAAGGGTGAGATAAAATTATCATTAAGGATAAGCATGGAGAAAATAAAAAAACATATACATTTGAACATAAAAACATGACCATAAAGTTTAAACATCAAAATCTTCAGCAATGACATAAAACAAGGCAGTACGTAAGGAATTGATCATAATGGAACATCAATAATGATAAAATAGCATGGGAATAAAACATTTAATTGTGGAAAACCCTTAAGCAAAAGATATTATTTACATAGTAGCCAAAGCATTGCTGCCAAAACCATCTTAGTGGAAAAAGTCCCTTTCTGCATGGAGTTCACTCCTCGTTCCAGTCCTGTAACACTGAACTGGATTAACTTACCATTCCAGCCATGTCTATCTCAAGAGATATAAATATTTATCCAATTCATTGGAGGTATATATTGTTCCCACCCATCTCATAATGAAATCATTCTTACGTGTTCCGCAACATAAACATAAATCATTCATCATAACCCAAATAATAAAAATGGGTTTCATAAACATCATCCTGTCACAACATAATCAATATAAAACATATGGATATCATTTCATCATAAGAAAAGTGAAACCACGTAAATCATAGAGACATTATTCTTGAAACATACACATATGAAATAATGTCATATTAGATGGGAAATGGTTTTGATAAAACACTTGAAAATAATTCTTGAGGAAAATATCCATTCTTCTTCAAAATCATTTTGTTATCACAAAATTCCACACAATTTTAATTGAAATTGATTTTATTGAAAATAAGAATTAAAAAATATAAAGGATTATTCAAAATAATTAGGCATTATGAAACCGTAAAAAACCCATTCATGCTGTATACATTAAAAATATATTCTCATCGTACTTTTGCCGGAAAAGTCAAAAAGTTCCTCGTATGGTAAACAAAAGAAAGATTCCTTCCATAACATGTGGTAAAATTAAAAAATGGGTAAAAATGACATTAAACATACATGAAATTTTTTTTATAAAACATCGACATTGATGATAACAATAACCCCAATAAATACTAACGAATAAACAATATCAGATAAAAATGATATTGGAAAATTTATCCCTTACCTTATGTCTGATATGCTTCGTACGTATCCGAACCTCATGTATAATGATTTAAATAATGTAATTTACTTATTATAGAATCATATTCACTGTTATTATATCATATATGGTTCACTTATGACTTTATATTACCCGTTCTTTTGTAAATTTCATGTTAAAGCAGCATTTTGGGTAAAATGATTTTATTTATCGTACGTGTTTCGATTTGTTGTTATTGATATTATAATTAATTATATCAGGATTTACTTACTTCCAAAATGTAAATCATGATTTATATATCATATATATTTAGTATATACATATATATAATAGATAGATGAATGAAATGAAATACACCGTTCATGGAGACGGTAGGCCGTACGTACGCATGAACGCAATTTTTCATTCCTTATTGACTTGAATGGAATTAAGTAGATGACACACACACACACACACACATATATATATATATAAACCCTATAGAATTATTATTTCATAAATTTCATTATTACTTATTATATATACATTATAATCATTCTTGAATTGTTAACATGGAAAATGAATCTCATCGCGTCGTGGAGACAGTAATCCGTGTTGAGTCAATAAGGTTTTCCTTATGACTTTTCCATTCCTTCTTATTTTGAAATTCACAAAGACCTTATATGTAAGAAAATATTATTTTTACCCCCATAAGGAAAATTTACTTCTTTAAAGAAATTTACCTTAACCTAGATTTTCTTATACGTAGCAATATTATTCTTAAATTCAAAAACCGGGTTCATAACCAAATTTCCGAAGCCATATAATGAAAATATTTGGAGAATTCTGTTTTTAGTATCCGAATTATGGATGTGATCTGTAATGAAGTTCTAATCCGAATTCTGGATTCCGAACTCTGATGAAGTTCCACTGCGAACTCTTAAGCAGTTCGACTCCGAACTCTAAAGAATTCTAGACTCCAATCTCTGAAGCAGTTCGACTCCGAACTCTTAAGAAGTTTGACTCAGAACTCTATAGGTTCAGAATCTGATCTCTAGTGAAACCAGACTCCGAATTCCTATAAAAACAGAATCCTAACATTTCTTAAAATAGACTCTGAATTTCATTGTGGTTAGACTCTGAACTTCTGACATGCTTACACTCTGAACTATTAATTAGCTTTTACTCACATATTCTTTGTTTCAAAATGATGTTGTGCATTTAGTTATACATAGTTTGTTATAAAACGATGTCGTCTATTCTATTTCTCATTAACCGTTGGTTGAGTTACACGTGTACAGGTCCCTCCGAGTTTTATGGAAAATATGACCGTTGGAGGAGGGAGCTGTCCGTTGGAAATTTGTCTATAAATAGGATCTCATTTGAAAGAGTTCAATAATTGAACAACAATAGAAAAGTTTTTCGATCTAGAGACCACACGCTGCTAAGGTGATTTCTAGAGAGAGAAAGCTTTTCATGCCTTGTGTGTACTGAACCGCTCATTAATTTTTTGCTTCGTGCGACTCCTAATGTTGGTGATTACATTCGAGGACTTCTGGGGATAGGAAGACAGAGGTTTCCAACACCTTGAAGTTGAGGGCTTCCTTGCTATGGAAGACAGAGGTTGCCAACTACCTTGATGTTGAGGCCTTGCAGGGATAACAAGACAGAGACTCCGATTTTCGTATCGATGGCTTACCCTGGTGTGGGTAAGACATACTTGCTTGAAACTATAAATCAAGGGACCTGTATCCAAGGTTGTTGGATACCCTTCTCTTTGGGTTAAAAGACTTATATCTTGTTACTTGTAGTTTTACTACTTGTTTCTTTCCGCTGCATTTTGTATTATAAGGAAAGTATATCTTTCTTATACTTTCTTACTCGTACTCTGTTTAATTTAGATTCTATACGCATTAAGGTAGAATCTCATATTGTAAACTTTTGGTATGTTTTAATTTCTAGAACCATATTTTTGGAACCTACTTTCAGAATCTCGTTCCAGTTTTAAGAAAGTTCATAGGACTTGAAGTTTATAACTTCATTTCTTATTCCAAGTTTTCATTTGGTGTTAGAGGTGTTGTGAATTTTCTTAGTTTAACTTTTTTAAACTTAGCCCTTTCCATTGCTTAAGGAATATATAGTTAATCATAACTTTCTTTAAAGGTTCCAATGGAATTTTTAATGTATACAATTCACCCCCCTCTTTTATATTGAGCATCTACATCGTTATTTCGATCCTACAATCCGTACGTACGCAGGAGTGATGATATCATTCCCATATTTATTGAATGGATTTGGAGTGGATGATATAATATATTAGAATCATTATGATGTTATCATAATCATATATAGTTATTCTTTATACCATTATACCCATCCAAGTAAGGTGGTGGTGGAAAAACAGATTACACCACGGTGTGGAGACGATATTCCGTACATACACACGCGAGATGATTTATTTTTCCGTAGGATGGATAGAAGGTGAAATGGGGTTGTTTCATATTTATAATAACATATAAGTATATTAGTGATACTTATGTTCTTACTTTATAATGACACAACTAATGAAGAAGAAGTTGAATAAGAAAGAAATTGGAACAGATCAGTAATGGATATTACCTCTTTTTTGACACGCCTCTTCTTAACCTCCTCTTAGGGCACTAGAGTTGGTCTTTTAAGAATACCAGGACATCTAAGATGTTTCTAGGGAAGTGTAGAAGATAAAGTTTCAGGGTTTGGCCGAGATTTTAGGCTCAAAAGGGTGTGAAGAGAAGAGGGAAGGGTTTCCCTTTTTATAAGGTAGGAGAGGGGCACCATAAGAAAAACTTATAATACTATTTTATAATAAAGTAATATTCAGTTTTTAATAGCTAAAAATTGTTTTATTTAAAATATAATGTGTGTATGGGTCTAAAAGATTTCATCCAATAGGTTTTAGACATATTTAGGTCACTATTTTATCATTATCATTTAGATTAAACGCCATCTTAAATAATTTAACTTTTACAATGTCTTTTTGTTTTCTTACACTATATGGTTAGTAAACATACTATAACAAGCCAAACGATCCCCAAGTGGTTAATTATTAAAATATATATACTTATATAATTCATGTGTCCTACCATTAGATTTTTAGAAATATAAAAACAAATAATAATTTAACATTTATTTTAAAAACTATTTTATGTCAATTTTGACACTATTTGGTAATTGATTTTTGTAAAAATCATACGAGCATGATTAGTTATAAAAACGTTAATTAAATCAATACTAACATGTCATTGTAACCTATAAAATTAGTGAAATTCATAAAAAGTCTCACATTACATTTTTTTTGGTATTTATAATATCAATAATTTTAATATTTAATTATTTCATTAATTACAGCATCATCATTGTGTCATACATAAATTAAATTATTTAAAGTCTAAAAATTATAAATAAAATACAATTATGTAGGAAATATTTTTATCTTTCTAATTAATATTTATAGTCTAATTTATCTTATGTATAATCCTATATTAAAAATGTTTTGTTATTAAAAATTGGTTTTAACTATTTTAACTCTTCTTTAAATAAAATAATAATAAGTGTCCTAATCTAATCCATGATGATCTAATGGGTAATATTTTATTACTAAGGTTGTTTTTTGTCGAATTACACTTATCCTATAGAATTATTACATGTGTTAGGGTAATAATAATATCAATTTTACCCTCAATTACCCGATTTACTTTTAACAGTGATAAAAAAACAGTAAAAAGTGACTATTCACCAAAAATTATTATTATCTTATTGAAACACATCTTACTCCTTGATATTAACTGTTTCTCTCATATTTCCAAAATTCCACTCACATAAGCGATAAAATAAAGTTTTATTTAAATTTCAAATTCCCCTAGGATGTGGGTAAAAGACGGTGAAATGTTCAATAAAATTTTTATATATCTAAAATTATTATTAAACGACTCCAATGAATTAAATTGAACTTATACAGGTTTTATGTATCAATTTTGACCAAAAATAATTTTTAATACATTAAATATATATTTAAATAAAAAGGTGGTTTTTAAATAGTAACCTTGTGTTTTCATTATTCATCAAAAAATTTATGTTTTCAGAAAATACCACAAATTCACCCTATGATAATATCGTTGTTCCGTATCCAAAAATGAAGTCCATTTTGAAAGATAAAATTTATAAATTTTCAAAAAGTGGGTATTACTATTCATAACAGCTAGTTTATATACTATTTTAATAACATATCATTGTTTAGTAAAACTTGGTATTGCGTACAATAGACACTATCGTGGAAGGTCACGATTGTGTGTAAAGCAAGCCAAGACAAGGTTGCGTGTAGTGCAAGACTATTTTGTTGTCTCGTATAATAGAATCCAACCATATTTCATTTATACATTGAATATATATATATATATATATATTCAATCAATGTTGTGTTGAATAACTACTATCAAACGAACTTGAAATTGTGTGTAACATGATCCAAAAATAGTTTTGTGTATAATGAATGCTAATACGGTGTCGAGTATAGTACAAGCTAATGTTGGTGTAGCGTACAACACAAGACATCAATGAAATTAAAATAATATTTTTCATAAAATCCGAGGGTGTTACATTCTACCCCCTTTAAATTGAATTTTGCCCTCGAAATTCTCCGGGGTTATAAATGCTTTAGTAATTGAAAGTATCTTAAATTGAAACACACATTGTAAAAAGGAATACCAAAACATATCTTTAAAAACAGAATTATGAAACGTAACTGTTACCCAAATTAACTAATCACTGGGTTTCCACATAAGAGAACATAGGTAAAATTATGGATATGAAAGATAAATCAGACCATCATGTTCTGATAGAGTGTGGTAGAGAACATGGCAATGAAAAATCCAACAATCACAAAGTCGTAAATTTGTGATGATCTAAGGTACCATCAGATTCATCAGATATGAGTATACTATGAAAATTTTTTGGTTTTCAAGATTATTTCACTAAAGTTGATGAATTAAAAGAAATACTTACAAGATTTTGGCACAATCTCACTGTTGTTCATGCCTTGGACAATTTCCACTTCTTCTATTAATGAAAGGAAGTTGAATTTTTTATTCCTAAAGTGTTAGAAGATCTGGCGATAGAATGATAGGTCATACCATCTGTCTCAAACATAAGGTTTTCAAAAGTTATATACATACATCCATATTATTGTGAGAATAATCGTATATGGTTATAAAAATGTACTTATACTTCATCTATCATACCGCTTAATAAAATAAAACTAGTTTCTACAAACTAGCGACGTCCTATAGGCCAATGGTAGGCGATAAAGTCCTGTCACACTTCGGTTGTGAGTTCGATTTCCATATCATTGTCTGACATGATGGGTTGTCACCCATCCTACAGGTTGTCCTTTTTCTAAAACTACATAATTATAACATTCCATCAATAATATCGAAAATAGTTCTAGCCTTAAACAATACTAACTTATGACCAACATAATCCATTTCAAATATTTAGTCTTATCCAAAATAATTTTGTCCAAGCTTATAGTATAAAGAAAACAATTACCAGAAATGTCATCTACCGAGCATGTGAATACCATCATTTATCCCCGATATATCTTGTTGATCACATTACAATAATTTTAATACCTTAATCATGTATTTACTAGAAAAATGAATACCCATTGAACCTTAGTGAAATCATGAAAGCTTTCAAAAGTTAACTCTTTCCACATTCCAAAATCCCAAAATTTCAATATACTCAAACCATGATATCACTTTGTCCTTATATTAGTCATGAGCTGATGATTACTATCATACATTTTATTTTCTCCTTATCTCTTAACTATGCACATTTCATCTGCTTTGCAAAAATATTTCTATCACTTTTCATGGTTATCAGTACCCTAAAATAATTAAAAACCACAATGATCCAATACATTTATATTCCAATATTCCACAATACTTTAAATGAGATTCCGCAACATTATCTATGAATCCTGTGACATAAACACTTTTTCCTTCCAAAAAATCATTTTCATAATCAACATCACAAATTGTGATCACATTTGACATCGCTTTATCCTTTTCCTTAATAGGTTGCTCATGTCGATCATCATTAACCGTTGGATTATGGTATTGATTAGCATTATGTTCCATTTACTTACACTTGAAGCATTGAAGTGTTGGGGGAGCATTCTCTGTAGTCGTTTCTCTATTCATGTCATTAGAAACCTTTTTTCCATTACTTCGGAACTCATCTACTGGATGACCTTCTTTTCCGCACCTGAAACATTTTTTAGTACCTTTTAGAAAATCTCCACCATGCTTCTTTCCACACATTGAGCATAAAGAAACATTCATCTTCTTTTCACCATTGTTCTGAGATGTCTCCTTGAACTCCATTGTTTGTTTCTTTTCAAAACCATCAGATGGATATGTAACACCAAATTCCAGTTCTAACTTGAAATAACAACACACAATTTCTTCATAGCTACTAAAGTCTCTTATACATAATTCCCTTCGAAGACTGGGTTTTATGCCACTGAAGATTCAATCAACTTTACATTCAGTTTGAATGATAAAGCTAGATGCATACCTTTCAAGCCTTGTAAAATTTGATTTGTATATACCAATAGATTCATCATCCTTTTTCTTAAGCTCAAGGAACTACATTTCAATCTTTGTTCTAAGAATACGGGGGAAATACTTCTTGAAAAATATGTTCTTGAATTCATCCCATTCCATGGATTCAATTTCATCTCGGGGCCTCATATTCTTAATTATATTCCACCATTGATCTACTTCACCTTCTAAATGGTAAACAACTTGAATGACTTTTTCACGTTCTGAACAATGAAGTATTGAAAATATCTTTTCAACGGTACTCATCCATTTTTCAGCAAAAAGTGGATCAGAAGAACCACTGAAAGAAGGTGGACATTGCCTCATGAAGGACTCAATAGAATATTGTTCCCTTCTATGCTCATTTGGAAGTCCAGAATGATTCATATTTTGCGTAAGTATAGAAATAAGATTTTGTACTCCATCTCCCATAACATTGGTTTGTTCAGGAGGATAATCATTGCATTGTCCATTACATTGATCAACATGGTTCCTTCAGCTTCCAGCCATCGTCTAAAACCCAAAAAGACTAGTGTAAGAGGAAAAAATCATGCTTGGAAAACAACATAATAAAGTGGATTACATTCAATATCTAATATCCTAGGTTGAATTCTATTATCTTTACCTTAATCATAGGACAATAACCTATACTTATACATAACATTAGGGACATCTCTAGACATACCTTAGAAATATCCCTAGGGATCTCTCTAAAGTTTTCGCTTCCTAGTTTCCAAAGGATAACTAAACCTTTCTTCTAATACAAACTGTAATGGCCCAAAACATGACGTACATAGACATTACATTACATTTTCGGAATACTTAATACATAACAAATACCAATACTCAAGGATCATAATAGTTTAGTGTCTTCGGAAACTCAACACATAGTCTTCAAATCATGGTGAAAGATCTTCAACATCACCCATAAATATCTTCCCATTTTGTTTTCTTATATAAAACCTTTCTTTATATCTCGGGGAAAAGAAAACATATAAAGGGTGAGTTGAAATGCTCAGTAAGGGTACGCATGGTGAAAATAAATCAAAACATATACATTTGAACTTAAAAACATGACCATAATGTTTAAACATAAAAATCTTAAGCAATGACATAAAACATTGTAGTACGTAAGGAATAGATCATAATATAACATCAATAATGATAAAATAGCATTGTAATAAAACATTTAATTGTGTAAAACCATTAAGCACATGATATGATTTCAATATTATCCATGGCATTTCTTCCATGACCATCATAGTGGACAAAGTCCCTTTCTGAATTGAGTACACTCCTCGTTCCAGTCCTGTAACACTGAACCTGATTAACTTACTATTCCAGCCATGTCTATCTCAGGAGATATAAATCGTTACCCAATGAATTGAAGGGAGATATATTTACCACCTATCTCATAATGAAATAATTCTTACGTGACCCACAACATAATTGTAAATCATTCATCATAACCCAAATAATAAAAATGGGTTTCATAAACATCATCCCATCATAACATAATCCATATAAAACAAATCAATATCATCTCATCATATAAAAAGTGAAACCATGTAAATCATAGAGACATTATGCTTGAAACATACACATATGAAATAATGTCATCTTAGATAGAAAATGGTTTTGATAAAACACTTGAAAATAATTCTTGATGAATATATCCTTTTTTCATAAAAATCATTATCTTTTCATATAATGCCACACAATTTTAAATGAAATGTGTTTTATTGAAAATAACCATGAAAAAATGTAGAGGATGATTCAAAATAATTAGGCATTATGAAACCGTAAAAAATCCGTTCATTCCCAATAAGTTAAAAAAACATTCGCCTTGTACTTTTTCCAGAAAAGTCAAAAAGATCCTCGTATAGTAAACAAAAAAATGATTACTTCCATAACATGTGGTAAAATTCAAAAATGGGTAAAAATGATATTAAACATACATGAAATCATTTTTTGTAAACATGGACGTGGATTATAACAATAATCCCAATAAGTACTTAAGAATAAACAATCTTGGATAAAAACGAGATTGGAAAATTTATCCCTTACCTAATGTCTGATATTGTAACGCCCCGACCCCAGTTACCCAGAGTCGGTGCATTATTTAGTAACATTTGCATGATCACAAAAGATCATGTCTCAAAAGACCGATTAGTTTAGTAGCCTTGGAAACACTAGATACATTCATAAGCCTTACATTACATCATAAAATAAAACAAAAATACAACAGCAGCTTGTCTTCATATCCCCTCATATTATCCCTGCAGGTCATTCTTAATATACTTCTTCACATCCTGGAAAAATTAAATCACTGGAAGGGGTGAGCTCAGATGCTCAGTAAGGATAACAATATAGCGAAATCTTTTAGAAATAAACATAAACATATAAGTCAATGTATAACTAAAACAAATGCCTTTTAAACTTGAACTTTATCATAATATAGAAAAACTAAAATGAAATAATGACATTTACTAACTCACATAGATATTCTACTAGTCGAATAATCACATGAAATATAAATGACCACTTTCATAATGATGGAATGCATAATACCAGACTATCATAACCATGTAGCCAAGGCCTTGTGCCAAGACTACAAATAAGATTTTGTCAAGGCCTCATGCTAGGACACTAGTTTGTCTCATGAGACCCACCGATGCATCGAGGAGCAATATCAGGGTCCACCTGTCCCTTATTAAGTCCAATGCATTCCTCATATTAACAGGTTTAAACATATCATAAACCATAACATAATCATATCACATAAAACTTGTATAAAGGAATCATTAAATTTACACATTTCAATCACAGGATATAAATACAACACATTGATATAATAAAAATAACAGTTTGAAAACAATTTTCAATACCAAAATAAAATAAAATTAAAACTTTGTATTTATTTTTCATTTAAAAAAAGTTATGGCTTGTAGAGGAAGCCGAAACTCAAATAATTTCCACGACGGCAGAGAAGTCGTTGTCGCCGCATATGTACGACAAAAAAACATTCCCTTTTTTCGTTTAGTGAAATGATTCGTATAAAAAAGTTTCATTTTGAATAAATGTAAAATTAAAAGGGGTTTATACACCGTATAAAAGAAATTTGTGTATAAAACAAAATATGTCTCAATGAATGGAGATTGAGACGAAGCCCCTTATAAAGATCATTTTTTAAAATAAAATAGATCTATTATGTGTATTCACTATAAGTACACACAAATAAAGTAAAAATACATGATAGGAAATAATAATATCATGACATAATTTCAAAGTAAGAGATTAACCCAATGAACATAAATTGGGTTAATAAGTTCCCTTAACTCATGTCTGACTTGACTCGATCGTTCTTTAATCTTTTTAAAATCGGGTAAATCTTTCTGATTTGAGCCAAAGGCTTCCTTGGGAAGACTTCTGCCCAATGTGAGGCTTCTTGGAGTAAGAGAGGGAAGTTTAGAGAGTATTTGGGTAGAGTTTGGCCAAGCCAAATGGCTTGGAAGGTGTGAATAACGTGGTAGTGGTGGGGCCTTTTATAAGAGGAGAGGAGGGGCACTCTTGGAATGTCATGAAATGTTACAATATTATGTAGTGCTTTTCAGATTTAAAAGGTCCCACTATTATATATTTCGAGGATAAGGTGATAAGGGTTCGAAATATACCCATCCAATAGGTTTTTAACAAGTGTAAGTCTTAAATTTTACATTATCATTTCATTTTATTTAAATAGTTAATTAATGAGGTAATTGCTGCATCATCAAGGTGTCATTAAAAATTTAATCTATTTAATGTCTAAAAATTATAAAAAAATTACCATGATGTAGGAAATGTTTTTAGATTTTCCATTGAATATTTATAGTCGATAAGTTAACTTATATAACCCCATGTAATAATTGTTTTTGTAAAACAACACATGTTTGTGACACTTTTTTTTTACCTTAAATAAAAAGTTATTAATGTCATTTTCTTACCCAAGTGGCTCCATGGGGTCCCCAAGTTGACCCATGGATTTTCTTGGTCGTCCACAACTCATCCAATAATGGAACTGCAAGTGTAAAGGTAATTTCATATTATTAAAACATTATATTTACCTTAAATTACATTAATTACCTTTAATCACGATTAATTAAACTTAAAAGTTACTATTCAATAAAAAATTATTTTAGTCCCATTGAACCACATTTTACTTCCTAATGACAACCATGTATGTCAGAATTTTGAAATTCAAATCACAGAAGTGGTAATGTTTCATTTAAACGAAAATTCTGTTTTTAACTACCACTTAGTGGTTTAACTATTCATAAAAAATTAATGTTTTTTTGAACAATGCCAAAAATTCACCCTAAGATATAATTGATATTCCGAATTCAAAAATGATGCCTATTTTAAAAAATTCGAAACATATAAGTTTCATTAATTAATTTTATAATTAATTACAGTTGTCAAATCAAATGGCGTGTTTTTAAGAAAGAATATCAATCAAAAGTTTGACAATTGTTTAAGTCCAATTTCAAAGTGAAATTAATTCTAATGACCACCATTAGATAAAATGGAAAAATATATTCTAATTATTCTTTAAAACAACTCAATTGTATAATTTATCACTATAAATTATTTTTATTAAAAAATTTGTTTTTAAGTATTTTCTCTATTCATAAAAATTTGAAGTTCTCAAAAAATTACAAAAAATTCAAATTAGGATAATTTCGATATTACAAATAAAAAAATGATGTTAATTTTGAAATTTAAATGTTATATAATTTCAAAAAGAGGGTATTACTATTCATAACTACTCCATTGAATGGTCGCGGTGTGTTAGAATCTCGAACTTGCATACAATGCAAACTATTGCATTATTGAAAGAGAAGCGTATCGTGGAAGCTTGGGTTGTTACATTCTCCCCTCCTTCAGTAAATTGTGTCCTCGGAATTTCAAAATAAAAGGTTGAAAATATAAAATACCTTTGTGGAAAATCCACATTGGAAATAGGGTTAATAAAAATTTAACATTAAAAGAAATAAAGAGAAGTACAATGGTCACCCGAGATAGCCCATACTAGGATTCTATGAAAATATGGATATGGAGGAAAAAAGACAATCAAGGTCTGATGGAGAGTTGTAGAAAATAGGGTTAGGAGAAAGTTAACTACATGAAAATCACAAACTTGTGATTGGTTAAACGATCATTGATTCCCCAGTTGGAAAAGTTAAACGACAAAAATTTTGTTTTAAGTTACCTTTCATAATGTTGAGGAATATATTTAGGAGATTTACTAAGAACGTAAGGAAATATATTTACTTGTCATGTAGACTTTCATTCTTTAATAAATTTTTACCACAAACCCATCTTTCACTCCAAATGGTAAAAGAACTCAAAAATATTTTATTTATCCTAATTGTATAAGGTTCCAAATATTAACCCATATTATTTAGATTAGGAAAACTATTTGTAATAACCAGGGACTTCCTGTAGGCTAGTGGTAGGTAATACATGCCCATCGCACTATAAGGGCCCGACCTTAAACCTTACTTAATGTTGAATTAAAAGAATAATTCACATTGAGATCTTTTCAGGTTTAGAGTTTTAGAGAATTAGGACATAACTATTACATCTCAAATGATTACAAAGTAGACACATCTACTCAGTTCCCATTTTTTCACAAAATAAAAACTCTTGAAAAAAAGAGTCATGTCTAGTTTCTTGTTTTAGACAGCCTGACATTTCCTTGATCCCATTCTTGACCCTGCTCAACTTTATGTCCTGTGAAAAAAATTTCAAAAACTTGGGATGATCATAAAAATATTACTAAGGGTTATAACAATACGGAAAGAAAACATTAGTCCATGTATACATAAGAATAAATGAAATCATAATTTACTCATAAAACATAAGCACTTTAACATACCTAATGAAATCATATGATTTACGAATAACACATAGAAATCGTAAGACATAAAGGTAACATAAGGCATTCATAACATTCTTACGTAGGGAGTAACCCACTTGGTTACGTTTGGAATACCCATCACACTATATTCCCTAAATCTCTTCGGAGAAACCTTAACGTTTAACCCCATCGTGTTACCCAATGCATTAGAGAGCAATATTGGGCTCACCCGCCCTTAGTTTATCACGGAACCACCCGTCTTCATAAACAATGCCCAAGAACCATAACATAATCATAGCACATAACTTAACCATAATGTAAAGATAACATTTCCACAGTATAATAACAATATAACATTTTAAGATATTGAATCCATTCTAAAAAACCATTTTCAAAACCATTTAAAACATTTAATAAAGAGATTTTTGAATCAAAGTGTCCCATACCACATTGATGCTTTTAACATTTTACACCATTAATATCCATATAAATAAATCCTTGAAAACATTTTGAAAAAATGTATTTTAATGAGAAATATTTATAAGAATAAATCATTAAAACATTTAAAACGATATTTTAGTTAAAGGGTTTTTAACAAAATGAGAGACACTTGAATACAATAATTGAGGAATAACATTTAATCAGAACTTTATAATATCCTGAGAATAAAGGGATTTATGATATAATTTTCCAAAGGATAGTATATACACTATATAAGAGTGAATTGGTTCATAACAACAATAAAGTCTCACTATAAATGTAAAATGAGATAAAATCCCTTATAAAAAAAGGTATCCTTAAATTAAGGGTAAATCAATCTCATAATTATGTGTGACAAACATAAATACACCCAATATAAGTGGATATAAAGTTTAAAACAATAAAATCTCATTCCCACATATTCAAAGGATGACATATTCAATAACTACATGTTGAACCCAAAGAAATCGAAATTGGGTTTAGAAGTTCCCTTGGTAAAATTCGATAGCCTAATGACGTCACTTTAAAATTCATAAAATTAGATGATGAGAGATAAAATGGTATCTCATCACATGGAAATAAAATTTACATCAATAAGGATATAGAAGAACATATCCCAACATTAAAAGATGTAAATTAAAGGACATTACAAAATAAGTCTTTTTAAAAGAGGAGTGTGAAAGGTTCCTTTACCGATTTGGGCAACATTCAAAACGTACACCCCATGAAATAAGGGTCATACAATGAAGATGTAACTACCCATAAATGAGAGTATATTATACTAATAGTAAAATAATGTGCAGTAAATACACCACACAAAAAGGAAATAGTGGCCAATGTAGCATGAATCTCATGGGAACAAAAAGTGAGATGAAAATCCCCTTATGAAAATTCGGCATCCAAACGACGCCACATCAAACTTCCAAAAATGGATTGATGAGATCAAATAGGGTCTCTAATCACATGAAAATAAAAAGTACAGAAAGTGGAATATAAAATAACATCCTCCAATATAAGAACATGGTGAATAAAATAAATGACATAAAAGAGAGTACTTGCAAAGAAAGAGAGAGGTAGGATCCCTTACCTCGTGTCTGACTTGACTCGATCATTCTTTAATATCCTGAATAAAAAACTAGAGTTAATTTATACTTGCTTAAGAAACTTTTTTATGTTCATTATTCATTTTATATAACTTATTATCATGTTATGAACATTATGTAATTATTTAAGTTAATAACGGTCGTTTTGTCGATCTTTGGTACTTGAGTCAAAAATAAACTCCTTATAATTACAAGTTGTTCATGTGGTAAAACATCCATTATATACAGATTTATATTCATTATTTAGATATCATATATATCATATATATCCATTATTTACATGCATTTATGATATTACAAAATATTTAGAGGTAAGAAATGAAATGCACAGTTCATGGAGACGTTAAGCCGTACGTACGCATGAACATTACTTCCATTTCAATTTCATATTTAATGGAATTAAAACATGATGATAAATAATAGAATTATAATTCCAGTATGGTATCATATATAATATCATTAAATATATCCTTTATATGTACCACATATGGTATTAATGAATCAAATCACTTTGAGGGGGCGGTAGTCCGCACTTCCTAAAATGAAGTTATCGTGTTTACCCATAATGGGAACCGTAAAGGTATGCCATAAATGAGAAATATAGAAGATTAAGTAAAACATAAAAATATTATATATCATATATAAATATACTGACATCTTAATGGCCATCTTTGAAGGTGTTACAAGAATATTGAACAATCATCGTTTCGTGAGGCAGAAATTCACCATCCACAGAAACAGTTTGTTCTTTAACCATTACATGTAGGTGCGTGTAAGTGTAGATATAATCTTTCTTATAACGACATACTAGTATATTTAAGATAATGGTTTTGTTATAAAATAATTGAATAAAAATAGTTTAAGGGGATCAAGAAGCAAAATAAAACAAAAGAACACAAGTGAAGACATTACCTTAAAATCGGGTAACTCCCTTTGGTTTGAAACAAAAGGGTTTCTTGAAGAGTATTCTGCCAAAGGTGAGGCATAAATGATGAAGATAAGGATGTGGAGAGATGAAACGGGAAGGGTTTGGCCAAGCCAAAGTCTTGAGAGGTGTGGCTATGGTGTTAGAGGTGGGGCCTTTTATAAGAGAAGAGGAGGGCACTCTTGTGATGTTATAAACTATTACATTATTATAAAATGCTTTTCAGATTTTAAAGGTCCCAAAAGGATAAATTTCGAGGATAAGGTGATATGGTTTTGAAATCCACCCATCCAATAGGTTTTTTAGATGTGTAGGTTTATGATTTTACATTATCTTTTCATTTTATTTAAATTGTTAAATAATGAGGTAATCACTGCATCATCATGGTGTCATTTATAATTTAGTTTATCCAAAGTCTAAAAATTATAAAAAAAAATTATGATGTATGAAATATTTTTTTCTTTCTAATTAATATTTATAGTCAAAATTATGACTTGTATAACCCCATTTAAAATTTTTTTTAGTAAAACAACTCATGTTTGTGACATTTTTATTTTAACTTTAAATAAAAAATTATTTATGTCATTTTCCTACCAAAGTGGATCCATGGGGTCCCCAAGTTGACCCATGGATTTTCTTGTTCGGCCATGACACATCCAATGAGGTTAGGACATGTGTCTATATCATTTAATATTATTAAAACATTATTTTTACCTTAAATTACACTAATTACCTTTAATCGCGATTAATAAAACTTAAAAGTTACTATTCACCAAAAATTATTTTAATCTCATTAAAGCACATTTTACTTATTAATGTGAACCATGTATGTCGGATTTTTGAAAATCAAATAATATAAGTGGAAAAGTTTCATTTAAACGAAAAATCAGTTTCTTTAGTTACCACTTAGTGGTTTCACTATTCATCAAAAATTGAAGTTTTTCTAAAAAATAGCAAAAATTCACTATAAGCTATATTTGATATTCCGAATTTAAAAATGATGTATATTTTAAAAAATTACAAACATATATGTTGCATTAATTAATTTAATAATTAATTGCCGCTATCAAAACAAATAGCGTGTGTTTTAGAAACAATATCTATTAAAAGATTGACACTAGTTTAAGTCCAATTTCAAAGTAAAATTAATTCCAATGACCATAATTAGATTAAATGGTAAAAATATATTCTAAATACACTTTAATATAAATTATTAATATAATCTATACATATCAATAAATCATATTAAAAGGAGGTTTTGAATTATAATGCAACATTTTTAATAAAAATCATCTTTATTGGAAAAATAACAAAATTTTACACAAAGTAAATTTTGATTTCTAGATTATATAGAAGGATTTTATTTTTTCAAATACAAAATATAAAATTTTCAAAAGTATATTTAAAAAGGTTTCTCCATCAAAAGGTGGTAAATCGACCCTTTATAGAATATTAGATGATTTATGCTTAAAATTGGCTTCATTTGCATTTTAAGCCTCTAACATTTATTGGTTAAAAGTAAAAATATTTGACAAACATACATAATCATTTTGAAGTTAGTTACGTTCATCCCCTCTATTACAATGGCTACGCATTAACTACCATTTAAAATAATATTATTTTATTATTAGAGTACAACATAAGATTTCAAAGAAACTCATTGTTGCGTATTGGGTACACCCTCAAACATTGAGTTCCCTTTAAAGTAATATTAATTTTTATTAAAAAATAACGATAAATATGAAAATGTCATATTCTTTATTTACCTGGGGTGTTACACACACTATGGTTGTGGGTTTGATTCCTGTAGCTTTGTCCGACACGACATGTTATCCCCCGACCTACAGGTTGTCCTTTTCCCAATACTATAGTATTATAATATTCCAAAAATAATCTTCAAAAATGTTTTAACCTTAAACAATACATTAAAAGGTTAAAATTAATCCATTCCAACCATTATAGTTATCCAAAATACCTCTGTCCATAATTTCTCCAAAAGTTCTCTAAATTCCAAATTCAATTGTAACATCAGATTCCCCAAACAGGGTAAAGTTTCTCTTATTGTCACATACGAAAAATATGATTACATTCATCATATTAAAACCTTAATGAAAACAATAAGTACTGTAGTATAATCCTTATATATATCACATTATTTTTATAACCAGAATATAATCCATGAGTCCAAAAGCACCAATACATTAATTATTCCACTTCAACTGTAGTCACAGCATAAGATTGTCCTTTATCCCTTGGCCTTTTCTGAGATAAGTTTCTCTGATGATTAGGAAATTCATTTTCATAATGCCCCATTTCCCTAAAAATGTGGCATTCAACATTGATAGCCTCTTTCATTCCCTTGCAATCACGAGCCTGGTGTCCTTTTTATCCACATTTATAACAAACTCCCATTCCTTTTAGGAAAGTACCGGGGTGATTCTTCCCACAATTATCCCATAATGGAAAATTCTTCTTTCCATTTTTCCCTTTATCTGTCTCTTGTTCCACCATTCTATTCTTCTCTTTCTTTACTTTATTGTCATAAGACTTAGAGAATTTCTTCTCTGTCTTGATAGCACACGAGACTATATCATTGTATTTTTATAAATATTGTGATACTAATGCTCGACAGAGAAATGGTTTTAACCCATCAAATAAATGATCAATCTTACTTCTTGGGTTACGTATATGATCTGCAACATACCTCACTATCCTTGTAAAGTTAGCCTCATACCTTGCGACATTCTCATCCTCATTCTGCCTCAGAGTCAGAAATTTCCTTTCCATGTCTGCTCTATGGTCACGAGGGAAGTATTTTTCTAAGAAAATATCTTTGAACTCCCTCCATTCCATATTCGATACATCATCATCTTCCTTTTAGTTTTTTATCAATGACCACCATTGATCAGCATCTCCAGTGAGGCGGTAAACTGCCATGATAACCTTTTACCATTCACTACTCCCCAAGGCATGGAATATTTTCTCTAAGGAGTTTATCGATTGCTCAGCTACTAATGGATTTGTACCCCAATTAAATTTTGGTGGTTGCTGCCTCATGAAGCGGTCTAACATTGATCCTCCACGTTGCGGATCAGGGTACTCCATACGAGTAAGGTTACTATTCATAACCCGAGTGAGTTGTCCTAGTATAGTGATAAGATGATCCGCACCAGTTGTATCACCAACTCTATTATAATTATCTTGAGCAGGAGGGAATTCTATACATGGAGTGCATGCATTTATACAGTTTTCATTCCTCCCACTAGGGGCCATTTCTAAAAAATGGCAGAAACTAGATTAGTTTATAAATCAAAATACATAATTCCATACTTGTAAAACACTTAACATAAATTGAACTATTTATGGATATAATCCATAATCAGAAAAAGAAATGTTTTATTTGAGGAAGTATATACTCATAAACCCTTCATAATGGTTTGTAAAGAAAATGAGAATTATCCTAAGCATATCCCCCGGGAGTGTTGTAACCAAGAGTGCAGCAAGGCCCGTTGTCATGCACCAGTTCCCATTCAAGTCTAGCTCAAATCGGTGTTTTCGGGTTTTACCCCTGGGTTCATCTGTGCCAGAGCCGCCTCTACCTACTCGTATCCAGACAAGGATGTATTTTTCAGAAACTCACAAAAAAATCTATAATACCAAAATTCTAGGAAGTTCTTTAATACTAATCCTCAAAGTCTATCATTGGGCTATGTGCTCTAATCAGAGTTTATCTAAATCTAGCTTCGATGGTTAGTACTAAACTCCCTCTGATACCAACTGTAACTCCCCGACCACAGTTACCCAGAGTCGGTGCATTACTGTGTAACATTCGCATGATCACAAAAGATCATGTCTCGAATGACCGATTAGTTTAGTAGCCATGGAAACACTAGATACATTCATAACCCTTACATTACATCATAAAGTAACACAAAACTACAAAAACATCTTGTCTTCATATCCCTTCATACTATCACTATAGGTCATTCTTTATATACTTCTTGACATCCTGGAAAAACTAAAACATTGGAAGGGGTGACCTCAGATGCTCAGTAAGGATGACAATATAGCAGAAGCATTCATAAATAAAGATAAACATATAAGGAAATGTATAACTAAAACAAAAGCCTTTTAAACTCGAACATTAGCATAATATGGAAAAAGTAAAATGAAATAATGCCATTTACTTACTCACATGGATATTATACTAGTCGAATAATCACATGAAATATCAATAACCACTTTCATAATGATAGAATGCATAATTCCAAACTATCATAACCACGTAGCCAAGGCCTCGTGCCAAGACTACAAATAAGATATTGTCAAGGACTATTGTCAGGACACTAGTTTGTCTCATTAGACCTACCGATGCATCTAGGAGCTATAGAGGGCTCCACCCGTCACTTATTAAGTCCAATGAATTCCTCATATGAACAGGTTTAAACATATCATAAACCATAACATAATCGTATCACATAAAACATGCATAATGGAAAAATAATATTTCCACATTTCAATAACAAGATATAAATACAACACATTGATATAATAAAAAAATACCTTTGAAACCATTTTCAATACCAAAATAATATAAAATTAAAACATTGTATTTATTTTTCATTTAAAAAAAGTTATGGCTTGTAGAGGAAGCCGAAACTCAAATATTGGTCACGGCGGCGGAGAAGTCGTTGTCGCCGCTTACGTATGACAAAAAAACATTCCCTTTTGTCGTTTAGTAAAATTCTTCGTATAAAAAAGATTCCTTTTGAATAAACGTAAAATTCAAAGGGGTGTATACACCATACAAATGAAATTTGTGTATAAAACAAAATATGCATCAATGAATGGATATTGAGACGAAGTCCCTTACAAAGATCATTTTTTTAAATAAAATAGATCTATTATGTGTATTCACTATAAGTACACATAAATAAATTAAAAATACAAGATAGGACATAATAATATCATGACATAATTTGAACGTAGGAGATTAACCCAATGAATGGAAATTGGGTTAAGAAGTTCCCTTACCTCGTGTCTGACTTGACTCGATCGTTCTTTAATATACTTAAAATCGGGTAACTCTTTTTTATTTGAGCCAAAGGATTCCTCGGGAAGACTTATGCCCAAAGTGAGGATTCTAGGATTAAGAGATGGAATTTGAGAGAGTATTTGGGTAGAGTTTTGCCGAGCCAAATGGCTTGGAAGGTGTGAATAAGGTGGAAGTGGTGGGGTCTTTTTATAAGAGGAGAGGAGGGGAACTCTTGAAATGTCATGAAATGATACATTATTATGAAGTGATTTTCAGATTTAAAAGGTCCCAAAATTATATATTTCGAGGATAAGGTGATAAGAGTTCGAAATATATCCATCCAATCGGTTTTTGAGATGTGTAAGTCTTAGATTTTACATTATCTTTTTATTTTATTTAAATCATTAAATAATGAGGTAATTGCTGCATCATCATGGTGTCATTTAAAATTTAATTTATTTAATGTCTAAAAATTATAAAAAAATTACCATGATGTGGGAAATTATTTTAGCTTTCTAATTAATATTAATAGTTGAAAGGTTAACTTATATATCCCCATATAATAATTGTTTTAGTAAAACAACACATGTTTTTGACAATTTTATTTTTTCCTTAAAAAAGTTATTAATGTCATTTTCTTACCCAAGTCGCTAAATGGGGTCCCCATGTTGACCCATGGATTTTCTTCATTGGCCATGACTTATCCAATAAGGTTAGGACAAGTTTAAAGGTAATTTCATATTACTAAAACATTATATTTACCTTAAATTACACTAATTACCTTTAATCGTGGTTAATTAAACTTAAAAGTTACTATTCACAAAACAATTATTTTAATCCCATTGAATCAAATTTTACTACCTAATGACAACAATGTATGTCGGCTTTTTGAAAATCAAATCACATAAGTGGTAATGTTTCATTTAATGAAAAATCATGTTTTTAACTACCACTTAGTGGTTTCACTATTCATCAAAAATTGAAGTTTTACAGAACAATGCCAAAAATTAACCCTAAGCTATAATTGATATTATGAATTAAAAAATGATGTCTATTTTAAAAAATTCCAAACATATAAGTTTCATCAATTAATTTTATAATTAATTCCCGTTGTCAAAACAAATAGCGTGTTTTTAAGAAAGAATATCAATCAAAAAATTGACAATTGTTTAAGTCCAATTTCAATGTGAAATTAATTCTAATGACCACCATTGGATAAAATGGAAAAAATATAATCTAATTATACTATAAAACAAGTCAATAGTATAATTTATCACTGTAAATTATTTTTATTAAAAAAGTTGTTTTTAAGTATTTTCTCTATTCATAAAAAATTAGAAGTTCTCAAAAAAATTAGAGAAAATTCAACTTAGGATAATTTCGATATTACAAATACAAAAATTAAGTCCATTTTAATCTATAAAATTTATATAATTTCAAAAAGTGGGTATTACTATTCATAACTGCTACTTTAATTGGTCACAGTGTGTTAGAATTTCGAAGTTGCGTACAATGCAAGATATTGTATTATTGAAAGAGAAGCGTATCGTGGATGTTCGGGGTGTTACAGATATGCTTCGTACATATCCGAACCTCTTGAATAATGATTAAAATGTTGTCATTTACTTATTACAGAATAATATTCATTTTTATTATATCATATATGGTTCACTTATGACTTTTTATTACCCGTTATTTTGTAAATTCCATGTTAAAGCATCATTTTGCATAAAATCGTTTTATTTATCGTACGTGTTTCAATTTGTTGTTCTTGATATTATAATTAATTATATCATGATTTAATTACATCAAGAATGTAAATATTTATTTATATATCTTATATATTCAGTATATATGTATATATAATAGATAGTTGAATGAAATGAAATACACTGTTCATGGAGACGGTAGGTCGTACGTACGCATGAATGTTGTTTTTCTTTCCTTATTGAATTGAATGGAAATAAGTATATGAAATAAATATAGATATATACATAAATCCAGTAGAATTATTATTTCATATATTTCATGATTACTTATTATATATACTTTATAATCATTCTTGAATTGTTAACATGCAAAATGAATCTCATCGTGCCGTGGAGATGGAAATCCATACGTACGCACGAGTGATGATATCGTTCCCATATTTAATTAATGGAATTGTAGTGGATGATATAATATCATAGAATCAGTATGATGTTATAATAATCATATATAGTTATTCATTACTTCATTATATCCATCCAAGTAAGGTGGTGGTGGAAAAACAGATTACACCACGGCGTGGAGACGATATTACGTACGTACGCACGCGCGGTGATTTCATTTTCCGTACGTTGGATAGAAGGTGAAATGAGGTTGTTACATATCTATAATAACATATCAGTATATTAGTGATACTGATATTATTACTTTATAATTAAACAAGTAAAGAAGAAGAAGTTGAAGAAGAAAGAAATTGGAAAGGATCGGTAATGGATATTACCTCTTCTTTGACGCGCATCTTCTTAACCTCCTCATAGGGCACTAGAGTTGGTCTTTACAGAAGACCAGAACCACTAGGATGTTTCTATGGAAGTGTAGAAGATAAATTGGTATGGTTTTAATGTTCTTCAATTCTCAAAAGGGTGTGATGAGAAGAGGGAGGGTTTTCCTTTTTATAATGGAGGAGAGAGGAACCTTAGGAAAAACATAAAATATTATTTTATAATAATGTCATATTCGGTTTCTAAAAGATTGGAATTACTTTATTTAAAAGATAAGGTGTGGATGGGTCTAAATCATCTCATCCAATAGGTTTTAGACAAGTTTATATCACTATTGTATACTTATCATTTAGATTTAACTCTATGTTAAATAATTTAACTTTTACCTTGTCTTTTTTTTCTTATACTATATGGTTAGTAAACATACTCTAACAAGCCAAAAAAAACCCAAGTGGTTCATTATAAATATATATATTCATAACTAATTCATTTTTCCGAACCAAATATTTTTAAAAATATAATATCAATTAATAATATTAAATTTTTTTAAAAAACTATTTTATGTATATTTTCACACTATTTGGTAATTTATTTAGTAAAACTCATAAGAGCATGATTAGTTCTAAAAAAGTTAATTAAATCAATAAAAACATGTCATATTAACCTAAAGAATTAGTCTAATTCATAAAAAGTCTCAAATTACATTTATTTGGGTATTTATAATATCAATTATTTTAATATTTTATTATTTAGGTAATTACTACATTACCAGCGTGTCACAAATAAATTATATTATTCAATGTCTAAAAATTATAAATAAAATACCATTATTTTGGAAATATTTTTATCTTTCTAATTAATACTTATAGTCGAATTTATCTTATGTATAACCGTATATAAAAAATTGTTTAGTTATTAAACTTTGATTTTAACTATTGTAACTCTTCTTTAATTAAATTAATAATTAGTGTCCTAATCTAATCTATGTGGACATAAAGGGTAATATTTTATTCCTAAGGTTGTTTTTGGTTGAATTACACTTATCCAATATAATTAGAACATGTGTTAGGGTAATAATAATATCATTTTTACCGTTAATTATCCTATTTACTTTTAACCGTGGTAAAAAATGTAAAAAGGTACTATTCACCAAAAAATATTTTTATCTTATTGAACCACATTTTTGTACTTGATATTAACTGTGTCTCTCAGATTTTTGAAATTCCGCTCACAGAAGCGATAAAATAATGTTTTATGTAAATTTTCAAATTCTCCTAGGAGGTGGGTAAAAGACGGTGAAAAGTTCAATAAAATTTTTATATATCTAAAATTATTAAAAAATGAATCCAATGAATTAAATTGATCGTATATAGGTATTATGTATCAATTTTGATCTAAAATAAAATTAAATAAAATAAATATATATTTAAATAAAAATTCGGTTTTTAAATAGTAACCTAGTGTTTTCACTATTCATCAAAAATTGAAAGTTTTTAGAAAAATACCAAAAATGCACCCTAGGTTAATTACGATGTTTCGAATCCAAAAATGAAGTCCATTTTGAAATAAAAAGTTTAAAATTTTTCAACAAGTGGGTACTACTATTCATAACAGCTATTTAAATAATATTTTAATAACATATTGTTGTTTAGTGGAACTCGGTATTGCATACAACACACGCTATCGTGGAAGGTGGAGATTGCGTGTAAAGCAAGACAACTCAGGGTTGCGTGTAGTGAAAGACTCCTTTGTTGTCTCGTATAATAGAATCCAATCATATTTCATTTTTATATTGAATATATATATATATATACACACACACACACTCACTCAATGTTGCGTAGAATAACTAATATCAAACGAACATGAAATCGTTTGTAACACGATCCAAGAATAGTGTTGCATATACTAAAAGATAATATGGTGTTGCGTACAGTACAAGATAATTTTGGTGTAGCGTACAACACAAGACATCAATGAAATTAAAGAATATTTTTCAAAAAATCTGGCGGTGTTACAGTCTGCGTCTCAGATCATCATTTAATTACAAATATACTTTCTCGCAGGTGAGGGGGTCTAGGGGTATAAAATAAATCTTGTGCATTGGACATGCATGCCCCTATACTTGTTTGAAATTAAAATCATGATTCAAAGACCATCATTAATCTAATTAATTATTACAAAAATCACATGCAGTGAATAAAATAACTAAATAAATAAATAAATACCAGACATGCATTGTTCGATCAATTTCTCAAGGCCAGTCGGGGAAAAATATGTGCATGAAAATTATATTGCAATAAATTTAAATAGTGCGAGGGTATTCTAATAAATTAAATTAATTTAAATAAATTCGAATAATTTATTTTATCAGTTACATTTTTTTAATTCAATTTTAATTCAAAAAAATGTAATTAAACATTTAATTTAATTATAATCTTAAATTCAATTAATATTTCGTATTAAAATAATAAAAACCACACAATTAATTCTAATTAATTTAATATAAAAAACAAAATTAATTAAAATTAATATAAAGTAGGGTTACCTCTAGATGGGGAGGAGTCCGACAAGACTGTGAACCGCCACAGGGTGTTGTCCTGGAGCATGGCCAATTACGACATTACTGCGGCTTGACCATGAAGTTACCACGGGGTGACCGCTCAGTCCAGCGACTCCCGCAGTGACAGCTACATCCGATGAGGTTTGAAGGGAGAAGGAGGAGGCCGATAATCATACTGGCCAGCTTTATGGGTGGCAGCCTGCTGCTCCAGAATGTCGGCGAGGCGGTGGCTCGATCCGGCCCAGCTAGCATCGATGAAGGCTGGTGCGACTAAGCACGGTGGAGCACGGGGCGACACGGACAGGTGGCCCGGTAGTGTCGGGGTGGCACGAGAAGGCAGCCCAGTAGGACTCGGGCGGGGCGAGCAGGCAGCCCGGTGGGAGGCGGTGGTCCAGTGCGGCTCGGGTCTGAGCGAGCAAGAAACCCAATGGGACTCGGGGCGGTGTGAGCAGGCAGCCCGATGGGGCTCGGGGCGGCACGAGTAGGAAGCCCGGTGGGGCTTGGTGCGGCACGAAGGGGAGTGGCGGGAGACGGTGGTTCGACTTAAAGTGGAGGTGACTAGGGGTTCTCTCTATGGGGAGAAGCCTCCTTCTATCATGTGTGATGGAGAATACCCCATTGGGGCTTCATTTTTTTATTTTGTCCTTAGACAAAAGGATGCCACCACCCTATTTTTTTTAAAAAAGGAAGAAGACCCCAGTTTGGGGACTTGTCCTTCCTTAAATTTTTTTTTAAAAAGAAGAAGACCCCATTTTGGGGTCTTTGTCTCCCTCACCCTTTTGTTTTTTTTTGTGAAAAATTATTTTCCACACACCATTGTGGAAAATATATTATAATAAAATAAACTAATCTATTTTACAATAATAAAATAATAAATTTTATTTTACCTCAATTGGGATTGAGATTAACATCAAATCAACAAAAATAAACCATGATGTCGATACTATTAAAATTTTTAAATGATCGTATCTTGATCATTTGAAAACGAAACGATGCACAATCAGATCCGAATGAAGCATTTTAACACCCCATACATAAATTAAATACATCTTAATTTGGTTGACTCCGAAAAACATTGTGATCCCTCTAATACAACTATTGGGTGCCAGGACGGCGCAGCGGAAGCCTGTGGGTGGGGAAATTAAAATTTTCTAAATCACTGGTGTGACAAAACCCATTCTACTATGGTGATTTTGTCCTAGTTTGATCTGAGGATCTCGCAATGTTTAAACAGAGCACAAAAATAAACTGAACATGTATGTTCTACGAAATTGATGTGTGAATGTCAGTCACCGAACGTCGATGATCGTTACTCGAATACTGTAACGTCGAAGCCCTCTAGATCGTCCACACATGCCTCTCAAATCTACTCACATTCCATTAGTCGATATCTAGGTGTTTGCACGGATCATCGATGCTCACTTTAGCGCATCTACGATCACCGTAAGGGAAGAAGCTTCAATATAAGCTGGATGAACTTAACGATATTCCTTTTCTTGAGAGACTCTCTCTCAAAATTCTAGGAGGAGAGGTAAGCTCTCAATCTTAACACATGAATAGTTAACATGGGAGAGCCTCTCTCTCACTTATATAGGGAGTGTTTAAAACACACAGTATGGATTCCCAGCCACCATGTAATAGACGTCTACTATATAAGTGTTAAAATTATAATTTATGATAAATAAAATTATTCCCTAGATTATATTTATAACTTATCACTTACCTGTAATATATAAATATATTACGTGACAAATTTCAGTCTTTAACTCGACTCACACCTCCATCTAATATTAAATTAACCTAGGATATTAAAATCTATTTAAATAATATTAATACTTGTATTTACTATTTATCTTGTAAATAAATGTAATAATTAATTTCAATGAATTACTCTAAACATGAATAATTAATAAATTTATTTATTATATGGTGATCCATAGAACTTGGATAGTGGTCGGACCATTTGGCGGGTCCCACCATGTTCTATATTCCTATTCCCAGAATAGGGTTGAATCTGAAGGCGCAATTGTGGGTGACCCTCTATGCATTTTTCTTAATAGCAATGAATAATATCCACTGATCTAGGGCGAGGTATAGTAACCCATCAAGGCCCCTATAAAGATAAGGTAATGTTAAAGCAACGAGTGACTTCTTATGAACAGGGTCTGTGTAATATAATCTCTTCGTCATAGATATCTCAATAAAGAAGAATTCATAGTAGTGTCATCATTATTTTTTTTCATTATTTTATTTGTTGAATTGTCCAGACGGTCTTACCTTCCACTACCATGGCCATGTATTTAATGAATGTGCAAAAATCCTAATCAACCAGGCCCGAGATATCTCTTCCTGAACGTGGAAGCGACAAATACTTTTTCAATCACTAAATCAATTCCATTCCATTAATGATGTACTCGATACAAACAACCTCCCCACGACTTTGTCACAATGCTTTTCTCCTTGTATCAAATGTACGTGATTAAATGACATCCATTGAAAATGATCTCAAGAATAAAGACCATTACACAAGTTTGTAGATAGGAACAACCAATGAAACCTAAAAAATCTGGTGCTCCTATTATGTGGGTCTGTCCTCATAATCTCAACTACTAGAGATAATAATGTTTGAACTTTATGTGATGATGTCTCAATGCTTATGATCCCCCAACACCTGATGGTCACATATCATCTGTTTCCTTTCAGAATGATGTAACTGGATCATAATAAATTACTTTAAGAATTCTTTACATGGAATCTTAGGGTTCTCATTGTAGCCTAGGATCTACTATTACCCTTTAATGCGACAGGTAATCTAAGGACATTTCCATAAACAAAGTAGATGCAGAAGTATCTACACTATTATGGAAAGATAAATACATGTATTATAAAAAACGGAATACATGTAGCAATAATCAATGTACAAAATAAGTTGGGTCTAGGGCACCCTCTTTCAACACTTTTATATGTTAGGTAGATGAAACACATGATATTTCTAAAATGAATCAATTAAAACCACATTTTTATCATTTAAATAACCTACAAAATGGGTTCTTATTATCCATTATAGGTTATAAAGTCAATATATTTATATTAAATGGTGTTTAGACATGTATTTAAATCATATTTAATCCTTATCTTTATAGATTAACCCCCCATAAAAACAGTTTTTACATTTACCGTGAAAATACATTATTAATTCATTTTCTATGAATATTGCCAATAAATTATGTTGACTTTTTTATTTAACATAAATTAAGAAACTTCCAATCATGTAATCAAAATTTTCAATTTTAATTAATATAAATATCAGAGTACAACTCAATATTATACCAGTATATGTCATAAAAAAATAGTTTTCAATGAGAAAATTCACATTAGTATAAATGTTTTTAATATAAAACTTAAATATTAAATTTATTACAATGATGTAAAATTGTTAAATATTAATATATTTTTACTATGAATACCATTCAACCAATTTAATATATAATTTTATATTGTGTAATATTTTTAAAAAATACAGTTGTTAGAGAATCAATATTTTCCCTTATTCCTCTATAAATGAAATACATTAGAAAAAACTAATCAATTAAGCTCAGTTATTTTTAATATTATTATTTCAAAGTTTAATTTATTTTATCAAATTATTTTAAAAAATAATAAAAAAATATTTAAATTATATATAAAAAGCGTGACTAAACAAATATCTTTTTCATTTATAATATTTTGGAAAACAAATTATTTTTATTTTAATTATATTTTTATTATTTATATCCAAAATATGAATATTATTTTTATAATTTGTTTAGTAATATTAATTCCAACCATTTTAATGTCTACATTATAATGGTATATTGTTGTAACGAGATAGGTATATATAGAATAATACATTTTCATATCTATTAATATTTATGAATATGATATTAATTTTATGTTAAAGGGGACATTTTGTTTTATAGCATATTCGAAATGCAATAACGGGTTCCTCCAAAATTTAACATTGCACAAAACATTGAGTTATTCTAAAAAATAATACAATATTATTAAGTTTATTTTAAATGGTATTTCACACCCAACTGATGGAATTGAGAGAATTAATATTATCATCTAAATTATGAAAATTTAATTTACTCAGGTTAAAATAATGATTCATTTGTTACACCATTTATTATAAATGGGAATAAAAACCAATTTAATATATGGGATGTATTTTTATGAAAACCAATTTAATAGTGAATAATTTTGTTCATCCAATAATATCACTCCTTATAGATTATTATTTTATGAAAATAATATACCAAATATTCAATGTAATATTTTAAATTCATCTTATATGTTTTGAAGCTATGATTTTGGATTCTAAAAATGCATTTTTAAAGCCTTTTGATAGAGAACCATTTCTCAATTTAGTTTTTGATACCATTATATGACCTATTTTTCAAATTAAACATCTCCATTAAAAGTGGTACATCGAAATTTAATTTTTATTAATTTTTAATACTTGTCTGATTACTATCGTGTTATGATTAATAGTAAAAATACGTTAAATTATAATTGAAAAAAAATTATTTAGAGATAATTTATAATGGTAAATAATATTATTTAATGGTTTTGAAGTATAAATAGAATATTTTTTATCATTTTATCCAATTTTGGACATTAGATATAACTTCACATTTAAAATAGATAAAAAATAAAGTCAATCTTTTGTAATTATGACTTCTTAAAAACACGCTTTATGTTTTTTTACAATGAGAATTAATTTTAAATTAATTACTAAAATTTATGTTTTTTTGATATTTGAAAAATGTATTCATTATTGGGAATCATAAGTTCTAAATTGTGTAAATAGATACCTTGTATTTTTGGACACTATGAATAGCAAATTCAATGATTATTTTTAGTTACCATGGTTAAAGGGTAAATTTGTTAAAAAGGAAAAAAAACATTAATATAATACCATAAAACTAACCTAAAACGTTTCATAATCCTAATAAATGATATATTTCAAACCATGAGAATCTTTATACAGAATGTTTCGAATTTGGGAGTCACTTTGGAGGGAAAATAATTTTTTATAATATTTAATTTAATATAAATGGAAATATAACATAAACATTTATCATTTAATTACTAAATCTTAATATATAGTTATATAAGTGGTCTCATTTAATATAAAAAATAATTACATATAAAAAAGTATTTCAAACATCATGATATTATATTTATAATTTTTAGTCATTAAATAAATAAATTTTATTTTGAAACAATGATGACGTAGTGTTTGCATAATTAATTTTGTTTTCAAAAAAAAATATAATTCGTATTAAAATAAATGTAATTTGAACATTTTTATGTCATACAAAAATTTTATTTATTATTATGACATATTATATTTGAGTTAATGCATTTGTTTTGAAGGAATCACGTTTTAATGACTTTAACAAAAAGCAATTATTATTTTCTGCCAAAAATGAAAAAAATGAGTTAAAAAAATGAATTTATCAGATTATATAGTACTAATAAAAATATAAGATTCAACCAAATGATTTATATAAAATTAAAAGTTTCATTAATGAGCCACTTGTGGTTCTCTTGGCATTTTTTGTAACTATAGTAATCATATATTATTAAAAGGCATGAAGACATGGTTAGAGTTAATGTTTTAACTAAGGGTTAAAGCCAAATGATAATTTTAAATATGTGACCTAAACACATCTGAAACCAATTGTTTGAGAGTTAATTGACCCAAAAAATTCTTATTTTTTAATTAAACGAGTTTTGAACCATTTTAAACCTAAAATAAATTTTTTATAAAATAATATTTCATGATATTCCTAAAGATCCCCTTTTCCTTCTAATTAACGGCCACCAACTCTACTCACTTACTAACTTCTCTAAATACCTTTTACACTTAGAAAATATACTAACATCATCTCCCCAAAAAATCCATTTTTTTAGATTCCTTAACCTGGGCATAATTTAATTTAATAAATACTTTTTTCCCTAATCAAAATAAGTTACCTGATTTAGAGGTATTGTTTTCTATGTATATCATTTCCTTTATTTCCCTTGTCCCCTAATTATGAACTTTTTTATTATATTATTACATAAAAACACCAGTATAATAAATTTAAAAATATTTGTTTATGAAAAATATTCAAACTACACTTACACACACCTCTATCTAATGAATACAAACATATTGTTTCTGCGTGCGATGAACTACTACCACACCAAATGATGATTGTTCAATTATCCTCAACCACCTCTCAATGTATCCATTATGACAGAAGTGTATTTATAGTTGATATATATTATATTTATATTGCGCCTATTCTTAATATTTTTTAAACATACCTTTATGACTTTCATGATGTATAAATACATTAATTTCATTTGAGAAAATGCGGATTATCACCCCCACAATGTGATATGATTCCTTCATACCATACATGGAACATATGATATATGGGGTTAATAAACTTTTTTAAATAACATAACATATAAATTACACTATAATTATAATATACCAATCTACCAGTTTGTTTTCAATCCATTAATATGACAAACAAATGAAAGTACCGTTCATCCATACTTACGACCTACTATCGGCATGAACAATGAATTTCATTTCTTATCTCCAAATGATATGGAATATTATAAATAAATATATACTATTTATAAATGATATTTTAATAATTAATATCATTCCATAGAAGATTTAATTTTTACTACATGGACAATTTACATCAAAACAAGTTCTTTTTTGACTTAAGTATCAAATATCGACAAAACGACCAATATGAACATGAATAATTATGTGATTGTTATAATGAAATAATAAGTGATATAAACAGAATAATAAACATGGAAAATGTTATCAAAAAATTATAAATTATGTTATTTTTATTATTCAGGAAGAATAAGGGACATGCATAATCATTTGGACTCAAGTTAAGGGAACTTCGTAACCCAATTCCCATTCATGGTGTAAATCTTCTACTTTTTTATTAAGATGTTATATGATTATGTGAGAAATAAATGTTGACATTCTATAATATATTTGTAATTTATTTATGAGTATTTATATTTAATACACATAATCAATCTATTTTATTAACAAAATCTTCTTTGTATGGATATTTCTAAACTCAATTTCAACTCATTGGGTTTTACCCATACGTTATTGCTTATATAATGACAATATTATTTGTGGAATCCCTTTTGAATTTTGAATTTTTTAATTTTCACTTCATTTTGTGTGTATATACTATTTATTCAAATCATAAACCCATTTATAAATTCACAGGTCATTTATATTAACATTGTAATGGAAATCATAACTCAATCTGATTTCATTGAGTTAAATACCCATGTCAATAGTTGTGTTTTTTCACGAATAAGTGTGTATGAAATATAATTATTTTAATATAAATATAAACTTATATTGGCTGTATTTATATTTTTCACACATAATTATCTCATTTATTTATCTATAATCTATGTATATGATATTTGAGAGGTATTTTTTCTTAATTTACATTCCATTGATAATTTTTTGTTGTTATGAACAAATTGTATTTTATATGGTGTATATAATACACTATGAAATATTATATCATAAATTTCTATATTACAAAGATCTTATAAGTTATTTTTATTTTTATTCATTAATTATTTTTATTCATGTTTTTGTCATGTTGTAAGGGACTTCGTCTCAATCTCTATTCATTAGGGAATATTTTGGCCTATACACAATATTCTTTTATACAATGTATAATCTAACCATTTGACTGTCAGTTTCATTCAACAATTTTCAAAAGGAATATTTTATTTTCTGAATATTTTTACTAAAGGACAAAGGGAGTGTTTTTTTATGGTATGTGGCGACAACGAACATTTCTCCGCTGTAAAAGTTTTTTGGTATTTGGATTCCTTAACAAGTAGTAATGTTTTTAAAATAAACATAAATTCCATATATGTTTTTTTATATAATTTGGTATTGAAATTTGTTTTTAGAATGCATTGATTATGTCAATATCTTGAAATGATATAGTTTGATTTCAATGTGGAAATTTTATCTCTCCATTATGTTTGTTTATTTGAAATGATTTTGTTATCGTTCTTTGGATTCGTTATGTATGCAGGTGGTTTCATGACAAACTGAGGGTGGGTGACCTCATGATAGCACTCCAATGAATTGGGTAATGTTACAGATGGAAATGTTTTGGTTTCTCCTAAGAGATTCATGGAATATAATGTTTTAGGTATTCAAAAAATAACCATGAATGTTACTCCCCATTTAGCTGTGAATGAAAAAGAGTAAGTATGTTATGAATGCCCCATGTTAACTTTATGATTTATGATTTCCATGATTTATTCATAAATCATCTAATATCATGATCTATGTTAAAGAGTTAATGTTGTATGAGTGAAATTCATGATTTTGTGGATTTTTATGTATTTATGGACCAATGTTCTCTTTCCTTATTTTTTATCCCTTATTGAGCTATTTTATGCTCATCACTTCTTTTGGTATTTTTTTTCAACAGGTATGAGGAATGGTAAGGGAAATAAATAATTCATGAGGTTTTTAATCAAGAAACATATTATTTGTTAAGAAGATTTATTTTTAAAAAATATATAGTGTAAAAGTGTATACATTGTAATATTTGAGATGTAATTTAAAAATAATTGCTTAATTCTAAAAAACTATAACACTGAAAAGATCTTCAATGTGAATTAAATTAACATTACTAATCAATCCCATGATTAGGTAATGTTTTATGTCTAGTGAATTATACTAGTATTATGATTCACTTAGTATAGGGGTGTCATGTTCTATAAAATTTCAAAGATATTAAATATAAATAAATATTTTTTGTGGGAATTTTTAGAAGTAAGTTGCCTGTCACATACTCTAAAAAATACAATGTTCTGATTTTAGAATTATCAACTATTAAATTCTCCCTCACTTATATAAATTGTTTTATCATAATTTTATATTATGATAAAAAACTTGGATTCGATATTTAAAATTTTTTTTTTTGAAAAATGACTTCCTAAAAAGGGATAATAAATTATTCTATTAATAAGAGAGAAAGGGAAGTACGATGTTCATATATAATAACACATATATTTTATTTTATGTTTGATAAAATTAGTGGAAATTAATGTTGTGGAAAATTATGAAAGACATAAAAAATTATAGATAGAGAAAAATGTAACTTATGATAAGAAATCGAATAATAAATTGAATGTTATGGACAACAAGACCATAAATCTGTGGAGATTTAAAAAAATATTTCTCCCATTGAATATGATGGGAATAGTATGATTATTTTTGTTTCAAGATCCATTTGTAAATTTTGTTGAATTATTTTAACATATATATGTATACGGAATGATATTATCCTAATATGTTTTTCTTTTATAAGACCAATTTAATCCTTTAGATTAATTTTAATGAATTTCAAATACATTGGTTTTTCAATGAAATGTATTTAAGAAATGATATTTGGTTTCATTAATCACTTAAAATAACATTTAAAGGATCATAAGATCTATAATAAATTTCTTATCCTTTTATTATGTAATTAACTACATTATAAAACAAATATGATTAGAATAAGTTATCAAATATAATAAACTAGTCTCTAAACAAATACTGTTACAAAAATTTCTCACAGTTATTATTTTTTAGTCAAATATGTAACTAAATAAAATGAATTATTAACCATAACATAATATAGCTCAGTGGTAGGAATTAAACCCTTTTCATCCTTTGGTTGTGGGGTGAAGCCCCATTCCCTTTCTAGATGCGATATATTTTTACCTAGTATACAAGTTAATGATTTTAAAAATGATTTTAATATAATTCCTATTACATTATCCAATTGTGATAACCCATAATTACTATAACATCATATATATGATAATCCTTAAAGGATACAAATTAATTTAATCTTAAAACTAAAATTAAAAAATTCAAATGATTTATTCATAAAAGAAATTATCTTATAAAAAACCAATGGGAGGTATTCTAATAAATGTTTCCCAAAAGTATATTTAATATTTTTATATTCCCATAAATCTTTTTCAAAAATCGGTGTTTAATACTTTATAAAAAATAAAACCATTTAAATCATAATCTCATTATGGTATCCATAACAACTAATTATATTAAGACATATATTCTTCTGAAATTTTGTACAATACATAGATAATTATTAATTTATATAAGAAACTTTCTATGGAGATGAATCACATCAATTTAATTATTGAATAAAGATAATTAAATACAACATCCATTATGTTTTGACATAGGTCATTCCATAGTATTGGGATTAAAATCTAGAAGAGGGAGTTTAATATATAATTTCCATGTTCCCTAAATTTTACCCAACAAAGTAAAATTGTATCAATGGCAAGGTATTTATTTCCTTTTATTGTAATCGTTATTTTTCCTAAAAAATTATATTCATTAATACATTATTTTACAGACATAAACACTTTTCCCATTACTTCATAAAATTTTTCTTGGACTCCCTTTACCCATTTCTGAAATAATGAAAATAAATATTTATTTCCACTATGGTTTCCACCACTCAATATCATAGTAAACTTTATCACTCAATTATTTTGTTATTCTGGGATTAGGTAAAGTTATAGGGTGTAAGTCATATTTTATGACAACTAATTATGAATAATAAAAATATTCTTTAACTCTTATCATCATCCCATCTGGTTACTTATAGTCTCAAAACTTTAATTAATATTCATTATTAAAACAGTTGATTTAGGTTCACATCATTAAATAAACCCCTAAAGAATAATATAAGTAGTAATAATAAAAGTGGGAAACCACATAATATTAAACAGTCTTTTATGGGATATGTAAATCATGTCATGATATATTCAATCTAAGATTCCATATTTTAATGTAGATCATAAATTTTAATTTATTGTTTAAAACCATAATAATAATTTATAATTAAATTTATAATTAACTCAATAATATACCCTGGTGGTGACCACCCAGGTGCCCAATAAGGCTTATATTTTCAACTATATTATGAATGGGTAATTCCAAAATCATCTATTTTGATTTTTTTTTCTTGTAGTATATATGTTCTGAAACAATTTTAAAATTTAGTTTCATGATATGGACATATTTCAATGATTAACACAGAATCACTATCTTACAAAAATAATACAATTTTCTTGTATAGTTATCTTTAATTTATATGATTGATTTATATTCTTCAATCAATGTTTTCCTAAATCTAGATCCCTAGGTTTCTACTAATCTTATTTTGATATAAACTAATATCACAACATCTCCAAAAACTCATATCCAGAATCATACATTATTACATTATTATATGATATAAGGAAATGTATCACTAAGGGCTTAATACATTATTATTCTTCACAAACTAGATACATACTTAATTTCCATTTTAAATTTCAAAACACAATTTTCAACATTTCTTCAATAGTCTCATTATTACCAAAATAAAATACATTCAGAACATTCATAATATACATCCTAGATTTTTGAGAAAATAAATAAAATATGGTTGGTAAAAAATTATTGTTATGGGTTAAGTACATTAGAAGCTGTCATGATTCAATTATCACAATCCTGGAATGTTAATTAACTGAACAAACAAACCATTTTAATAAATATTCTATTATAATCAATAGGTAAATGTAAAAAGGCAAAAAAATACATTTAATCAATAACTTGACTATAACAACATGATATTGAATAATTAGTATAGACATGTAAATAACTGAAAACACGTGATATCTAAACATTAAACTAAAAATTGAAATCATCCATAGTTATTATCATTTTGATAATTTCACAGGTAAAACTAAGTGATTTAATGGTGATAAAAATTATTACCTATAAGAATTCAGGGCCTTAGGCATTATGATACCTCTACCATTAAACAATTCATATGATAATTTTATGTTGGTGTGTATGTATACAACCTGAAACTCTTTAACTAATGTTTCCAGCTAATTCATCTCATGAGTCTACCAATACATTTAAGAGCAATCTATATTTATTCCACACATGTATCTGGATGTCCAAATCATTCATCAAAAATTAATGATTTATTTATTTCACAAAAACAATTATTTATCTAAAAATGTCTAGTTTATGTAAATAATATGGATTTTACATTATTTACCCTCTCAATAAAAAACATCAAGTGTAAACAAATTTATATATGATATACAGTAAAAGGAAGTATAATATCCAAGATAAATAATATATTTATTAATAGAAAATTTAATTTCAAATTTTCACTGGAAAGTGGATATTTCAATGGAATGTAAATTTATAAAAAAATTGAATTAAGAAAGTGAATGTAAATTCCTTTATTGTTTACAAAAATCATAAGATGTTCATAGATAGATTAAAGATAGTTTGAATACATCATCCACCCATTTTATTTTAATTAAAATAATGGTTGTTTCAAATATTGAATAAAAATACCATAAATAGTCTTTCATAAAATTCTTCCGGAAAATATATTTTTATCATTAAAAATCACTCTTAAAAATAACCCAAATGAAAAGGGAATATTTTTTGTTTTAAAAGGGAATTTTAAAGATTTATGGTAATCGAAAATTAAATGAGACTTCATGATGGAGGTTAAATTCCACACATTATATTTATATTGAAAAAAAATCCCTTCACAATGTTGAAAAAATGGTAATGATCCCCATTTGGAAAGAAATAAAAATATTACATTGAAAAAAATAACAAAATAGAAAAAAGGGTAATAATGTTACTAGTAAATCATTTTGGGATTGTTAAAACATTTAGGAAAATATATTCTAAATTCATGGATTTGGAGAAAAAAATTGTATCCACGGAAGAGATAAATGATGTCAAATTATATTAAATGCCTTTTCTTATTCATTTTAAGTACTAAATAATAGAAAATGGAAATATTACGTGAAAATATCACGAATTTCTAGTGAATAAAAAATTAATTGTGTTCATTATCCAAATATCAAATAAAAAACATCACTATATATTAAATAATAAAAAATGCTAATTTAAATGATATTGTGAAATAATCACTTACAAGGATCATAAAAATATTGTAAGAATTGAAAAATTAATCGATCCTGTGTACCATGTTTATTTAAAGATAAAAAAAATTCAAATGAAGTGGTAGAAAGTAAAACGTCATTACACATATAAACTAAATATATTAATTAAAGTGAGAAAGTAATATAGGCCAAAGAAAATGAATTGAGTTATGCAATTTTTTATTACCTATAAACATTAATAGAAAAATAAATTTGGATGAAATAATTGAAATTGATGCAAAAAATACCATAAATTATTAATTAATCATGACATTACATGTAAAATGGGATGAATATACACCATATAAAACATATGAGGTAAATAACATTACAATATAACTCTATGACATTATATTAATACAAATTCCCTATCCTCAATCATCATTTTAGTGGAATGTGAATTAAAATACCTTAAAAAAATTAATCATGTTACTAATTTATTCTTGGAAACTCATCCAATTTATAATATCATATATGACCACTGATGACATTTTACCACCTATTGCTAATAATATTTCATTATTTTCCATATTTTTATTATTAGTTTCCCTATTTTTTAATGAGATCTTTTTCATGAATTTTAGGTTCATTCAAATATATTATAGTTCTCTTAGATACCAAATTATATTAATGTTAAAAATATACTATATACCTATAATATTTTTTTTATATTTAGTTTTTATTAATGGACATGATAAATGAGTGACATCACTTCGGGGACATAGTTATTCATGTGTACGCATGAGTGACGATTTCATTCGCTTTACCTGTGAATGGGAAATAAAGTTGATGATATGAAAATATTAACAAATCATTAAAATATAATATATATGAAAAATATTCATTATGATTTTTTCTTCTTTATTTCCATATAATATGTATGTGACAAATGATTCACATCTCATCGTGAGGCATCAGTCTTCCGTACACACAAGAAAAGTTATAATATTCTAAACATAATGGAATGTGTGAAGGTAAATAATTACAGAAGTATAAAAAACCAAAATTTAATATAAAAAATTTAAATACATTATTATATCTACATTTGAATACTGGTGATGGAATAGAAATTAAATCAGTTTCAAAGGATGTAGTCCACCATACAAATGATCACTAGTTTCACCTCCCATTTAATAGAATAGGAGATAGATATAAGTCATGAAAATAACTTAATAAAATAGTAGTATTTTTTTATACTAAAGTGTTTATATAATCATGGTTTAAAAATATTTAAAATATGTTGAATAAGAAACAAAATATAAAACCTCATTTAACAGTGTTGCCTCTTCTTTCGATGACCTCATTCTTTTCACATTAAAATACATACTATAATGGATTTTTGATAAAACCAAATGGGTGTAGAATATAGAGACAGAGTAAGGATGTAATTATCCCATTCATTTCTCAAACAAATGGTTTATATTTATGGAGAGGTTATGATATGGGTGTTAATTTATAATGGATAAGAGAAAACACACATAATTTTTTAAAAGAATAATTTAATCATGCATTTTTATGCATTCAAAAATAAAATGGGTAATTATTTACCATTAAAGATGACAAGGTCAAAATATTTTATGAAAAATGGTTTTTGTGTATGTTATATGTAATTTTCTGTAGTTATTTTCTATTTCTAACCCATGGTAAATCAGTCTTTACCTTAACCGTAGTAACTATTTGTATATTCTATTAATATTATTAATATTGAAATATCAAGTTGAAATTTTTTGTATAATATAAATTAAGATTATTAAAAAAATTTATTTTATTTTTACAAATTTATTTAAATGAATTTTATAAATAGATTTGATATTATATCAATAGGTGTGACGAAAAATTTGAGTTTCAAATAGATAATTATCTGAAGTATATATGGCTTTAATTTGAAAAGAATAGTATAATAAATTTATTAAAAGGAAAGTGTTAGTTATATTTTAATTATATTTAACAAATTCATCTTTAAAATCCATTTAAAATTCATTTTATCCCAATGAATTATTTAAATAAAAATTATGTTTTCTATGAATGTTATTATTTTTCAATATTTTCAAAAAATAACATATTTATGAAAAATAAAAAAATAACCTTACGATAATTTTTGAATTTTTATTTTAATAATTATGTTAATTTGATTAAATAAATTTTCTTAATGTTTTAAAATTAATTTTATATTTTATATTCAAAGTAAAAATAAAATGACTTGTATAATAAATAGAATTTTCAAAATGAATTTTTATAATTTTGAAATATTTAAAATTTGTTTTTAATAAGCAGACAATCCTAATTGCTATTGTTTATTTAGTTAAATTAATACTATAAAATCTAATTTCTAGTTTATAACAGTATATTATGTTTGGTTTCATATAGACATAGTGTTATATGTTCTGAATGTTTCGAAAGATATTAAATTTTTTAAAAATTATCATATCGGTTGTTTAATTTGTGTGTTTCATGTGGATTAAGTTATTAAAGAAATTTCATTCTTTTATTTTATTCTATACAACACCTTAAATCTAATGTTTAGACTCTTTCTCTATCATTATGAATTATGAAAAATTTATAGAAGGTTTAATTATTATAATAAATTTTAGGAAAAAATATTTACAAGAAAAAATTCATATTAAAAAAAATCACAGTAATTATAAAACACATTCATCATAAACTATAAGCGATCGATTTATCCAAAGATATTGTAAAAATATCCATAAAATTTATTATGGAATAAACTCTATCAAGGAAATATACATAATAAAAACAATTAGTTTGGTTATTGGAATGATCCAAGTATTTCAAAAAGACGTAAATATTTATTTAAATTTTTTTTGATTGTTGACCATACCTTATTAACATCCTCCTATTAAATTTTTAATTTAGAAGCTATTAAATTCATTCCCACATCATCTCATTCTACAAATAAAATCATCTTTATATTACATTAAATTAGATATTTTATTCATCAATGTTGAAAATTATTTCTTAAAAACTTATATATTCTTACATTTTTTTTATTATTATCATTATCTAGTTACATTATGAGGTATTTCATATTACCGATAGCACTAGAATGCCCAGTAACTTTGTAATTGACAGATCTCCCTATTTTGGAAGCTCATATGTTTATTTTTCTTATTACTCCCACTTTTTCATCAATATAGATGATACCACCTTTTTTCATTTTATCCAATTGATTACATCCTTTTTATTTCTTGATTACACTATTGATTTTTAATTAATGTCTATAAAAACATCCAAAAACTAAATGTCTATCATAGTGTGTTATTTTAGATAACTTAAGTAGCAAGACACAAAAATTTCTATATAATAAAATAATATTTTCTATCGAATTTTAGAATAATAAACTTCAATAAATCCCATAAAATATATTTTTTAAAATTTATTCTCATTGAAAGATTATGGAACACGCCACACCCAATCTAAATGAACACTATATGGTATACCGTCTTAACCTATCAATTAAATTTTATTATATTATTATAATTAACTAAGTTATTAAGGTTATACAGTTTAAGCCTTTTCATTGAATATATTATTATTATTAACATAAATAATAATCAACTAAATTGGATAAAGTAATGTTTTCTGAAAAACAATTTTTTTTATAATAGGCGATTTATTCGGGCTTTTAAAAAAATAATTTTTTTAAACTTCATAGAAATTTTATTTTCTAAAATTATATCTATTTTCTAATAATCATTTAAAATTAATATTAAAGTGTGTTCTTGGTATTTTTCAATGAAATATTATTCTTCAATGAATAGTGAATGATAGTATTTTTATTAAAAATCCCTTTTTAATTTAAATAATATGGACTGAGAAATTATATTATAAAATTTTATATAAGAAAAATTATAAGGACACGACCTTAAAATATTACATAAAATTGAATTAAATAAATAATTCACTTTGAGTATCTTTTTAGGTTTAGAGTTTAAGAGAATTAGGACATAACTATTGTATCTCAAAAGATTACAAATTAGACACTTCTACTCATTTTCCATTTTTTCATAAAATAAAAACTCATAAAAAAGGGTCATGTCTAGTTCCATGATTAAAATAGCATAACTTTTCCATAATCCAATTCGTGACCCTATTCAACATTATGTACTGTTAAAAACATTTCAAAAACTTGTGATGAGCATAAAAAGTTCAGTACGGTATACACAAAAGAACCAAAACTGTACGTTTTTCAAAACATCAAGAAAACCATGAATACATTAACATAAGTAATAATTTTCACCTTTATGAAGTAGTAAATACTCTTTACTGAATAAAATATCACTACTAACCCATTTGTAATGATAATATTACAATAAAACCAATATAAAGATCACATAACATATAAAGGTAACATGGGACATAAACATACTTAAATGGAATAACCATGCGGTCGACATCCACACATATCACTAAATGGAATAGCCATATGAACGACTTCCATACCCAATGCATTAAAGGATATAACATAACCACCCATCCTATTTTATCACAGAACCACATGTCATTTCATTTATCACGTAGCCACCCGTTAAATGTCCAAGTTCCATTATATAATCATATCACATAAAACAAATATAAATGAAAGAAAACATCTCCATATTTCAATCAAAATATATCACATAAATATATTGACAAAAAAAATCCATTATAAAAACCATTTTCAGTAAAAAAAATTCAAAAACAGTATATGGTATTTATTTTTCTTAAAAAAACATTACGACTTGTTATTGAAGCCATAGATCAACTAATACATTCGGTGGAGGAAAAGGTCATGGTCACAGGTTAAGTTAAAAAAATTCAATTTTTCATATATTAAAATGATTCTTAGAAAAAATATTCCATTTTAATAAATGTAAATTTCAAATTGTTTTATACACCGTATAAAATAAGGTTCTGTATAAAACAAAATATCCCTTAATGAAAGGAGATTGAGACGAAGTCCCTTAGCTCGTGTCCGACTTGAGCTGTTCATTTTTTAATCTCTTGAATAATAAACTAATGATAATTTATACTTTATTAAGAACCATTTTCATGTTTAGTATTCCTTTTTTATCACTTATTACCATGTTATAAGCATTACATAGTCATCTAAGTTTATAACGTTCATTTTGCCGATATTTGGTACTTGAGTAAAAAATGAACACCTTATATTTACAAGTTGTCCATGTGGTCAATAGTCCATTATATCCAGAATTCTAATCAGTATTTAGATATCATATATATCATATATACCCAGTACATTCATGTATTTATAATAGTACTTCAAATTTTGGAGATAAGAAATGAAATGCACCGTTCATGGAGACAGTAATCCGTACGTACGCATGAACAAAACTTTCATTTCTATTTCATACATTAATGGAATTAAAACATAATTATATAGGTATATTATAATTCAAGTATAATATAATATAAAATGATTATCTCCATCCTTTATTTGTCCCACATATGGCATGAACGAGTCATATCACATTGAGGGGCGGTAGTCCGCACTTCCTCATATGAAATTATCGTGATTAAACATAATGGAGACCATAAAGTAATGATATAAAAGAAAAAACATGAATAATATAGAAAAAAACATAATATATATCATATATAAATACTGTGTCATCTTAAGGGACACTATGATAGGCGGTAGGAGGTAATCGATCAATCATCATCTCGTGAGGCATTAGTTTTCCATCCACAGAAACAGTATGTTCTTCACCCATTAGATGGAGGTTTGTGATAGTGTAGTTCAAACCATTCTCATAAAAATATCCTTTTATATTTAAGATAATGTTTTTGTTATACAATAAATTAATAAAAAGAGTTTAGGGGTTGGATATGTAAAATAAAACAAAATAAAACAAAATAAAACAAAAGAATTTAAGAGAAACTGTTACCTTTAATTTGGGTAACTGACTTTGGTTTGAACAAAAATGGATTGTTGAAGTGCCTTACGCCTAAGGTCAGGTTTCTAGGTGGAGGAGAGGGATGTGGGGAGCTTAATTGGGTATATTTTGGATAATCCAAAAGGCTTGAGAGGTGAGATAAATTGGTTAGAAATGGTCTTCTTTTATAAGGGGGAGGAGCTTCTCTTTAAGTGTAAAAATATTATTTTATTAGAAAATGATATTCGGATTATAAAGGTCCAAAAATAATTAGAGATGAAGAAAAGATGACTGATGGTTGAAATAAAATAATCCAATAATAATTTGATAGGTTTTGGATGTTATTTTTATATTTATAATCTTATTTATTTAAATGATTTATTAATAAGGTAAACACTGCATCAATATTGTGTCATAAATAATTAAATTATTAGAAGTCTAAAAATTATAAAACAAATAAAATGATGTATGAAATCTTTTTATCTTTCAAACTAATATTTATAGTCAAACATATGAAATATATAACACTATATAAAAATTAATTTATAAAGATATATTTGTTTATGTCATTTTTGTCTTTACATTAAATTAATTAATCTAAAATGTCATTACCACTCATAAGTGGTTCATGGGGTCCCCAAAATTGACACAATTATGCCCATTGTTGGAAATTACCCATCCAATAAGGTTTGGACAAGTGCTATGGTAATTTTGAATTATTATAATATATTTTTTACCTTGAATTACCCTATTTACCTTTAACCGTGGTAAATAAGTCAAAAGTCACTATTCACCAAAAATTATTTCTATATTAAGGAACCACATTTTACTTACTAATAGAAAACATGTATGTTATATTTCAAATTTCAATTCACAAAAGAGGTAAAAATTTATTTAAATGAATAAGACAGTTTTTGTAACTACTGCTAAGTGGTTTAACTATTAATCAATAATTTAAGTTTTCTTGAAAAATACAGAAAATTAAGCCAAAGATATATTTGATATTCGAAATTCAAAAATAATTTCTTTTTTACAAAATTTTAGACTTATAATTGGCATTAATTAATTTAAAATTAATTCCCGTTGTTAAAACAAAAGTGTGTTTTAGGAAACAATAACTACAAAATGATTGACACTTGTTTATGTCCAAATTCAAAGTTAAATTAATTTCAATGACCCAAATTGGATTAAATGGTAAAAATAGAATCTAATTAAACTTTAAGAGCAATTAAAAAGATAATCTAACATTATAAAAAATTATATTAAAGCACAGTTTTAAATTTAAATACAATGTTTTTCACTATTCATTAAAAAAATAAACTTTATCAGAAAAATTTCAAAAAATTTACACAAAGTAAATTTTGATGTCCCCATTCCAAAAAATATAGTATTTTGTAAAATATAATGTATTAAAGTGACCAAAACTATATTTAATTTTGGTTCTCCATTAAAATGTGGGAAATTGACCTCTAAATGTAAATTATGCTTCTAATTAGATTCACTCACATTTTAAGCCAATATCATTTATTGGATAAAAGTAAATACATTTAACAATCATGTATAATCATATTGTAGTTATTTGTTATCATTCCTTCTAATACAACGGCTAATAGTAAACTACCATTTAAAATAATATTATTATATTATTAGTGTCAACGTAAGATTTTCAAAAAAAAACTTGTTGTTGTATATCAGGTACGCTATCGAAAATAGAAACCCCATTAAAGTAAAATTAATATTTAATTCACTAATATTAATAAATTCAAAAATATATTATTTTTCATTTACATGGGATGTTAAAAACATCATTCAGTATTATTACAAGATAATAAATTTATTTCATGTTAATTAACTTTATATTGAATTTGTTTATTAAAATCCTTTGTACATATGAGAATTGTCTCTTTGGAAATCATGTATTCCATCATAGATGGGTCTATTTTTTTAAATTGAACTATTCCAAATCATTCATTTAAATTTTTTAAAATTTGGATATATATTTTTAATAATCATAATTTATATTATATAATAAGTTAAACATAATTATTTACCATAATTAATATTGAAAATATAAAATATTATTTATAGTTGTTAATATAAAAACATCTTTACCCGAGTAAAACTAATAATCTAAGGGTTAAAATGACCATAAAGATTACCAAAAATGCATTTTATCCCCATATTTTTACCTTATAAACTATTATATTCTATAATGGGCCATTTTTTATGATTTCTTATGATAAAAATATTGGTGTAATTTTTTTTTAAAACCAATTCCATATCTATCCTCTCCCCAACTCATATTATGTTAGCACCTGTCATCCCTTATTAACACCCCAAATACCTATTTTTTTCCCAATACATACACAAATAACATTTAATCCCATATAAAAATCATAGATCCCTTACATTCATGATAAATCCAACCTGATAAGTCTTTTTTGTTCTAACCAAAAAATCATTATTGAAAAAGAGGAAAAGTTCATAAATATGAATTTTTAATTTTCTTCAACATTTACATACATAATTTTTTTTTAAACTATGATTTTATAATAAAATTGTTATATTTCATATAATGATTCTTTATTATGTTAACTGTAGAAATTATAACCATCTCCAGAATTATCACATGAAAAATGAATCCATTGTTCCTATGTACAATGGAATAATGCCTCATAAACTGATGTAATTCGATTTACATTAGATCATTTTAATTATTGATATAGGGATTGATTTAACATATTTTAATTAGTTTTTAATGTTATCATACTTATGTAATTTTATATAACATATTCCTACTTATGAAATTTTCTGTTTAAAATATGATAATATTGCTCCTGTGAATGATGGATTACCATGTCGTGAAATGATCACATCTAAAAAAACTTCCTAATACCGTGGTTCAAAACCATGGTAATAGGCCCCCAAAAAACATAGTTGTGGCTTATGACCACAAGTTTTTTCAACTGTGGCCACTATCGTCGTGGCGGTAGGTCATAGTCTATTGCCACCATTTTATCCTTGGAAATAGATGAATATTTCCCCTGTTTTGAAATTCATGGAAATAAGCCTAAATCATTTCCACTGTGGTGGTTGGCCTATAGCCACGGTTTAAACCTTGGTTATAACCATGGTAAACTATTGTAATAGCCTAAACAAAAAATGTCACCAGCGAGTTTCGATCCATGTACCTCCCCTTTACAAACAAAAATAATCACCACTAAACTGCATAAAAATTCAGCTATATATATATATATTTATTAATATAATCCATGGAAATATCCTAAAAACTGTAGATTTTGGTCATATAATAAAAATTTTGGCAGGAAATTTTATTCACGCATAAATGCAGGAACCCTGTTGTCGTGATTTTGAAAAAAAGGGGTTATACGCCATCGAAAAATAGTCCTATAACCTCAGTTTTAAAACTGTGGATATAGGCCTAAGAATCATGTCTATAAGTCGCAGAAGGCTGGTATATAGACATGGATTTAGAAGGGTGGCTCTAGACACCTATAGCCATGATTTTAAAACCGTGGATATACGTGTGTGGCAGTAACCTCTTTTTCTTGTGGTGGATGAGGTTGTTTTTCACATATTATTTACATGGAAATAAATAATGATAAATTTAAGAATATATTATATACATATTATGAAATATTTATTCAGTAAAACTAATATATCACCCACTTTCACACCATTTCTCTCATTAGTGATATGATAGAGTACTTGTGTGTATGTACGGACAACTATCTCCATTTACTGTTGTGATTCATCTTTCATTTCCATCCTTCAAGAATGATAAAAAATTATATAATGGCTAAATATATTATGTATAAAATTATTATCATTCTGCTGATGATTTATATATACCCTACATCCTAGATTCGAAACATTTTTCACAAAACAGTCATGAGAAAACATGTAAATTAACAATTGAAACAATGAAGGTAATGAAATATAATTAACAGAAAGTGGTAAAAAAATTATAAGAAGTTAATATTTGTTATTATTAAAATGACTATTGTTATAATATAATTTTAGAGAATAATTAAAAACATTATATGTGATTTTAATTCACTTTCATTTAAAATGAGGCATAAGGTAGTGGGTTGTATCTAAATTTCCTATAATTTTTGTGTATTGTAATGTTATGCACATAATTTGGTTTAAATTGTTTATATAGTACCATATTTCATGTAATATTAGGAATAATAAATTATTCGTGTAATTTTGTGTTTTAATTTGAATTTTATCATCTGATAGGACATGGCATTATAATTACGATGTAGTAAAAAATTTCAAAACGCAATTACTTTTCATTAGTTTATGTTCCATTTTTATTATCACTAACATTATAGGATTATTTTTGTAAAGAAGTTTTATTGTATTATGATTTATTTCAAATTTTAATATTTATTTAAATATAAAAACATAATTTATTCGTTTATTGATTGCTACATCAAATTTGTGTTCTTTATAAGTGTTGGTTTCACAATATCATTTTAATCAGGTTATACAAGAATTTCAATTAAAGGAAACTATTTCATAATTATCATATAGAAACATTTACAGACATTATTTTTTATTAAATTATGATATTTTATTTTGTAATAGTATAATTTTTCAAAAATTGTTATATAAATTTTTGATAAATCATTTTTAATAAATATAACATTATTTATCTCTTCGATCGATATTCAATTTCCTTGTGGAATTTTTTTTAAAATATATTCATTTTTTCTTATTCTAAAAATTATTTTATTAGATACGTTTGTTCCAAAGTTTTATGTTTTATAAAATAATTTAAGTGATTCTTTCATTTAATTTTACAAAACTGGGCCCATTTGGTTTTAAATGAATTTATAAAAAGAATATTTTTTTCAACATGTATGGGATGTATAAAATTCTCCACCATCATGACTATGCAATGTTTCATGAAATCCATGATTAGTTTCAGTAGTAATCTCTATGAAAAAATACATAAATTTTTTTTTATCATTTAGTTCATAAAATATTTTGAAGGTGAGAAGGTAATTTTTCACAAAAAATATTAATGTATTTTTCTGTTATTTAAAATCATTAACATTATAAACCTTTTATTATACTGATGATATACTAGGGATACGTTTTATTTATATTTTAATTTTTATTTATCTAGATGACATAGATTTATTATATATATTCTATATCAAGGTTAATTTTGTTATTCATTATATTTCCCTTAAAATATTCACTTTCTTTTTATTGTTGGAAATTATATTTACCCAAAATATATGTCTTTTTTTCTATTGATATACTTAATACATAATCCTTATATAATTTCAACATACCATACTTCTCCTTTTAATTTATATTATTTAGTTGGGAAATTATTTTTTATATGTATTACATATATGATATAGAAATTTATGACAAGGCATATTGTTCATGAATTATGCCGATCATATATATATGACAAAAAAATTGGACCTGGGTTGGTTCTAGATATCTCATCGATTCATTGGTGGTATCATGATATTAAAAAATTGTCTAGCCTTAATTAAATTTGTATCATTTGTATAAATACCCATAAATTTTAAATTGTAATTCCAGTGGTGTTGATAGTGAATGTTTAAGGATTCCCAACAACATGATGTCTAATATAGAATAATTTTTGTTTATAATTTTGTAACAATGAGATTCATTTATATTTTAACATTGATATCATATATGGGTTCATTCTATTATCATTTTATTAATTAAATTGACTATTTTTTAAATTATTTAACAATAAATATAGATTATTTTGTATATAATCATGATATTAATGATATTTATTAAATGGAATGTGTGTTTAGATAGATTCCATTCATTATTGACTATTCCTTATCTTTCTATTATAATTATGTTATTTATTAAATGGAATTTTTGTAACATTATTTACTTTTCCATGATTATTATTTGTTATATAACCATGATATACATTTTATTGATTAAATAGAATGTGTTTTTTGATATTTTCAATTCCATATTGATTATTTAGTATTAGTTATTCAACATTTAACACTGATATATTAAAATTGAAATAAATATTACTGAGATGTTGAGATCACCCTTATTTTTTTCATTTTCTATGAATCTTGGAAGTATACTATGAATGATATGAAAAAATATACTAGTTAAATAATGATATTTTCGATATAAATGATTTTTTAATTCATGTATTCAAATGTAACATCGAAAAAATTAGTGTATCGATTTTACCATAACTACTAAATTATATGGAATTTCGGGTCGTAATTCCATGTATCGTATACCAATTTAATATATTGGACGCCAATTTTGGTCTACTGTGGTTTGTGTCACAATAAATATTTTCCATTGATGTGTTGCGACCTTTTATTAATGTCATAAAAAAATTTCATGATTCTTCTGAATCCCACATATAACATTATTGATATAGTTTGTAACGTCCCGACCTAGAATCCACTAATCCAGTGCTCCGAGCCTATTTTCCACAAGCACTACTAGAAATATGACCATTCCCAATGATTCTATACCAATGGTTTGTAAAAGCCGTTGGTATAGGTCCCCTTTCCCAATGGTTTGGAAAAACAATTGGGAAATCCCACTTCGAGGTCACATTTCCCAACAGTTTTCCAAAACCATTGAGAAAGGGTATGACTTTTCCCAATGGTTTGGCCAAACCTTTGGGAAAAGACCACTTTGTGGCCACTTTTCCCAACGGTTTGGCCCAACCGTTGGGAAATGGTATGGCTTTCCAAATGGTTTGTCCACACCGTTGGGGAAAGTCCACTTTAAGGCCACTTTTCCCAACAGTTATGAGAACCATTGGGATATGTACCTTTAATTTTAATGAGTACATTTGTCGAATATCGTCAAATAAATCAAAATATAAATTATATGTAAATATAAATATATAGATTTATCCAAATACATTCACATAGGATACTCTAGGATTGGGGTAAAGTCATTGATATATTACGTTGAGGTTGTGGGTTCAATCCTCCGATGGAACTAGTTTTTATATATTTACCTATCCCAACGGTTTCATCAAATCGTTGGGAAAGACCTACCCCAACGGGTTGGAAAACCATTGGGAAAGACATATACCAATGGTTTGAAAACCGTTGGGATATGCCTTTCCCAACGGTTTTCTCCAAATCGTTGGAATAGGTCTTTCCCCACGCCAAATCACCCAACAGCTCCCCAAACTGTTGGTATAAGCTATACTAATGGTTTGGGGACCTATAACAATGGTTCCAAACCGTTGGTATAGGTAATTTTTCCATTAGTAAAGGCCTCAAGCACGCCTCCCCTTATGCCAGAGGATTTCAACTAGCAGTGAGGGCCTATGGTGTGATAGTGGGGAGACTATTCCCTCATACCAGAGTAAGAAAACCGCGGAAATAACTATGTATCATACACACCGGAAAGTAAAAAAAGTGAGGAAGCAGTAAACAACATAAATAGAACTAGATGTAATAGTAAAGTGCTGTAAAAGCCCGAACAGCTATGAAATACAATACAACACTGTTCACCCATAGGGTCTATTATACAGATACAAGTACAAAAGAAACTGAAAGTAAAAGTACAGGGCTCTACTACTAACTCCGAGACAAACCATGTACCCAATCTCCAAACACTATCAAACTACTATAGCCCTATCAGTAGAACCACTCGAGCTGCTCCACTCAATCATGCAACACATGGACTCATCCCTATCCACCATGCAACTCGTGCTCAACCTGAAAAGAATACATAAGGTCTACACGTACAACGAGGTGTATGTGCAGGGGTGAGAAATAATCTCAGTATGGAGCCCCGACAAGAAACGTACAACTGTGCTGCTAAAAGTGTATGCAACAGCAACGTGCTCAGCCTAGCTGGATCACACCAAAAGGATGTAAACCAAATGTGCAACCACAGTTGAACTCATGGTATGTAATCCTTTTCAACTAGTAATGTCCCACCATGGATGTCTATATCTATATACGTACACATGTATAGTCCCATACATATAAACATATATATAAATATGAATATTCATGATTACGTAATTCAAATAACAAGAACCCACATCAGTAGTCTATCCTTGGGACCATATGTCCGATCTCCTGGACATCCTGTGCAAGGGAAATGAGCTGGACGTTGTGCCAATAAAGTCGTGTATCATTAAGTCGATCTCTGGGTCTGTAATCCCATCGAAATGTACCTGCTTCAGCCAACGCTGGTAATATATCTCTGAACAAGTCCACAAGAACCAATCCCTCAGGCTAAACTGAACCTTTCCCTTAGGCTAATCGAAACCACACCCTTAGGCTAAACAAAACCACGCCCTCAGGCTAAACAAAACCATGCCCTCGGGCTAAACAAAACCATGCCTTCAGGCTAAAAAGAACCTTGACCACAGGCCTTGCCTTAAATAAAAATAGTAACCTTGCTCTCAGGCCATTCCCCCAGGAGAAACAGAATCGCTCCCTCAGGGATTACATAATCTCGCCCTCAGACATAACATAATCTCACCCTCATGCATAACAGATGTCAAGCCCTCTAGCAGGAAAGGTTTACCTTAGGTGAAATAGAATGTCTCCTTCATGATAATATAGTCACACCCTCAGGCTATAGTCAAACACCACCCTCAGGAACAAGTAACCAGTCCATGCCCATAATATAAACATGTAATTTACATACAATTCCTCTCAAGGAAAATGTAATGCATAATTAAACATGGAATACCCTCGAGTATCTGGGACAAAAGGCTAAACAGAGGAATGCACCCTTGGGTGGTCCTAGATCCAAGCGGTGATCCCAAAAAACATTTTATTATCACAATTAATTACCTATTCAATTCTAGGTATTTAAAATAGCCACGACCTCAGCTACACGACTCCCCAAATATGGGTCCATAGCTCAAAAATGCACAAAACGCACAGTAGTTAGAAAATAAACTCCAAGCCACCTACTACTCAGGCACACAAGGAAAAGTAGGTATCCCAAAAAATAAGAAGACGCCTCACTTCTGGTTCAACAGCCACCAACCAGGAAGCACCTCTTGTAACAACTACAACTACAACAACCCAAGTCAGATATAAACAAACAAGTGAGGGTGGACGAACGCCCAACCCAACACTAAGAACATAAACCCACAAGATTAATTGCTTGGAAATGGTTCTAGATGACACCTGAACACCTTCTCTTCCCCAACCCAACGTAACAACTCAAGTCGGTCAAACAACGGGCACCCACCGGGTGCCAGAAGTCAAACACCAAGGAGTCATCCTACTCAGGATCCTCCAGATAACTAGAGCGAAGGAATCCTACACGAGATCCTTATCAAATAGGAATCCTACAGAAGATCCTAAAATTAATAAAAAAAGATGAAACCATAACATGGGTCCTCTCAAAGAAAACATGAGAGAGTTCCTACAAGGAAACCTGAGTTCATCACACAAGAAAGGCATCCCTCAGGGGATCCTTAGAAGCATCCGGTCTCACGGCCTCTTCGGCCAGAAGGGAACGTCTCACTAGGGAAAATTCTTCTAAAGAAATTTTTTTGGGAGATATCTCACAGAACATCTCATATTAAAGGTCTCGACTAAGTTGGTCCGAACACCCAACCCAACAACCTCGCTAAGTCTCAACCTTAGGCGACGACTGGGCTCGATAAAAGGAGGAAAGATCCCCTCCATGTAGATAAAAACCCCAAAACACCATTTATATCACCACTAAATGGAATAAAGATTCCACTATCGCTATCTACGTGGAAAACTTCTCATAATCGACCACTCACACTCCCAATTCTGACTTCCAGAGCATAAGATATCCCAAAATTACCAAACCAGAGCAGTAAATGGCCATAGTACATGGCCCGAACCCATTGGGCCTACATGTGTAATAGTACACATCATGTAATTTAATGTACACGGCATGTACTATTCACAAAAACTCACACCGTGTCCATTTTCAACCGAACACATGCCCATGTACCCCTACACAGCGTGTACTCCAAAAAAACCCTTAAAACAGTGTTCTCTTCCACACGACCAGCCACACGACCACCCACTACACGGAGTGTACTCAAGTACACCGACTGTAATTGTGAAAAAATATTCTTCCCCAAATAATACGAACCCATGATGTGTTCCCCTGGAACACACACTGTGTCTACTGGGTTTTCTGACGAGAAATCCCTAAAAACACCTGATTCACCCGTTTTCGCCCCCGAAACAACAGATCGAGCCCCATGTGATATAAGAAAGAAATATAATAATTTAAAAACTCAAAAAAAACATTTTTTAAGTGAACCTATGGTGACAACATAAACGGCCCTACCTTTGGGTGGAAATCGCAAAAGCTTCGGTTGATTTCACGGCTCTCGGTTGCCTATCGCAGAATCAGCACGTCGAGTGCTTCGAAACAGTACCACCCTCACCTTCCAACTCCCCCTCTTTCTCAATCTCCCAATTCACCCCATGGGACACATCCAAGGAAGAGTACACATGGAGCGTGCACAAGTAGGAGGAATGAAGATAGAGAATAGAAAAGAAAAGATGAAAAGAAAGGATGAAAAAGGGGCCCGAGCCGGCCCCAGTGCCCGACATGAGTTTATGCCTTCTCCTGGCTAAACTCCCCCTTGAGGACTCAATGGTGAAGACATTATTTCAATCTGATGCTCTGTTTAAAAGTTATTTCCAAACAAACCTGTGTGAATAATTAAATATTTAATTTAATAATATTCAATATTAAATATTCGGCCAAAATTCGAACAGCTCAGATTTCCACCAAACTCCTGTCGTAGGGTAAAATCCCTATTCTGGAACCAACTTAGTCGTCCGAAAAATTATCTGAGATCAGATGGTAGGGTTAAGTTACCATTTTACCCCTCATGAGCATCCAACGACAAAAAATCAAATTTCTGCTCAAAACGACTATCCAAAAAAACACGGGTGCATACAAACATGCCACCATAAACCATCTCTTCCCCGTGAAGCCCAGTGAAAGAACCAGCAGCCATACTCATAACCCAAGCATCTGCATAAAAAAGATATCTAGACAGTCTGACGACCAGCCTTATATCATTAACAACTACCTTCTACACAGAAGATATTCAACTATGATAGATTTGGTACTCCCTACCATAGGAATACCCTTATCATCATCTTAAAAGAAAACCATGAACTCAAAATCTCCTGGAAAACACTGAAGTTTAACCTAAATAAGGAAAACCGACTCAAAGGTCTAATGGTGTAATCCCCACCATATGGATTTCCTTAACCACTCCGAGAGCACAAATAGAACATGTTCCATCCTCAATAAGGATGAACATAGGAAATAAAAAGGATCTCTATGATGGTTGAATCTCTATCAGAATAATCAAGAGGAATCAAGATAGTGCATGATCATCTCTAACAAGAGTACACTAAGATTTCACTAAATGCGTTTCCAGCTCCCTCCGAGCCGCGCTAGCATCCTGCCAAAACCTGACCAGGATTCTAGCATGGGTCAACCACCCTCAAATAGGTTTCCCTAGAAAAAACAGACATCGACCTACAATGGTTCGAGTCAAAACCAAGGGTCCCTAGGTCTTCCACCTAGACCTATAGAAAAAGCCTCACTACTGGGTCACATGGTCTTACTACCTATCCCAAAAGATCCACATCCGCTCAGAAGATGGTAAATATCCCAATGAACAAAAAGTTAAAACCAAAACGCGACCTAAAAGGGCTCTGATCCTCTCCGAGCATCCTCAGAAGGAACTAGTCCCTGGAGTTCACAACCCAAGTAGACGAGAAACTGAACTGACACTCATCGGGTATCTGTATACAGAAATTCCACAAGGATGTCTATTTCAAAAGAAAATCCTTGGTGTCTATCAGCATTGTACTCAATGATCCAACTAAACAACCACAGACCCGAGAAACAACAACCAATAAGGGGATAATAAAAAAGGAATCACGTTCCACATAGACCAACTAGGGTCACTACACCACTAGTGCACAATGACTGAGTCATTATCCTTACACCAACACCTCAACATAGATCCCCATAACGTGCCATCAGATTAAAATGTATGTGTAAGTAGACCCAAATGTCTCAGTGGTCAGTAAAAACACACACTAGAATGCCTATATGTATTGAATCGTATGTGCCTAGTATGATGCATGCGAAGCCTCTTCCCTTTGCCGGCCAAGAGTAAAAATCCATCCCTGACAACATACCATTGGAAAAGAGCCAGAGATCCTTAGTAAGCCAAATCACCACACAACATGTGCGTCGCTCAATGAGAAAATATTATACATCTATAACATCACAAAATCTGAACAACAATCCCAATCCTTGGAAACCAGGACTTCTTACCAAAACTAGTGTTCTCGATTCACTAGCCTGATATCCATCATAGGTTCAGACACATTCCTAATACTCTTGTCTAACATATCCCAAATAGTAAAGACCTAGAATGAAAAATCCTCTAATACCACTTTGTAACATCCCAATCTAGAAGCCACTAATCCATTGCACTGATCCGGTTCACCATAAGTCCTCAAGCGTGCCTCCCTGTACTCCAGAGGCTTCCGAGTAGTAGTGAGGGCCAAGCGTGTGATAGTGGGGAGACTATGCCCTCATACCCGAGTAAGAAAATAGCTGAAATAACTAATAAAGAAATGCCCTCAGGCTATAGTAAAACACCGCCCTCAAGCACAAGTAATCGGGCCATTCCCATCATATAAACATGCAATTTACAAACAATTCTTCTCAAGGAAAATGTAATGAATAATTAAACATGGCATACCATCAGGTATCCGGGCCAAACGACTAAACAGAGGAACGCACCGCTGGGTGGTCCTGTATCCAAGCAGTGTTCCCAAACAGCATTTTATTATCAGAATTAATTACCAATTCAATTCTAGGAATTTTAAATATCCACGACCTCAGCCACACGACACCCCAAATATGGATCTGTAGCTCAAAAACGCAAAAAACGCACAACATTTGGAAAATAAACACCAAGCCACCTACTACTCAGGAACACAAGGAAAAGTAGGTATCCCTACAAATAATAAGATGCCTCGGGTCAGGCTTAACAACCACCAACTAGTAATCACCTATGGTAACAACTACATCAACATAAACACAAGTCATATATAAACAAACAAGTAACGGTGGTCGAATGACCTACCCAACACTAGAAACATAACCCACATGATTACTAGCATGGAACGGGTTCTAGATGACACCAGAACATCTTATCTACCCAAACCCAATGTAACAACTCAGGTCGGTCAAACAACGGGCACCCGCTGGGTCCCACAAGTCAAACACCAATGAGTTATTCTACTCAGGATCCTCCAGATAACTAGAGAGAAGGAATACTACATGGGATCCTTATTAAAGAAGAATCCAACATAAGATCCTCGAATAAAGAACAAAAGAGGAAACCCATAATAGGGGTCCTCTCAAATAAAACATGAGAGAGTTCCTACAAGGACTCCCGAGTTCAGCACAAAAGCAAGGAACCCATCAAGGGACCCTTAGAAGCATCCGGTCTCACGACCTCTTAGGCAAGAAGGGCACGTCTCACTATGGAAATTTCCTCTAAAGAAAAGGTTATGGGAGATATCTCATAGCTCATCTCATATTAAAGGTCACGAACTATGTTGGTCCGAACAGAAAACCTGACAACCTCACAATGTCTCACCCTCAGGCGACGACTAGGCTCAACAAAAGGAGGAAGAATCCCCTCCATTTAGATAAAAATATACCAAAAAAACATTTTATATGACCTCTAAATGTCAAATGGATTCCACCATCACGATATACATTAAAAAACGCTCAGAATCAACTCCTCACACTCCCAATTCTGACTTCCAGAGAATATGATATCCCAAAATTTCCAAACTGGAGCAGTACATGGCCAGAGTACATGGCCAGAACCCATTGGGTCTTCCTGTGTAAGAGTACACGAAATGTACATTACTGTACATGGCGTGTAATTTTCACAAAAAGTTACACCATGTCCCTTTTCACCCGAACACATGCCCATGTACCACTACACGACTTGTACTCAAAGTACACGTCATGTACTTCAAAAAAACAATTAAAATCATGTTCTCTTCCACACGGCCAACCACACGGCCACCCACTACATGGATTGTACTCAAGTACACTGTGCGTACTTGTGAAAAATTATTCTTCCCTGAACAGGAAGAACACATGGCATTTTCCCCTGGAACACACGCCGTGTATACCGGGTTTTCTGGTGGGAAATCCTTAAAAACACCTGATTCGCTCGTTTTCGCCCCCGAAACAATAGATCGAGCCCCATGGGAATATAATAAATCAATATAAGACTTTAAAAAAAATTAAGTAAATAAATGGAAAACACATAAACAACCCTACCTTTGGGCAGAAACTGCTGAAGCGTCGGTTGATTTCACCGCTCCCGGTTTCCCATCATGGAATCTGAGCGTCGAGAGCTTCGAAATGGTAACACCCTCACCTTCTAACTCCCCCTCTTTCTCAATATCCCAATTCACCCCATGGGACACGACCAAGGAAGAGCACATAGGGAGCATGCCCAAGGAGTAGGAAGGAAAAGAGGGAAAAGAAAAGAAAAGGAGAAAAGAATGGAAGAAAAAGGGGCACGGGCCAGGCCTAGTGCCCGGCATGAGTTTATGCCTTCTCTAGGATAAACTTCCCATTACGGACTCAACGGTGTAGAGAAAATTTCAATATGACCCTCATTTTAAAATTTATTTCCTGACAAACCTGTGTGAATAATTTAATATTTAATTTAATAATATTAAATATTAAATATTCCTCCAAAATCCGAACAACTCATATTTCCATCAAACTCTTGTCCTAGTGTAAAATCCCAATTTCCAGGACCAATGGAGTTGTCAGAAAAATTATCTGAGATCAGATGGTATGGAAAATGATGATTTTACCCCTCATGAGTATCAAACAACAAAAATTCAAATTTCTGCTCAAAACGACTTTCCATAAAAACAAGGGTTCTTATATAGTTCATCAACAAATATGTTCTCATTATAAAATTTATGGGAGAATAATTTGTGGATTAATAATATAAATCATGTATTCAAAGAGATAGAGGCTATTAATGTTGATGATATTCTCTTCTACTAGTAGAAAATGATTGAAAAAATTTCATAATGTCAACATCTTAATATTGTTGATATTTATCTAATTCTATTTCATGAGATTGTTGGAATTATTTTATTACGGATTAGTTTTTTTACTCACTAAAATCATTGAAAAAATAGATCTCTCAAAATATTGAATAATTAAAAAAATAAAAATCATAATTAGAAACACATAATGAATCAACACCATGAAAAATAATACAATATATTATAAATGAATCATGAATTCAGTTCAAAATTATCACTATCAGCCATTATTTTAATGTTCAAACATTAAAGAAATTTTTTGAGGATGCCATGATTATATCATACAAAAAAAATAACTAATGGATGGATATAAAATATATTATATATAGGGAAATCAAGGAGGCATGGGATAATCTCTAAAAACAAATAGTGTTGATGATTTGGTGACCAAAATCATTATTATATTTTCTTAAATAGGGATATATTTAATATTATTCAAATGAAATTACAAAGGTTCAATTACTCATATATATTAATTGATGATAAAATATCTCAAAATTTGAAAACAAAATATTTGAACTTTTGTAGTTTTTATTTTTAATATATGTTTTTATAAGATATTTGTTAATTAATTTAAATAAATATATAAATAGAATAGAATATTGTTTTATAGATATCATCAAATTTAGAAATAAAATATTAAAAAATATACCTCATGAATATATTTTTATATAGTAATTTTTATGAATGTTTATTTGGTAAAATAAACATCATGGATTTAAGAGGAAAAAAATATTTTCATGAAAATTATTATCCAAAAAACAAGTAAGGGAAAAAATATCAAAACATTTCAACAAATAATAATTTTTGACAAAATTTAAAAAAAAATATTATTGATTGAAATAATTTAATGAAAAATTATACTCTGCATATATTTTAATGAAGAAATGATTGATTTAAAAAATTTAAGGAATATATTTTTTCAATTATATTTAAATTGAAAAAAATTTACAAGAAAATTTTAAATATTTTTCCATATTAAATTAATGGAATACAATTTTATACATGTTTTTTAAATAATATTTCATTACATATAAAAATATAAAAAAAATGCCTCTTCAAAATTTTAAAAATAAGATTGTATTTCCATAAAATACATTGAAAAATATTTTTTCTGTAAAATATTGTATAAACAAATTCCTAGTGAAATTTTGTGGAGAAACTATTTTATAAAAAGTTATATGGATTTTTTTTGTCCATTATGAATATAATGGTTAAAATTATTAAAGAAAATTCGCAAAATAATTATGAAACAAAATATATTTTTAAAAAACATAGTAATATATTTCTTCCAATTTTAAGGTGTTTTTTACTGTAAATATATTTTAAAAAAATATATAAACAATAATTTTTTTAATAATATTTTAATATCTTTTTTCATATATCCAAATTGTTTTTATATTTAGTGTTTTTTAAAATATCCACCAATTTTTCATTGATTCTGATTAATTACACAATGATTTATAATTTTTTTTTAATCTTAAAATATATGTTGTTCAATATTATTTTTCTTGTCTAAGGGTGATGTGTTTGGTCATTAATAATATATAAATAACTTGTGTTGAAAAAGTAAGATTTTGAAAAAAATTCATGCCAATGTTAGAGTCTGTGTTTTTATCCACAACACTTGAGTACACAAGCTAAATACGGAAAAGTATTCATCTAAAATAGTGGAAAGTGATACTGAGTATTGTTTATATTTATAAGTTTAAAATAAATCCACTAGTTAGAAACTATATGATCAGCATTTACTTTTTCTTCCCATTTTACATCTACTAAAGTGAGCGTCCAATAATATTTTAAGTCAAAATACTTTTTAAAACAATAAAATAGAAAAACATCCATAGTTTTAATATGGTAATAATCAAATATATATATATAGCTTTTATATTGGTTAATTATGTACTCGAATCAAATATTGAACATAAGATTATGGAAAACATTATTTTAGGGTAACTACCTATAAGATATAAAAAAACCAACAAATCCTCTAAAAATCCTTTTGTTCACTAGTTTCATGGATTCATTAATATCTAATGATTTTGAATTTCTAATATAAGTATTAATACTTATACAATTATCATTCCCAAATAATATTTGAAAATCATTAATATAATTTTATTATATATAAAAGTTCATTTTTTTGAGAAATTTTAATTATATATGATAAGGTTAGTTCACCCATCTTGTTAATTTCAAACACAATCTTCATAATTCATGAAAAAAATTAGTTATTTATTTTTAAGTTGAGAAAAAAATTTAATTTCATAAAAATAAATTTGAAAAATGATGTATATTTATAAATAATTCTTAACAATTATTGGATCCTCACCTCCATTAATAATAATTTTTTGTATTAATATTCATGTTAATCTATTAGGCCAGGTTATTATAGATTATTGTAGTCTATATATTCATTTAGCAAGACTAAAAAATTATGAGAATGTATTTTTTAAATTAGGTGTTTCTTATATATAAAATTCTTCATGAACATATAAATTATAAAAATAAAACTTTGGAACCATTTCAAAAAAGTGTAAAATAGAATAATGTTTCATTGGTTGGAAATAAATGAATGGACATAAGTGTATCTCTTGGAGTGACTGTTTCATTGTAGTTCATAAATTATTATTGATTATATCATTTTACAAAAATTATAACTTTACATTATAAAATTACAACATTTTCATCACATTTATTTCGTAAAACCCATTTTACTCTAATAACAAGAAAATATTTCAGAATTTCTAACAGTCTATAATATTTATTCAACTCAAATTCATTAGGTTTATCATTAATTTATTTTATAGAAACTTCATCACATAAATCTACATCATAAGGTTTATCATCATATGATGATTGATATAAAATATAAACACATTTATTCAAAAGGAACATATTTTATGGTTCTATTGATATACATTAGCAGTTATATTATTAGGTGGGTGATTATTTGTGATTTTATATTTCATTAGGTATAGAAACATCATTTATTTTATAACTACTTGAATTTCATCATGTTTTACAACATTAAAAATTGACTCATTAATTTTTCACTCATTAGAATAAATTTCCATCATGGTATGAAAATAGTTGTTAAAAGTTAATATGAGGATATGGTTTTAGGATGTATACATATTAAGGAAAATATTTCATCCAATTTATCATGCACCATTTCCTCAATGGTACTTGATCATTTATTAAAAACAATATATTCCCTATTATTTTTATAATATACTAAGAATATTAATTAATTATCTTTATGAATTTTTTTTTATATTATATATAGTATTCAAGATGAATACATTACACCAAAAAACACAGAAGGGAAATGTTCTGGATAGTTCCATGTACACAACTCTTATAGAGTTTTATTAAGAAATAATGTACGTAAAAATAAATTTATAGTATTATAGGTAGTAATATCTACTTTAGAAAAAAATTGCTAATTGAGTGCTTATAAAACATTTTGTGACAATCCCTAGGAGAACTATATTTTATATTTTGACAACAAAATTTACTTGATGTGTTCTTAGAGATGATATGTTACGTATTATACAAATTTCACTATAAAATTGTAGGACCTATAAATTTTAAATTTCTCTACCATGATCACTAATAATAGTTACCAATGGTAGATATATCTCATGTTGAAGATGGATAAAAAAGTTAAAAATAAAAAATTATTTTTTACTTTTTTTCTAGAATAAAGACACGTGTATATCTATTGTAATCATCAACAATGATATTTATATATATGTAGTATTTTTCACAAATAATTATATTTATTAAAGGAAAAAATAAATGAATGTGAAATAACAATAAATCAATGGATCTTGGAACATCACTAATATATTCTAATCATGACATATGATTATTTCCAAATTCCTAGGGATCACAATCATTAGATGAATTAAGCTAATGATCTTGAAATAGTTATTCCTCAGAATGTTTGGTTATAGTTAAACCATTATAGTTTCCTTGAATTATATTTCATAACCAATAATCATACTAAATTATGACATGTAATGGTTAATCATTCCTTATAAGGTTATATATGTTTAATGTGTTTACATTTTCATGCCTATCAGTATAAAAAATAGAATTTACCATCTGAATTTTGATCAGTACATTTATAATTCATGATGATATAAATGTATGCTTAATCACATTATTGACATATACTAATTATAATTTAATTACAGAACAACATAATTTTTTTTTAAATTAATGATTTTTCAAGAAGAAAAAAATATCCCCTACTGTTTATTTCTCCATGACCATTATCTCTAAATGTGACATTACCACCTTTCATTTTGATAATATATAAAAAAAATTTCACCAATAATATATCAGGATCACCAACTATCAATGTATAATATTGTTTTAAAATTATATTATCTCATGAAAATTCTAAAAATTATTTTTTCGAAACATAAAATTTTTGTGTCAATATTTTTAGAAAGAAACATCTTTTAATACACATAATTCCATATAATTTATGTTGTAAAACTAAAAATTCTTTAGAAATGTATTAAATATGAAATCCAAAATATTGAAGTTCATTCAATGAATTGTTTTTATTACATTTTTCAATATTGATAAATTTTTTCACAGAAGGGACAATAATTTAGAAAACAATATTTATTTAGAAAATGAGATTTTATCTTTTTAAAATGAATTAAAAAGATATTTTTATGAGGTATCAACTTTATGTACATGTTATCCATGTTTCCTTTAAAATTTTTAAAATTTAATTGACGTTTCCATAGAAAAAAAGTCAATGTTTGTTTTAAATATATATCATTATTTTTATTTTATGATAGTGGAACTATATTTCTTATCTAATTGTTCTGTAAAATTTGATTTTTTTGTGGGATTTTTAAAAATTATATAACTTTACCTTAACAAATATTCCTTTTCATTTTCATACCATTTTCATAAATTTTATTAATATTTTTTCCAGTAATTTTCATAACTAGAAAATTCCATATAACATTGTAAATTATCAACATCATCAGATTAAGTACCTTTTCAACTTCCAAAGATATAGAACATTTTTAATAAATTAAAACATAGATAATAAGAATTTAATTTTAAATTTTTTAATTATTTATTAATTGAAATAACTATTAATAATTAACTAATCATAATAATTCCAGCATATAATCTCGCGATTGTTTACTATCATTATATTCATCTAAAGAATATTTTGAAGAGCCCTCTCAACAACTACCACTACTAGTGTCTACAGATTTTAAAATTTTCATTATTATATAGCTATAGAACATCTCATATTTTTTATATTTCTTATACTACATCATTATTCTATGATAATTTGGCCTATTTTAACCGAGATTGATTCATTCATATAAAATAACTTCATAAAATAAATTCATATCACTTTTATTCTTATGATTATTCTTGTATATATATATAATATGTTTAGAAAATTATTTTATTCACTCTATTCACTAGTATCCCTTGTTAATTATCATTATCTTCAGATGAATTGGATTTAGTATCAATCATCATATTCCTCTTCTTAGTTCATTTGACATATTTTTTATTGGATTTATCATTCTTATCTTCTATATATAATGAACAAAAGCTTCCACATAATTAGTTTTCTCCTTTTTAATAACAATTTTATCACTCCCTCATCATACATGGGATTTCCTATTAGATAATTAAATATTTTTCTAGTTACATTATTTTTATAGTCCATATAGGTTCTATTATATTACCATTGATTTAGAAAAATATCAATGATTTCCACAATAACCTATTTATTAGTAACTTCTTTTTCTCCCAAAAATTAAAGACTATTTAAAATATTCATTGATTGTAAATGTTTCAATTATAATATTTATCTATTTATATTTTCAAAATATATGTAATATTCACTCAATTAAATTGTAATTTTTTCATTACCTTCCAAGTAATATTTTTAGTTTATTAGATTAAAATCAGAATATATATTTTATTTTTATCAATCATAATAATTTATTTTTGTCATGATAATTAATATATTATTTTAAAAGATTTTATATATAACATTATAATCTCCCTTCTTATGAAATTTATAATATCTTAAAAGAAAAAAATGTAACACCCCAATATTTCATAGTACATTATTTCTTCATAGTAATCCAATAACATGTACTACACACAACACTGAGTTCTAGCGCACCACAACATTCCTAAATAGACATTCAAAAGTAGTTATGAATAGTATTAACTTAATTTTAAACCTTATACAATCCTAATAAATTTAGAGTCAATATTATGTGTTTCTTAGACATAATGTAAGAACAAATTAATTTTTTTCAGATAAATGAAGTATTTTTTAAAAAAAATGCAATTTTACCACCTTTTAATGGCGATCGTTTTCAAAATCCATTATATGAAACATTTATATATTCAATTTGAAAAAATAAAATAATTCTTTATAATTGGGAAATAAGAGTTTAGCTTCCATAATTTTTTTTTTCTGATAACATTCATATTTGGTTGAATAGAGAAAAATAATATATTTTAACTAAAAAAAATTATTTTTAATAAAAATTATTTATAGTGTTAAATTATAAATTTTAATAGTTTGTAATTATAAATATATTATATTTTTACCATTTAATCCAATTATGGTGATTGTAAGTAATTTCAAATTGAAATTGGACATAAACAAATATCTATGTTTTGAAAGTTATTATTTCTTAAAAATACGATTTTTGGTTTCGACAACAGGAATTAATCTTAAATTAATAAATAAAACTTTTATGTTTTTAATTTTGTAAAATATACATTATTTTTGGATTCATAATATCAAAATTATCTTAGGGTGACGTTTTGGTACTTCTCTGATAACCTTCATATTTTGAAGAATATTGAAAATTACATAATTTTAATTAAAAACAAATTTTTTTAATCAAAATAATTAATAGTGATAAATTATGAATTTGAGTTGTTTTCAACATATCCCCACCTTATCCTTTAAATAATCCACTTTGGATCTATTAGAAACCGAATATTAATTTTTTATAAAATAATATTTCTAGCTTTTCCAAAGGTGACATTCACCCCTCTAATAAAACTGAAGTCCCCCTTTTCTATAATTAACACCATCAAAGCCTTTTGTCTTGGAAAAAACCTTCCCAAATATTCTCTCAACTTTTCTCAATTCAACCTAGAGGCATCAGTTTGATCAGAAAGCCAACCTAAGGATCCCTTTTGATAAAATCAAAAGGAAGAACCTGAAGAAGAGGTAATGTTTTCACCACCCTCTTTCATGTTCCTTTCTTCTTCCACTTCTTGATTCTTTTTTATTTCCATTATAAAATAATAAATCCAGTAACATCTATATACTATGATGTTATTTTAAATATTGTAAAACCATATTCAGTATTCTATCCATCCATTGAATGACATGCCACCATACGTGCGTACGTACGGCGTACCGTCTCCGCGTCGTGGTGTAATTGTTATTCAAAAGATTATTATTTGGATGGGTATGATAATGATGTTTAATTGAAGTAAATAATAAATATAACATTTTAATGATTCTAAATATATGTTATACCATCCAATTATATTTTATTATAATATCAAAAGAATGTTATTGTCGCTTGTGTGTACAGATGGACTACCGTTTCACGGACGTGATAAGATTCATTCCCCATCGTATCCACTAAAGTATAATTATCATTTGATATTAAAAATAATGATTAAGGTCTTGATATCATTCTGTATATGAATAAGATACATATTATGGATAACAATCTTGGCTTATGTAACAAATCATATAAAATAAAACGAGTATGTGAACACCCAAAATGATGATAATACTAAAATATTATTAACAAATCTATATTAAAAGATCATATATGATATCATATTTATGTATATGATTCTTGTATACTTTAATAACAAGGATTTAACTATTATAGAAGAGGTTAACCTACCCTCGACCAAGGAAAAGTACTAGGTAAGGGTTAATTTCACAATCCCTTTATTATCTAAGGTTGTTTTTACGTAAGTATCTTATGGGACCTCATTATCATACACATCCATGTTTCTTAAAAATGTATTCCCAAAAACTTTAACTATTTACTAGAATTTGGGTTAAATTCATTTATACCCATGTTTTACTTTTTATAAAATCGTTTTAAAGGAATATTTTCCCCATTTCGACAAAATTATGGTAGGAATGTCTTTTTTTAACTTATATGACAGGTTGGCTATTTTCTGCTGTTATAAAATCATCAAAGATTCCCTTAAAAACTTATAAGAATATTTTCAAAGTAAATGTTTTTTTTATAATTATGTGACTTTAAAATGATTCCCAAAAAGATATATTTTTGTTAAATAATATTGATTTCATCTATGTCAACATCCTTTGATAGATTTTATGATTTTTTTGAAGTTGATTTATTATGATACAAAACTTATATATTGAATTTAAGGTTTTTGATATGTTTTATTGTGGATGTTTTATTTTTATAACATTAATGGTTTATGGATAATATTTTGAAATTTTTTATGCTAGTTTTAATACCAATTTTTATGTTATGTTTAAACCTGTTCATATGAGGAATGTATTGGACTTAGTAAGTGCCGAGTGGATCCTGCTACTGGGAATCTGACCTTTCCCAACGCTTCTATACCAACGGTTCATAAAAACCGTTGGTATAGGTTCCCATTCCCAACGGTTTGGCGAAACCGTTGGGAAATCCCACTTTGAGGCTAACTTTACCAACATTTTGGCCAAACCGTTGGGAAATCCCACATTTTAGCCACCTTTCACAATGGTTTTGGCAAACCGTTGGGAAAAGTCCACTTTCTGGACATCTTTCCCAACGATTTGGCCAAAACCATTGGGAAAGGGTATACCTATCCCAACGGTTTTCCAAAAACATTGGGAAATGTCCCCCACAAATCAACCTTGTCCCATAGTCAAAATCTAGAATGAAAATCTATACCAACGGTTGTAAAAACTGTTGGTATAGGCCTATACCATTGGTTTTGACAACCGTTGGTATATATCCCTTGATTTTTTTATCATTTCTTATTACCCAGAACATTATATAAATCAAAAATTAAAATCATTATGAGAATACATATATATATTTATGTAATTATATTCACAAAAGTCATGTTAGGTTAGTGGTTAAGTCGTTGAATAATAAACTAGGGGTCCTGGGATCAAATCCCAGTGAATTTTTTTTTGAAATACATATACCAACGGTTCCATAACCGTTGGTATAGATTTTCATATTAATTATACCAACGGTTTCCAAAACCGTTGGGATGGGTCTATACCAACAGTTTTGGGAAAACAGTTGGTATAGACCGATCCCAACGGCTTACTTGGAAACGGTTCTCCAAACCATTGGTATAGGTTATTTTTCCAGTAGTGAGTGGTATGTCTCATTAGACTAACTAGTGTATTGGAATAGGGCCTTGAAAAAATCTTATTTGTAGTATTGGCACAAGGCCTTGACTATGTGGTTATGATAGTCTGACATTATGCATTCCATCATTATGAAAGTTGTTATAGATATTGCATGTGATTATTCGACTAGTAGAATATCTATGTGAATAAGTAAATGGAATTATTTCAATTCATTTTTTCCATATTATGGTGATGTTCAAGTTTCAAATGATTTTTTAGTTTTATATTTCCTTAAATGTTTATGCTTATTTATGAAATTTTTCGCTATATTGTTATCCTTACTGATCATCTAAGATCACCCATTTCTATGTTTTATATTTCCCAAGATTTCAAAAAGTATTTTCTGACTGACCTGTATGTATAATTTGAGGGGATATGAGTGTGGACTATGTAGAATATGTTGTTGTAGTTTTTCACTTTATCATGTAATGTAATCCTTATGAATGTATCTAGTGATTCCAAGGATACTAAACTAATCGGTCTTTCGAGACATGATCTTTTGTGATCATGTTAACGTTATTTTAGAAGGCACTGACTCTAGATTACTAGGTTCAGGGCATTATAGTTGGTATTGGAGGAAGTTTAATACAAACCTATGAAGATATATTTAGATAAACTATGATTAGAGCACTTATAACTGAGATGGACTTTGTGGATTAGTATATAAGAACTTCCAAAATTTTGGTGATGTAGAGATTTTTTGAGTTTTTTGAGAAATAGATCCCTGTCTGGATACAAGCAGGTACCTGTGACTCTGGAATAGATGTACCTAGGGTTATTACCCGAAAACACCGCTTTGAGCTAGACTCGAACGGGAACTGGTGCACGACAACGGGCCTTGATGCACTCATAGTTATGACACTCTCGGGAGAAATTCTTAGATTAATTCTTATTTTCATTACAAACCATTATGAAGGGTTTATTAGTATATACTTTTTCAATGAAAACATTTTTATGATTATGGATTATATCCATAAACTATTCAGTCTACGTTAGGTATTTTATATGTTTGGAATTATTCATTAGAATTCATAAACTAACCTAGTGTATTCCATTTTATAGAAATGGCCCCCATTAGAAGGAATGTGAACACCAACAGTGCGTATGATCCATAGAGTAAGACGGATCATATCATTCATGGAATTAAGCCAACATTTATAAGGGAAATAGTCTCCCGTGTATTCTCAACATATGAAGAAATAGAATCACATGTAAATAAGATAAGTAAAGAATTATTTGAGTCCTATGGATTTGAAGGGAAGAAATAGAAGAATACGATGGAAGATAGAAAGATGGATAAAGTGAAGAGGGAAAAGAAGAATTTTCCCATAAGTGATAACTATGGAAAGAATCATCTTGGTAAATGCTTTAAGGGAAAGAGAGTTTTTTATAAGTGTGGAGAAAAAGGACATCATGTACCTGATTGTGAGGGTATGAAAAAAGTTTCAAATTTACAATGCTTCATCTGCAATGAGTTTAGACACTACGTGAATCAATGTGAAAATCATCTGAGTATAAACCAAATGCTACTATTGGATAATAATCAAGTTATGATACTACCACAATTGAGGAGGATTTATTAGAGTTCTTTTGTTGTTATTAAATAATTATGTCATTTGAGTGTGGTCTGAATGCTGTACTGGTTTTAATAACTATGGAGTATATAAGAATTATACAACATTACTATTTTATTAAGAACATTAGATTGTGTAGAACCATGAAAAATGACTCAATAGCAAGTTAAATTTTTAAAAAATACATGGTTGAGTGAAAAATAAAACATAATATGGTTCTGATACCAAGGTTGTGATCTTGGAATAATACATGATTGATTTGGGGAAATTATATTGGATATTCAAGACTACCTTGAAATTGATTAATGATTTGTATATTCCATCATTGTTGGAGTTTACAACATTATTAGATAGAAGGAGTATATCCAGTACTCTATAAGGAATAAGGTAGAATGAATGTAATCAATAAGGTTTTATTGTAATTCAGGATGTTGCTGTGTTTTAATAGAATACATGATGAAGGGGTTCACATGTTATTACATAGAAAAGAGGTTTTTCATTGGGTTTACCTTCCTTATAAATTTTGGAATGTGAGTTTGGATAGAATTATTTTGGTCAATTCTAGTTTGATATTATTTTTGGATTGCCATACGAAGGACATCCCAAAGGTCGGGGGCAAACCGTCACGACCGGCAAGGCCGCGAGACTTGAAACCGCAACCGAAGGGCGAAAATGGTGTATCACCTAACACAGACCCAAGTGATGTCCTAGATTGAATAATGTAATTTTTAATGGTTTGTTAGATGAATTATAAATTCATCTTTTTGGAACCCTATACAAATAGGCTATGTAGAAAATATTTTTAGTTATATTATCTTTTAGTGTGAAAGATGAGTTTGTGGTAGAAATTATTTAAAGGATGGAACTCTACTTTTCATGTATATATTTTTTTCATCTATTATTCTATGAAGAAATTAACTCATAAAATTTAGGTAAGGGATCTTAAAACTAATACTATTTTATCCAAATACCTTATGTTTTGTTCAACCAGTGATATTTTAAATCATCATAGATTGATGGATTTGAGGCCCTCAATTCTACATTTGTTTGTGACTGATGACCTCAATCACTCCCTATAAATATTTAGATTTTTCCACCAATTATGTGTCTCTACTTTCCACTAATGTTCTCCTAATCAAGATCATAATTAGGTGTTGACTGTTTCATTCCCATTTCTCCTCTTATTGCGACTAAATTTTATTAACCCAATTTCTGATGTGGGTTTTCCCATATGTTTAATTTCTATTTTAAAGCTTTTATTTTCGAAAAACAAAATCAAATTGTGAGAACAAAAGTTATTGAAGGAGGGAATAATGTAACACCCATAATTTCATATTACGTCATTTCTTCAAAGTAAACCAATAACTTACATTACACGCAACATCGAGTTCTATCACACCACGACTTGCCTAAACAGCTATTCAAAAGCAGTTATGAATAGTATTAACTGAAATTTGAACATTATATAATCCTTATAATTTTAGAATCCATATTATGAGTTTCTAAGATATAATTTAATAACAAACACATTTTGTTTTCAGATAAATGATTTATTTTCCAAAGAAAGCATTTTTTCCTCCTTTTAATGGAGAACATTTTTAAAATCCAATATTTGAAAATTTTATATATTCAATTTGAAAAAATAAAAAACATCTTTAGAATTAGTACATAGATGTTTATTTTCAATAAATATTTTGTGTTTTTCTTATAACTTTCATATTTGGGTGAATAGTGAAAAATACACTATTTTAACTGAAAACTATTTTTTTACTCAAAATAATTTATAGTGTTAAATTATACATTTTAATATTTTGTAATTATAAATATATTATATTTTTTCCATTTAATCTAATTATGGTGATCATAAGTAATTTCATTTTGCAATTGGACATAAATATGCATCAATCTTTTGATAGTTAATATTTCTTAAAAATACACTTTTTGGTTTTGAAAATAAAAAATAATTTTAAATTAATAAATGAAACTTCTATATTTGGAATTTGGTAAAATTGACTTAATTTTTGGATTCAGAATATTTAAATTAGCTTAGGGTGAATTATTGGTACTTTTCTGATAACATTCATATTTTGATGAATAGTGAAAATTACTAAATTTTAATTAAAAACAACAATTGTAATCGAAATAATTAATAGTGAGAAATTATGAATTTCAGAGGTTTTTGACCTATCCCCTCCTTAAAATTTAAATATTCCATTTTGGGGCCATTAGAAACCGATTATGAATTTATTATAAAATAATATTTCTAGCTTTTCTAAAGGTGCCCCTCGTCCCTCTTATAAAAGGGCACTCACCGTTCACTCTAATTAAAATCTTCAAAGCCTTTTGTCTCAGCCAACCACTGCCCAAATATTCTCTCAACTTCCCTCAATTCTACCTAGAGGCCTCATATTTATTATAAAGCCTACCTATGGATCCCTTTAGATCAAATCAAAAGGAAGAACCCGAAGAAGAGGTAATGTTTTCACCACCCTCTTTCAAGTTCATTTCTTCTTCCTCTTCTTCTTTATTTGTTATTTCCATTATAAAATAATAACTCAATTATCTTATATATAATGTGATCTTATTATAATTATGTTACACCCATCTTCATTATTATGTCCATCCTTTGAATGACATGTCACCATACGTGTGTACGTACAACTTTCCGTCGCCACATCGTGGTGTAATTGTTATTCAATACATTATTATTTGGATGGGTATGATAATGAAGTGTAATTGAATTAAATAATAAATATAACATTATAATGATTCTGTATATATGATATACCATCCAATTATATATTATTATAATATAAAAATAATTATATTTTTGCTCGTGCGTACATACGGACTACCGTCTCCACAGATGCGATGAGATTTATTCCCCATCGTATACATTCAAGTATAATTATCATTTGATGATTAAAAATAATGATTAAGGACTTCATATCATTGTGGATATGAATAATGTACATCCTATGGAAAAAAATGACTTATGTAACAAAACATATAAAATAAAACGGGCTAGTGAACACCCGAAATGATGATAATAGTAAAATATTTTTAACCAAGAAATTTTAAAAGATCATATATGATATCATATTTATGTATATGACGCTTTCATAATTTAATAACAATGATTTAACTATTATACAGGAGGTTAACCTACCCCCAACCATGGAAAAGTACAAGCTAAAGGTTAGTTTCACAATCTCTTTATTATCCGAGATTGTTTTTACATAAGAATATACTAGGACCTTTTTATCATCCACATCCGTGTTTCAAAAAAATTTATTCCAAAATTGTTTTGCGATTTACCTGAATATGGTTTAAAGTAATTTATACCTATTTTGACTTTTTATAAAATGGTTTCAAAGGATTATTTTCGTCGTTTACCAAACAATGTCCTTTTTAACCTTTTCGACAAAATTAATGTAATAATGTCTTTTTTAACTTATACGGTGCGTGTGGCTATTTTCCGCCATTATAAAATCATCAAATCTTACCTTAAAAGCTTATAAGAATATTTTCAAAGTAAATTTTTATTTTATAATTATATGAATTTTAAATGATTTCAAAAATGAGATATTTCTATCGAATATTTTTGATTTCATCTATGTCAACATTCTTTGATGGATTTTAATATTATTTGAAGTTGATATATTATAATAAAAAATTTCCATATTGTATTGATGGTTTTGTGATATGTTTTACTGTGGATGTGTGATTTTTATACCATTCATGGTTTATGGATAATGTTTTTAATTTTGTATGCTAGTTCTAATAAGAATGTTTTTGTTATGTTTAAACCTGTTCATATGGGGAATGTATGGGAATTAGTAAGTGACAGGTAGAGCCCACTATATCTCCTCAATGCATCATTAGGTATAATGATAAAAAATAGTGTCTTGGAACAGGGCTTTGACAAAATCGTTTTTGTGTTCATGGCACAAGGCCTTGACATTGTGGTTATGATAGTCTGGCATTATGCATTCCATCCTTATAAAAGTGGTTGTTGATATTGAATGTGATTATTCGACTAGTAGAATTTCCATGTGAATAATCAAATGGAATTATTTCATTTAATTTTTTCCGTATTATGTCTAGGTTCAAGTTTAAAAGGCTTTTGTTTTAGTTATAAATTTCCTTAAATGTTTATGCTTATTTATGAAAGTTTCTGCAATATTGTTATCCTTTCTGAGCATTTGATCTCACCTATTTCTATGTTTTATTTTTCCCAAGATGTGAAAAAGTATTTTATTACTAACCTTCAGGGATAGTTGGAGGGAATATGACTTTGGACTATGGAGACTATGTTGTTGTAGTTTTTCACTTTATTATGTAATGTAAACCATATGAATGTATCTAGTGTTTCCAAGGCTACTAAAATAATCGGTCTTTCGAGACTTGATCTTTTGTGATAATTCCAATATTATGTAATAATGTACTGACTCTGGCTTACTGGGGTCGGGGAATATGAAAAATTTGTCTACTATTATATCTATAGTGATGGTCTTCATGTGTTTTACGAAATATTAATAATCAACACTAATAAATATAGGAGTTTTACTAGGATTTTTTATTTTACATATGCCAATAAACAAATATACATTTTTGAAAAAAATATATACTATTTTATAAAACAACACTTCAGTGTAACAATGTATATAAATGTAGGATACTTTCTATGGTACTAAATGAAATAAATAAAGATTATGTGTTGTTATTAGTATATGGGGTTGAGTTTTTTCTTTGAAAATATATTTTACAATTATATTTATTTTAAAAATATTTATTATTGAATTAAAAATCATAAATATTCTCATTATACATATAGTTAAAAAAATATAATAGAAAGTTTATAAGAAATTTTTAACGATCCATCCCGGGAGATCGATCGATCAGATTCTCAGGACATCCCACCATATTTTAAAGATCATTCTTAATCTACCCAAGATGAAAAAAATACTATAGGGTTTCATACATAAAGAATGGATATGGTTTCACCCTCACAGAACAAAATAAAAACATATATCCAAGGAATATCAGCAAAAAAATATATGATATATTCGATGATTTATCTCATATAAATGAAAAAACATTCACATATAAAACAATTTAATGGATGAATGAGAAATAATGACCATATAAGATGATAAAAATCTCACTCTATAAAGTTCCATTAATCCAATGGCCAAATCGCCCACATTTTTCAACTCTCTGGTCACAACTATCATCTATACAACAGACACCTTAATGAAGATGAAAGAAAATACAATATGAAATCTGAACCCTAGGGAACCTACAAAAAATGAAAACTATATACCCACCAATTTGAGTATGTTTTCTGTAAGTCAAATCTAGGAGGATACAAAAATGATTCTAATTAGTTCCATTTATATGATTATCCAAGATCAATAGTTTGGAAGTAATAGAAATAAATATGTTTTAATTTTAATTATATATACTATAATAAAACCTAGATATTTAATGTTATTTTGTTAAAGAAGCAAAATTTTAAAAAATTCAACATTATTGTTTTACTAAGAATCATATTAATTCATGGATTTTACAATTTATTTTTTGGAATACCACACTTATGTAAAATATTCCCACACATGGCTTAAATGTTTTCAAAAGAATGGAATCCAATAATTATATCTTGATAACCATGCCTTTTGTGTTCTATAAAAGGATTTTAGACAGCCAATATGATGGTAAATAAGGAAACATGGTAAAAATGATGAAACCCTACCATATCATGTTATAAATAATGTAAATTAAATGATGGAATAAAACTAGAAAACGAAATGAGTTAAAAAAGAGAATTATTTGTAAAACAAGTCCTTCCATGAAATAAACATCACACATGACACTAAATATAAAACCCTACATAGATACATAGTACGAGGAAACATCAGGAGGACTAATTAAGTAACAATAGACAATCAAACGTGTGCCTGACTACCCATAATACATGGTTATAAATTAGACCAATGAATCACTTTAAGTATTATCCCATGTGAAAACACCCAAATCCTAATGGTATATACATATAAAGGGGTCTAGCTAGTAAAAACTCTAAACTATCCAAGACATGTACCACAACATCCCACTTTATAGCCACGGTCTCCTCATGGAATAATAGGGTAGGTAGCCCATTACAAAACAATTTCCCGACATAGAAATAAAAACATTCATGGGATAACACTACAATAAAAACATCCCCATCACCTGATGTACCCTTAACGTGATACCAATACCATGAGAACATCATGAAAAATATTTTCAGTATCCATCATTGGGATAACCTAAACAGTAACAAGAAGCCATTGAGTCTCAACATGGGAACACATAGCGTTTCTTCATAAGTGAGAATGCAGAATTCATTTGTATAAAATTCATATTAAATTTTGATTTCTAATATTAATTGAAAATTAATATTAATTCAAAAACCAAATGATAATCAATCACAGAAACAACCAAATAAGTTCAATGGAAAACATATTTTTCATTATAAACCTAATCCAACCATTAAAACTAGAATCCCCTTATAAAATAAAGAGTATAACATAATTTAAATCCCTATTTATCCAAAAAAAAAACCCAGACAAATTAATATTAATGTTGAAAACTATCATTAGAATTCTATCAAACAAATTGAATTAGTAAAACCCCCATTACAACCAAAATTATAAAGAACAATAAAAGAAAAAATCATTTTCTAAAATAAAATAACATTTATGTAATGGAAATAATTGGAAATATAAATTACATATCATATATATCATTACATAAAATATATAAAATATTTAAATAATTGATAAATAATGTAAATCATAAATAAATGGGAATGAATCTGAAACACCTAGCTCGTGTGCTGGAATCACTTCTCTTTAGATGAAAACTTCTAGAAATAGGGTCATACTACGACTCATGATAATTATAAACCAAAATTACACATTTATAAACACACAATACATGAAAGGATTTAACAAAAATAAACTATACTTATAGGAGAAGATGAAAAATGTTTAAAACCAAGGTGATGAAGAAGGACACTATTCCCATTCGAACCAGGTGTTGAAATATATAAACCACCCGGAAATCCATTGGGGGATTTTGTGTGGAAACAATATCCTTGAAATTCATCCATTTGGTTATGACGGAAAAAATTAATTGGACAAGGGAATAATATGCACTTAAAAGAAATGAAAAAGGACAATAATTCTCCCATTTGAGTTTGTTTCACAATTTAATAATATGGTTAAACAAACATTGCAATAACTCTAAATATACACATTTGTCACCTACTAGTCCTTTACACGTAGTGTACATGGTTATTTTAACCATTTTCAATTATTAGATATGAATAAATACAATATAAGAGGCTACATACATAGGTTTAATAGTTAACCAAATTGGGATCCATAACCATTTAACCTAAATAAGTTTAAAACTCAGCCTTTTCCATAATAAATAACTCCAAATAAAGGGTCCAAACTATCCAAATAATTATACACCAAAAATGACATTAAGGGTGTTAAGAAATACCACCATGAAACATTATCCCCTAATAAATTCATGATTCAATATCTATATAAAAGAAGAAAAACCTCTAAAACAATATCATCTGATAGAGATGAGTTGTATGATGAACCACTAGAGAGGGGTTTTTTAGTACCCCTTGAGTAATCATAGTTACTTAAAACTGAACCACCAAATAGAGTATGATTCTATGATTATCTATGTAAAACATAACCAATAAAATATGTATAAGACCCAAAATAAAATGAATAGTTGACAGGGGTCACCCCACCCATTTAGAAGTATCCTAAATTTTGTAACAAAACAAAACCCTACAAATCAAAACCATCACACTATGATACATCTCTAAAAATAACCAATGTAAATTTAGAAATAAACTCTCACTTCCAAAGGGAAAACTTACCTCAAAAAATCATCACCCACAGGGTTGAGCAATCAAATATTATAGTACTCTCCTCTGTAAGGGACACCATTTTAGAAAAGCTCCAATAAATAATGTCGTGGACCCTTTACACATTTCTCTGCACATTAGAGGTAAAATAGATCCTCAATAACAAACATCATCCCATGGGGAAACCTACAAAATTTTCACCATAGAGTGCTCAATGATCTAAAGGATAATTTCATTCTAATTACTTATATACCACCTTAAAAGTCTATAATACCCAATTAAATATAAAACTATCCCAAATATTTTACATTGAAAAATAAAACACCAAGGACAATTAATAAAGACAACATAATAACACAAAAAGAATGTAAGATAAAATCTAAGGCATCAAACAAAATGGATGATACAAACACAAACAATAATAATTCAAAATATGACACACACACGTGTATTTTTTTTTAAAAATGAACCCAATTAGTTTAAATAAATATCCAATTAAAAATATCAATTCTAGGAAATAATACCATTTTATAAAACACTAAAATTGGAATGTTTATAAATTACACATAAGAATGGAAAAACATTTTTTCCATATTTGAAAATGTTTCACAAAATAATTCAATTACAAATAGATTAAGTTTCTTAAATAACATTCCAAATAATTTCTAAAATCTTACACGAATATTAATTAAATCACAAATAATCCATTCAATTATGAAAACATTAAATAATATACATTCCAATGGAATAATGCCACCATTAAACCACCATTTTAGAAATAACTTCTTTAAATCCATTTTGTAAAATATCTTCCAAATAATTTTTCACAAACCCAATGAATAAAAATTCTAAAAACAAGAGAATTTAACTTTAATACCATCAAGAAGCATCAATAAAAAAAATTTAAAATTCAAAAACATGAACATAATGAGGTCAAAATCTACATAAAATTAGATATAATATTTGAAATCAACGATTAATTTTAATAATACATACCTTTTCTCCTTCTACATGACTTGTTTTAGAAATCCACCAATCATGAAGAATAAATAATTTCACTTTTAAAATTTCTAAAAGAAGTAAAAAAAAATTCAATGTCTAAACATTTAAAATAATGAGTTTTAAAACTATAAATCACCAAAGGAAGGAAATTATGATATGATGTAAACTTTATGGATAAATCCATTAAAATAAATCCCTTACTAAAACTAATCTATATTCCTTGAATATTTTAATGGGAGTCACTCATAAAAATACAAGTTCTGATCCCAACTAACTCTTCTCCCCAAATAGAAAAACTATTCCATGACCAAGGGAGTCAAATAAAACACCATATGAGAACATCTATTGAAAAATATTCAAATAGCTTACAAAATATATTTTGAATACCCATTCATTTTCGCATTAATCCTTTCCAAAAAATGTATTCCCATTATTGAGACCCATGATTCCTAAAAATCATTGAAACCATGTTTCAACGTCCTTCTCATTCAATATCATTATATAAAATTTTATAAAATGGAATTTTTACACACCATTTCAAAACCATTTAAAAACTCTCCTCTATAATAAAACTTCTAAGTTAAATCATTTCATAAAAATACTCTTAAAACAAGAACATTAATAATTAATTAACTTAACAAAATATTACTTTTCTAATGCACATTATTTCACCTAAAACATTTTTCCATAACTGAGTTTAAAAGATAAACAATATTTTTTCTATAACTACCAAACAAATATGTTCAAAATATGAAATATATATTCCAATTTGAAAACCATTTTTCTAATTTTCAAATAAAATTTTTCAAAGGAAAAATTAATGATCACCAACACATGTTAAATATAAAACCATGTCCACCACATCACATCTGAAATGATTCCATATAAAAAATCTCTTATTTGATACCATGAAAGTTAAAAACACTATTTGGTGTTAATCTAAAAAGAATGAGAGAAAAAAACAATTATTGAGGGGAAAATGCACATTTAATAATTAAATAATACTATATAGAAAATTGTTCGTTATCCATGAAACAAGAACTATGATGGTTTCATAATCACTTCTCATAATATGTGCATGGTTTACTAGACTATGTGTTCTGACTATGAAACACCTGTTTATTCACAATTTTCACCTCTGAAACTCAAACCAACTCAAGAAATATATATTATATTCAATAGAGATCATGTAATCATAATAAAAGATAAAAAATCCATCTAATTATCCAAATAATAACTCTTTATCAATACACAAGTCCGATACACCTAATGAAACTGTATATTCAATGTGGTAAAGAGTTGGTCTCACACATAGAGACAAACTCTACAAAATCATGGATGGAAATCCCCGTCTCCATACTACCATGACATTCCCCCAAGAACAAAGAGGTTTTACCTATAAAATAGGCCCCAATTTGAAAAATATATATCCTCTAATATGATTTTGTAATGAACTAGTTAGTGACATCAATCCATTTGATTCCCAAGATGTCCCACCATAATCTTGAGGAACGTGGATGATCGCCTTAGTATAGTCTCATTTTCCTTTTCTTTGGGAACTATGGAACCTATAGTTATTAAAAATATATCTTCCTAAACATTAAATACCTTGATATCACTATACCCAACGAAAAATGTAATTTTACAAAAGTTATTAATGAATTTACAACAATCAATAAAGTGGAATCCCTTAGATAAATACTATGTAAAGGATTAATATGGATTTGATTAAATTTAACAAGATGTTAATATAACAATATAGAATTATTAGATCATCATATCTATAATACATATGGAAGAACCTCTAACTCTTCTGTGTTATTCCCACCTCCTTTAATGTATCATCTATTTGTTAAAATATTCTCAACTGTCATATTAAACATATTAATGGGGTGGATTCAATTAAATTAGATAAACTGCGTATGAATAGTTATCAACTAACAGTTACAATTATCAACACATTTATGATGTATCTCTATTCCATATGATATAATTTAAAAATTTTGTCCTATGAATTTAATGATATTATTTATACCTAGGAATTTGGAAATATTCATCAAATATACATATCTATCTACAATAATTGATGTTTTTTAGTATACATGGGAGTACATAATCTAATTACCATAATTATTACTATTCATCATGACATTATAAAACTTCTTCTGATGTACCTAGAAATCATACATCTAATGTACATAGTACATGTTCAACCAATAAAAAAACTCTATCCATTAAAATCAATATCCTCAATATTTAAAAATATTAAACATTATTATAAAACTATATTATAATATCTGTAATTATAAATGTCATGAATTAATAAAATTTGTATTAATAAGTTTTTGATTTTCTAAAGTATGGTTATAAATTGATTTTTGAAAACATTCAACCAGAAAGGGATTCAGAAACAGAATTAATTGATATATATTGCATGGCCTGTAATGAATTATATGAAACATATAGATTCTATTTTTTAATTTTTTGAACAAGTGAGAGATTTTTTTTTTCTAAAAATCAACAATTATCATTCATGTTATGATAATTCCATGGCTATTTAAAAATTTTCACTGGAAACTTTTAGTTCCAATAATAGCCACATCAGGGTTGATTCCTAGATTTTTAAAATAGTTACAAGAGAAAGTATTAGGGTGTTATTTATGTAATAAAAGAAATGTATCTGATTCCTCCGGGGGAAATGGTCATGTAAATAAGTTTATATTTGGATTTTAATCATTATTAAAATCAACCATATTGATCTTATTAATGGTTATTAGTTTTTATTCTTGAATGAAAGTCTAATATAGATTTTATTCTTCCTGATATTGGGAGGAAGTGGTTTCTCATTTTTCTAAGTTGTAACACCCATAGTGACATTATTTATTTTGAAATTTCTTAAAAATGGATTACTTATTTTCCGCCATGAATTTCATATTTACCATTTGTTTACGGTACCAATAAATATGTTGACGATGTCAATGTTTTATGGGAGTTGATTTAGAGGAGTTGGAATAATTTTTTTGTCAAATTATACAGAAGTTTGTTTTACCATATCATGTTTCCTGATGTCATAGTATTTTTTAGGATTTCATATTTTGTACATGTTGGGAAAAAACATATATGGTTAGAGTTGAATAAATCGATCACGTTGATCCATTATCACACTATGTCTAGGGGAATCATAGGGTGATGGGTTTTTGAGATTAAAAAAATAAGAAAATTCCTATATGAAAAGATAATGATATATCATGGTTTAAACATTTCAATGGGTAGTATCACATATAACGAGTTACTATGTATAATTTTTACATTTATTTGATGGATCCCTCACACAATAGTCAACTAGATTTTATAAAAATAGGTCTCGTAGAATGTGACTTTGTTTTATAAGATTTTTTTCACTTAGGACATGGGTTTCAAATATAAATTGATTTTCCTGTGGTCTAAAATGGCCCATAAAATAAAAATACAGTACCAAGTCATCTAATTGAAGCACATCCTTTAAATAGATGTGATGGACCATTCCCTAGTGGTGTGGATAGAGTATAATCGGATGTTAGGAATTATTTATTCCCCATTCAGGACTTGTGGGAGTTATTGTGGGTTTTTAGTGATGATTTTTAATCTTCTTTGACATATAATGGTTGGATTTGATGCCTCAATGAATCAATCTAATTCATATTTCCCCATCAATATTGGTGTAAAAATTAGTTTATAATCATATTGGGAGGATTTGATACATTACAAAATCTTCCCTTAGGGTCGCTATGGTTTTCAATTCTTGGTGAGTATGTAGGGTCAATAAAAATTAAATATAATGATCCTATCTTTTTGGTGTGTCATTGGCTCAACATCACCAAGGAGATGTAAATCCCAAAATAACATTTCAAGTAAATGTGGCCCCAACCATATAGGTGTCAAATAATATGTGGTTCTTTATATGGGTAAATTCATTATAGTAACAGAACTCTAGATGGCATTAGTCTTCGAGATAATTATAAAGGAATATAGTTTCATGAAGTAAGGAAAATTCCAAAAATAATAGATTTTACCGAAAAATATACCGAGGTTCCATTATGTTTTCACCATCTAACAAAATTATTATTAGTTACTATGGGTTCCTCTTATATCATTTACATCTTCCATTGTCATGATTTTTTTTAATTTTACATCTGATCATATTCAGTGTTTTTAAAAACAAGAATGACAGTCTTGAAAAATAATGATCATGGCTTCTTATGTACTTTCAGAAATATATCCACATTTTAGGTACACTTATTATGGTACTTCCTCATTTTCGAAATGAATGGCTTTTGTATTATTATAAATATGTACTAGTTGATCTCTCTTAATTATCATAGTCATTTTTATAATTTGAGGTTGACTTTTACACCCCTATTCAAGGAACACCCATTTAAAAAAAATAATGGGATGCATTTTCTAGTTGAGTTGTGATGTATCATCCCAAGGATAAATGGTTTTTCTATTAATTATTATCTCTTATAATTTGATCAGATTGAAATATTTTTTGCAGTGGGATTCCACTAATTTTTATGGAGTTTCCTGAAGTGTTTATTGGTGAATTCAAATGGAATCATCCTTTGTACGAATTAAATATTTCCACTGATATTTTTACCTATAAAAATCTTTTATCATTTCTATTATATAATATAATGTAACTGTAGATATGATGTTTAATGATTACTCTAGATTCCATGAAATAAAATGGAATTATAGGACCTAGTGTATCTTTTTAGGCCTCTCTTATATACTTTTATAACAAAGAAGGTGGGACAATTAATTTTTGAATCATTTATAGGGAATTCAATCATTTCATTTTCCTGAATAAATTCCCCTTACCACATACTAATTATCTCTTTGACTAATATAAAGGTGGATGCTATTCTCATATTATCTTATTCGGGTGAAGATGTCTATTATTCCCAATATTGATTTAGGAAGTAAATATTGTGATTATAAATTATATTTTATCTAATTGCTTCAACTTATTCAGTTATAAAATTTATGGAACTAATTTATTTGACATATAATTCACACCAGGACTCCATCATCATGGGATACATGGATGACATATTTTTTACAACTATTTTGTTGTGTTCTTGGGGTGAGACATGGGTTTTTTATTTTCAATTGACCATTTTTGCTTTTTCTAGACACTCCCAAGGGTTCCCCATATATTGTTAGGTACATATTTGATTCCTAACGCCATAAGTCATCTGAATTTTAGGCTCAATGACACGTTGTGAATCTCATTGGTTTAGAGGATGAGAGGTCAGGCTCATCGTATCCTATTAGGGGGAATTGTTGAGTACTAAATGACTTTGTCATCGATTAAAGATATGTTTCTGGAATATCATTATAAACCTGTTACATGATAGATTACCCAAACAAAAGGATCAAAAGTTAACTCTCATTTATGTAAAATATATTTTCATTACTTTAGTGAATCCATATATATGTATATGAGGTTATCTATAATTTTATGATAATGGGCGATGCTTATTTGTTAAATCCATATAACAATGTTCTTCAGAATTTTCATCCATATTATGAAAGATTTAATATCCCATGGAGAGGATTAATACCTAATGGGGATTCCAATTAATCATTGTTTATGCAGGAATCAAAACCCAACAATTTTGTTAATAATATGTAGTTTTTCATTATGTGAAGAGGTAATATGGGTAGGTACGGAGACACATGATGTTTGAGATGGAGTGTCAAAGAGATGTACATTGTATCCTAGTTATAGTAGTAATTATTGTCATTGTAGTTCAGTCATGCCATTGGTACTCGGCCCGAGTTATATACCGTTATATGAGTGATGTTCATATGATACCACTCATTGGGGCATATATACTAGGATTTACCTAGTGAGTAGAGATTCATGAAGTCCAATGAAATTTTCATGGAATCTCTCTATGCCCATGAGATCAATTCTAAATGTGAGAAACATGGGGGGAAAATTATTAGTTGCAAATAGTATTTATATGGGACATGTATGCTATGACTGTTCATAGGATGTTTGATATAGATCTGGGACCTTGCAAAGAATTAAAACATATCCTATTTATGGAATGATTTCTATTTCTCATAGTTCATTATATATTAGGTTTTACCCACTTAGGATTATCTTATAACACACGGGTGTATGGTGAAGATTCCATGATCAATGCAACATTCTAAACCCACATGATCTATGCTCGTTGTGAAAAAAGGGGTAGCATATGATCAATGTAATTACATCGAACAAGGGCTTGGATAATATGATCACCGTAGAGGACCAATATTGGTCTCAAAACATTAATAGGTGGCCTAAAAATCTCGAATATTTGATGAATCATAGCATTCATAGTTCCCATTATATTTAGTCTAACACACTAAGGATACTAATTTGATTGGGTCATATACGCTGAAGATATACAGTGTTATCAAGTGATGTAATGCCCTTTTGACATGTGATTCTTGTCCAGAAGGTATCTTATAACCTAGCTATGTTTTTTCATGAGATATTGAATGATCCAGAGTGTGCACTACCGAGTCCATAACATGTCCTAGCGGACAAGTATAGAGGGTATCATGAGACATGACTTACTTTCCCCGTGGGTGTCATGAGAAGTTGGTGTTCATGCCTAGATGCATTTGTGAGACCTGATTATTATGAGTGGAGATTATTATATGAGTCATGTGGTATATAAAAAGTTTTTCACAGGTATGTAATGAAATAATGAGAGGGTTTCACAAGACTAATGTGTTATCCATGGGAGGACCGTGTATGCAGCTCTGACATGTCTAGATGATTTTTCACAACATGTGTTGGTGTTGTCGCGTGACATTGGGTGACTCGAGCAGAGTGTGTGAGGGCCACTGAGCATGTGTTTCTCTTAAATATTTAGATTTTAATTTTTTTCTAAAACATTAATTGAAAAGGACATCAGTTTATTTAGTATGAGTTCATTTGAGTCTCACGTGATCTGGGAGAAATATGGTATGTTTATCAGAAGTCTGGCCATAAGTGATTAATGTGACCTCTAAATGATCACACAAACCACCTAATGTGTGGTTCATGGATGAACTGGATTTCCTTTGGGGTATTACCTGATAGAATGTTTCCAGTCTTGTGATCGGTTACTCTGATAAATCATCATATCCATAGAGTCACATCATCTAGAGTCCAAGCTTCTGGAAGTGTTGCGCTTTCTTCATTTTGGAGTATGTATTTATGGTCATCTCCACCCCTATTTTTATGCACATTATGTTGCGTATCTATCATGAGTATAGGATGTAGTTGGTGAAGGGGCCTAGTGCCACACTCCTTCATGTGTCTCTATCTTGGACCCCTATAAAGGCATATCTTGATTTCCAATGGTCGTGAGTCCCTATTAAACATCGATCCCATTATTGGATTATAAAAAATTAATGGTGACTCATTTAATCAAGTAGAAATATTGATGGAAATTCTTTATTGACATGTTAACATGTACAAAGGACATCATGATATCCAAGGTTCATATTGAATGGAATCTATGAGATGATTGATGAGTTTCCTAGGGTCTTCCTCTAAATAAGGATGTTCTGTCTGGGGGTATTGCGGGACCGTGCTTCAGACATCCATAGCATGACCTCTTCATTTTACATCTAAAATAAGATTCCAAATATTCCTCCTTTTATCCAAATTATTTTATGTGACAGATGATATGATTTATGAGAGATTAAATGAGTAATGTAGATGAAAATTTCTCAATTTTATAGTTATTTATCGTGTGACCAATATTGGTCATATGGGTACCCGTGATAATTTTTTTAGATAAATTAATATGTATTTCCTTAGATATCCATAGAGTTGGACAGAGATAACCAAAATAATTTATGTGGTGAGGCTAAAAATCCAAATGGAATTCATGGGGTGAGTTGGACATGTCGTTGTTAACTCAATGTGTCATATGGATCATAGGTGGCGCATCTCATGTCCTTCAATGATGAATACCATTTATCACCTCCTCCCCGTTATCTTCTAGGATTTATCATATTTGATGTGTGGGTCTCACATGTTTTTTTGGGATATTATCGAAAAAAATTACCCATCCCATGACTGACATAGAAATGATAGTTTCGACCACTAATGGTATCTACCTTTTTGTATCATCCCTCCTTATTTTTAATGTATTTTAGTTGGTTTGTCAGGAACATTCCAATGAAAAACCATGCAGCCTTAGGATGATCATTTGGTTTTCAATGGAGACCATGATTTTCTAGAGGGCCTTCATAAGAGATGTTAGCTTCCTTAAAGGGGGATATTTTAGACTTTCCATATGTTTTACACTACATGTAGAGTCCACAAGTGACCACGAAATGGTTACAAGATCATGGAACCCTTATAGGATATTAGGATCCTTGAGTCTCTATCATTATCTTCAACTATTACTATGATTGGGATGGTAATACCCATATTCATGTGTGTCTTCCATTATGATTTTGTCGTTGCCAATTTGTTGACTGTAACCCCTCCCCCCCTTAGGAGATAATTATAAGGGTATAAAGACTCATCTATGATGAAAGAAAATGACTGCTAGAGTCCCTGATGGTGTTTCAAAACTGTTCTTCGGGTGATGCTTCGTCTACTGGGCGACATTTGGTCTACCAGGTGATGTTTGTCATTTTTTTAAATATCCTATATATGAGGGAGGGTTTGAGGAGTTATTCATTCAACAAGACACCCCTTATTAAAGTTCCCATGCCTTTCCAATGTTAAAATACCATGTCATTAACCCTAGACATGTATCCCATTCATGAGTTTGTTCCACTAGTATATACTTTCAAAACACTTTCGCCAGATAATTTCATTCCCAAGATCTCATTAGTCCTAATGGGAAAATGCACTTCATTAATATTTTTTACATTGGACATTATATCCATGTTTTTTAGAGAACGTCATGGGACCTTGTGTCTTGATCACTCTCTCATTTGTGAATTATGTTACCATGTTCAGGTCACCTGATCATGATTATCTAGGGAGGGGGTCATGCAATTCATGTGATGCCCGGCATGGGTTATGCGACCCATGAGTCCTCTAGAGGTCAGTTGATCCGTGAAGTCATTACATTGTTTTTTAATCCCTTGTTGAGTCATGGGATGTGCCTGATGCTACTAGAATATTCATGCCTCTATAAGTTTTTAGAAAATATTTTATGTTTTCTTTGTCTAAAATTTTCCACATACATATTTTCAGATAGATTCTAGTTCTTTTAATGGTTCTTTAGATGTGGCTAGTAAAATTTCCATGATCTCCAGTATTCAAAATTTTGATTCTAAATATCATGTGAAAACTATTAATGGGACCCTATATAGGTTCTTTTCCACTAACATCCAAAATTATCATTTATCTCATCGACTTCCTTTATACTGGTTTGGTTTACATGATGATTATACCATTCCCACTAAGGATTTCAATCTGACATCCCTCTAGGTGTATGGTTCTATTCACTACATTTAGATAATAATTTATAAGAATGGACAATTAGTTAATGATTGATCCCATGGGTTTACTTCTCTGTGGGCCAACGCTCCTCTAGTCCAAGATGACTATAAAACAATATATAATAGGGTCTCTAGTTACTATCTGATGTGCAAGATCAGATGAATTTCTAGAATTCTTATGTATGGAGGTATGAATATATGATTACTCCTCTTTGGTCCAACCATTTAGCCTCATCATCCTCATTGAACACTGCTCAGAGGATAGATGAAGAATTGACCACCCTCGTTGAAGAACTCTATCATGGGGATGAATAAGAATAAGCGAGGAGAGTGGAACTCCAATTCACAATTAGTGCCTTTTGTTAGACTCTCACTGATCAGTCCAACACAACAGACTCCATTTTTTCATGAATTACTTTTTATATGGAACACACAAATTCATTTTTATTTTGATGAATCCTTAGAGGGATTGTGAATTTTGAATCTCCCGCCCATTTTAATATTATGAATGGATGATTTTTCTTATCATTCTACAATATGTTTCTGTTTCCTTCCCTACATGATGTGCGTGACTCCTTGTTGTTCTGTAATTATATGAATCACCAAAGATACTCATATCTCGAAAACCTGAATTCCTACAATTTAAGGTTGGAATTATAATAGAATATAATTTAGTGAATCTTATGAATTCCCACCAACATGATATTTTTTATTGGTAATCATTTCAGGAAATATTTATATCACCTGATCTTCATATGTATCAATGGGTATAAGATTTTTCCACAATATTGGGTTCTACGTTTTTTTCACAAAACTGATTGGCCTACTGATAATAGGTTGATTTTTCTATGTCCATATGGTGATCCTTGAAAAAATTCTTCTGAATAAATTTCATATTCCAGTAGTTTAAGGTATTTTAGCTCATGCTTTATGTTTCTTTAGTTTATGGTGTTTTATCTTCGATATTCTGCTAAATTCTTTTAGGGTATTTTAGCTCAAACTATATACTACATTAGTTTATGTCATTTTTTCTCATACTATATATTGATATTGTTTAGGGTCTTTATGCTCGGATCATATGTTTCTTTATTTTAGGGTCTTCTATCATGGGCCTTCTATATCTTTAGCTTATGGACATTTAGTTCAGCCCCTATATTGGTTTATATTAATGGCTTTTAGCTCAATAATTTTATTTTTTTTAGATTAGGGTCTCTTATCTCATACCATTTATATGATAATGGGATATGGTTCATACATGAACTGAATTACATAAAAGACTCCAAGGTGATTGGTTGTCCTATGGTGTTGTGGACGCTCATAATGATTGGAACACACTTTTTATAGAGTGAGACATTTGGATGATGACCATATGTCCATATACAGTATCTATGAGCATGTATTCATAATCATGAAAAGTTTCTCTTGATGTCGGGTATCCATTACAAAGGGTTATGGGATATTTATGGTTGTAATATTTGTCAGAACAAAATAATATGGATAGTTGGAACCTCTACCTAGTTGAATTATGGTTGATGTAATTCATTACTTGAATGTTTGAGTTTATGGATATGGTATAATGAATACATTTCGTGTAGGTCCCATGATATTATGAAATTCTAGGTTCTTTCACGGTGTTTCTAAAGCACACAAGTGTTAAATATACTTTTTGAAATTAATTGGATTCCTTTTGTTGGTAGGATAATGACCTTATGTGATCGTATAAATTCACGATAAAGATAATATTCAATTTTTTACGAGGGACATTAAAGCTTAGTTAGACTAAAACATATAGATGATGAATTTGGGTATAGAAATGAAGCTATCTAGGATGGGTTCTATCACCCTAGAAAAACTTATCTTCTAATGTGATGCATGATCCCTTCTCCTTGTGCCTCTGAGTCACTACTTGTGGGATACCGAAGGTTCAAGAAATTAGTTTACCATACTATACTTGATAAAGGGTTTCAAACACGGTTATGTAATGTCATGGACAATAAATCAACTTTGAGAGTTTTGTGTGAAGATTATAAATATCGACCTAGTGTTCTCGACTTAGCAGAATGATATGATACAATCATACTGGGAGTGGTTTGGATTTTTAGATCTCTTGATTTCGGCTATGATGATTTTGTAGATCATGATGATTTAAATATACTATTTTAAGAGTTATACATTTGTTTTATTTCCATAGGCCCATATGCATGTGCCATGGGCACGTATGCGTAGTCTAAAAAAGGGTCTTTGAATCCAAATATCCTTGCCAAGGGAAATAGAAAATTATTGTTATTTTATACACCCCAACTTATGAAGTGTGATCTATAGAAGTTGTAAAATAAAAGGAGTATTTGAGTATCGTAAAAGCTGTGCAATAACCTAATGAACATATTCTCACAATGGGGATACACATAAACATTGCTCTAACATTTTTCTAGACTAGTGGGTCCAACAAGAATAACTTTTCTTTTACTAGGGCTATAAAATAGACCTAATGAGATTTATGAATTATATTTTTCACCACATATTTTCCTTAAACTAGGGTAAGGAAGAGATTATTAGGTGGATAATTTTCATTTTCTCACATCTACCTTTTCAAGTTTAGGCCTTAGAATTATTATGTCTATTTCAATACTATTTTAAGGGATTTGAATTTGGAACGTTATGTGTTAGTTTTAGAGGTTTTACATATTTTACCAAACCATAGAAAGTTTCAAGCATAACTCATATGGGCCTAATATGGATGATCATAGAATTTTTCATGCATGACTCATATGGACCAAGTGTATTGAGTGATATTGAAATAATTTTAGGGCACATGAGAATTTGAAAGTGCATTTCAGGAGTAATGAATTATGTTGTTGTTCACTGGTTCAAATATAAGATCCATGAGCAGTTTGACATAGTCAAGAATAGGTCCCATGATGTTGGATATCCATTCCAAGGGCCACGTAATTATAGGGATACTTGATATTCTTAAGGCATGAAGTGTGGTATATTGATTTGAATAACTATTGAAAGACAATGGGTGAACCCCATACACTATTTGACTGAGGAACGTCCACTGTTGTCCTTTGATAAGGAATGAAGAATGGGATATGGTCTACATAGTTTTGAAACATATAGTGAGGATGTTCACCCTTGTAGTTTAATGTCATGAGGTATGTAAATTTTCTGTGTAGTTTACCATTATGAGTTTATGACGTACTTACATATAGTTCAATGTGGTTTGGTAAGGATTTACTTCCATTAATTTTTTATCATGTGGTTATGATGCACTTTTTTGAAGTTTAACATCATGAGTTAATGATGTAGTTCCATGTAGTTTAACGTCATGTGGTACAGATGTATGAAACAATGTGAAAATATGGAAATGTTATAGCTAAGCCCAATGATAGAAGCTTTGTAATCACTACTAATCTTATAAAAATTAGAATCAAGATAAACATTGTTATATAACGGGAAATAATCTCAAATGGTATGAACCATACATAGTGGTTGAAATTATTTTTGGTGACTACTACAACTAGTCCCAAAATTGGATAACTAGAGTTCACTATGAATATCATGTGAATAATAATCAATACACACACACCTCTTAATGTTCCATGTAGTTTAAAATCATGTGATGAGGATTAGGGTTAACTAATGTCAATAATTGAACCCATTGTGGTTATTCACGATAATGGTAATTCAGGCACCGGTATGTTTCTCATAAATGGTGTGAATTATACCCTACAATGTTCTAGAAATTCCATGATGTTTAACATCATGCAGTGTGGAAGAGGGAGGACTGACATGAATTTTATGGAATATTTTGGTTGGCCCAAAGAGTGTAATTTAGTAAGTCACTATAAATCTCATGAGGTAGAGAATCAAACAATTCATAGTTATGAAAAACCATGGAAAGTACGTCAATCGTGTACTATGATTTCATGAAGAACATACTCATGATATTCCTATTAATGTCTTTCATTCAGAACCATAGTGAACCAAGACCATGATATAGGATAGAGGAATCCCTATGTGGCCCATTGGACATGAGAATCTAACCATAAATTGTTCTAGACGAGGAGTCTAGTTTAACGTCATGTAGCAAGGATGAATGTGACTTGACATGAATAGAGATGGACATCATGTATAAAGTAGTTTTATGTTATATGGTATGTAACATTTTCCCCCCATTGTGACGGGGGAAACTCTGGCTCATGTGTTTTTTCATTATGTGGTTTGGACATTGGATCACCCAATGTAAATAAAGAAATGATCCTCTGACTAGGCCCCAAAATAAATGTTCTTTTGTCACTATAAATCCTGTAATGATAAGAATTAATACATAAATAATTCGAGAAGAACTATGAATCTAGAAATCATTCAGAAATGAATATATCTATATATTTTAACATCAGGTGGTCATGATGAGATATACCACATAGTTTAACATTCTTCTGATAGGATGAGATATTCCATTCATTTATATTTCATGCAGTGAGGATAAATTATGGGACATACACCATTGGGGATTTCAAACTGCTGACAGTTATGAAAAGTATTTCATGAAAAATCATTCATTTTTTTGTGGTGAGATACACTCCCCATCGATAGGGGAAGGTGAATATGATTCATTATGATATAACTTATGTTTGATGTAAGGTCCTTCCCAATTGGTTTCTAATTTCAGGGAATCCTTCCCTAGTATCATTAGCTTTTGAGTTCCAGTACTAGTTCTCTTCAAATAATCGAATAGATGAAATACTTTTTAATAAAGTCATGTTACATCTAATTCTAGTGAATTTCTTGGATGTGCATTGTGAACAATATATTATCATATAACTAATCCAACCCATCCAGCCACTTTTTCATTTTTCATCTTCGGAAAGCTATTGATAAATTATTAATCAGATTTAGGGAATATTTAATTTTATGGACAACTCTTCCTCGGTCCTACAATACAATGAGTATGTGTTTTATTAAGTAACAATATATGTGTTAGTATGGTAGTTTCATAAATCATGGAAGTGTTTTTCCAGACAATACTTCTTATCCATTTTCACCATCATCTGGAGTATATTCATCAGTGACTCTACCAGTCCATTTTTCAATTCATGATAGCAGGATGAGTGATCAGAATTGATGTTAATCATCAGGGAAAGCTTCTTAAACTACATGGAATAATATTTTTTGTGGTAGTGTGTCAACATTGTGTGAGGGACACTGAACCCGATAATGGTATGGGACAAACCAAAATCGGTGCCATTCATCATCCCAACATCCTGGATCTATTTTTTATCTACCCATTTGTAAAATAATTTGGTATCTTTAAAGTTGTACTTGAACTTCTTAGCATGTCTTCTAGGATATGTACCCACAATATAAATCCCAAAAATATAAAATGAACACAAATATATAGCTGCATATAGAAATTATGTAGGCTGATGGATGAATTTTTCATGAATATAGCGTCATTAAAATATAATGGTGAATTATACAGAGTTATGTATCGTTCTTTTCTAGTAATATCCCAACCTCTTAATTTGGTGGGATTTTTTTTCTAGATTGAGGAGTGCCACCGGATCCTACACATGCTTCTTCCATGATATATATAGTCTCTCTTTTTTCTATTCACTTGAGGAGAAATATGTTAAATCCTCGATTGTATAAGACTATCTGACCATTTAAACCATCTCATAGAGTGATGTTTTATGCTCGGTGTAGAGTATGTTCTATTGCGACATGTTCTATCAACAGAGTACATCCTTGAGATAGATAAATAAAAGATCTATCTATCCTAGGGTGGTTATTGGATCATTAGGTCCTAGAGTAGTGTTGATATGACTAATCTCTTCCATATCACATTAAATGGTTGAAGAAACAATTCAACGATGTATAATGTGGAAGATTTCTTCCTCCCGATTAGGGTCATCCAGGATGACAACTACATTAGCCGGTGGATAGGCATGAGCATTCTTTGATCGAGGTACATAATGCAATATGGCTTCAAACAGAAAAATTGCCATAAATCCCATATCATATCCAATGAGAGGGTCTCGTTCCTCCTATTTCATTGTATTTTCAACATTGATTTTCATTATCACGAGTTCTAAGTCCCCTTTGATATTTAGGTTTTCTATGTTGAGATATAGGGATAGTTCTAATCCAGTAATGAGGGCTTGGTACTCATCCTCATTATTTGTGAAGCCTTCTAAAAATGAGAAAGAGTAAGTAAAAAAAAAATTTTCCAGAGAGACAAATACTATCCCTAGACTAACATTGTTGAGCTTTGGAGTTCACATTTCTGTGAGGACCAAACATTGGGAGGCACCATAAATGTACATTTCCCATACCTACAGAGTTTCATGGCCATGAACGTTTACTTCATCATGGCACATGGTGTTTTGTAGTGCATTTTCTACAAAGGTATGTACTTCAATAAAATCAACAAGAGAATTCCATTTCATTAAATTCTATGATATGAACTGAATTTCATATTATTTTAGAATGAACTCCCAAAAATACATGTTCTCAATATACATTTGGTGGCCTAGGATTTACTTGAGCTGGTCAATTAGTGGGACCATGTAGTCTTTGTTTTGTGATAAGTAATGCCTCATATTTTTTTGCTGCAAAGAAGAGTGAAATATGTTCTTTTTATCATTATAATATTTAGTCTCCTTACATAGAATATTTTGGAAAATGTAGAAGAGATTATTCTCATTTCCAACATCATTATTATGTAAGGATGTGACCCATGGATCATTCAATAAAAGCCACATATAATATGAGTGCTCTACCTTCAATCGGAGGCATCAAAACTATTTGGTGTAGCAAGTACATGTTGAGACATTCAAAGGATTTTGGACATTCATCATCCCATTGGAAGGAAACTCCCTTCTTCATTTCCCTGATAATGGGTAGATCATTGTGGGCCAGGTTGGCTATAAATTGTATGAATGAGTGAGGTTTCCATAGATTCATCTTAGTTATTTTATATTTATAGGATGTAAAATTGATAGAATGGAACTAGTATTTTCTCTGTCAACTTAAATGTTGTAGTTTCATTCCAAAAAGCTAAGGAATTTTATTAATGTTACCCCAAAAGAACATATTATTAGTTTCAAATTCATACATTACTTTCACATAATATACATGATTGCCTATAGATCTATGAAATGAACACATCGTGGTCAGTATTAATAACCAGTTCTTTAACATAACAATCATCTGTACATCTCAAAACATCCATGATGTTGTGATTAATGGACCAATGATTTGTTTCGTGAGAAATCATTATTACTAATAGAATGAAACGATAAAATAATATCCATTGACATTCCCTGAAGTTAGTGGATTCTTTATCCTTAGGGGTCATCATGATTTGATTGCACCCTGACTACCCATCCATAAAGGAAAGGGCTTGGAAACAGTAGTGGGGTCGATCAAGAGTTGAATGATCTGGAATGAGAATTCATCCATTGGTTAATTCCAGGTATATAAATTCAACATAGACCATATCGTTATCGATGTTCCTTTTGATGGGGATGTTTTTGAATAGTCATATTATGTATTTCACTTCTCAAAAAATGATGACTTTTTTGAATTTGTCAGCAACCACCTATACATTGGTGGATTGAGAGGGCCGAATCCTCCATGATTCCTACATGAATAGTTGATGCTAGTCAGGTATTTTGGTATGTTTTTTACCCACATCTGAATTTATTCCATGTATTTCAGTATAGTTCTAGGAAAACACAGATTAGAACCTTTTGTGAAATTCAATATACATCTCTTATTCTTCCTAGGGAATGGATGAACTTATCAGTGTTGGATGTGGGTCATCATATATTACCATATTTATCTTTTTGAGCTCATATATGGTGGTAGAGAAACCTTCCTCGAATATTGGATGTGTGTTCCTATGACCATCATCATCCCAATCCATTTCTAAATCTGTGGAATCATATTCTAGTGAAGAGGGAAATATGTTGGCCTCTTCATCAGTATCCGAGTGAGGGAGGCTATTATAAGGGACATAACCATCCTTTTCTATTTGTGTTATTATAGATATATATAAGAACTAATCATATTTTACATTTTCTCTGAGGACATGAGGGGATTGAATATCTGGGATGAGATATGCTACTTCGACCATGTTTATGGGGAGCACATAATCATCATCAACCATGCCATATGCAGTCATAGAGGTTTTCCCAAATATATTGTGATCTAAAATTTGTATATTATCATCCTCCATTTCCCATACCTCCAATCATGTAGAAATATTCTTAATCAAATGTGGCTCCAAAAGTCTCAATGGGGGCACTGTCACCATGTAGTATTCCGACATTTCCATTGATGGGGTACATCATAAATTGGCGAAATGATTATGGCACCACATTGTGGCTATGAATCCAAGGACATCCAAGGAGGATATTATATGTGGTGTCCTACTTATGGACCATAAACATAGTTTCAGTTGTGAGTTCCCCAAATTAGACCTCATGTATATTCTTTCCATGGGCTCTCTGGTCATGCTTATCATAACCTAGAATGGTCAAACATATAGGGGATAAGTCAATCATTGGAGTGTTCAGACTAGTATATGATTAATCCATGAACTAGTTTTGATTAGATCTCTTTGGACATTGACATTGTTTACTCTTTATATGCCATAGAGGGGTATGAAGACCCCTTTGAGGTCTTCATTCTTATCTTGATTAGTTAATGGGATGGAGAAGTGAAATTATATTGTCATGGTATCCCACAAATAGAATTTGTCTTTAGCGACATCTATCTAAATATATTGTCGGATCTAGAGGGCTTCAACTGGGGCCTCTCTAAATTATCATGAAAGATGGATCTCATCACATATAAGGTTCTTGGTAGGGATTTCCACCAACTTTTTTGTGACAATGAATTTTTATGCTTGAGTTTGGAACTACCCAATATAGGGTTTCTCTTGGTTGTGCAGATGAGGAGCCGAAGCCTTTCGGATTGATGGACCTGGTGCTTTTGTAGTGGTTGAAGGACTATCATCTGCTTGTGGAACATGTCATGTTTTCCATTCTCATATCATAGGATGATTGATATGAACCCATGCTAAGTGGTCATGTAGTACAATCAGATTAGGGAGACTACTGGAGGGCTCTGACGCTCATCCTTGCCTCTATCGAGCTTGTTAGAGAATAGTTCTATGAGTATTCATAGCATATATTTCTTACATGTTGATATGAATGGAATTTCGGGTGCAACCATGTATGTTTTTTCAACTATATCATTAGCACTAGGGAATACTACATGTAATTCTGTTTTTCTATGTGGGAATATCATGATCTAGGGTATTCTCATCATCATATAATCTATTTTCCCAGTGTATAGTTTTGATAGAACAAAAGATAAACTTTTTATCTGATGATAATTCCATTTTGTGTGGAGTTTCCCATACTGTAGATATTGCATAGGTAAAATGCTCAAGAGTTAGGGCTTACTTTGGAGTGTATTCATAACATATAATTCTTTCACGCCCACATGTCAGAGGAACATATGATGAATCCTTATTAGGTGGTGGAGATATCATAAGTTTGTTTCACTATTCATTCATAGTGGTATGGGATTGACCAACTATTTTTTGAGTCACTCAGTTGTTAAATTGTTGCGCTTACCTGGCTGGAACATTCTGCTAAACATTCTCCTCATCTGACCAAATGATGTTTATGCAAGACACCTTCTCTACAGAATTGTCTAGAACAAACTTTATATAGTATATCAATCCTTGAATAACATCCTTTAAGAAAAATAAATTCTGTATATTATGTCGTAGCCTTATGGGGAATGCAATTTAGTCAGGATGATTGGTGTGGTTGACTTCATCATGCTTTCTAGGATTCCAGAGTGTGATATGTTTTTTATAAATGGCATTGAATAAATAATCGAGGGATTTTTCATTTAATAATGAGTATAATTTTTTCATCTATTACTTAAATCCTATGAAACCGTGTTTTCTATGTACTTCAAGATGAGTTTGATTATATGGCTATCGTTATTTTGAACGAGTCATTGGGTGGATGGGAGCTTTTCTAGGAAAATTTATAGGTACTACTGTGGGCTGGAGAGTGATATTTGTAGATTCTATTATACATGAATTCCTCCAATGTGATGCGAGCATGGGTAAATACATGGATTTTGATTTCCCAATTGCCTCTTCATTACATTCTTCTATTTTAGTGAACTCTCAAAACCATCCTGGATATTTCTTGGGATTAAGGGTGTCTAAAATTTATCTCTGAGATTTTTTGAACATTGTTCCTACAATTTCTCTTATGATAGGGGGTGTTCAATGAATATGTAAAACCTTACTACCTTGATATTATAGAAAACACCGTATCATTCAAACATTTCATGAAGTTTTTTAGTTTTATGATTGTCTCTTTCCTCAATATTGATCTAATTATATAACATAACTAACGAGGAAGGTTTTCCCATCCCATAATAGATCTCGTCGGTAGACTATTGTACCTAAATAAGTCTAGACCTGCTAGAGTCTATTTGAAAAACCTGAGATAGTTTGTCTTCTGTTATCTCAGGGGCCTATCATCTGCCCACATCTGGATACGATCTATGTGAGATTTTTTATTGGGTCACATGAACTGCCAGTGGTAGAAAATATAGGGACGCCAATGTTGGGTTGGGGTGGAGTATCTTTCAAAAATTCAGGATATGGATTTCTTTAGGCAGCATAGGTGTTCATCACCATTCCATTTCTATATCATAGGATTCAATGGAATTGTGTAACCATTAGAGAACTAGTTCCTAATTCACCTCCCATTCAAAAATAATATTGTGGGGTCTAATGAGTTGGTAACACTATTAACTCTTTTTGATCTACAATTCATCCTATGACTGGATGATTTCCCTGGAGAGGAAGAGGTCATCACGTCAATGGAGGGAAGTCCATGACATTTTCAACTTCATAATTTTTGTAGAATATCTATCTGGTTCGAGAAAAAACATGATATTCAAATACCTCTCTTGTCAGTGGATTAGTGTGAGAATGGACATTCATATCTTGATAGAGATGATACCTTGTGGTAATATTTCCCCTAAGTAGAATCTCATTATGTTGCAGGAGTGATCTTATTTTATTCACATATTATGAAAAAATTTCAACTATTGATTGAAACTGAGATATAGTCATGTCCTTCACTTCATCTATGATAGTATTGCAGTGCAGAGGTGGCATCTCATACGTCGGAGGAGCCAATATTTGATGCCTTATTTGGTTTTAGGTGTATGCAACCTCATTTGGTGCATCCAAATCAAACTCCTCATAGGGTACAATGTAATTATGGCGGCCTTTTGGATTTTTTTCTTCATCAATGAATTCCATGTTCATAGTGATGAGATTCATTTAGGAATGGTGGGAAATGGTGGTTGTTCCATTACATTCTACGCAATAAGATGATTATGCACAACTTCCATCGAGGTCATTATTTTACCACATGGCTGTGTTGGGACATATTGTCTTGCAACCTTGATGGGGTATAATTTCCATTATTGTTACCTCCTCCCATCTTGACATATTGGTTTTAAATTTGTGGGGGTTTTTATCTCTGGTTTCCAAGTGATCCATAACCAATAGGGTTTTACATATTGAGGGAGGAAAAAGTGAAACACCGATTTTTGATCTCTGCCCCCAAACTAGATATAAAATTTACCTCTATGGTTCTGATGATAATGATATTTCCACCCTCTATGAGGGGTGGGGTTATTTGGGTTCTCTATTGGCATGTATTGGTCATGTTTATTAGGATATAAAGACTCTAGTCTATGACTTTGTGATTCCCATGATGGACATGAAGATATAATTACCCCTATCCTAGTTGGGTTGGGGTGATCTGGAACCACCACTAATGTCTCTTTCTTTCTCTTAGTAAATGATAAACCTAATTGCACTGATTGAGAAAGAAATTTCCTCAGGCTAGCTGGATGGATTCACCTGTGGCATCTGAGGGTATGTCCTAAGACCTCTCAGGGATTGATGATCCAAGGGGTGGAGGTACTGGTAGATATTATTTTAGCCATGGTGGATGAGTCTGATCCATGATGACATGTATGGAAGCATGTAGTTCACCCTACATGCTATGTTTTAGTTTTAGTCATGTGGGATCATGGTACTATGGAAGCCCATGGTGAGAACCATTCCTTACGAGAAGTTGTCTGAGTGATCATAACATTGCTTCTTATGTTTAGAATGTTGTACTATTATCAAGAGGGTCCATGATTGAAATTATTTCACCTATTCTCTCCCCTCATCCATGGTGCATTGGAACCACTAAATTGGGGGCACTCCCATGCAGTAAAAAACTATCCTAAGAATGACCTCGTCTCTTAATTTCACTAGAGGATATAACATTGTCAGAAGCCATTTATTATGGGTTATGTTATTTAATGGGATTGGTAATGTGTAATGATCAATATTGACCTAATATATGAATACAGATGCTAGATGTGGATTTAATTATCAATAGAAGAAGTGTCATGATGAAATGGCAACAAGAATTTTGTATATCTACGCTAAATTTTTCTATTTTTGGATCCTAGGCATTGTAGATAGTACCTAGGTCGACATGGGACCACATTATCTTGATTTTTAAAATTATTAAAATCAAATCCTAGATAATGTTGATATCAATACTTCAGTCGCTGATGATTGTCCCATATATTATGGTGTATGTAAGGAATTTACTTCTTTTCTAGCTCATCGAGGATCACATTTCTATATGTAGATGGGGTACATAACATGATGGGAATGTTATTTATGAATAAATCTATCGATTGGTCAATTTTGAACTCCTCCTCATCAGAAAATCATTCCTTTCTCTGGTCAGGCCATAGATGATGGATCCAATGGTCTCCTACTGATGGTATGGGTGTGTTGCTGGAATTCGATGGGTAACTATATTCTTTTGACCCAACAATTTTGTGAATATATCTAGACAATTTTTTTGAGGTTTGGTTCAAATTATAATATGGAGGTGTTTAGGAAAAAGTAGGATTTCCTTTCCCATAGGAGATATCATAGTGGGTAGGTTAACCATGGTAGATTGTAGGAGTATATTCCATGGGATCTAGCTCCATACTACCAAGAAGAAGACTATTGTGGTGTTGAATGCCTTTTGAGTATGCGTCAATAGAAGTGTCAATGGACCCTTGGGGAATTAATAATGTGTATCAAGTGAAAAAAAGTAAACTAGAATTGATAAGATACAGAATATGGGACACATTCTACGTTGTGGTCGGGATATGTTGACCTTCCATTTGTGATTGTCAGATATACGAGCTTCATTTTTGAGGTCTGTCGGAACTTCTATATAATCATATAGTGTTGTGTTAGTATGAGACAACTGTTGATAACATGTTGTAATATTCCAATACACGGTGTCATCATTGATAAGGATATAAGCATGTGTTGAGGAATGTTCCATTCTCACTTTGTGAGCCTCAATAAAAACAATAGTATGATCTCGATCATAAGCCATTGGGATATATGTTTGGTCTTTCTTGGAAGGAATATGAGCCTTCCATGAGGAATGTGACACTCTCACATGAATGGACCAATCAGTAGATGAATAAGAGTCTGGTCTCAATATGAATTTCCTACCCAAATATAATGATAGTCCCCTAGAATAAGAGAAATAATATGATCCTACACTTTTATTTCCTTTGAATGATGATGGTGTAGTCATTCACCGGTGTTAGAAGAAATATTTACCTTGTTCTTGTGATATTCTAAATTATTCCATAATGATTCACTGAAAAAAATGATCTTGTCCTAAGGCTTGTTCCATTCTAACTTGTTCAGCATCGTTCAGGCTAGGCATATATTCTTGATCATGGGATTTTAGATTGTTCCGCTTGAGTTATTTTATATGAATATAATAATATCCCGAGGCTTCGGACCCTCTCACTTTGTTAACCCTTGCAAGAACAAGGATATGAGCCCAATGAAAGGCCTTTAGAATATTCCACCAGAATTTTTTGATGAGAATGTTCCCATCTACCGCGGAATATGTCTCTCTATATATGTGTGCCCCAGTTAGAAGGGGAGTATGAGATCAGTTTGATGCATCACCCTTCATCATAATATTCCAATAATCGTCCCCAGAAGAAGCAAGAGCATGTGATTTATCCTGTACAACCACAGGGTCATGATGATCAGTGTGTTGAGATATCCTGGATTTATGGATATTAGTATGAGCCTTCTCCTTATTTTCAATAGTTTCAAAAGATCCCGATAGAGTTCTTCAGATGTTACTGATAATATATTAGAATTTTATAAATGATTGTATATGGATATAAGACAACATATTTTCTATCTACATTATCTATTGGCAGATATCATTGATTGATGTGGGGGGTATGCACCCACTTATGTCCTTTGTGTGAAATCAGAGTATACCAATGGGATTCATGTATAGGGGTGGGAGTATGGGTTTTCCCAATGACTATTGTGTGAATATTCCAATAGACTTTTTTTGAACCTATAGGGTAATGATCCTTCATGCAGTTTCCTACCCGAATATGCTGACATGCATAATCAATAGGATCTGGTATTTGAGCTCTATCATAGATAGCCAATTTATTTTTCCTCTAATGAGTCTTCCATGTATCCTATACATTGGAATTAGTGTGGTATTTTTGTCGAATATTACCCTTAACATATGACTAAGGGGTACCGGCGATGTGATGTTGGTGATGGCAGTTGACAGATTCGCTCCTTGGTGGAACCTAAACATGAAGGGATCTATTTTCAGCTACGTATTATATATTTATTAGATAAGGAAGGTGGTAGTTTTATCATTCCCAGGATATGTTCTGTAAGAAGTTATTTGATGCGATGAGAGCCACTAGCTTAGAATCTGACTTTATTTGGTGATGTGAACTCGTATACTGTTTGGATTGAGGAATCTGAAAGGAAGGTTCCATAATCATTATTTTTACATGTTTTTGGTACTACCGAGCCATCATATTCACCACCTTTCATTGGAGCTGTTAAGCTGGAGATGTTACTTTATGGCCTATGGGGGTTGCAGTAGCAGATGATTTACTGGTGAAAATTATAGATGATTAATACATTATCTTGAATCAAGATGTTTCCAATATATTAATCCATACAAAAAATATTGAAAAAGGTTACTATTTAATGAAATATCATAGTCAAAATGTTCTCCTTCAAATATTCGTGGTTAACACAAGTGTCCCAATATTCCCTGATTCATACATTCTTCTAATTTAGACTTTTAAAAATTAGGAAGGACTTATATCATAAGAAACCAAGTTTTCAATTATCTTCTATATGATAATGACAGTCTTATTACATTGTTTGTATTAATTTTGAAAAACAAATCTGACATATTTACTAATCGTTTTATTACTAGAGTGATTGACATTGTGTTCACCATTTTTCTTGTTTGGGATTTTGTAGTCTTGAATGAGTTTATCTTTTCAGAAAATAATTATCACTATTCCCAAAATCTCTCATTTTATAAACCATATTAGCTGGGTATAGACCTATAATACATCACCGGACACTCATCTAGTTTTTTAGACACAATTAATCATAGGTCCTCACATTCGTCGGTAGGATGAGAGGTCAGGCTCATCAAACCATTTTGTAGATAATTGTTTCCCAATCTAGAACTCAATCATATATTTAAGATATGTCCATGTTTCTATTTGTAACCCCAATATGGTACTAGTTACCCTTTTAAATTTTTTACTGGTTAACTCTCTTTTATATGAAAAACATTGAGATCTCTTCAGCGAATCCAATTATATATATATGATTTTCTCCATCATTTTATGGTAATGGGTGGATGATTATAAGTTGAATCCATATAACATTGTGAATTTTAATGTTCCACCTGATAAGGAGGTAAATAATATCCCGATGAGGGGATTGGGACATTAATAGATGTTCTACATATCCGGGTTATTGTACAAATCAAAACCCACATATTTTGTTAATCCCTTTCTACTTAACGTCAAGTGGAGACAACATATGTGCATTTATTGAGACACCAGATGTTTTATCTCAAGCCTTAAGAAGACATCATATGTAACTTGTTTATAAAGATAATAAGATTCATCATAGTTCAATCACAATCATGGAACTAGACCAAAGGTCTATAACAATATATAATGAGTGTTCATACTATATCAGTCATCAGGGATTACATTTTTGTATTTACCTAGTGAGATGATATCTTTAATGACCAATGAAATTTTAATTGCATCCCCATAATCCATGTTCATATATTCTCGATGTGATACCCATGGAGGAACATATTATTTGTCTCATGTAATATGTATATGGGACATGTATGTAGAGACAATCCATAGGATTTTTGGTATAGATATCAGGACATAGAAATGCATCCTATGTGTCTTAGTTATAGAGGAATAAATTCTCTCATTGTTCATTTTATATTGTTGATTTCCCACATGAGATTCCCTTTTATCACATGGGAATCTAGTGCAGATTCCATGACACTGAAACTCCCTATGCCCATGAGACCTATGCTTATTGTGAGAAACAAGGGTTAATAGTTGATAAATTTTATTGAATTGGATAAGGGATAGGATAATGGGATCATCATGGGTGACCGATATGGACATCAAACCATGAATAGGTTCACTATGTTTTATGAATATAGAACAAATTAGGGTCATCATAGTTTCCTTTATATTGGTTCACAGACACTGAGGTTTTCCTATCGATCGGGGCTTATACGCTGAGAATAGACAATATTATCTTGTTCTGGAATGACCTTTTGACCAGGCCTACCTTTCTAGAGGGTGTCACATGACCCAGTAAAATTTTTAAGGGGGACATCAGATGATACAAATGGTTCCCTCCAGAGGCCATCCCAAGTATTTTCGTAAATTTCTAGATGGTGTCGTAAGTCTTGACTAACATTCCCAGAGGGTGTTAAGAGAATGGGGACGTCATGTCCAAATGCTTCTCTATGAAGTGGCTAAAATGAATGAGTGCTGTTATATAAGTTAGGTGATATGTACAAATGATGTCATGAGTCATAAATGATAGAGCTATAATAATTTTCTAGGAAAAGTGGAATGCATAGGAAAACTATGCGGTCTGCATTAACATGTCCAATGGATTTCGTAGGACATGTCCCGATGATGTCGCATGTCTTTGGGTGGCTTGAGTGGAGCGTACGAGGGATTATAAACATATATTTCACATAAGTCCTCAACCATTAATTTTTATTCTAATCCTTTCATTCTAGAGGAAATATTTTTATTCAGTACTAGTTCTTTTGAGTCTCTTGAGATCTGGTAGACATGTGGTATGTTCTTCACAAGCCTTTCCAGAAGTCCTTCATGTGATCTATGAATGGTCACATGAAGCAACATATGTGTAGATCTGGAATTATCTATTTTTTCTCCAATGTATTACCTAATATAGTGTTCTCATTCAGATTCACAGTTGCTCTGAGAAATCCAAAAAGGCTCAGAGACATAACATCCAGAATCTAGGAATTTAGAGTCTCTGAGTCCAACCCTTTCTTTATGTGGGAGTTGGGAATTTAAAAGAATTTCCACCTCAGTTGTCTATAAAATTATATGTAATATCTATCTCATGCCTAGGAATGAGTAATAGATGGGTCCTAGTACCATTTTTCATTGTGATCCTATTTAGTGTACCACTTTGAGAGAGTCGATTGATTTCCAGCATTTGTGAGTCCCTATCCACAACGATCCCATTATTTGATTATATAAAATTAAAGGGGAGTTGTCTTATCATGTATACATATAGAAGGAATTTATTATTGTCACATTGACATGTCTAAGGGACTTTGTGAGATCCATGATTTGTGTTTAGAGTAATCTGTGAGATTCTTGATGACTTGTATGGGGATTTCCATGAGACAAGCATTGTTCGTCTAGGGGACTTGTGGGACCACGCGTTGTAATTCCTTAGCACGCTGTAATATTTTTAAGATTGTGATTCCCTTCATCATATCCTTTCTATTATCTTATTTGTTTTATGTGACATTTTTTTGAGTAAAATTTGATTTCATTAGTAATTTCAAAGAAAATTACTCTATTTTTTTAGTGATGGGTTGCAAGATCAGTATAGTTTATATTGGGGTGTGAGACCATTTCGGTGGAAAAATCCATCCATTTTTATTTAGAGAACCGTGTTATTTTCTATACATACCTGAGGACTTCCCTATGGTGAGGTAGATGTGTCAAATATATTTCACATGGTGACTTTCACATGTCCGCAGTAAATTGCGGTGTTTGGAGGATTGTCGAGGGTGACTCGCATGCCCTTCAGGTAACATAAACACCACTAACCTCCCCCCAATTATCATCCTTGTTTGATTCAACAAAGGATCTAGGGTCTCACGGGTTATCATGTATATTATACATGAAATTTATCTACCCCCTCGGGATATGTCACATTTTATTATTGACCACTGGGGGCCTCAACCTTTTGGATTCATCATTCCTTCTTTTAAATGGATTTTGTATTGTTTTAAAATAACATGGCATTAACAAACCATGTGTCCTATAGGAACTCATTTGGTTTTCATCGGGGAACAGGGTTGTTTGAAGGGCCATTAAAAGAGCATAAAGATTATTCAAAGGGGGCTCAGTGGGAGTTGTCACGGGTAATACACTATGAATAGAGACATTGTGTGAAATTTAAATAGTCATGTTATCAAGAGTTCGTTATAGGCTCATATGATCCATGAGTCTCGGAAATCCTCTTCTTACTTGATTCACTAGGTATGGTAATAACCATATTGTGGTTTTTATTCCATTTCCATTTTTCTATCACTAATTCGGTAGGAATCAAAAACAAAAAACAAAATAGAGACATGGGATTCCATGTTTTTTTTAAAATACAAATGAACCTCAATTTCAGGAAATTATATCAAATTGATTATTATAGATAAATGAATTAATTTTCTTGGGATATGTGGTGTTAGAATAAGAGATTTAAATAGATCCTATCAATCTTAAATTTGAATAATAATTCTCATTGATATGTTGAAGGGAATGATTACATCAACCCTTATTTTTTGTCAACCAATGGATTGAAAGGAATATGTTTTTTTCTATGTTTCATCATGTGTGATTTCTTATTGTGTTCATATGCATGGTTATCTGATGGTTGAATATGCGTCTTGTCAACTTTTTTTACATGAAAAGAATTTCCCAACCCTTGTCCGCAATCTAGTGGCTATTATGAGTGCTCTCAAATATTGTGGACACTAGATATTTGGTTAAATATTCACAATATATAATTGTCATGAAAACATGGGATATATCTTATTAAATAAATAAATTAATCTTTAGAAAAATATATTTTTTAAAAATCATAATAAAAATCATTACAAAATATTTATAAACCAGGAAAAAAATGTTATCAATGATTATAGTAGTTGGATATTTTCATGAAAACCATTTGAAGGATGTATTAATTAATAGAACATCATGAGTCTCTTTTCTATGTTTCATATAGATGAAAACTGAGAAGGAGGGTATTTTCATGTATAATATTCAGATTAATCCTCTTTTTTTATCTCGTTAATCAAGATATATCAAAACTAGAAGATTATTCATTTATCAAGAGAGTTATTTATAGTTGGAAAACAAAAATTGATTAGTCTCAATTCTACATGGGGTTATCTATTTTATAAAATTTTATGTTGGACTGTTAACCATAAATAAATTAGTGATAAATAATTTCTATATTCCTCAATGAGTTGTTCATCTAACATCCACCAAGATGTATAATGATAAGTGACAAAAATATTAATGGTTTAATATGGGACACATAATTTTCATTTTTATGTCTCTATTAATTAAATGAAAACAAGTTAATACAAAACATAAAAACCATAAGGATTTATTCGACCACATTTGGTCCCCACTTGATAGATGGAAAATACACCACACAAATTTATTATATTATTACCTACTAACCCTCAAGGAAGAAATGATATTATTATAGTAACTTAATGATAGATAAAATCATCCAAATTAATACCAATCATACATTGAAGCATGGTGGATGATTTTATAAATTTTTATTTTATCGATATCATCAAACTGAATGAAATTCCTTCTATTATAATCATTATTCAGGATCCCTAATTTTCCTACTATTTATAAAAATTAAATCATGTGGTGATTGGTAGAGAAGAAAAAATATTGTCTTATTGTTATATTCAAAAACACATTTTATCGTACATCATTTTTCTATAATTTCTTAGAATTTAGTGTCTCATGGTATGCCTACGTGGACCAGGAAATTTGTTAATGAAATTTTCCTACTAAATATATGTGTTTTTCACATTCTATAATTTAGTATAATAAAATACTCATTTCCCATATATTGATGATAGATAAAATTTTATTATATTAATTTGATCATTACCTTAATTATTTTAATATATCCCACAAAATTTAATGTGTTGTAATGATACCATAATTATGGAAAAATAAAATAATTATAATTGGGATATTTATATCACTATAGTCCGCTTGAATAATCCCAAAATTGAATAATTCTTGAAAAATGAACCAAATAATTAAAAATAAAATCATAATTTTTTAAAATAATGAATATATAACATTAGAAGGCATAGGATTTATTTATGAAGTTTCTAATGTCGATGAATTTATAAGAATTAAAATACTAATATGAGGGTTGAAATTTTAACTAGATCATTTTTAATAGTAACATGCCTTTAGAATTGTAAGTATCCTGATGGATGAGTAAAATAATTTAAATATTTTTATTAATAAATAAACTAATAGGATAATAATATAATAAATGCATCAATAATGATAAGATAAATGATTAAAAATAATAATGATCAATATTATATTATATAAATTATATATGTTTTATTTTCAATAAAATAATATTATTTGATAAAATTATTAATTATTAGTAAAAATTATTTTCAGATAATTTTTTCATGAATCAGAATATATTTCTATTAAAAATAATAAACAACAACTAAATTATAGAAGGGTTTGAATATTGATCTTTTCAAAAAAAATCAACAAATAAGGATTTTAATTAGATTGTAAAATTTTTCTATATTGAAAATTATTTTGAAAAAATGGATTTCATATTTTAAATCGAAATATAGAAATTAGGTTAGTGAGATTTTATTTATTTTTATTGAAAATTCTTATTTTTGGTGAATTTTAAAATATCAAATAATAATAATATTTTTTAATAGTTTTTATAAATGAGTTATTGAGGTTTTGAGGACATTGATGAATATTTTAATGTCCAATTTAATATAGATTCATTATCCCATTTCTATTTAATGATAGATTGAGATACCAATTCATGATATAATATTTTATTATTGTATTTCATTATATATTATCCATATCCTCCCTTTATAAATAACACACTTCACCACACCAATTATACATACATTCTGAGGCTATTATCATACCCAAATTCTATTGAATCTTCAACCTAAAAAATATCACATATTAGAAGCCTTTGTACCAAATATTGGCTATTCCAAAGAGATATATCTATTAGTATAAGATAAGGAATCTCACAGAGGAGATATTGTTCTTGATTGACCTGTTATAATAAATACATCGACTACCTCGAAAAATTAATTATATAAACCTTGACATAATTAAATACATATAATAATCGTGCTAAAATTCTATTATGTTAATTTATAATCCAATATATTTTATCATATTTTCTATTATTCTAAAACAAAAAATGTCTCCCACATAATGGTCGGTTCAATACCCTTTTATACCATGTCATTCATTTTCACCACCACAAAATATGACTACATATAAAAAAGAATAAAATTAATAAATAAAAAAATTTATATCATGATAATTATTCTTCAATGATAAAGTTGTTATTACATTAAATATAATAATATACAATATAAAAGTGGAATTTAAACATCCCAAGAGAGAAGATTTTGATAACATTATTATATTAAATCTACTGTATAAAACACAATAAATTGTATAAATAATTTTATGATTTGATATCAAAGGTTAAATAACTCTAACAATTTTGATTATATGGATTTAATTGAAAACCCCATTAACATATATCAAAATATTGAAACTGTTTTTGTAAAATTATGAAATAAACCTCAAGTTTTAAAATGTTTGGAAAAAACTATTTAATAATTAAAGAAAATTTTACAATAAATTAACCATAAAAACCTAACTAATATTTAAAAATGTTATAAATTAAGTACATAATAATCTTTATTGTATTATCTATAAATTTGTAAAAACATACAATGTGAGTAAGTAATCGTGATAATCAATCTCTTTAGACCAAAATTCTTTAACCACGTTTTTCATTAAGCCTATTACTAAATTTATCCAAATATTATTTTATTTAAATTATAAATATTATGTATATATTCCCCTTATATATATACCTATCTTATTAATCATTTATTTTTAGTGGGTATGAAAGGTTAGAAATCCCTTCTAAATCTTCACTCTAAAGAAAACACACTTTATAAAAATGATCATATTCATTATTCATCTTGACATGTTTCAATTTTCATACTTGTTCACTCATTGAATTAAATAATATGATATTATTTTTTTTATGGAAATATGATCAATATTAATTATAGTTATATTAAAAACACCATGTTCCCAATGTATTTAAGTGTTCGTCACACATTTCTTAAAGTATAATTTAAGTGGTTTGATTCAAATCCTACTTTTACACTTCATTGATATACATTTTCATTTTTAGAACTCATTAATCATGATCTTTAATTATATTAAATGTTTTTAATTTCCAAAATTTATTAATCCATTCTGTGATTTGAAATCATTATGATATTCGATTTTCTAAATTTTTACAAAATTTTTTGTGACTCATTTAATTTTCATTAATATTATTAGGCTTGTGCTTTATATATAGTTTCTTTTCATTCTGTGGAATACATATTAATGTGTTTATTTTGTTTTCATTAGAGGTAATATAATAATACAACCCTCAATGATTTAATTAATGTTTGAATTTGATGAGGTATAATGTATGGAGCAAGGTACGTTCTTATAAGACCATATGTTATGTTTTCTTTGTATTTATTATTGACTTACATCTTGATTTAATGTTTTATAATACCAAAAAATTGGTTTGATGACTTCATATTATGATTCTATTTATATATTTATTTATACCACGATATAAAAATTGATCCTTCTATTTCATTAAATAATTATATGACTCATATCTCTTATGTATTTCCATTTCATTGTGCTTTACAATGAATATTATATTAAATGGATTTAAAGAATGCCACATTTCATTATATATTCTTCAATGTTATGGGAAAGGATAAATATTTGATATGGAGGAAGACATATTTTCCACTGCCTTTAGAAGATCCGACTTCTTTTCTTTTTTGAGGAGCACGAGTTCTTTATATAGAGCAGAGAGAGGAGGGAAAATAATGGAGACCAATGTTCCAAGGGTTAAAACTTGGATATCATGATAGAATACTGGAACTAAATTAAGTAAAACCCTACCAGTGATGGTTACATACTCAATGTGTATAGTTCTGCTTCTAAGTTATTCACAAGAGGAGGTGGCCTCATTCATGAAACCAGCAGTTCGTTGATTATCAAGTTCAATGCTTATTACGACCCATGAACCTTAAAAATAGTGAAATCCAAAGCCATTTATAGTGTCATATCATTATGAAATCTATATAACATCAAAATTGAGGGGATTTTATCTGATATGAAACAACATGTGGGCTTTATTAATTATAATAAAAAACCCCCATGGGACCTCATACACTTCATCAGGAAGTGAAAGTCTATCATTCAAAATGAAACGACATTTTCTCATACTTCTTGGGAGGGGAACATCTCTGAATATTGCTTTCCAACAAAAAAGATATTGATGATAGTATGATCATTGAAGAAATTTTTGGATACCATCATAGTGATTGTAATATCATTTTCAGGGTTGATGATCTTGGCCTACACCACTTCCATCCTCCTGGATTTCATGGTCACTGGACTATGGTTATAACTTATATCAATAAATATATAGTTATTCTTGTGTCATAGGTGATGTAATGATTATGTAACCTTATAACCTATAACACTATTTCATTATTTCAATATATTTTTTGATATTTCTGAAACTAATCATTGTTTAGAGTGAAAATAATCATCTAATAAATTAAATAGTGAGAAATGTTTCCTCTTCTACACTATAAATACCACCCCTTATCCTCACACATTCAAATAATTCATCCATGTTAAATTTCAACACAATACTCATTCAGAAACACATTCAAACGTATAAGAACCTTTTGATACGTCAAAATAAGAAATGAATCTAATTGTATAAGTTCTGATGGGGGGAGAATTCTAGAGGTAAAAGTCACATATCTTTTCATTTATATTATTTTGATTTTAATTTATATTTTTATATTCACTCATCTACAATATAAAAATAGATATGATAACTATGGTATCATTTATATACTTTAATTATATCATTTTAATGGATTATCCATCATCAAACGCATTTATCTATCACTTTTATTCTAAAAATTGAAATATCATCAGTGAGGTGTTATTTTATTACCTTCAAGGATGACATGTTTTCAATTTCCATCTCTGTATTCAATGATGGTAATGGATACAATTAATGGTTAAAAAATATTTTAATGTATATATTATATGTTTTTATGGATATTATATATACATGATATTAATTAAAAATAAAAAACTATTTCGTGATGATTTAAAAATCGACAAAATTATTTAAATGATTATAATTAAAGTTATATCCAACGAATCATCATCATCTCTAAAGTAAAAAATATATATAATAACATTGAATATTCAAGATGTTAATTACAAATAATAATTGTAATTCTAGATAATTACACCCACTTTACATGAACTTTAATACACGTAAACAAGTAAATAGATTATAAAACCCAAGGAAGTGAATGCTCTTGAACAACAAAATTATATCTTATAACTCGTCAAGAAAACCATAAATGAACTTATTATTTAATTTCTAATGTACATTATTTAATCCCCATTACTTATTATTTATTATTTATTTATATTAATTACCCTTATATAGCATGTAACATCACCCCTTAAGCGACTTTTATTTTTCCTCATGACATGAAGACGTATATTCGTTATGACTTGTATGAATTATCCAGGGTTTTATGGATGTTTATAATGGAGTTTTTATATTGTGTTTCCTTTAAAGTTTTCATGTAATGTTCATGTGTGTAATTAAGATTCATATACTACTATTCAGATCAATCATTTGGGATTCCATTATTTAATCTATTATAATTTAATTAAGCAAGGCATCGACTCTGGGAAACTAGGATCAGGTTCTTTATATTTGGTATCAGAGCATGTTTACTATACACCTTTTTAACTAGATTTAGAATAAATTGACTATGTACATGACCATAATATTTAATTTGATGATATTCATAGAAAATAATATTAGAGTTTTGATAAGATAGAGATTATGTTTGTCTTCATAGAAATATATCACAACTTGGATACTACCACTAGACGTACTTCTGGAACAGGTATACATAGGGGTAATAAGTTATAGAATGTGTGTTCCAAATTACTTGGTGTAATCTGGTACACAACAATAAGGCCTAAAATGCACAGGGTTTAAAACCCCTTTAGGATATACTTATGATAATTTATTTTTTCTTTATAACAATTATTAAGGATTTAAATGTAAATATTTCTCCAAAGAAAATATGTTTTTGATAATGAGATTAGTTATGCATAATATATCATTTTATGAGTAGATTTTGTTTTTTGAGATAATGTATAATGATTTATGACCTAACATAGTGTATTCTAATATTTATCAATGGTTCATAATGGAAGGAATGGAAACCATATCAAATTTTTTTTCCCATGTATGGAATACCCTCCCATGAAAGGTAATGATATTGACATTAGAGTTGGAAATAATTTTCACAAACATATATCTAAAATGGGAAAACTGACTCAGATTATAGAGAGTAACCTTACATGTTTGTAGCATTATGATCTAAAATGAAGAGTGAAATTGTTAAACCCATTTAGGAAACAATAGCCTCTATCATTTAATGGGACTAAAAATCCATTTGTAGTGTTGTGGTGGATATGTTATTTAGAAAAGATATTTCTCAATTTTGTATGAAATGAATGGGAGAAGTTTAAAATGACATTTTATCATATCTAAGTATATTTTTACCAAGGGTGGTTATTGATTCATAATGAAAAATAGGATAATGAAATTGAAAATGTAGAATGGAGACATTTTAAGGAACACATTCTAGAAATATATTCTTTTAAGGAAGAATGACTATATTTGGAGACGCAATTCATGAGTCTAAAACAAAATGATGATTAAAATGTGTGAAAATTATGAATCCAACATTAAAAGTTCATCACTGCATGACACAGATTACATACGTAACCTGATGAAAAATACGGATCATATCTTTGATTGTTTAGTCCCATTCCTATGAAGGGAATACCTCACAAAATATTTTTCATCATACAAAGATATAGTATCATGAGTTATCAAAAATTATAAAGAAATATCTATTTCTTATTAATTTGCGGGAATATATGGGAAGAATTGGGTCCTATTGGAAGTATTGGAAAATGGTTAGTATACAAAATAGTGTTTTCTATCCTGTAATAATTGTGGGAAGAATCGCCCTATTATTTTCTTGAAGGGAATGTAAGTTTCATTGATGTGTTGATAAAAATTCCACTAAGAAAAATATTGAAAGGAAAGAATTAATCTTCCATGATTCAATGCTACAATTATAATGATATGGGATATTAGAAAAATTATATTCCAAAGAGTCAAGGAAATATTCCTGAGAAAAGATCCTTGGAGTAGGGCCAGGCTCATTAATGCAAAATTGGTAAGGTTGATGTTCCTAAGAATGTGGTGCCAAGTACATTTATTTTTTACTAAAACATATCCAATGAATTATGTGATTATTGATCATCTTATTATTCTATATCTTATAATTTTTCCATGAAAATTAGGCATTTAACTTTTGATTTAATAAATGATTTTTAAATAAAAATACCTAAGGGAAGTATCATTTTGATAAAAAGGTGTCCATCTTTTCCCATTATAATACATAGATTTCTTTAAGTTTCCAACCTTGTTATCATACCTATGATTGAATTTGACATAATCCTCAGTATATAATGATAACATAATTAGTGATAAATTATATTCCAAATTATTAAAATTAATATTGGTGAGGAAGATTCGGAATACCGTATTTTTAAATTAGAAATATCAATATTTGAGTAATATAAGGATCAAACTGTAGTATCTATTATAAATAAAATTCATTGGTGGTGGGGATGGAATAAGAAACATCATATATGGATGAGTAATTAAATATTAAAATTTAATATGTTCTTATTGTTAAATAATATATTTATGTATTTCTACAAGATTTACCAAGAAATCCTTTAGAGGGGTAATTTCAATTTTATGTTGATTTAATCCCATATGCAAGGAAAATATCAACAACTCCTTATATAATTTCCATTGAAGAATTAGTGGATGAAAAAGAAAAAACATGAGTAATTGAGTGATAAATGGATTTATATTCACTGATAATTATCCATGGGATACCCAGTTCTCCTTGTCATGAAGAAATATAGATCCATGAGGTAATTCATTGATTACAGATAAATATATTCTATTAAAAAATAACAACTATCTATGCCTCACATTGATTATTTATTTGATAAAATTTATGAAGCAAAATATTTTTCAAAGATTGAAATCCAATATGGATACCACTAATTCCATATAAGGAAGAAACATATTCCAATGAGATATTTTTGAACTAGGTGTGGACAGTATGAATTTATAGTAATTCTGTTTGGATTGACTAATTCCCCATATATTTTTACTGAACTAATGAACAGTGTGTTAAAGGACTATCTCGATGACCTTGTTGTGGTATTTATTAATGTTTTTTAGATATATTATAAAATATATAGATACCATGAGTTCTAATTATGGGTTTTTCTAGTGACTCTTAGGAGAAAAGTGTTATGTGGGGTGTTTATCAACTGTGAATTATGGCTTCAAAATGATTATTTTCATGGCCATATTTTATCAATGGATAGAATCTTAGAAGATACTGTGATGAAAAATGATGTTAAATAATGTCCAATACTAGTGAACATAACCTACTAATGTAGTTTTATTTTTTTATCATGTAATTATTAGTGTTTCATTCAGAACATCACCTTATTATCTATGACATTAACCATGATTATTCTTAAAAGAATTAAGATTATTTGGAAAATTGAATGTGACTTATGATTTTAATAATTTAAGAATTGAGTATTGAATGCTCCAATATTGATTGTACTAATGGAAAATTGTGGGTTTTTCATTTATAATGATACATAAAAGAAATTACTTGGTTTTGTTGTTATTCTAACAGATAATCTTATTTTCTTTTAATGAAGTCTATTAAAACCTTTGGAATAGAACTTTACAAATCATGATACTGAGTTTGTAGCCATAATTTTTTATATGAAGATATGAAGACACTACCAATATGGAATAAGATGTGAGATATATATAGATCAAAAGATATTGAAACATATCGTCTGACCAAAAGAACTCAACAAGAGGAAAAGGTGCGAGATTGAAAAACTCAATGCTTGTGATTTTTTAAAACATTGAAACCCAATGAATGTGAAATTGGGAGAATATATGATGAGAATGACGAATCATAGAGTCCAGAAAAAACAAGGATTGATAAAGATCATAGGTAAATGTTTTTAGAAAATTTGGATATGAGAATTATCATGGATGTTGAAACATTATTACTTTTTCATTTGGTTACCCAAGTATTTTTAGTGGAAGGGATTAATATTTCTCAATATAATGATAATATTATTCAAAATAAAATTTAATTTGTGATTGATTGGATGTTGAAGAAATCATTTATGACAATGGAATTCATAAATTTTGGAGGAGGACATGTGTTACCTATATACATAAGCTAAAAATGGTGTTATTTGATGATTCCCAAAGGTAAAATTTCTCCATACACCCTTGTAGCACCATGATGTATAATGATTTGAAAAAATAATCTAGTTGGATAAAATGAAGTGGGACATAGCCGATTATGTAAAATATATTTAGTTTGTTTGGAGGTGAAGGATGAAATACAGTATCCTAATGGATTCATGCAGCTTATACCTATTCTTATGTGGAAATAATATGACATCAAAATGGATTTTTTCATTAAATTACCAAAAAAATGTTCGAGAGAATGATTGAATATGGGTAATTGTTGAATAAATTACCAAATATACACATTTTTATACTATAAGTGATCATTTTACACTAGTGTACATCAAAAATATATATATAAATAAGATTTTAAAAAGTCACGGAACTCTCTTTCAATTTTGTGTGATTGTGATCCACTATTTACATCAAAATTTGGGAAAATACTATATAAATCATTGGATATTGATGTTATTTTGAGATTTTATTATCACCCAAAAATGGATGGGATGTCTAAAAGGACCATTAAAACATTAGAATACATGGTGAGATAATGATAATTTGAATTTTAAGCTATATGTTATCACAATCTATCATTTGTATAGATTCCGTATAATAATAGTTTTCATTAAAGAATTAAAATGAAACTATATAATGTAATGTATGGAAAGAGATGTCATAGAACAACTTATTGGGTTGATGATAGTGAAAAAAATATTTTAGGCCCAAACCCTATGGATGAAACAATATAAAATGTAATGACTATTGAAACACATTTCAAGGATACTCTATTTAAAAAAAGATCTATGCCAAAATTTAAATTAAGGATTTGGAATTTCAAATGAGAGATCATGTTTTCCTGAACGATTCTCCATGGGAGGGTGGTATATGATGTGGGGAGATAGGGAATCTTATCATCTTGTACATTGGACCTTTTGAAATTGTGGATAGATTTATATATTTGTCCTATCATTTGGTGACACATACTTGCCTTTATAAATTACACAATATGTTATGAAAATCTTTTTGAAGAATTACATGCCATCCCCAACACATTACTCACTTCTGATGAAATAGATCTAGAACCTAATTTATCTTACCATGAGGAGCCTATCCAGATTATAGAAACTAAGGAAAATGTTTCGAGGAATCATAAATCTATTCTAGTATTAGTACTTTGGAAAAATCCTAAAATTCATATGGTGACGTGGGAGCCTTAGGAATATATGATGAAGACCTCCCGTACTCTATTTATGAGGTAAAAATATAAAATATAATGAGGATTAAATTCTTATATAAGGGAGAATTTAATGATCTAGAATTATATAAATAAAATTTCACTTCCTAGAACTACTTCATATAGGACAAATCACATAAAATAACCTAGAGTAAACAATACAAACATTAGAAAATAATAATGAATGAAATAATCGGTATTTCTAGAATTAATTGAACCTATACCAATGAAATAATATCTAGACGAAAGGAATTGTAATATGATCCTTTTGAATAGTAAATAAACCAATTTAATAGTAACCTCTCCCGTGAATTAAAAATAATATTTTGGCATCTTATAAATTAACGTATGATATAATTATTTCATCATATAAGTAAATTAATATTTTAAAAATCTATTAATTAATAGTTGGTATTTTTGTATTCCATAAATGGTAAATTAAAATCATATAATTAGTAAAATCATTTAAAATAAGTTTTATTTTCAAAGAATTTATTCATAAATTATTATTTTTTATTATTAATTTAAGATAATTTAATGAGACTAAATAATTTTTTATATTGTTATAAAATTGGTTACAATATTAAATTATTGTATTTTTTGAGTAAATTAATCCTTTTATGAATGAAATTTATCATATTTAGAATATTATTTGCTTATAATGTGGTTAAATTTTTAATTTTACATGTTGATAAATAATTAGGGTGTGTTTTTGGGAATTTATAAAAATAAGTGAATTTTTTTTGTGGATAGTAAAATACTATAGTGTACAATAAATGTTAAATACAAGAATTATTGAGTCATAGGTGGTGTATTGATTATTTAATCACCTAATAACTTACTAAATTTCATTATTTAAAAATATATTTTCATTATCGTGCTAAAAAATATTAAACTAATGACTGAAATAAAGTGAAATCACCCCACTCCTCCACTATAAATACCACCCTTCACCACCCCTTCTCTAGACACATTAAAATATTTTATCCATGAAAAAAGAATTCAAAATACTCTTACGTATACTTTTACCCATATATAAGATCATTTGGTGTCATAAAATGAAAAAACCAATCCCTTTTTGGAGGATATCAAGGAGGATAAATTCCGAGGTAAAAATCCTCATTCTTTTCATTTATTTTATATTAAATTTCATTAATTTTAATATCCTTATATAAAATAACATTTAAAAAGAGACAAAATAACTTTAATATCATTTATATACTATAATAATATGTATTTATTGGAAGATACATCATCAAAGACCTTTCTTACTCCATTTTATTATCAAAATGGAAACATCGTCCGTGATGTGTTGTTTTATCACCTTCAAGTATGAAAATTTTTCTCTTTCCTAAACCATATTAAAGGATCGTAATAGAACCATAAATTTGGTTAAATCATATTGAACTGTTAATATTAGAATTTATTATGTTGGTTTTATATATACATGATATTAATTAATAAGACAAAACTATTTTGTGACCATCAAAATACCACCCAAATGATCTTAACGATTATCATTAATGTTATATACAATTAATCATAATCATATTTGAATAAAAATAAGACAATTAAATATTATATATGTTCACTGATAACATATAATTTTAATTTCGGAGAATTATATCCATTTTACATGAAATTCTATACTCCTATACAAGTAAAGCAATCATGAAAACCAAGGAGGCGAACGCTTCGGAATAAAAAAATTGTATTTTATATCTTATAAAAATAACATAAATTAATGTAACAAAATAATATTAAATAAAATAAATTTATAAAATTTTATGAATTAATTAATTAATTAATTAATTTTACTATATAGGACATGCAGGTCATGTTCAGAACACAGTCAGACATAAGGTAGTGGTTTCTTCCCAAACCTCACTTATCATTAAGGTGTTGCTTTCTCCCTCTATTCCCCTATTTAATACTTCTTCATTTCTATATAAATATAATAAATTATATGTATACATTCTAAAACAATGTTTCCAGATCATTTCATCTTTGAGTTATAAGAAATTGATGTTTTTTTATGGTTCCCTTCTTAATTATTCTTAATACACATACCAGAATAAATGGAAAATTCCGATTTCATACAAATTTTTATGTACCATAAATAATATATTTTATGGAAATGATATTTTTACCAAATAAATACTTTTGTGATGAAACAAATATATTTTTCCATTTTTTGTTTTATATAAATAGTTATAAAAAATTAAAATAATTTTTCCAACAGAACTCTTTCTTGAAATGTAAAAAAGGTATTTCTCTAGAGAATTACCCGATGGTTTTACAATAGTATTTTCAATTATTCCAACGTCTATATTCAATTTTTGGTTCGTTGAGATTTAAATATTATTATTATTATTTAACATATTTTATTAAATTGTTATGATCAATTTGGTTATGGGTGTTCTTTCTTGATACTGATCACCTTACAACTGAGAATGTTTAGTGACTATGTTTACATTTTTTGGAATTCTATTTTCATTTATTATGTATATGAATTTTTTTGTTTAACCCCATTTATATGAAGAATTAATTGGACATAGAAGGTACTGCTTCGGTCCTTCTATATCCCCTTGATGCATCTGTATGACTCGTGAGAAAAAAAGGAAAAGGATTTTGGATGATGCCTTAACCATGACTTTTCAAATGTACTATCTAGGACTTGATAATTTGTTTTAGATGTCCTAAATTATGAATTCCCTCATTATGATAACATTAATTTATAAGTCATGTTATTATTTGAATAGTCACATATCCGTGTTTATATTTCATGTGATTATTTATTTGGAAATATTTATTAATCTTTTATTCATTATATATTATACTCATGATTATGTTTTAATGTCATGAGTTCATTTAGAAATTCACCATTTGTTGTTATTTATAACTCCACTATATTACATAACCCTATTTATCCTCTGATCTCAACACTTTATTATGTTTTATTTTCCCCAGGATATAGATATTTATACTATGAATGACTTGGAAAAATAATCTAGGAGTTTTTTGGTGTTGTAATAGAGATTATATGTTTTATTTCCTTTGAATTTTTAATGAATTCTTCATGTATATAAAATAGCATCTAAAAATTATAATGTGATAAGTACTTTAATATTAATATTATCTATCCCCACCAATGTAGTATTGTAAGGCACTAGATCCGGGAAACTAAGATATGTGTCTTTTAAAAAACAAGTTGGTATAGGACATAAATCAAATGTACTAATGTGTAATAACTTTAAAAAGGATTTTTGGGAATTAACTCAATATTCACAAAGTTCAAAACATGAGATCCTAACATTACTTCTTGTTTTATAAAATTGAGTGATATTATTTTTTTAATCTACATAACATTTATCAAATATTATGGATGCTGGATTTATTTTTATGAAAATTAATTATATATTATAATAGATATAATGTTATAGAGGAAAATATAAAATTAGAATGAATAACCTATAATGAAATCATTAGATTTATATATTTCTATATACATTTATTTATGAATATACATTATTTATACAATGATTTACATTTATGTTATTATTAGTTTGATAAATCTCATCCGTAATTTTCAATTATTTTATTAAAAAATGGGAATTGAAGGAATAATGGAAATAACTACCTTAATAGAAAATTTGATGATTTCTTAAATGAGTTTCTCAATGAGTTGGAGTCATGATCATCATGGTGGTACTTTGACAACTATACCATGTAAAGAAAAATAACATTAATATTTTTCAAATGAACACTCTCTCCTAAAAAATAATAGGTTATGGTTTAGTCCTTTATATGAAAAATACCACATACAAGTAGTGGATATTCTAGTCCCATAATTGAATAAAAAATAATTTATTAGATTAATTATATATTCCCTACCCTAAAAAATTATAAATAGAATGTCAAATTAGGGTTTAATATATTAGAGGGAGAGATCGATTTTTGGAGGATAATGTATAATAATTTAATGAAAGGGAAGATATTTTTACAAATGATTGGAAATGATTTAAGAAATGAAATTTCAATAACTATTTTCCATGTAAATTATTTTATAAAATGTATAGGTAGTACCCATGACACAATAATGGTAAGATAAATCAATGAGGACTTATGAAGATAACATCTCAAGGGTTAGTGATAATTTAGTGGGAAATAAATAAGTCTTTGAAAATATTTTCTTATTTAAAAAATTTATATCTATGAGAAAATTATGTTCTGTTCCCATAAATTCTGAATGGATATTGGATATTTTTAAGGGTCTCATGGGGGAATGTTTGAAATATAATAAATAACTTTATTTTTATAGGATTAGTGAAAAAATCTAACATATAGATGAAAAAATATCTTTCACTCGTTATAAGCTTTCGCAAAGAAAAATTAACCCTATACAAACCTCAAATAACTAAGAAATTATTATCACTATTTAAATAATATATATCTCAAAAAAAGTCACCCAACCCAAAGACCATATATTTTTGTTTCATATAGATAAGATATATATTCATCAAATTTTACTACACTACTATATATTTTACCATAATCATGCATCTATAAAACATTTTAGAAATCTGTGATGATATAACCAACTTCATTTACTAGGAATTTTGGAAAATTATAATGAGGCGATCTTAGAAACTCATAAATGAAATATAATATAATAATATATCAAAACGTAAAAAATAAAGAGATAAAGAAGGAGACATAAATATCATCATAATTGATCCAATGAAAATAGATTAAAATCATAAAACATGTAAGGGTAACATAATATAATAAATTCATGATTAATGAACAATAAAATATATTAAATATCATAAAACAATTATATTTAATCATGGAACCTTTGAATACGAAAATGACATTCAGAATACATTAAACACATTAAATAATCATAAAAATCTACAATTTCCTGAAAAAAAATGTTTTATTAGAATTTAATATTTCTTTATAAAAAATATTTCCATGCAGAATAACCATAAATAAGAGGGAATATTATTGAAACCCCATTTATCTCATTCTTGTGTGAAGAAACACATTATATCCATTCATGAAAATGTAAGGAAACTGATACTGATCAAACCGATGTGAAAAAACTCATTATGTTAAATCCTTATTATCTCATTATATATGAACATAAACCAATTAATATTAAGAACATATATGACCCACCCAACATTCAACACACTGATTTGTTCTACATAAAATCAATCATAAACATATCTCAATGAGCCCATGGAAAATGATATATAAAAAGAACATGTTTTTTATAAATATCAAAAATACTATAAAGATAATCATAACAGAATATTGTATATAAAAATATCATTTAAAATAATGAATAATATAAAAATGGAATACATAGGATAATTGAAATATCACATCCTTAGATATAAATCTTAGAGTAAAAATATAATTGAAAAATAATAGTTACCATAAAACCATTCAAACATTGTTTTAAAAAATTATGTGAAAATTTATTTCTTGGAAAATTTTACGGAGAGAAAGAGATTAATTTTAAAAGATATATTATAAATAGTTAAGAATTAATATTCCATTAATGATATAAAAGGTATAAAAAATTTACATTTAAATATAAACCATTTTATTTTTCAATCAATGGAACACAATTTTTAAAATCATGTTAAATACTTATATTGTCAAGCCCACATCATACAAATGAGTATTAACATTTTACTGAAAAACTGTATTAGACAAATATTAGAATCATATAATTTATCCAATGTAAGTTTTCCTAATAATAGAGTACACAATTGAAGGGATGGAAAATATGGACATGGAAGAAAAGAGTCAATAAAAAAAAGTGAATTATTATTACAAAAATTATAATTTTATTTTATTAAATTATTTTAGAACTTGTGACTATTATTAATGAGAGTTAAATTCCTATGAGAAATAATTTAAATAATATATAATATATTTTAGTTAAAAAATAATTAAAATTTTGTTACATATTCTGTTCAGAAAAACTACGACTCAATAAATCTCAAATCTATTTATTGAAAATCCTAAAATTTTGGAAAAATAAAAATCATATGAGAGTGAAAAGAATTTATGAAATTGAAATTTAAATCACATTAAATGAAATATATTTTATTATTTAAAATAAATTTGCAGTGAATAAAAAATTTAAATTAAATTTCCTTGAACAATATCAAACATCTCACATATAGTTGAAAACATAATAAAATAAACCCTGACTATTAATATTGATTTTTGTAGGAGTGATTATCTATTTGTATAACAAAAATTTTGTTCTTAATAAGTAATTAACACCTATTTTTATACCTATAAGAATTTATCTATATCATTTTAACTGTTGTCCTTGTTTATATTAGAGGGTTTGTACTTATTTCACCACATCAAGAGTTTTAGTTTTGACCATTGTTAGTGGTTTAAAAAATTATTTTTTTTGTATTGACTATTTATCAAATTTTTATCAATGAAATATATATAAATTTATTTTAATGTTTGAATAAAAATTATTTCTTATGTTTTTAAATTCCTTTTCTGAGTGTTTAATTTTTTTTCCTGGAAAATGACACCCATAAAGAACATTTTTTCTTATTCTTAATGAACAAAACGAATTTTATTAATTAATTTTATTAATAATAATATAATCATTATAAAAAAATTGAGTTATTATTACCTCATTTATATCGTATATTACTCGAAATTAATTGTCAATGTTTATTCATGATATAAATATATAACATTTTTCATGTTTGTGTTTGAATCATCCCAATATTTAACATTCGATGATTAATGGATGATTATGTAGAGGATTGGATGTGATGTCATAAAGCATGAATAATAATGGTATTATGTAGGGTTTATTGGTTTCATATATAATATTTTTAGGTAATAAAAAATATCATGTGTATGAAAACATTACTTATTATGGGAAATGTTTCTACTTACTTATCATCTTTAGGATGGTTACTTGTATAATTTTTTTATCATTAAAAATCATATAAGGCATAGATGGAATATAAAATGTAAACCAACCATTTCATGGATAAAATATTCCACAAAAACACAAGGATGATGATTTCATTTTATTAGAATGCTAAAAAATGAGAAATACACTTTTTCATTTACTAATCTAAAATTTTCGATTAATATAATAATTTTATAGTAAATTATCTATTATAACCATTTGAATGTGTTTGGTAAGTAAAAAAACATTTTATACCATGGATGTTGTAGTCATCATGATGCACTATTAACATTTTCAGTTTTTTAATGGAACATGGGAGGGTGGAAAATTCTAGTAACACCATTATGATAACATATGAATATATCATTAATATTATTGTCATACTTTTTTTATTGTTAAATAAAATTTTAAGAAGAATAAAATCGCATGATGAAAATGAAATGATGAAGAGATGTTAGAAATATATATCACAATTCATTAATTATCCCCTTTATGAAGGGGATTGAACCTTTTAGGGATTGTTTTTAGGAACAAAAAACCAATCTTATGGTGAATTTGAGTGTGGATGATATATCAGGGTAGATATATGGCTAAAATAATGTTGTTTTAGTGTGATTGGACGTGAGAAGAGGAGAACCCATTATATAAGTGAAAATGAATATCATTTTAAAAAAAAACCCAAAATTTTTTAATAAGTGAATTCATTGTTAATAAACATTGTGTTAAAATTATAAAAATACATATGATAATAGATAAGGATTAAAAACACCCAAATATTCAATTAATTTTTTTACTTATCTGTGGAATAGAATATTATATTACTAGGGTCTACCATTTTTATGTCCACCATGGTTACTAGTTTTTACCTAGGTAATTTATCATTAATACCAATGAAGAAACATGTACTTATTATAAAACATTTACATATATATTTGAACACTGAAATAATTTTTTTTATATTTTTAAAATTAACGAAAATAAATTTTATAACACAATATATATAATTTATTATAAGTATTTTAATTTTTAAAAAATATAAAATATGTCCTAAAATGAAATATATGGTGTAATAATTTTAAAAAAATCAATAAAACAACAAATTAATTATATATAGTTAATATTTAGTCTTATAATGAGGTTTCATTAATTTACAATTGTTTATAATAGTTCCAAGGAACCAATTAAATTTTATAAAATGTTATTTATCAAAATTCAACTAAAAAATAAATTTTTTTAAAAAATATTCATAATTTATAATATGATAATTTCAAAATTGTAAACACAAAAATTTATATATTTTTATTAGGTTAAAATTAAAAAATATATATATACACATATATGTATATATATACATGGTTTTTAATTGAATGTATAATATATAAATAAAAACTAATTTATTAATAAATTTAATATTTAACCATTATGTGTTATTAATAATATCTTATATCAATTTGTAACTTAAATTCATTTTGTAATGTCCTGACCCGGAATCCACTAAACCAGTGCTCCCAGCCGGTTTGCCGCAAGGCCTCAAGCGTACCTCCTCGTACGCCAAAGGCTGCCGACTAGCTGTGAGGGCCTAGGGTGTGATAGTTGTGAGACTATGATCTCATACTAGAGTAAGAAAAAATCAGAAATAAATAATTATCACACACGACAGAAAGTATACAGTGTGCGGAAGGAATAAACAACTGAAATAGAACAAGATGTAATAGTAAAATGATGTAAAATCCCGAAAAGCTATGCAGTAAAATACAACACTGGTCACCCACAAAGTCGAACATACAGATACAAGTAAAAAAGAAACTGAAAGTAAAAGTATAGGGCTCTGCTACTAAATCTGAGCCAAACCACGTACCCGATCTCCTGACATTTTTGAACTACAATAGCCCGATCAGTAGAACCACTCGAGCAGCTCTGCTCAATCATGCAACAATTGGCCTCAGCCCTATCCACCATGAAACTCGTGATCAACCTGAAAAGAAGACATATGTTCTACACTTACACCATGGTGAATTTGTAGGGGTGAGAAATAATCTCAGCAGGGCACCCTGACAAGCATCATATAACTGTGCTGCTAAAAGTGTATGCGACAACAACGTGCTCAGCCAAGCTGGATCCCAACAAAACAAGTAATCAAAATGTCAAACCACAGACGAACCTAGAGAATGTAATCCATGTCGACTGGGAAAGTGACACAATGGATTTTCATATCTATCTACGTACACATGTATATCCCCATACCTATACATATATACATAAATATGAATATTCATTATTAAGTGACTCAAATAACAAGAACAACATCAGTAGTCGATCCATGGGACTATATGCCCAATCTCTTAAACATCATGTGAAAGGGCATTGAGGTGGAATTCCTTCCACTCATGTTGTGTATCATTACGTTGATCTCTGGGTCCGTAATCCCATCAGCATGTACCTGCTTTGGCCAACGCTAGAAATATGCCTTTGAACAAGCCAAACAAAAACAAGTTACCCTCAAGTTCAACGAATAAATCACAAGAAATCATATAACACAATAGGTAACCCTCTAGGAAATTCTCACATCCATCCCCTCTAGTCCTACCTAATAAGTACCTACAACCCTCTAGGAAGTACATTCAGCCAAACCCCTCCTGTTTTATCATATGAAAATTATAAGACTCTATAAGGAAACTCACTCGATCAATTCCCCTTGTAGTCTAAGGTAGTCATGGACTCTTTGTGGAAGATCACATAGTAAATTCCCCTAATATTGTTAGGTAGTTAGGTACTCCTTGAGTTAGATTACATAGTAAATTCCCCATATAGACCCAAGGTCCAGAGACACTCTGAGGAAGCTCACTCGATCAATTCCCCGTATAGACCCAGGCCATTCACAGACACTCTGAGGAAGCTCACCTCGTCAATTTCTCTTATAGCCTGGAGTGGTTCAAGGTAATGCAATTAAAACAAAGACTCTATGAGGAATATAACTCAATATATCCCCTTATATTCTATAAAGATCAAAGGATCTCTGAGGAAGCTCACTCGGTCTATCCTCGTATAGTCTATAATGCTCGAAGACTCTCTGAGGAAGCTCACTCTGTCTATCCCTGTATAGTTTATATTTCTCAAAGACTCGCTATGGAAACACATTCGGTCTATCCCTATATAGTCTATAATGATTAATGACTCTCTGATGAAGCTCACTCTTTCTATCCCCCTTAGTCTATAATGCTCAAAGTCTCTTTGAGGAAGCTCAGTATGTCTAACTCCTTATAGTCTACTACACCAATTTCTCACGGCCCTTTGTACGTCAACACATAATAATGACATAAGGCCAAAGTAAACCTACAGAACTACTTGGATAACCATTCTACAACATATCAAAAAAATTCAGATATAACCACTCCATCCTAACAATATTAGGCATGGAAATACGGTAGCCTAACATGCGAGCTATACCAAATGGTCAAAATCAAGAAACATTGGAAAACACATCCATAGAAATGTAAGTAACCCCATTTAAAATCAAATGACACAAGGAATATTATGCATCCAAAAAAACACGAAAGACGCCTCACGTCAGGTTCAATAGCCACAAACTAGGAAGCACCTCTAGTAGCCACTACAATATCAGCAAACCAAGTGTGATATAAACAAATGAGTGTGGGTGGCCCAAACACCCAACCCAACAATACATCCAAAGAACAAAGGGATCACAAGTTTGGAATTGTTTCTAGGTGTCACCAGACCTCCATATCTACCCTAAACCGTTGTAACAACTCAGGGTCGATCAAACAACGAGAACCCACTGGGTCTGTAACGACCCGAAATTTTTTAAATAAATTTTGTTCCCTAATTTTATGTGTTATTGTTATACTCAACAAAAATGTTTTATTTGATAAACATGATTATAATTAAAATGAGATCAGTGGGTTTTGACTATTATATAACCATCGGTCAACATGATCGCTGTGAACAAAATGTTTTGATTATTGTATCTAAATATAAGTAATCTTGGTTAATTATTATAGAAATAAGATTCGATGGCCTCACCTAGTAGTCTTGGACCGATCGAAGCCCATCTAACAGAGCTTGGGAAGGAGGTAGCACCACTGGGCTTTGCTCTGGATCAAATCCAAGCCGAACTTCATCATGTGAAGCTGGAACGAAATCGCCTTCGTGAGAAGTTCAAACTGATAGAAATTACTACTCGGGCAATGTTGACTGAGCCGCCCCAAGCTTCTATCACCCTAGCACACCTTACTCTTAGGTCCTATGCTGGTATTATAAGGGGTTATGTAACGAGACCGTAACTACCTTGTGTAATCCTTGTTTTAAATAAAAATTGTGATTTCTTCTTATGATGAAGTTTATGAATTTTGAAATGACCGGATAAATATAGTATGCATATTTTTGATGAATTTTAGAAAAAGGATATTTTAAATATGTTTATGTAAACCCTAAATAATTAAAAATGTGTAATGATTTTCAAAAAATGGTCTTCTACAATTATGTTCAGTACTAAATTTAGAGTCTAATAAGATCAACTTGATTTTTGATGAATAGTAAATTATGAATAGTGATTTTATGATTAGGATTAGTAATATGACCAAATGGATTAGTAATCTCACTTAAAGAAAGTTTTAAAATAATCTAGGCACCTTGATTAAGTAATGTGATTCAATAAAATAGTTAAATAACGGTTTCATTAATTAGTATTCAAGTATTAGTTTTTTCGGGTGAATAGTGTTTTTAATTAAAAATTTAATTAAAAATAATTGGAAAATTATTTTTATAAAAATGACTTTATTTTTGAACTCAGAGCATCGATATTATGTTATGGTAATTTTTGGGGTTTTTTCTGAAAAAAATGAATTTTCGATGAATAGTGTTTTTATTTAAAAATTAAATTAAAAATATTTAGAAAATTATTTTTATAAAATGGATTTCATTTTTGAAATCAGAGCATTGATATTTGGTTAATGTGAAATTTTGGGATTTTTCTGAGAAAGTTGAATTTTCAGTGAATAGTAAAAATACAGTTTTAGGGTTTCGGTATGTTTAATGACATCATAACGGTGTCATGATGATGTCATGAGATCTTTTAAGGGTTGGCCGGCCAAGGGTGATGAATTATTGTTTTCGGGGCCCCATGTGGCCTAACTCCATGATAAATGACAAGGGAGAGCACATGGGTTTGAGAAAAGCCCATGTGAGGTGTCCCTTGGCCATTAATGCCTTGTCCCCTCACTTTCCCTATAAATACCAAGCCCTCCTCTCATCCATTCGACTCCCCACTCATTCCCAACGAATTTCTGGTCTCATTACCTCCCAAGGAGTCCTCCCAAGGTGCCCCAAGCCCTCATGGTCCCAACCTTTGAGGTTTAAGAGTTACATTTTAAGGTAAGGGATCCGACCTCTCTCTTTCTTTTCAAGTAATCTCCTTTATGTCTTTTCTTTTATACTCCATGTTCTTATGTTGGAGGATGTTCTTTTATATTCATCCTACTTCCTATTTCATGTTCATATGATGAGAGACCCCCCCTTGCTCTCATCAATTCGTTTTAAGAATGTTTAAGTGGCGCCGTTAGGCTGCCGAATTTTTAAGGGATTCTTTCACCTTCCTCGTTTTCAAGTTCTATTTTCATTCAAGTCTTTCATGTTTCTTTGTATTATGTTGGGGCATGATCTCTAAATTTATCATACTGATCTTTTATGATCATATGATGAGAGACCCCATTTTATCTCTTCAATTCAATTTTTTTTGAAGTTTTATGTGGCGCCTTTAGGCTGCTGAATTTTTTAAGGGATTCTCTCACCCTTCTCTTTTTCAAAGTTCTACTTTCATGTCAAGTCTTTCAAGTTAATTTCTATTATGTTGGGGTATGATCTCTATATCTATCATACTGGACTCTTATGTTCATATGATGAGAGACCCCATTTGATCTCTTCAATTCAGTATTTTGATGTTTTAAGTGGCGCCGTTAGGCTGCTGAATTTTTAAGTGGTTCTTCACCCTTCTCGTTTTGAAGTTCTACTTTCATGTGAATTATTTCAAGTTACTTTTTGTTATATTGGGGTATGATCTCTATATCTATCATACTGGAATCTTATTTTCATATGATGAGAGACCCCATTTGATCGCTTCAATTCAGTATTTTGAAGTTTTAAGTGGCGCTGTTAGGCTGCCGAATTTTTAAGTGGTTCTTCACCCTTCTCATTTTGAAGATCTACTTTCTTGTCAATTCTTTCAAGTTCATTTTTGTTATGTTGGGGAATTATCTCTATATCTATCATAATTAACTCTTATGTTCACATGATGAGAGACCCTATTTGATCTTTTCAAATCGTTTTTGTTGAAGTTTAAGTAACGCCGTTAGGCTGTCGAACTTTCATAAGAGAAATCTAATTTTTGTCTTCCTTCCATGTTTTTCATTTCAAATGGTATGTCCTTGAAATTTCATTACCATGATCATGTATCCTTCTTATTCTGTCCATATACTGTTTTATGGGTCATTTATGAATGTTTGACTCATTTTCCCTCTCTTTTTAATGTCTTCTAAAACCTCATAACATAGCCGTTATGCTGCAGAATTTCCATCTCAAAATGTCTCTCTCTTTTTCTAAAGTTACTTTATATTATTAAGTGAATACTCAAAGATCTTTCTTCTAAAGGGTTATTCACATATATACCAAAATGTTCTATTTTAAATTCTGGGATTTACATACATGAGACCCACCTTCCTTTTCTGTGGGTTTTAAAGTGACGTAAAGATCATGTCTTTAAAGCAGTTTTTAAAACGTTATGATTATGAAATGAAACCCATTTATTTTATGCTATGTGAGTTATTTATGAAAAGTTTGATGATGATATATGTGGCTCACATGATAATAAAGGCAAATTTAAGGGTGCGCCCTGATAGCACTCCAATGCATTGGGTAATGATGTAACCACTAGAGATTACAATTTTAACGATGCCTTGGTGAAAAACCTTTGGTAAATTTTAACGACACCTTGGGGATGGACCTTGGTGAAACGAAACGATTGTCAATATTAAATGTTTCAGCCACATATTCATGTTATGAAAAAGTTTTATTTTTATTATGATTTGCCTCATGATTTCATTTTCATGCATTAAAGTTCTTTTCATGACTTTATTGATGTATCTCAAGTTCATATGTAAAATGTTTCACTTGTTTCCCTTACTGGGCCTTCTGCTCACCCTTCCTTTTGATGTATGTCCCCAGGTTGAGATGCAGTAATGAGCCTAGGGTGAACATGAGGAGAATCCTTTCAAATGTTTAAGAAGAATGTTTTTTTTGTTTCATGTTTTATGTTCCTTGTTTCCAAGACACTAAACCATAAAGATCCTCAGTTCCGTGTAATGGAATGAAAAGTTATGTTATAAAAAGACGGGATGCTATAGTTGGTATCAAAGGATGGTTTAGTTATTTGCGGAAATTAGGATATGAAAACTCTAGGAGGAACCCTATAGAAAAGTTTAATATAGGAAATCTTCCTGGTATTTTGGTGAGTATTGAGTAAGGGGTTGCCAAGAAAATACATCCCTGTCTGGATACGAGCAGGTAGAGGTGGCTCTGGCACAGATATACATAGGGGTAAAACCCGAAAACACCGCTTTGAGCTAGACTCGAACGGGAACTGGTACACGACAACGGGCCTTGCTGCACTCTTGGTTTCGACACTCCCGGGGGATATGCTTTGGTAAATTCATAAGCTTGGTATGAACCATTGTTAAAGGAACAAAGATAAAATAAAATAAAGGTTCACATAAGAATATATGATCATTCATAACCTAGATGGGAACCTAGGAGATCACAAGTTCGGGTATACCTTTCATATACAAGTTATCCTTATATGCTTTCAGTTCCTTTTCATGATTATTAGCTAAGTACTTAAGCCCCTAATTATTCTTTCTCTTCTTAGTTAATGGTGGGAAATGGAAGAACATGTTCCGACAACCAATGTGATAGGAAATGCGACGATTTTCATTTTAATATGACAGGGATGATTAGGGGATTAAAATATGATTATTATTTTGGAAGACGTTCATTATTTTGGGAACCATATTTGATCGAGGTAAATAGATTACTACGGTATTTTCATTGAGGAGTAAGGTTGACTTATATTTTTAAGAATCGATGAATTTAAGGTGAACTTATAGTAATTTAGGTTACTTATGGGAATGACTAACCTATCTTGGGTAAAATGTGTTTAGGTTAGATACTTTTTTATAAGATGTTAGGAGTGGTTGATGTTGTCTGGAGATGAACAATGAAGTTGTTTTGGAAGACTATGTTATCAAATCCTTATTGTATTTGGGTTTCAATCTTAGTTTGGTTTGTTTTGAGGAATTTTAAGGACCGTTATTTATGGAATGGTCTATGATGAACTTTGGGTAGTACCATGGAACTTTGATGATTTAAAAGTAGTTTCCGTTCCTATGGGATTATTTCTTTTTGAAGAGTTGTTTTACCTTAACCTTTCTGTTTTTGGGATAATGTTTAAAGATAGAAGAAATAGATAGTTAATCTTTTGTAGATTATGTGATTCTATAGAAGATGATTCTTGTGCTTTTATGAGACCAAGTGTTTTTGAATTCTCATCATTTGGAGAAAAGATTAGTGTTGGTAGGGACTTGTTAAAGGATGAAACTCTACTTGAAGGTAGGTATATTTTCTTATGTTTTTGTTCTATGTAGTAAATGAAATCCTCAAAATTATGAAAAGAAACGTAAAACAAAAATGTTGTTGGTTTACGTTTCCTACTAGGTAATCAAAGACCGTTTACACACATCATAAGTTTGGGATTTTCTCATGGTTAACTTTCTCCTAACCATGTTCTCTATCACTCTCCCTCAGAACTTGACCCTTTGTTTTTTCCTCTATGTCCATGTTTTCCTACATGGAACCCTAGTGTGGGTTAACTCGGGTGACCTTTGTACTTCCCTTTCTTTATTTTAAAGTAATAGTTTTACTGACTCCTTTTCTGATGTGGGACTTTCAATGAAATTTCAAAACCCAATTTTAAAATTGCGAGGACGCAATTTCTTAAGGGGGGAAGATTGTAACGACCCGAAATTTTTTAAATAAATTTTGTTCCCTAATTTTATGTGTTATTGTTATACTCAACAAAAATGTTTTATTTGATAAACATGATTATAATTAAAATGAGATCAGTGGGTTTTGACTATTATATAACCATCGGTCAACATGATCGCTGTGAACAAAATGTTTTGATTATTGTATCTAAATATAAGTAATCTTGGTTAATTATTATAGAAATAAGATTCGATGGCCTCACCTAATAGTCTTGGACCGATCGAAGCCCATCTAACAGAGCTTGGGAAGGAGGTAGCACCACTGGGCTTTGCTCTGGATCAAATCCAAGCCGAACTTCATCATGTGAAGCTGGAACGAAATCGCCTTCGTGAGAAGTTCAAACTGATAGAAATTACTACTCGGGCAATGTTGACTGAGCCGCCCCAAGCTTCTATCACCCTAGCACACCTTACTCTTAGGTCCTATGCTGGTATTATAAGGGGTTATGTAACGAGACCGTAACTACCTTGTGTAATCCTTGTTTTAAATAAAAATTGGGATTTCTTCTTATGATGAAGTTTATGAATTTTGAAATGACCGGATAAATATAGTATGCATATTTTTGATGAATTTTAGAAAAAGGATATTTTAAATATGTTTATGTAAACCCTAAATAATTAAAAATGTATAATGATTTTCAAAAAATGGTCTTCTACAATTATGTTCAGTACTAAATTTAGAGTCTAATAAGATCAACTTGATTTTTGATGAATAGTAAATTATGAATAGTGATTTTATGATTAGGATTAGTAATATGACCAAATGGATTAGTAATCTCACTTAAAGAAAGTTTTAAAATAATCTAGGCACCTTGATTAAGTAATGTGATTCAATAAAATAGTTAAATAACGGTTTCATTAATTATTATTCAAGTATTAGTTTTTTCGGGTGAATAGTGTTTTTTAATTAAAAATTTAATTAAAAATAATTAGAAAATTATTTTTATAAAAATGACTTTATTTTTGAACTCAGAGCATCGATATTATGTTATGGTAATTTTTGGGGTTTTTTCTGAAAAAAATGAATTTTCGATGAATAGTGTTTTTATTTAAAAATTAAATTAAAACTATTTAGAAAATTATTTTTATAAAATGGATTTCATTTTTGAAATCAGAGCATTGATATTTGGTTAATGTGAAATTTTGGGATTTTTCTGAGAAAGTTGAATTTTCAGTGAATAGTAAAAATACAGTTTTAGGGTTTCGGTATGTTTAATGACATCATAACGGTGTCATGATGATGTCATGAGATCTTTTAAGGGTTGGCCGGCCAAGGGTGATGAATTATTGTTTTGGGGGCCCCATGTGGCCTAACTCCATGATAAATGACAAGGGAGAGCACATGGGTTTGAGAAAAGCCCATGTGAGGTGTCCCTTGGCCATTAATGCCTTGTCCCCTCACTTTCCCTATAAATACCAAGCCCTCCTCTCATCCATTCGACTCCCCACTCATTCCCAACGAATTTCTGGTCTCATTACCTCCCAAGGAGTCCTCCCAAGGTGCCCCAAGCCCTCATGGTCCCAACCTTTGAGGTTTAAGAGTTACATTTTAAGGTAAGGGATCCGACCTCTCTCTTTCTTTTCAAGTAATCTCCTTTATGTCTTTTCTTTTATACTCCATGTTCTTATGTTGGAGGATGTTCTTTTATATTCATCCTACTTCCTATTTCATGTTCATATGATGATAGACCCCCCTTGCTCTCATGAATTCGTTTTAAGAATGTTTAAGTGGCGCTGTTAAGCTGTCGAATTTTTAAGGGATTCTTTCACCTTCCTCGTTTTCAAGTTCTATTTTCATTCAAGTCTTTCATGTTTCTTTGTATTATGTTGGGGCATGATCTCTAAATTTATCATACTGATCTTTTATGATCATATGATGAGAGACCCCATTTTATATCTTCAATTCAATTTTTTTTGAAGTTTTATGTGGCGCCTTTAGGCTGCTGAATTTTTTAAGGGATTCTCTCACCCTTCTCTTTTTCAAAGTTCTACTTTCATGTCAAGTCTTTCAAGTTAATTTCTATTATGTTGGGGTATGATCTCTATATCTATCATACTGGACTCTTATGTTCATATGATGAGAGACCCCATTTGATCTCTTCAATTCAGTATTTTGATGTTTTAAGTGGCGCCGTTAGGCTGCTGAATTTTTAAGTGGTTCTTCACCCTTCTCGTTTTGAAGTTCTACTTTCATGTGAATTATTTCAAGTTACTTTTTGTTATATTGGGGTATGATCTCTATATCTATCATACTGGAATCTTATTTTCATATGATGAGAGACCCCATTTGATCGCTTCAATTCAGTATTTTGAAGTTTTAAGTGGCGCTGTTAGGCTGCCGAATTTTTAAGTGGTTCTTCACCCTTCTCATTTTGAAGATCTACTTTCTTGTCAATTCTTTCAAGTTCATTTTTGTTATGTTGGGGAATTATCTCTATATCTATCATAATTAACTCTTATGTTCACATGATGAGAGACCCTATTTGATCTTTTCAAATCGTTTTTGTTGAAGTTTAAGTAACGCCGTTAGGCTGTCGAACTTTCATAAGAGAAATCTAATTTTTGTCTTCCTTCCATGTTTTTCATTTCAAATGGTATGTCCTTGAAATTTCATTACCATGATCATGTATCCTTCTTATTCTGTCCATATACTGTTTTATGGGTCATTTATGAATGTTTGACTCATTTTCCCTCTCTTTTTAATGTCTTCTAAAACCTCATAACATAGCCGTTATGCTGCAGAATTTCCATCTCAAAATGTCTCTCTCTTTTTCTAAAGTTACTTTATATTATTAAGTGAATACTCAAAGATCTTTCTTCTAAAGGGTTATTCACATATATACCAAAATGTTCTATTTTAAATTCTGGGATTTACATACATGGGACCCACCTTCCTTTTCTGTGGGTTTTAAAGTGACGTAAAGATCATGTCTTTAAAGCAGTTTTTAAAACGTTATGATTATGAAATGAAACCCATTTATTTTATGCTATGTGGGTTATTTATGAAAAGTTTGATGATGATATATGTGGCTCACATGATAATAAAGGCAAATTTAAGGGTGCGCCCTGATAGCGCTCCAATGCATTGGGTAATGATGTAACCACTAGAGATTACAATTTTAACGATGCCTTGGTGAAAAACCTTTGGTAAATTTTAACGACACCTTGGGGATGGACCTTGGTGAAACGAAACGATTGTCAATATTAAATGTTGCAGCCACATATTCAAGTTATGAAAAAGTTTTATTTTTATTATGATATGCCTCATGATTTCATTTTCATGCATTAAAGTTCTTTTCATGACTTTATTGATGTATCTCAAGTTCATATGAAAAATGTTTCACTTGTTTCCCTTGCTGGGCCTTCTGCTCACCCTTCCTTTTGATGTATGTCCCCAGGTTGAGATGCAGTAATGAGCCTAGGGTGAACATGAGGAGAATCCTTTCAAGTGTTTAAGAAGAATGTTTTTTTTGTTTCATGTTTTATGTTCCTTGTTTCCAAGACACTAAACCTTAAAGATCCTCAGTTCCGTGTAATGGAATGAAAAGTTATGTTATAAAAAGACGGGATGCTATAGGGTCCCTCAAGTCAAATAGAGTGGAGGCATCATACTCGGGATCCTCCAAGTAAACATGAGTGAAGGCATCCAACACGGGATCCTTAGCGAAGAGTAAGGGAGGAATCCTACATAGGATCCTTAAATTAAGTACAACATAAGCATTACATAACATGTTTCCAATCAAAGGATGAACAAGTGAGAGATCCTACAAGGGACTCCCTAGGTCATCACACAAGGAAAAGCATCCCTCAGGAGATCCTATGAAGTACCCGGTCTCACAGACTCATTGGACATAAGGGAATATATCACAAGGGAATCATCCACTAAAGCATTGGTTATGGAATATTTCTCATAGCTCATCTCTTATTAATGGTCTCAACTAAGTTGTTCTGAACACCCAACCTATCATTCACGCCATGTCTCACTCTCATGTGACAAATGAACTCGGTAACTAGAGAAAGAACCCCTAAATTTAGATATAAATAAGAAATACATTCTTTATATTACCTTTAAATGAAAAATTTATTCCCCCATTGTGATATATGTGAAAAAACGCATAGAATTGACTACTCAGACGCCCAATTCTAACTTCCAAAGCATAAGATATCACTAATTAACTAAATTAAAGAAGTATAGGGCAAGAGCACATTGGGCCTCCCTGTGTAATAGTAAAAGACATGTAGTTTACTGTACATGGTGTGTACTATTCAAAAAAAGGAACCCCATGTTCGTTTTCACTAAAACACATACCCAAGTACCACTACACAGCGTGTACTCAAAGTACATGGCGTGAACTCCTTAAAAACCACTATTCGAGGTTCTATTTCACACGGCCAGTAACACGACCACAAACTACATGGCGTGTACTAAAATTACATGGAGTTTACTTAAGAAAACTTCATCTTCCTTGAACAGGAAGAACACACAGCATGTACACCTGGAATACATGCCGTGTATTCGGGGTTTTCCGATGGGAAATCCTGAAAAACACCTGAAATGCATGTTTTCACCCCCGAAACATTTGATCCAGCCTTAAGAAACCACAAACAATAAATATAAGGATTTAAATAATTGAAACAACATTTTTAATGGGGATCTATGTTGAAAACATACATCTCCCTACATTTGGGTGGAAACCGTCGAAGCATCGGTTGATTTCACGGCTCAAGGTTGTCGCACGCCGACTCAGCGCGTCGACTTCTTCGAATCAATACCTATATTGGATACTAACTCTCCCTATTTCTCAATATACATATCTACCATAGGTTACAGCCAAAGGGGAGGCATAAGACACGTGCTCAAGGAGGAGTAAAGGAGAGAAGGATGAAAAGAAAAGAAGAGAAAAAGCAGAAAAAAGGGGCTCGGGCCGGCCCATGCGCCTGAAATGATTTTATGCCTTCCCTAACATAAAAACTTCATTCCTGACTCAACGACGATAATGAAATTTCAGTCCAATACTCCATTTAAAATTTATTTCTAAATGAAACTACGTCAATAATTTTATATTCAATTTAATAATATTAAATATTTAATATTCTGCTAAAATTTGAACAACTCAGATTTCCCCTAAACTCTTGTCCTAGGGTAACCACCGTATTCCCAGACCAACGGAGTGGTCGGAAAAATTATCCATGATCAACCGGTAGGTGAAAATGACCATTATACCCCTCACATGCATCTAACATCAAAAATTCAAATTTCTCCTCAAAAATATTGTCCGAAAAAACAAGGGTTCTTACAAACACCCCACCATAAACATTCTCGTCCCTGAGAAGACCAGTGAAAGAAGTAGGAACCATGCTCATAACCTGAACATATGCACAATCAAGCTATCTAGACTATCGAATGACCTACCTTAAAGAGTTAACAACCACAATATATAGAGAAGATATTGAAATACGACCAAAATGGTACTCCCCGCCATATGAACACCCTTTTCGTCATCTTAAATAAAACTACGTGCTCAAAATCCCACTGGAAAACACCGAATTTTGACCTAGACACGGAGAACCACCCTCAAAGGGACAATAGTGCTCTCCCCCCATATGTATTTCCTTACCCTGCTCTGAGAGCACAGAACAAATAGGTTTTATCCTCAGCAGGGATGAACATTAAGAAAGAAAAAGGAGCTCAATGTAGGGTCGAATATCTCTCAGCATACTCATGATGAATCAAGATATCGCATGATCGTCTCTTACAAGAGTAGACTAATATTTCATCGAAGACGTTTCTAGCTCCCTCCGAGCCACACTAACATCCTAACATAACCCGACCAGGATTCAAGCATGGGTCACCCATTTCACATTAACCCAAAATTTCACATTGTCACCTCTACCACATAAATAAATTCTAAACCAACTTCCGAGATCCGAGTCCACAAAAAGTCTTGAAACATCGGTCCTCAGCTCGAACCCGACCACTTACCGATTTAGATTCAAAAGATGCCACCCGCAACAGCAACATCAAAAACACTAGTCAACTAGGGTAGGCTCCCAAAAGGCATTGGGAAAAAACAAACCAAAATTCTCACACAGGTTTCCCTAGAACATAACTGAAATCGTTCTACTAGGGTTCATGTCAAAACCAACAGCCTCTAAGAATTCCACATAGCCCTGTAGAAAAAGCCTCTCAAATGGGCCACAATGTCTAAGAACCTATCCCAAAAGATCCAAAACCTCTCAGAAGATGGTAATGATAACAACAGGCAAAATAAATTCAAAACCAAAACACACCCAACAAAGCCCTAATACTCTCTGAGCATCCTCAGAAGGAACTACTCCCTAGAGTTCACAGCCCATGCTGAAGATAAACTGAACTAACATCCATCGAGCATTCGTATATGGGAATACCCCATGGATGTTCAGTTAACAACAAAAGACTTGGTATCTATCAACATCGTTCTCAATGATCTGACTAGATAACCACATACCCGAAAAAACAAAACCCAACAATGGGGGTTAACAGAAAGGCATAATGTCCCTTATCGGAAAACTGGGGTTACTGCACCACCTGTGCACAAGGACTGAGTCATCGTCCTCACACCAACGCATCAACATAGATCAACATAACCTACCATCATAGTACAAAGTATGTGTAATCAGACCCAATGTTCTCTATCGTCATTAAAAAGACACACTAGTAGGCCTATATGATGTGAATTCTATTTGGCTAATATGATGCATGAGACGTCTCTTACCTTTTCCAACCAAGAGTCAAAATCCATCCCTGACATCTTACCAATGGACAAGATCCATAAATACATAGTAAATGAAACACCACACAACATGTGTGTCCCTCAAGGAGAAAATCATATACAACTGTAACATCACAAAATAAGAACAGCAATCCCAAACCCTGGAAACCAGGACTTCTTACCGGCACAAGTGTTCTCGACGCACCAGCCTGATATCCATCAAAGGATCCAACACATTCCTAATACTCCTGTCTACCATATCCCAAATAGTAAATACCATGAAACAAAACTCCTCTGATACAAATTTTTATCGCCCCGACCCGGAAGCCACTATACAAGTGGTCCAAGCCAGTTCTCCACAAGGCCTCAAGCGCACCTCCCTGTACGCTAGAGGCTTCCGACTTGTAGCAAGATCCTAGGGTGTGATAGTGGGGAGACTATTACCTCATTCCAAAGTAAGAAAACAGTGGAAATAACTAACTATCATACAAAAAAATGTATATAGAGTGTGAAAGCAATAAAAAACTGAAATAGAACAAGTTGTAATTGTAAAATGCGGTAAAATCCCGAACATCTATAAAATACAACAAAATATTGGTCACCCACTTGGCCGACCCTACAAATACAAGTACAAAAGAAACTTAAAATAAATTTATAGGGCTATGCTACTAACTCAATGCCAAACCACATACCTGCTCTCCAAACACTATCGAACCGCAAAATCCCGATCAGTAGAACCACTCGAGCACCTCCGCTCGATCATGCAATACCAGGCCTCAACCCTATCCACCATGCAACTCGTGATCAACCAGAAAAGTAGACATAAGTTCTACACGTCCACCGAGGTGCACGTGCATGGGTGAGAAATAATCTCAGTAGGGAACCCCAATAAGAAACCAATAACTATGCTGCTGAAAGTTTATGCAACAATAACATGCTCCACCTAGCTGGATCACAACAAACTAAGTAAACAAAACATGAAACCAGAGATGAACCAAGAGAATGTAATCCTTGTCGACTGGAAAAGTGCCACCATGGATTTCCAAATCTATCTATGTACACATGTATAGTTCCATACCTATAAACATATACATAAATCTGAATATTCATGATTAAGTGATTCAAATAACAAGAACAACATCATTAGTCCATCTGTGGGACCATAAGCCTGATCTCCTAAACATCCTGTGCAAGGGCATTGAGCTAGAATTCGTGACACTAAATCCGTGTATCATTAAGTCGATCTCTGGGTTTGTAATCCCACCGACATGTTCCTTCTGTAGCCAATGCCAGAAAATTGTCTCTGATCAAGACAAACAAAGATAAGTTACCCTCTAGTTCAACGAATCAATCACACGAAAGCAGATAACACAACAGGTAACCCAGTGGGAACTACACACAACCATCCCCTCTGGTCCTACCTAATAAGTACCAATAACCCTCTGGGATGTACACTCAGCCTAACCTCTCTGGTTTGGTCATATGAAAATTTAATACTCTCTCAGAAAGCTCACTTGGTAAATTCCCTATATAATATTAGGTATTCAGGGAATCTCTGAGGAAGATCACAGAGTCAATTACCCTTATAGCCCTAAGGGAAAGAGACTCTCTTAGGAATCTCACTTGGTCAATTCATCTTATAGCCCTAGATCATTCACATACTCTCTGAGAAATCTCACCCTTTCAATTCCTCTTATAGCTTGGAGTGGTTCATGGTAATTCAATTAAAACAAAGACTCTATAAGGAAACTCACTCGGTCTATCCCCTTATAGTCTATTAATTTCAAAGACTCACTGAGGAAGATCACTGAGTCTATCCCCGTATAGTCTATAATGCTCAAATAATCTCCGAGGAAGATCACTCGGTCTATCCTTATATATTCTATAATTCTCAAAGACTCTCTGAGGAAGCTCACTCAGTCTATCCCTGTATAGTCTATAATGCTCAAAGACTCTCTGAGGAAGCTCACTCGATCTATCCCCGTATAGTATATAATTTTCAAAGACTCTTTGAGGAATATCACTCGGTCTATCCCCTTATAGTCTACTACACCAGGTTCTCACGTCCCCATGTAAGTCAACACATAGTAATTCCATAAGTCTAAAGTAACCTTGCATAATTACTTGGCTAACCAGTCTACAACATATCCCAACATGTCAGATAAAACCACTCCATCCTAACAATACTAATCATGGAAACAAGGAATACTAATAGGACAGTTAGAAAAAATGGTTAAAATGAAGAATAATTTGAAAACACATCACAACAAGTTAAATAACCCCACTTAAAATCAAACCACCTCTAATCAGGCACACAAGAAATTATAGGCATCCAAACAAACAAGAAAGTTGCCTCGCATCAGGCTCAACATCCACCAACCAGGAAGAACCTCTAGTAACCACTACAGCATCAGAAAACCAAGTCAGATATAAATAAAAGAGTGTGGGTGGCTTGAATACCCAACCCTAAAATACATCCAAAGCCCAACGGGATCACTAGTTTCTCATGGGTTCTAGGTGACACCAGATCACCATCTCTCCCCAAACCTGATGTAACAACTCAGGGTCAATCAAACAATGAGCACATGCTGGGTCCCTCAATTCAAACACAGAGGAGGCATAATACTCGCTATCCTCTACGTAAACATGAGAGAAGGCAACCAACACGGGATCCTTAGCGAAGAGTAAGGGATGAATCCTACACAGGATCCTCAAATGAAGTAAAAATAGGCATTCCGTAACATGGTTCCAATCAAAGGAAGAACAAGAGAGAGATCTTACAAGGGAATCCCTAGGTTAGCACACAAGAAATCGCATCCCTCAACGGATCCTTAGAAGTACCTGGTCTCATAGAATCATAGAACAGAAGGGAACATATCACAAGGGAAACAAATTCTAAATCATAGGTTATGGGAGATATCCCATAGACCATCTCTTAATGGAGGTCTCAACTAATTGGGTCAGAACACCCAACCTATCATCCACTCAAAGTCACACTCTCGGGTGACAAATGAACTCAGTAATTGTAAAAGGAACCCCTCCATTTAGATCGATCCCCAAAACCCTCTCTAGATAGACTCTAAATGAAAAATGGATTCCACCATTGTTCTATATGCAAAAAATTCTCAGAATCGACTACTCACTCACCCAATTCTGACTTTGGGAGCTAAGATATCCTAAAATTACTAAATTGAAGAAGTACATTGCCAAAGCTAATGGCCAGAGCACATTGGGCCTGCCTTTGTTATATTATACAGTTTGTAAATTACTATACATGGCTTGTACTATTCAAAAAAAGTCACCCCATGTTTTTTTTCACAAAAACACATTCCCAAGTACCACTACACGGCGTGTACTCAAAGTACACGGTGTGTACTCCTTAAAAACCACAATTCCATGTTCTATTTCACACGGACAGTCACACGACCACCAAATACACCGTGCTTAATTAAGAAAACATCATCTTCCCCATACGGGAAGAAGACATGAAATGCACCCCAGGAACACACGCTGTGTATTCTGGGTTTTCCATGGGGAAATCCCTGAAAACACCAGAAATGCCCATTTTCGCCCCTGAAACCTATGATCTGGCCTAAAGAGGCCACAAAAAAGAAATATAAGGCATTAAAGACATTAAAAAACATTTTTAAATGATATCTATGGCGAAAAAATATATGGTCTTACCTTTGGGTGGAAACCACTGAAGCTTCGGTTGATTTCACGGCTCACGGTTGTCGCACGCTGACTCAGCGTGACGAGGGCTTCGAATCGGTACACCTCTTGGAATAAAAAGATCTTTATTTCTCAATATCCATATATTCCATAGGTCACGGCCAAAGGGGTGGCTTTGGAGATATGCGCAAGGAGGAGGAATGAAGAAAAGGAAGTAATGAAAAGAATCAGAAAAGAAGAAAAAGGGGCTCGGGTCGGCCCCGATGCCTGACATGAGTTTATGCCTTCTCTAGGCTAAACTCCACATTCCTGACTCAATAGAGTAAATGGAATTTCAATATAATGTTCTTTTTAAATGAAATTTCCAAATGAACATACGTGAATAATTTAATATTTAATTTAATAATATTAAATATTAAATATTCCTCTAAAATTCGAACATCTCAGATTTACACCAAACTCCTGTCCTAGGGTAAACACCCTATTTTGGGACCAACAGAGTGGTCTGAAAAAATTATCCAAGATCAGCTGGTAGAATAAAATGACAATTTTACCCCTCACGAGCATCCAACAGCAAAAATCCAAATTTCTGCTCAAAACGACTGTCCAGAAAAACATGGGTTCTTACACCATTAATATGTTTATTTATATATAATATTTTAGATGTGTCAAATTTAATCAATCAGTATAAAATAAAAAACTAACCAAATGGTTCTTTGAATTAAAAAATACATATTATTTTTATACTAAAGACACTTTAATAAATAACATTCTTTATTTATATCCTAAAAATATTTTAAAAACTATATTGATATAAAAATATTTATTTTAATTTTACATACACATAATATAATATATTTTAATTAGAAGTATTTGTATTTTATAAGTATCATATATATATATTATTTTGTTATCAGTTTTTATTTCATTGAGAGTTATAGAAATTTAGATTTACAACTTGAGAACCACAAAATCAGTATACATATTTTATAAATGATCAAAAAATATATTAAATGATTATATTTTTAAAGAATGTATATGTAATATTCATATTTTCAATGAAATTATTTTTAACGACCATATTTACTACGAATATATTTATAAAAGCCATATTAAATTACTATATATATACTTACTATATCAATAATTCTTTCTTCTCACACTTGTAATTGTATAGTTCTAATTACATATTTTAAATTTTAAATAATTATTTTTCCTTTATTGGTTTTATTCCTCATTATAACTTCTTTTAGCTATTGGATATCCTAAAGGTTAAACATGATCATATAGATTTCTATATAGTGATTATTTTATTTTTATATATATATTTCTCCAAATGATATAAATAAATTCAATATATTTTTTATGTATATGGTGAGTATTAATCTTTGGTTTTGGATTCATTGTTTAATGTGATTTTGTTTTCATGTCCGTCGTATGAAGGAATAAGTTTATTCTATTTTTTTCAAATATTATTTTGAACATTTTATAATCATGTTTCAATACAAAAAAAACGATTTGTGAAATGTCCTTAAAAATTGTATAAAAAATAATAATAGATCCAATATCCTTTGGTGTAACATTCACCTATCAATAAATTACATCCTTTCAATTTTAATTATTACAAACTATTGGAAATAACAAAGGTAATATAAATTATAAAGATCCCTCATGATGTAATTTCTGAAGAGAAATCAACATTTTACAATTGGGAAAAATATCCTTTTCCTCATAATAAGATTATAGATTATATAATTTATTATCTACCTATTTAATGAAAATTTTCACTATTATTTGGCATCATTTATCACATTGTATGTTTTTTCATAATGTGTGTTTATTTTTATCCTTTCATTGACAAAATCTCACAGGTTAATCTGATATGTGTTTTTCTTACAATAGATAAGTTTTCCACTAACTAGAGAAAACTAATCCATTAATAAAATTTCATTAAGTATATCTTAATGAATTAAAATAATATATTCACAATACAAATTATTATCACATTGAACATATAATATAAGAATTATAAAAGTAGAATTATACTTCGATAATCTAATCATTATGTTGTTTATTTAATGACATTAGAAAATGTCATAGATATATTAATGTTCCTATTATGAAATTTTTACAAGGAATATAAAAAGTCATATTTGATATTAGCATTAAAATATATACAGGTTTAGTGTCATGGATATTACCTATAAAAAACTTCTTATTTTACAATACATACTAAAATTTATCTATAATAATGCTATGTTATTCCATTTTAGACAGATTAGTTGATATAATAATAATTATAACATGGGGGATGGATAACATTGGAATAGTGTGATCATAGATACTCCGTATGGTAAAAAATATCATAATGTATCAAATAAAAAAATTAGGGAGAACATGGTAAAAACATTAATATGTTAATAAAAGGTTAAAATTTCATATATGATAATCATAAAACAGCATATATTAACATAAAAACCTAAAGTGATTTTGAAGAATGAAAAAAAGATAATGAATGACTCAATACACATATCAGAAATCATGTAGTGAATGATCATGTCAAAAAATATTGGACTTCATTTAAAATAAGTCTTAATAATAAAATCAAGGAATTTTAAAGAAATGAAATGAATATTGAATGCCTTGAATAACATGGTAAATAATATAGAAAAATGATTTATATTAAATTAAATGATGTCCTCTTTGATCGAACTAATTGTTTCCTGACTTATGTGAATGAACTCATTATATAAATAATTGAAAATATGAAAAAACCCATCAAACAAACTCTTGTGTAAACCGAATCATTATGTAACAACTTCACTATCTCATTCTATTTAAAAAAACTAATGCATTCAGGGAAGTTATATGACCATTTCAATAATAATTTGTATAAGTATTTTCTATTATAATCAATCCTAAACATATCTTTGTGAAAAAATAGAAAAAATAGAGATTCAAAAATTAATCCAAAAGCATAAAATGATATATAGATAAGAAAATTTTGGATTTTGAAAATTAAAATTTATAAGAGGTAAAATATCTCAAAAAATATGGTGGATTACTGAGAAAATACATCATAATAGATAAACCATAATGTTAAAATTAGATGTGAAAATTTGAATGTTTTCAAAAACCATTCAATAATTACATTAAATGGTTAAATGAAATATTTTTTAAAATGGAAAGAGTGGAAATATTAAAAACATAACTAAAATATTCAAAAATATAATATACATAAATGAAATAATAGTTTTCAAAAAATATGGAATGGAAGATAAAACACATGATTCTTTATAATATGGAAACCCACTTTGATAAAATTAATTTACATTTTATTAAAAACCATTGTCTTAAAAATTAGTATAAAATATTCCTTTTCAAAATTGGTAAAGAGAATTAATGTATTTCAAATAAAATAATACATATTATATTTCTTAAAAATATATGAGTATAATTGTGGTATGGAAGATTTGTATATAGACCAAATTATTCATTGGAATTAATAAATGATTTCTTACAAAAATTATACAATAATTTTGAAAAAAAATTATCAATGTTGAATTATTTGATGATGGAAGGTAATTTAATTGATGAAAAAAATTGTAAATATCATATTAAATATTTTAATGATAGGATGGAGGAAAACATAAAGAAATTATTCATATATGAAATACTATGGCCTAATGTATTGAAATTTGAGTTTTCAAAAATGTTTCAAAGTTTGTATCATATGAATATAATGAAATTTATAAGATGATTAATGATATTGAATAAAATAGTTAACAAATGGAATAAATTTTTATATGAGAAATTCATATTTCAATTAATAAAAAAAAAATTGATATTATGTAACATTATATCAAACAAATAGAACAAATATGAAAATGATAGAAAGAAACACAAAACATTAGTCACAATTTCCAAAAGAAAATAACCATTAAATTTTTCAATTGTAATCATTATCAACTTCTATTTTAGTATGATTTTAAATGTTTTGTTATATAGGGTGTTTTTAGTTTTTACCTTATATATATGATTTATGGGAGATTTTTTAGTGTTCATTATTCATCCAAATTACATAATTCCAATACGATTACAATAATTTTAATTCATTACTTAAAATTATTTGTAATTTTTAAATTTCTATTGATGTGTTTCTGTTTTTATATCCATGTATATAATACGGACAAAAACCATGTTTTATATATTCATAATGATCAATTTTTTTATTAATAAACATATCTAGTTGTAATTAAATAATTCAGGACATAAAATTCATTATTTACATATTTATATAACTTATTTTAGTTAGTTAAATCCCAATAGTCACTTGTGAATGAAATGTAATGCATAGATAATTTTGGTTGTTAAACTGACCCTAACCTAAAAATCCCAGGTTTAAAGGTTGATTATGTGGTCATTTATTTATGAAATATTTATTTTAGAATCAAAATTATCATATTTAGTGCCTATTAGGACCATCTAATATAATTAAATGTAATTATAAAAATATTTATTCGATATGAAAATATTATCTGTTATTAACAAATTATTTTATCATAGTTCAATTATTTAAGAATGTTGATTTTATAATAATTTATTATCATTGATATCATTAATAGTTTATATAAACTTTATGAAAATCACTATATATATTTCATAAAAAAGTTTTTTTACATTAAAAACATTCTCCTGACCATCTATATAAGTCTATTTGGAAATGGAAATATAAATCTATCATTATAAGCAGTATGTTTTCCATACCCATTTATGGATGATGATTTATCTTTCCATATAATGGTTAAAATGTGTAATATGGCTTATCATTTCAAATTATAATATATGTAATAAATATTATATTTATATATTAAATATACTTTTACTTCCATCTGTGTTCAGTGGTGAAGAAACATAGAACATGGTTTGTCTTGAATATGTTATTACACACAACCCACACTTTAGGTTTTTAGTTTTCTTAATGGAGATTTATATGGTGGTTTAGTTGAGATATCATTACACTAGAGTAATATTTATCATATTCATTGTTTATTAGTGTGATGCATTTTAATTTTAGTGAATCATAATAAGATATAATGGATATTAAAATATTATATATAATCAAAAATTTCTTTTTCATAGTTTACTTGTATAATATAGTTAATTTTATTATAGATATTTATCATTCATATCATAAATAGTTTATATAATTTTTATTTAGATAACAATAAAAATTTCATAACCATAATTTTTTAACTTCAAACTCATTATAATGACTAGCTATATAATCCTAGTATTAAATGAAAATAGAAATATATTAGTATAAGGATTTAGTTTTCCGCACATGTATGTATGCTGATTTTGTATTCCATAGAATGGTTTAAAGGATTACTACTATTAATCATTTTAGATTATAAAATATGTAAAGAAATATTATATTTTTATATTAAATACCCTTTTAGGGCCATCCTTATTCATTTTCAAATTAATAGAACATGGTGTGTAATTGACATGGTTAGTAGGTAAAAAAAATTCATGTGTTCAGTTATCATAAGTATATTTTGGGATGAACTATGTAGTTTTCAGAATGAGATGAATTGAAATGTTGGGATCCCCTATTAAAAGTGAAAAGGGATTTTTTAAAAACCAAAAACCTGTCAATAATTGGACGTGCATATCCTTGTATGTTACATAAAAATTAATTAAAAATAGTTGGGAGAAGTTTTAAGGTCAATACACACAACAACCACTGAATGAAAACAATTTTTTTGACAAGTTTATCTCTTTTCCTCATATTTTTCCAATTTTTAATATTTTAGTTTTCACTATAGTAACATTTTTTTACCCAGATAATTCATCCTTTATTAAAAAAGTATTATTATCAAATTTTTATATAATAATTATATATTTAAAAATAATTGTTTATTCATTTTTAAGGGTAAATCGTTTTTTTAATTAAAAATTTATAATATATTAAAAAAGGAAAAAAATCGGACATATTTTCTAAAATATAAAATTTAGAATAATGTATTTTAAAAATAAATTTATAAAATAATATATATATATATATATATATATTCATATCATATTATTATTATCAGGTGAGTTATGTTATTTTAAATTTACTAATGAATATTCTACTACATCAGTATTCTTTTAGGTGATCTTGGATGTTTAATATGATCTAGGATATTTTATTAGGAGATTTTTTCTCTATATATTGTCTTATATATATTTATATACATTTAATGGATGTATTAAATCCATGGTGAGTGGAAATACCTAGCATTTAGTACATTGTTTTATGTTCTATTTTTTTAATGTTCATCTTGTTAATGAATAATGTGTCTTAATTTAGTTCATATCATATAGGGGACATATTCAAATAATGTTCTAGTCCTTTTGAGATAATAGACAAATGTTACATAAATTTATAAACAAACATGATTATTTTAATATATATAATAACAATAGATCCTAAAACCAAAAGGGTTATATAGAGAATATCAAAACAAACATCATGAAATAGGTTGATTTATCAATTATACATTTACATGGAGTTATTCACATAAATAAATGTACCAATTTATCATCCCCCATTAAAATGATGAACAGTTGTAGGAAACAAAAGATAAATTTCGAAAATGATGCATATTCTCATGTGCATCACCATATAGTGTACCATTTCATGTTATTAGGTGGATGGATGGGTAAATGCACCTCGACAGTGATTATCAAGAAATCTATAGGATGATGATAAAGAACATATACATCCAAAGAAATATTAATGATTTATTAAATGAGATATGTGGTCCCAATTACATTCCTTGAGTGTATAATTGGTAGGAATTTAATTAATTCAATTAAAATTATTATGAAATTATTGAGGATAATATTTTTACATGCTAATGAAACTATTAATTTATAATAATTCCATTTAGGCAATTTTGTTACCTCAAATGAGTCATGGGGTTATTTAATAGAGTTTGAGAGACTACCTTGAAAATTTTTTAGTAGGCCGTATAGATTAAATTACAATTTTTTTTAAAAAATGTAACAATATGGTTGATATTCAAAAACTACTGTATTAAAATTGATAGAGGAAAAGTTATATGCATGTACAAAAAAATATATTTTTAGAAGAATCATGTAGCATTCTTAAGGAATGTAATCACTAATATTGGGATATATGTGGATCCTTATATGGTAATGGTGACGGACATATGACCTAGATCGACCTTGAAAATTGATATCAATAATTTCCATAGATTTTCTAACCATTAAAAATGATTTATACAAAACATATCAAAATATTAAAACACACTTAATTTGCTAATATGGAAGGGAGTAATGTATGTATAGACATATAGATGAAAAAATATATTCAAGGACCAAATGATGAGGTGATTCACCACACTTATCAATAACCTCAATAAAGTAAGGATTGATCAATGATTATTATTAAATGAATGGAAATTATTTATTACTTATGAAATACATTAATGTGATAGTTAAACTTATCAGAAATTAATGATGAAGGGGAAGAAATAACCAACACATGATCTGGATTTCTATATAAGAATCCTCGAATTAAAGATATCATGGAATTATCTCTTTAAAAAGAATTTTTAAATATACATTGATCACTAAATCCTCATGTGTATATTAAAATAATAGGACCCCAGGTATGTTCCAATAAACATGGAACATGATGATCATCAAAAATTAATGTTTAATCCCCAACCATCATAAAGATGTTAATAATGTGGAAGATGTTATAAAAAAATTCATGAAACCATATGTAGTGTGCAGGTGGAAAATGATCAAATTATCAAATACATATTAATGATGGGTATGTTTTACCAAAAGGAATGAATTTCATCATAACATAGTCCAATTATTGATCAAACATCAATTATGGATAGAGGTATAGAAGGTAGAAGTGAGTATTTGAAGATTCAAAATAATGTGCAAGTTATATGAAAGGTGAAATATTTAGATTTGAAAATTTATAGAGATAGAGGCATGAGATTTGAGACACAACTATGCTTACCAAGTGACCTATATAATATAATTAATTATTTAAAATTTTTCATAGCGCAATATTTTATATACTTTCATTTATCTCAAATATGAATTGAGATATTTCTGATCAATACTAGTGGGAAACTATGAAAAATAATAATATTTAATATACATAAATATTTTTGGAATATGAGTATGTGACTATGGAAAGAAAAAATTCCTAGAGTATAAAAGAAAAACATTTCCAATTCCTTCATGTATATTAAATATCATCATCATGGTTTTTTCTATGGGTATGATAATGAAAATTAAAGGAATTATTTTCATATGGGTTATAGTAGACCATAAAATAAAGAATTATAACTTCATCACCATTCAAGAGGACTTATCAATCTATAATCATGTAAATGTTTCTATTAAACAAGTGATGAGGCTTCATAAAACACCTCTATTGATTACACATTATTTTTATTTTATTTCTATCACAATGTCTAAAAGAAATATTAAACCCTTAAACACAAATATGGTGTTAATTATACCAATCACCAATAGATGTATTGAAAGTATGAACATACTTTTCAAACACTATAGGATATGTTCAAATTTTTCATTGTGGACATTAAAAAAATTTGGATCAATTTCATATTCTGGTATTCTTGGAATAAAAAAATTTCTTCCACTCAATAAATTATATGGATCATTATAACCCTCAATGGAAATAAATATATAAATAAAAATAGTTTTTTGTAAGTTTGAAAAAAAATCTACTGGGACCATAAATGGTTGAATAAATATTATATAAGGTCTATTATATTCCTCAAAAATGGTTGAGAATTGATAATATATAATCTATATTTATATTCATTTGAGAAATATGATTTATGAGGTTAGAGGTAAATTTTATTTAATGTATCTCTGAGTAAGAGATCCAATGTTTTTTAGAAGAGTATACAGCTATATCATAGATATATTAGTCCATTTTATATTCTTGATCAAATAGAAGTTGTTTCCTATTATCCAGCACTCCCACAAAACACATCTCAAGAGAATCACAGGATTCATTTTCCATATTGTGGATGTAAATAATAAACATCTCAGAATTAATAAATCAGGATTCAGTATAAAATAAAGAGATCTATTCTAAGAGGAAAAATTGGTGAAGGTCTTGAACTGTGGTTTAAAATACCTACCTATCATGTGTAATTATATAATCATAATTTTTTTGAAAACGAATAAGTATGAAGTTGTAACATCAGAATGTGAATAAAAAATGACAACAAATCATAATAATCTTCTTTTGAATTTTTTGTGAAATAAAATTTTAAGGTAGAAATATCATAATGGGGGAAGATGTCAGGACCTAAAATTTTATAATTGAAATTTCCTTATACAACATAAATGTGTAAAAAAAATTTAATCAAAGATAAAATAAAATTATTCCACTACACAATCAAGACAAATGAAAATATTTTATATTACTTGGAATAAGAAAATGAGAGAATAATAATATCTATAAAATTATTTGTGTTACTATTTGAATAATAATAATAATAATTTGAAAACATTTATAACACTCCTCCCCAAGAATATTCACACTAAATAAAATTCATATAAAAACATAAAATTATTAGAATCCCATTAGATATTTTTGGATATAAGATTAATAATTCCTTAAGTGTTATTGTATTGAATTATGAACTATATAAATTAGTGGTATTTTTTGGATTTATAAAACTAATATAACCACAAGAATCGTGCATTGACCATTATGAATGGTAAAAAACTGTTAATATATTAACTGGACCGATAATATTATAAAATAATATATATTTTATCTTAATAAATAATAAATAACAAATATTAAATAAATATATTAAATATGAAAAAATAAATGATTGACATAATAGTGGATAATTACATTTTAGATATGACATATATGGATTATTTTTTAAATAACATATTTTTGAAAAAAAACATAAAAATAAAAAAGTTTTATTTTTAGAATATATTTTCTTGACATAATATTTATATTCATGAATTTTTATTAAATATTAAGTATAATTAAAATTTATTGAAAAATTTATCATGTGAGAAATAATATTATTTCTCAATAAATATGTATTTTAGTTAAAAATGAAATTCCAAATATATAAATTAGTTTTCCTTAAAATGGATAAACCTTTTTGAAACATTATATATAATTTATATTTGGGTGAACATTAGGTATTTTTCTAAAAATGTTGAATTTTATATGAACAGTGAAGTATCGTATAAGTACTATTTAAATAATTTATTTTGAATTTTTTTTTATGATTAATTTTTTAGGTTTATAGATGATATATGAATATTTTACCACCCCTATTAGTTAATATTCATAGGATCCACAATAGTTAATCACATATAGTGTCAGTATTTCAATATATAATTTTTATTCTATTATTATAATCATAAACATCTTACACCTCCCCATATAAATACCACCATTCTATATAAAATTTGTAAACATATTATATGCCACTTAAGTCTCCAAAGTTTTACCTAATTCACTCTAAAACCCTTTTAAAACATCTTTCACTCCTTGGGTCTCCAAAATACCATTCTAAATATCCTTGAGGATTATTTAATGACAAGATATTGGAATGAATATATAATGTTTGTAATCGATCTATTTTAATATTTTCTTTTTAAAAATCTAAAAATAAATACTATTGGACATAAAATAATTAACTTAGTATCAAAAATGCAACATTCCAGGTAAATAAATAAATATAAAATTTTCATATCTGTTAATATTTTTTAATTAAATATTAATTTTAGTTTAAAGGGGTAGCTATGTTCGATGGTGTACCTGATACACAACAGCATGTTTCTTTGAAATCTTATGTTGCACACAAAAAATATAATATTATTATTTTAAATGGTATTTAACACTTTGTTGTTGTATTTGTTGGAATGAAAATAACTAACTAAAATTGGAATATGCATGTTTGTTTAATTTTTTTTACATTTATCTAATAAATGTTAAAGGTTTAAAATGTGAATGAATCTAATTTTAATCATAATTTACTATAAAAGGTTGATTCACTACCTTTTAATGGGGAAACCTCTTTAAACCTAGGTTTGGACACTTTTATTTTTTTCTATTTGACCAAAATAAAATTCATATCCAGAATAGTGACTTAAAAATGTAATTTGGGTAAATAATTGGTATTTTTCTGATAAAATTCATTTTTTAATGAATAATGAAAAATACTATATTTTAATTCAAAACTGCATTTGAATAAAATTTATTTATATGGTTATATTATATTTTTAATTTGTTTTAATAGTTTAATTAGATTAAATTTTTACCATTTAATCTAATAGTGGTCATTGAATTAATTTCACTTTGAAATTGGATATATACAAGTGTCAATATTTTGATAGATATTGTTTCTTAAAAACATGCTATTTTTTTGAAAAAAGGAATTAATTTTAAATTATTTAATCCAACTTCGATGTTTTGAATCTGGTAAAATAGATATCATTCTTAAATTCGGAATATCAAATATATCTTAGCATGAATTTTTAGTATTATTCTGAAAAACTTCAATTTTTGATTAATAGTAAAACCACAATGTAGTAATGAAAAAAATGATTATTTTATTTAAATGAAAATTTACCACATCTGGGAATTGAAATGCAAAAATCCAACATATATCATTATTATTAGTTAGTAAAATGTTGTTCAATAATATGATAATAATTTTCGGTGAATAGTAACTTTTGACTTTTATTTATTGTAGTTAAAGGTAAATATGGTAATTCAAGGTAAAAAGAATACTATAATAATACAAAATTACCTTAACACTTATCTTAACTTTATTGGATGAGTAATGGCCGACCATGGGCATCCTTGGGTCGATTTTGGGACCCCAAGGAGCCACTTGGGAGTGATAATGGACCTTTAGATTATTTAATTTAATGTGAAGACAAAAATGACATAAACAAATATCTTTTTGTCAATTAATTTTTACAGAGGGTTATATAATTTATCTTTTGACTGTAAATAATTTTTGGGAATCTAAAAATATTTTCTACATCATGGTAGTTTTTTTATAATTTTTATACATCATCTATATAGAATTATTTATGACATAATAATGATGAAGTGTTTACCTTATTAATAAATGATTTAAATAAATAAGATTTTAAATATTAAAATAGTATACAAAACCTATCAAATTTTTATTGGATGATTTTATTTCAACCATGATCCATCTTATCTTAGACTTATATTCGTTTTGGTCCTTTATAAACCCGAAATCATTATATACTAAAATAATATTTTCACACTTCCCTAAAGAGCCCCTCCCCCCCCCCCTTATAAGAATCCCTCACCTCAAACTCATTCCTCAAATATCTCAAGCTCCTTGGCTCATCCAAACTCTGACCAATTAATCTCCTTAAATCCATATACTCCTACTAAAATCCTTTCTTTAGGCATATGGTACTTCAATAAGTCCTTTTGGTTAAAACCAAAGGGAGTTACCTGAATTAAAGGTAACAGTATCTCTTAAATTCCTTTGTTTTTTTTGTTTTATTTCACATATAAAACCCCCTAAACACTTTTTATTCATTAAAAATATATAAAAAATAGTATCCTAAATATACTAAGATGTTTTTATGTGATGTATTCAAACTTCACATACACACACCTCCGTCTAATGGGTAATGAAGATACTGTTTCTGTGGGCGGCAAACTACTGCCTCACAAAACATGTATTGTTCAAGTATCATTAACTGCCTCTAATAGTGTCCATAATGATGGAACTATATTTATATATGATATATATTATATTTATATTGTTTCTATACTTCTGTATATTTGATTTATATAATAACTTTATTATTTCCATAGTGGGTAAATACGATAATCTCATTTGAGGTAGTGCGGACTACCGCCCCCTAAAAGTGATATGACTAGTTTATTCCTTATGTGGAACCTATTATGGGTAGAGTTATTAAATTATATATTATATGATACTATAATTATAAAATACTTATGTATCATTATGTTTTCATTCCATTACAATACAAAATATAAATGGATGTAGCATTCATGCGTACGTACGGCTTACCGACTACATGAACGGTGCATTTCATTTCTTATATCCAAATGTTATGTACTATTATAAATACATGTATAAATTAAAAATATATGATATATATGGTATCAAAATAATGAATATCCTTATGGATATAATGATATTTTAACCACAAGAACAACATGTAATTATATGAAGTCCATTTTTGACTCAAGTACAAAATAACGACAAAATGACCATTATTTACATAAATGATTACATAATGTTTATAACATGGTAATAATTGATATAAAATTAATAATAAACTTGAATAAAGTTCTTAATTAGTTATAAATTATCTTTAGTTTATAATTCATGAGGTTAAAGAATGAACGGGTCAAGTCAAACAAAAGGTAAAGGACATCGTCTGAATCACCTTTCATTGAGACATATTTTGGTTCAATAGAAGACATTATTTTATAAGCTTGATAAAAACTGTTGACTTTTCATTTCATTAAAATTGAATATTTTTCTATGAACTGTTTTAATAAACGACAAAAAGGAATGTTTCTTTTAACATAAGTGGTGATAACAACATTTCTTCCGCCGTGAGTATTATTTGATTGTTGGATTCCTTAACAAGCCTAAATATTTTTAAAAGGAAATAAATACCATATACTCTATTACATATTTTGTTATTGAAAATTGTTTTGATAACTTATTTTTTATGTCAATTTATATAAATGATATATTGTGGTTGAAATAAGGAAATGTTATCTTCCCTTTATATTTTTTAATGTGTCATGATTTTATAATGGTACATGGACATTTGACTGGTGGTCACGTAATAATCCAAATGAAGGGTGGTGCTGTGATAATCCAGGTTGGGTTGTTACATCAAAAAATCCAATGCATTGAGAATGGAAGTGCATGGTATGGCTATTAAATTTAGTGATATGTGTGAAAGTTGACCGTATTGTTATTCCATTTATTTATGTTTATGTCCCAAGATACCTTTATATGTTATTTGTTCTTTATATGAGTTTTAAGGTAATATTTTGGTTAAAAAGGGTTAACCAATGATCTTTTATTTAGTGTAAAGTATTCAAAACTTCATAAAGGGTAAAATTTTTACATATGATAAAGTATTCATGGTTTAACAGTTGTTTTGAAAAACTAATAGTTTTCCTTCTTTGGGTACTCCATACTGAAATTTTTATGCTCAACCAAAGTTTTTGAAATGTTTTTCATAGTACATAAAGTGAAATAGGTTCAAGGATGACTTCATGGAAAAGTCATGTTGTCTAAAACATGGAACTAGACATAACACTTTTTTCAAGATTTCTTATTTTATGAAAAAATGGAAACTGGGTAGATGTGTCTATACATAACATTCAAGTTGTTATGTATATGTTATGAACTCATTATCTAAATCTCTAAACCTGAAAAAATTCTTAATGGGGATTAATAAATTAATTCAATAACATTCAACATTTTCGGTCGGGTCTTTATAGTTGGTATCAATGGTCAGTTTATAAAAAATTAATAGTTAGGGTATTGATAAATAAATATCCATAATTTAATTAATGTTAATTTGTAATGATATAAAATTTATAGATTACCCTGTTGATACACCTAAGGTATTTCTATGTTCAGAATCATTTTTCACAGAGTAAACATTGCTGCAATGTTGACATGACAACAAGAGGGAGACAACCTTCCAAATCAGTAACCTGAGATGGTCAGAATTGGAACAGAAGAGTTTGTTGCAGTTATGGAACTATTGACTATGGTTATAAATGGTGGTGGTATCCATGCATGTGATCAGCAATATCAACTACAGACGAACATGTCAGTAGTGGAGCATTCCATGAGGCAACATCCCCTATCATTCACAGGATCATCTGACGTTGTGCTAGAATAAGGATGGATTTAAGAAATGGAAAAGATTTTTTATGTCATGTGGTGTTCAAAAAATCAAAAATTTAGACTTTCTGTTTACCTTTTTGAAGGTGAAGCTGGTCAGTGGTGGTCGATGGGGAAAAATATCATCGATAGTGAGGAGATGGATGATCTTGTTCATGATGAATTTAAAGGTATGTTTCTTGAGAAATAGTATCCTAATGTGGCTCATCATAGGTTGTTAAAATATTCCTGGAAATGTGGTAGGAGGATGACTCAGTGACTGCTTAAGAAGGAAATTTCACTAGAATGGGAAGGAATGCTCCAAATACTATCTAAGATCTTGATAGTAAGATAAATCCATTTTACTCAAGACTAATGTCGCGATATCGAATAACATTATACTCTCATGAGATAAAAAGTTTTGAATAACTATTTTGATGTGTGGAGAAGGTTGAAATTGAGTTTTTTGATGATCATGTGTTCTTTGAATACAAAATAATAAGAGGTCTAGATGGCAGGAAAATGGAAAGAATTCATCAAAGAATCCAGGAGGTATGAAAACTAAATGTCCATATTATGAGCAGTGTGGTCAATAAAATCCTAGAGGATGTTTATCCCAGTTTTAAATGTACTTCTATTTTGGTAAGTCTGGCCATATTGCTCGTAATTGTAAGGAAGATGATCAAGGAGGAAATAAAAGGATAGTGGTAAGATATTTTAAGTGCAATTAAATGGGTCATTTTTAAAATGAGTGTCCGGCGAAGAACTCAACTGAGGGAAAACAACCCGACTACAAGAAGAAAGGGGTGGTGAAGTCCTTTTCAACTACTTTAGCAGATGTTGGGCCATCAAATTAAGTAGTATCAGGTACACTTTCTATATGTTCATATTATGACATTGTGTTTTTTGAGTAGGGGTCTACATATTAATTCATTTTTTAGAATTTTTCTAGTAAATTGGGATTTCCATCTCAAGATATGAATCCTATACTTTTTGTAAAAGAACCTAGAGGAAATGTTCGGATGAAAACAAATTATATGAACCCTCATGTCATTGTGTGAAGAATGAATCTAACTGCAATCCTTATTTTTTTTCCCTCTAGTATAGTTTTATTTGATTTTGGGAATGGAATTGATGTATCTTTATCATGCTATTATTGACTACAGAGCTATAGAGGTTTCTTTTCATAATGATTTTCAGTTTTTGTACAAGAATGAACCCTTATTTTTTATAACAAAACAGGAAGCTATGAAACTAATAAAACATGGAAATGACTGTTACCTTGCACATATGATTGAAAAAAAGAACTATTCAATTTAATGATGTGTCAGTGGTAAATGAGTGTCCTGATGTGTATCCTAATGAGTTTCCTGGTATTATACCTTATCAGGAAGTTGAATTTACTATTGACATAGTTTTTGATGCTAATCCAATTTACAAACTCACATATCAAATGGCTCAAATTGAACATTTAGTGTTAATGAAACAATTTCATGAGTTATTAGATAAAGTATTAATTCAACCTAGAACATCACTATGGGGTGCTCCTATCTTATTTGTTATAAATAATTACGGTTCAATGATACTTTTCTTTGATTATAGAAAATTGAATAACATCGATGTTAAGAACAAGTATTCCTTTCCTTATATCGATTATTTTTTTTGATCAAATTCAGGGAGCTCAATATTTTTAGAAGATTGACTTCAAGTCGGGGTATTATCTACTGAATGTAAAGGAAAAAATACATTCCAGTGTCTTAGTTTTGTACTAGATATGGCCATTATGAATTTGTAGTTATGGATTTTGGTTTAAGAATGGCCAAGACCCACAAATATTACCATGATCTGTAGTTTTCTTGATATGGAAGGTTATTACCGTATGTTTGTTGAAAATTTTGCACAATTATCTAGTCCAGTGAATTGGTTTACTCGAAAAGGTGTTAAGTTAATTTGACAAAAAAATACATGATTGTTTTTAGGAATTAAAAATCAGATTGGTTAATGCTCATGTTTTGGCACTGCCTTCCAGAAATGGTGAGTTTGTTATCTACAATGATGATTCATTGAAAGGACTTGGTTGTGTCATTATGAAAAATTATCAGGTAATTTCTTATACATCATGTCAGTTGAAACTTCATGAGTTATGTTTCCCTACACATGATTTGGAATTAAATGTTTTTTTTTCATTATAAATTTTAAAGCATCATTTGTATGGAGTAAAGTGTGAAATATATAATGATATAAAAATCATGAAGTAATTATTCACTCCAAAAGAATTAAACATGAGACAGAGGGGATGGTTATAATTAATCAAGGATTATGATTGAATGATCATTCTCCATCCGGGAAAATAAAATAATCTGTCTGATGCTTTCAGTTGAAAAAGTAATGCTTCATTAACCATGATACATTTTGAATGAGATACTTAGGTTTTTGATTTGATGAAATTTGGCACAAAAGTTGTTGATGCATGAAATTATTCTGTTTTTTTAGGTTCCAATGATATCATCTCTATCAGATAGAAGTGAGAAAGTTCAGAAGGAAGATAGTGAGTAGCAAGAATAGGTAGAGTTTGTTCAGAAGGGTAATTTTCCAGATTTTAACATTGATAATTATTGTGTTTTGAGGTTTTTGAAGAGATTATGTGTTCCTTATTATTCATAGTTGAAGAGTGGTTTGTTATGTGAAACTCATAGTTCCCCGTTTTCAGTTCATCCTGGCAGTAATAAGATGTACAGAGATCACTGGGAGTATTTCCAGTGGGAAGGAATAATATGATATATTGTAGATTTTACTTCGGAATGTTTGACATGCCATTAGGTTAAAGTAGAGCGGCAGTTACCAAAAGGGATGCTTCTGTCTTCACCAATTCCATATTGGAAATGGTAAAATATTTCCATGGACTTCATTGTGAGATTACTAAAGACATCTCGAGGTAATAATGAAATCAATGTTATTGCTGATCGATTGACTAAATATGCTCATTTACTTTGTATTCGAGATACTTTGTCTCTAGATCATCTTTCCTGGTTGTATGTTAAAGAGATAGTTTGGTTACATGGTGTTTCCCTCCCCATTATATTTTATCGTGATCCCAAGATCACATCTATCTTTTTGAAAGGCTATCAGAAGTTGTTAGGTACTGAATTAAATTTTAGTGTAGCTTTTCGTCCTCAATGACGTTGGTAGTCAGAATGAACATTTCATACCTTAAAGGATAGGCTATATGCTTTTTCACTATATTACCAGGGATGTTGGGACCACAATCATTCTTTGGTGGAATTTTCTTATAATAATAGCTTTAATTACAGTATACAGATTTCTCCTTTTGAGGCATTATATGAGAAGTGGTGTCGAACTCCTGCTTTTTGGGATCACGTAAGTGAAAGGAAGATAATGGGACCAGAATTTCATTGAAAAGATGGATGAAAAAGTTCAGTTGTTTCAGGAGAATATGAGAATATCTCAATGTAAGAAGAAAAATTTTGTGAATAACCGAAGGAATGATCTTTCTTTTAAGGTAGGTGATCATGTCTTTCTCAAATTTTCTCCACAGAAAAGTGTGATGCGTTTTGGTAAGAAGGGAAAGTTGAGTTTGAGGTTCATTAAACCATATAAAACCCAAGATAAAGTTGGATCTATTACGTACCGACTAGCTTTACCTCCACGTTTGTCCTAATTACACAATGTTTTTCATGTTTCAAGGTTGAGAATGTTTATGCCAGATTCATCTCATGTTTTAAAATAAGAGGTAGTTTAGATGGAAGAGAATCTCTCTTATGAGGAACAAACAGTCCAGATTTTTAATCGTAGAGATCAGTTGTTGCAAAATAAGGTTATTCACAAGATAAAAGTTTTGTGGAAGAACGATATGGTTGAAGAGGGAATGTGGGAATCTAAAAATTCTATGAGGGATAAATACCCACATTTATTTTATAAGTGAATAAAATTGTGAGGACGCAATTTCCAAAAGGGGGGTAGGAAGTAACATCCCATGTAATTAAGAAATATGACATTTCATATTTATTAATATTTGTGAAATAATTATTTATTTTAATTTAAATGGGTTTCTATGTTCGATGGGGTACCCAATACGCAACAATGGGTTTCCTTGAAATCATACATTGTACGCTAACAAAATAATTTTTTTATATGAAATGGTATTTAATATCATGCAATTTGATTGGTGGGATTGAACTGAACTAACTAAAATTTGATTATACATTTTTTTAAAATGTTTTTACATTTATTTAATAAAAGTTAGAGGCTTAAAATGTGGATGAATCTAATATTTATCATAATTTACTTTAAAAGAACGATTTACCACCTTTTGATGGTGAACCCAAATTAAATCTAGTTCTGATCCCTTTTATATTCTATTTAACCAAAATAAATGTCTTATATTGAATTGGGAAATCAAAATTTACATTGGGTAAATTTTTGGTGTTTTTCTTAGAAAATTAATTTTTTAATGAATAGTGAAAAAAATGTATATTAATTCCAAACTACCTTTCAGTATTATTTATTTATATGGTTATATTATCATTATAATTGGTATTAAAGTGTAATTTGATTATATTTTTACCATTTAATACAATGGTGGTCCTTGGAATTAAATATAGTTTGAAATTGGATATAAACAAGTGCCAATCTTTTGATAGATATCTTTTCTTAAAAACATACTATTTGTTTTGTCAAAGGGAATTAATTTTAAATTAATTAATCCAACTTCTATGTTATTAATTTTTTGAAATAGAAATCATTTTTTAATTCGGATAATCAAGTATATCTTAGGCTGAAATTTTTTTATTTTTATGAAAAACATCAATTTTGTATAAATAGTGAAACCACTAAGTAGTAGTTAAAAACTGACCTTTTCATTTAAATGAAATTTTACAACTTCCGTGAATTGAATTTTTAAAATCCAAAATACATGGTTGTTATTAGTAACTAAAATGGGGTTCAATAAGATGAAAATAAATTTTGGTGAATATTAGCTTTTGACTTTTATTTACCATGGTTAAAGGTAAATAGGGTAAATCAAGGTAAAAAGAATATTCTAATAATACAAATTTTACATAACACTAGTCCTAATCATACTAGATGAGTGATGTATAACTATGGAAATACTTGGGTCGATTTTGGGATCTCATTGAGATACACGGGAGTGATAAAGACATTTTAGAATAATTAATTTAAAGTAAATACAAAAATGATATAAACAAATAGTTTTTAGTAAATTAAATTTTACATAAGGATATATAAGTTATCATTTCGACTATAAATATTATTTGTAACGATAATAAGATTTCTTACATCATGGTATTTTTCATTATTTTTAGAAATCACGTAAATAATATTTTCTATGACACAATATTGATGCAATGTTTACCTCATTAATAAATGATTTAATTAAGTAAGATTATAAAGAATAAAAAAATATCCAAAACCTATTAAATTATTATTGGAAGATTTTATTTCTACCATGAGTCATCATACCTTAGACTTTAATTAGTTTTGGACATTTTTAAACCGAAAATCAGTATATAATAAAATAATATTTTTACACATTTCTAAAGAGCCCCTCCCCCTTATAAAAATCCCTCACCTAAAACCCATTCCTCACATGGACCAAGACCCATGGATCGTCCAACCTCTTCCCAATTAAGCTTTCTAAATCACTATAATCCACCTAAAATCATTACATTAGTCATAAGGCACGTCATGAAGTAATTTTTTTAAAACCAAAGGGAGTTACCCGAATTAAAGGTAATCGTTTCTCTTTAATTATTTTGTTTTATTTTAATTCTCCAACCCCCTAAGATTTTCATATTACTTTTTTATAACCATGATAGTATAATTAATACACTAGGTTTTTGTAATTTGAATTATTCTATTTACACTTACACACTCCTCTGTCTAATGGGTAATGAACATACTGTCTCTGTGGATGGCGAAATACTGCCTCACGAAATGATGATTGTTCAAATATCTCCAACTGCCTATCATGTTGGACATTATGATGTTACTGTATTTATATATGATATATATTATATTTATATTTTCCCTAGGCTTCTATATTTTTCATTAATAAAATACCATTAAGGTTTCTATAGTGACTAAATATGTTAATCTCATTTGGGTATGTGCGGACTACCGCCCCCTCAAAGTGATATGACTCATTCATGCCTTATTTGGAACTTATAAATGGAATAGTTAATGAAATTATATATGATATTATACTGTAATTATAATAAATGTTCTTATCATTTTGTTTTCATTCCATTATAATAAAAAATATAAATGGAAGTAGCTTCAATGCGTACGTACGGCTTACCTTCTCAATGAACGATGCATTTAATTTCTTATATACAAATGTTATGTAATATTATAAATAAATGTATATAATAGATATATATGATATATATGATATCTTAATCATTAATATTATTATTTATATAATGAACTTATGACCACATGAATGAATTGTAATTATAAGAAGTCTATTTTTGGCTCAAGTACCAAATATCAACAAAATGACCATTATTAACTTTAATGATTACATAATGTTTATAAAATAGTAATAATTGATATAAAAGGAATAATAAATTTGAAAATGTTCAAAATCAAGTAGAAATTAACATTAGTTTATTATTTAAGAGATTAAAGAATGAACGGGTCAAGTCAGACATGAGGTAAGGGACTCCGTCTCAATCTCCTTTCATTGAGGAATATTTTGGATTAATACATGACTTTCTTTTATAATTTTTATAAACTCCATTAAAATTTCATTTCATTCAAAGGGAATAATTTTCAATGAATAATTTTACTAAATTAAAAAAATGTTTCTATTAACATAAGCGTTGAGAATGACATTTCTGTCATCGCAAGTATTTTTCGATCTTTGCCTACCTTAAAAAGTCATAATTTTTTTAAAAGGAAAATAAATTAAATATAATATTTTACATATTTTGGTATTGAAAATGGTTTTGATAATATATTTTTTTATGTCAATATATTTAAATGATATTTTTTTATTGAAATGTTGAAATTTTATCATTCCTTTACATTTGTTTTATGTGTTATTATTTTATAATGGTACTTGGACATTTTATGGGTGGTTACGTGATAAACTAAATAACGGGTGGTGTTGTGATAAACCAAGATGGGTGGTTACATTATAACCTCTATTAAATTGGTTATATAAGTCTTCCATATGGCTATTCCATTTAGTGATACGTGTGGAAGTCAACTGTATGGTTATTTCATTTAAGTATGTTTATGTCCAAAGTTACCTTTATATGTTATGTGTTCTTTATTTGGGTTTTATAGTAATCTTTTGGTTACAAAATGGTATGAAATTATTTTTCATTTAGTGAAGATTATTTCCCACTTAATAAAGTTGAAATGTATTACTTATTATAAAGATTCATGGTTTAATTGTTTATTTGAAAAACTAACAGTTTTCCTTTTACTTGTATCCCTTACTGAGCTTTTTATGTTCATCCCACTCTTCTGAAATTATTATCATAGGACATAATGTGAAATAGGTTCAAGGATGGGATCATGTAAAAGTCAAGATTTCTTAAACATGGAACATGACATGACTCTTTTTTTGCAGAATTTTTATTTTTGTGAAAAAATGGAAACTCGGTAAAAGTGTCTACATGAAATATTCAAGTTGTTATGTATATGTTATGAAAAAATTCTATAATTATCTAAACTTGAAAATTTCCTAAATGTGATTTATTAACTTAATTCATGAATATGAAATGTTTAATGCCTGATCCTTCTATGAAATATCCTTAAAATTAATTTTTTTCTAATTGAATATTAATTATATAAACTTCTCTTTTTTATTTTTTAAATAAGAACATCACCATTTTATTTTCTATTCACCACCACTATGGAAAATTTATTTCATATATTTCCCCACCGTACATAGATGACTATAAAAATATATTAATAGAACAATATATATGTATAATTTTTAGTTTCATTTAATATAAATTTCGTTATTATATTAATGATTATAATAACATCATACATCGTGATTTTAACAATCTAAAATGAACACCCCAATATAACCTTCATAGTATGAATATAATTTCTAAATTCCACTAAAAATTATAAATATCATGTTAATAGAATAATAAATGATCTATAACTATAAAATTATAGAGATCATGTAACTGTTTCACCATACATTTGACTGTGAAAAAACATATGGAATTTTTTTTGATGAAATGAATAAAATAACCTCAACAAGAAAATGTAAAAAACACATTATAATATATTAAGGAAATATAAAAAAGTAAATACCTAAATTATATTAAATATACCTAAAATAGTTAAATATAAATTTTTTTAATAAACAAATTTTAATTTTATATAAATTTAGAAGACATATCAAGATAGTCAGTACTTGGGGGAAGGGATCTGTTCTAACTACCCACTATTCATTATTTTATTATTCAGCTATATAACTCGGTTAAAAATCGTATATGCATTAACTATATTTTACATATTCCTTCTATATGTATCTTACTGATATAACAATGTTTTTTTCTTTCTTTTTTGGGGTTTTCTAGGGTGTTATGTTCCCTTGTCAATTGTCTCTATAAAAAACCCAGATAAATTGGAATTAAACTATTAATTGTTTTTTCCAAATATTAATAGTTTAAATTATTCTAACCCAAATTATTTCATTAAATTATTATTATTTTTGAATCATTATAGATTAATTCTAGTTTTAATGAAAACAAAATATTCTAAATTTTTTATGTTTCTTTACCTATTTTGTAATGCATCATTTATATGGATAATATTCATACCATCTTATAAAATAAATTATTAAGAAATTCATTTAAGTATAAAACCATTATCGTGATATATGATAGATTATTCAATTAGGATATAAAAATTACTTTAATCCAATCTCTTCATGGGAATCATTATTATAAACTATTAAGTAATGTTTTGGGATTTGATTATGTAGTTCATTTCTATCACATGAATGTTATCAAGATTATGAATTATGTGTTGTTAATTTTACAAATATGGAACACAAATTAATGTTCATGTTAGGATGTAATAGTTTTTTAGGAAATTATATATCTCCCAAATTAAATGGTAATATTTTAATCACATGAGATATAATGTATATAACAAGATTATTTATCCTAGGGCACAATGTTCTGTAGTATTTGTGTTATCATTGAATTATGTTGTGATATTATAAATTTTATTTTCACTATAATACAATAATTAAATGATCATTATATATTATTTTATTATAAAATTATTATATGTTATATTATGTGATAATTAATGTAATGAACCTAAAATTCCATGTAATTTTTTTTAATTATATGGAATTTTATGAGTCCATGAAAATTAACGGCACGTGGTTCCAAGGTCCAGTGTGCCCGGGATGAATATCTGAACATTTTTTGGGTACATTTAGTAAACATGCAAGTGGGTTTTTGTTTCTTTTAAACCAGTGCTTGGAATTGAAATATGAGGGCACCATTGAACTCACAACGCTGGTATTCGCTTAAGGAAACCATTACCTCAACTGCAGTAGGTTAAGGGTAAAAGATAGTATTTAAATTTCTCATTGAAAATAAAAATATAACTATTAAAATTTTCTTTTCTTTTTTTAAGCCATTATACATGGGTTACAGAGGTGGAGACCACCCGAACTAAAACTCCAATTTTGAAATTAAAAGCGGGGTCCACCCGAACACTCATTAATGGGAGAAACTATTTCAACTCCCTAATTAATTTTTGGATCCATCATAAATTAATTAAATGTATCAACGTTTAATTATGCCAACATAAATTAATATGCATAATTTAATTTATATTGGAACTTCTTTTCATTTGAGAGGATTGGTTAGAAATGTGTGGAGAATTGGGATAAAGCTGTGAAGAAACCCTTCCTCTCCAATGAAGAACTTCTCCTCCAAACTAAGAATTACATCCCTGTCGATGAAAGTTATTTAGAATAAAGGAAGAGGACGACACAGAAGCCCAAATTTAGAAGTGTAATTGAAGAAGCGACAATCGTTGGAACCCTCTTCGCCTTCAATTTTTTAATCCCACGAAAAATCAATGAACCCGCGAGGTAGGGGTTTTGTTGATCTTTTTGGTTTGCGTTTAACTAATTCTATTTATCAACTTGGTACCAACCTAATGTGGAGGGTACAGTCCAAACTAACAAGGCATGATTCCTCACCTGTTATTCATGATTGAAGTGTTCTTTGCGGTAGAGAAAATTGGTGGCTGATTGCTGGGCTTGTCGCACGGATCCAGGGCAGCGTGCGTCCCTGCCACCAGTAGAGGAAGAGAACATACATAGGCCAGAGTGTGGGTGGTAATTGTCGACCCCGTCAGAGGATAGAGGTATGTCAGTGTTGTAGTTGGGCATGGAAGGAGGGCTGGTGCGACCGCACACTACCGTCAGATCAGATGGCTACAACCCTCATGGTCGTGACGGAAGGAGGAAGGCAGCCGGTGTTCGTCCAGTATGGGATGGGCCACGCAGCATGGTCTAGGCTGAACCTAGTGGGATGTGTCGATAGGAACTGGTTCAGGTCGGCCCATGCCGGGTCGGGCCGGGTCGGTCCGACCCAGTTGGACAAGACCCAGACCAGTTTCGACCATATACATTCTTTTAGCCATAATTTTTGCTCCAAGTTTCTATTTAAAGAACTGTCCACGACACAAGAAACCATTGATGGAGATGGTTTTTTTGATATAGCCCACTTGAGATTTGGATAATGTTAGAGTACGGTCGGGTTAGATCGAGCACGAATCCAACTAGGCCCTCAGGATTAAAAGTTTAAAAACATACAGACCGGGCGTCTAATTGATGTGATGTCTATTGCGTTGATACCCCTTTTACGTGGCAGTCTTTTGGGACACTTCTTCATGGGAATTAGTGGCCATTGGAGTATAGACTATTTCATTGAGGAGAAGATTCTTCCAGAGACGAGAAATCATAGAGAGGGTACCCTATAGCTGGCTGTGACATGTGAAAGGGATCCTTCATTGGTTTGTGATTGAGGGTCCCACGTTAAATCACAATAGGAATTCATGCAGGAATACACATGGATCCTGTGTGGGTCTGATGCTGTACTAGGATCTTCTGTGGGTCTGAATATGTATTAAGATCCTGTGTGGGTCTGGGGATGTACTAGGATACTTCGTGGGTCTAACGATGTACTAAGATATTGTGTGGGTCTAATGATGTACTAATATCATGTGTGGGTCGGTGATATAGGATCCTTCGTGGGACTGCCTCTTAATAGAGTAAGATGATTCAATAGTTACATCAAATCATTTCTAATACTGTACCTAAGATATACCTTGTGTGAGGTGAGTATGTACCTTGTGGTCTTTACCTTTGTGGTGATACCTTTATGGTACTCTCATGTGTGGTGTACCTGTGTGGTACATTCCTTTATGGTTAGAAATTGGTGGTACTCTTCTGCATGGCGTACCTGTGTGCTAATGACAGTTGTGGTATTCTTTCCTTTGTGGAATAGTTCAGCTTTGGGATTTTGTGTTGGACCTTGTGTTTCCGCATGATTAAGATCTGTATACGTGTTAACTTAGGTATATGTATTGGCATGTACCTTAGCAGGGACGTCAGATGTTTTCATGCTTTGTGGTTTATCCTTTTTCGATTTTTTGAGACCTTGAGGGCCTCAGGGTCCATACATAGTATTTTTATACTCACCCCGACACGGACTATGCCCCGCACCTTGTTGTGTTTGGTGCAGATGATTGAAAATGCTGACTCGGGATGAGAGTACCAGTACTATAGGTAGCACGAAGGAGGTCCTTAGAAGAGGCTTACCATATAAGAAACCATTTGAGATTTGTACCTAATCATCAGGTAGGATACTTGGTTGATGTTCACATGAGGAATTTTAGTTCACTTGTATATTTTAGTTTTCTTGTATTTTCCAGTTGGGATTGTATTCTATCCCCTTTTACTTATTTTAATCACTCTATTTACTATTTAGTTACTGATTTTTGAATCTTGTTGTGTAATTGGTTGCGTGTGTTTACAGGTTATTAAGGAAATGCATTCCCAGTTTTAGGTAATACGTCTTTCGGTGCTAGTCATCATCCCCTGGAAAATGGAAGGTGGGCTTGGAGTTGTCACGGCACGGGCCTCGGGGACGGTTCGAGACAAATTGTTATCAAAGGAGGCGGTTCTACCATAGAAAATTGGACAATGATATTTTAATGGAAATAGTGTTATGTGTAGTGTGTGTGGTTATCTGTTTAGGAAATCCAGTGTTGGTATGGTGGTCGACATATCAATACATCAGGACCTTGATTTATGATATCCGACTCAGTGCACGAAAACATTGATTTCATTTCTGTTTTCAGGAGTTTTCTTTATGTTCTCCTTGAGTCAGCTCATTAGGTATAACTTACTGACTATGTCTCACCTATTTCTCTTTAGGATGCCTCCACGCAAACAGCCAGCTAGGGTTCCAGGTTGAGTACGTTATGATAGCCCACCAAGCGATGAGGCCTTGGTGTAGGGAACTCTTACAGTAGAGTCACCTATGGTACCATTACCCCATGGGCCACCAAAGCCACCAGCCCCAGCAGCAGAGAGTGCATGCCAGTTGAGCGCATTTCATGAGTTCATGCACCAGAGGCCACCTAGGTTCAGGGGTGAGATGGTCCAACAAGTAGTTGAGGATTGGCTAGAGGCCGTGGTGAGAGTATTTCAACCGGTAGGGACACCAACAGATCTCATGGTGATCCTTGCCTCCAGTCATATACAGGTAGCAACAGAAAAATGGTTGAGCTTGATGTTCCAGGTTCACGATGAGGTGACACTTCTATAGGCAGACTTCGAGTTCCTCTTTCAGGTAGAGTTTCTCCCAGCAACTCTTCACGCAGTGCGCATACATGAGTGTCTTTATCTATAGTAGGGAAGAATGACTATGGCTCTATACTCAGCGAGGTTCACTGACCTCTCACACTACTCCACTAATATGGTACAAGACCCATTCTTTAGGGCCCGGACCTTCGAGCTGGGACTCATGCAGCAGATAAGGGATTTGATGATTTCTCTTAGCATCCAGATGATGTCGGAGGTGTTAGAGTGACCCCTCTTTGTGGAGAGTTTTCTTGCTGAGTGGTCTCTAGCAGCAATAACCACTATCAGGCATCATATAGCAGAGACTTCTACTACTAGAAGCAGATATATTTCACAGAGGACCAAGTGAACCAGACCTATAGGTGGATGAATTCTTGACTCAGGATTGGTTATGATGGGTACTTGTGATAGAGACAGTCATGCGAGGAGCTAGTAATGTTTCACATGCGGTAGGCATAGACACATGGATCATGACTATCTAACTCATAATACAGATGATCATTAGATGGTCGAGGGATAGCCCAGACAGAGAAAGAGGTTCGACCGATGAGGTCTTCATGCAACATGTGGATGTGGTAGATGAGCTGGCAGTGCAGTTGGCGGTGGGAGACGATTGGATATGTTACCGCCAACACAACCAGGTGGTGCACCCCGACCACAGGGAGAAGGATGATAGGGGCGAGCTTAGCTCCAGGCAGTTGATGCCTACAACCATGGATCTCCATAGATGATATGAGGTAATATATGTGTCTACTCCACCTTAGAATTAGTACATATAGACACAGGTTCCAATCATTCTTTTATTTCCACTGCCCTCATTCGATGCTCGAAGACTATGATGGATACGTTGGCTCAATTGTTATGGCTAGATACTCATATGGGAGTGGATTTGACAATAATGCACTAATGCCAGCTGTGTGAGCTTACTCTAGGAGGCAAGAGATTCATCTGGGATCTACTATTAGCGATTTCTATGCCTTTCGACGTCATCATGGGCATGGACTGGTTATCTATAGTCCATACTTAGATTGACTGTATTAGGTGCGAAGTGGTGTGTGTCTGCATAGTGGGACCTGGTTTTCCTTCAACGGTTATACGGGATATTTTGAATCACAAGATGGAATTATCTAGAAGAGAGTACAGCCGATCACTCATCATTTGGCTATCCTTACCCTCGGAACAGTTGATGTGGAGAGTTTGAGTTATCCTACGGTGCTGGACCAGTATGTGGATTTCTTCCCTGAAGCTGTTTTGGGTCTACCTCACTATAGAGATGTAAACTTTTACATTGACTTGTACCCCGATATGGCACTGATATCTAAAACACCTTATCTTATGTCTCCCACTGAGTTTCGTGAGCTGTGGTTTTAGCTGGAGGACTTATAAGAAAATGGGTTCATTCGGCCCAGTATTTCTTCTTGGAATGCCCCGATTTTGTTCTCCAAGAAGACAGATGGGAGTTTAAGACTTTGTGTCGACTATTGGTGCCTGAAATAGGTGACTGTGAAGAACAAGTACCCTCTTTCATGTATTGACGACGTCTATGATCAGCTGAAGGGATCATGATGGTTCTCGAAGATGGACCTCCGATCAGGCTATCAACAGCTCAGAGTACAAGATGAGGATGTTCAGAAGATGTCTTTCAGATGTCGGTATGACCGCAAAAAGTTCTTGGTTATGCCATTCAGCATTACCAACACTCCATCAGTGTTCAAGGTACTCATGAACATGATCTTTCATCCATACCTTGATCACTTTTAGTAGTAATTTTTTGGAACAATCTGATCTACTCGACTACCGAGGTGGAGCATGCTTATCATTTGCAGGTAGTAATGGAAACCCAATGAGAGCACCAGATTTCTGGTATGCTCTTGAAGTGACAGTTCTAGATCCGAGAGGTTCACTTTCTGGGACATGTCATATCATAGGCTGGAGTTGTAGTGGATCTAGTGAAGATTGAGGTGGTACTTTCTTGGGATCCACCTAGGAGTGTGACGGAGGTATGGAGTGTCCTAGGTTTGGCTATATAATACTAGTGGTTTGTGATATATTTCTCCATTGTTACAACACGTTTATTAGCATTGACGAAGAATGGGAAACCATTCATTTGGTCAGAGAGATGCCATCTTTGTTTTAAGGAGCTGATGTATAGATTAACTAGTGCCCCCATCTTGGGGCTATTAGAGGAGGGTGTAGTGTACGTAGTCAACTGTGATGCATCATTGACTGGGATCAGATGTGTATTGATATAGGAGTGAGAAGTGATCGCATATGGTCCTCGATAGCTGATACAATATGAGAAGAACTATGCTACCCATTTCCTGGAGTTAGTAGCAGTGGTCTTCACCTTGAATATGTGGCGACAATACATTGTGGGAGAACGTTTTATTGCCTACTTGAATCACAAGAGTCTTAGGTATATATTCTATCATCAGGACATAAACCTGAGCCAGTGACATTGGATTGAGTTATTTTAAGACTATGACTTCTAGATAGTCTATACGCATGGGAAGCGGAACGTTTTAACTGATGCACTAAGTAGGAAATCTAGTATACCACTGCTAGGTGAGGCGATGGAGCATCTGGCTGTTTTTCATATATTATTTGTGGTTCAGTATGGAGTAGTTTCCTACAATCTCTTACAATCACTCCCCTGCTTCTTTAGCGAGTTAGAGAGGCGCAACATGGGAACCTTGGCTGTGAGGCTCGATGTGATTAGATATCCATAGGACAAGAACCTGATGGATTTTCTGAAGGTGGGGTTCATGTCGTCCGATTCAAGGGACATACCACAGTAAAAATGTCACTTTGGGAGGAAGTTTTGAATGAGTTCCAAAAATCCATTCTAGAGGTGCATCCAGGAGTGTAAAAGTTGTACTTGGATCTCTAAATACAGCACTGGTGGCTGGTAATGAAGAAAGAAATAGTAGAGTTTGTCTCTCAGTGCCTCACTTGTCAACAAGTGAAGGTGGAGCATCTGGTACCAGCAGACTTTGTTAAGCCTTCAGTGGTCCTAGAGTGTATGTGGGATGGTTTATCAAAGGACTTCATGATAGGACTTCCACGTACAACCATGGGTCATGAGTCTATCTGGGTGATCATCGACCAACTCAGAATGGCGGCCCACTTCCTACCAATCAGAGATCATGGTTCATTTGAGGGCTTGGGACGCCTCTATGAGCATAAGATTGTCTGGCTACACGGAGTAACCTTGATGATTGTCTCTGATCGTGATACGCATTTCACTTCCTGGCTATAAAAGGGTTTATAGAAGGCTTTCGTAAAACAACTTTGGTTAAGCACTACCTTCCATCCTCAGACGGGTAGCCAGACTGAGTAGACCATTGAGACCCTTGAGGACATGCAACATGCTTTCGTCCTTGACTACGATCGCAGCTGGGAGGATCACTTCACTTTGGTTGAGTCTTCATACAACATAATCTATCACCCCACCATTGGGATGACACCTTTTGAGGCATTATACCAGCGACTTTGTAGATCAGCTTTGTGTTGGACTGACCCAGGGGAGTCAACACTCATGGGACCAGAGATGATATGGGCTACCATGGAGAAAGTACAGATCATCCAGGAGAGGATGAAGACTGCACAGAGTAGGTATAAGTCTTATGCCGATAGGAGACGAAGACCTATGGATTTAGAGGATGGTGACTACGTCTTTCTATGGGTCCCACCGCGACGAGGTTTGGGGAGATTCGGTCGGGGTGGCATGTTATATCTAAGTTTTATTGGACCCTTTGAGGTCCTCAGAAGAGTTGATGAGGTGTCTTACTGCTTTTTACTTCCCCCTCAGTTGAACTGGGTGCATGACGTCTGCCACGTATCCCAACTGAGGAGATATTTGCACGACCCATCACACATCATCGACCATGGTGAGCTGGAAATTGACAATGGGGCGATGATTACAGAGGTTCCAGTAGAGATTGTGGATCAAAAATAGAGATTCCCTCCTGGGCAGGAGATACCTTTGGTGAACGTTTGTTGGCAGCATGATAACCTCCAAAAGAGCACATGGGAGCGAGAGTCTTAGATACGTGCTTAGTACCCCGACTTGTTCTATAAGTTTATGTTGTGGATTACAGGGAAGTAAGTCCCTGAGGTGTAGAGAATGTAAAAAACCCAGAATTTCTATATATTTTTTATGATTTTATGGAATTTAAAGAGTTTGTGAAAATTGACGGAGCGTGATTCTGGGGCCCGGTGTGCCCTAAAAGAATTTGTAAACTTTTTTCCAATACGTTCTGTAAATTTGCGAGTCTGATTTTGTTACTTTTGAACCAGTGATTGGAATTGAATTTAGATGGCACCGTTGAACTCGTTGCGCCATTATTCACTTGAATAGACCATTACCTCAACCACAGGAGGTCGGGGGTGAATGATTTTTTTTCACTTTTACATGGAAAATGAAATATATAACTATTAACATTTTATTTTCATTCTTTTCAAACCACTCTACATGGGTAATGGAGGTGGGGACCACCCGAACTAAAACCATAATTTTGATGTTAATGGTGGGGACCACCCGAACCCTCATTAATGGGATAAACCCTTTCAACTCCCAATTTAATTATTTGAGCCAAGATAAGTTAATTAAATGTGTCAAAACTTAATTGTGCCCGCATAAATTAATCTACTTAATTTAATTTATATTCGCAACTCTTTCCTTTTGAAAGGATTTGTTGGCGAAGTGTGGAGAATTGGGAGAAAGCAGTGAAGAAAGCCTTTCTCTCCAAAGAAGATCTTTCTTCCAAACGAAGAATGCCATCTCCATCGAAGAATATTCTTTGGAATTAAGAATGAGGACAATGCACGAGCACGACTTCAGAAGTGTGATTGCAGAAGCGATGATCGTTGGCACCCTCTTCACCTTCACCGTTTTCATCTTGAAACACATCAACAAATCTATTGTGGTTGGGGTTTTTCTTGTTCTTTCTATTTATAATTGAATTAGTCCTCTTGATCCGCCTACTACCAATCTAATGCGGAGGTTGCGGGCCAAACAAACACGGTCTGATTCATCCGTTGTTAATCATTATTGTTGTTTTGATTGCAGCGGGGAAATGTGGTGGTTGCATTCCGGGCTAGCCACAGGGAACTAGGGTGGCATGCATCTGTTCCGCCGGTAGAGGAAGAGAACACACGAAGGATGGAGGGCGGCCAACAATTTCTGGCCGCGACGGAGGATAGAGGGTGGCCGGTGCTATAGTCTGTCGCAGAATCAAGGGCAGCGCGACCCTGTGCCGTCGTCAGAGCAGATGGCCGTGGCCCGCCTGGCCGCGGATGATGGAAGACGGCGGTCGACGTTTAGTCGGCCATGGAGAGGCGGTGCATGATGCGCCCCCAAGGAGACAAGGGGTCGACTATTTCTTCCACCCTAGTTGAACAGAGTGGGACCTGTAGGTCCCACGTACTGGCTGGTGACCGAACTGCTTCGTTCGTTCAGTGAGAGAAGGCAGGGGGCCCACGATCCCCTCCCCCGCCACATGCTACCAGGCCAACCGCCCAACACAGGCTGGGTTGGGCCCAGTGGGCCTGGTCGACCCGAAATGAGTCGGGTCGGGCCGAGTTTGTCCCACTGGTTGAGATGAGACATGGACCAGTTTCAACCCCATACGTTCTTTTGGCCATAACATTGGGACCAGTCATCCATTTGATGTTCTATCTTCGGTACCAGAATTCTTGGAGCGAGATGGTCCTTTTGCTATACCCCACCATAGATTTATAAAAATTTGGGTTATGGTCTGGATGGATTGAGCATGAATCCAACTGGGCCCTCCAGACTAAAAGGCTAATAACATATAGACAGGGTGTTTGATGGATGCACCGTCTATTGCGTTGAGACCCATTTTACATGGAGGTACTTCGGGATACATCTTTTTGGGACTTAATGGAAGTTGGATTATAAACCAGTGCCTTGAGGAAGCGATCCTCCCGGAGACAAGCAAGCTTAGAGCGGGTACCCTTTACATGGCTCTGACATGGGAAAGGGATCCTTCGTGGGTCTGTGATTGAGGGTCCCACATAGAACCTCTCTAGGAATCCGTGGATTACTACTGTAGGATCCTGTGTGCTTCTGATGATGTACTAGGATCATGTGTGAGTCTGAGGATGTACTAGGATCTTGTGTGGGTCTGACGATGTTCTAGGATTCTGTGTTGTTCCGATAACGTACTAGGATCCTATGTTTTTCTGTGATTTTGGATCCATCATGTCTCTACTTCTTAACAATGTAAGAGGATTCAATAGTTACATCTAATCAACTCTACTACTGTACCTAAGATATATGTGGTGTGAGCTGAGTAAGTACCTTGTTGTCTTTTCCTTCATGGTGATACCTTTGTGGTGCTCTTCTATGTGGAATACTGATGTGGTAATTTCCTTTATGGTAATACATTGGTGGTATTCTTCTCTATGGAATACCTTTGTGGTATTTAACTTTGTGGTATTAATTCCTTTGTAGAATAGTTGATATTTGAGATTATTTGTTGGTCCCTATGTTTCCTCTAGATTGAGATGGGTATACTTGTTAACTTAGATATATATATGGTAATACACATAAGTTGGGATGTTAGTTGTTTTCATGCCTTTTTGGTTTATAATTTCTGGATTTTGTGAGACCTTGAGGGTCTCGAGTTTCCTACTGAGTATCGTTATACCCACCCCTATATAGGATATTCCCGCAGCTAGTTGTGTTTGGTGTATAAGACGGACAAAACTGAATGAGGATGAGAGTACTAGGACTAGAGGTAGCTCGGAGGTGGACCTTAGACGAGGCGTACCATAGAGGAAATCGTTCGAGAGCGGTACCTAACCTTTAGGTAGGATCCTTGGTGGGTGTTCATAAGTGACATTTCAGTTTACTTGTACCCTTCTTTTTTCTTGTACGTTCCAGTTGAGATTGTATTCTGGCCCCTTTTACTTACTGTACTCACTCTGGTTACTATTCAGTAACTCATTTTTGTATCCTTCTGTGTGCTTGGTTGCGTGTGTTTAAATGTTATAGAGACAATGCCTTCCCTTTTTTAGGGAATACACCTTTCGATGAAAGTCGCCAGCCCCTGGCCTATGGAAGGCAGGCTTGGGGTAGTAATGACACGGACCCCAGGGGATGGGTCCGGACACTTATCTTTTAAGAAAACATGATATATCTCTTTTCATATATCTATTACCCTATCATCATTCTTTACTCTAATTGCTGGTCTACTATTATTTCTAGATTAAATATTTTTTTCTAGATATTTCACCGGGTTTTTCTTTAACAAAATTAAATAAAAATGGTACATAGTAGAGAATTTTTGTGATTAAAAAAATTGAATTATTTTACGCTTATGTTGTGGTAATATGTGTATAATTTATCATAGTCACTATGCCTAAATATTTTTTAGTAATGTTTCATTGAATTTTATGTTAAATATAATGAAATAATTTTTTTTGGTGATTGTGTATTTATAATAATCATATAGTGTTGGATAAGTATACATGTAATTATAAATATTAATATTTTATTTGAATATATCCATTCATGTGACTATATGGTTGGCCATTTCGGTCCTTATTGATTTGAAACAGGTTAAGTAGACTTTTAGGTTGGGATATAGCAATGTTCAGGAGATGAATTAAAAATTTTAGATATTATGAAAATTACTTGTAACATCATAGATATGAAATAAATGTTTTTTATCATCATATATTATTTATAGAGTACTATATTTGTGAAAAAAATTTCATTAAACCAAAAAATCTTTGAAGTAACTTACGGATTAGTATGAAAGTGTAGCTCAATCCTAAGTTTGTTCGACCATATACGATCATTAAATATTCATAAAAGGTTACGTATTGACTTTTATTTCTCTGAATAATAATGAAAATTAATATTAAATTCTAATTATATCAATTAAATAAAATCTGATTGATAACTGCCATTTTTTAATCTAGGAAGATATAGTACTAGAGAATGATGTTTTTGGGATTGAAAAATCAATATAGATTGTTTAATCATATAATAATGATTTTTTGGGTGTTATAGAATTTATATTTTGAAGCATAATAATGATACTCATGATACGTGGGATTAAGAATCCCTATGTAAGAATTGTGGTATCATATCTTCTATAATTATCCTTATATAGATAGACATTTTATTGTAAGAATTTGATATAGTGGTTAGAATTTAGTCACTAATGGGGGAATTAGGTATATCAACTCAACTCTTTATTAATTATTAATTTTTATTTTATATTGTGGTTAAATATTGTATTTAATATTTGTTTTTTGACACTTTCAAGGTTTTAAGGATGTTACTGTAGGACAAAAATCTTGTCTAGAATGTTTTCGTAGGCAGTTAAATGTAATTTTATCATCATATAATTACCAATATGTGAGGATAGTGATCACATTATGGACAATGAGGTCATTTCATATTCAAGTGGGTAATCATGGAATGGATGGATTAAGGTAAATCATGGGGTTGGGGATGATGGAAAATCCCGGGGTTCCCAAGGGGAATTAGGCTGTGATGAGTGTATGAGAAGGTGAAAATTTTCTAAGAATCATATGTAAAAATCCACATATGTGATGGTTGAGTCTAATATATGGGTAGTATCATAGGTAATAGTACCCATGAGAAGCTCATAATTATGGATTCCCTCATACATATGGGTCAAAGGGCATGTGAAAATATGATCTGGAAGAGGGAAGTCACATCATAAAATTAGATGTCTTATTGTGATACACCATATATGTGGTTTGGGTGATACATAATAATTCTAAACATTATGTAAACTCCATTCTTGGGAGAGAATAAAATCAAAGAGCTGGGTTTTCATGCAATGATGTATCCATAAGTAATGAAATATTTATTTTGATTAAGTAAACTCGGTTACACTATAATGAAGGGATGACATATCATAACCTACCATACCAACTCATTAAAAATATTATGAAAACTAATAATAAAATGGTAAAATTAAATATTAAATTATGGATTCTGTATTATTTTTATAAACATGGTGATAAAATCCCTATTAATAATTTATTACTCTATAATTACATTAGGTAGATAACAAGTAGTTATTGTTTGTCCTGTATGATATTTTTTGAAATGATTAGTCTCATGTAACCCTAAGAAACCATAGGAGATTATTATTAGTTTTCCCCACTATTTTATTATTTTTGGTCAGTTTTTTCCTAAATTAGTGTGATTAAAAGGTTATAATTATTAATCAGATTGATTCCAAATCATATAGATTTCATAGTCAGTGGAGTCTTGTTAGCTCTATATAGGTGGTTCAGTGTTCTTCCTTTCCTGAAAGAACTATATGAATCAATTTGTTAAATACAAATTTTTTATGATGTTATAAATAATTATAATATATTTATAAGGGTGGAAAAGCATGTTATACTTTTTTCTTCTCATATTGATTGGATATTTTTATAAGAGTGATTTTAAAATCATGTCTCCTATAAGTAAATTTGATGATGTATACCATGTTCTATATACAATTCCTCTATTCTAGGAAATGATTTCATTATGATTTTTGAATCCTTCAAAATTATTATGAATCATGGGAACCCCAGTTGATTGGGAAATAATTATATTATATGTTCCATTTTGGGGAATGATTCTAGTACATCTAGAATATACACCATATCTATATTGAATATTTGTCTAGAAGAGATTTTATTATATTAGTATTCAACTCTGGTTGGTGGCATGAGTTTAGTATGAGGCAATGGATATGGATTATAATGATGATCCAAGTCAGCTTTGTCTATATTGACCCTTTCGTATGTCCCAGGGATCATGGTTTATAATAAATGTATATAAAACTAAATTGACACTTTAATGTCATAATTAGAGCATGGTTATCTTTAAAATTATTAAGTTGTCATTATATGATTATTTTAATAATAATAAAAATTTATTATAAATTAGTGAGTTCTTACTTGTATTCTTACACTCACACCCACAACACATAAAGGGTCTATATTGACATTGTGTTTACTAATATATCTAATGTCATGGAATATTTTGGAGGAAATACATATTAATTCTAGTGACTTTTGGTTTCTATAGTGGGACACCTCAGGATATTATGAAATATTTTTTAAAATAAATATATGTTCTTTAATAGCTTGTGTTACACATAACATTGACTTTTAATGATCTCAAATAAACTATTAATTTTAATTTTTAAACCTTATTATTATAACATATCAACTAATCATATATGTATAAATAAGATAATTTTATTCAAATTTTACATATACTGGTTTTACATATATAAAATATAGAGATAAAAAACTATTAATTTTTAATAAGTCTTTATATACATTGAAAAAAATTTCTATAAAAAATGATTATGATTTTAATATTTTTAAAAATATTAAAAAATATTCTTTCTACATATATATTGAATTTATATTAAAAAATATATTTCAAATTTAAAAAAAAATCTATCATGACTATCGCTGAATATATTTTTGAGAAATATTTTGAAACGATTATATTTTTGATGAATCTGTAAAAATAATGATTATTAAAATACATATTTTTCATTAAATCATTTAACTTTATTTGTTTCAAAAAATAATTTCTATTATAATTACCTAAATTATATTATGAACAGTCAAATTTAGTTTATTGGAATTATTTGTATGTTCATTTTTTAAAACATATGTACCTATGAAAACTTATTCGTTGGATTAATATTTATTATCTCATATACCAGAATAATTTTAAATTAAATTCCACCACATATGTTATTTAGATTTTTAAAAATAGATTATATATTTTTAAACATAATAATTATTAATATATAATCATTTAAACATTAATTTTTTTAATAAATGTTAATAATGATCGATAAATATGACTACAATAGTTAAGGCTATGGGTTTACTATGAGTTAAATTAAAATGATAATTGTTATATTGAGTTAATGATGTCCAATTAATATTATATGGAAATATTGGAACCATAAAAAACATAATTTTCATAAATTACTTATTTTTAAATATTTTGGATTGTGTACAATGTGGAAACAATTTATCCTTTCTCAAAATTCAATGTGTGTCCTCTCCCCCACTAATAATAGGAACCCACTATATTTTGACATAAATCACCTAACGCCTTTTATATTGTCCAATACCTACCAAAATACCTTTATCACATCTGTAATATTGTCCTAGATTCCATATTTGTTTAGGAAACCCTATTAATAATGATTTCAGTGAAAACCAAAAGTTGTTTTCGGAATTAGAGGTATCATTTTAAACATTGTGTTTTTAATTCTTATTTCTGCTTAAGAGAAAATTATTATTGAATTTTGATACAGTCATATAATTATAATGATTACACTAATATGGTATTAAGTTAATTTCACATCCTATATCAATTTCATCAACCATCAAGTTGGAAAAGAAACTATCCATCATCTACACAACAGACCATTGACTAATAAACCGATGTAATTATCACCAATCAACTTCTATCAAGAATGGATATATTGATGGATATAAATTATATATATATATATAAATTAGTATATATTTATACTAATTTAATTATAATATGTTATCTACCTTCTTATATTCAAATCTATTTAAAAACAGCAACGTCACACCTGCGTATAAGTGTATTACCACATCCAAAAAGTGATGTGATACTATTTTCAATTAATAATCAAATGAATGTTAATAATGATATATTTTTTAAATGTAAATTATATAATTATGATTCTATAATTTTAAATTCGTATTTTCATTTTTTTGACCCATCTATAGAAAAATTAAAACAATGTTCTTACCAACATAGGGCCCCCAATCACAATGAATGATGTAATTCATTTACCATATCTAACATTAGTTTTTTATCAATAATTTTTTATAATGGATATATATAATATATAAATCATATTCAAATTTATAGTTATTATTTCATTGTAAAAAAACCTAAAATTGTTGAGACCTCCTAACCAAAACATATATGGAATAAATGAATCATTTATTACCTAAAACAGAATTTTAACAATAAATTGTCCATAAACGGTTGATAAAATGTTTTAAGTAAATCAAATGTGGTATGAAATATTTGATTGTGGTAATATAATATATTTATAATAAACCAATAATTATTATTCATGAGTATAAAATGTGTTAGAATAAATTTGATACGTGAGGTAACGGATCTTCATCTCACTTTTATATTCATGGGACACGTTCCAAATTCAAAAAATTATTTATTTTTTGTGGTGTATAAACTATAATTGAATATTTTTCTTACTATTATAAATAATATTATTGGCTATACATATCAATATAATTTTATTTCATTCATGATTTCCCTTCATACAATGTTACAAAAGTAGTAACTATTTTAATGTTTCAATGTAATTGATTATCACTATTGATTGTGAATATGATTTCAAAGATAAAATGTTTTAAACAATATCTCAAAAAAATAATGAAATTTTTTATCCAATGGTTATTTAAATAAATTTCATGTCTTATTTTATTTTTCCTATATTTTTTAATCAATAAATAAAATTACTCTATAAGGAAACATACCTTTTTTATTTCTTCGTTCAAAAATAATTTTCCTTCCATATCCATGATCTTTTAAATTATTTTGAAAGATTTTTTTATTAATATAAAATAATGGTTGAAATTAACATTTACAATTTTTTTTTCTTGCAATGGTTTAAATTAATCATTATTTAATTTTCTAAATGAGTTACATTTTTTTTATAAAATGTTAAATGGATCATTCTTTTAAAGTGTCCATCTTTAGTAATATTTTCTTATATTAGGGAAACATAATGATTTAATGAATAAAATATATGTTTACAAGGTTATATTCAAATTATGTTTTATATTTCATAATTAGGGAGTTTTTAGATTATAAATAAATGATTTGGAAGTGAAAGGGTAATTTTCCTCAAGAAGTGTTCCAAGTTATATTTTAAAATCAATTTTCGTCAAAGAAGACATACTTTGATGTCAATTATGTTTTAAAAGAGATATAATTCAATGATACCATACACATTATTTCTATGTAATGTTCTTTATTTTGATCAAAATATGTTTATGAAACAAATTCCACTTCTCTAGGTTATTCCATAATTAATAGATGGAAGTAGTATGAAACTAATTTATTTTCTAGGGGTTATGCTATGATTAAATGATTTGGCATTCCAATTATATTAATGAGTTATGATATTATTAATGTTTTTTGATCATGTGGAAAAAAAAATTTGATTCTCATTATCTAATGGGTCTGTCAAGAATCATATACCCCTCTAATTCATTGTGTAATGATTATGATCATTGAAGATTAATAAGAGTGAAATATGGAGTAAAAATAATTCATAACGGGTGCATGTCTACGATGATTGTCATTGAAGTGGACCATTACTACTATGATAGTTTATAGAATCCACTCATTATACAAATATAGACCTTGTAGAATGATCTTACACATGTAAATATTCTTTTCCATACATTTGTTTATGGAATAAATCCACATATTAAAAAACATTTAGGATCTCATTGATCATATTAATTGATATAATTTTGATTAATGACTTATGAACATCCATTATTTATTCCTTATCTAAATTTTATGAACTATTATATATGGTTTTAAAATATTATTTCCAGGTTATCAAAACCATATGTTCATGTTATGTTGACCTATCCCTTATTTACTCTTAATAATAATTTCACCACACCCATTCTTATGTTTCCTTGACCATATATTTAAAAAATTATGTATTATATGTATATGAAGGGTTATAGAAATGAAGAACATACAGTGAGATTATGCAGTTTAGTAATGAAATGGTTTATAATGTGTCTATTTTTCCAAAAGCACTATACCTATACGATTTTGGAACGAATCATTATATTATGTTTTGAGTATTCACTTATAAAGATATTATATTTATGGATGAAAATAATCTATATTATAGTTTATATCAGAGTAAGGACCATTTGACCATTAAATATAAAATGTGAAAAAATAGTGAGAATCATAGAGATAGTTCTTTTGATAACTCAAATGATTGAAACATTTCATGGATTTTTTCTAATTGATATATTTAGTTGTTTCCATGTAATTACATAAATGGATGGATACAAAATGAGGATGTGGATACAGAAAATTTTTACATATTTTTAGTAATTCTAAAAAAGGTGAATTGGTTTTGAGTTGTTTTCCACCATATATAAAGCAAAATTCCTTACCGAATACCTGGTTTGATGATCCCAATTGATATTTTTTATAATTTCTCAAACTCTCTACAGACCCACATGAAGGACATGAATTAATGATGACCATGGAATATCTATGTTAAACAAAGGTGTTTAATTATTTAATGTAATGTGTCAAAACTTTTTAATAATATAAATTATTTTTCATGGTTTTTTGTTTTATACACTATTATAATTTCATCCCACACTATTCATTATGGTTTTAGTCAATTTATAAAACACAATGAATTATTTTTATAGATAAATGAAGGGGAAAAAGGATTAAATTCCTAACAAAGAGAACAAAAATTATGAGAGATGTAATGTATAATCTAATTTTTATTATCACAATACATTATAAAGGTATTAATCAAATTTCCCTTCCAAATGAGAAAACGTGGGAACAAAATTATATTAACTCTCTCATGACGCAACATCCACCTTATTTTAGTTCTTCCACTAGTTTAATAACTTCTTAGAAATGGACCAATTCCATTGATATTTTTTAATATTCTTGCATTCATATCATTGAAAACCCATTTCATCAATAATTAGGAATTAAAATTTGATCAATGGTTTAACTCCTTTTAATAATCTGATTAAACAAGATTAATTTTAATCAATTGGGCATGATGAGTATAAGAGAATTATTTTTAAAACGTAAATCCATACTTATCTTCACATTAAACTATAAAAAACATTACATGAGCTATAATATATGGATGATGATTCCCTCAATACAAATAATGAAAATAATTTCTAGACATTGGAGGAATGTATCAGGTATTATCATCTAAAATGAGTGACTCATTTATCGATTATTTAGTTTCCTATACTTATATCCTTATAAGGGCATTATCCATAAGGGGCATTAATATATGTTATGAAATAGTCTGATATCATATCATGTTGGTAATAGAGATTATAATTTCCTATAAATCTCATTGTTTTTAAAAACAAATTGTAATGTAAGAGAAACTAAGAGAACCACTGAGAGAAGTATAATTTAATTCCTTTATACTTGATGTGTGGAAGGAAACATTGAGGACATTTTTTTTGGAAATAGTAATTTTTTTAAATATGAAAAGGAAATTTCATCATGAATTCACATGTTGAAGTCATAGGACGACATTTGCTAGTGACCTGAATAAATGAAAAGATCCATAGAATTAACCACCCATAATCTAAGTTTTCATGTTAAAGGATTATGTGAATTATAGAACATGCTATCAAATCCAAATTTAATAAATGATGAATGATGTAGAGACATCATAATTTGAGATAAAATGATAAAACAAATTGAATAAATATTTCTAAAATTAATACGATAATTTTATGGTGAAAGATAAGCTTACCATTCATATAGATCTGATATTATCTTATTAGAATCTAGATCTACAAAAAGTTTTATAGATCAATATTTTTCAAATGGTATCAGAAAAACAACTCAATGATCAAATTTTTTATTATTATATAAAATTACTCATTTTATGATGATCAGATATCAAGTATTCTAATATTCATTAATTGACCTTTGTTGGGAATGACCCTCTTAAAAATCTCATTATTCTACCTCAAATTGAATTTTATTTTTACATGGTGATGGATTGGATTTCTAAATATTAATCCGACATTAGTTATCGAAGAATATAATTCATCATTTATATTCCAAAATAAAAAAAGATACTCTATTAGTGAGATGAAAAATATTGACTTACGATGGAACTCACATCCATTATATGGGTTTTGATTACAATTCAAATGTGGTGTTCTTCTCAAATGTTTGGGAAGATACTAAACATCGTGTATATTTTTATCAGAAATTTCACACATTCTTTTTAGTATAGTTTCCATGTCTTCCACTATCATCTAATGATGAGTTATCAATATACCTCATACATTCATCTACAGTTATTTCAAATGGCCCATATTGAATGGTCCTGATTGAGTTTTAGAAATTTTAGAAAAAACTATAATAGAATCCTAAAAATATATTGATTCATCCTTGTGAAACATTAGGGTGAACATGTTCATTTATTTATAATAAGAATGCTGGATCAATGTGATTTTGAATTAAATTTTTTTTTGACCATAACATGATCCAAATATAGAACAATGGTAATATTCCCCTTACTGATGACATGTTTGATCGACAACACAAAGATTAACACATTTCCAAGATTTAATTCCTTCATAGACAGCATAAACTAGTAGTCAAGAATAATGATATACCAAATAATGTATTCTGAAAAATATATATATACTATGACTATATATTGATCCCTTTTGGGCATACTCATTGCCCTTTCCTATTATTAAATTTAAAAACTATTGTCTTTTGATATTACCATGATTTTTTGGTAGTATTTATTAATGAGATTCTAATATATACAAAAAATAATGTTTTATAATTAAAATCATTCTAGAATTATATTGATGGTCCTAAAGAGGGAGATGTTGATTGAAATGTTTTCCATGTGTGAATTTTTGATACAAAAGGATAATTTTTGAGTCTTATAAAATCAATATATGGTAAATATGTGGATATGTCACATATTTTTGTTATTGAATGTTTTCATAGAAAAAAAATATTGAGAAGTGATGTTTTGTTGATTTGTAACGAAATTATCCACATTTCTGGATGATTTATCATCACTAACTAATCTACTAACCATGTTAACTCAAAAGGTATCTATGATCTATTTGATAGATGATTGAAATAAAAATTTAAAACATATAAATAAATGGTTTTTCAGTGCACCTATGCTTACATTAGCCTTCAATGGAGTTGGTTATGTAATCAATATTAATTCTTTAATGATGTTATTGGGATGAATTATCATGCATAATAACAATTTTATTTTTCTGTATATGGTTTTTTTCGATAGTTAATATTAAGGAGTTGATATAAGAATATCATAGTTCGTCATTATCTATTTATCACCAATATAAAAAAGGTGTACAAAGATATGAATATTTATTTCTAATGGGGAAACATGAAATGAGTACTAAAGAGTATGCATCGTTGTTCATGACATTCTGGCATACTAAGGCTGGTAGGAAAAAATCTACCAAGATGGAATAATAATCACCCATAGTATATGGAAATGGGAAAAAACTCTCCTTGGGTTTTATCATCAATTTCCCTAAAACATCTAAATGGAAAAATAATTTGGTTGAAGTTGGACACCTTAAGAAGTCACTAAACCTCATCAATATCATATATTATATTCCTCTAGAAATCTCACCATGATATAAAATATAAAAGTGTTATGGGTTCCTAGGGTATGCCATTTTATTTTTCCTAATCTAGAGATGAGGTTTACCTCGATGTTCTAGATATGTGTTTTGTAAAATCATGGTAAAACCCTATTTCATATCTATTTATCATGTTCATTTAGAAGTATAGTATGAGAGAATAATTTAAAACCTATGATATATGTTTAAATATTTCAATATAGATTTTATAGTAGTTTGGGATCAAAATCATTCTCGAGTTGAGTTTTCAGCCGATAATTGATTTCACTCAAGAATTCAAATGGGTCCTTATGAACCCCTATACATGATGACATTTAGTAATATAATTTGTCGGGATGAATTTAAGGAAATAAAAATATTGGTAAATGAGATATAAAATGAAATTTTTGAGAAGGATAGATCTATTATAAAACACATAATGGAAAAACAAATATTACCAAAATCTAATAATGAAAATCCTGAATGTGATTGGAAATTCGTTGTTGGCAAGATATTGAATCTGTGAATTTTTTCATGAATAAATGTTATGATATTTTTAAATAAGTGAAAGATAATAAATAATAATATTTTCTATTTAGATATTATTGATCCAATAGGGATGGTTTTTTGTCATTATGTTCATCCACTTAACCTCTTTTATATCCACATTGTGTTCCATGTATATCTACTATATATGTACATACCAAATCATTCACATGAAATGAATTCAATTCTCATATCACTAGATCATTGTCTAACCTATAGAGAACAAATTTTAGAGTTTTTGGATCAGATATATAAATTTCTATTAAATAATTCCACTCACTAAGTCTTTGTTTTGTGGTGAAATGACCAATTAGAAGAAGCTACATGGGAACAAGAGGATATGATGAATAAGTAGAATATTAAATTTCTTTTATATCTATGTGATAATTTATAGGTAATAAATCATTTTATGGGTGGGGGTGGAATTTAACATCCCATGAATTTATCGAACATTTTTTCATATAAATTTAATTTTATAGATACATTTCGTAATAAATAACACCATTTTCTAGTGAACCACAATATATAGTTAATATTATTATTTAATCTTGACCATTATGACAAACCCATTAAATATGCTGGTAGGAATATGAGTATCTAAAATTTGAAAATTAATTATAATAGTTTTATATAAACAAAATATATTGATTGATTAGATATTAATTTTATGTAAGTATTTATATGTTTAAAAAAAATATTTTTGTAAAAATAATAAAATTATGCTTATCTAATTTAATAAATGTTATTTTAGAACATAAATATCATTTTTGAAATCAACATGAAATTGTAACAATAGAGTGAATTTTGTAATTTATTAAAAAAAATTAATTTTTGATTAATATTGAAATATAATGATTCTAATTAAAAAAACTATTATTGTTAAATAATTTCCATTTTAAGATGTATTTAAAATGGGTTATTTGTAAAAATAGTTTATTCAAAAAAAGTCAAATTTAGGTAATTTTAATCAATTTATTGTTAAATTTTGGTATAATTTTTTTACTTCTGAAAAAACTTTCATTGGTAAACAGTTTAATCATTTCGTATGAACGTTTAATAATAAAATAAATTATTCCTCATTATTAGCTAATACTGGGAAGACGTATTTCATATATTTAATAAGAATAGTAATTATTATTAAACCAGATAGAAATATTTTTGTTGTTATCATGAAAAAAATAATAATAAAAAATTAATTAACATGTTTATGGTTAAAATGAGGTTACAATGAGAATTAAATAAAAATATATGGGCTAAAATGATTTAATTTTATGTCCAATTCTGATTTTATGGAAATATATCAACCTTATATCATCTATGGTTTGATAATTATCAATCTTTGACCATTTTTCTTCTATATAACATGTGTATAATTTATTATTTTCAAAATCAATTATGGGTTTCTTCTTCTCCACTTATCAAAGGGAACATTTCCTCCATTATACAGTCTCAAAAATAATTTTTTAGACAATACCTACCAATGTTTATTCTTTACTCCCCACCACTCATCCTAGAGGCCTTATATTGATTTAGAAAACCTCATATGACGAATTTTCGTGAAATCCTAATGAGTTTTTCCGAAGAAGTTGTAATGTTATTAACCATATATTTTTCATCTCTACTTACACCGTGTTATTTTTTTAAACTTTTATTATATAATATAACATTATCTATATTATAAATATATCTTATTATTTTAATTTTATAACATATACACATAACATCTTCTATCAAATGGGAAATGTGATAGTCGGTCATGTGTATAGTGCACTAATGCCTCATAAATCGATGTAATTTATTTTCCATAAACTCCTATAAATAATGAATATAATTATGACTTTAATATATTTATATATGATATTTTTTACATTCTTATAATCCTATTATAATAATATATGATCATTTATATTATCTAAAAACCATTGGAAAACTATAACATAGCTCATGTGTACGGGTGGACTGCTGCCTCGACGTAGCATTGTGAAATAATTTTCACTTCATTTTAAAATGTATGGTTTAAAGGATAGATTTATTGAGTTTATATCATATATTTGATATAAAAATAATTCCATAAATTTGAATTTATATTTTCCATTCATTCTGACCATAAAAAAAATTGCATGCATGTGTACGTACGAACTACCATCTCTATGAACAGTGTAATCCATTTTCTATCTATAACATTTATGGATTACAAAAAAAAGTTTAATTAATATGTATTATATATATATTATGGTAAAATTTATAGATATTATTTAATCAGGATCATTTTAAAATTTCTAATACAACCAAACCAAAATATTCATCTAAAAACGACGCAGTTAATACCTGAAAGCAATTTCGACATGTAATTGTTAATAAACTATTGATAAATGATTATAAGAAAATAATATATATTATGGTATATTTTATTATTATTCTAGAGTATATTTATTATAAACATATATTTATTATACAAGATTTTCAAATATGTGTGATGAAATATGACAGATCAGGTCTCGGATTTCATTATCACATTTATTTCTACGGGACACAAGCAATATCCCTCAATTATTTTTTTATGGTCTATATACTACCCAAGAATGTATTTTATTATTCATATAATGATATTTATTTAATATTTTATATGTAAATATAATGTTATTTATTTCATGGGGATTATGATTTAGATGTTACCAAAGTGGTAAGGGTTTTTATCTTACAATCATAGTATTGTATGTATTTTTTATGAGTACTAATTTTATTATGAAATATTTTGTATTTTCCTAAACAAATCATGTAATTTTACCCCTATATTTATTTTTATATATTAAAATTTTTCAATTTAATTTCATATCATGGATTAGTGATGATAACAATATAATATTTTTATGTAAAACCAGCCTAATTTATCTGATTGGAGAAAAAGAAATTTGTTTTATATCTCTATTCTTATACAAATAATATTGGTTTTTAATAATCTACAAAAAAATTTAAATAAATATTTTCCGTTATTTTATTTTTCAATAATTTTTCTTAAAGGAATATTTTTGATGTTTTTTGAATGAGGTGATTTTGACTATTTATGAGTAATGTTAGTGGAATATTTTTTTGATAAACAACATAAATAGTATTTTACACAATCATTAAGGAATAATCATTTAAATCAAAATATATAGTTTTCAAATAAAATATTCATTTAATATTTATTGAATAACATTTCATAAATTTATGATTTTTTAAATTGGTTAATATGGTATTTTCCACATCAAATTTTCCAATTTATCTTTCAAAATCATTTTATATATGGTATGAATTCATTTTATATTACATAATATTTACTGTTGATATGATAACATGATAACATTATTATTAATTCTTCATATGGTTTATGATTATGATTAAAATAATCTTATGAAACCTATTTAATTTCGTGAGTAATGATATGATGAATGTTTTATAATTCGATGGAATACATTATTTTGATTTCCATTATGTAGAGTGGGTCCAAAAATTTTATCCCTCCAATGTATTGGGTAAATATTCATATCTCATGCGGTTAACATTATGTGAATGGGTAGTGAACCTAGTTTACTAAGGGGCTATGTCAACTATGATAGTGTTGGGAGTATAATTTGACTAATATGATGGTTTGTGGAGTGAGTCCATTCCACCTTGATATCCTTGGAAGTATGCCTTTACTACTATGTGAATGAATTTATATGTTTCTATGTATATCGTAAATCTATATCTCATTCCAATTTTATTACCTCATGGATTAATTACATGGATTACATTATCACCCATGTCTTATGAACTTCCATTTTTTTATTAAAAGGCTTATGTTAATGTTTTATAATATATTTGTATAGCTGTAAAATTTTATTCTCATGATCAGATACCCTTATCCTCATATTATGTTGATATTTCTAATTGTTACCCATACAAATAATAAGTCACATCCATTTTTAGGTATCAATTCCCCATGTTATGGTGAAAAGTGTTATTGTTGAAATTTTTAAGAAGATTGATATTTATAAATATTTCAAAAGGATATAATATTGTAAACTAATAGAATAGTTGTTTATGCGCTGATTTTACCAATGTAAGTTGACCAATATGATTTTTTTTGTGGATAATTATGTTATATAATAAAATTTCATCTATTAATATGTTATATCTATGTATTAATATCATGCATTATTATGAGTAGATGTGTCATAGTGTCATATAGACCTCATTTCACATTAATATGGGAAGGCGTTTTTTATTATATCAGGGATCTATGTTTTTAATGTAAAATCATTATTATTTTTTAATTTATCAGGTTCTCAAAACATTTTTTCCATTTTTATTTAGTTTTAGGATTTTTTGTTATACATGAATGCCCTTTTTATTCTTCTATGGATAATTTTCTTCTTGTATTTATAATTTCATTTTTTAATATTTTATTTATGTTTTGACATATAGATAAATTAATTCGTATATTTTTTATTAATTTTATTTCATGACTTACCAATCACACAAAGGGTATGCAAGGTTCCCTTTTATGATCATATTAATAATATATTATTTCATCTCTAAAGGCACAATAAAATAGTTTTTCTTAGTGTTTAGGAATGAAATGTCATCCCTTCCTAATTTGGAATTCCCTTTGGAAATTTTTGTTGGTCTTCTTAGGTACCATGATTTGATATTCCTAGGTAGTTTCATTGTATAATATTTATCCCATGGTATGATATTCCAACTCCCTCCATTGATGAAGAGAAAATTAGGGTCAATAGTCAGCCTTGGGTTCAACATATAACATATAGTGTTTCAACAACTTTAGGTCTTTTGTATGAGACCTTTTTTTGGGATATTTAAATCCATCATTTAGGACGATTGTTTCGTAAAATATCAATCGTAAATACACATATCATTTTTGTTACTAAACACATGGATCTCATGGATTTGGAAACTTCCTTTCCTATGGGTGATGGAAATTACAATATATTTATTGATTTATAATTATAAGGAAAAAGATAATTTTAGGGGTTTTAGAATTCATATAACAAGATATGGTGACTTCGATGTTATATATTTATTCATATATATGATTCATAGAGTGTTGAAAAATTACCATTAAAATATTATAATGGTTATCCAGGTTGAATATCCACTTATTTGGGGTAGCGACATATGTTTTATTTTCAAAATTAGGTTTATTTCCCAATCATATAATTCGTAATATAAATATAACATGTTTAATAAGATTTAAAATGGATATATTTATATAGATAAAAATAACATTCCCTATGAATGATTATTTTTGGAAATCATGATACTACGATAGAAAAACTATGTGATGATGAAACTGATTATTTCCTATTAATAGATTTAGTAATATATCTTGGATGATGACCTGAAATTTTGAAAAAAAATATAAGGTCTCAGAACCATGTGTCAAACAGTCTATTCTCCAAAGGAATTTTCTCATTTTTTTATTTAACTTCATAGTGGAAGTTTTTTGGGTCCATGTCATCAAAAATTATTCCATGGTTTAGGATGTTAAGATATGTGATTAGGTATATTTCCAAGGAAAATTCAAAAAAATCAACATATATCTAAATAATTGATATATTCTAATTTTTTTGGTTTTCATATGTCCTCTTATAAAATTGGTTCTGGAGATATCTCAATAAATTATTTGATTGCCTAAACCCCTTCAGGATAAAAATTTTCAGGGTTTGTTTCAATAATTTTTTCAATAATATAGTATTCATTAATATTTATTAGGGCCCAATATTGGGCCTCTGAGAGCAAGATAAATAATTGAAGATTGTTACAAAATTATATTTTAGTGAGAAAATTAATATTTCATTTGAATTTAATATTACTATGATTGGGTAGAAGGCCTCCTATTTTAAACATTTACTTATTATTTTGATGTAATGTTTATCATATCCATATGGAATATGCCCATAGTATTTGACAGATAAAGGATAACATGGATTGGTAGAATTCAAAATTAGGCCCCATTAGACAATTGGAATGACTAAATGAATAAAATAAATTTATTTTCTTCCACATATATAATAAAATAAATAGATAATGAGGGGGACATGGAGAAAACTATCTAACATGATGAGCTCAGCAAATTTCATTTTCCCTATCATTGATGCCAAAAATGATATCATAAATGATAAATCAGTTGTTTCTTATTATGAATCATGTTTGTGTTCCTCAACTGCATTGAATTAATTGTATTTTCAAGGATACATAATGTCATAATGGTTATCATTATCAATTAAAAAATATTGTCTCTTAATGAAATTATCAATGATCTACTTTAGTATCTCATAAGGGGATGTATCATCTTGTTAGTTTTATGTGTGGCCTCCAGAAATTAATGGAAGGTATTCAATTAGAGGAAAATTATTTTTAAGGGATCATGGGTTCTCCACCTCTTGTTCATTTCAATGTTTGTGTTAATATTTCCATAACAATAGGGGATATGTATATAAAGGTGTCACATATAGGTTTCTAGTTTTAATAGGGGTCATGACTCTAGGATATTATCTACCCATTTAATGGATGTGTATTATTGAAAAACGTTTTACTGAAATAGTGTTCAAAATTATGTGTAAATATATTTATCACATATTTCCATTCTCCTTATTCTTCCTAAAGTGTGTTAAAAGAACACATTATGTTTTCCCTGATGTTATTAGGATACACTGACCCATCATCCTTTAACTCTAGAGATATTTTTAAGACCTTTATCCCATGGATTTTGTGACATATTACTGTATGATAGGGAAAGTAATTTGGTATATCATATAAACATACCTCAACATTTATCCTTGACTATGGTACCTCCAAAAATTTATAATCCATTACAAATATATAATATCTAAGAATATTATTTGGTCACAATGAATTTGTTTTATTCTAATATATATTTAGTACATAAAATTTGAATAAATTATTTTTTACCTAGGGGAGACAATGTTTCCAAGATACATATTTTTTCAGGAAAGGGGAATGTATTTTCACTTGCAATATGATGATTGTGGACACTTGTTCCTTCTCAAGAATTATTTTTTCCCATTTATATTCTCCTCAATATCTCACATTTGTTTGAAAAATAGAATTATCTAATAGTATCACCATATCAATTATTTAAAAAATTGTACAATGATATATTATGTGACTAGAAATATTGTCATCTAATATTTTATTTTTACCACACCAATTTCAAAATTATTATGTTAAGGAAGTTGTATATGTAGGGAATATCTTAAAACCATAAATCATTTAATTATATTAGAGATATTATTTTTCTAATTTTTTTAGTAGTTAATTAGTTTCAAAACAATAATATATCTCACTGTTATGCTAAATTATGGAGGAAATTATTGATTAAGATAATCTTTAGTTATTAATGAAAATATTTATGTAGTTATAACAATCAAATATAGGGCCTTTCAATATTTAAATTAATAATTTAAGATATATATTAACTTATTGTTTAATTGTTACAATATGTAGTCTCCCTCGAGTTTTAAATCCAATGATATTTTTCTATGATTTACACATTCCACCATTGTATTAAATATTAAGGCTATCAAAACATTATAACATAGTGGTCCAGATTACCCCCTTTTGATATGTATTCTCTTTTGTTTTTTATAGCACAAAGAATATATAATATATTCTAGTCATGTGTTGATTGAATCAGGTATATCATCTAAATTTTCTACTCCACGTTTCTTCTTTAGACCATGATGGATAACTATAACCATGGATAATTGATAATAAAAAGAAAGAAACTATGATCATTCTATAAGGGGGGAAATTTTCCATAAAATAGGGTTTGTAAATTTACTCAATTTAATTTAAATTTATAGCCATTAACATTCGTAAATTTTCTCTAATTGATTTGAGTTTACTAGTGGAGATTGTTAACCAATGAAAAATATAACTTTTAGTTATTTTCAATTTTGGTTGATGGAAATTTATTCTTATGCATTAATATTACAATTATTTATAATTTTTTTGTTGACTAAAAAATTGTATCATCAACAAAAATAGTATCAATAAATTTTTCATGTCTAGTGGATAATGACACTGTGATTCATATTCTACTTTCTAAGTTTCATCTAGATATAAGAAATGTTATATAGGATTGGGTAAAAATTAATGCTATCTATATTTATATGTACTATAAAGAAAATATTCAAACAATTTTGTATAATAATCATCCTCAAAGAAATATTCAATTACATCATGTTTTATATATATCCCCTATTTTGAGAAATATTATATTTCATCCATGATGATATTGACATATTTATTCCCCATTGGAACTAAATTTTTGTATGTATCCATGATGAATTTATCATCAATGATATTAGATTAGTATTTTTGGTCGTTATCATAATTGAGTATAGTGTATTAATAATCAAATGAAATTAAATCTTTATAGTCCCTATATATTTTTTACTTAGTATCATAATGTCTTTACTGATAAGAAATATGATATTTCCAATAATAGATTATCCTATTAAATTTTTTGTGAATTTTAATATTAAAAAAACTATGTGATGGGTTGTCTAATTGGTTGCTTCATTTGGTGAAATATCTAATTTAACATTGATATCTAGGAATTTTGTATTTCAATAATGTAATCATTTTTCACCATAGTATATTTTATTGAAGATAACGATTGGATGAAAATTTACTTAAACCTTTTGGGTTCAGGTTGAAATAATGATGTAAGAGAAGTAATTTCTATTTTTAAAGCCACATGAGATTATTATGTTAATGGAAAATATTTTATGATATTTTATTGTAGGTATATCCCTGGATTGGATAATATTTTTTGCAGAATAACCATTATAGGGGAAAGTCTTTTCCAAATGAGTTTCACAATTATAGGATTAGATGTGAATTTTTTATTATATATGGATTCATGAATTATCCATTTAATTACAAGTTACCACTTGTAATTTCACTTTTATATCATATATTTGAGGAAATATTCTTGATCAATAAGATTATTTTTGGTTTCCTAGGTATTCATATATCAACTAAATGAGACAACATTTCATTTCACCATCATTGATCATTCCAATCATGGTGGTATTGATAAACTCTACAGATCAACTAGATAGAATGTCATATGGTAAAATATTTATATACAATATGTACCATTCTTTAGATACATAAATAAAGATATTCTTCCTTCATGATCACTAGAAATAAATTATTGGTTTTAGTATATTAATTTTGGTTTTTCTTTAATTGTGTGTTATTATTAGGATTTAATCATAATTGGAAATTGTAAAGGATACACTTATATCAACACTCGTCAAGAGTTAATTTTTATTCCACATATCCAGTGTATGGAACTAACCAATAACTGTGGTGTTCAACAGTAACCCATAGGTTCAAATGGATGCATGGCATGTTTTCCCCCTTGATGTAATTAGGAATAAAATAAAGATGACGGGTTGGGGACCAACATATAACTTCTATTTTATCTTCTAATACATCCTCACATATATTCTATTGGATAGTGTATCTTAGAATATCATTGGTTATTGATATATTTGGTAATGGATTTATCATTGTATTTGTGGTCGTCACTTGTTGTGTAGCATTTTTTACATGACTTGGTTATCCATTAGTGGATGTGAACCATTTGATACCAATAGGGTGTGATATTTTTTATGGTCCTAAGATGGTGGAGTTCATGTTAAAATCCATGATTCATTTTATTTAGATAGGTTATCTAGAATGTAATATTACATCTCTCATAGTAGGAATTATCTAATAAAGTGTGGGACTCATCTGAAGTTATAGAATGTAGCACATGATAGGGGTATTCATAATTATTACATGAAGGTCCCTGAATACTGGTATTTTATTTCTACCATGGGAGTCACCACAAACATAAATTACTATATTAATACATGGAGGACCAAGTTAGCAGTTGGAAATGATGGTGTCATTGGGGGAGTTATTTAGTTACATGTCTTCATTATCATGTGGAGGACATTATTGTTAGTTTTTCTTTATCAGGTGGAGGACCTATATAGTGGATAAATCTTATACCATGATGAGGACCTCTTTTCCACATAAAATAATCCCCCCAATCGAGGTATGAATTTGATTATAATTTAATTGAACCATGTTTTTGGAATGTATTTAACTATTGGAAGAGCTAATTGAGTCCCTTGATAGAGATCAAGGAAGTGGCATGGGTTGTGGACATACTCCCAGTAGTATACCTCTAACAAGTATCCTTGTGAGGGGGTTTATTAGATTTTCAGTTCGAATAGTAGGGGAAACATACCATGTAATTTTGGGAATCCTCCTGAAATGATGGGTCTATTGGGGGTAAACTAGAAACCTCATACCCTATTATAGTTTTTGGGATTTATTATGATATAAATTTTGATTTCATATTATATTAATTCACTTTTGATCACATATATGTCAGTTATGACAATGAAATCATCTATTTTTATAGTTATGTGTACAGTGATGACATGTTAACTATTACTAGTGATTACATATATAGTGATCAACAATTCAATAAATCCATGATTTTGTAGATAGGTAAAGACCATTCACTATGTATTTGAAAATAGTATGGTGATTCCCCTTAAACAAAACGTTGTTATTGGACTGGTGATAACCCATGTACCCCAAATCCTCATTTTATTGAAATAACATATTCACCTCTATATTTTTATTTTTTATAACAAAAAAAACATGAGAAATTTTATTACGTTCCTGATACCCCAATTCCAAAAATATAGTTTTCAATCATAATCCATTCCCCATGAAATTTATCAGTATTGTAGTGATATTCATTAACCTCTGATTACATTTCAGTGACAATCCATTCACTCGGAATATATTAATTATTATAGTGATACATTTCTACCAAGATTAAGATATTAATGATAACCCTTTAAATTTAACAATGATCAATATTACAATTATATCATATTCAAGTTAATTAATTTTCTAGGGATAACTCAATCATTTATATCTAAGGATTACTTATAGAAAATCACTTGTATTCTAGTTCAATTGTGAATACTTCCCCACGATTATATTTTATATCAGGATGATGCAATTTTCAATATATTATTTTTATTTATATTTATTTGTCACTATATGATGAATTAATCGGATGGAATGATCACCTTATACTATTTATTGTTGTGATGGAAAATTCAACCTATAAAATATATTTAATGATCACTCATTCACCACTATGGATGTGTCTATGGTTATAACAAATTCACTAAGTCATGGCCTATTAATTGGGATTATGTCACGACCTGTCCCCCGAGGCCCGTATCATGACTACCCCAAGCCCACCTTCCATAAACCAGAGGCTACCGACTAGAACCAAAGGTGTAATTCTCAAGAACTAGGAAGTCATTGACTTTATAAAACGTAAACACAGAAAAAACCAACGAAAAAGAAGAAGATAACACAATGTCAAGATGTATAACAGGGGTGCTGAATGTACAAAGGGGCCAGAAATACAAACAAAACATAAAAGTACAACTACAACTGAATGAAATTACAACTGAAAAGACAAGCAGCTAGAATATAGAAGCACCTCCTGAATAATCCTCTGGGTTCCTACCTGAAGGGTAGGTATAGATGTCCTCCTCAGCACTCTGCATCTATCGGTCTGCTCCGTGTGTTTTCACTCCAAGTGTCCACCTCCGAGTACCGTCTAGTCCTTGTACACTCTACCTCGGTAAGCGGTATCTGTCATCTGTATCCAACACAACGAGGAGCGGGCATAGCCCATGTAGGGGTGAGTATAAAAATACTCAGTAAGGACCTCAAGACCCTCAAGTTCTCACAAAATACAACAAGGATAATCCACAAATAAAGAACTCAATAGATAACCTTTACATAGGTATATGACCATACATATACCTAAGTTATCAAGTAACCTGTCTCAATTATGAGGAAAACTAAAAGGTCATTCACTAATCTCAAACCATTATTTTCATTATCGAAAAAACAACCAATGGAGAACTCCTCCTTTGTCGAGTGCAATGACCCTTTCGTGACTCCAAGGTGCTACTCACTAACCTTAGATTGTTGAGGTACTCCTCCTTTCGAGTACGGTAGGTCTGTTGCCAAATATCAGGTGCTCCGTCTGTTAGGGGTCTGCCACCAAATACTGGACACTCACCCTAATAGCCTACAGTGGTACTCCTCCTATCGAGTACTGTGGGTCTGCTACCAAATACCATGTGATCTGTCCTCTGTGGGTCTGCTGCCAAATACCGGGCACTCCATCTACCGTGCTAATCGAAACACTCAAAGTCGAATCGGTTAAGCTGTAGTCAGGTCTACAACTACTAGGCCTCCACACTCCGTACGCTTGTCTCCAGGAGGGTCCACTACATGATATACTGGTTGTTACTTCCATGTGTCATGAAGTCTCACGCAGAAGTAACACAAAGGACCACCTCGTCATAGGGGTCTCTACGCAACAGACGACACGTCAATCGGACGCCCGGTCTGTGAGTTATTAGATTTTCCATTCCAGGGGCCTAGTTGTTTTTCAAGCTAAATCCTACAAGACCATAATCCGAATCCCATGTAGAGTATGCCAAAAGAACCTTCTCATCTAGAGGAATCCAACATAGTCGATGACACGACAATCAGACGTCTGGTCCTCATGTTATAAGTGTTTCCGCTCCGAGGTCCCGATTGGTTTTGGGTTTGAACCAAATCGGCTGTACCCAAACATCACCCAAAACATGAGTGTAATATACCTAAATTTCCATCTTGATCCAAGGAATACTTAGCAACTGAAGGTACATCGATCAGAGGTCTGTAGCATAAGATATGTCTGTTTAACTGAAAATGGTCCGAAAAAAAGGGTATGCGCCAGGTTCGACCCGCCACCCCCACCCCACCCTAGGTCGGCCCGAACGGGGTCGACCCCACTCAAAGTCTAGCCCGTTTGGTGCATCTCGGGCCGTGGCCGCCCATGGCTTAGCCAGCCTGGCCATGAGATTAGGTGGATAGGGGGTGATTATTTGAACCGGCGGGGTCAGCTGGCACCGCCCCCGTTTGGTGCATCTCAGGCCGTGGCCGGCCATGCAGTGGGATCCACCGCATCGCAAAAGCGGCTACTGTAGCGACGAGTATTCTCCAGCGGCGCACTAGGCTGATGCCACCTCTAGGGGCCGGCCAGCTCCGTCCTCCACCACCGGTCTCCGGCACCATCGTGTTGGCGACTCGCACCACCAGAATTTTCCGCGGGCCACCTGAGTCATTATGGTGGTCCGTTTTAGCTTCCGCCAGCACCTGCGGCTATCTCGGGTCCCGAACATTACTGCAAATCCTCCATCTTGCCGTTGTGACCCCGTTTCACCATTGAACATCATCCCGCATACAAACGAACAACCAGTGGAGGGTCCGGGCTTGTTCGTTAACTCATTCCATCCATGTTAGAGGCTCTAACCATTAATTCAACGATGAATGACAGGTTTAAAAACAACAAAAATCCCCTACCTCGATAATTGATGTTGTACGTCAGGCGTCACGGAAGACGGCGTCACAGGGTGAGGATTAGTAGATGACGTCGGAGTGCGCCCGAGGAGGAAATGACATATCCTCACTTGTCACGGAGAAGAGGAAGGAAGGTGTGATTTAATTCTTCTTGGAACCGACATTCTTCATCGAAGGAAACATTGTTCTTCATCGGAGAAGGAATTTATTCTCTCAAGAGCTCTCTCCTTTCACATAATGAAAGTTACCCCCCAAAATAAAATAATAAACTACTCCTATTATTTTATTAACACAAGCCATTTAAAATTCATACATTCAAACACTTAATTAATTAATTGAAGAGGATACATTCATTAATTAAGGTATGTTGGCAAGAGTTAAAGTGGGGGAGAGGGAGAGGAATGGTCCTCATAAATATGGGGTCTTTAAGGAGTTTTGGGGGAAATGAATAGTTGGGTCTCGTGTTGGCCCCACCTCTCAAACATCCACACATGGGTAGTTAGGTGATTGTGGGTCCCGCCATTAACTCCCCTTTGTTGGATATAACTACCCTAGACATAAATAAAGTTGTACACACCAATTTTATTTATTTAATTCTAGATTCAAAAAAAATCGACCTGCATAAAACACAACTGCGGTGAAAGACCCTTTACGTAAAAAACAGCACTGCAAATTCATTACTGTCCTCAGATTTCAAATCTATGAACCAGTTCAAAAGATAGAAAAACCCGCTCGTTCATTTACTAAAATTAACCAAGCTAAACTTCAGAAATTTATTTCGGGCACACCGGGCCTCAGAATCATGTGCCGTCAGAAGCCACAGACTCGAAAAATTCCAAAGTATAAATGAAAAAAATTTACTTCAATTTTTCGAGTCATTACATTACTCCCACCTCAAGGATTTACGTCGTCGTAAAGCTACAACATAAACTAGGGAAACAAAATATGGCACTGAGCATGAATCTGAGCCTTACACTCCCATGTGATCTCCTGGAGGTTCCCTGTGCTGCCAGCGAATGTGCACCAGATAGATCGATCATCCATGTAGGACCCTCTCCTGTCAATCCTCGATCTCCACCGAGACCTGCGTAAAAGGATCCTAGTCATCGATTTCCAAATCCCCATGGTCGATGATGTGTGAAGGGTCATGCACGTATCACCTCAGATAAGATATATGGATGACGTCGTGCACCTGGTGTAATTGAGGTGGAAGGGCCAGACGGTAAGCCATCTCACCTACTCTTCTGAGGAACTGGAAAGGTTTGATGATACGTGGAGATAACTTGACACCCTATCCAAAACTCCATAGACCCCGTCGACGTGATACCCATAAGAAGACGTGGTCGCCATCCTCGAACTCCAGTGGTCTCTGTCTCCTATCAGAATAGGACTTTTGTCTGATCTGTGAAGTCTTCACCTGCTCCTGGATGATCTCCACCTTCTCTGCCATGGACTAAACCATCTCTGGTTCTACATGTACTGAATCCATCACTATCCAAAAAGGATATCTAAAATGCGTCCATCTGCTATATCACCACTCCAAACAGGTAAATGTCTGATATCCTACTAAGAGCATCTCTTACAATGTTCCCCTCCCCAAGAGTGTAAACTATCTCGAAGTCATAGTCCTGGAGGATCTCAAACCATCACCACTATCTCAGGTTCATGTCCTTATGAGAGAAGATACACCTAAGACAATTGACTTGGAGTGAACTGTAAACCGTTCGCTCAACATACTATGGTTGAGACTAGCCAATTGAAAGAACACATCTCCACCCTTCTTTGTCTGAAATCTATAAGAGCTGCTGAGATTTCTCCTCTGCCAAAAGAAGAAATCTGGTCTCATCCCCTGGATAAACCATGTTCTTTCCCAAATACAGTCAAGCCTGACATGATCGGTACTATTTTATGGCATATACGACGTCGTAAGGGCTCGACGCTACTACCAGGATATCTAACCGTTACTCTCGCCTCTAAGGGTTGAGTCACACTGTCGGCATCAGTGCGTGGTTACTAGTTCTCCTCCTGCAAGAATATAAAAAGTGAGGGTCATGTCAATAGTTCTAAACAGAACCTCTCAGTATCAACCACACAAAAACGGAAGGAAAGAAAACGTCAAAAGGACAAGCATCTATTATAACTGCATCTCAATTACAAAGACACACAAAAACCACAAACAACAACATTAAAAATAGAAGCACCAAGAACGAAGGCCTTTATGCCTAGAACTAGTCCCGCTTCTGTACACCTACTACCGAAGCTCCATAGTCATATGCTTCAGCTACCTAAAGTTGTTCTCTCTCATCTTTACTTGTTCCCTGCAGTCGGGGTGGACCTCCTGGTGGTGGTTGTGGCAACACCTCAAAGCGTCATCCTCCACTAGTTGCATAGACAGCTCCTCTACCATAGTCGCCCACTCCTTGAGGTTCTCCTTGATCGAACCTATACCTCTACCTGAGAGGCCCTTCATCTATCTTTTGATCATTTTTACGTCGGGTCAGACTGTCACGTTCCATTTGACCAAGCCTGCCGCATGAGTAACACTACCCGCTCCTGGCACGACTGGCTCTGTCTCCACTATGGTTTCCCCTAACAACTGAACCTGAGTCGTGCGGTTAGCCTCCCGTGGGTCCGGTCCTCTTGGACCCCTGTGTTGTCTGTCTACTGCTAACTGTAGAAGACTCCACTATAAGTCGACTAGTGGTGGGTCCCACTAATGGAGATTGTTCATCTTGGAAACTCTCCACTAGAAGGGCTCGCTCCAACACTCTTGTCTACGTCAGAAAGTTGTGGGAGATAAATGAAGCTCTAATCTCTCGTCTGAGTCCCTTCTCGAAGGTCTGGGCCTTGAAGAACGGGTCTCGTACCATATTATTGGAGTAGCATAAGATGTCTATGAACATCGTTGAGTTCTGAGCTACACTCATGCAGCCCTGCTGCCGTTGAAGTAGCTCTTCTATCTGCACCACTCGAAGGGTGGTTGGTAAAAACACTGCTTGGAACATGCGCTTGATTTATACCCATATAAGTGATGCCTTGTCATGCATCTAGAGCATCAGGCTCCACCAACTGCCTGATGCTTCTTGAAAGAGGCTGGCAGCAAGGATCACAATAATGTCCGATGGTGTACCTACATGCCTGAAAAATCTCACCACACCCTCCAGCCAATCCTCAGCCGCATGTGGGTCCATCTCTCCCCGGAACCTAGGTGGCCTCGTGTGCTGGAAATCGTGCAGCATGCTCAAGCGGCGTGCATCGTCTACTGATGGGGCTGGTGGCATCAGTGGCCAAAAGGAAAATAGTACCTCTGGCGCCTCTACTGGGTGGTGGTCTAGTACTAAGGCCTCGTCACTCGGCAGGATGTCACTACGTACAACTCTCGGGGTTGTAGCTGGTTGTCCGCAGAGAGACATCCTGAAAGAAACAGAAGCGACATGGTCAAAAGACTATACCTGGTGAGCTAATATGGTTTGAACTTACTTAGTTCGACCTAATATAAATAAAACTTTTGGAAACACACACGCAATCTGTGTTTTCGTGCACTGAGTCGTAAATCAGAATTTAGGGTCCTCGCCTATGGATACGTTGGCCGCCGCACCAACACCGGACTCCCTGAACTAAAAACCACACACAATACACATAACACTATTTCTTTACAGAAAATAAAATATTAGAGTCCTAATTTATATGGAAGAACCGACTCCATTGAAACCAATTTTTCACGACCCGTCCCTCGGGGCTCGTATCGTGACTACCCCAAGCCTGCCTTCCATAGACCAGGGGCTGGCGACTAGCACCAAAGGAGTATTTCACTAGAACTGGGAAGGAATTACCTTTATAAAATTTAAACACACACACAAACAGAGAACAAGTGGATGAAAACACTAATTAAAGCAGTATAAAAAGTTTCTTAAAGTACAAAGGGGATGGAAATACAAACCCATATGAATAGTACAGTTCCAACTAAAAGAACATACAGCTAAAAAGGTAAGCAGCTGGAAGATGGAAGCAGCTCCTGAATCATCCTATGGGTTCATACCTGAAGGGTAGGTACAAATGTCCTCCTCAGAACTCTACATCTATCGATCCTCTCCGTGTGCCATCACGCTAAGTGTCTACCTCTGGGTATCATCCAATCATCGTACACTCTGCCTCGGTCAGCATTGTCCGTCATCTGCGTCCAACACAATGAGGTACGGGCATAGCCCGTGGAGGGTTGAGTATAACGATACTCAGTAGAGACCCAGATACCCAAAAGTACTCACAAAATCCAAGAAGGATAAACCACAAATAAAGATCTCAATAGATAACCTTTACATAGGTATATGCCCATACATATACTTATGTAATCATGTAACCCATCTCAATCAAGAGGAAAACACAAAGGTCATTCACTCAGCTAAAACTAGGATTTTCATTTTCAAAACCACAACTGCTGGAGAACTCCTCCTCTGTCAAGTACAGTGTCCGTACCATGACTCCAAGGTACTACTCACTAATATTAGATAGTTGAGGTACTCCTCCTGTCGAGTACCGCAGGTCTGCTTCCAAATAACAGGCACTTTGTCGGCTGTGGGTCTGCCGCCAAATACCAGGCGCTCCCCCTAATAGCCTAGAGAGGTACTCCTCCTGTCGAGTACTGCTGGTCTGCTGCCAACTACCAGGCGCTCCATCCACTGGGCTAATTGATTCACTTAGAGTCGAATTGGTCAAGCATTTGTCAAGTCTACAGCTACTAGGTCTCCGCACTTCGTACGCTCGTCTTCAAGAGGGTCCGCTCCACAAGCTAATAATTTTTACTTTCAAGTGTCACGATGTCTCATTTAGAGGTAACACAAAGGACCACATCATCATAGGGGTCTCTACGCAACAGACGACGCATCAATCGGACGCCCGGTCTGTGAGTTATTAGCTTTTCCGTTCCAAGGGCCCGATTGGTTTTTCAGCTAAAACCAACCCAACCATAATTCGAATCCCACATATAGTATTCCAAAAAACCATCTCATCAAGAGGAATCCAACATAGTTGATGTAATGTCAATCGGACGTCTGTTCCTCAAGTTATAAGTGTTTCCGTTCTTAGTGCACGGTTGGTTTCGGGTTTGAACCAACTCGGATGTTCCCAAACATTGCTGAAAACATGAGTGTAATATACCAAAACTACCATCTTGATCCAAGGAATCATAAGGAACTGAAGGTGCATCGATCAGATGTTTGCATCTCATGATATGTCAGTTTAACCTAAAATAGTCCGAAAAAAGGGTATTGGCCCTGTCCGACCCGGACCAAGCCAACCTGGGTCGGCCCGGCCCGTGGCATGTCTGAACAGTTACGCAAAGCAGGGGGGCTACCCCTCGTTAATTTGAACGGGTGGTTCCATATAGTGCCACCCCCAGTCGTCCTGGATCCCGGGCAGCTGCGGGATCCACAGCGTCGCCACCACAGCTATTGTCGTGGCGGGACTTCTTCGGCGGCACGTTGGGGCGCCCCCGCCTCTGGTCGCCCGCGCCGCCTGAATTTTCCGTGGGCCACCGGAGTCATTCTGGGGGATTTTTTCTGGCTTCCGTCAGCCACCACAGCTCTCCCGGATCCCAAACATTACTGTGAATGGTCCAGATTGCCATTGCGGCCCCGTTTCACTGTCGCCCATCATCCCACGCTCAAACGAACAACTAGAGGAGGGTTCGACCTTGTTCATTAACCCGTGCCCTCCACGTTAGAGTCTCAAACCATAAATTCAATGACGAATGATTGGTATGAAAACAACACAAATTCACTACCTTGATAATTGATGTCGTACGTCGGGCATCGCAGAAGACGAGGTCGTTGTTTGAGGATTAGTAGATGACGTCTGAGTGCGCCCTTGGAGAAAACGACATCTCCTCACTTATCGCGGAGAAGAGAAAGGAAGGTGCATCGTCGTTCTTCATGGAACCAGAATTCTTCATCAACGAAAACTCCATTCATTTTCAGGGAAAGAAACTATTCTCTCAAGAGCTCTCACCCTTCACACAACAAAAGTTTCCCCACAAAATAAAATAATAAGCTACTCGTATTATTTTATTAACACAAGCCATTTAAAATTCAAACATTCAAACACTTAATTAATTAAATGAACAGGTTACATTAATTAATTATGGTATGCTGGCAAGAGTTAAATAGGGGGAGAGGGAGAGGAAATGTCCTCATAAATATGGGGGGTTTAAGGAGTTTAGGGGGAAATGAAAGTTTAGGGCTCGTGTGGGCCCCACCTCTCAAGAATCCACACTTGGGTATTTTGGTGGCTATGGATCCCACCCATAACTCCCCTTTATAGGATATAACTACCTCATATATAAATAATATTTTACACCCCAATTTTATTTATTTAATTCTAGATTCCCTAGAAAAACATTCGACCCACATAAAACGAAACTGTGGTGATGGTCCCCTTAAGTGAAAACTGGCACTGCGAGTTTATCAGTGTCCTCATATTTCAATTGTGAGCACTGGTTCAAAAGATAGAAAAACCTGATCATTCATTTACTGAACGTACACAAGATAAACTTCTAGAATTGTTTCCGGGCACACCGGGCTTCGGAATCAAGTGCCGTCAGAAGCCACAGACTCGTAAAATTCCAAATAATTTAAGAAAAAAGTTTCCTTGAAATTTTAGGGTATTTACTGATTATGTGATCTCATATACTTCTAGTGGTATATAAAAATTATTAAAATATGATATATTTTTTAATGGTGATTACACCCTGTAATATTTGTCAGAAATTGTTTCCTTAAAAGCCTTCCAATACATGATTTCTAAATCATCATTCTCCTAAGTAGTATGGATAAATAATCGCCATTGATCATTATCACCATTTATATAATTCACTAAAAGTGTAACCATTTCCTTTTCACCACATCCTAATTCTAGAAATATCTTCTCCAATAAATTAATCATTTTCTCAGCTACCAATGATTCAGTATTCCCATGTAATAATGGGTTCCTCTCTCACATAAAATTAACCAAAATCAGAGAATCTCATAGTGAAACTGATTCATCTATCTAGGAAAGGTTATGTTTCAAAACTTGTTTGGTTTCCCTAATACATCTATAAATTAACAAGTTCAAAAACACACTACATTGACATTCTCTATAGTGAAACCTCTACAATTTCCATGAGTATTGATATCATTCTTCCATATAGGATTGACTTCTTGAGAATGGAATTAAATATATTATATCATAAAATTACGAACATTCTAAAATTATAAATATTGTATAACACATAACTTGAATTTAAAAATAGATGCATAGTTAATCTTATAATTACATAAATGGTTTCCTTTCATACTTATTTAAATTTAAATACTTTATAATGGTGTTTAAATAAAATTCAAGTAATTTTAACTGTATCCATTGTAATTGTAATACTATGTGTTCATTAAGGCATGTTTGTGTGTATCAGGTTATGCTCAAGTCACTCATACATCCATTACATACTTAGTCAAGGTTCATTACCAATGTTATCTTATTATATAATGTCCCTTACTGAACAAGGATCACTCCCCATTATAATATTTATTATCTAATGAGATATTGAACTTTAGAAAATTAATTGGAGGGATATATTATATGGGTACCCTTATCACATAATGAAACCCATTCTTATGGTGTTCATAATATAATAAAACATTAATCATACCATCAGATCATAACATGTTGAACTGATATGGGGTTCATACAAATTTTATCATGACTATAATAAACCATATAGATAAATAATCAATATGGTATAATTGGATAATATTCCCAATAATTCACAAGAAACAATAAAGGATGAATTTATAGAAAAATAAATTAATTAAAAAGATCACTAAATCATTTATTTAGAAAAATCCCGTTTTATAATCAATTATTTAAAATATAAAAATTTCAAAAAAAATTATAAAAAAATTAACATTGAAAACAAACTAAGAATATTATAACATAATATTAAAATAAAGTACATTTCATGATGGTGGGGAATTTCATTCATGTTTTTTATAAGAAATGAAAAACTCCATACACATTATTAGTACAAATACGAAATCCTCCTATAAGAAAAAAATAAACTAAGATGAATATGATGAATTTTAATAGAAATTAATACACAGGTACAAATAAATTTAATATTTCTTTGTAGAATGGTAAAATCATTCTCATGAATATTTTAATGAAACTGTTGGAATGCAATAAACTATTCCCAACCAAAGAGCACAAATGGTGAGTTTCCTATAAATCTATTATTCTCGCCTCTCAATTTCTTAAATTGGGAAACATGGAACGAGAAATATAATACTCCTAAATAATATTGATTAATAAAATACAGAATACTTTGGGGACATATATCATACTATTTCATTGTTGTGAAATTTATTCATAAATAATCCTGTTAAAAAAATACTACAAAATAAAACCCTTAACTCATATCCCCGTTTCATAAAAATTAATTTAATATCATGTGTAATAATTTTTTATTTATTATAATTTAATACTATAATCCTACTCATTCGGATTATATATATATTTATAGAAAAATATTTTAACTGTTGAAAATATAATAAATATTACAATATTGAGAAGGTAATATACACATACATGTGTGTTACAATTTAATTTTTTGGTGGATGTAATGAAACAAAGGTAACTAATAAAATACCCCCCAAAATAATATTATAACATAAATATAATATATTATGATTTAATCTAATATAATAACCACCAATTATTGATAGAGAAGGAAAATGAGTCATATCCTAATATGTAAGGAATTGTGCAATAGTATGCATGAGTGATACTTTCATCTCCCATTAGATGAAGAACAAGTGGTAGATGATTAAGAAAAAATCATAATAACATATTTGTATAATAATGATACTAGATTAATTATTTTCTGATGGATACAACATGTTTATAGTAATTATTAGAAGAACTAAAATTGATATATTTTAGCCATCATCTAACACTTTACTATAAGATACCATATTTTCCTTACTCTTTAATCCATAAAATATTTTTTGTATGATAATAAACGAATATGTAGAATGAAGGTATAGATTCTAATATGGTATAGGATTATAATCATTCGAAGCTAGAAGGCTGAATTTTTTAGAATTATTTAGGGAAGATGATTCCTTTTTTATGTGGGGTTGGGACACATATTGAATTTATTAAAATATTCAAACTATTTAACCATCATTCTTTTTTCTTGTTAATCAACATTATGATATCTAACACTTCCATTGTTGAAATCCCACATCCTTCAATGGAATAAATACTCCATTTAATAAGAAAACTAAATAACATTTTGTTTACCATGAATAACGCTTAATTAGGTTCCTAGATAAGGAAGACATTAATGGTATGTGAAAGAATGGACACAAATGAGAAAGATAATTTCCAAATAATAACATATTTTTATATAGAGCATGATTAATAAAAATTTAATTACCTAAATAACACATATCAGATAAGGATAAAAATTACCATTAACTCCTTAGAAACTACTATAACGATGAATACATCTTAACTTTCATGACTATTTTTCGTGTAATTGATGAAATATTTTTCCACTGAATATGAGAAAATTTAAAAAAATTAATTATTAATAAAATTAATGTGATTTTATCATTAGGATGTTTGTTCAAATTGCCTTAGACCTCTTTAAATCCATATTATAAAGACAAAATAAATACAGAATTATTCATCCTTATATCACTAAAATTAATTTAAACCAATTATAAGATCTATAAAATAATTTAGTGTCCTTCTTTCTATATCTAGATATTTACCATATAGAATTTTTATTGGATAAATTCTCTTTTATGGAAAAATAACCATACGTTGAAATAATATATTAATCAATAATAACTTCTAAATGACACCTAATGGTAAACTTAAATCTTTTTATATAATTGACCATTAAACACCTCAAAAAATGTATGACAAAATCGATAACCAAAGTATTAATAAAAAGGATAGTCAATTCAAAAAATCGTCATAAATCACCATACAAATAAAAACTCATATCTTATTGTCACATGAAAAACATTTCAGTACCATGATAATGTTTCCTCTAAGAACATTTTAATAATTTCCCAAAATAGCCAGAATCAACATTAAACCTAAATACAAATATGTATGGCTCAATCAAAATAACTCCCTAGATATTCCTCAAATAAATTATAAATATATTGAATGTATTCTATAAATTCAAAATTTAAATATACTTTATTATGCATAATATAAACAGCATTGTCTCCAAATCAATATTAAATTTCATGGGTAGTAATATGAACAAATTTATTTTATCCAAATAAAATATATCTTTATCCAAAAAAACTTTACGCTCAACATCAGAAACATACTCAAGATTATTTATCCATAAATTGGGGTTTTTTAAAATATCCTTACAATTTAATTAATTATCTTTGTTATAAAATCATTTAATGTATGCTAGAAAATCCTAAACTAAAAACTAACGTGGATATCTCTTTAGATGGTTCTTGATTTTTAGAACCAATCTTTTAGTAATGAAATACTTCTAAAACATAATCATTAAAAAATAAAACATAAATCCTTATATTAATCAACGTCAATGGATGTATTAACATATTACAGCACTAATTATAGTTATTAACTATTTGTATGATATTATTAAATCAGATAATTCCCAAGTTCACCATACATATAAAATTCAATTATAATTGGTTCTAAGATATTTTTTTCATTTTATAAATTTATCTCATAATTTTTCATGGAAATTAAATTAATTTTGTCTTTACTATTAATACATATAACATATTCCTAGTCAATTGAGACATTTTCATGGGTGAATCTTTTCGAATTCTAAACATATGGTAAGATGAGGGTTATTTCCACAATGATCTTCAAGAAAATGAAATTTTAAATTATTTCGTTCATTAAGAAACACAAATGTTTTAATGTTGTTAGTTATATAACAAAATATATTGTTATTAAAAGTAATATTATTTCTCCTTACATCTCCTATCTCATTTTCTTTCAATTGAGGATAATCACTACATCACATATCACATTTAATGTAAACATGACCCCACATTGTTCAAATCATTTTCTAAAACCAAAATAATAGTATGGGAAATAATAATCATATTAGGGAGTAAAATTTTCCACAAAATTCTAATAGTTTATATAAATAATAAAACATATTTTTTAAATCTATTATACTTTAGGTTTAAACTAGGTCACCAATGGTCATTATCTATTCAAATCCTCTATAATGACTCTTATAAAAAATTTTAATTAATATGAAAATATCTCCTAAGAGTGTCATAACATATGTATAGTAAGGCCCACTCACCACACCCAAGAATGATGGTCGAGATATATTTTACTAACAATTTTTGGATATATTACCCTTACCTGCATATGTGTTAATAACTCATTCAAATGTATGACATATATTTTGATGTATTTTCAATGGAAAAAAACACTACATTTCACTTTTATTCTACAACAAAAATAGTCATTCTTATACATAACATGCATAAAAAATTTCATCATAACCTATATAATGGAATACTAAGAAAAAGATATCATAGATGATCAGTAATGTAAAACATAAAAGATATCAATTAATGGCCATAAGATCATAAAATATCTAACAATGGTTTTATAGTATGATCATGTTATAAAATAATCATTCCCAATAAATCAAATTTCATTAATCATGAATCAGTCTGTAAGGTTTTGTCGAAACTATTACACAATACTTACGATGGTAAAATAATCAATAATAAATCTTTAACAAATATAATATATCTTAATAAAAACACAATAGTAATTTAATACGAACAACTATAGAAAATAATTTCCTTTTTCAAGGATCACTACTAATACTAACATTCTGAATTGGGTTCAATCCTTATTCCATCATTTTCGTAGTAATGTTTTACTCTCATCAATATATCATTGGATAAATTCACTTAAACAACTACGTTTATTCTATATTCCAATCCCTATAATCTCTTGATATATCCTTAATTTCCAAATTCAACAAATAACTATATAATTCTGGCCCCACATATCATATAATGGAAATCCTACATATGTGTTCGGTATGATCAAAAAAGATATTCAATACCATCAATTCATAACCCATGGATTGGATATGGGTTTCATAAATATTTGATCATAATAATAATAAATCAACAAAAAATAAAAAATTAAAATTAAAACACTTGCTAAAATCACTAGAAATCCATATACGATATCAACGTCTGTTGATATAGATAAAAAATTCCGTTAAATGACCACTACAAAAACTATTTATAATAATAAACTTTTTTGGTTTAATCAATTATTAGGAATCTAAAAATATAACAATATTTAAGAAATAATATTTTTTTTCAAAATAAAAAATGAATATTATATGAAAATATTTTAATACAGCTATATTAATTATGGAATATAATGTCATTTTTGCGTGGTACAAAAAAATAAATAAATAATTTTCATTGTTGATAGAGAATTAGAAGCACATTATTCATAAAATAAAATGGTGATTCAAATAAAAAAAATTTGAATGTAAAAAAAATATGTTCGACATCCATTAAAAATTATTTTTATCACAGTCCAAAAAATCTATCACGTATTTTAAATAAAACATGTTCATAGGAGAAAAGATTATTGACCAAAGATAGAAACGTGGTTGTTTCTCATTAAATAATTTCATTCGTTATCATGAGTACATGAAAGGAGGAAAATAAAAGGAAAAATGAAATCTATAAAAAATATATATAATAAAAAATAAATAATACTTGGGAGTTATATATCATATAATTTCATCATTGAAAAATATAAACATAAACAATCCAAGTAAAAAAAATGTGTTTTATCACAAAACCATTACCCCACATACATTTTTATTCATAAGTTATATAAGATACTATATAATAAGTATAAAATTTTTATTATATAACTAAACCATAATAATATTTATAATATCATAAATTGTTTACTTATAAGATAATGTCATTCATTTAATAAAAAACCTTTATTATCATCATCATTCAATGTGTTGAGGGATTTATATTTCAAAATGATTTCTTTTAGCAGGTATGGTCCATGATCTTTTATAATAGTTATATGATATCAAAAATTATAATAATTATATATATATTATATATATTAATTATATACATATTTATAAATATTCATATAATGTTGTGATGAAAAATTAATGACATCGCTATGAGTAGATTGTATCATGTACGTACGAATGAGTGATGTCTCCATTCGGTGATCAATGTAAGTAATTAATGATAAATGATAATAAATTTTACAAGAATCGTTATTATCTCTAAAATATCATATATAAACACTATATTGATCATAATAACCATCCACGAATGATGATTTGGTAAATTGAGTCATACTGCTATGTGAGTCTATAATCCACATGTATGCTTTAGAGATACTACCATCTCCCATTAGATTGAGAAGTGGTGTTAAATGGTCATTACGTTATAATAATATAATCAATTAATATTTATGATACATGATTCATTCTTAATTTTTGGATAAAATATTTTATTATCATTTTATAGGAAAATTAAATTTAAAGATCTTTCTAAATATCTATTCCACTGCATTGAGAGACCACATATTCTGTACTTATTATTTCATGAAGGATACTTCCAAGAAGATGAAAAATCTAGGATGCATGGAAATAATCTAGTATGTTTTAAAATAAATTTTTTACCATTATATAACTATCAAACATTGTGAATAATGGATGAGAAGAGGAGATATTTTCTAGATGAGTAGAGGGACACATATATAATTTCATAAAATATTTCAGTGATTAACGGTATCTTTAATAGTAATGTGGATCCAAATAGCTATTTATATGGACTTATGATAATGTATGTTTGAAATAAACTTATAAAATAAAATTTTTAGTGCATTTAGATTCAATCCTACCTTCATCTCTCAGTTAACACCACCAACCCCAGAAAAACCTATTTTAACATTAAATATGGTAAAGATATTAATTTTTATATATTTTACTACGAAAATAGAATACATTATATTATTATGATATATTAATATTTTTGACTAAAAATATGGAATCAATTTTTAGAATTTTTAATTTCTCGAAATGGAAAATTTTAAAATTAATTAATCAGGAAAACCATAACGAAAGGCTTCTTTTTGAAAAAACATTTTAAATTTAAGACATAATTTACATCAATTCCTTAAATAGTAAAAATTGAATTTATTTTCAAATTATATTTAATAGATAATATATATCTATAATCGAAATAGTTATTCAATTGATATTAAATTAATTTTTATTATAGAAATACATTGCAAGCATAAAATGGGTTTTTATGCTAAAATGTTAACATTCTATAAAAGTATGTCTTATAATTAGTATAATTTAATTAATTAGATTATATATAATTATATTAGACTTAGTTTAGTGGAAGATAATATTACAATTAAATTGCACATTTACTTTAAATGAAATAATTTTAAAAAAAATCGGTATGCTTCACATTTCACTGAAATTTATACGTTTTTGAAAATATCATAAAATTAACCCTATCATAATCTTTACATGATTACTAAATAAAGTATTATTATTTAATAAAATAAATTTTTTTAAATTATATAAATTAATTTTATTCTATCTCCGTGTGAATTAAAATTAATAACAAATTTTTAAAATACATGTCCTTGAATCATAAAAGGATTTTATTAGAAAATTGATACTTGTTAATTTTGGACTTATCAATAAATTTTAATTTTATTAAACCCATTAAAATATTTTCCATAATTTGGTTATTACTATTGTTGCCTTCCAATTTAATAGATAGCCTATAACAGATTACAATATGATGGTTTATATAGTCTTTGGGTTGTATGTAATGATAAATATGGATCACTAACATTTCATTTAAGATAAAACATATTATAAAACAATAGTTTATTACACTCATGAATTGAAAATGGATATGAATAGATAACTTAAAAGATAATTCAATATAGTTTCCTTCATCTTTCATAGATGGAATTGTAAGGTCATGTCACCCACATTCAGGTTTTTATCTTATGTAATGTCATTTATATCTGTATTTGGGTGTGTTCAATACTTATGAAGATGGATATCATTTTGTAGGGAAAATGAAATAAATTTAGGTGGTGTGTGTTTGTTTTAATTAAAATATTATTGTTATAATTGTGTTAAATTCATTGTAGGGTTCTTCATAGGTCTGAATAATTTCAGTTTTGGTTCCATTTTTTCGATAGAATCTGATAATTTCACTATCGATTGGATAAAATCACTCAATTTAATTTTTACACACCACGAATTAGTCAACGGGATGATTTTGTGAATCAAGTTCAGAGTGTGAAAATAAAACATGCTATTTAAATTTTTACACATTGTTAAATTTGTCTAATCTTGTTTTCGGTGTTGGGAAGATGTCTTGAACTCTTAAAAGGATTGGATGAATTTCACTCCATGAAAATATTACATATTTTCTAAAGGTATAAATTGGAATTTTAATATAATGTATAGGGTTTTCAATTGTTTTGGATTCATGGATTGAACAATGTGAAAAGGGGTAACACATTAGGTAAGCCTCACAATTTTTGTTTTTAAAGGGTTTTGTGAAAAAGTTTTATTTCATTTTGTCACAGGTTTATTCCCTCTTGACCAAGTATATATCCTTTTTAATTTTCAAGACATCATCACCTTTCGGATAAATACATTTAGTTATTGTTTTTGTTTTGATTCTAAGGCATTTTCTTAAGTGAGTAATCCTTCTATTTAATCATTTCTATTAACATCAATAAAGATTTTGTATTTTTCTGTTTCATATGATGATATATGATAATTATCATCTTGATCCTTCCTAGATCCATTTTTTAGTCTTCCTATAATGGATAACCATTGTGTTGGGATTATTGTGGAATGAATGTTTCTTTAATTAATGTTATTTTTGTCATATCCATAGATCATTTTTCTTATAGAGTTGATTATGATATGTTTTTATAAATTTTATAAACATTGTTCTTGTATTTAAATTATTCTTTGTTAGTGAATCTCATTTCAGGTAAGTATCACCAATGATTGTGGTAGGTGTTTCCGCCTCTAGTCTATGTTGAATAAACTATATTTCTCTAGATTGATAAAAAAATATAAATGTGTTGTAATGAGTAATTTATTTTTTTTTGTCAAAATTGGATTTGATAAATGATGTATTTCCACATGTTTTGGTGAGAAAATTTTATTATCAATGAATTGTGAAATGGACTTCTTAAATCATTTCCAATGAATGGTTTTGATGAAATAGTTTTTAAAAATGAGAGCATGGAAATTATTTGGTATATTGGTGGAAAGTGTTGCAATTGGAATCATCTATTGATACTATCATCCAGTTTACAAGTTTGGTTTCCTCTACTCCATTGGCCTAATTCTATCGGAAATATATGGACCTATAAGGGCTTCTCATGTTGGGTGATTCTATATTATCTTGATTATATATATATATATATATATTATGATATAGTTTTTCTATATTGAGGGTATGAGTGTCCTAGCTAGACTAACACGTAATGTTCCCGGGCATGAAGTTACCTTTTCTTTTCTCTTTTAATTTTTTTAAACAAAATTTGACTTCATATGATATGAGATTCATGATTTTCTTTGATTTCACAGGATTGATGTATATGAAATGCTATGAAATTATTTTACCTTACTTATATTATAAATTTAAATGAGGTTAAATTATAATATTTACCATTACATTGATATAAATACTATGTAAATTTTTATCATCACTCTTTTTCATTAAATATGAGATTTGATCAGAGTTTTTTAATATACATTATATAGATCACCTAGGCAGGATCTTACTGAGCCTAGTTAGCACACAACATATGTTATCCTTAGGTAGTGCATAGACCTTTGTATGTCTTTTGATACAGAAAATGGCATGGTGACATTGTGAGGTGATGTTGTGGTGGGATATTGTCCACATAATCAAATGGTGCATCATTTTTATATTTTAGTTTTACATTGATTTTTTACTTTTAAATTTGGATGTTCTGAATGTTTATTAGTTTCATATATTTTTTTTCATTATTCAATTATTTAATAAATTGTATCATCTTGTTTTGAACTAGTTATATATATATTCCATGTTTTTTATTTAGGATTGGATTAATCATTACCATTGGTTATTTTTTGGTTCCCCGGTTCTACTCTCCAAACTATGGGGATCCAGAAAACCCTTTCAGAATCTAGACATTCTATATGGGAACTAGTTTATGAGTGTATATGGGTCTATTTTATCATATTTTTTATAAAATGTGGTCAGTCCTTCTTATTTCATATCTTGGGACTTTTGGTATACTATATATAAGATTCTAGGAACATTAGAGGTTGATGGTGGTGAGTTACAACCAATATTTTCATGTGACATCACTCAAGTTGCCGAGGGATGATGGGATGTGTTCTTTATATAATGTGTTCTTAATAATAATCAATAATAATTCTTAATGTTTTCTATAATAAAATGATATTCTTCTATTATTTGATCATTTTTTTATGTATAGAGGTATGCCTATGAGATGTCTTCTATAGGTTCCCCAGGATGGTTTACAAAATTACACTTAAAGGAAAATGGATAAAGATCATAATCATGTCAATGATGTCATCAGTTAATTACATGATATCAACTAAAATGTTCAACAAGTCCATAATGAATTTTTTATGTTAAATCCATTGGCCATAGGAAAAAGGGATCAATCATGAGAGTTCTCGAAAGAGATTCCATTATACATTAATGGTAAAAATGATCCTCAAAAGTTGGAGGACTATATTAATAAGAATGATTAGATATTATATGTTGTTGATACACCTGAGATAATCATGATGATGTAACTTATTAAAAGACATGAGGGTCTCATGAAGCGATTTTCAGATTCAAAGTATAGGCTAATAAAAATTTAGTCATTGACTTGGATGGTTTCAAGACTGACATCATCCAATATTTTTTTCAACAGTCCATAATGATGGGAAGTCAGTGTAATTTCAATTTTTGTAGTTGGGAGAGAATTTATCATTACCCTAAAAAAATATATTTTCTAATATGGTTATTTTTATCCATAATTAGTAAAAATAAACAGCTTAAGTCTAAGAAGTGCCTATAGGGTTTGTGATCTGATAAAAAATCATAGGTATTTGTGAAAAATATTATTATCTATGTCGACATGTTAAACATATATGTGGTGTAAGAGATGAATATGGCATTATTGTACAATTATTCTTCCCCTTCACTTCCACATAAAGGATGCTTCAATTTTCCACATGGATAGATGTAGAAATTGAAAGATCATCGCAGGAGTGGTGGAGGTGTTTATCTGTGAAAATCCTCCTATCACCCTTCATCTAAATATTTTTCTATTCCATTAAATTTAAATTACTGTGTAATTTTCATACACAGACATTTTTCATTTCATAAACCATTGATGATGTTTAACAGTTGTGAGCATTATAATTATCAGTAGTGTTTCATTCAAGTGATTTCTATTTCTCGATATAGTAAGGTATCATTATCTACAATGGGTACTTTAGTTTTGTTAGATGCATTATATACTTTTGGAATACATCTATATGAATCATTATTGATGAAACTTTAAATAGAATATATGTTTTTTAAATATATCGATGTGGGTCCAACGATAGTGATATGTTCGATTTTTGTTGTATCAAAAGTAGATATTTTCCATATCTGATACTGGTCCTTCTTCATCATTTATGTCAGTCAATGTTTGGGATTTTCATAATAATTACATGGATTTGATGTCTATTTTTTGTATATTTATTGAAACCACATTGAAAGAGGAAAGAGTTAGAGATTTGGGTTCCTTCTTGTTCTCTATCAACAACTGATGAAGAGTTATTCGGAGATTTTTCAATCCTTGATCTAGATATTTTTTACATTATAATCAAGATGAACATTGTTTTACCTCAACATACTATGGTTTATTGTTATCATTAGAATTTCATGTTTTCTATAGATGATAGGAGCTATAGGTTGTTTTAGGTAGAGTGGAATCTATGGCCTCCTCATAATGGACTTTCCCACCTTGAGGTTGGGATTTTATTTTCTTCTTTATTAATTAGGGCCAATGATTTTTCTTCTATTATTAATTTCCCCACTATCGAACTTGATTTTATATATTTTTTCATATTATTTATCCATTATTATTCAAAAGTGGTAGGTAGAGTTTATGATTGATGATGTTCAGGTTAGTAATATGATATTTTATATTCTTATTATATGACACCATCGTTGCTAATAGTGATAAAGTATTTGTAAGATGATACAATGGGAAAAGGTTTAGTTCACCATAGTATTTTACCTTTGGTATCCAATGTTCCCTTTCCTAAGATGGAATATGTTTTGCTCTGATTTTGTTGGGGAAATTAAAATTTTATGTTATTAATTGTAAAAAAATTATCATTTTACTATTCTCAATGAATTTTTTTATCAGTTAAATGGAGAAAATTGTTTTTCATAGATCGACCATTGGTTGTTTTTTTATCATGTTAGAGTCTGAGAGTTTGATGTATCTAAGATGACATTCATGATTAGGTATAGAAATTAGGAATATCATGTGATTTATTTGTTATAACTAGCACTAATATAGTTTCTAATAATTTGATGAATTGAATATTCCATTAATATCTTGAAACATTTGTTATTGAATTCATGGAAAATATTTTTCTATTGGATACTTGATCATGATATAGAGTGCCATATATGTTTTGTTTCTAAAAATCATGAGGATTATCATTTTGAAAGAAAAACATTTGATATGAAATTTTGGGTTCCATATAGTGATGTTTTTAGGGAATTTGATTTATGGATATGACTTATCATTTGATCAAGAGATGGTGAAAGAATTTGTTTCATAGGAGGAACTATGTAACATCATTAGGATTCAATGTTTCCCATGTCTAGTTGAATATTAGTAATAGTTCATCGATGAATTCTCTATGTTGGTGTCCCCATTGATTTCTCTTATATATAAAGAGGTGAAATTCACAAGAGATTAAATGTACGTATATTATTCCAATGAGATGAAAGATAATCTGACATTCTCTCATTTATTTATGGTACCATATCCCGGTAAAGGGTATGTGGTTTTTAGGGAGACTACTACGATTACTTTGGGAATCTCTCTTCTGTAAGATGATCATGTTGTGCCTTATGGTGCTTACCATAATTGAATGTATGAGGATAATTACACACACATGATTTCGTGAATTCCGTTGTTATTCTTGTTATTTTGTTTCATTAACATTATATGTTTAGGAAGAAGATCACTATCCTTTAGACTATACTATTCAGAGTTATATATTTTCATATAAAAAATTACTCTTAGATAGAGTTGTTGGGTTGAATTCTTTCAAAGATTTTACATTGACATCTCCTTCATCATATGGAAGGGGGACATCATTTTATTTTAAATTATATGTAATGCAATTTCACATGATATTTAGAAATCTATTTAATTGTGGAACCTTATGGGGCACTTCAAATAGTTTCACCTAGATGACCAGAATGATGCTTTCAAAATGGTATTAGCCAGTGTTCAGCTTTCATCATCTATTATTGCATCACATTTATAAATTCAACATCAATATGATGAGTTCTTAGGGATTTTATAATATATATATTGTAAGGACTCAATTTTTGGCTGGACACTATCTTCAGATGCTATACTCCATTTTGGAGATCATTTTATAGTACTAGAAATTATAAGGAGCATATTATTTTTGCTTAGTCATAGCTAGACCTATGTTGTTCATAAGGGAACTAAGAAGATATATTATCAAATGAGAGGGTTATTAGCCACTAAATTCGAATATTATTAATTTTTATAATATATAACTTTTGTGTCATTCATTACTCTTACAAAACGTTTTTTGTGCATTTTTTAATCAGATCATGATTCCAAATTATTATGGTAATTCCTTCTTAAAATAAAGTATTAGATATTGTATTTTTTTAAATCATCCTAAATCAAAAAATAAACATGATTTTATTTTCATATTTAATTTTCATGTTCCCCATTCTATTTTTAACATTTGATTATTTTGGATCACTAAGACATTATAACTGGATGAATTCCATTGTGAACATTAATCCCAGGGAATTCTAGGTTTTATGAAATCAATAGCATCCAAATAATATGAATGTAGATTCCAGGATTGATTCCCATAAAAATAAAATTTTCTCTATATATAGAAAAAACCATTGATAACATTTAAATAAATAATGTTCAATGATAATTTCATTTTTTGAAAGGAGTTTCTGCTGGCCCATATTGAAGATGAAATTTTGGGCCTAATTCAATAACTCAAAATAATCGCTCATCATATCCATCATAACTCTAAAATAGAAAAACAAATTTGGATGATATTTTATATGATATTATGGGACAACCCGGGAATAGATGTATTATTTTATGTCCCACTCATATCAGTACATCTAAAATGATCGTCTGATGAATTTGTTTATTGGCTATAAGATCCCTCTAATTTATGTCAAAGGTGGAAAAGTACACCCTCTCTTTACTATACAAGATACTAGGTTGTCCCATTATTAATTGAAAGAGGTGTACTATTCGAGGAATGATAATGGGATTAAAAAAATTTATGTAATAAATTGGATGTATTGGGGATAGAAAACCCATTGTGTTTGTTTTCTTTTCAATGTTTTGTTTTTTATATTTATTTTTAACATTTTTCATTCACATGAATGTTTTTGTAACATGAAATAGATTCATAATAAATGTTTTTTTTCATAAATTCTTTTATTATTATTTTTTAAACATTAATATTATATGATTCTGTTGTGAATTTATACACACAGTGTTGAGAGTTATACTTCACACAATAATGATTTTTTCATTATTTATTTGGTTTTAATTCTTATATTCTTCATTCATTATTCTACTTCATTATATTATTGAAAATTAATCATAAATGGATTGATAACTCTCATATAGGTTTATTGATGTAATTTTGATGATATTTAATGGATTTTATTTCTCAATATAATAATTTTTCAATAAATATTTTTAATTGATATTTTTATTCCATGATATAAAATTCTCCACAGTCCTAAAAAAAATTGTTACACAATCAGTATGATATAAATAAAATATCCTATGATGTTCTGAATAAAATGATCGTGTAATTTAATTGTTTATTAGTAATGAGATAGTGAATGAACTAAATCATTGACTGAATTGGGATTTTCTTATTTCATTATATAAAACATTCTATAATTTTAGACATTGAAATGTTTTTATGAAATCCATCAAATCACCTCCAAGAAATAACAAATGATTAAGGAACTCTCATAAATTTAATTCAAATTAGCCATTAGTACTCTAGTACTACAACTGAATTTATCACTCAAATTTAAAAACATCATATCAGAATCTCTTCTATATAATGTATGTTTCTTTAGGTTCTTTCTTCGGACTTTGAGGATTCACCAACCCATGCTACACTATGAGATACCTATTAAACTATAAACATTAGTAAATTTGGTTGAGGAAAACATTTAGTGATATTTATGGGGACCCAATTAATTTATCTCATAAACTCATTCTATTGTCCATAATTTATCTTTTTTCCATGAAATTTATGGTAACTATTCCCATATACTTTTTCTCTTTTCATGGTGTATTCCCAACTATAATAATGGGTTGTCAAATAATGTAGTTAGGGTATATAGTCCTATGGTTGGGGAGTAAACCACACTAATGGGTATTATCCCAATATAACATAATATTCATAATACTTTGGACTCTAAAATAGATCTCATTACAATAGAGGGTGTTAAATGAAACAAACTCATAATCCAAGGCGGGAAACAAAAATTGAAATTCAAATGAAGTAGCCACTAAAATGGGTAATGTAGTCAATCAACCCTTTAATGACTATCTCACGTATTCCTAACCTTAGTTCCCTCATGAATTAAGGATTCTACCCATGTTTTATCCTAGTATTTCATCAAAGATCATGTCATAAACCACATTCTTCATATCCTAGGTTGGGGATAGAAAAGTATTACATTCATGTTACTAAATTAAATGATATTATAGAAACCATGATCCAAAAACATCAACATGAGTTAGCTAATATGAAACCCTATTCTATATTAGTAATGGATCAAGAAAATAAATGGATAAAAATGTAGACCAACATCAATCCACACAAGTGAATAATTGAAAAAATAATTAAAAAAACGTCATCCACATCCCCAAAAAATTTCACATAAAAATATCATCCAATTTTTTTGAAAAATAAATGGAGTCATTTTATATATCATGGTAAAGGATATACAAATAAAAAAACAATCACCTACATTAACATTCAATCCTTAAACAAGTTTGAATATTTTATGATGGTTTCGATCCTAAAAAAAATTAATTCATAGATATGATTTATAATTGAATCATTAAAAACAAATACCTGAATTATGTCTATGAGTATGTGGAAGGACTAGATGAATTAAAAAAATAATGGGAAACATCACCTTAATATGATAATCCACCCAAAAATTTTGGAATTCACACTCATAAGAAGAATTAAATTCAAATATAAATAATTATTTCACTCACTAGGAAGGTCAAGGAGATTGCCCTTAAGAAGGTCTAAGAAACCCAAAATTTTGAGACTATTTTCATATTTTATAACAAAATTGACCACAAGACTAACCATCGCACATCCATACTCTCAATAAAATATTATATATATGGATGACCATCATTATACATAAATGTAATGAAGTTGAAAAGGAACATTAAAAAAACATTCATTCTAAGGTATATTGAACTTCATGGATTTCATGGAAATATTACCAACAAACCATCATAAAAAATTACCTATAATGTCCAAATACCTAACCTCCACCTATTTTTCAATTACATTATTTTTTCTAACCAAAACTAGTCCAATACTAACATCCTACTATACAATACCAAGAACCAATCCAGTAATGCACACAAAAACCCAATTAACTTCCCACACAATAACCAAGGTATATTTCTATGATAAAGAGACTAATAAAATACTTTTAATGTTCTGTCCTTCTTCCAATCCTTGAAAAATTGTTTAAAAAATCGAAATAATTAATTATTATGTTTTATCACATAAAAAGGATCTTAAAACCCATAAAAACTAGAAAATAACCTATTCCAAATTAGGCTACCCCATCACTAAGGGGATAATAATTCTTCATATAGTCATCCCATTAATAACTAAAAGTAGTGAATATAATAAAATGATGTATAACCATAGAAAACACTAAAAACCCATTCTAGACCCATTAAAAACCCTTATATCACATGAAAATGTTTATGTACCAACCTCATAGTCTAAAAACTCTAATGAAAATGTGAAGGAACTATAGCCACACCACAAAATCTAACTAACTACTATATTCCATCAATTTCTAAGAGTAAAATATAAATCTAATATGAATTAATCATTAAGGGAAATATTCTCGCAAGTTAAGTTGAGTGTACCTCATCACGATGGAATTCAAATTATACCTACATACTCTATGTAATATATTGAGCTACATAGATTCAAAATGAATTTATCACACAAAAAACCATGTCATTTTGACAGATAATGTGTGTACTACATTACAAGGAACCATTACTCCTATATCTAATTAGAGTAGTTTTCAATTCATCAATGTCAATCTAGTAGAATTATGATTCCAATTCACTTTGTGATCTTGGAGATAGTGTACACCTCATTCCGTATATAGTGTATTTACAATAATGTCTTGAGTTTCTCTAACCAAAATTTTTCATAGTCCAACATTCTAATCATTGTGTTATGGTTCATATGGGGATCTTAAAGTATGTTTTAATGGATGATGAAAATTTTATTTATCCTATTGACTTTATATTACATTAAAATCACTCAACCATATTTCTAAAGGATATAACCCCCATCATACATGGTTTTACATTATTATAAAAACTTTATATCATAATTCAAGTTATTAATCAGAACATAAAAATAAATTTAATAAAAATATCCTCAATATTAACCAATATAATTAATTCGATAAAATCGAGGATGATGATGTGATTGATGAGGTAAATTTGATAGGTAATGTTGAAAGGTATCCATAGGAACATCATGAAATTGTTAAAGTATTTTTAATCGAATATAAGATTCATTTTCTTTTTTCAATAGAGGTAAATGTTTATCATTGGATTAAATATATTTTAGATATCAAATTTGATAATTTTTAAGGATAAACAATCCAGAACACCATTAGGAAAATAAAAAACATCATTTCCAAACCCATTTTTAACATTGATATATCCAATTTGGTCTCCAAATAAAGACTACAAATGGAAGAAATTATTTCATGAAATTTCTAAAAATAAATACGTTTGATTAAAATACCCATCCTTTTTATGAAAATGTTAACCGACCTAATCTGGGATCTAAGTTCGTACAGTCATTACTAAATTACAAATTAATAGGAGAAAATAAAAACAATAATTTTTTTAATTTATTCTTCTTTTGAATCCAATTGATAGATGATTCATCTTGATTTCTTGGGAAAGAACATAAAAAAATTGGATATACCCTGACTTATATTCCCAATATTATACCACTCATTTAAAATCAATAGATTATTCATTAATTCGACTCAAACATTATAATCTTTATGAGTTGAGTCACAATCCAAATATTATAGCTGTGTTATGCAATGCAGTTTTAATGTTTTTGATGTTGGGTGTCATCTACCCCATTGTTTAGAGTGAGTGGGTTTGAAAAATTTATGTCGTTATAAGGATGTATATAATAAATATGATTACCATGGAGATGGTGATATCCCCCTAGGGAGAGTAGTCAATAGAGAGTGTACATTTAATTTAGAAAGATAAAATCATGTACCATGAATTTGAATTTCCCTTTTCCCTTCATTGAAAAAGTCCTCGAGATTCTGGAGAGTAATAAATTCTACTGTTTTCTAGATGAAAACATATGGTACATTAATATTAAGTTATCTATAAAAGATTAATGAAATAAGTACTTCCATTATCCATTTGACACCTTTTCCTTCAAGTGAATTCCCATTGGGTTCTGTTCTTTCCCTTGTAAATTCTAACTGTGTGTGATGGAAATATTATATGACATGGTTGGGGATTGCATAGAGGTATTTTTGACGAATTCACCATCGTCTGGGATATAATTGAGGGATAACATATTGATTTGAAAAGGGTTATGTCTATATGTGAGTATATGAATCTTAAAAACCATATTTTAAATTCAATTTAATGTTATAGGATGGACTAGGTATGTGCCATATGGACTATAGTATATGTATTAAATTTGATATAGTTATGTTTGATATCATTCATCACCTTCTATCTAAAAAACAATCATTGTTCTGAGATATTTCTTTGGACATTCTGGTTTCTATATATGGTTCATTCAGAATTTTAGCTCCATTTCACAACAGTTGTGTTCTCTTATGGTGATAGATTCTCTATATTTATTGGAAAAAGTTATTAGGAATCATTCTAAACTCCATACTGAGAAAATTCCATCTCATTGGAAAAGGAAAAAATAGTTTTGAACCACATCGTATCTAGAAGATAGATATTTGTTGATAAATATATAGTTGATATCGTTCATCACACATCCTCTCCAAAAACTATTATGGATTTTAGGACCTTTTTAAGACATGCTAGTTATTATAGATGTTTAATTTGAAATATCACCTCCATTTCCAAACCATTGTGTTCCCTGCTAGTAAAACAAACTCCATTATTATAGATATAAATCATCGAGGAATAATTATTGCTACTCCGATTATATCTTATTCATCTACCTATCATGAAATCGCTTAATTGTGAGCCTCTATTAAAAATCATGTGTGATGTGAGTAACATCATTATAGGAGTATTAATTTGAAAAAATTATGTTAATAATACATGTGTCATTGACTATGAAATTAAATAAATTAACGATTAACATATAAACTACACCACCACTGAGAAATAATTTATTGATGTTTTCAATTACATAGAATAATTCAGGTGCTATCTTTTATAATCCCCTGAAATTTTCTTCACAGAACATTTAGATCTAAAATACCATTACCACGTACATGATGTTAATGATATGTTGATTAATTGGGTCTTTATTATTCAATATTATTATATATTTATATATATGTTGAGGATAAAATGGTGTTTAAAATTTTATATTCTATCACCTACATAAGATTGACATTAATCACAACCCGCGTCATTGTTGTTTGGCTGATTCATTTCTTGATGAGAATATATATTACCAGAGTTATTAACCATGGTACGTGGATAGAACAGAACACTTGATTACAGGAGTCATTTTAATATTATTTGCATCCCAAGATAATTAAAAAATCATATATAATGTCATATACAATGTGTTTGAGGTTCCATAACAAGTAATATTTTTTATTGATAAAATAATTTAGAGATATGTTCCAAAATTTGGGAAATAGTGTTTTCTTAAATTAAATCTGTTACATCCCAGTTTTGGAAGCCACCCAGAGGCGCCCTGTACCTGGTTGGTCACATTTCCTCAAGTGAATTTCCCTAAATTTCAGAGGCTGCTGACTAGAAGCGAGGGCCATGGGTGTGATATTGGGGAAAAAATGCCCTCATTGGTATATTACGGCGCCAAAGATAAAAAAAGAAATAGCAGAATCTGTAAAGATCCATACAAGAGTAAACAATGTAGGGAAAAAAGTGCAAACAAATGGAGCACATATATAAATGATGCATCATATATAAGTCTAGGGAATCAAAAAAACAACTCACAATGTTGGAATACAATAGTGCTAAACCAAAATGAAAAATAAAGAAGATAAAACTCCTCATCATCACAAGCCATAACATGGTCCCATGCTATCCAAATCCATAGCAAGTCATGTACCTGATGTAGGAGGGTTCTTTCCCTTGCCTATAACTGCAACAATATAATTAGTTTGGTCCCAAAATCATGGACCAAAAAGGGTGTGGGACTATATCCTAATAGGAAACCACCACAAGATTTGTGCCTTATAGTCCGTGAATATATAGCAGTTTAAAGTACATAAAGTACTAAATAAAGAATGTACTCAACAAAAAAAATCCACAGTTCAAGCATTTAATTCACAAAAAATTAATTAGCAACTGAAGGAAGTAGAAACAACAGGTAACCCTATGGGTATTTCTCACAGCCTATCCCATATGGTTCAACCAACGAATACTAGAAACCCACTGGGAAGGACACACAGTCTCACCACTCTATTTTAGCTAAAGTATAGACTCTTTGGGGAAGCACTCACCATCAATTCCCCCTATAGTCTCTTATCGTACTAAAGGCACTCTGAGGAAGTACTAAATGACTATTCCGACTATGTCATGCATCGAAGAACTACAGAAACTATGAGGAAGCACTAAACGTCAATTCCCCCTATGGACTCGCATCATAAAATTATAAACACACTCTGGAGAATCACTTACATCCATCCTCCCTGTGGTCTAGTACACTCGGTTCTCATGACCCTATGTAAGTCAATCATGTATAGTGCACGTATCACCCGATGTAATCCTCAAGAACTACATGGCCAGAATTCTAAGGCATATCAGCATAATAGAACAATAGTAACTCTACCCCACAATGAGGCATGAAAACTAGCAATAGCCGAACAGGACAAACTAGACCCAAATATCATAAAATGGGAAAACATGCATGGGAAAAACATACAAATCATATCAAAATAAACCTATTCAGAAACAATAATCTCTACTCAGGAATACAAGCAATTTAGTCAAGCAATAGGGCTAAACGGTAAACACGCAATACCCCGTTCAGGGTATTGGTGGAATTTTTACATAATAATCAAATAATTTCAACAGAAAGGAAAAACCACCTACCTCGGGTTTAGGAGATTGATATACATGAACCACAATTCTTGAATCTCTTTTGAACATCGTAGATCTACGAAAACGTATAAAACATTCAACCCATGATAACATGGAAAATATGAGGAATTGGAAAACGATTCTATAGGATATGGACGAACTCTATGATGTCATTCCAATGCAATAAACAATTATTATATCAGAGGACAGACAATGGTTTGGGGGCTCGTCAAATATCTATGGCTTCTTGGCACTGTCAGACGTATGGGACCTAAAAGAAGTTTGTTCTGTTTGTTAGACGCGACCCCGATGCATTTAACGAAAAAAATAAATAAATTACATGGTGTGTACTATTGAAGTACATGGCGTGTACTTTCTGTTTCCATACTCTTCTTAAAAGAGGCCTCCGAACACCCCCACACAATTGTGTGCATGTCCGCTACACAGCCATCACCCAGCTGCCTATGAAAAGGAAGTACACTGCGTGTACTCATAAAGTACACAACGTGTACTTTGAAAACTTAATGAATTTCCTATTTCTCCCAAAAATGACCAGAAAAGGAAGAAAAATCCGGAAAAAAAGATCCGGGTTTTTAGAAACTACCCCCCTTAAACAAATTTTTCCCTGAATTTCCCTAGCAGGACATAGAAGAATAAACCCCGAACAACTCTGACCACTGTGATCGTACGTTGGCATCCCTCTCTAAAGTATCATCTTTCACTCGTCCGTGCTGCCATAGGACTCATACTAGAGGAATAGACCGGCTATGGAGAACCTTCGTACTACGATCAACCATCCAGATAGGATGCTCCTCGAAAGATGCATCCACCTCTAACTCGACTTCCTCGGGTTAGAAAGCATGAGATAGGTCTGAAAAGTAATGTTGGAACTGAGAAACGCAGAAGACGCCGTGCATAGACCGGTAACTTTGAGGTAACTAAAACTGATTAGCAACTGTCCCCACACTTTCCAAAACCTCAAATGGCCCGACGTACCACGGTGAAAGCTTACCTTTCCTCCGGATCCTTTTATTCCCCAACCTCGATGTGACATATTGGATTACCTGATCCCTGACCTAAAACATCAGAGGTTTTCTCCATTGATCAACATATGACTTCTGTAGAGACTGTGTAGAAGCCATCCTCTTCTGAATCAACTCTATCTGCTCTGTGGTCTCCTGAACAAGATGAGGCCCCAGAAAAGCTCCTTCTCCTGCCTCCAGCTAACATAAGGGTGATCGGCATGAACTAGCATAAAAGAACTCATAAGGTGATATCTGAATAGTTTCCTGAAAATTAATGTTGTACGCGAACTCCACTAGGGTTATATGCTTCTCTCAATATCTTTAATTGTACAGAATGCATGCTCGGAGAATTTCCTCAAGTACCTGAATCGTATGCTCAGACTAGCCATCAATCTAGGGGTGGTATGCTATATCAAAATAACCTGCATACCCAAAGCCTTCTGAAGCCCCTTCCAGACCCGAGAGGTAAAACTCACATCCCTGTCTGAAATAATGGAGTGTGTAACTATATGAAGACATAAAATTTCATGGATATAAAGTTTTTCCAACACATCAACACTATAGTTCTCCATGATCAGCATGAAGTGAGAAACCATCATAAGCCTGTCAATGACAACCCATACAGAATCATTCCCTTGTGGTGACCTCGATAACCCTGTCACGAAGTCCATCGTTACGTCATTCCACTTACACTCAAGAATGGGTAACTTATATAAAAGTCCTACTGATCATTGGAATTCACATGAATACATGTATAACACCTCATGAAAAAACCAGCAATGGATCATGCTACACGTCGTGTTTCTAATAGACACGGCGTGTACGTGAATTGATAACATCGACCCGTGTTGTCTGTGACACTGCTGGACACCTAGGTCAGACTATACGGCGTGTTAAAGGTCAACACGGTGCATACAAGAAGAGACTCCACTGACCCATGTTGTTTACTACATAGCTGGTTTCCTAGGATTATACTACATGGCTGGATCAATGGGGACACAACATGTTTCCACTAGAATTTTCCCATTCCGTGTCTCTTCCAACATGGACAATGACATGGTCATAGATTACCCACCGTGTACATAAAGTACATGGCATGTACTAAAGAAAATTTGTTTCTTCCCAAAAATAAGAACACATGGCATGTACTTAAGATTACACGGTGTATATTCTGGGGTTTTCTATATATTAAGCCTTAAAAACGACTCAATAACCCAGAAAATACTATAACAATCATTGAAAGTTACAAATTCCAATCTGTGAGGGACCATACTCCCCATGAATCATAATTTGGCATCTTGTAAATGTTATAAAAAATAAAACAGTGAAATAATCAACTATATTCCAGTCCATTAAGGCCCATAACACCTTAAGATTCAATGTTTGGTGTTCATTCAAACAGAATCTTATAAATAATTCTCTATTAAACATCAGGCATTTCTATCAAGGCATCTATCACAACAACATGTATATTCTACACAACATCAATCACAATAACATGTAATCGCTAATGCATCCTATATGGCATGGAAAGAATGCATGGAATGTGATTTCTAACAAGTTCATATACGATGAATGAGATGGAACACCCTTATCTCGTTGGGTTACAACAGAAGTAGAACTGCAATAACAAGAATGGTAACAACACAAGACATGTGAATCCCCGAACGGTGAAATCATATCAACTGTAAAATTGCAAACCAGTAAAATAGCAATATACCAGATAGAATGGATTTTGCCTGTACATGGGTTAGCTACTCTTGGGAACAACTTATTACCCATTACCTATTCTGTCCTATCACTGACTATAGGCTCCAAATAGTTAGTCAAGAGAAAAGAATCCATTTCATACCCCTTTGTAACATCCCTGTTCCATAATCCACCCTGAGGCGCCCCATACCCGGCTGGTCACATGGCCTCAAGTGCATTTCCCCAAATACAAGAGGCTACCGACGAGCATTGAGGGACTTAAGTGTGATAGTGGTGAAAATATTCCTTCATTGGCAGAGTACAGAGTAGAAGATAAACAAAAGCAATAGTGGAATCAGTAAACATGTATATAAGAGTAAACAACGGAAGGCTATAATTGTAAACAAATGGATCACATATATAAATGATACATGATACATAATTCTAGAAAATAAGCCAACCAATTCACAATGCTGGAATACAATAATGATAAACTAAAGTGAAAATGAATGATGATAAAATTCCATATCATCGCAAGCCATAGCTTGGTCCCATGCTCTTCATCTCTATATCAAGTCAAGTACCAGATGTTAATGGGCGCATGCCCTTGACTATAAATGGAAAATATAATCTGTTTAAACCCAAAAGCATATTCCAAATAGGGTGTGTGACTAAATCTCAGTACGGAACAACCACAAAATCTGTGCCTAACATTCAGTGAATATATGGGAGGTAAAAGTACAGAACATAGAAAATAAGGAAAGTACTCAACAGAAAAAATCTGTAGTTCAAGCATTTAATTCACAAACAAGTAATCATCTACTCAAGAAAGCAGACAACACATATAAAACTCTTGGTAGTTCTCATAGCCTATCCCCTATGGTTCAACCAACATGTACTAGCAACCCTCTTGGAAGCACACATAGTCTCACCCCTCTAGTTTAGCTAAGGTATAGAATCTCTGAGGTAGCACTCAACATCAATTCCCCCTATTTTCTCATATCATACTAATGGTTCCCAGGGGAAGAACTCAACATCTATTCCCCATGTTGCCTACGTAGAGGAACTACATACACTCTATGGATGCACTTAATGTCAATTCCCCCTATGGTCTCGAATTTCAAAATTATAAAGACACTCTGGAGGATCCCTTACATCCATCCTCCCTGTGGTCTAATACACTAGGATCTCATAGTCCTGCGTATGTCAAACATGTATAGCATGCATATCGCCCCAAGTAAACCTCAATAACTACTTGGATAGAATTATAAGGCATATCATCGTAATATAACAATATTCACTTTATCCCACAACTAGGTATGTCAACTGAAATAGCCTAACAGAAGAAACCATACCCAGTATTCATAAACAGGAAAAAAATTCTTGGGAAATACATCCAAAGAACAAAAAAATTCCATATTCATAAACAATAATCTCTACTCATGAATACATGAAATGTAGCCAAGAAATAGGGCTAAACGGTAATCATGCAATACCTCGTTCAAGGGTATTAGTGGAATTCCCATAAAATACTAAAAGACCTTCAACAAAAAGTCAAAAACCACCTACCTCATGTTTAAAAGATAGATATACTTGAACCAAAATGCTTGAATATCCTTATAATAATGTTGATGTATGAAACAGTATAAAACTTAAACCCATGATAACTTGTAAAAGGAGAGGAATTGGAAAACGATGCTCCTGGAGAAGAAAGAACTCACCGCTATGATTCCAACCCAATCAACAGTTCTTGAATCGGAAGAAGGATGGAGGCTTGGGGCTCGTCGAAGATCCACGACTGCTCGGCACTATCGGATGAATGAGACCTAAAATTAGTGTGTTATGTCCATCAGACGTGACCCCAGTGCATTTAATGAAAAAAAGAATGTACATGGCATGTGCTTTTGAAGTATACGACGTGTACTTATGGTTTTCGTACTCTTCTTTAACTGGCCTCTGAACACCCTTACACGACCATGTGCATGGATGCGACACGACCTGCACCCGACTTCCAATAAAAAAGTAGTAAATGGCGTGTACTCATAAAGTACATGACATGTACTTTGAAAATTTCCATAATATCATCTTTTTACAAAAAATGACCAGAAAAGGAAAAACATACCTGAAAAGAAGATTCGGGTTCTTAGAATATCATATCGAGGAATGTTAAGGACAATTATATAAAGAGAAAATAACTAAAATGGTCTTAAAAAGGGATTTATTTTGGATTAACCTGACAGAAGATTCATAAAAAAATATTCTAATGTTTTTCATAGTGTCCACAATTTGGATCTATAACCAGGAGGAATAAATTTACCCATGTAATCATTATGTCTATTGAAGACATTGATTATTGAGGGAATAATTTAATGAGACTTTCATAAACCCTTCAGGGTATCTTTACATTCAAATAGCTATTTTTTAGATATTGAAATAGTCAGCGAATATTCCCCTAGGTCCAATGCATATGATATTGTGACATGATTCTAGAAGGAACATATATTTTCATGATTTTGAATTCCTAGGTATTTTATCAATGATAATGGAATCCCTTTCTGTAACCATCCATTCTTAGAAATCATGAATTAGTATTTTATTTCTCAAAATGTTTATACTATATAACACCCTCAAACCTAGGCCAAATATATGTTGAAAAATAAATAAAATCTTAAAATTATTCAAAAAAATCCCATCCCATTGGGAATGATTTTCCTACGAAAAAATATTATTCTGTTTGGTCATATGGAACAACTTCTAGAGCCATCCATTGAATGTATCCATATAGGATGGTTTATGAAAAATATTTTCATTAACTTGTTGAAGTTGATCATAATGCCTTTTGTGAAATAAAAAAATATCCTAGACATTTATTAATATAATAAAAAGAGGAAATTATACATTAATGGACATGAGGAACATATAATGGAGGCATTTAAAAATTCAAGGATCGATAAATGTTCAGTTCAGGCCTACCAATATATGAATCTAAAAGTGAAAAAATTTAACTATGGAAACTTATTTTCTTATATATCTCCAAACATCATTCAAACTAGAGAATGATAAATTCAAGACTATCGGGCCTATATTGAGTGCATCATTTATACCATCATGGTGCACTATAGATTCATTTTCCCACTAGTGGTCACATTTTCAATGTTAATGGTCACACTTTAATACCATTAAATTAATTATTTACTAAATATTAATGTTATGGTGATTTAACTAAACTAACCTTTCAAACAGATAATAGTTGATAGATTTAGGGTCCACATAGAGATAAAGGGAATTTACAAATATCCTTTGTAGAGGAAACTCTACATCTACCCATACCGTGAATCTATGTTTTGTATGATGACCCAAAATCATGAACCATATATTTTTATATATAATTCATTTTTTATAGAATAACACATTATTATAAAGGGTTAGGGTTTTAGAGTTTCCAGATTCATCATATTGATTCTGATTACACAACCTATAATATAAAATACCAAAATAATTCATTACAAGGGAAACCCCTTAGTAGGACCATGACCTTAATCTCTATACTATGCATCCTTAGGCAATGTAAAAATAGAATTTGAATACATTTGTTGAGAAACAAATTCTCAGTAAAGGGTTTTCAAAATATAAAGAAACCAAATAGAGTTTTGAAATGCAATAAAAATAGAAAAAATGTTAAATATGTTGTTAATGCAATCATAAAAAGACATGAGTACATTCAAAAATAAATTTTTTTGTAAAAAATGGATTTAAACTTATAAATATAACATTTTGAAAACACAATTCATTCAACCATGTAATAATAGTAATTTTAGTTGAAACGATCATAATAATTCATAATTAATTCTCAATGACACTTTGGATCATATAATTGATGCTCAGTACACACCCAAGACATGGTGGACATAGTCCGATGATAGATTAGGTTTATTCCATAATCTCATAATGTTCTTAGGATAAACCTCTCACACATCCTAATGTTCTTAGGGTAAACCTCCAATGGAGCATAATGTGCTATTCATAAACATACCATGCACCAAAATGTTCGTTAGATATACCTCATTTTCAACATACATGACATATCATGAGACAAACACATTACCCAGTGTATTGGAACACTATCAAAGAACACACATAATATGACATGATAAATGTATCACAAGGGTATGGGTTCACTACTCATCCCCTACCTACCTATCATAAAGATTTGATGCTTTGGAATTTAAAACATTATGACAAAAATATTTCTTTCTTAGATTATTTTATGTACAATGAAATTTTATTTTTAAACCCTGAGTTTTGAAATCTATTTGACAAAAAGAACATTCGTGATCATACGTGTGTCCTAATAAAAGTGATTTCTCCTTAAAAATACATAATTGTACTTTAATGTATATGTATGTAACGGTTTTACATAAAATATACACATACATTAACTTATTTACATTGATAAAACATGTTTTCATATACATTCATATATATATATATATATTTATTAAAAAAATAACATTTTTACATAATATAACGCATACACATACATTCATATTTTTAAAAATATAAACATAAATATTTATTTATTTATTTACAAACGTGTTATAAATAAATATATTTCATATAAAATGATATATATATATATATATATCAACGTATTTTGAAAGAAAAACATTAATTTAAATGTTTGAGAAACTCTCTTGAACTCATAAGGGACTATTTAAAATTCATGTAACATTAATGAAATTTTATTAGAGAGATATCTATGGGGAGATGTAATTTTAAACAAGATATGATATATATATATATATATAAATACATTTAAAACATTATTACCAATATAAAACATTTGAAAATATAATAACATCCATTTTACTTATAGGCGTCCAACTAAATTTCATTAATTATTCATAATAATTTTAAAAAACATAAATCTCATGAACCAAAGATAATTAACTATTCAATATTTAAAATTATACTTTAATACATACAATAAAAATTATCATATTTTCACCTCAAAAATAATCAAAATACTATTATACATACACTTTTGATTGATTAATTTATGTTTGAATTAAAAAGTTATCAAATTTATTTGTTTTTTAAAAAATTAAAGCAATGATTTAAAACAATTATCTTTTCAATCATAATGACGTTGAAAAAAATAATTAAGTAGTTATGAAGTAAAAATTAGTATTTTCATAAAAATAAATTTTCATAAAATATCAAAATATAGGATAATTTAAAGGAACTCTTAAATACAATATTTATTACCAAATAAATAATTCCTTTCATAAAAATAGATTTTAAAGAAGTCATATTCATAGGAAACATTTTGGAAGTCAGGAATGCCTTAAAGATGAAATGTTTTAATACTATAAAAAATGATATGGATAATCAAGTAATACCACAATTTAATCAAAACAAAATTTCATAAAACAAATAAATTGCATAAAACACCTTTACTTATTTCAAATAAATAAAATATCTTACATTGTTGTTGATAACACTATTTCCCAATAGAGAAAATAATTTCATAATTAAAAGGGTTAAATAATAGTGATAAATTAGAAGATTTTTCATCAATAGAAGAGCAATTTTATAATAATAAAATCCCCATACTATACGATTCAAGGAAACAGACTGTGGGTCAATGATTTATTAGAAAAGTTATAAGAAAAATATAACAAATATTTGAAAAACCTAGAAAATTGGGATAACTATCATGGGTTAGTTCACAGTAGTTTTTCCCCATTCCTATTTCAATGTCATAGAATCCTTTGTTCACAGATAATAGGCACCTCAATGAGTATGTAAAACTGGGTCGTGTGAATATAAAATTCCTTACCATCAAGTAACTGTCATAATATAATCAGAGTTTTTATAGAATTAGAACCCATAGAACCTATACTAGAAACGAAAATTAAAATAAATAACTGAAATTAAGATTGGTTTCCAAAAATCTGACTCACTTTCAATGAGAGTTATTTGAGGGTCAATGATTTTGGGGGGAAGATGATAGTAGAAGGAGCCACAGATCTTTGTCCAAGGTTTTAGTTCACCAATATGTATGGTGTGGGTCATCTTTATCCACATGTTAACCCCACCAATGGATGTGATTCCCAAATAGGTCGTGTAAGATGTCTGATGAGTCCTTAAGGAAACATTGTCTTCATTGTTGGACAAATTCACAGGCTACTGCTCTAGTAGGTGAATACATCATATAAGGATTCCTTTAGTGTTGTAAAGAGGAAAAAGACGAGGGGTGTGTTGAAATCGATCCCCCTTAAAAAGTTTCCCTATTTTCTGATTTTAACAATTTTATAATATTATAAATATTTTTTATAATTATTATTTCTTATAACTATTTATTTATATCTTTATCTAATATTGATACCCATATATATATATATATATATCTGTGTGTGTGTGTGTGTACTATAATTATAATAACATTACACATATAATAAATTATATTATTATTAATTATTAATATAATTCTAATAAAAAATAATATTATTCATTTATTTAGTGTGTCATTATACATTTATTCCAATACATTTTTTTAATTTATATAATTTTTAAAAGAATATATGTCTTCTATAATCTTTTTTTTGTGTATGATGACTAATGAAAATAAATTAAATTAAAAATTTTTTATATAAAATATTTTGTATTCCAAAAAAAATGTGAAAAAAAGTTTGTATGGTTTTCATTATCAACAATTATAAATCGTAATGTTTTTATAATATATTTTTGTATTTGGATTAAAAAAATAAATTGGAAAAATATTATTTAATTTAATAAATATCGACAAAAATCATTAGTTATAAATTAATTTTTTTTTCAGATTACAAATCATATTAATATATATATACATATCTCTTTGTTCTTAAATAAACTCTTATTAATTTTAATTATTCATTATATAAATAAAAATACACACTAAATCAATATATATATATATATGTGTGTAATGGTTATTTTTAGTTTTCATTATTATGATTTTATTCTAAATGTATTCCGACTACTATAGGAAACATTTAATTTATGTATAAATACAATACCTTAACAAAAATTTTATTTTAACCATATTCATCATATTTTTAGATTCATTTCTTAACAAGGATAATACCCATTTTTATATTTTTATATGATCTTACCCTTATTCTTTTCATTGGTTTTCTACTTATGGAAGATCCGAATGGAAAATAATATAACATCAAAGTTATTATGTTTTTATTAGTTCTCAACCTTTGTTATGGTTGATAATTAGAGGTTTAATATTAATGACTTCTTAGTAAAATGAAAAGCTTCTAGTATTATTTTTAATGTATTGTTTCAATAATCTATAAGATTATTTTGATGAGGATTTATTTATTACATTTTACTAAGTGTAAAATTCATATAAGAGTTAATAGGGAATCATATTATACCACCATTAAAAAAAATATGTCCTCTGATTTTGATTAAATCCTACATTAAAAGAAGAAAAATACTAAAATTTATTCATGGACTTATGGTTTCTAACCTCCCATCCTTATGTGCTCTGCTAATTATCATTATCATGCCAATCATGGAGAGAAAGGTTCTTCTTAGTGAACTATTACCTCAATTATTATTTAAATTAGTCCACTTCCTTTGTCCAGATGCAATCTGTAGAATTGAGATCATACTATTAGAAAATATTATGTACTTTTTTAAAATAATTTTATATTAAAATATATTTCAAAACATCTTCATGGACTAGGGTTTTAAAAAATTTCATCATAGATTCGTCTTTGATATTTTTGAAATGTGGTTCCTCAAATATATTTCCAAATTTTCCAAATAGACTGGAATCTACTTCTAAATGTATAAGAAACTCAAGGATCTCCCTATTCTATAGATATTACATAATCAAATTGTGTGTCGTACTCTCTCGATAAGGTTAAATATTTGAAAATTCTTTGGTGTTACCTACCTTGGTGACAAGGGTGAATGAATTGGATGATTATGATTTCATCATTGGTGATCCTTGATCACCGATGATTCTGCAGTATACAGGAGTTGTTTTATATGTCATAATATTTCATTCTAGAATGTTTTACATTATAAAAATTTTCAATTCTATACAATATTTATTTATAAATAATTATTACTTGTAATTACTCAAGAAGGGAAAAGATTGTTGTGTGAGGTTCTTACACTTCCATTATGAAATTATCTTTTATCCTATAAATGAATCATAGAAACCTTTAATTTACCCCCATAGAAATTACAAGAATGTAATATTAAACAAATTTAAGTATAAATATTTATTACTCCTTAATTTAAATGACATATGAACATCTATGAAATGTTTATAATGATTCAGTAGGTTTTTCTATATCCTAGCCTCTAATTTTATCTCTACCAACTCTATGATACCAACTATGAAGACCCAGAATCCCAAACCATTTTTGTTAATATAAATGAATCATTTATTTATAACACAACCAATGATCCCAAATGTATAATTTTTTAAAGAGTCTATATTCGTCAGATAAATTTTGATTTCACATCCTATAAAAAAATCCCCAATAATTCATTATAAGCGTAATAACATTAGATGTACCTTGACCACTATCTCAATTTCACGAGTCCTTGGGCCTAGTGAAAAAATATTTTTATGACACATGGTGAGTGATATAAAATCCCAATAAGGGTTTAAAAAAAGGAAACCAAATAGGGTTTTTCAGTTCTTTAAAAATAGTAAATCATGTTATAAAGTTCAGTAATGAAATCTTAAGAAGACATGAGTACATTTAAAAAAAACAATTTATATAAAAATAATTTTAACATATAAATATAACACATGGAAAAACCACATTATTCGTTTATAAAATAACAGTAATTTCACTTGAAATGTTCTTAAGAATTCATAATAAATTCTGAAAGTCACTTTAAATCTTATATTGGATTCTCAATTCACTCATGAATCATGTTGGACATAGTCTTATAATTGATTAGGTTCACTACTGAATATAATAATGTTCTTGTGATAAACCACCTACACATCATCATGTTCTCAGGATAAACCTCATGTGCACTATAATGTGCTTTGGATAAACCACACTCACACAATAATTTTCTTAGGATAAACCACTCATGCACCATACATGACATATCTTGAAATTAACAGATTACCCAATGCATTAGAATGAAATTTGGGGCCTCATTCAAATTATTGGACTAAAGTCAAATAAGGGATTGAGTTCAAACCCCATCCCCTACCTTTTTACATTGTATGTGTGACAGTTTGTAATTAAAAACATTATAGCATATATTTAATTTTTTTTATTCCTTGAATAATGAAATTTAGTTTTAATTTATTATTTTTGAAATAGATTTCATAATAATAACATTCTTGATAATAAGTGTGTGAAGATAAAAGTAGGTTCATATTAAAAATACATTATTATACATTCATTTTTGTAAAACATTTATTTAAATGGTTCACATATATTCATTTATTTACATAGATAAAACAATATTTAATACTCATTCATATATATATATATATTAAAAAAATAACACTTTTACAAAAAATTATGTATACACATACATTCATATATTTACATGTATAAACAAGAAAAGTATTATATATATGTGTGTGTCTTAAATAAATATGTTTCCTATGAAATAATATAAATATGTTTATTTATTTTTTAAAACCACTTGTTTTGAATGAAAAACGTTGATTTGATTGTTTGATAGCCTTTCTTGAACTCATAGGGGGCTAATTAAAATACAATTATGATAAAAATAATTTCATTTTAGAGAGATCCATGGGAATATTTGATTTTAAAATTTCCATTTACATATATATACATACATTTAAAACATTATTATCAAAATAATACTTTTGAAAATTAACTAATATTGATTTTAATTAAAGAATTCCAATCGATGTTATTTAATTATTCACAATAATTTAAATAAAATTAAGTCTCACAGAGAAAAAAATTCTGTATTTAATACATAACATAAATCATCTAGGTAGGACCTAAAAAATAGTCATATTTGCATCCAGAAAAAATAAAAATACTATTATAAATACACATCTGATATGTTATAGTAATATTTAATACAAATAAAGAATTTAATATATATTTTAAAATTAATAAACACAGATTTAACAAAAAATTTCTTCTTATAATAATAACATAGTAAAAATTATCTAAACATTTTCGAAGTAAACATTATAAATTGACTAAAAACAAATTGGTATGAAATATCAAAAAATTTATAAATCTAGTAAACCATTTGACTATAATTTTTTTACAAAATAAACAATTCATTACACATAAATAGATTTCAAATAAATAAAATTAATAGAACGATGATATAAAGAGATGAATGAATTAAAAATCAATTGTTTTCTTACTATAAAAAATTTATTTGAATAATCAAGTAATAATGTCGAGTGATTATATTCAATTTCTATAAGATACAAGAATTGCATAAAAACCTAAAAATACATTAACAATTAAAAGCTCTTACTAGGAAGATGATTCCACATATTTACAACAGATAAACTAATTTCAAGTTAATGAGGGTTAAATACTACTAATAAATTTAGGAACAAATAAATAATACAAGGGAAATTTTATAAAAATTGAACACCATTACTGTATGTTTCTAGGAAAATTATTACAGCTTCACCATGGATCCTAACATTGATAACACAAAGATAAAAATGATTTGTTAATCATTGAAACCCATGATAACTGATGCAGCTAGGTTCGTAGAAGAATTTCCCTTTTTCTATTACAATGTCGTCTAATCCTTTATGCACAGTTAATAAACACCTTAATGGGTATGTAGAACAAGTCATGGGAATATTATATTCATTATCGATAAGAAATAATCATAAAATAATCAATTTTTGAACTGAACAAGAATATGTTGAACACATTCATAGGCCACCTCTCTAACTGGGGAAGATAACAGCTAAGTATTTTTTTCATTGTCATGAAGAGGAAGGATTCGGGGGGAAGGGGTGTATCAGGTTCGATCTCCCCTTTAAAATAGATTCCATCTTATCATATTTTATCAGTTTTATTATAATATAAATTTTTATCTTATTATTCTTATTTCACATATATAGTTAGTTATATATTTATCTATTATTGATAACCATATATATAAAAGAACACTAATTTTAATAATTTTCCCTTTAAAATAAAACATATTATTGTAAATTTTTATTATAATTTTTATCAATACAATAGTGTTAAAGTATATATTATTTAATTATACAATTCATCCAATATCTTTTTATTTTTATTTTTGTTTTTTCAAAATGATTTATTACTATATTATCTTATTTTTATGTAATTTAATGAATGTAAATAAATTAAATAAATTATGGTTTATATAAAAATTTGTGTATTCCTATAAAATGTGAAAATGGGTTTATAAGTTATTTGTTGAAAATAATTATAATAAATCTTAATGTTTTAAAATTATATTTTATTATTTGAATTAAAAACATAATTTTGAATTAATTTATTTAATTTAATAATCAACAACATAAATATGTAGTTTTAAATTAAATGTTTATTGAGATTACATACCCCATTAATATATTTGTGAGTGTGTGTGTTTAAATATGCTCTTTTTAATGTTAATTAACACTATATAAATACAGAAACAGAAGCGTGCAATAAATAAATATATATAGTGTAATGATCATTCTCAGTTTCATTTATTATCATTTTATTTGAAAATTATTCCAACGACTATATTTAATGGTCATTTTAGGTATAAATACATACCCTTAACAAAAAAATTTAAATAATAAATTCATATTTTTAGATTCATATCCCCGTAATGATGATGCCTATTTTTACATTCCTCTACACTCGTATCCTTATTCTCTTCATTGTTTCTACTTATGAAAGATCCCTAAGGCATGGGATATGACATCATAGTTATCATTTATTTTATATGTTTCCCTTGTCTTTTATTTATGATAATTATAATTTTCATATTATAGTCTTCTTAGTCTAGGGAAATGTTTCTTGTACCATTTTTAATGTATTAATTCATCAAAAAAGATTTTTTTGGTTAATGAAATATTTATTTCATTTTTCTATGTGTAATATTTATATAAGAGTTATTTGGGTGTTAAAACTTCTATTCCAAAATAAAAATGTACATGTTTTTTCCATTCCTTTTGTGTAATATTGGATTTAGTCAAGAGAACATCATGGAGTATCTATTATGTACTAATTATAATGGTGTGTATGATTCAAGGGCTTCTAAAATGATATATATATATATATATATATTGCTAAAAATAATATATATTCCATATGTAAAAAAAAATATTCTTTAACTAGGATTCTATAAGTAACATGGATATCAGGGGAAGATGGGTGGACTAATAACTTCAACATCAACAACCATGTGACTCAGTACCATTATTATTATTTTCAAATTTATTTACAGAACTGATCTCATTTGTTTTATCACTTATAATATTTTTTTATTTAATCACTCGGGATAGTGTTATTTTATGTTTTGTGGTGAGATGAACAAAATTTGTCTCGATGAAATTTTTTTCTTCATTAAGAGATGACAAAATTACTTTATCCTTGAACATGATATTACACATTAAAAACATTGAAATTTAAAATCAAATAAATTTTCATTCCTTGATTCTGATTTAAATCAATAATTAGGTTCATGATAATATATTTTGGAATGTGTCGTTTTCTATTATAGTTTTTCAATATTTATATATTCATTCATTAATTAAAAAATCTCCCACAACATATCTTTTACATATTGGTGTATTATTTGAGTTATTTAGGTCCCATAAAAATATTTTTATTTCATGGCCCTTTTAAATTTAAAATTTAATTTAAAAAACAACAAAAATTGAGAAAATAATAATATAATTTTATACAGAGTAATGTAATTACATAATATGTAGTTTTTTTACAAATTGTGATCATGACCCCTTATTTTTCTAACCAATAGATTTGAATTTTATGTCTACTTCTTCAAAATTTGATGAATTATTGGAATAAGTAATCTAGATATGATTCCCATATATAAGATCTTCACATAGTTTCCTATGGTCTTTGATTCTGGGAGTCATCAACAATATCTAGCAATTGGCTTGAATGAGTTAAAATTCAATTACCATGGAAAAATTGTAAAATACAACCAATAAAAACATAAAAAAACATGAATAATTATATGAAGATTAACATGTGATTTTACATATCTCATCCATATTTTAACCTATAAGAAATAATAATCCAACATTTCTTTTGACTAACTGATAGATAAATGTTAATTTAGCAACACTTTTAATGGAAAAGTGAGAAAGCTTATTTCAACCACAAAAGGAAATAAAAGAGTCATTAAAGAAAAAATTTATCCTACAATAATTAGACTTGTTGAATAATTTCAAAGAAATATTATTTACATATTCTTTATGTTTATCTATGATAATATCATAAAACTGAGAGGTCATCATATCCTAGGCCTGGTTGTACTCCTCCAAACAAATATTCCCACTATTTAAACTCCCAAACAATATCAAGTCATACTTCTCAATCTAGGTATATTTTTTGATATCGGTATCAATCCTCGTAGAGATTCCCTTAACCATAGTAGCTTCTTCTTCATTAGAATTGTGATACAAAACATTTTTAGCTAAAACATCTTCCGAGAAGAAGTGAAATTTCAAATATTGCTCGATTACATCCACCGACTCTCCCCGGTTTTCCACAAAACCATTATCATCAACAGTTCCACTTTTCAATTGAGAGTTACATTCATTGAAGTACATTAACAACTCAATGTCACACTTCCTTAACTTCAATGATATGGTAAGCATGTTCTTTGGAGTATTGAAGTAGTCCTTCTGCAGCCTTATCTTCGTGGTGTTAGATATAAGGCCTTCATTATCAATAAATTTGTGCATCCCTTTCTCGATAATATCCATAAATGAATCTTTAATAGATTTTAGATCCTTGGAGAAATTGCTTCCCATATCATTTCCGAAACACACATCCCTCAAATCATGCCCTGGCTGTACAAAGCCACGCCCAATGATTTTTTGGATGAAAATTTGTTTCCACAAAACCAAAACATTGAGAGTGTAATTGTCTATTTTTACCTTCATGGTCCTTGGAGTTCAACTTCATGATGGATATAGTATCCAATGATAGTTGTACCTAAGAGTTGACCATGATCCCTTTCTTATTACCTTTTTGACATTTCTTCCCCCACAGACTAGGGATCCCATTTTCATGTAAGTAATTAGTAGCTTCCACATAATTATTTCTAGGGGACTCCTAAATGGGATCATATATAATAACTCTATGCCCCTCCAAATCCACTTTTAATGTTGTTACCAACGTCAATATCGGTTCTTCATTCACCAAACCCACAATTAGATTGCCATGATCAATACTTGGAAGTTGTTTCCCTGGACTCTGGTTTCTATTATTTTTTAAATTTCACTTGGACACCACTGTCTCAATTTAAGACACCTTCCAAAAATCATTGATATTTCATCCCCCACCAATTAAATGAAACCTACAATGTCTTTGGGTACCACAACAACATTAATTCTCACACCCATGTCTTATATATTATCTTTTCTTACAATTTCCCCTAAATTACACACCCCCAAGTCACGCATCAGTATAACAAACACAATGGAAACTCTTGGGTTCATAGTGGTAACCAATACATTATTTAAAATGTTTTTTGATCTATGAATAAGACTAGACCCCAAAACTCATTCAACTATTGTGTACCAGCATCAGGAACACTAGTAGCCTTCACTCTCTCTACTTCCAGAAATTACAGCTATGTTCACTGATACCGAACCCCTTGCCATAGTCTCTTGAGCCTGCATCCTGATGAGGAGCAGGTTCTTTGCACCCAATTCTGTAGGATTCCATAAAAATTACTAGTATTTATAGAAATAAAAAAATAAAAACATATATCATATGGTACATGTTTTTTGTGGAGAAACTCTTCCTCCACTGTAATCCACACATACTCAGGAGGAATTATAGAGACATCGACTTCCACAAATATATATGGTTAAAAACGTGGATAGAGAACCCTAGTTCTTTAGTAAACACACAAAATTCTATGAACAATGTTCCCTAACAATATCAAAATATCAGGATTCTAAAATGGTAAAGTGTGTTATACAAAACTAACCCAAATCATAGTTGTTGATGAGTTATTTGGCATGTGGAAATTGTATGGCCAACGAATGAGATAGAACCGAAGACCATTGCAGGTGTGTAGTGAACTTGACCACGCTTACCGAAATCATACTCTGATATAAATCACATCCAAATGTGTCTAGAATCAAGAAACCCCATTGTTACTCTATCCTGTAAACCCCATGACTTAAAGGTTCATCTATCAAATGAATCCACTGATAGACGCCTCTACTTGAGAAACATAATCAAGGAGAGATTCAGAATACACGAAGCCTCATTGAAATTTGAGGTTGAGATCAAATGATTCATAAGGACATTTAGAAATCAGAACTTTAGGGAAAAGATAAATTTGAGGAAAAGGGGGAGAGAATCAGGTTTTGATAAAGGGGAGAAGAATCTACCAGCTTCCATGAAGGATGTCGAAGGTCCCTCCCCGTATAGTGACCTAATCATTAATGAATACAATTCCATTTACCTTAAAAATGCATATATAAAACACATGCACTCTTATTATCATAATTTTTTGGTTTAAATCACCATTCAATATCATTGCCTTTGGTAATATATCAATTTAATAGTGATCACACAACGGATATAAACATATGATTTTAAAAAATCCGTTCAACTAAGAAAAAAGGAGAGGATGGACTCATCCAATAGACATGGACCATATGATGCACATTTGTCAGATCTTGGAATGGATTTAATGTCAGTGGGATTATATCTTAACAAAACCCAAGCCATGATTTAACACAATAATATTGAAAGAAATATTTTATATTACAAGTTATAATTAATAGATATTACCTCATGTGGGATGTTATTAGAGAAACCCCAAGAGTCTGTCACTAATGCACATCAAACCCTTAGGACTTAAATGGGTGTTATGAGGGGCAATGTAATAAGGTATTAGTTAATTATTATACAATCCATTTTTATAAATCAAAATCATATTCCATAAATTCCTTTATGAGAATAGTTTTTCTTAAAAATATAAAGGATTATATAAATTTATTTCTGGGGTGAAATTGTACTTTTTAGAAAGATATAAATTATTATATAAACATATGTTTTTATTAATAATGTTATTATAATTATGTTATTAGAACATTCATTTTAATTATAACTGATAATTATAATTATTTATTATTATATATACTCCATAAGTTATTACCTATCCAGTTTGATAATATTTAAATTTTTATATGATAAAACTGAAATATTTTTTTTAATTAAATAATTTATATTGAAAAATTAATGAATTTATGGAATAAATAATATAATAATAAAATAATAATATTATATAATTTTTATTCAATATAATTAGTCATATAAATTCTATGATGTAAAATGTACCTTATATTAATGCTTAGAAATTATTATTATCAAAACACATAAATTTATAATAAATTAATGTTTTTATTTCAAAAGTTAAAATTCAAATAGATAGAAAATTATTTAGATAAAATTTATAAATTTTTTGTAATTATGTCTTCAAAATTATCCAACAGGGAATTTTTCATTATTTTTTGAGACAATGGAACTTTTGGGTAGAAATTATAAACTTATAAATAAATAATGTGATTTATGACATTATAGTGACTGAATATTGATGTAATACAATACAATAAAAGGTATATTAGAAAAATATAAGTTTTTACTTAAAAATAATGTTATTTTAAATTTGGTTTATTAATTTTATAATTAATTAGTGGGCCCTCCATGACATATAAAATATTTTAAAATTTTAAAATGACTTCCTAGAGAGTGTGACTCTCCTCCATATAAGAAAGCCTAATATTTAAAAAAAATACACCTTTTACTTATAAAATAATTTATAAAACTCTCCTTTGGAAGAATAAATGATAAAAAACCATTGTATGGTTTGTGGTTTTGAATATTTCAGTGTGTAGTGTCCAAAACCTAAATAATAAAGAATTCCAACTCTTTTCTTGTATAATCCCACCCAAAATCAGATTACTCTTCTTAGAAACCCTTTGGAGCTCCACCACCCTTTTCCCCATACTCCCTAGAGTCCCCTAATGTGCCATAAATCTCCCAAAAATCATATCCCAAGACATTGTAAACACACATCCATGTAAGGGATCACCCACCCTCCAATTTTATCAAGCATTTTTTTTTTCATATTATGAATTTTAATTTCTTATATTACAATGTTGGAACATTTTAATATATATACTATTAACCTCCCAATTGATTCATAAATTATGTGATTCATTTTCATTCTCATTTATCCCTCTAATGAACCCATTATATACAACTGTTTCCATGCCTAATTTTCATTATGGATTTCTCTATTCTTTTTACTATAAAGAACCTGTTTTAAATTAAGCTTCTTAAATTAAAATTTTATATGTTGGGTTTTTATGTTCAACTATCGCCCTGCTATAAATTTTATGTTGAATATATGAGAAATTCCTTTCACTCTCATTAATCACCATATGATTCTTTATGTACACCTGTTACTATGCCAGAATTCTATAAGGGATCCCCACTTTAAGTCATTACTCATTTTTACCCAATTTTCCCTATATTGTTACGCCCATTTATTTTCTTTTAAAATGATGGTGAATGTTTTCATAAATTCTCCATACTACACTCTAAATGATTTAACGATGAGATAACAGTTTCTCTCTCACAAATGCCTTTTGCGTGAACCCATTACCAAGCCGAAATTCCATAAAGGATTCCTCTCTTCTTATTTCCATTAAATTATGTATTCCATATTATGAATCTAAATTCCATTTCATATGTTTGGATATTATATTACATGATCCCATTACATTATAATTCATATATCAATGATTATATACCTATCTATTTTTCATCAACCCAACTGATTAATTTCTTTATGACTCTATTATGGTGGATAAATTGCACCACGATTTTCCATGAAAAAACCATTAGGTATTGAATACCATACCAATTTAATTATCATGGTTATTCAACATTATGTTCATATACATGTTTAATAGTTAATACATGTATTTATTCCACATTTCATTATCATGGAATTACTTATGATGTTGAATGATTCCATGTTATTCGATCAATGTTGCACACTTATACATGAAATGGAATGTTTATGATGGGTGCCCCCTGATAGTGCTCCAATGCATTGGGTAATGATTATTACCATGATACTCCATGTGAAATGTGGTTTCACTAATGATAATTCTGGTTTAATTATGGTTTAGTCATGCTAATATATATGAAAGGAGATATGTACCATGAAAATATCATGTTGTATATCGTTTCCACGTTTCCATGTTATGATAATAATGAAATATTGTTCTTTTATGTTCATGTTATTATTTTTCTATATTTATAGTTATATTACATAACATGTATTTTATTATTCATGTTGTTACTTCTTTAATACCTTAATGGGCGTTATAGATCACCCTTTTCTTATGTATGTCCTCAGGTATCCCTTGTAATTCTATGTATGAAATAATGTATTGGTCCTGTGAAAGATGTTTAGAATAAATATATTGTATTTTATTTCTTATATGGTCATGTAATGTTCCTAATCCCTAAATACATATGACCTCTTGATCATCTGGGGTTTATTTAGTGCATGTTTAAGTAAAAAATCTTATTTTAGTGAGTAATAAAGAGTAGGGTTTTTCTAATTGGTATTAGTGTATAGGTTTAGTTATTTTTGGGATTATTATTATAAAACCCCAGTTAATGATTCAAGAATAATACTATGTATAAAAAAATCACTAAATTTTTGTGAGTATAGTGTGTGTAGATTGTGAAGAAAATACTTTACATTCTAGATATTAACATATATTGGTGGCTCTAGAACAAATATATCTTATGGTAAAACACGAAAGCACTTATTTGAGCTAGACTCAAACAAGAAGTAATCCATCGCAATGGTTCTCGATACAATCTTGGTTTGACACTTCTAGGGGATATGCTTCAGTAAATTCATAATTATTTTATAAACCATTAATATGGGAACTAGAATAATGGCCCTAAGATTACTTGTTAATAATTATAACATGGATAACTTAGATCAAATCATAGAAATTCATAATTTAAAGAAATAAATGTAATTTAGATGTTATCCCTTTTGTCGTTGGATTCCCCATTTTTTAATAATTTAAAATATGAACCCATAATTTTTCTTTTATTCTATCCAATGGCCAGTAAATGGAGGAATTGGTGTAACAAATGATGAAAATGGAAATGTGATGAATGTCCCACCATGATTCCCAATCAAATGGGAGCTCAGAAAATAAATATCGTGAATATTTCAAACAATATATTAGAAATCATTATTATCAATTTTAAAATTCTTGAATCCCCATACAAATCAAGGAGGGAAAAGATGACATCTAATGAAAATCTATATGATAAAGGTGATAATGGAATGAAGACCCAATTTCTATAATGCTAGAAGTATAGAAATAGGCATCATGGGAAATATACCAATGGGACTAAGAGTTGTTTTATGTGTTGAAAGGAAAGAAACAAAGTATCCAATTTCCATGGAAGAATAGATAATATGATGGATGGAAAAAAATTTCCTTCTATGGAATATTACAAAGTTTTATATCATAAACATGGATAATTCGGGCATTATCCAAGACAATTCTATATTATATGGGTTAAGGAACAAGATGATAATAAAAAATCACAAAGATTAAGGGATCCCATTCTTCTTATTCTAAGATGGATAATTTTTTATTTATTACATGTAACCACTACATAATATTAAATTATGTCGTAATTTGTTCAAATTCGTGTCCTATTGGTAAATTTTTAAGTTTTCTAAGAACATTGAGTCCCCATCAGAAATGATATTAAAAAATTATGCAAAAACTTATATAAGTGTTGTATCAAATGTTGATGTTTTGAGGAGTGTTCTTCTCAAAAAAAAATTAGTCTCCCATTGATGGTATTTTAGAAAAAAATACAATGTAATTACCTTTGCCTCATGGAAATTGAAATTTAATGAGTAGAATTATACAACACATGATCGGGAGATTGGCTATATTGTTATTCACTATAAAAATTTTGTGACATGACCTCTTTGGGGAAAATGCGTAATATATATGGATCACAAAACCCTTAAGTATATATTCACACATAAAGAGTTGAATATGTGCTAATGAAGATAGTAAGAGATGATCAAAGACAATGACTTCTCAATTCACTACCATATGGGGAAAGATAATAAAGTGGAAGATGCTCTATGTTGAAAGGGCCCATCCACTCTTTCATAGATGATAATTGAAAAGTATGAAATCTTATTGTATTTAATAAAGATGTACATGGGAATTATAAAGAAGGGAACATCATCAATCCTTTCACAAATTATTACTCAGTCATATCTTTTGTAAAGATTAATGGATGATCAAAAGGATGATATGAGAATTCAAAGGATAATGGAAAATATCAACAATGGGAAATCCTCGGAGATAAATGTTAATGGAGAAGTAATTTTGAGATTTCGGTCAAGACTATGTGTTCCATCAAATCTGGAGTTAGAGAAAGAACATTAAGATGATGCACATAGTTTGAATTTCTCCATTCACAAAGGAAACACAAAGATGTATCGAGATCTCCAAGAGCATTATTCGTGGAAAAACATGAAGAAGTTGATCGTTGAATATACATGAAATTTCCGGGTATGTCATCAAGTTAAAGATGAGTGGAAAAATTCTAAGGGGGTAATTCTAATATTACCGAAACCAACATGGAAATGGGAGAACACCACCATGGAATTTTTCATTGAACATCAAAATAAATCCAAAGGAATAAAATTTATATGGGTTGTTATAGATAGTCTTACAAAGACTGTACCCTTCATTGCAATTCGATAGGATTTATCAATAGATCAACTAACATATATATATGTTATAGAAGGGGTAAACTTTCATGGTGTACCACTATCGATTTTATCCGATCGAGATCTATGATTCACCTCTATGTTCAGGAAGTGTCTCCAACATACTCTAAATACTATGTTTATCTTCTGTACAGATTATCATCCTCAAACAGATGGCCAATCAGAATAAACTATCAAGACACATGAGTACATGTTGGGAGCTTTCTCAATAGATATTAAAGGCGTATGGGACCAACATCATTGTTTGGTGGAGTTCTCTTACAACGTTTTTTCCATCTCAAGCATCCAAATCTATCATTATGAATCCCTTTATGGGATGAGGTGAAAAAAACTATCATGTTGGGATAAAGTTGAGGAGAAAAAACTTGTAGGTCTAAAAATGGTCAAAGAAATCTTCGAGAAGGTTACAAACATCCAATAGCACATCAAATATGCTCAGAGTGGAAAAAAGAGATATGATGACAACCATCGACAAGTCCAAGAGTTTGAGGTAGGAGACATTGTATTCATCCACATGTCACCATGGACGATAGTTATGATATTTGGGATGGAGGTAAATCATATACCAAGGTGCATAGACCCATCTGAGATCCGTGATGTCATTGGAACAGTATATTATCTACTATATCTTCCACCAAACATGTCTCATATTCATGATAGATTCCATGTATCAGACTTGAGGAATTAAATAATAGTCCCATTCTAGGTACTCAATATTGTGGTGGTGCCATTGAAGAATAACGTCTCATATGATGAGAATCCAATGCAGATATTAGATAGTATAGAAAAGTTTGTATGTGAAAGGATGATTCCCCTCATCAATGTGTTGTGGAGGAACCACAAGTATGAAGAAGAAACAAGGGAACTAGAGGAAGTAATGATGAATAGTTACAATCGTTTTTTGTGTGTGGGAAAAAAGAAATATCAAGGATGATGTTTTTGAAGGGGGAATTTTGAAACAACCTGAAAATATATAAATAAAATTATCTTTATTTAAATGTCTTAAGGATATCTAAAACACAAACACTCTTAGTATTTTTATTATTATTATTATTGGGTTTAAATGACCATTTAGTATCAATACCGTTGATAATATAACCATTGTGAAGTGATCACACAACTAATATAAACATAAGATTTTAAAAAACCCTTTTGATGTAGACAAAGGAGATGATGGCCTCATGTTGTAGACTCAAACCATATGAAACTACTTTATTAGAGCTCAGAACGGAGGTAGCATCACTATGATTCTCTTATGCCAAGACAAAGTTGAGATTTGTCATTTTAAGCAAGAATGGAATCACCTATGGGAGAGTTAATGATAATAAAGATTACCACCTGGGCTATATTATCAGAGCCACCCCAAGAGTCTATCACCATTACTCACCAAACACTTAGGTCTTACGCAGGTGTTATAAGGGGTTATGTAATAAGGTAATAGTTACTTATTGTGTAATCCCTTTTATAAATAATAGTCTTATTCCATCAATTCCATTATGAGAATTGTTTTTCATAAAAATATAATGGATTAAATAAATTTATTTTTCGTTTAAAACGGTATTTTTTAGAAATATATTAATAATTATATTAAAAAAAAATTTATTAATAATCTTATTATAATAGTTTTATAATATCATACCTATTAATTTAAGTGATTATTATATTTATTCCTTACTATTTTTACTCTATAAATGATTAATTATTCAGTTTAGTATATTTAAATTTTATATGATAAACATGAATTTTTATTTTAAAATAATGAGTTTATTTTGATGAATTAATTATTTTTTAATATATAATACTTTAATAAAATATTATTATTTCATAATTTTTATTAAATATAAATGATCAAATAGTTTTTAATAAATCAAATATACCCTATACTAAGGTTTGGAAAGTATTTTTTTTAACACTTAAATTTTCAATAAATGATAGTTTTTATTTTATAAGTTATAATTCACATATATAGAAAATTATTTAAAAATGACTATCATTTTTTGAATTTGGATTTTCGAATTATCCAATAGTGAATTATTCCTAATATTCTGAGAGAATCAAAATTTTAGGTGAAAATTAAATTTCATATAAATATATAATGTTATTTGTTAAAGCATAATGACCCAATAATGATATAATAAAAGACTATAAAAGGAATATTATACCAATATATTAGTTGCCTTTAAAATAATGTAATTTTATATGTTTATGATTAATTTAATAATGCCTTGGTAAGAATATCATGTAATTATAGTGTCTTGGTATGAAGAATAAAATTGTATATTATGTGTCATTGTTGTAACACCTACCAATAGATATAGTTATAAAATATAAAACCCTCTAAGTTTCTCCATCCTATTAGATTGAGGGGTTGTAAATAGAATGAGGTGTCTATGGATTTTTTTTTACCATGGGCTCAATAATATTAAAATTATATCTAGTTGTTTATTTCTCAGTTGGAAAAGATATCTCAATTAATTAAATTATGGGATTCCAATAAATTTGATAACCTATGTATGTTTTTTTTGTGACAGATCATGAGGTTACATAATGATTCTTCCACCGTTGTTTAATACATGGATCCAAGGATTAAATTGAGGAGCTGGAGGAGTCCCCAAGTGGCGATGGGACCGAAATCAAGATAATAATAGATTACCCTCTAAATAATAATCGTCATATAGAGTGTTCACTCTATATATAGGGGGATATACTCCTTGCATGCATCATATATTTTTTTTTATGGATTATGGGATGGTTTTTTTGGAACAATTTAGTTTTCATGGAAATAAATGTTATGAGATATTGATTAGAATGGATCCCTTTGTGGATACTTATAGATATTATTGACTATATATTCTTTTTATGAATTTTTAGGTGAAGCCTCTTTGATTAGACTGAGTGTTGTCCAAGAGATGTCTAAATGATCATGGATATATATAAATGTTTGGTAATAGATTATAGTTAAAAAAATTCATTTTTAGGTCTTCAATCTTTTAATTTTATGTTTTAATTGGTAAATGGGATTTCATAAATTTTTATCCTCAATTTGGTCACCACTATCTCCATGAAAAAGGAATGTTGGCCCCTTGGTATGTCAGACCATTTGAATTCATTAATTGAATTCTGAATATTACATCTTGTTAATAATTGTTTAAACTTTTTATGGGAATTCATAATGTTTTTCACATATCACAACATATAAAATAAAATACCGATCTCTGTAGTATTCTGAGCTGGGAGGATATGGAGTTATATCAAGATGCATTTTTTGTAGATTCTAGTGTATATAATTTAAACTCAAGTGAAATTATTCCTCAGGAACTCGACTCTGTTTATTAACAATTTATGGCGACATAGACAAAATACTCACATGACATGGGATCCTTAATAACTAATTAGAGAGTAGTGTCCCTTCTTATTTTCATGAAATCATTCTTCAACATGACATCTTGATAGTGGAGTGTATTATGGCTGAGATTTTGTAACATATTGTCAACCTATTTCAGGGTTTTGTATTATCTTTTATCATTTCTCTCTTTATTTGGTTTTCTTGGGACATTTGAGGATTGATATAATTTTCATATAAATGTTTCCTCACCTTCAAAAATGTATGTTTGGTTGAATTCATGGATTTTGGGAATTCATGATTAATATCATTAAGGGGGTTATCCCAATATCTCGGGAATTACACAGTTGGTTTGGGTTTTTTAGAAAATTTAGATATTTTTAGTATCTATAAGAGAGATATAACCTATGAAAAGTTTAAAAGGTAGTTATTGGTCACTATATAGTTTTAATGAATTAGGATCATAGAGTGAGAAATATACACGACCTAAAAAAATTTACACATCAAGAAATGTTTTTACACTATCTTATGGGTGTCAATGAAAATGTTTTGATCTAGATCAATGCATGGTGGATTTACACTTTTTGAAGATATTTTATTCCTAAAAAATATTACATGTAGTTTTGTTGTAAAAATATGGATTCTGTCTTAAGGTCATTTGTTTATATAATTTTGTGGGTATCTTGAAATACAAGAAATTAATAGTGGTTTTTCATTGTGTAATCCTAGTAGTTTTTTGGGTATTTAATTTCTATGATTTTTTCATTTGGATATAGGTTTCAACCCACTCGGCCAGGGCTCCCTCCCAGGTAATTTCTAAGACATCCTCTATTTTATGATTGCTTTGACAAGAAATATACCTCCATTTAAATTATAGTGAATTTATCTCAGTGAGTAGTCCTTTTACTTCAATATGGTTGTTTTTCACATAAGGAATGTTGTGTTGTGTTGTGGGATCCATTAATTTATGATGATAAAATTATTTATCATTCATAGATCTATTTTGTGCTATTCTTATAGTGGCCAACCATTGTTTTTTATTCATGTGACATGCTATTTTCTTCATGTAAATTGTGTTTTATCCACTCAGATGGACATTTATTCTACATGAATTTATTCTAATATGTGTGGAATCATTATAGAACCTCTATTGTTATATTTTTGTTCTTAATTTTTTGGGGATTAAATTTAGGGTTTTTAAGACATGTGTTTGAGGTAGATGGTTTTGTCTCTACCATATTTATTTTAGACAATGTTTCTTTCATTTTGGTAAAAAAATTAAAATAATTAGCATGATGGATTTATTTAATTTTCTAAGTAGAAATATTTTTTTTCAAAAATTCCTTTTTCACCTAGTGATTTTAAGCCATAATGTAATTTAAATGAATTTTTAAATTGATTTCTAATGTTTTTTTGAATCATGATTTCGTGATATATTTTCAAATAAAGAGAACATGTGAGGCCTTCGGTACTTAGGTTCACAATGTAATAATATTCCTTACACATTGATGTTGTCATGGGTTTCACTCATGGGGTGTTCCTATAGTCTATAAGCATGTTTATCTAGGAAATAGATAGAGCTATTGGGGGTTTAACTTTCTTGGGTATTCTTCTTATCTCTATATTGGATGCATATATAAAGAGACTTGATGCATGTGATTGTCTATTTTCAGGGTCCAAGTGTCCTAGCTGGCATGACATATAGTGATCCTTAGCATGATGTTACATATTATTTATTTTGTAACATTTTTTCTCATAATATATTTGATTTGATATGATATGTGATACATGATTTTGCCTGATTTGATTACATTCTTGTTTATCAAATTTATTGAAATTTTTTTCATGGATTTTTTTTTGTAATGTATGAAAAATCAATTTTAAATAATTTACCATGATTTTGATATTAATACCACTTAATTATTTAACAGATGAGGCATTCATTAATGTTTATAATTAAATATGTTGTTTTACATAGACTTGATACGGAACACATTTGTGGGAACCTTTTGTGTTAGTATAGGTCATACCTTAAGTATCCCTCTAATCGTACTTAGACATTTGTCTGCCTTTGGATGATGGGAAGGGGAAATAATTGAAGTGGTGTTGATTGGATTTTAAAATTTTTTTATGGTTTTAGGTGGTTATGTGGTGGGATTTATCACATGCTATAACATGGAGTATTAATTTTTATTTTTTAGTTTTCTGTTGAAGTTTGGTGTGTACTTTGGGATGTTTTTGAAAATTTTTTAGTTTTATGATTCCTTATTTCTTCATTATGTGATGTGATATGTTATCTATTCTATTATTTCACAATTATATATATTTATAAATATTCTAGGTTTATTATTCGGGTTGGTGTAAATCATTTTCTCTTCTAGTTGTTTAATGATTCAGTGTTATTCATCTGTTAGGGGAGTGTTAAAACTCCTCTAAAGTACGTTCAAATTAGGTCAGTTATTATGTTCCTAGGGTATCTCGATTTGGTTCATCGCATGAATTAATTTTCAGAAAAACAAGAAACTCTATGTGGTTATAAAAGATAAAACTATGCTCGATATCAAATTTGATTCAAATCACAGAACCCAAAAAACCATGATTATTTAATCAAGACCATTATAATATAGCCATTATATTTTTGGGTATGCATATAATTAAACTTTTTATTAAAATACTATATATATATATATCCTACTAAACAAAAATGAATTGATAAATTCTTAGCAAATATTCATTTATATTTTTTAATTTATTTTTTATCTTAAAAATAATTTATCTTCTAAAATAATTTGTATTTATTTTTGTGAAAAAAATATAAAAATTATTTTATGTAAAATTTACTAATTATATTATATAAAATAAAATTCATCTTATATACCATCATATCATGATTAACATAGAGTATAAGTTTGCAATTTTTTAGTGAAATGTTAATTTTATATTGAATAATCAAAAAACTACTTTTTAACCAGTTACTTATTTTTATATATTATTAAATTTAAAATAAACATTATTATATTGTTTAAATTTAAAATTAACATAAGTATTATTGTGTTATATTTAATCTAATTAATTATATTTAAATCCACTCTATATGGGATTTTAGAATCATTTTATTTTAATGCTTTAAGATAAATTTTTCTAAAAACTATTTTAGAATGCATAATATTTCCCTATTTTAATTAATTAAAATTAACCCCTAATATTTTTTTAAAATTTAATGTATATTTTATATAATATATATATATAATTTTTTCTTAAAATTAATATAATTTATATTACTATTCATAGAGTTATATAAATTTCTATGTTCTTAAAAATGCATTTTTATGAAAACCTCTTTTCATCATGCATGTCGGTTTAATTTAAAAACCATAATCAAAATTTTTGAATTGATATTGATAAAATGGATTCCATATTTGGAATAAATATAGTCAATATAAAGTTAAAAATTCAACTTATTTTTTAAGCAATATGAATTTTAACCATAGTAAATATTTATTAACGTATTAAAATTAAAATAGCTTAATTATGGGTAAAACGTTAATGATATTAATTTCAAATGTACTAAAAAATATAACTAAAAAACTAAAAATATTTAAATTTCAATATCAATATCTTAAAAATTAATTTTTTTTACTTTTAAAATGATTAGATAATGATAAAAATTATATTTTTGTGGCATTAAAACTGAAATAATATATAGGGTAATATATAGTTTTAATCAAGACATAATTTTGGATTAGAAAAATAATTTTGAAATAAAGGATATTTTATCTACTTATTATTATTAAATATTATAAATTAAACATAAATATTAATTTAATTTTATGAATTGAAAATGTAATTGTAATAACTGCTTGAAAACAATTATTTTTTAAAAAGACAAGTATTTTTTAATAACTATTAAATATTATTTTATATTTGAATGTTTATATACATATAAAATTGTTTTGTTAAAATACATATTATTTTCCTAATCAAAAAATTGAAACTATCCAATTGTTATTTTTTCATAAGTTTCATATATTATAATTCTTTCAGGTAAAACATAAATATGATATAAATATATGGTGTCAGTTATGAAAACATAATTATAATAAAATGATGTAATAAAATCCATAATGGGTATCCAAGACAAAATATATTTTCGTAATTTAAAATTAATTTTATATTATGTAATTTTTTAAATTTTATGAAACCTCTATGAATCCACCAAATCCTATACCATATTTTTTGGTTTTATAATCATGTTACTCATAACGTGCCTCAATACCAAATCACCAAGGGTCATATTTAAATATGTTCAGACCTAGAACAAAAAAAACTAAAATCACTCTTTATTTGATGAAACTATGGCAAAAAAAACAATGGAAGGTTTTTTGTTTTTATTACATTGTTATATAGGGTCCAAAACCATTGATTGGTAAATAATAAAGAACTCCCCACTATATAGTCTTCAAAAGGTTCCCCTGAGCTATCATGAAGCTCCTACCAAGATTTATGAATCTCCCTCTCATGTTAAAGGATCTCCTTTTCTTCTTTTTATTTAAGATTCTACATTATATTATGACTATTAATTTCTATTTTGCCTTTATTGAGTGTGTTGTTCTATATCTCAGAAACATAGATTTTTATTTACATATAATTAGACACCCTTTTCCTAATCATTGATCACTTCCATTTAACTTTATGTACTCCCGTAATTAAGGTGAAATTGCCCTGTGATTTTCTATACCAATAATTGACAGACATCTATCTCTTCATATGAATTCAAAAACATGATTTCTATTTATCCTTTTAAATTTTATTATGTTATGATTTAATAACCATATAAAGATACCTATACTATCCAATTTATTCAATAAAAATGAGAAAACCATTATACCCTTTCACAATAGCATTTACAAAATCCATTTCCCTGAAGAAATTTTGTAATGGATTCTCTCATAATCTTCTTTACTAATAATTATTCATTAAATTAAACCCTTAATCTCTAAATCCTAATTTTGAAATATTTATATTCCATATTCTCTAACACCCATTATGGTGTATAAATCATTATATATCCATTTCTTACTCACAAATTCATCCCAGGAACATTTTTTGTTCCCCAATTATGCTACCAATATATCACCATAATTTTCTATGTCAAACAATTGTATAGTGAATAAACATACCCATTTCATATCAAGGGTGTTAATATTTATGATCATATACCTTTTTCGATTTGGGAATTACATGTAATTCCTCCACTTTCCTTTATTATGGAATTAAATATTATGAAATGTTAACCTGTGTTGAATGATATATATGGAACACTTATGCATGTACTTGATATTAATGTTTGATATTAACTCATAATTATATAGTTTTTAAATGAATTGGTTAATGTTTTAGTATCATGATGAATAATGAAAATGATTATTGAGTGAACATAATCCATTATGAGACATTTTCAACCGTATTATGATGTTTTGATGGTTAGCCTTGACCTATGTTTATGATGCGTTGTTTATAGTTTTTTCCACTATCCCTTGTTCCCACTATGTTATCAAGCTATATCATGTGTATTTATTATTTTTTAATATTATCAATCTTTTGGTGTGCTATTTAATTTTCTATTTCATATCATATAATAATTTCATCATGTTATTATATGTTTATTCCCATACTACACATTACAAATCACCGATTTCAAATTTATTTCCTGAGGTTAAACCTTCATGTTTTTTTTCCGATGGAATATTATGAGAATTTTTTTGATGACATGAACAATGTAGATTTACTATATGTTCTAAGGTGTTTTATAATGTACAAAATTACCCAAAGACACAAGACTTGTCCATAGTCTGTGTTCCCTAATGTTTACTCTTATGTAATAAATTATTAATTAATGAGTAATCTTGGGTTTTCATAATTGGTATTAAAGGATATTTTATTTATTTTGAGGTATGATTATAAAAAACTAGTGACATAAATAGGGATAATACAATAAATAAAAATAAATCACTAAAATTTGGTAATGAATATAGTAATGGGTTTCCATGAAAATACACCCATATAGAGATACTATAAGGGGATATGGTGATAAAAGAGATTATCCTAGGGGTAAATGGTGAAAAAAATACATTGAGATTGACTCAATTTTGTCCTCATGTATGGAAATAGTCATAGATTCACACCTGGTTTGAAAATCATATGGGATATTTTTTGTAAATTCATATGATAATTATGAAGCGTTACTAAGGGAATAGTAATTCCTATAAGATTCTATTATAAGGAATATACCAAAAATAATATAAATTGATGACATGAAATTAATAAGGTATTGAAATTCATGAATTCCATATTTCGTCCCTTTGTTATTATTTTCTTCCCTGTAACTTGATTAATTGAATAAAATTAATCAACCTTAATTTTCCATTTTATTCATGCTAATGGATGTAAATTGGAAGATTCATGTCAGTGACCAATGTTATAGGAAAAGTGATGAATACCAAAATGACATGCCTAACATGGACAGAAATTAAATATGAAATATTTTTATTATAAAAAACCTATATTTCAAAAATCAAAGATAACAACTAGTAGATAGTTTAATGTCCCATGATATCCAAGATAGGGGAATGACTTATCAATGAAGTTCATGTGATAATGGTGATAAAGGAAATAATATACAGTTTCTTTCGTGTCAAAAAATTTGTAAACTAACACTAAGGGAAATAACCCAATGGATCATGAAGGTGTTTCATGAGTGAAAAAATAGGGTGTAATGAATCTAGTAGCTATATAAATTATAGTGATTCCATGGTATAAATTATATCATAATGGACCCTTTTTTTATTAATTTCATTTTTGTGGAGAATATGGGCATTAACCATGTCAATTCCCAAATCATAAGGTTAAATACTAGACAAACGACCTATATTATAGAAAAACTTTATGAGTAAGGATTAAATTATCTAGGTGATAGTTTTATAGAGTTATGTTGTATAAGTATTTTATAAAACACATTATTGATACAAGAATCATGATATATCTACGTATTTTACCACATTTGTTTTGTAGTACTAAAAATATATAACATTGATTTATTAATGAAGTTTAGTTTTAGATTACACATTATTAAGGTATTTCTAACCATTAATATTTTTTAATGTTAGTATAAAACTAGATAGTCTCGTTATACCATTATTTAAAATCATTGATACAAATTTTGGTTACTTGTGTTATGAATATTTATGTAGTATTTTAAGAAACATGTTACCAAATCAAATAATTTTATTTTTAGTTGATTAGTGATATTACAGGGGATGTTTAATTTGGTTTTGAGTTTATATACCTATTAGGTTTAATGTAAATGGTTATCTGAGAATAATTAGATAATGTTTTTAGAGGTGTTAATAGAACATTGTGAGTGAAATTTTGAGGCTAAAACATTAAATAATGTCAAGATAATTGTCGTTATTGGTGATATAGAGTTATTTATCTAATGAATTATGTTTGTTAAAAAAATTGAAACTATTTTTTGAATTTCATACAACTTATTAATTACATGTTATTAAATTTTATTATAATAACAAAATATGATATTCATTTTGGATTTCAAATTAAAAATTAGGAATATCATATTATTTTTTTTGGATAATGTGATATCATAGAAGAATATTCTAGTTCTTCATATGTAAAAAATTCCATCTTGATTTCACGTCATTTAGATAGAAATTTGATATTTTATAAGAAATTGAATAAAGGATTAAATTATACATTTCCAAAAATGATATTTCCTGATGATTATATTCATGATGATAATGAAATTATTTAACGCAAGGAAAACAATCCTAAAACCAAAAACAAATCATAATATGATAATTTTTTGGTGAATGTATGTTTTTACCAATCATATATTTATAGTTATGTGGTCATTGACATTATTTTTTCCATGATAAATATCACACCCTATTAGTTGATTAGTGTTACTTGTCTCCTCAATATCTATTTTTCACTCCCCACTACTGTTCTCCTACATGTAATCCTATTTATGTGATGAAATTCATACTTTGTTTTCTATGTTTTCAAGTAGATGTCTTATTAACAATTCTTTATTGTCGAAATTCAATAATGAAATTTTTTTGTGTCAAAACATTACATACTGAGTTGTTGGTCAAATTATGAGGACACCATTTATTAAAGTGTTAAAGAATGTAAGACCCCAAGTTTTTAAAAGAGAAAACTATATTTGATATTGTATTTGATACTCCCCAAAAAACCCAAAAACTATAATTATATTAACATGATAGTTATAATAAAGCAATTATATATTTGCGTTCGATTATAGTTGACTAATTTATGAAATTTTTATATTTCTATATACATATAAATGTATTAATTAATTGTTATTAAATGTTCATTCAATATTTTGGAAATGTATTTGTAACCCTAAAAATAATTTTTTCTCTAAAATTATTTATATTTCATTGTGTGAAAAATAGATATAATTATTTTACAGGTCATTTGCATTTTTTTTTATAAAATAAATTTATTTTTTTATATCATCATGTCATGAATAAATTTGATTGAAATTTTGGGATTTTTTAAAAAATGTTAACAATGTTGTGAAAAGTGGGGAAATAATAATTTTTAAATAGTAATGTTTTGATAAATTATATAATTAAAAATTCACTTTATTAATTTAATTTAATATAAGAGTAACATATAATTTCGTGAGTTATATTTAATAAAATCAATTAAATATGAATATACATTATACTGGATTTTAGAATTTATTTATTTTTATGATTAACAACAATTTTCTCAAAAACCTGTCTTAGAACAAATTATATTTCTCCTATTTAATTAATTATAAATAACCACTTGTGGAGAATTATTTAAGTTACATATATTCTTTATATATCGATAATTGTTCATTAGAATTAATATAATTATTCTTATTTGTTATATATTTAATGTAAAATCATTCCTTTTTAAAAAGAATACATTTTTCAGAAAACCAATTTTCATCGTGCATGAGTGTTTTATTTAAAATCAATTCTTCCACCACTTTAAATTGAAATTAATTAAATTTATTCCATTTTTCGATTAAATATAATTAATATTATGGAATAATATCAACTTAATTATTTTGATAATATAAATTGTAAATGCATTAAATTTTTATTACTGTAGTAAAAGTAAGATACGTAAATTATGTATGAACAGTTAATAATAACAACTTAAAAATAACTAGAAAAATGTTACCCTAAGACAATAAATAATTATATATTCATTTAAATATAAAATTGATTATTTCATTACCTTGTTAATTATTAGATAATAGTAAAAAATCTATCTCTCATGTGTTAAAACATAAATTCTAGTTGGGATAATATATAGTTTTAATCAACATACACTATATAGTTATTTAATGGAATTTTTAATTGAATATTTTTTTAATTAAATATAATTATTATATAATATATATAATATATAAATGATAATAAAAATTTTTGAAGTGAAAATTAAATTTTGTATAGGTTTAAAGACATTTATTTTAAAAAAACACATCATTTCACATTAATGTTTTCTTATTATTTTAAAATTAAACATTAAAATATATATTGATAATTATTTTGATAAAACAAATATTATTTTTGGATTTAGAATCTTGAAATTATCAAAGGGTTAATTTAAAAAAAATTGGAGACAGACAAATTTTAGGGTAAAATTTAATACAGTATAAACATTCAGTGTGAATTATGACATAATAATGACCAAAAAGTGATGTAATAAATTATATAATTGGCATTCATGATAAAATATATCATTCCTCTTTAAAAATATATTGATTTAAATTTATATAGTTAATTTTTTAAGGCCTTTATGAACCATCCAAACCATTATTCTATTTTACAATTTTAACTACATGACCCACATCCAAATCCCCAGGGGTAAAATTTTAATTATTTATTCAATCTAATTTTAAAATAAGGGAACCCACTCTACTTTGGATGAAATTATGGGAAAGTCCTTTGTAAGGTTTGTGGTTTTGATTAATTTTTTATATATATTCCTAACCTTTGTTTTGTAAATTATAAATAAATCCACACACATATTCTATATAAACCCACTTATGCAGTAGAATCTATTGATTTTAAAAGAAAACGATATGTTAGATAGCCTACAAGACACTCTACATCATGCATGAAGAAATAATTAAAAAATATTATTTTTCAATATGGTAGTCATCACCTAGAAATTATATTAGATGTTATGAATGAGACTTGATATATTATGTTTACAAGTTATATTATTTTTTTGACTTTAATTTAATAGATAATCAAAATATGGGAATAAATCATATTTTTGCATAAATAATTGTATTTTTAATGCAGTTTTGTCGCATTTTCATTAAACACTTATTTTAAATCAAAACATTGACACTTTTATAAATTTTATTTGAGAGAATGAAATGAATATTTGAAATGAAAATGTTAAAATATACTTTGGTGGAATTTTATTTTATTTTTTCTTGATTAGATATAATTTTTAAAAAATATTCAAAATACTGATTTTTATTAATAAATTATTTTATTCTATTATTTCTTTTACCAAAATATATTTTCAATTATTTTTAAATTTTTATAATCTCATTTTTATTTAAATTAATACGTTTATGTAATTTTAAATGGAATTTATTATTTAATTTAGTATAAAACAATTTTATGTTTAAAAAGTAATTTTTCTAAAATAATTATTTTCATTGCACTGTTTGAATGTAATTTTAAATCAATTTTAGAAACATCCATGATTTTAATGTTGAAAAATGTACTACATATTTGGGATCATGAAATCATAATATAGTAAATATGTACATTTTAATGTTTTTTCTATTATGAATAGTAACCTAATTAATTTTTGAAACCACAATATCAGTTAAATCTATTAATTTAGGAAACAAATAAAATGATAAGCAATAGAAAATTACACCCAAAAATTTCATAATTTACCGAGATGATTTATATTTGACCAGTCATACATAAGTTTCTAATTTGAGTTTTTTAATTGACACTTGTCCATAAAAATGAATTTTATATTTTTAAAATTAATGAAAATCACAAAATGTCGCTTTCTTTATCATAAACATATCATTGGTTTCCACATCGGAAGAAATGTATTCCATGAATGAATATAATTTTCTATTTTAAATATAAAATATTTATTTTGATGATACAAATATATTTATTACATTTGGGTCCATTTGGATGTGGTTATGATATTTATAATATTTTATTTAAATAAAAGAAAAATATTTCGCAATCATATTATTATTGAATATATTATATCCAATATAGAGTTATTCATAAGATATATTTGAATTTATATATTTTTTTGAAATATAATATAATTATCAACATCATAATAGTTTATTTTTTATATTTAATGTGGAAATATATAATTTAAATAATAATAAATGATGTTGTAGTGGTTGTTTTATTAATCAAACAGTCAAATAAATGATATCAAAAATATTGGAATATATATAATTTGGATTAATTTCGGTGATGAATTAATTTTAGAGATTCTAATGACATATTTTTGTTTTATTAAATATTTTTTATTGATATTATATTGTTATCCAGTTTTATGTAAGGCCAAATTAATGAATATTCTAAAAATAAACCCTGTTGATATTTTATCAAAATAATATTTTATTAAATTAGTTAAAAATAATAATAAAACAAATGAAAATAAAGCATGGTAACGATTTGATCTAAAATTTCCTAAATAATTAATTAATGTTTTAATTGAAATTTTATAACTAAAAATAACTACCCTTTAATATTAAATAAATTGTTACCATAATTAAAATAAGTTAACCGAGGTTAATAAAAATGATAAAGTTCAACCTTAAAACAAAACTTTTTTAAATTTTATTATAATATTATATTACAACCTTATCTAATATGATGTTCATGTATATTTAAATTTGGTGGTATTTGGATAGAAAATTAATTTATTATAATTTAATATGTTTTGAATTTCTTAAAGTTCCCCACAGCTAAATTATTAAAGGGGGCTCAATCCTTAATTTCATACCTCCCTCTAGAGCCTTATATATCAACAAAATTCTCTCTAAATATATTCTAAACTACCTTATTTATGTTATAGAGATTCTTGTCCTTTGAAAAGGCTATCTCTAGTTCTAATAATTAGATATCTAAAGGATGTTTGGTGAAGAAGCATTAATAATCATTACTGAGACATTGAAGTTTATTTCATCTTTACATTTTTATTCATAATATTTTTACATCCCAATGTAATAACTGCAATATCATCTATGTTTGGAGATTTTATTATGATATTTTTACAACCATATTTGAACTCTTATCCATCATATTGAAAAGAAAAGAAATACATGTTTGAATATATGTCATAACATCTCAATGTAGTTGTGTAATTCGTTTATCGTCACCATAATACATTGAAGATTATAATGGAAGAAATAGTTGATATATTTGTTAAATATTAAATGATAAAAATTCTGTAAAATTATTATCCACCCCACTTTTTTGTCATTCCATCCCTTTAGGAAATGATACTCTCACAGTTCCATGTGTACGATATATTGTCTCCACTATATGATGTAGTTTGTTTTCTGTCAACAGAATTAAATAATGGTTTAAAAATTTTATCAAATGACTAATAAATATATTTATAACATTAATATCATTTTTCAAGTGAGGTATCTATATCCAATGAGAAAGATTTGTGATATTCAGGGTAAAACATATATGTCAAAAAAAGTATGTTAACACACAGAACAAGGGTATTAATCAAACATTATTATCATATATTTGATAAGATTATATAATAGAATCATATATGAAATCATAAATATTAATATAGATATATAATAAATTAATTCATTATACAAGTGATTTCAAAACATTTGAGTGATTCTCTACCTCAAGTAAGAGAATCTTTTACTAAAATGTCATTTTCTATATTTTAAATATTTATTCTTCTAAGTCATTCCCTTCATGTACATGTTTTCATATTTTTTATTAATGTAAATAAATTTTATAAAAAGGAACTTTTTAATTTCTCCATAATCTTTTCAAAAATACATTTATTAGGTTTTATGAAATGGTTATTATTTTAAAACAATTATCCTTTCAAGTTACAATTTTTTTTATTAAAGAAATATTTTTTCAACATATACAACATGATAAGAGTTTAATGATTCAAAGAAACCTTATTAATTCAATTTTTTCTTTAAAAAATTTATTGGATTATTTCTAAATATTTTTTTTTATATGTTTGTAGTTTCATAAAAATAAAATATTAGTCAAAATGAAATTATTGTTTCTATTAAGAATTTTTTTATGCAAGATTGATGCATTATAATAATGTTATTGTTATCTGGAATTGTTTTGATGATAGGTGGTACCATGATTCATTTAGAGTGTAATATTCTATTATATCTCTCCAATACAATGGTTAAAGGGATAGAGTTAATGAATGAGGTTACTCCATAGAGATTATGGGAATATACTATGATGTGAATTCGAAGTGTATCCAAGATGGTTACTCCCTATGTAGCTGGGAGAGATAGATTAAATGTAAGTGTGATATAAAAATTATATGAAAAAGTTAAAAATACGAATTCCTTCAATGGTTTTATAGGAATATTATTATTCTATAATTTATGTTAAGAGATTTTGTTTTAAGGGTGAGATTTATATATTTATGAACGTTTTTCCAAAAAATGTTATGAGTTTATATTTCTCCATTATGCCCTCTTATGAAATGATTTATGAAATTAATCAGTCAGAAAAGATGATTTCATTGGAAAGACAATGTTTATTTTGAAAATTGAATATGTTTATATGATATCGTGGACTAATGATTTACTAATTACTAATTATGTTACATAGTGTGAATTTTGGATCATTCCAGTTTTTAAAATTCTTTACAAAGGTCCAAATATTGGAAAGGAAAAAAGAAGTTATTCTGAGGAAATTACAAATGACGTGTCATGAAAATTATCGTGTTTAAATTTAAAATAGTTTAATTTGGTGAATAAAATGTCTACTCTATTGTAGTTTCAATATGTAATTTATGGGTTTACATTATAATAATATAACATAATTCACTGGAATAGTATATTTAAAATATCGTTGGGAATTAAATAGAAATAATTGCAGTCTAATGTCACTAGAATATGAGATTATTGAGGTTATGTTCTTACAGATGGTATTGATGTAGGGTTTAGATAACATTAGATTTTTTTTCATAAGTTTTTTAGATATTATCATGGGATTATAATTTTCTATTTTCTTATAAGTTAAGCATGGTTGGATCCACTTTTTTAGTATTTTTGTAAGGAATATTTAAGTTGTATAATGTTATTTTTGGAGATTTTCATTTTTTGACGCAACCATGGGTCTTTAAAATTATGTAACATATATTTTTATCAAAATTTGATATTATGGTCATATTATTTCAGAATATTTTGACTACTTTTGGAACATTATATGATTAAGGTAAAAATAATACAATTGTGTTTTACATGAGTACTGAAGGATTAATTTTATTATAGAGGATAAAATAATTTTATTATATAATTACATTGTTATATTGAAATGAATATCATGTCATGGAGTTATATGATTTGGGTATATAAATATTTGAGTTATACTTTTGGTGTCATTGTTGTTATATAGTGATAACTGTGAATAATGTCATGGTATTCCATGTGATAAAATCCTTCTAGTTTATTATTTTTATCTTATATTTGATTATTTTTTATGAATTTTGATGATGGTTATTTTTTGAATGATATATGATTATCTTCAGGCATTACTAATGGATTTTAGAGTTTTATTTTTTTGGGAATAATGTTGGATATTCTTAATCATTTTTATTTTCATTAATGCCTAAATGAAGGAGTGATAGTTTTTTTCCTTCTATGGATTTATATATATGGACTTATTGAATCTAGTGGTTCCATAATGAAAATTCTTAGTCTTCATTGGGATAAAAAATTAGTTTCTAGTGGAAAATTGATTATTGTAGGAAACTCTACTTCTCATGTAACTATGTATCCTTATGTTATTATCATATATTTCAACGGAATTCCTCAACTCTATGACAAATAATCTAGAAATAAAAATATTATCCATTTACTTTTCATGTTGGGAAATCAATAACCTTTTATCCCATAATATATCTATTGTTTTGTGATGGTTTACAATATAATTTTCCTATTCTCAGTCACTATACAATAGAAATTGATTGTTAGTTTTCCATTACATGTCTACGTTTTTCTACATGGAATCCTAGTAGGTGTTATTTCATGTGACCATCATACTTAAATTTCATTCATCTTAAGTGGATATATTTTTAATACGGTTGGGTCCAAAATGCATTTCATGGGGGATGAAAATCATCCAATAAGTTAACTAAAATTATTCTGCTGATGATTTTAATTATGATGTCAAATGAGTCAATTTTGAAAAAGGAATACTATATGTTACAACCCATAAAGCTGGTCGTGGACTGTCATGAACCAAATGGTTCACAAAAAACAAGTAACAGTGTCAACCCCGTGAACCAAATAATTTGCTAAATAGAGCTGAAAAATTCTACCCCCACGTACCATCCATGCAAACTAAATAGTTTTGAGATAAGGTAAATCTAGTGGAATCCTATGAGCGAGATGAGGTCATTCACTGGATTGAGGTGGTGATTTTTTCCACTCTTAACTGCAATCCATTTTCGACCGAGTCATCATTGGGCCATGTGATTTTTCATGGGCTTCAAAGAAAGTTCTATGCTATCCATAAATATAGTTTCTCAGAAAATCTAGAAGAGGGCGTTGAGGGGATACGAGAAATGGAAAGAATTTAAGAGGATTTGATAGATTTTTTTATTGATTTGTGGAGATATTTCTCAATGAGGAACTAACCAATTCTGATGAATTCTCTGAAATATAAACTCACCATAATGAAGAATAATAAAGAAGGAAATATAATAATTGGTATACTAAGAATCATATAGCTTTCATGGTATAAATTTCTACATGGTGTTGAATCAATTCCTCTTTTTCACTCCGGCTCTCAGTGTAGCATAACGATACGTGGGTGGAACTCTACACCGCAGAACACCATGCTATGTGGATAGATCCCTATGCTGGGTAGAATCTCCCTATGTCACTAGAACCTGGTCCCGTATTTAAAAAAAATATTGACAGCATACAGTTTCACGTACCATCCTAGTATGTAGATGGTCCCTCCATAAGGGTAGAAACACAAAATGTGGGGAGGCCTCCATCTCACGTGAAGAAGAAATACATGGAATGGGGTCCCTTGGGATGTTTCACACTCCATCTTTGATCACCTCCTTCCACTTTTTTTATACCCTCTATTCCACCTCCAATGACTAGTCCAATGTTGTTAGGACAAACCTCTTCCAAATCCACTAGACATTTATGATAAATCCACCAGTGACATCATCATTCCCTTTGGAGTTTACATACCCATAGTAAGCGGGGCTGTGTGTGGGTAAACCATGTAATGACATAGACCCTAGGAATTTCCCTATGTTTACGTTCCCAAGATAACATAGGTACTGACCAAGGGATACTCACATGTTCATAAATGTTATAGGTACTAAGGGTAATCAATGGTTTTCCCTTCCATGAGATCAAGTGATAAATCAAAAAGATCACGCTCTTCTTTCCTCTTGACGGGGAACGATGCTTCTACCCTTTCCCCTAAAAACATAAGGGTACTCCTCTGGAGGTAATCCCCTATAATTTCTTAAATGAGGTGGTGGTCCTCCCCCTCGGCCAGCGATACATCCTGATAAACCACCAAATGTGACTAATGTGGATATCAAAACATCGGTGAAAATTAGAACACTCAAAGCCCCTCTCCCACTCCCTTTGGGATCTCACCCCTACCTCTTCCACTATCGTGCAACTCCATTTCCATCATTGACGAATAAAATACATGTGGATCATTGAATCCTTCGCATCCTCTTGTTCATCACCCCAATATTGACTCATGTGGGATTAGACTCTTATGATGACTACAATATCCACACAATTAATCAAGAAATGAACCAAAAAAACTCTGATTCATTCTCTATTCATGATATGTATGAAGAATATCTTAAGACCCAAGATTAGTGGGAATTTTAATAAGGAGTATGCTCCCGAAATTCCAACCCAGACAACATCACACAGCCTTAATGCGTAAGACCTCAAAATGAACTATTAGAACTCGTATTCCTGATTTTATCTGCATAGATAAGATTTTTACCTGAGGCCGGAGCTCGAGGGTCATTCTAATTGAATGTCATCGCTAGTATAAATTCCCCCCAATCACTAGTAAATCAACATAACAAATAATCCCTGATTTTATTCACTCAAACACGGCTTCTTCTATGGTATATGAATCAACGTAAATATAATTAGAAGATATTTTATTTCCAACTAACTGTGATACATAGGAAGCCTCATAAAGGTCCAAAAACGACACCCAAATCACCCTACCATTATTCATGACATATCCCCAGTAGATCCATATCCACCCAAGATACTATAACATTTCTGAACATAATGGGTTGCATCATTGAAAGTTGTACATGAAATATTAACTAGACATCTTCTTTATACACATCCATTCCTCATGATGATAAAATGCATGGATGGGTGCCTATCCCATGACATTAAATGGTGATGTTTCTGTTAAAGAGACACTGGACTATGGGGAATCTGATTCCTTTCACGAGGATAGGTATTAATCCCATCTTATGGGTTAGATCACAACATCATAAAAATACTTGTAACCTTTGGATGGTGATAAGAAATTGATAACTTCATCATATGGCTTAAATATTCATTTTCATGGTGAAATATGGAATGATTCCTAATGTGTCCTTAAATGGGGAACATCGATGAAGAACCTCAGTTACATATTGATGTCTTCGTTAACTAAGAACATAGGATACATACATATATTTATAAATGTGTTCATACCTCCAACTAATTTTTTAACTTTAGGGGTTCACCATAGACAGATGATTTGGAGTGCACCACGAATTAATTAGCATATATACACATCGTAATTCTATAACGGAGTCCATGAATAGGCAATAATTTCCCCAAAAAGGTTGTGATGATCCCAAACTCCAATCCACTTGAGCAGTTGAGTCCGGACGTGTGTTTATGCAAGTCATCCAATGAGTTCCTACCTTTGGAATTAAAGTCCATTAATTGTGGATAAAAGGTTTGTTGGGTGTTTCTTTCTTTGACAATAAATGTACTAAAGACTATCCATGGACACCGTTCTACACATTGATGGATTCCACATACTCTGAACACCAGCAATCACACTCCATGATCAATCATCATTGGAATCCCCTCCATAATACAAGAAGGATATACTACCTAGTCTCGGTGTGACCATCTCACACAAAAAAAGGATCATGACATGAATCGGGTCGAACAAAAATGGTTAAACCGACTTGAATCCTTAACCATAGTGGCGGGTTACCCCACCTTAAGCCAATTTCACATCCAAAAGAAAGGGGGCCAAGAAAAATCATCAATTAATTTATGTGATCAAGAGATTCTACTATGATGGGATATTTTTCAGTTCTTGTTACATATTTTATAGGTCTCCAGAGAAACATCCAATGCAATGGAATCCTGAACATTCAAATGAAGAAATATGAAGATTGATGCACCGTCTGAGTCCTCTTTAAGGCATATGACTCCATAACCTAGAAAATGTCTTCAATTTATGGTTTTAAACAATCTAATCTGAGAATACCAATATAAGGGTACTCTCACCGTGATGGAGGTTGATAGAAATTCCCTCTAATTAGTAAAATCTTACTAGCTTCCACTTTAGACATAGCTAGGATCCCACCATAAGGTTTCCCTATTATCCATCTCCAATTCCATCAAGAGCCTATCCTTTAATTGCAATAATTATTACCTCCCATAACTTTTGGTGACAATGAGTAAATCCTCAATAACTATGTACTTACTATATAGGATTCCCACTTAAGGGCCCCTACTGGATAATGACGCATCTAGGGATGCACGACCTAATATCTTCACTCGGAATAGGATGTCATACCATGTGCTCCAGCTAATGTTCAACCGACACATTCCCCTTAGATAACCCACTGAGGGATATGAAATTATCTCCAAGAATATGTCATCACCGATTTTTTCTAAGGTGAAGATCCCCTGAACAATCATTGTGGCAGTATACGGGTAGGAATATATCCCTATCCTCTCTTCTCAAGCTTTCCACATAAATACGATGACAACTAATGAGAAGACACATATCCCAATTCCCTCTTTTGAAGATCACCATGGAAACAACAATGGAAAATAAGAGAAAATTTATATTTCTGCTCATGCCCTCCAGTCCCATATCACAATTATAGTGGAAATTTTTCATTAAATGAAAATCACTATCAACACACAAGAATCAGACCATCCAAACAGTGTGAAAACAAGCTACAAGTAGACGAAAATTCCAACTGAATCATAATTATCACAGCATCTACATTTGGAGGAAAACATTGGAAAGTTATTTAAAATATCTAATGTATATTCAGTTGAATTTTCAAATATGGTGATAATAAATAGGATGATAAAAATTCATTCTTAAAAATATCAAGACCACTAGTAAAATACGGTGGAAACAAAATATATGTAAAGTAAAATTCATATGGATGCACATTAAGACCGTGGCCCTAATAAAATTAAATCCGAGTAGATAAAAATTTATTCTCCCAAATATAAATTACACAAGTCAAATACATGGGAAACAAGAGATTTTAGTTGGAATATACTGACTAAAAATCGAGGGTAGACTCATTCCTCTACCCTAGAATAGATGAATTTCTAGTAACCACCCGAAACAAATTCATGACAAGAGAAGGAAAAGATGTTGTTCTATCATCTGACTGCGAATTTATAACCATTCAATCCAATGAAATACCTCACCACATAATAGAAATTATTTAGGATGAACTATATATTCCAGATCACATCCCTCAAACCTATCAAGCTGTCAGTGCGTCTATAAAAAATGTGAGGAGTAGGGACCATAAACCCATCTCCCCGAGTTGGGTGGTTCAAACAAAAAAATAATAGGGTTACATTGTAGTATATTTTCATCCATGTTTTATTCTAAGAGGGTTGATTTCAAAATTCCACAATACAATGTCAATCAGATCGGGAATAAACACATGTTCCAACTGTGGGACATTGATCCATTGGGGTGGATGCTTCAGGGTAGACATATATCCCTACCAGAACACAATATGCACTTCGGCATATTTCGAAAACATCATGGGAACCAACAAAATAGGGACTCGCATATAATTATCATTACCAATAGTAGGGAGCCCTAGTTTCCTATAAGAGAGCAACTAAAAATGAAGAGAAAATTAATTATTATTCTCTAATGGAAGCTGGCGTTCATGATGGCATAAGAAATATATTGGTAGAGGATTAGGATCCTATCGATCCATTACCAAACTATGGATGTGGAAGTATCATTGGTGAAGGTCCTCCACAAAATATTAATTCCAGTTGTGCTATAAATTTCCACCTTATAGAACCCATGAGGGATTATTATGTGGGATAGAAATGAACGATCGTTAGAGTGTAACTCCTGAGGCTTTTTTAGGGTATCCATCACCATGACCATTATATAACAAATTAAGAAGGTCATCTCTCTACTAGTTTCCACCCTGATTGTCCTCCCTAGGGTATTCACCGCCGATAATATTCCTCTTATAGTTGGACATCCTGTTTTGATTGTATTCCTCACCATGATGGAAGTCTCTACAAAGACCCTTCTCACAATGAAATCTAGAAACGAGGTGTCCCTCCACTCATTTCAGTACATCCTAAAGGACCTCCTCAAAATTTAACCTTCCCATAATCTCCTTATGAGCATACATAAATCCATAATGATATCCTTCTCCATGATGGAACAAGTTGAAATGGTCCTCCCTACAGTGACCACAAATACTAAGAAGGTCCTCCCCTTGCTATGGTCCTCCCTAAATAGATTCCCACAGGTAAACACCATGGAAGATCCCCATGAGGTCAAATGATAAGTTGTGATGGTATTCCTTACCATAACATACAAGGTTGTGAATATCCTCGCCTCATCCCAAATTCACACCGACAAGTATGTCCTCTCGTTATTTTGCTAAATAGATGAAAATCCCCATATTATGAGGTGTTTGTAAGGATATGGGTCAGATATGATAGAAACTATATTAATGTAAAGTAGAATTCTTTCTTAGACAAAAGTTAGAATGGGGCCACCATCAACCTCTAGGCCACCCCTACACCATTCAAGAATAAATGATATCCCAAATAACCCCAATACTCATGATGAAATCATCGGGAAGTATCCATGATAGGCACAAAAAGTTGAAGAATCCCTGGTAGAAGAACAACATAATATGATTCTCTTGAAAGAACTACTCACATAGGATAACATACTGGTTAGGTTCTGGGCCTTAACCACCTCTCAGTTTATCATTCCAAAATATTTATCAGAAACATTTATCCACAACATTCTCTTTAATTTCTGGAAGACTATCTACGAGTTGAAAATGAAATTTCTACCCTATGATGGGTATATAGATCATGTCATCATATTGGGGATATTGATTGGAAAATTGAACTATAAAGCCTTTCATCTACATGACAACATCTATATGAAAGGGAAAAATAAAACCCACGAATTTTCTCTCCTCCAACAACTACAGAAAATGTGTTGCCTCATTGCGGACACCACATCTAGTGTTTATATCTGAGGGAGACAGTAACATGAAGATCTATATTTCATGAAAAATTCTATCTAGATGAACCCAATGGGAATGATGTCTTGCAAATTCATCATCCCTAGACAATATCCATATGAAGTACATCTTTAGTAAATTTGTCATGCTCAGCAAGAACAGACCTTGAGTATGTCTGAAATTTGTTTGGCTTGATGAGAGTAAACTATTAAAAATCTCTTCAACCAATCCACTGAAAATATTCAATAGCCTTTTCACAAAATGGAATCAAATAAAAAATCATTGATCATGCCCTTGGATACAAATAATTCATTTAAATATATAGCACCATATTCGGCACATTCCTAGATTAGAATGTGAGAGATCAAGAATGATGTGATATCAATAATAATAACTACAGTAAGGGAAAAACCCTAGATCATAGGTTTGGGGGAATTTTTAACACAATTTTCCCATATAATAACAAAAAATTGGGATCAAGACACATTAATGGGAAAATAGGATAAACCCTTGCCCGCAGAGCTGGTGGAATTTTTACCTCAACCACCCACCCAGTGTAAGTCAGTCTTTTCCAGCCAAGGAGAGAAAACAATATAGAGGATACAAATTCTATCCCATCTCACGAATCATTTCTAGTGGGTAAAAGGCATACTTCCGGGTCACGTCAAGGCTCCCTTTATGTCACTATTCTCCGAAAAACATAAAGAGGGTCCCAAAATGGATAGAGTAGATCTGACAAGGGATGCAAGACTCCATACTACTATTTAGTACCCAGAACATCATCTGAAATGCAGTATGAATCTCTAAACCTCATGGAAGTCAACCACACATATCTCACTTGAAACAATAAAAATGGTGAGGATTCAAGAGAATATGTTTCCCTCTAGGACATGGTGCACACTAAGCCTAATGGTGTGTGTACCCAGAACCAATGATATATCCTAAACATAGTAACTCCATCATCTAATCCATCATAGCTGCATCTATGAATAACTAACAAAGTTAAGAATAAAATAAAAGGACTACACAACTAACCTACTCCTCCACATGAAAACATTCCACTAATTCTCGAGTAGATATATGCATGATAAGAGGAAAAAATTAAATAACTAAAGAGAATAAATTACTAGCTTCTTCATGAAATCCATCATACTATAAATGGTTATTAGGTTGAACATCAAAATAAAACCTAAATAGAGGTTCTCCTGGGATGAGGGATCCTCCAAGAAAATGAATCAAGGATTTTATTTTCATCTAGAGAGGTGTTGGGATGATCAATCTATTAGAATCTGGAAATGGTATGGTACCAATATTTACCTCTATTGATGAAACAAATAGATAAGATCATGATGAATCCCCAATGGATGGACCTAGCTGGGTATCTTCTTTAGGTAATAGTAGTTTAGGAATTCCAAATCATACCCCCTTCTGTACCTACCCATATGTCCAACAATATTGGCATCAAGGGATTATGAGTGCCATTGAGTCATTAACTGTTTGGTTGGAAGCGATGGAAGAGAGGTGTACATCGATACAGTTAGAATGAAAATCTTACACTGACTGGGTAAGTAACATTCTGTTGCCTCCATATTTTAAGAACCTTATGTTTACAGTGTTCAATGACTCAGGTGACGTCGAGTAAAAACTAATGCACTACTCATATTACTATGATCTAGTGATGGTACTCCCATGGAAACAATAAGATATAATCCTCAAATTCTTTTTGTGAACTCTACATGGTTCATAATTTGTGTGGTACATCAGTTTTCTTTCTAACTTAATAATAGAATTGTAGGATCTGCGATGCTAGTTCTTATTCAAGTTCTACTCAACATTTCCAAAAATAGTAGTTAGTGACATCATGAATAGAAAACACTGATATAATTAGACAGTTTCATACTTCATTTCTATATTGAAGGATCTGGTTAACTTATCCAATTTTCCCCTCCCCATTGATGGGATGTTGGACATATGCATCTACAACCTCTATGGTGATCTCTGACCACTACTTACTCTAGTGAAATACAGAAGTGGGTTCCATGAAATCCCCACCATCTCTCAAAGGATAGATAATTCCTTGTAATTAACTAATATCATGTCCTTGGAAGCCCCATTAGCCCCAGTAAAAAGGGATGGATTATATGAAGATCCCTATGTCATTCCACCCCCTATAATAGCTATGGCTCCTAGGTTCACTCCAAATCACATTAGGAGCCTTCGACATCACCAACCACCCTAGCCTTGTCATGATGACAAAAGAGGAACCCAATGAAAAAAAATTGATTAAAATAAAAAAGGTTTTATTCATTTTGGGATGACCAAGTCCATGGAAAATTCATAGACTCCTTCAATTACAACATTCTTCCAATTCTGGAGAAAAGGACTGTTAGTGATGTAGTTCTTGATAATTTTTCTGATTAATGTTCCTTCAAACTGAAATTTTGGAATATCATCTAGATGATCATTTTCATCAAGGAAATACTAAATAAGATGATAGATTCTAGAAAATCCAAGTTGGGACCACAACTATATAATGTGGAATATGATTCCACCATAGACATGGATAAATGAGGGGAGTGAAAAAAAGTTTTTAACAAAAAAGTTAAAAATTTCAATTGTTATATGACTTGGAAAACAATCAACTGACCTCATGGTATCCTCCAACTATAGTTAATTCAACCGAATATTCCTCCAATAGCTCCTGATGAAACACAGCTGAAATTCATATCCCCACAATCCTACAATGTTCGACCACTAAAAAATTAGTCCAATCAGAATGGAGGAAAGCAAGTGTAGAAAAATGAATGTGCACCAAATCCAAAGTTGGATTTAACACTTTTAGATTTCATTCCATTGTATATGAGAGTATGGGTACTGCCCCACCAAAAGGAACTGCCAGAGGAAAATGACCATGTCGATTCATCATTAGAGGAGGTGATGATTTTTGGCTTTATTAATTTCATCCACAAAATGAATAACATCTTTGATGATGAATATTGTTATCAACCATAAGTATCCAATCCTGATTTGGGAGTGGAGAAAGAATCCATATAATATAGGGATATCAAGGTAGTTTTAGCCATACTATAAATCAAAATTTTTTTCCTCTTCCCCACTCATATTTTTAATGTTGTAGAAACCCACAGAATCATCCTCTAGTGTATCCAATAGAGATATTAAAATTCTCTATCACCCATAAGAGGCCTCCCTAGTCTAATATTTCTAGAATATCTATCATCGGAATAATATGTGAAAAATTTCCATTAGTATGTGAGATGAACTACCCAACCTAATCCACAAATTATGGAATCTCTGTTGTCTTCGATCTTAAGGGTTTCCCCATCATAATGAAATGAACAAAACCCTAATGCTCTTACGAATGATCATCCCTAGGCAGGGAAGAACAAAATTATAGATTAGATATAATATATTCTAATGTATTTGACTTCGGTACTAGATAAGATAAAAATATTTGATGCATTGAATCTATTAGAAAATAATTGTGAAGAACTCATCAAATCCTTGTCACGTCCCCAGGAGTTTTAGGATGAGGTTTTAGCCACTGATATATATCAGACAGAGACCAATCCTACAAAATTTCACACAATTATCTCCTTTATGTATTAATATGAAGACACCAACATTGAAATAAACGCAATACCCATATATGTTCTTCGTAGGAAAATAGAATCGATATCAGGAAACCTTTCATTGAATAATTCTCTAGAGTCAATCTACACCCACTGTGGACACATCGTTGGTTGGGATGCAGTGAGGATGATTTTACATCCTGAACCATGACTCTGTTGGGCTATGATAAAAGCGAGCAGAAGCTGTTAGGACAAATTAATCTTGAAACCCAATTCAGTGGCCATAAAGACCAAAAAACAATTCAGTGGTCCAAAATAATACCTATTTCAACACCCTACATGGAAGGCCCTAGCTGCATCAAAATGCAACAATACACTCATCTTACCATAAGTTCCTCAAATATAGTATTAATGGAAAGAGTGTGAAACTGCATGTTGATAAGGCCACATTCGACCCTTGTGAATCACACTATATTGACATAGGGTTATACATGTCGATGGGGAAGAAACGTTTGGTAGATAGTGTTGATTTGTTTGACAACACAAAGGATTACAAACGGTTCCCATCGATCCTCTCAATCATCTTAGGGAAAAATATGTAATGACCATCAATAAATTTGAATTCAAAAGTCCAAATTCAGATATGTATTTAGTTTTCCTTGTGATTTCATTTATGGACTCGAAGCCTAATAATGTTGAAAATATCACTGACTCCTAAGATAATTTTGGGGGTTTGGATATCAACTCCACCAAGCCATCATTGAAGATTTGGAAATCCCTACCTCAACCACTGAGGTAGGAGGAAGTGTCTCATCACTCAAAGAATATGAGTAAACTCTTTTAACCCTCACTACATCTTCTCCAATGAAACCCCCATTGATGGCTGAGGTAGTATTCTTCTTTCCCATCAATGGAAACATATTTAAAATAAAACATGGATTATTTCTTGACACTTCCTTGACACTATCATCATATCATGTACCTTTCCCTCGACCTCTGAAAAACATTTCAAAAGAACTTGGGGTGAGCATAAAAAGCTCAGTAAGGGATATAAAAATATGGAAAGGAAACATGGGTAAATATATACATAAGAATGAAATCATACTTTACCCATAAAACATAAGCACTTTAACATACCTCATCAAATCATGAATAAATCGTAGAAATCATAAGACATAAAGGCAACTTGAGGCATTCATAACATTCTTACGTAGGGAGTAACCCTATTGGTTACGTTTGGAATACCCACCACAGTATATTCCCTAAATCTCTTCAGAGAAACATTAACCTTTCACTCCATCGCGTTACCCAATGCATTGGAGAGCTATATCGGGCTCACCCGCCATTAGTCTTTCACGGAACCACCCATCTTCTTAATAATGCCCAAGAACCTCAACATAATCGTATCACATAAAACATGCATAAAGGAAACATAACAATTCCACCTTTCAATCAAATGATATCAATACAACACATTGATATAAAAACATTATGAAAACAATTTTCAATACCAAAATAAAAGAAAAGTAAAACATGGTATTTATTTTTCTTTTAAAAAAAGGTATAGCTTGTAGAGGAAGCCAAAACTCAAATAATGGTCACGGCGGCGGAGAAGTCTTTGTCGCTGCATAAGTACGACAAATACATTCCCTTTTGTCGTTTATTAAATTATTCTTATAAAAAATATTCCTTTTGAATATACATAAAAGTCAAAGGGGTTTATAATCCGTATAAAAGAAGGTTGTGTATAAAACAAAATATGCCTCAATGAAAGGAGATTGAGACGAAGTCCCATACCTCGGGTCCGACTTGACTCAGTCATTCTTTAATCTCCTGAATAATAAACATGAGTTAATTTCTACTTGTTTAAGAACCTTTTTCAAGTTAATTATTCCTTTTATATCACTTATTGCCATGTCATGAACACTATGTAATTATTTATGTTAATAACGGTGATTTTAACGATCATTGGTACTTGAGTCAAAAATAAGCCCTTTATAATTACAAGTTGTTCATGTATCCACTATATACAGAATGGTATTCATGATGTAGATATCATATATGTCATATATATCCAGTTCATTCATGCATTTATAATATTACATAATCATTTAGAGGTAAGAAATGAAATGCATTGTTCATGGAGACGGTAAGCCGTACGTACGCATGAATACTACTTTCATTTCTATTTCCAATTTTATAGAATGGAATCATAATGATATAAAGTTATATTAAAATTACAGTTTAATATCATATATAATATCATAACTCCATCCTTTATACGTCCCACATATGGTATTAACGAATCAAATCACTTTGAGGGGGAGGTACTCCGCACATCCTTAAATGAATATATCGCGTTTACCCATAATGGAAACCATAAAGGTATGCCCAAAATGAAAAATAACGAAGCTTAAGGAAAACATAAAATTATTATATATCATATATAAATATTGTTTCATCTTAATGTCCACCTTTGAAGGTGTTAAAATAATGCTGAACAATCATCGTTTCAGGAGGTATAAATTCACCATCCACGGAAACAGTATGGTCATTAACCATTAGATGTAGGTGTGTGTAAGTGTAGCTCGAATACTTCTTATAAAAACATCCTAGTATATTAAAGATACTGGATTTGTTACAAAAGAAATGAATAAAAAGTGTTTAGGGGGTTGGAGAAGAAAAATAAAACAAAAGGACTCTAGTGAAGACATTACCTTAAAATCAGGTAACTGCCATTGGTTTGAGCTCAAAGGCTTCCTTGGGAAGACTTCTGCCCAATGTGAGGATTCAAGGAGTAATAGAGCGATGTGAAGGGACAAAATGGGCAGTGGTTGGCCAAGCCAAAGGCTTTGGGAGTGTGGGTAAGGAGGTAGAGGTGGGGGCCTTTTATAAGAGAAGAGGATGTGCACTCTTGGAAAGTAAAGAAATGTTACATTACTTTAAAATGCGTTTCGAATTCAAAAGGTCCCACGTTGATATAATTCGAGGGTAAGGTGATAAGGGTTCTAAATCCACCCATCAAATAGGTTTTGGAAATGTGTAGTTCATAGATTTTACATTATCATTTTATTTTATTTAAATCCTTTATTAATGAGGTAATCGCTGCATCATCATGATGTCATAAATAATTTAATTTATTTAAAGCCTAAAAATTATAAAAAAATACTATGATGTAGAAAATTATGTTAAAATTCCGATGAATATTTATAATCAAAAATCTGACTTGTATAACCCCATGTAAAAATTGTTTTAGTAAACTATCTCATGTTTGTCTCATTTTTACTTTAACATTAAATAAAAAATTATTTCTGTCATTTCCCAACCAAAGTGGCTCCATGGGGTCCCCAAGTAGACCCATGGATTGTCTTGGTCGGCCATGACACATATAATGAGGGTATGACATGTTTCAAGCTCATCTCATATTATTAAAACATTCTTTTTACCTTAAACTACACTAATTACCACTAATCGCGATTAAGAACATAAAAGTTACTATTCACCAAAAAATTATTTTAATCTCATTGAACCACATTTTACATCTTAATGAAAACCATATATCTCGGATTTTTGAAAATCAAATCACATATGTGGCAAAGTTTCATTTAAACGAAAAATTAGTTTCTTTAACTACAACTTAGTGGTTTCACTATTCATCAAAAATTGATGTTTTTCAGAAAGATAACAAAACTTCACCCTAAGATATATTTGATATTCTGAATTCAAAAATGATTTCTATATTACAAAATTCAAAACATGTATTTTTCATTAATTAATTTAATAACTAATTCCCACTGTAATGGCAAATAGCATGTTTTTTTGAAACAATAAGTATCACTAGATTGACACTAGTTTAAGTCCAATTTCAAAGTGAAAATTGATTCCAATGACCACCATTGGATATAATGGTAAAAATATATTCTAATTTCACTTCAAAACCAATTAAAAAGATAATCTAATCATATAAATAAATTAGATTAAAAAAAGGTTTTGAATTAAAATACAACATTTTCACTATTCATTAAAAAATGAACTTTATCAGAAGAATACCAAAAATTCACACAAAGTAAATTTTGATGTCCCAATCATAAATAATAAGTTTATTTTAAAAAACATAGCTTATAAATTTTTCAAAATATATATTTAAAATGGGTTTTCCATCAAAAGGCAGTAAAACAATCTTTTAAGAATATTAGTGTATTCCATGCATAAGATTGTATTTATTTTCATTTTAAGCCTCTAAAACACTATATTAATCATTAATATACATAGATAAAAATTTCTATTATTCATTACTTACTTGGGATGTTACATCCTTCCCCCCTCTAGAAAATTGTGTCCCCACAATTTATTTACTTATCGAATAAATGGGGGTACTTATCCCTCATTGCATTTTCAGATTCCCATGTTGCCTCTTCCATCATGTGGTTTTTCCAAAAAACCTTTACCTGATTAATCACCTTATTCCGTAACACTTGATCCATGTGGTCAAGAATCTGGACCGGTTGTTCCTCATAAGATAGGTTCTCTTCCAGCTGAACTACCTCTGGACTCAAAACATGAGATGGATCTGGCATGTACTTTCTCAACATTGAAATGTGAAAAACATTGTGTGCCTGAGATAAACTCGGAGGTAAAGCCACTCGGTAAGCAACAGATCCAACTCTCTCCAGAATTTCATATGGTCCAATGAACCTTGGACTCAGCTATCCTTTCTTACCAAATCGCATCACACTTTTCCATGGTGATACTTTGAGAAAAACATGATCACCAACCTCAAAAGAGAGATCCTTCCTCCTGTTGTTCGCATAACTCTTCTGCCTACTCTGAGCTGTTCTCATGTGTTTCTGTATCAGCTGAAATTTTTCTGCCAACTATTCTACCAATTCTGGTCCCATCAACTTCCTTTCACCCACTTCATCCCAGAAAGCTGGAGTTCGACACCGCTTCTCATATAACGCCTCAAATGGTTCCGTCTCTATACTAGAATGAAAACTGTTATTATATGAAAATGAAACCAAATAAAGATGGTGGTCCCAACTTCCCTGATAATACATCGAAAAAGCTCGTATAATATCCTCCAAGGTCTGAATTTTCATTCTGACTTCCCACTTGATTGAGGATGAAAAGTTGTACTAAAATTTAATTCAGTACACAACGACTTCTGAAGGCCTTTCCAAAAGTTAGAAGTGAACCTGGGATCACGGTCAGATAAAATGGAGAGGGTAACTCCATGCAACCTGACTATATCTTTAAGATACAATTGGGAAAGATGATCTAGGGAAAAATTATCTCATATAGCAAGGAAATGAGCAGATTTAGTCAAGCAATCAACAATAACCCAGATTGCATTATTACCTCGAGATGTCTTCGGTAATCCCACAACAAACTCCATGGATATATTATCCAATTTCCACTCTGGCACTAGTAAAGGCTGAAGCATCCCTTTCGGTAACTGCCGCTCTGCTTTAACCTGTTGACATGCCAAAAACTTCACGGTAAAATTAGCAATATCTCTTTTCATTCCATCCCACCAGTAATACTCCCGCAGATCTCTGTACATCTTAGTACTGTCAGGATGAACTGAAAATGGAGAACTATGAGCTTCGCATAACAACTCTCTCTTCAACTATGAATCACATGGCACACACTATCTCTTCCCAAATCTCAAAATGCAATCATTATCAATGTTGAATTCAGGCAACTTACCTTTGTGAACCAGCACTACCTTTTTCTGCAACTCACTATATTGCTTTTGTGCTTGCTTGATTCTATCTGATAGAGATTATCTCACTAATACATGAAACAAAACATAAGAACATCCTACGCCAAAATATTCTATGCCAAATTTCATAAAATCCTTAACCAAAGGATCACGTTCCAAACGCAACATTGCTAATGAAGCATTACTTTTTCGACTCAAAGCATCAGCCACTTTATTTGCTTTTCCTGGATGGTAATGAATTGTATAATCATAATCCTTGATTAATTCCACCCATCTCCTCTGTCTCATGTTTAACTCTTTCTGAGTGAATATATTCTTTAAACTTTTGTGATCGGTATATATTTCACACTTTACTCCATACAAATGATGCCTCCAAATTTTTAAAGCGAAAACAACAGCAGCTAATTCCAAATCATGTGTTGGATAATTTACCTCATGAGTTTTCAACTGTCGTGAAGCATAAGCAATTACCTGATCATTCTATTTTAGGACGCAACCAACTCCTTTCAATGAAGCATCACTGTATATAACAACCTCCCCATTCCTGGAAGGTAGTGCCAAAACTGGAGCTTTCACCAATCTTCTTTTCAATTCCTGAAAACAATCATCACATTCTTTTGTCCAAATAAACTTAACACCCTTCCAAGTTAGCTTAGTCATTGGACTAGATAACCGTGAAAAATTTCTAACATACCTTCGTAATAGCCTGCGAAACCAAGGAAGCTATGAATCTTAGTTACATTGGTGGGTCCTGGCCAGTCTTCCACAACATTTGTTTTTGCAGGATCAACAGTTATCCCTTCTTTAGAAACAATGTGACCAAGGAAAGAAATTTGTTGCAACCAAAACTCACACTTGCTGAATTTCCCATACAATTTATTTTCTTTTAAGGTTTGCAAGATAACCCTTAAATGGCTTTCATGCTCCTCTTTACTTTTAGAAAACAGCAAAATATCATCAATTAAAACCACCACAAACTTATCTGAGAACTCATGGAAAATTATATTCATTAAGTCCATGAATATAGAAGGTGAATTGGTTAGCCCAAAAGGAATTACTACAAATTCATAATGGCCATATCTTGTACGAAATGCAGTCTTCGGAACGTCTGCTTACTTTACCTTCAGCTGATGGTACCCCGATCTAAAGTCAATCTTTGAAAAATACTGAGCTCCCTACAGCTGATCAAACAAATCATCGATATGAGGCAAAGGATATTTGTTCTTAACAGTGATGTTATTCAAGGCTCTATAATCAATGAAAAGTCTCATTGAACCATCTTTCTTTTTAACAAATAAAATAGGAGCACCCCATGGTGATGTGCTTGGTCTAATGAAACCTTTCTCTAATAAATCTTGCAATTGCTCCTTCAACTCTAAAAGTTCAATTTGAGCCATTCGATAAGGGGGTTTTGAAATTGGCTTATCATCAGGAACTAAGTCAACAGTAAACTCAACTTCCCGATCTGGTATTATTCCAGGCAACTCATCAGGAAAAACATCAGGATACTCATTTACAAGTGGCACATCATTAATCTGAACTGTTCCTTTATTTTCAATGATGTGTGGAAGGTAACTTTCATTTCCATATTTTACATGTTTCTTGGCCTCTTGATAAGTTAGCAACAGTAAGGGTTCATTCTTGTACACAAACTGAAAGCCTTTCTAAAAAGAAACTTCTTTAAATCTACAGTCGATCTTAGCATGGTATGTAGAGAGCCAATCCATACCCAGGATAACATCAAACTCTAATGGAGGTAGAACAATAGGGTTTGCAAGTAGGTTATTTCCACAGATAAGGATAGAAAGATTCCTATAAATTCATTTTGCAACAAAATTTCCCCCAGGTGTTTTTACCAAAAGTTCAGGAGTCATTTCTTGAGATGGTATTCCCATTTTACTAGAAACGTTTTCAGAGAATAAAGAATGTGTATACCCCGAATCAAACAACACCATGGCATAATCTGAAAAAACAAACAAAGTACCCGATACAACATCATTTGATGGGCCGAAATATGGTGAAGTACTTGCAAAGGATTTTACCACCCCTTTCTGCTTGTAGTCTAACTGCTTCCCATTACTCAAGCTCTTTGTCGGACACTCATTTGCATAGTGACCCATCTCATTTCACTTATAACATTTCACTAAATGTAAATCAAATTTGGTCTTACCTTCACCTTGATCCTTTTCAGTGCAATCATGAACCTTATGTCCCATCTTACCACATCGGTAGCACTTTCCATAATTCATAATACATTCCCCATCATGCCTTTTGCCACATTTATCACAAACTGGAAACTTAGTTTTCTTACCATCAGACTTTTTTGAAGAATTCTTACCTTTCTCCTGCCACCTAGGTCTCTTTTTCTGTTGGTTGTTATAGAACACTTGATCATCGGCAAACTCCATTTCCACCTTCTCAGCACATCGAACAAGCTTTTCATAACTTTTAAACTCACGATAAGCTAATGAACTTCGATATTTTGGCTTTAATCCAGAGTAAAAACGATTGATTTTACTATCAAGGTCTCTGATAAAATTTGGAGCATACTTTTCCAATCGAGTGAACTTTTCTTCATAGGTAGCCACTGAGTCTTCTACTGGCCTCAATTCCAAGAATTTCTTTTCCATCCTAATTCGAACAGCCTTAGGAAAATACTTCTCAAGAAACATACCTTTGAATTCATCCCAGTCAAGAGCATCAATCTCATCGGTGTCCCTGATATTTTTAACCATAGACCACCACTGATCTGCCTCACCCACCAAATGGTAAATAGCAAGACTAACCTTTTGATTATCTGAACACCCCATGACATCGAAAATCTTCTCCAGTGCTTTAATCCACCCTTCCGCTAACACAGGGTCAGATGATCCTCTGAATGACGGGGGATGTTGCCTCATGAAATGTTCCACCACTGACATGTTCCTCTACGGTTGATCTGGCTGATCTCATGCATGGATACCACCACCATTTATCGCTTGAGTCAACTGCGCCATTACTACAACAAAATGTTCAGTTCCAATTCCGACCATCTCAGGATGCTGATTCGGAAGGTTATTTCCTTCTGTATGCCTTCCTAGCACTGCTTCCCTGTTTCCTCTGCGGAAAACCATTCTGAACAAACATGTCTTGGATGAAGCAACATGGTAATCTTCAAATACTATATCAATTCAATTTGACCATAAAAAAAATATTTTTGGATAATCATTTAATAGAATTATAACTCCTAATGTTATCTAAACTGACCTCTGATACCTACTATAAGGCCCCGGCCTTAAACATTACTTAATATTGAATTAAATGAATAATTCAGATTGAGGATATTTTCGGGTTTAGAGTTTTAGAGAATTATATCATAAAACTTTCATTACATTCCACATATAAACAAAGTGGTTACATAAAGATAGTATTCTTCTTTCCCATCAATGGATACATATTTAAAATAAAACATGGATTCTTTCTTGAAAATTCCTTGACATTATCATCATATCATGTACCTTTCCCTTGACCTGTGAAAAACATTTCAAAAAAACTTGGTATTAGCATAAAAAGCTCAGTAAGGGATATAAAAATATGGAAAGGAAACATGGGTACATATATGCATAAGAATGAAATCATACTTTACCCATAAAACATAAGCACTTTAACATACCTCATCAAATCATGAATAAATCATAGAAATCATAAGACATAAAGGCAACTTGAGGCATTCATAACATTCTTACGTAGGGAGTAACCCTCTTGGTTACGTTTCGAATACCCATCACAGTATATTCCTTAAATCTCTTCAGAGAAACCTTAACATTTCACTCCTTCGCATTACCCAATGCATTGGAGAGCTATATTGGGCTCACACGCCCTTAGTCTATCACGGAACCACCCGTCTTCTTAATAATTCCAAATAACCTCAACATAATTGTATCACATAAAACATGCATAAAGGAAACATAACATTTCCACCTTTCAATCACAAGATATCAATACAACACATTGATATAAAAACATTATGAAAACAATTTTCAATTCCAAAATAATAGAAAATTAAAACATGGTATTTATTTTTCATTTTAAAAAAATAGGTATGGCTTGTACAGGAAGCCGGAACTCAAATAATGGTCACGGCGGTGGAGAAGTCGTTGTCGCCGCATACGTACGACAAAAACATTCCCTTTTGTCATTTAGTAAACGATTAATTTAAAAGAAAGATTTCTTTTGAATAAATGTAAAAGTCAAAGGGGTTTATACACCGTATAAAAGAAGGTTGTGTATGAAACAAAATATGCCTCAATGAAAGGAGATCGAGACGAAGTCCCATACCTTGGGTCCGACTTGACTCGGTCGTTCATTAATCTCCTGAATAATAAACTTGAGATAATTTCTACTAGTTTAATAACATTTTCAAGACCATTATTCCTTTTATATCACTTATTGCCATGTCATGAACACTATTTAATTATTTATGTTAATAACGGTAGTTTTAACGATCATTGGTAATTAAGTCAAAAATAAGCCCTTTATAATTACAATTTGTTCATGTATCCATTATATCCAGAATGGTATTCATGATGTAGAAATCATATATGTCATATATATCCAGTACAGGCATGCATTTATAATATTACATAATCATTTAGAGGTACGAAATGAAATGCACCGTTCGTGGAGACGGTAAGCCGTACGTACGCATGAACGCTACTTTCATTTCTATTTCATATATTATAGAATGGAATCATAATGATATAATGGTATATTATAATTCCATTGTAATATCATATATAATATCATAACTCCATCCTTTATACGTCCCACATATGGTATTAACGAATCAAATCACTTTGAGGGGGCGGTAGTCCGCACTTCCTTAAATGAAGATATCGCGTTTACCCATAATGGAAACCATAAAGGTATGCCCAAAATGAAAAATAAAGAAGCTTAAGGAAAACATAAACATATTATATATCATATATAATTATATTGTCATCTTAATGGCCACCTTTGATGTTGTTAAAATAGTGTTGAACAATCATCGTTTCGGGAGGCATAAATTCACCATCCACGGAAACAGTATGTTCTTTAACCATTAGATGTAGGTGTCTGTAAGTGTAGCTCGAATACTTCTTATAAAAAAATCCTAGTATATTGAATATACTTGAGTTGTTACAAAAGAAATAAATAAAAAGAGTTTAGGGGGTTGGAGAAGAAAAATAAAACAAAAGGACTATAGTGAAGACATTACCTTTAAATCGGGTAACTCCCTTTGGTTTGAGCTCAAAGGCTTCCTTGGGAAGACTTCTGCCCAAAGTGAGGCTTCAAAGAGTAAGAGAGGGATCTGGAGGGACAAAATGGGTAGGGGTTGGCCGAGCCAAAGGCTTTGGGAGTGTGGTTAAGGAGGTAGAGGTGGGGGTCTTTTATAAGAGGAGAGGATGGGCACTATTGGAAATTAAAGAAATGTTACATTATTTTAAAATGATTTTCGGAGTCAAAAGGTCCCACATTGATATAATTCAAGGGCAAGGTGATAAGGGTTCTAAATCCACCCATAAAATAGATTTTGGACATGTGTAGTACATAGATTTTACATTATCATTTTATTTTATTTAAATCCTTTATTAATGAGGTAATTGCTGCATCATTATGATGTCATAAATAATTTAATTTATTTAAAGTCTAAAAATTATAAATAAAATAATATGATGTAGAAAATCTTGTTAACTTTCCAATTACTATTTATAATCAAAAATATGACTTGTATAACCCAATAAAAAATTTGTTTTAGTAAACCATCTCATGTTTGTGTCATTTTTACTTTAACATTAAATAAACAATTATTTATGTCATTTCCCAACCAAAGTGGCTCCATGGGGTCCCCAAGTTGACCCATGGATTGTATTGGTCGGCCATGACACATCCAATGAGGGTAGGACATGTGTCAAGCTCATCTCATATTATTAAAACATTATTTTTACCTTAAACTACACTAATTACCACTAATCGCGATTAAGAACTTAAAAGTTACTATTCACCAAAAAATTATTTTAGTCTCATTGAACCAATTTTTACTTCTTAATGACAACAATTTATGTCGGATTTTTGAAAATCAAATCACAGTAGTGGCAAAGTTTCATTTAAACCAAAAATCAGTTTCTTTAACTACCACTTAGTGGTTTCACTATTCATCAAAAATTGAAGTTTTTCAGAAAGATACTAAAACTTCACCTTAAGCTATATTTGATATTCCGAATTGAAAAATGATTTCTATTTTAAAAAATTCAAAACATGTATGTTGCATTAATTAATTTAATAACTAATTCCCGCTTTCATAACAAATAGCATGTTTTTATGAAACAATAAGTATCAAAAGATTGACACTAGTTTAAGTCCAATTTCAAAGTGAAATTGATTCCAATGACCACCATTGGATAAAATGGTAAAAATATATTCTAATTTCACTTCAAAACCAACTATAAAGATAATATAATCATATAAATAAATTATATTAAAATGAGGTTTTGAATTAAAATACAACATTTTTCACTATTCATTAAAAATGAACTTTATCGAAAAAATACCAAAAATTCACACAAAGTAAATTTTGATGTCCCAATCATAAATAATAAGTTTATTTTGACAAAAATTGCTTATAAAATTGTCAAAATATAGATTTAAAAAGGGTTTTCCATCAAAAGGTAGTAAAACAATCTTTTATGAATATTAGTGTATTCCATGCATAAGATTGTATTTATTTTCATTTTAAGACTCTAAAACACCATCTTAATCATTAATATACATAGATAAAAATATCTATTATTCATTACTTACTTGGGATGTTACACCCTGACTATGGAAATATCATCTCAAGAATCATTTTCCCATAAAAATATTAAGAGGATCATGGTGAGGATTTAGACTATGAAAAAGAATACCTAAAGTATTACCCTATATAATTTTATGAAGGAATCACTACCACCATTGATGAACTCGTGGAAATAAACTTGGGTACAGAAGATGACTTGTGACCCACTCTGATTAGTGTGGATATTCCTTCCATAGAGAAAAAAATATACAAATTTTTTCAAAAGTAAAATCTATTATTTTTTCTAATTGAATTATAATAAAATGAAAGGCATCATTCCAGAGGTGGCCAATCACCACTTGGGCCTTCCAAATAACCACCCTCATTATAGAAAAGTTTCCAAAAGGATGAAACAGAAATATTTTACCAAACTAGAGGTCGAAGTCCATAAGAACATTAGAACCTACTTCATTTGACATGTCCAATATCAAATCTTCCTAAAAAATATTTTCCCCATAAAAAATAAAAATAGGAAGATTAGAGTTTTCACAAATTTGATGGATCGCAATTGGTATTTCCAGAAATTTGATTTCCCCATCCCAATCATAGAATTTCTAATCAATGTAACTACATAATATGAGTCTCTATCTATCATGTAATTCTATTCAGTTTATAATCATATATTTATGGATATGGATGATGAATAATGTAAAAGACAAGATTTAAATACATGGACCTTACATTACATTGGAATAATACTTAATATATGACACAAAAAGATTCCCAAAGACCATATTAGTTAAGTTCATCTTAAAAATTGTGACATAATCTTCTATCACGGTGAAAGATCTTCAATATCTCTAATAAATATCATCACCAATTGTTTTCCTATACAAAACCATTATTTTTTTATCCTAGGGAAAAGAAAAAAGAAAAAGTGTTCCCTCAAATTAACTTTAAGGGTAATAATGGAGATCATAAAACAAACCATAAACATTATAATGTAAAACATGAACATAAATTTTAAATATCATAATCTTGAGTCATGAAATAAATCTTGGATGAATGTAAGGAATTTATTATATAGAAACACTATCCATTTTAATTAAACATTGGAATGAAACATGGAATTTTTGAAAACAAATAATCACCTAATATGATTTTATAGTAGACAAGGCATTGTTTCCAAGACCATCATAGTGGGAAAAGTCCATTACGGAACCGAGTTTACTTGTAATTCCATCCATGCATTACTGAACCAGATTTATTTATGTTCCAACCAAGTATTATTCCACCATATTTACTTTCCATTCCATTCATGCATATCTCATGAAATATAAATATTTACCTAATTCATTGGGGGGAGATATATGTCCCACTCCTTTGATAATGAAATCATTCTTACATGATCAAGAAAAACATAAATAATTCATCATTGCTGAGCACAATAAATAAAATGGGTTTCTTAAACATCAATAAAAAATAACATAATCCATTTAAAATATCATTTTATAATTAACACAATCAAATCATATTAATAATCGGGAGAAAAACATAACCCTATTTAAAGAGAATCATCTTAGATGGAAATATATTTTTTATAAAACACATGAACTTAGTTCTTTTGCAAAATATCCTTTCTTATTTAAATTATTTCCTTTTCTCAAAATGTGGTGAAAATTTTAAAATAAAAGATATTAATTGAAAATAAACAATAAATATTGTAAAGGAATCTTGATGGAAATAAGGAGTTGTGAAAGTGTAAAAATCCATACATATCATATAAGTTAAATAGCAATATCGTTGTACTTTTTTTAGAAGTCAAAAGGTAACTCATATGGTAAAAGAATGAATAATTCCTTCTAAACCATGTAGTAAAAGTCAAAAAGTAAATAAAAATGACATTAAAAATACATAGATTAGTAATAATAATTTTATGATTTTTTTTAGAAAACATGGACAAGGATGATAAATATACCCACATTAAATACATATATATATATATATATAATCTTGGATAAAAATGATATTACAAAATTATCCATTAAAAATTTATAATCAGTAGAATTGTATGCCTCACCAAATATGTTAAATTATATTCATAGATAAATATAATTACCTAAAAAATAATAATAATAAAATCACTGACATAAAACATGAACACCACAAAGAGAATTAGATGGTGTATAAGGCATTTGTACCATAGAAATAAAAGTGAGACAAAATAATCCCTCACCATAGGTCCAGTATGATTAGCATGTATATGAAACACTTTCATAGTGGGTTTAAACATACTATTAACTTCTAAATTAACCATAATAATATGTGATATATCGTATATGATTTAGTTATGAATATATATTACTCGTTCATTTAACAATTCCTTGTTAACGCAATATTTTGGGTAATATTAATTTTATTTGTCGTATATGTTTTGACTTATATTCTTAATATTATCACTTAGATAGAGATTTATATACATAGATAATGTAAAACATGATCTAAATATCATACATATTTTGTACATAAATATATATTATTGATAGATAAATGGAATGGAATACATCATTCATGGAGACGGTAGGTTGTATGTATGAATTAATGTTGTTTCCATTCCCTAATTGAATTGAATGGAAGCAATTAAATGACATATATACACATAAAAATCCAGTGGTATTATTATGTCATATATTTCATGATTATTATATATATATATATACATTATAATCTTTCATGAATGCAAGAAACTAAATGACATATATATATATACCTAAAAATATAGTATAATTATTATGTCATATATTTCATGGTTATTATATATATATAAATTATAATCATTATTGAATGGACAACATGGAGGATGAATCTCATTGCGTCATGGAGATGGTGGGTTGTAAGTATGCATGAGTGACGTTATCATTCAATTAATAATTAAATGCGGTGGAATTGGATGATATATTAGTTATAAAAAATAATTACCATTTTATATTCATTATTTACATCCATTATACTCATAATTTTACCCATCTAAATTAAGTATTTTTGAATAACAAATTACACCATGATGTGGAGAGGGTTAGCCGTAGGTACACACATATTGAGACATTATTTTTTGTATGATGGATAAAAGGAGGTATAATTTTGTATCATATTTATTAAAACATCTTAGAATGAATAAGATACTTGATGTATTACTTTATTATGGGAATAACTTAATAAGTGGAAGTAGAAGAATAAAATAATCCTGAATGAGGTGATAAAACAATTACCTTGTATTCAAGTACCTTCTTTTCATTTTCACAAAAGGTCTCCCAAGGATGGATTTATGCAAAATGTGTGGAATCTAGGAGGAATGAATTTATTTTGGGAGCTAATATGAGCAGATTTCGGACATGATAATGGTCTTCAATGTTGTGATTAAGTGGGTAGAGGTTATGTCCTTTTATAAGAGGGAGGAGGGGAACATTAAGAAAGTATAGAAATAATTAATTTATTATAAACTAAGTTTATGTTTATAATGGTCCCAAACCCAATTATTTTAATTATAATATTTTTATGGGTCGAAATACTCTCATAAAAAAAATTATACTTGTTTTAATTTTATTCTAAAACATATCATTTTGATTTTTCCTTATTTAATCTATATAATTTTATTTGTGCTAATAATATTATATATATTAAATATTTATAAACATTTACTTATGTCATGTCAATTTTCCATAATTGGATAATTTAAAAAAAATTATAACATATGATTTTCACTTGGTAATTTTTATATATTTTTGTGTTTTTAAAAAAATATAATATTATGTTATTTTTATTAAATATAAATATTGTCAATTTTGACACTATTCATTCATTTGACATTAAATAAAATAAATAAATAAATAAATTTGTACCAAAATATTTAATACACTCTTAACATGACAAAGTAACCTATAAAAATCGTGTATTAAATTAATTAGTTCGTACTATATTTCATTTAATATTTTTAATACCATTAAATTTAAAATTCTTTTAATAAAATTATTTATACACCACTATTTTATCATCATTACAGGTAATTATTTAATCTCTAAAACTTCTAAATAAATTTTCATGATATAGATAATTTAATTATATTTGTAGATACTATGTATGTTCGATGTCTTAACTTGTTTATCTTTACATTAAAATTAGTATATATATATTTGATATAAGAGATTGAAATAATCCCACTTTCTTTTGTTTTATTTGTTATTACATCACTTTTATTTATAAAATCCAGTTAAATGAATCAATTTTTACCATTAGGTGATATTTCTTGATTTTAATTGATACAATAGTGTTTTTTCAGGTGTTAGAAATTTTATTATATCAAATTATTTGTTACCCAAATTTTACTTATTTATCTTTATCCGTGGTGAATAAAAGTTAACGCAGTTACAATTTATAATTTCTGAAAAAGAAAAGGAAACTATTTACACAAATTTTACCTTCTGATTATAAATATGGAATCCATTTTTCCAAATTCAAATCAAAAATGTTTCAAAAATTAATTTAAAATTAATTCCCGTAGTCAAAACTAGAAAGCATGTTTTTAAGAAATAAAAACCATCAAAAGCTTGATATGTGTTTATGACCAATTTAAATGTGAATGTACATAAAATGACCATGATTTGATTAAATGATAAAAAAATAATCCAATTAGTCATTAATACCAATTAAAAAGATAATATAACATTATAAATAAATTATATAAAATGGCAGTTTTGAATTAAAATATAGTATTTTTCACTATTCATTAAAATGTGAATTTTATTAAAAAAATCAAAAAATCAGAACATGTAAATTTTAATGTCACAATTCCAAATAAGATTTTTATTTTTCCAAATAGAATATATAAAAGTGGTAAAACAATATTTAAAATTGTTATTCTATCAAAGGGTGGTAAAACTATATTTTTTGAAAAATACTACTTTTAATTGAAATAATAAATTTGTTCTTATATCTTGTCCTATAAAATACATATTATTAATTTTAATGTTATATAAAATTTAAAATATGTTTAAAACTATTCATAATGTCATGTATTTATCCCATTAAATATTAATATTTTAAAAATATATCATTGTTTAATGAAACTCGGTATTGCATACCACAAGCTATAGAGGAAGGTCACACTTGCATGTAATTCAAGCCATGTAAGGGTCGCGTTTAGTTCATTCATCCTTTGATATTCCATATAACATAATCCAACAAAACGTTCTGGTATACATTGAACAAAATATATACTCGCTTTTTTGTGAAATGAATTCTATCTAAAGAACATGAAATTGTGTGTAACACAATCCCAATATAGTGTTGTGAATACAGCAAGATAATATGGTGTTTTGTATAGAAAAATATAATATTGGAGTATCTTATAACATGAGACATAAATTAAATTAAAAGGAATTTGTATCATAAAATTTTGTTGTGTTACAATGAATACATCACCTTCTGGGCTCCCTAGGGTGTGTTTTTCTATAATGTAATTTCATTTGTTTTGAAAAATTCTGGCACCACATTTCACTATGCCGTCCATCACATTTTCAAACCCATCCTCAAAATTTACATCAAATTATATGTTAATGATATGGGGTTAATTCCGAACAATTCTTGGACAACCTGGAAGATCTTGAATCCTTCTCCAAAAAACTATGACATCCGAGTCTGAAAATGAACCCCTTAAACTGTGTTATCAGTGTAACCACATGAATGTTTTTGGATTCATTATACCCCATAGTGTCATAAAAGATGAGCCTGAGAAAAAAAAGGCAATCCGTCAAATCTCACATCCTCACAAACTCCTATGTTTAGTAGAATTCAAGTGCAGTTGGCTTATATTTGGTACTTCATATACATCCTTGCATTAATGTGTTGGCTTGTAACACTGTGATGTTTTTATAAACATTGTATTTAATTAATTTTAATTATTTAATATATTTAATTTCAGTATATTTAATTTTTAAACAAATTTCGAGACCCCCTTAGTATAAAATCACCATTATAACCTACTCGTTATTTTAGAATTAATAAAAATAAATAACATTTAAAAATGTATGTTGAATTCGTTGGCTACTAATTATTGAAGAAAAATGTAAATAAATTATATCTATTATTGAAAAATTCAGTGAATTAATATTTTTGAATTAAATTAATGAAATATATACTTAAAAATATATTTTTATACTCATTCAACAAATATTTTCATCATAGGGTTTGAATAAACACTATTTTTTGTATAAAATGGATATATTTTAAAAGGATGGTTTTCTACCTTTTATTGAATAAACCTTTTTAATTTATTATTTTTACATAATAATATTCTTAAAATGATAATTTTAACATCTTCTTTTGATTTGGGGTATAAAAATTTAATTTGGATGATTTTTTATATTTTTCTGATTACTTTTATGTTTTGATTATTTCTAAAAATATGATAAATTTTAAATGAAAATATCTTTTTCATTTAAATAATTCGTATGATTAAATTATATCATTTAATTGTTTAAAACTATAAATATGATATATTTTTACCATTTAATATAATTTATGATATTTGAATAAGTTTTACATTGAATTTAGATCTAAAACCATTTCAATATTTTGAAATATTCTAACTTTTAAAACCTATTTTGTCAGTTTAGCAATGGGATTAATTTTAAATAAATTTCTAAAACTACTTTGATTTGAATTTTGAAAAATAGAATTCGTATTTGGAATCAGTATCTCTAAAATATTAAAATATCTTTATTTTGTTTTTGGTCAATATGAATAGTAACATCGTAAATTTTATTAACATGGTAAAAGGGTAAATCATGTAAGTAAGTGTAAAAATAATATTATAAAACTACCCTAACACTTTTATTAATATAATTGGATTATTATATTTTAACCTAATGCACAATTTGGGACAAATTTTATTAATTGGATCCCACTTGGATAAGATTATGACATTTAATTTAATTAATTTAAATTTTAGTGAAATATCTCTCACTCAAATGTTGATAATAAAATTATTTTTAATATAATGATATACAAAAGATAAATAAGATTATAAATATTTATTTGAAATTAATTTTTTTTATTTATCCTGGAAATTTATTTGAAATTTTTAGGAAATAAATAAGTACATTAAAGACTTATAATTGAATGATGTAAAAATTAATTAATTGAAGATAAATCCATAAAGTAATTTTTATTAAAATGTTTGTAACTATCAAAAGATCAAAAACATGACCAAACCTTATTGTTCAAATAATTATATTCTATAATTATATAAGGTTTGACTTATTTTTAAATTTGAGGCTTATATAATATATTATTACAACTATATTATTTTCATTAAAGTGAAGATAGATTTCTCACATTCATGTTTTAAATTATTAAAGCATTTTAATGTTGTGTTTTTTATAATATAAATTAATATAAAAGTATTATAATAAAATATAACAGATTTATCTAAATCAAGTTATTTAATTTATAATTTTCATTCTAAAAATACGAATATTAAATAATTACACAAAATTGATGTATTAATAGTTATATTATTGAGGTGATCAAATAGATGTTATCAAAAATATTTTAATAAATATAATTTGACATAATTATTATGAATAATTAATTTAATGTATTACGTTGACCACTTAGGTATATAATAAAATATTTGGATCTAGGTTTACTTCTTATTATTATATTTTTGAAAATCCAAGAAGTTAATAGTTTAAAAATTGACATTATTGATATTTTTTAAAAAATACGGATTTCATTCATTATTTAAAATATTAAAATATTTTTAGAATTATATAATAACTATGATATTTTATAATATTTTTATAAATAATTCATTTATGGTCTAATTACCGTCAAATAATTAAAAAAATTACCATTTTACTGTTGAAATATTTGTTACCCTCGTTAAAAATTAAATAGAATAACTAAGTGTTAATTAAAAATGATAATATATATATTGACCCAAAAAATTGTCTAAAATATATTGGTTGATTATATTATAATACTTTTTGATCTAAAAATATAAATTGGGAAATTTGGTAGGTTTTTTTCTGGGTTTTAGATTATTATAAATCATTATTTTTAAGGGTTCCCAAAGTGCCCCGCACCCCATTTATAAAAGCAAACTTCCCCCCTCAACTATGAACTTCATTTGGAACATTCGTGCTCAACCATACCCAGTCCATTTCCCATATCAACATCCCTAAAAACATTATATGGGTCTTGGTCTTCTTCAAAGACCAACAATAGTGATCTATGTGGAGATTTAGAGGAGGCGCATCAAAAATGCAGTAATATCTGTTATCGATTCTTTCAAAATTCATTCTTCTTCTACTTACACCTCAAATGTTGTTCCTTTATATAGTAATAACTCTATTATTATTTATATACTAAGTGGTTATTATTATAATTTAGCAACCATATGAAACATTTTCCCTATCCAATGAAAATTAAAACACCAAGCGTGCGTACGTACGGCTTACCATCTCCATGGTGTGATTTGATTCATTCTAGATAATATGAATTAGAATATGATTAAATAAATGAAAAAATAATAAATATGATATATGTTACACTTATTCTATGTTTTAAATGATATAACTATAACCTTAAAATAATAACATGAACTTATCCGATCGGGCATGCATTAGAACATAAAATCAGTTGATACCCAAATAACAAGTTACAAGGAAATTTTATTAAGAAAATGATAATAATATGGTCATAAATGATATCATAAAAATTATTATGATTCTGGAATAAATCATTATCATTATTTGAAACATTATATAGGAGGTTCAGATATATATGAATCATAATGTACCTAAGGTTAGGGATAATATCACAATCTCATTATTATCCGAGATTATTTATACGTTAGTACTTACTATGCTATATTTCTCTTTCACGTCCATGTTTCATAAATTTATAATATTATATCTGTCCATATTCAATTTTTAATGTGAATTGTAACCATTTATGAATTTTTATTAAACAGTATGAAAGTAATATTTTGTCGTTTTTGGTACGATGTAATTTTTTAAATAACCAATTAAATTATGTGGAGAATTTTTTTTAGCTTGTATGGAACGAAATATTTTTTATGCTTTCATAACCCCTTATTTACTTGAAGATTACAATAAAATATTACAAGGTAATTTTCAATAAAATTATTTCTTCTGAAATTGTCTGGAATTTTGAAGAAGGAAATCGTTTTTGAAGATTAAAGCATATTTTCCCTAAGAATTAATTTCTAGAATTTTCAGAAAATTATTTTTTATTTAATATGACATTTTTAAATAGGGTTATATTTATATCCATGTTATTACTATGATTTTATCTTTTTTATGATGAAATGTTATTTAGGAAACCCATTTGATTAATATGAATTATGATCGAATAACATTGTACTAACCCATTTTACATCATAAATTATGCTATGGTGAATGTTTTTATATTTTGGTGGCACACATAAGAATTATTTAATTATGTGATTGGTGGGACCCATATACTCCTCCAATGCATTTGTTAAATATTTATATCTTATGAGATAGACATAACTATAACAGTATGTAAATATGGTTTAGTGATACAATGTTTGAAGAAGGTGTTTACATGGATCAGTAATGGACATTGCCCGCTATGATGGTCTTAACAATGATCCTGGACTAATATGAAATTATTTTATATGCATATTTTTTAATGAAATGAAATTTCATTTCATATGTTTGTGAATATTGGGATTAAATTTCACATTAATGATATATCCCATGACACACTCTTATGCTCTTTTATATACCGGATAATATTTTCAAATGTTATGTTATTATGATTATGATATGATTGATATCTCCCTTGTTTACCCTTACTGAGCTATTTATCTCCCCCTTCCTTATGTTTATTTTTCCTTGTTCACGAAGAATGGTATTAATTATGATTTTTCAAAAAGGATTCTAGTTATTAATAAAAAATTAGGACACAAAATAGTTGTTTTATAGACCATTTTTTTATGCATACCAGTTTCCAATGTCACTAAACCTACATGGTCTTGTGGTGGTCTATGTTATGTTATGTAATTAATATTATTAAAAATTGAAGTAATATCCACATATGGTAAGTATGGACCGTTATAGGTTGTATTAGTGAAAAGGTATAGTTAACCATTGTAAACTAGGATTGGAGACAATTAGTTAGAACCATAAGGATATGTCAAAGTATATGTTACAATCATAGTATCTATGATATATTCATGGATAGCCTAGGAAAAAAATAATTAGTTCTAAATTGAAATTTTATTCCTGGATATGTGGTTTTCACATTATGTTTATCATTTCTCATGCTATTTTTTTGGGTTTACTAAATTGCTGGTACCCGAAAAAAATGCATTAATGCTGAATGTGATAGAAAATGCAATGATTATCCTACTGAGACACCAAATTTTAGGGGAGATGGAAAAAAAATCTTTTAACCTTTCTCACACAACATTCTCAAGCTATGAATCGTGCAAGACTTCCATATGAGAAAATGAGAGAACAAATTTCAATTGAGTCATTCATGAGGTAGCATCCACCTTCCTTTAGTTGGTCTTTTAATAAATTGGTGGCTGATCAATGGATCAGTACCAATGAAAAGATACTTTCATCCCTCCAATGTTCAAAACATTATAAATTTATATTAGTGGTCTTTTGGGATGTTGAATATGATCTGTAGTTGAATCCTATCAAGAATACAAGGTAAGGAGATGAAATTGACTCTTTGAATGGGATGAGCTCAAGAATATATTTTTCAATAAGTAAATTCCTTGTACTAATATAGAAAATATGTATAAGGATATCCATGAGCATATGAAAAAAGGAAAATGAATCTGTTTTAACCCACAAATGGCATTTTACAAGAATTTCAATGAACTATTCTAGAATTATTATCCAACATTAGAGTAAAGTTGATCTATTCTTTTTTGGGTTAATACCATGTCTCCAAAGGGAATTTTCCATAAGATATTTAAATATCTATAAGAAAATAATTCAATGTTCTCTCAAGGATGACATGGAGATAGAAATAACCCACTTTTCTTATGGGTTTGACAAAAAGACAAAAATGGAAATCAAAGGAATATATAAATACCACACAAAAAGAAGTGGAATTTTCCATTTTTCATAAAATGTGGAAGGAATCATGGAAGAAATTTTCATAAAGGGGCTAGAAAATGTATTAAGTGTGGAAAAGAATATTATCGAGAAGGTGAATGCAGATTTTATACCAAAAAGATGACTAATTATCTAAATAAAGAATAGGCTACACATAGTGCACCACTTACACATCAATACTAAAAATGCAAGGAAATGGGGCATTATGCCGATCAATGTAATAATTTAACGGTTATTGATGATGATTAATGTCAACAAAATTTAAGGAAAATTAATATGAAAGTCACATATGATCACTATAATTGTTGAGGAATATGATAATGAAGTGTTGTAAGGTACACTTTCAATTCATTCTAATGTAGAAAATGATTAATTAGATTCTGGATCCACCCACTCTTTTATATTTAATAATTTTTAAGGGTATCCCCATATTACAAAAAAAATTAGATAGTGGGTTAGATGTGATAACTCTTAATGACACAACAGTCACATCAAAAGTTTATAATTCTTCTCATTTGAAGTTTCTGAGAAATTTCTTCCTACGAATCATGTTCTATTTTGTATTGTGTAATTTGATTTGATTCATTTCATGGATCTACTTTCTCAATTTTAAGCTCATATCAATTTCATAGTAAGGGATGTCATATTTCATATTCTCAACCAATCTATGATCATTTATAGATGCAATGATAAATATAACTTTCCAGTAGAAATTTCTTCTATATTATGGGACATGATACCTATAAATTAAGGTTATATATCTCAAATGTTTGGGGGTAAACTCGCCATTAGTAATATACATGTTTTATGAGAGTTTGATTATGTTTTCTGAGATGAATTTCCATTACTTATACCAAATAGTGAGGTTGTGTTTTCAATATAACAGATATCGGGTGCTATACCTATTTCAATGACACATAATACAATGGACCCAATTGAGTTATATGAATTTATTAAGAGACTCCAAGAGAATCTTAACAAGGGATTCATATGCCCTTCTATTACACGTTGGGGAGAATCTATTCTATTTGTTAAGAAGAATATAGATCTTTGAGACTCTACATTAATTATTGATAACATAACAAGATCGATATCAAGAACAAATATCCTCTTCCCCACATTTATTACTTACTCAACCAACTACACATAGCTCAATACTTTTCCATGTCAGATATTCGTTCAGAATATCATAGATTGTGGTTCATGAAAGAGGATATACCAAATGAGGCATTCCGTACAAGTTATAGACACTATGAATTTATATTAATTACTTTTGGTCTTACTAATACCCCTGACTATATTCAGGGATATAATGAATAGAGTCTTCATATAATATCTTGTTCATATTTTAGTAGTCTTTATAGATGATATTCTTTCTATTCAAATGGAAAATAAGAACATGAAGATCACATGATAATTGTACTTAATACCCTAATAAATGATAATCATTATTCCAAATTTACCAAGTGTCAATTTTTCCATCATTAAGATTCATTTTTGGGTCAGATAATCTCAAGAGAGGAGATATTTGTGGATCTAGAGAAAATAGAGGTTATTGAATGATGGTCAAGAACAACATCAGAAACTGATATTGAATGTTTTCATGGTTTTCCCAAATAATATCAACTTTTTTTGAAATATTATTCATGATTATAAAATCCACTAACCATTTTATGTCAGGAAGGATTTATGTTCATATGGACTGAGTAATGAGAAGATAATTTCAAGGAGATAAAAATATGGTTTTCCATTGCACCTATGCTCACACTTCCTTTTAGTAGAGAAAGGATTGTTATCTATAATGATGCATCCAAGAAGGGGTTGGAATGTGTTCTCATTAAAAATGTTATGGTGGTAGCTTATGACTCACAATAATTGAAAATCCACTAAAAAATTACCCAACTAATTATTTACAGTTATCTATAGTAGTCATTCCATTAATGACATGGAGATATTATCTCTATGGTGAGAGGTGTCAAATTTATATAGATTATAAAATTTTAAGGTATATTTTCACCAAATATTATTTTAATAAGCACCGGAGAAGATGGTTGGATTTTATTAAAGATTACGACTCCTCAATACATTACCACCCTGGGAAATCAAACAATCTGGCTGATGCATTAAGTTGAAAAGTCCATGCAATCTTATACGTGATAAGGATAAAAAAATTCCAATAATTATGGATTTTTAGATGATTGATATTAAAATTTTAATGTAATTGGGGAAATATTATCTTTTCTAAATTAATGTTTAACCATTAATACAATTTATGATTAAGGATGTGAAGAAGGAATATGTAGAGATGAAAAAAAGTTAAGAAATGATCTTAAATTAAAAATTGATTTTGATGAAATGATAACATTTATAAAATGATTTTTTATTCTTCCCATACATTAATTAAATAAGGATATAGAGTATGTAGACCATAGTTATACATTGTCTATTCATCCTAGAATCAATAATATGTACAGGGTCATAATAGAGTATTTCTAATGGGATTCCATGAAAAGTGATGTTGCTGAATATGTCTCTTAGTGCATGGTTTGTCAGCAAGATAATATTGAGGGATAGTTCTCTAAGGGAATGATATAAAAATTACCAATACTATAATGGAAATGGTAAAACATCACTATGGAATTTTTTGTCAGACTTCCCAAATAATGTAAAGTCTATATTGTTGTATAGTTTATAGTTGATCACTAAAAAATTCATAACTATTCATTTCTATTGGAGAGGATTTCACTATTGATAAGTTTTCATGGATATATGTAATGGATGTTGTATGATTTCAAATAATTCCATATTTTATTATATATAATCAGGATCTGAAGTTTTCCTCAATGTTCTAGAAAATTATTTTGCAGTCTATGGATACATAGTTATGTTTTAACACTACTTATCATCCTCTGTCAGATAGTTAGTCTGAAATGAAAATTAAAACTCTAGAAGACATGTTTGGAGAATTATCTATAGATTTAAATGGTGGTTGAGATCAACACATACTTTTGTTGTAATTTTCATACAACAATATATTTCCTTCTAGTATCTAGATGGATCCTTATGAATCCCTCTATAGAAGGAAGTGCATAACTACAACTTTCTGGAATGAAGATGGGGAATGAAAGCTATTATGACCCGATATTATTGACGAAAAGGTAGAAAATGTCATATCTTTTCAATAACACATAAGATCATCTCAATGTAATCAAAACTTTTATGTTGAAAGTCAACAGAATGACCTATAGATTGATGCAGGTGACAAGGAGTTTCTATGAATATCTCACATGAAGAGAGTGATGAGATTTTGAATGATGGGAAATCTAATCCATAAGTATATCAGTCCTTTTATAATTCTATATTGTGTGGGTAAGGATGATTACCAATTCGAACATCCACCAAATCACTCTCACGTTCAAGATGCTTTCCATGTATCTATATTTAGAAAGTACAAACCTGATCCTCACAGCTACAAAGTTCAGAAGTCATACTGCTGGAGCAATATCTTTCTCATAAAGAAAAACTGATAAAAATTTTGGATAGTAGCAAAAAATTTCTATGGAATATGACAACTCTCTTGTTTGATGTTTTATATGTGAACCACTAATTTACAGAAGCTATGTGAGAACATGACTATATGATGAGGGATATGTATCCAAATATTTTTTTCCCCAAATGGCGAATTTTGAGGGTGAAATTCAATTTAAGGTGGGTAGAATGTAACACCGAGATGTTTTTAGGAAATATTTCATTAAATAATTTTCATTATTTAATATCATGAATTGCGTACCATTTCATGTCTAAAACAACCACAAGATGCCCTTAGTATAAAATGACTTTTATAAACAAATTGCTATGTCATCGGGAATAAATATTACTACATTATAAAAATATATGATGAATTCGTTGGCTACCAAATATTTAAAAAAATTGTAAAACAATTAGATGTCATATTAAGAAATTTAGTGAATTGATATTATTTAATGAAATTAAAAAAATATATACATGATAATATATTTTTATATTCAAATAATAGAAATTTTTTTCACAGGCTATATGTAATCCCTCTTTGTTGTATAAAAATCGATATATTTTAAAAGGATCATTTTCTACATTTTAATGGAGAACACTTATTAATTAAATATATTAACACATTTATAATTTTATAAATAATAAGAAAACATTTTATTTGTAAGCAGGATATAATTTTTTTTTTGAACAAGCTATGATATTTTTCTGGTAGCCTTTATGTTTTACTGATATGTAAAAATATGCTAATTTTTAACTGAAAATAACTATTTTCATTAAAGAAATTTACATGGTAAATTATTTTTATTTAATTGTTTCAATAAAAAAATATAATATATTTTTTAAATTTAATATAATATTGGTCATTGGAATTACTTTTAAATTGAATTCAGATGTAAAAACACTTCAATATTTTTCAATATTTTTACATTTAAAAACCATTTTTTATTTAAAATTAATTACTATAAATTTTGTGTTATAAATTTTGAACTATGGATTTTATATTTGGAAATAGAAGGTCAAATTTATGTAAATTTATTTATTTTAGTATTTATAATTTTGAATAATAACATCAATAAATATTATCAACGCGGAAAAAGGGTAAATAAGTAAATTTACGGTAAATATAATATTATAAAATTACCCTAACACTTGTATTAATATAATTGGATGATTATATTTCACCCTAAAGAATACATGGGTTACAATGGTATCTATTTGAACCCAAATCGATTTGATTATTCCATCTAAATAATTTTATTTATTGAAAAGTGATATTTGTCTTACTCAAACATTAATAATTACATTAATTTTTATATAATGATATTAGAAGATAAATTTAATTATAAATAATTATTTTAAATATCAAATGTTTTTAGTTATCATGTAAATTTATTTTTAATTTTTAGGAAAAAATAATTACATTAAATACTTAATCATAGATGATTAAAAATGTAATTTATTATGGAGAAATCAATAAAATAATTTTTATTAAAACATTAATAACCCTAAAAGGCCGAATGAAATTAAAAATCCTTATTTGGTTTTTTAGAAGATATATTTGACTAAAATTATTCTTTTGAAATATAATGCAAATATATTCATCATATACTTTTATATAGAATTTTAATTCAATATAAAATTATATTAAACAATAACACAATATTTTCATATTAATTATTTTAGTAATTAAAATATAAAATAAATGTTATTAAAAATATTTTCATAAATATTATTTGGATAATTATTATGTAATCTTAATTTTATTGTTTTACATGACCCCTTTGGGATATAATAAAATATTTTTAAATGGTTTTACTTCTTATTTTTATATTTTAAAAGATCCATGAAATAAATTGTGTACAAATTGATGCAATTTATTGATTGTCAAAATAAGGTTGCCTTAAAATATTTTAAAAACAAAAATTATTTTTAAATATATAAAATAATTATTTTATGGTCTAGAATATTCTAAATTATTCATTTATGGTCTAATTAAATTAAAATAAGTAAATATTTCACCCTTTTAATATTGAAATATTTATTACCCAAGTAAAAAATTAAACACAATTACTATGTGTTAATTAAAATGATAATTCTTAAATTGACATAAAAAATTTTCAAATTTTATTTTTTGATTATATTGCAACACTATATCAACTCATATTTGAAATTATAACATTTTGAAGGTTTTTATTTAGGGTTGGATTTTATAATAAATTAATATTTTTTAGGATTCCAAAATGTTCCCATCACCACAATTATAAAAGGAAACTTCTTCCCTCAACTTATTAATTTATTTTGAGCCTTCATGCTTAACCATCTCTTCCCAATTACCCATACAATATTCCCTAGAAAAATTATAGAGGTCCTTGTCTTCTTTAAAGACCAACACTAGTGCTCTATGTGATGATTATAGGAGGCACGTCAAAGAAGAGGTAATATCTTTTATCAATTCATTAAAACTTATTTCATCCTAGACATCAACCTCATTATTTATTTAATTATTAAGTAATAAATCCAATAGTACTTATATACATATAAAATAGTATTACTTTGAATCAAACATAGTACACTTTCTACCCATCCTATGAAAAATTAAATCACCACACGTGCATACAGATGACATACCATCTCCACGGTGCGATTTGATCCATTATAAATAATATTCATTAAAAAATGATTATATAAATTAATTTAATGAATAAATGTTATATATATTATAATAATACCATTATTTAAATGATATAACTATAACTTAAAAAGAGTATCAATAACATATCCCCCAAAGGATGCATTATAACATAAAAGAACATAATACATGAATTATAAGTAACAATGATTTGTTACTAAAAAACGAATAAAAATATGTTCATAAATGAAATAATAAAAATTATTATCATTCTGTAACAAATTTGTAACATTATTTAAATTATTGTTTAATATTTTCATATACATACGAATCATATAAGACCTATGGTAAAATATAATCTTACAATTTCATTTTTATCTGATATTGAAAAAAGTGGTGACATGAATTGGTCACCCAATTTATGCCCCAAGGAGATTTATTAAAAACAAAAACAGCATTACAAACACGAGGTGAAATGAATTTACACCAGCCAGAATTTTGATAATTACAAACAAAGATATACCAATAATGATCCATTAATTTCATATGATGCACTCTCTAGAGGGCACTCCTTCATTCCATCCAGATGTGGTGAAACAGGAAGATCAAATCAAGTTTGTTTGTAACTGATCATCTGAAGTGATGTTCGACGTTGCTTCTTTATCCACATGAAAAAACTTCTCTCCAACTGCTATCATCTCTTCTATAATCTCCAAAGACTGTATTGTCCATGGGTCTTCCAAAAATCCATTTTCAGAAGAGTTTCCAATGCTGATTGCTTCTCAATCAACTCAATCCCTATCAATCACGCTGCTATATAGGTATAATTGCAAAAAAACTAGAAAGGAACCTGAGAAAGTCCTTAGTGCACTGAGAGAACCAATTAGAAATGAAATCAAGTAATGTTTTGGTCCAAAAATCTGTTGAGAGTGTTGACCATCATTGAAACATCACCTTCCAATATAATCACAAGATGCAGTGCAAGATCTAGCATAGAGAAAATGAAGTCATAACAGCAGGATACCAGAAATACAACATCACCTTCTAGAAGGAGACCATGCAGTGCAAGATTCTAGCATTGAGACATCTTGTTCCAGAATTGCAACAAAAGGAGGTCACGTAGTGCCAGACATTTCAACATCACCCTCCATTATTCATACAGCAAGAGCACAAAAAAGGAAAACATCAGTATCATCACAGCCTCGGAGGTCATACAATGTGAATCCAGGAATTCTGAACAGGAGCTGGTCAATCGTGCCCAGCCCTCCCATTCCTCAATGTCTTGTAACAGATTCTTACAAGGATGAACTCTCCATGAATCCCAAACAGAGAGTTCTAGTGAAATAAAAACCGAAAAACTCATATGGATAGATCCTATATTGTACTGGTTGAAGCAATTGATTCAGAAACAATCAGAAAAAAGAATGTGACCACATCATTCCAAAAAATAGATAGCAAAGCATGATCAAAGCTGAAACTGGTGACATGAAAAATGAGTGGAAATAAACTCACTCCCATGGAATGGCCTTGATTCCAAAATTAGGATTTCTTTTATATTATTCTTCCATCCTAATGAACATATTCTTTCTAATGTCAAGGTATTCCTCAGCGGTGATGAGCCTGTTCGTGTATTTCTGAAATGTAATTGCATCTTGTTCATTCATCCAAGAATACACTGCATCCCCCACAGGCTCCTCAATGCATTAGGCATCTCTATACATAGTTTTTGGTTTTCTTTCCTCATTATCCTCATCTGATTCAGAGTCCTCCTCAGGTAGTTCATTGTTGGCATTCGATTGTTCATTCATAGTTGGGAGTGGTGGAAACTCCCTCCTAGTGGCATCAAGAGATCTTGTGACTATTGTTCATTCAATTTGAGAACAATCTATGTGCTTCCTTTTTTTCTAGAATTTGGGGTGATAAAACCATCAGCATCCACCATTGGATTTTTTCCATTCCTAGCACTTGATATTAAAAAATCCTCCTTTTTATCTGATATTGTTTATATTTATGTTTTTATGAGAGTATATTTAGCATCATCATCCGTGTTTCATAAATATGTAATATTTTTTATATCCCTATACAATTTTTTATATTCAATTTTAGCCAATGATTATTTTTTTAAATTAAATTAATAGAATATTTTTTTGCTTTTGGTATGGGGTAATTTTTGACATTTTATGAAAAAGTACGGGGAGAATGTTTTTTTCAATGTTTACAGCAAGAAATTATTTTTACACTTTCATAATTCCTTATTTCCTTTAAAATTCACCTAAAATATTACATTTTTATTTTCACATTAAATTATTTATTCTAAAATTGTTTTTCTATTTGAAGTAGGAAAACATTTTATTAAGAACAAAGAATAATTTCCTCAAGAATTAACTTCAAGTGTTTTATCAAAATTATTTTCAATCAAAGATGTCATAATTTAAATATGGTAATATTTATATCATTGTGATTTATATGATTTCATAGTGTTTATTATGAAATGTTATTTTGAAAATCCATTTACTTTATACGAATTGTGATAGAATGATTTTTAAGAAACCCATTTTCCTTCATGAGTTATGATATGGTGAATCATTTTATGTTTTTATGGCACTCATTAAAAAAATACATTATGACGTGGATGGGACCTATATCTCCCTCTAATGAAATAGGTAATGATTTATGACTCTTGAGATAAACATGAATAGAATGAAAACTAAATCTGGATCAATAATATAAGGTTGGAATGGGGAGTGAACTCGGTTCTGTAATGGACTTAGTCTGCTATGATGGTCTTGTAAATGAGCCTTGACAAATATAAAATGATTTTATATGATTATGTGTGTATTACTTGAAATATCATGTCTTATGTTTTTGAATATTGTGATTACATTGTTTTATGCTTTATTCCATGACATGATATTGTGACCTTTTATATCCATGATAATATTTTCAAATGTTATGTTCTTATGATTATGATATGATTGAAATCTTCCTTGTTTACCCATACTTAGTAGATGAGCTCACCCATTTATTATGAATCTTATCCCTAGGTCATGAAAGGGGGAATTAATTTAGATATGTCAAAAAGGATTCTAGTTATGAATAAATAAGTGGGTGACAATGTAGATGTTTTATGAACCAGTAGTTTAGGCTTCCCAGTTTCTAAAGACACTAAACCTATATAGTCCTAGTCTGTATTTTGTAATTTTATTTAATAAATATTATTCAATTTTGATGTAATATGTATATATTTGATGTAGGGGCTGTTATATTTCTTTTCACTAGGTTTAGGAAAAAGGGGTCACGTATAAATAGATGCAAGATCATCTGAATGTGATCGACAACCTCAACAAATACACCTTGATACCATTAGTTATATTTCCACCAATAAAAGGAAGACAAATTATTCAATATTTGACCACCTTGGAGTAACCATTGGGAACCTTATATGCACAAAATAATGATTTTGGTTGCAATAATAGCCTCTAATATCATATATAAACCACGATTGATGCTATGAATCGTTATTAAAATATTCATAAGAGATGCTTGGTCCTAATCATTACATTTCAAAAGCTATGAAACTATCTATAGCAACATGAGGTCATTTTAATTTCTTATAGTAAACCACTCATGTACATTCTCAGTTGTTTGATGCTGACTATGCGCTCGCCATGATGGGTGGTCATTTCACATTAGTTCATCATATGATATATGCCCTAGAAATCCATCAAAGGTCATTAGTTAGAAAACCGTCTAGCAGAGCACCCCAAAATAGACATGACATCATTGGATACCAAAGTACCTGATGAAGAGGTATTCTCTATTCTAGAGGGTTTCTATACATTGTTGATATATTTTGACAGTACAACCAGATGTCCAACAATAAAAAGGATGGAATACCCCATGTTCAACAATGTGGGTCTGGTAGTTATACTTATATCTTTGGGAAAGGTAGTCATGCCTTACCCCTTCTTACTATCGTAAGGATGGACAAAAAATGTATCACATTACCATGATGACATTGGAGGCCTATAGTTGGCACTTCAATCAAAATAAGTGTATTTAAAGATAAAAGGTGACTCAAAACTACTCATCAGTGAATTCTATAGTGACTATGATATCAAAAATAGTAGTTAATAACTTTGTTGGACCATGTTTGAGAATTGATTGAACCTTAAATTCCATATTTAACTCATATTCCCCAATTATAAACTATGGAATTTCATTCTTTAGAAAATGTGTCCAAAACATTGGCCAACCCAGACTGAGATGAGACAGTTATTACAATTTCCTACCGTCTGATTGTCCAACAATTTTTTCATTCCATGATTGAGGAAATCAATTAGGTTATTCTTGTCACTAAACCTTATGGCCATACCTATAGTAGGATAACTCCAATTTTAAATTAACATCAAAGGGGTGAACTCCCACTAGATAGGGCTTGAAGAGATAAAATATAGAGATGAGAAATCAATATCATGATGTAAGATTCTACGAAGTAGAAAAAGTTCTTTTATATGTGAGGCATCGAAATGATCCTCCTCTAGTGTATCAATGGGGAAGTTACCACTTCCGTCATGATATAAGTACATTATGAAACATGTTTATCACATCTGTCAGTACCCACGATCTCTCATCAAATCGTGAGGATTGGTTACTATTTTCTAACTATGACATAAGATTTCTCTAAATTCACAAAAAAGTGTCATTCATGTCATTTTTAACCTAATTTCATCCACCGACACCCAAAGTTACATCACACATCCATGTACAATTGGAAATTATCCCTATGGGGAAGGATGTAAAGGGACCATATCCACCTTCAATGGATAATCAATTAAATTATATTCTCATAGAGAATGACTTCCCTTCCAAATGTGAAAAAGGCGAACCCCTCAATGAAGTCAGAACAATAATCATTGTCAATTTTATAAAAGATGACATTATCAACAAAATCGGTTCCCCTTTAACAAAAATAACAGAAAATGGTACCAATTTCTTCTCTGTTGAATTGGATAGACTATGTCAAGAGTAAGACATCAAAGCCAACTGTTCATCACGTTATGATGTAGTGGCCTACTGTCAGATAGAGGACTCCAATAAGATCATATAAACCATTCTCTAGGAGATCATAGATAATGAAAATAAATCCTAGTCAGACAAGATCCTCCATGCTCTAGGGGTGTACTAGACCATGACCTACAATGCCACATAAGAAAACCCTTACTCATTAGCATACAAGATAGGGGTGTTCCTGACCATCATTTTTCAAATTTCATCACTCTTAGAGTCCATCAGTGATAAAATACTCACATATGATAAGTACTAGAAATTGATTGATGAGCTGGAGTTATTGGATAAAAAATTAATGCACACTCTAATCCATTTGGAAGTTGACTAGAACCATATTTCATTGTCCATCAATTAAAAGGTTCACCTTTAGTTTTTAATCAAATAATAAATGGTGCTAGTCCACATAACATTGATGATACATGGAAGGAAAACTCCAAAATTAATGATGAAATGGGAAGGAAGATATGTTATACCAACTTTCTACTCCAATGGATAATATTCGATAATTATAATGGATGGATAGCTCGGCACAACTCCCGCTAATGGGAGGTTCCTAAAGAAGTACTTTGTGTAATCATATAAATTATGTCTTTCCTTCAAGATGATAAATAGTATAGCACCATATCCATCCTTGTTTTAGGAAATTAAACTACCTAGATTATTCATCCTTACAAAATGAAATTAACTTGTGTGGTGATCATTGTGTTGTGAATAATAATTCATTGCAGATTAGTCAGATATTTTTGGGAGAAATACAGTATGTTGTGGTTATTTTCCCAGAGACAGATTTACATTGGAAATATTTTTATATATATCAATTTGTCCATGATTCCTATCCTTAGGGAATATTTAGTGATGTATGGATCCTTTATCAAGGTCTAGCCTCCATTTAAAATTAATTGTTCCCCCCTTTCGTTTGTGATATACATGTGTAGGGGAACTCAAGGACTATGTGTGGCTTGATTCATACCCCCATAGTATACTTAGATACAAATTGACCCAATGTGTTTGTCCAACAACAAAATGATAAAAATTCCCCTCTCTATGCATAGATCTGATAGGCATGGGGAGTCATCCATAACTACATGTGGCCTGAATCCTTCCCTTGTCGGATACATAGTGATGCCCGAATCCTTTATACAATCCATTCTCCCATAAAAAATTTGTGCCCCCGTCGCATAACTATAATACCATTGAAAGGGGAATTCAAAAAAAATGGATTTATTCATTATATTATAGGATATATAGAGACACATTGACCCAATGTCTTTGTCCATCAACCAACTGATACAAATCTCCCACCCCCTATGTGCATATGATAGACAAGAGGAAAGAGTCATCAAGAACAATGGTTTTCTTGATTCCTATCCTCGAAGAATACATATTTATTCATGGATTTTTCATCCTATTCCACCAATCATTAAAAAAACTGCTTCTTTGCAGTGTGTGGGTCAGACTATAACATGGAATGTGTTTTTATGAACTGCATATGGATTGATTCCTTCCGTCATAGGATATGTAGTGATACCCAGTTACTTCATCTGGGTTTAGTCATCATTAAAATAAAATTTCCCCTCCTTCTACATAGGTTAGACGGGTATAGGGGACATTTTTTCACAACTACATTTACATTGACTCTCAAATAACTGGGATGTGTTAGAAACTTCCTGAGAATCAAGAACTAAACGTCACCCACCTCATCCATTTCATGTAGGTTCACTCTCATCCTTACCATAAGACATTAAACTACATGGGATACCAAAACTAAGTGTGACTTGATTTTGATTATAATTGTATATGCAGGGACACATGGATTATATATCGTGTCTCATCCACCATTCAAAAATAAAATTCCCCACCTAAATGGGTCAGAATAGTACAAAAACTATGGTTTTAGATCTATATAAATCATGATTCCAATTAATGAAACACACTTATTGGCTCCTAAATCCTATTTCCTAATACATAATAAATAAAAAAAATCCTCCCCCTATATATATATTGGACGTGTGTAGGAAAAGTCATGATTCTTAACTGCACGACATTAATCTACCTGGCCAATGAAGTGCTAACCACATGACATTAAAGTGTATGGTATCTCAAAAACAACTTATATAATTATTCTCGATATGACGAGATACATAGTGACCCATTTTCCTTCCTTGGTCCCCCTACATGGGATAAAAAATTATTCATTTCCATCATGAGAATGTAAATCTAAGTGGATGATTCCAAAATATGATTCTCTCAATAAGAATATGGAAAAGGATAATCCCCTACATACAAATCAGATCTATGTTGAGAATTTTGTACCTAATAACTAATTATTGTCTACATATTTCTCATGTACATAGACATCCCATTTTCATCCATCCAATTCAATGACATGTGAGATCTTAGATCACCATAGTCACCCACGACAATTGAAAATGTACGTTCATTGTCCTATAGAAACCTTTTCTTGACTATGCACACAATGCCCCATCAACGCTGCATACTTTACCCACAAAGATGATATACCTACAAAATAAAAATTAATTATTAGAAGAGTAAATTTTTTACTTTTTTATGGACATTGACTCATAATCCTTGCATAATCCCTCATAATTTGAGGGCTCCTGAAATCATGGTTTACACTTTCTTCCCATTCTCATGTCTGGGGTGTACCATGGATATCCTGTCTTGATTATCCCATTTTTATGCATGATTTGTTTGGTATTTCATCACTACAACATGATGTTAAACTGTTTTTTCAATTTCATTTCCAATGTTTGTAAAAAATCATTGACCCACAACAGCTATCTCATTCACATTGAGCCAACCATGTCCTCACTGCCTGTCAATAAACTACATGGCCCAAAAATTGTCCCTTCAATAATCCCATCATCCCTAGGTGGAAGTGTCAAACCCTCTCCTCCCTTTGTCTCTCACACCGAGCATAGCTCACAAGGGTTTAGGATTTTTTCCTGGGGATTCCCCACATAGCCAGGAAAAATCAATTGACTATGCCTAATCCTACTGGTAGTACTTTTAAAGGAACATTAAAGTTTTCCAATCCTTGTTGGGAAACCTAAAGTCCTAACCGTGTGACATTGAATATTAATGAATCCCAGATATTGCTAAAATTATCTACTTCTTGTGAATGGGATAATCCTTTTTAGGGAGACTAATATTAGGGCACAAAAATAGTCAAAATTAGGCCCCAGTCAAGAAAGGGAATCAAAATTCCTCCCCCTATGTGCAAGGTATATCTATGTAGGACTATTCCCAAATCTATGGGTGATCATGACTAAAACCTTTATCACATATACATACACATAAATTACATCCATCAAACTCTGATCATTGAGTGATTTTAAATCCTCATATATCTCCTCATCCATCGAATATGGAAGTCCAGTGTCTTGTGGACGCCTTTGATTGATTTTTCACACAATTATTCGGGGGATACAAATATGTTTACCTCAAAATTTACTTTAAACTAAATGAAAATTCATCATTGAGAGGGGATTTTCCTAATATCGTATTCTAAATAGATTTGAAGACCCATCTCCCATCTCCAGATTTATGATCCCTTGAATCCATAACTTACACTTTCATCCCTACACACATCTTGAACATGATGGAACACCTTGGCCTAACCATACTCCAGTTAATTGGTATTATACATCAATTTCTTATTCAAATTACATTAAAATTGTATGATCTCTGACAATAAATTTTTATACACGTGACCCGACACACCGAATAATTTCTTCTCCCAGGTTCTTATTCATGAAAAGAGTCTGAATAGGAATGTTCAATTGAGGTCTCGCTTCATTGGTAACCCCGTGTGAAAATAAAAATAAAGTACCCAATTCATATGTGCGAACCATATAAACATATAGATAAACATTAAAATAACTAGGTTGTCTTGATTTCTGAAATCATATGATACATAGTGACAGAAGATTATCATATTTTAGGTCTGACCAAGATAAAAAATTGTATTGTTCTTTCTCGTGGGAGGGTCTGACCTACTTGGGGAACCTACTCTCACATGTATGGAAAGCACATCATCACCTATTATCAAAATACATTGGCCTTAAATTCCCCCTTTTCTTGTTTATGACCTCTCTTCAAACACTATACTCTGTGTCTAGAAAGGTCTGAATCCCCATAACAATCCATGGGAATCAAAAAAGATTTCTATTGTCATAAATACACCATTGTTTGACTATACACACATTTTCTTGAAAGATGTACATATGTTGGTTACAAAATGGCATGTCATACAAATGATAATTAGTCCTTCGTAGTGGATTTTCCAATCTCTATATAACCCTATAATGTTTAAGTCACACTTCATTCCCCAGTTTTGAAAACCTGCTAGATTACAGTTTACATCCTATCTCCCCTCTCATGACTGAATGTGATAGAACATTTTTTTCTTACCACCATGATAAAGGAATAACATTTTCCCCTTGTTTGAGTAAAATTAATTCAAATCAAATGTCTCAAATTTCCCTTGTGTACAACGTTAATCCACATCATCCTCAAACCCTCCTTCAAGTAAATCAATTTCATGTGGGTTCACATTCTATAATTGAACCTACAAAAATTGACATATTACATTATAAAATAATTCCCTAAAATGCCACCAACTATAGGCTTAAAAAATAAAAATAATTCTAAATTTCAATTGAAAATCATGGCTATCAGATACGGAAGGCCAGTTTCATAAGGGAACCTTAGCGTAACTATGAACAAAATACACTGGTGGCACTACAAAAGTGGACCCACAGAAAAAAGTATATAAGCTAAAGGAACATATAGCCTCATGAAGGGTTTTTCCAACCTCTATATTACCCATGGATTCCATGTTGCATGTCATATCCCATTCCCTATAAAAAACTTGTCTGTGTCAAGAAAAATTTCTTATCCATCTCTGAAATTCTCAAATATAGTTTTTTTAAACGAGTTCTAAATTGGTTCCTTCTCCCTTCAAATCACAGTCATATATTGTCAACACAAAACACAAGTAATGATATTCATGTTGGAAATTTATTAAAATTCCAATGAAATAGAGATCTCTCACCAAAATTAAAAACCACATAGGCAATCCTAAACAAATGTCAAGTTCATTTCCCCAAAACTACTCACCATTTGGTTAAGGAAAAATATGATGCATCAAGAAAATTAAAAATCAAGTGTTGAAAGGCTTGATTGGTTAAAAACCCCCAAAGGTAGTTTTTATAAAATGTCAATTTATACATTCTATGCCCAAACTTGATAGGTGTAATGTAAAAATTCGTGTTATAATAACAAATATATATAATGTTTTTGGGTTTTCCCAGGAAAAATTAGCAATATTTGAATTATGATCAATGAGACCATCTGTTCAGGGAAAAATTAGAGTATACTTTGATTATTGATTTACCCCATAATTTGAATCAGATTGATATCCAATTGAGATTATGGTATTATATAAAATTGATCATGATTTATTGACATTGTAGAGATAAAATGAAGGAGATGAATTGGAGATAAAAACATCATCATTCCATTATATATAGATTAGGAGGACATCCACATCCATGATTTCCTCCCTGATATCAAATTATATGAACCAATAGTAGAATATAATTCAAAGTATTACAATGAAACACATTTATCTCTTTTAATAAAATCAATATTTTTATGACTAGGCCATCATGATTTTGTTTTAATGTATTTTTTGGGTATCTTCCTATTAAAATGATGGACGTACTTGTTTTATAGTGGGTCTAGGATCTCTCCCCATGTTCATAATACCATCAAGACCGGAATTTTTTGGGAGATTTGTGCCTTCACTTTGGCTAAATGAGCATCAATCTTCCACACCTCTTCTATTTTGATTTTCACTTAGTCATGGATATTTTTAAACTCAGTTGTTACATAGTACATCTTGTCGATATGATCCTAAATATTAATGTTTTTGGTAAAAATCTTTTAACTATGAAAGGATGTCTTCACGGATGGATAGATACTCTCAAGATAATACAATATTCTATGTCATTTGGTGTGGAAGTCAATAGTTGAATACCCTAGACCCCATGTCTAAAATAGTCTCTAAAGAGTTTCCTCCTCACCACTAAAATATGAAAGATTATTTTCATCAACAATATTACATATTTGTAGCCATTCTCATCTCTTCATGGTTCAATGTGTCTTGATAGTAATGGAAACCTGACTTTGTTCCTCTTCTGCAAAAGGTATGTGATTAGGAAATGAAACCATTGAAGACAGATCCAACCTAGGCTAGGTTACCCAAGAGAGAGTTATTTTCTGCACTATAGGTGATTTGAATTGAGGATCTATATTCAAGGGTGACCACGACCTCATAGATACGCAAAAATGTTCCACTTGTATGGGATTATCTTGAACTACTGAAAATCTCCCACCAAGATAGAGGGTTTAAGTCTCTCTCACAAATATAGGTTTTCAAGAGGACTTCCCCTCTGAACACATAAAATAGAGGATGGATAACCTTCAAGAAATAGGAGTGGAGGGGGATGGCATAGCTGGAATAGGTAAAATGGTACAATAAGTAATAAAGGGTCGTATCACCCTTTGGACTGTCCTATCCAATATTTTTTAAAGATATCACATTACCCACTATTGGAAATAATCAAATTATATATACATATAGGCCTCTATAGGAGGAATAAATACATGAATTCTAGATTTATCATGAATCATCATCAAAAATAGTATATGAATGATTTCCATGTGACATTACCTCTTATCTTGGTTAACCAAGAGTAATGAAACATGCTGCAGACATGTGAACTTCTTGGAAAGATGGTATTGAGCATAGGGTTCCCAGATGGTCATCCTATCTATACAAGTGGTTAATATTTTATCACTATGTCTGATGAGGTTTGAATTTTATTTTGAAGAGACAAGTCCATCATCATCTATTATTTTGTAAATCATGTAGTAATCTAAAAAAGAAAAAATATATAGGATCACCCATCACATCATTGACACTATAAAAAACTAAGAAATGGGAGAGATAGTGTTAACATTACGTAATGTGGTATGTAAGTCAGAATGGGGGAACGTCGCAGTGTGAATATATTCATAGCAAGAGAAATGATCAACTATCCAACCATAAAAAGTTGAAGTGGCCTGAAAAAATTATTTGGAGGCCTCCATTATTTTATTTTCCCCGACAACTCATAAATTCATGCAAGGGTGGGGATGCATAAATTAAAGGTATTACCCTCTTCCAGAGTGGAAAATATCATTAGGATGAAATCATGGATTCCATTTTAAATTTCGTGGGAATGAAAGTGCCACCTGCACAAGAAAATGGATAAGAAACCTGCCTATAAAAACTCTGGAGATATGTCTGTTCGGACCACATAACCAGAGGTGCTATAGTGACCTTCCTTGAGGGCAGCTGAGTAATCTCTTTGAATGAGTTGTGGCTCCGGGGTCAGATGGTTTTGGCTACAAAAAACACTTAGCCTACTCCCATTCGCCTATAATAATTGTATAATCCAATAATAAAATGAAATAAATGAGAGATAAGAAAGAGGCTAACCAACTATACACTCCATTATAGTTAGCAATTCCACCAATAATGTGGATACTTTCTCACCATCCCTACTCAAATTAGCCATTTTAAAAAATTCATCATACATGTCACCAAGGATAATAAGTCACCTAAACTTTTAGAGATCCCATAAATTGTTCCCCACTTCAACATGGAATATGTGAGAGGTCTTAGTTCTCAAACACCAGCTACCGGGCATGCCAGGAACTATCAAAACTGGTGAATAGTTAGTGAAATGGAATACCCACAACACTTGGTTTAGGTTGACAGATTCCAGAAGTGCTATTTATTTCAATTAGTTTTCATGATACCAGAAGCTCCAGACACACTTTTTAGGAATGAAACTTTCAGATTAGATATCCCATTTGGAGATACACCCTTCATTGGGATTTCTTTGTGAAATGTTAATAATAGTCTGGTAGTCCGGAATGACTAATTCTGACGATTTAGTACAATAAAAATTATATCATTGCATCTACATTGAGTCATTATGAACATATAAGCCATCGTGGATTGAAGCTATCGTGATGTCACCATTGGTAAGAATATTTTTCTATTCATAATCTAGATATGTCTCAAGATGAATAATGAAGTCATTCTAATCAACTGGTGGAAAAGGGGCATCATCCTGGAGACCGATTCTATAGAGTGGTAACCGATTGGGTAAGGGGTAGGAAATGATCTCCTGTGAGTTATGGTATTTTATAATACCCTCATGAGGAATTAAATAAGACTATAGTTTGTCTTAAATATTTTTATGTATAGTATCACTTCATCTAGTTGCATCCACTGATGTTAGGGAAGATCCAAAATCGTCTTCTGTACAGAGTGTCCATTCAAGAAAACGAGTTAGCTTGTGAAAATTGAAAAAGATTAAAAATAATGGAAATTGACTAATAAGAGTCCTTATATAGAAAGTAGATATGTTCTTGATCCCATAATCCACATTCAGATGATATCGGCTATGAACCGACGGATCACAGAAATCCCACGAGGTGTTGTCCAATGGGGTGTTGTCCAATGAACCAAATAGTTCACCGAAAAAGACACCCACCCACTAACACTCACTATGCAGAAATAAAAACTCACAACTTTGGTATTTTATGTTTAGTTAAATATTCAAAATTAAGTTCTTGGATGGAGGTGACCCACATAATTCCCATTAAATGAGGAACCTCTGACTCATCGTTTGATTGTTCAATTCTTAGTTCGTAAAATACAAAGGGAAATTCATGGATGAAGATTACTTTGAAGAAGACTGTTCACAGAAGAAAGTGAGCAAGGGAAAATTAAGTGTGTTGTGTTCTCCGAGAAAAGTGGTAAAAGGCACATGACATAGGACAGCCATATGTATGTGTGTCTTCCCCCACATGGGTCCACCATTCTACCACAAACCAGTAAAAGTCGGGAACTCTTTCTATATCTTAATTGCCTTCTATTCGTCCTGATCAAAACCCATTATGATGGGGGCATTTGATGGGACAAGAAAACCATAAAAGGGTACAGAAAATAATCCCACAATTTTGAAAAAGTATTATACTACGTAATTGAAGATATAATTTGAATGAGATAATTTTGGAAAAGTAATACTAGGTACCAAAAACCATAAATCCCTTCATGGACCGCCTCTCCACATGGAGGTCAATGACTTCACAAAACCGATGCAAAAAAATGAATTTGTGGATAGAGGAATCAATTACATCAATGTGAACTATGTCATTAGTGAAATAGAAGTAGATAATTCCACCCATGTGTACCTTCCCCATGAACTAAATTTCTCACGGGTGAGTTGAAGCTGGCTAAATATTGCGAGCGAGATGAGGTTTTTTGTAGGATTGAGGCCATGTCTTTTTCTACCACGAGTTGCAGGCCTCTGTTGACCATGTCGTCCATGATTTGGGTGATTTCCCATTTTCTTCTGAAAAAAGTGTCATTTGATCCATATATCATTCTTTTTTGAAACAGTATTAAAGGACCCCAAGAGGAGACAAGAAAAGACCTTGATTTCAGTGGATTGGGTGGACTTTTGAGATTGATTTCAAAAGAGATTAATAGAAGAGGTGTGGACCTCCTCCCATGAATTCCCATAAGTATGAACTATCCACATAGTGGAAGAATAGACATAATAATTAGAATATTGTTACTCATATCTCCATCATGGTTGAAATTACAACAACACACTAAAAAAATGCCCCACTGACACTTTGACGCTCGACGTTGCACAATGCTATGTAGAAGAAACTTGGTCCCATGTAGAATCCTTCTATATGTCCAAAAACATAGTCATGCATTGCAAAACACTACATGGACATTCCCTCCACCCGTGTAGCAACACACTACGTGGAGGGGATCTAACATGAAGAAAAAGTTTGTTGAATGGGGTACCATAGGATGTTCCACTATTCTACTTTGATCATCTCCCTTCCATTTCGGTCATACCCTCCAATGCCCCACCACAAACCAGTCCATCAACATCTGGGCAAAGCGTCTCTCAAAGCTACCAAATCAGTATGGTAAAACCAACTTTCTCATCAATGCACCCTTTTGATTTTACATACCCATGGTAATAGGGGACATGTGGGTAATCCCTATAATGGAACAAACCCTCAGAATGTACAAAATTTTACATTTCCATGGTTACACCAGGACTAACCTTGGGATACTCACATGTACCTTTGTATTCTAGGGACTATGGGTAATTAGTGGATTTTCCCATCTATGACAGCTAGTGATAAATAAAATAGATGATGCCCTTGCTTCCTATTGATAAAGAATGAAGCTTCTCCTATTTCTCCTCAAACGAGATGGTTGCTCATCTTGACATAAGCCCCTAGCCTTTGTTGTAAGAGGTGGTTGTATTTTCCCTCTTCACCTTGGAATGGGACCCATCCGAATAAACAACCAATCATTACTATCATGTATATAAAAACAAGGGACGAAATTGGCACACCCAAATCCCCTCTCTTTCTCTCTCTCCCTTTGTACTATCTCGTTATACTCCTCCTCTGGACTCCTTCTTTTTTCCATCATAGATGATTGAAAAACATGTGTCTTATTGAATCATTAATATCCTCTTGATTCACACATCAAGAATGAATCACGTGGGATTACAGGATTATGGTTATTTCAACATCTACACAATTCATAATGAAATGAACCATAATAGCTCTGATTTATGACCCAACCAGGATTTATAGGATGCCTATAAAATGGCCCAAGTTCAGTGGGAATTATCCTCTAGAGTAAGCCGCAGACATACCAACCTAAACTATATAGGATTGCCTTATTGTGTAAGTCCTCAGAATGAACATTGAGAAGACTGATACTTTCCCTAACCCGGATGCATAGGAGGTCGTCCTAAGGCCCGAGATCAAGGTAAATTCTCCTTGAAAGTTAGTCCTAATTGAAATTCCCTCTACTCGGTAAGTCATTCTCTTCAGAAATAAGCCCCGATTTAATTCACCCACCTCGGTCCTCCACTACGATATAAGACCCAAATTAGATCGAACTATGAGGGATTTGATTCCCAACTAATTGGGGTATGCATGAATCAAAACTAAGGTCCATACCTGACACCCAAATCACCCTATTGTTCTCTGGACCATATCCAACCAAAAGACTAGGCCTCGTCTAAGCGTCATGGGCCATATCAACATAAGTCCCACACCAAATATGAACTATGCATCTTCATCCTACACATCCTCACCACATAACATCAAACTGCATGGATGGGTCCCTATCGCCCGACTATAAAAAGTGATGTGTCAAGTTAAGAGACACCGAACTATGTGGAATCTGATTCCTCTAATGAGGATATGTTAGAAGGAAATCTTATGGGTTTGATACTGACACCAACACAATATCCCTCCCCCATAGATGATAATAAACTCCAGACCGCCTCGTCATAAGTCTTAAGACATCATTATATCAATGAAAGACTGTAGAATCGCCAATGTTCCCCTAAAAGGGGAACATGGATGAAGAAAATCAGATACATATAGATTTCTTCGTCAATGAAGAACCCAAGATACACACAGATGATTCTAAACATGTGAATACCTCTGACTGATTCTTCCACCATATGGGAACACAATATACTCTATGATGGGAATGAACGAAGCATTCACTAACTTATTAACATTCCTTATATATATAAGATTGTTCAAGAATAGGCTATAATTACCCCCATAAGGGTATGATGAGCCCGTCCTCCCATCCTCTCAACCAATGGAGTCCATAAGTATTGTTGTCCAATTCATCCAATGAGAACATTCCATTGGATTGTAGGTCTATGAATCATTGTTGAAAGTGCCATTTGGTGTTTCCATCTATGTGAATAAACCTGTTGAAGGCCATATGAGGACATCATAACTGATGTGGGCTGACTGCACAAACATTGAACTTCCTACAATCACCCACTAGAACCACTCAATTGAGGAACCTTCTTCATAATAAAAGAACGATATGTTGCCCTATCCCGATGTGACCATATCACACACCCAAAAGGGTTATGATGCAAATCATGTTGAAACACATATGTTTTCCAATGTGGGTTCTCAAAAAAGGTATTTTTATTATTTAAAACCAGGTTACCAATCATGATTTAAATTTTTTTGGATGAAATTTATTAAAGGGAATATAATTTAAAATCCAATGATTTTAAAAGGAAACTCTCTACTATATACCGAACAAGATATGTCTGATCGTGCTTAAACTCATGACTTCATATTATTAATATTTAATATGGAAGTCGTTCTCAATATGATATATTAAAGGGTGTGAATAGGACTAGATATATTATTTGTAGAAATTTTTATATTTTTTTAACATTCATTCAATATATTTTCATAGGATAAAATGGAATCCATGTTTCACGTAAAATGATGAATTTTTCTAAAGGCAGTTTACTACCTTTATGGGAAACAATTGTGTAAAATGTAAATTTTGAAACATTTATAAGTTTTATTTGAGAAAATATGCTTCATTTTGTATGAAAGTATTTAAAAATAAACATTCGATTTATTATTTTATAATTTTTATGTGATGTTATATTTTTTTAATTAATTGTGAAATATACAGGTTTTTTAAAAAACTATATTTTTCATGTATTCACAAATAAAATTCGCTTTTAGATTATTTTTAAACTTAATATAGTTTTTTTAAAATAATATTTTTAATATTTTAAAATGGATTTTAAAATTCAATTTAGAAAAAAAAATATTTATGTTTTAAAAATGATTTTTTTCTAAAATATTGTCTTTTGTTGTGTTTAATGAGTCTAATTCTATATTTTTTCATCATATTATTTTCTTTATATTTTATAAAATAAATTTATACATTGAATACTAAGGTCAAGATTTATTAAATAGTTTCCTTTTATTTTTTCGGAAAATATGAATAGAGACTATGGTAATTTTTATTGCAATGGTATAGAGTAAATTTTATAATTTCGGTAATAAAAAATTGATATGGATTATAAAATTACTCTAAAATGGGTAACAACGTAATTTAAGGATTTATATTAACCCTGTAACACTTAAGGAAGGATTTTTTTATTTAATGGACACTTCTCAATGAAAATGACTTTGATATTATTTAACATAATGAAAATTAAAAAAAATTCACTTTCTTTGACAAAATAAAGTCTTATGTGCCCACAAGGAAAAAATGTAGTTTATGAATGAATATAAATGTCAATTTTAATCATAGTAAACATATTTTAATGATATAAATTAATTTATGTCTTTTTTGGAAATTTGATGGAGGTTATGACATTTAAAATATTTTACAAAAAGAAAAGACAATGATCTTGCATTCATAATTTTATTAACAATATTATTTATAATATTGCGTTATTTATTATATATATTATACTATATATATTATTTTTAAATATAATATGTTATATACATCATGATATTTTATTTTTTATTTTATATGATGAAATTATTACTTTAAGTTATTATACAATTATGATGTAGTAATTATTTTATTAATTAAACTATCAAATGACCAAAATTAAAAATATTAATATAAGTAAAATTTTGAGTTATTTATATAGATACATGAATTTTATGTTTCTTATGACATATTATGATTTTATAAAATGTTGTTTTCTAAATTATCATGTTCTGTTGTTTTTTAAGGCCAATGTAATAGATAGTGTCAAAAATGACACTAATGAAACATTATAAAAATAATATTTTGTTAAATTATATAAATTTAATAAAAACATTAAAAATATAAGGGTGATTATTTGGTCTAAAATTTCATATATTATTGATTTATTGTACAATTTTCATTTCATATATAAAAATTACCGACTTTTAATATTAAATAAATTGTTACCATAATTAAAATTAAAACATGGTAACTAAGGTTTATCAAAATAACAAGGTTCAAAATAGAACCAATACACATATAATTTTTTTTATATAGGTATTTAAAACATATCTCATCACATTATATAATTAACTACAAATTTGCAGTATTTACATATAAAATATATTTATTATAAATTATTATTTTGATGATTTTTAAAAGTTCCCCTCACCTCAATTATAAATGGAATATCCTTCCTTAATTTCATTTAAACACCATGAATATTATATATTAAAATAAATCTATCCAATTATGTGCTCTACATATGTTTTGATGTAATGTAGTTACTCTTACTTCCAAAAGACCAACTCTATATTCATCAAAATAATATTTAAAGTAAGTCTTTTGAAAAATAGATAATAGTCTTTGCTATTGATTTCATGTTAATATATTCTTTAACTAAATATTCTTAGGATTTTCCTTGAAAAATAATAATTCCAACATTAAATATATTCTGATATGTTATTATTGTTATGTTAAAACTATATTCCACCTTTTATTCATCCTCTTAAAAAAAGCATTTCTCTAGTATTTGTACGACATACCATCTCTACATAGTGGTGTAATTCATTTTTCTTCACCACATTACAAGGACACCTATAATTATATAAGTAATTGATAAATAGGGTAATTAATAAATGGAATTATTTTTTAAAAATTAATATCCCTCCCGCTTATTTAGCATTTCAACCATTAAGAGAATGATACTATTATTCATGTGTTTGTACGTCCTACCATCTTCACAATGTGATGTAATTCATCTTCCATGTTCAAAATTAAATAATGTTTATCACACAATATTAAATTATTAATAAATATATTTATAACATTAAAATCATTCTTGATGATATGGATCTATATTGAATGAAAATGAAATGGGTATTCATCATAAAAAACATAGATGTGAAAACAAGGCTGTTAACAATTAAAACTAGGGTAAAAATAAAATATTTTTAAAAATAGGGTTATAAAATGTTATAATATGATGATATATAATATCATATTTATGAATATATTTTTTGAAATTATTTACTCTTTATACCATATATTTTATCATTTTTAAAGGATGAGGATCATTATGTAAAGGAATCATTAACAAAAACATCATTTTAAATGTTTTAAATATTAATTTTTCTAAAAATATTTATTTCATTTGATTGGTTTCAAAAAAAATTATGAAGGGAAATGAATGTTTTAAAATTTAAATTTTGGAATTTCTCTCAAATTTTCTAAAATTGGCCTTTATCAATTTTTATGAAATGGACTTCTCTAAAAACATCCTCTTTTTATGTTAAAAATATTTTTAGTAATGAAATATTTTTAACATATACGACATGAGAAGATTTACTGGATTTCATGGTTATATTATTATTTCATTTTTTTGGTATGACTTTTTAATTTTATTTCGTAATATAATTTTTTCATTTTTCCGTTTCTGGTTTCCTAAAAATAAAAGTGAGAAAAATTGAAATATTATTTTCTTTACGATTGTTTTCTTTTTATTCTTCATATATATGTTATGATCATGTTATGGTTATTAGGAATTTTTAGGATAATGGGTGGTTCTATGATAAAATGAGGGTTTGTTATCATGTCATGTGTTTCCAATGAAATAGTTAAAGGGTTATAGTTAAAGAATGTGGTTACTCCTAGGATGTTATGGGAATATACTACGATGGTTATTCCAACTGTAACCATAACTTTTACTCTCTTTGTAGCTCAGGGAGATACTTTATATGTAAGAGTGATATGATAATGATTCCATATGTTAACTACATTAATGATTTCTATGATTTTATAGTATTCATATGATTTAATAGGTAATTTTATAGATTATGTTCTAAGGGTGAATGTTATAACATTATGAATTCTTTTAATGAAAAGTTTATGAAATTTTATTTTTAAATTATATTCTATTATGAAATGTATTATTAAAATATTTGGTCAGTAAACATGATTTAATGGGAAATAACCGATTTATTTTTGAAAATGAGAATTTTTATATTAGATTTCGGACAAACTATTTCTTACTTTTTTTGTCCCTTGCTGAGTTTTTGTGCTCATATGAGGTTTAAAAAAAGGTTTCACAAATATAAAGATTTTTTTATTAGAAAAATACATCACATTATGAATGTATTGAATATGTGTCATGAAATAAAATAATATTTAATTTAAAAGTGTTTAATTTACTTAATAAATTGATATTGTATATTAGTTTCCACATGTAATTAATGGGGCACTTTTAAAGTGTATATCCAAAGTTTATAAAAAAATAAATGATCATTACAAATAAAAATAATAATTATAGTTTAATTTTCTAGAATATAATATTCTCAGGGTATGGTTCACACAGTTGGTATCACAGTTGGGTTTAGCTAACATTGGATATTATGAGGTTTTTAAAAGGGTTTCGAATATTACCATGGGTTTATAATATTATGTTTGATCATACGTTCAGTGTATTAGTAATCTATTTTTTAGGATTTATGTTATGAAATTTAACTGTGACTAATAGTATTTTTGGATACATTAATCATTTTGGTAATCGTGGGTATTTTCAATTTGGGAAAAAATTTCTATTTGGATTTGATTTTTTGATCAAGTTACATTGGATGATTTCAACTATTTTAGCAACATTATATAACTAATGTAAACATAATAGTATATGATTGTATTTATGGAATATATGTCTAATTATATTTTGGGGTAAAACGAATTATTATGGAATTATTGTGATTTATCAAAATTACTAGCATATCATTGAGATTATATGATTTAGTTTTATACATTTTGAATTGAGACGTTAAGAGTCATTGATTTAATTTAGTGACAAATTTTAATAATCCCTTGGAAGTATATGTTACCAAATATTTATTATTTTTTGGATTTTAATATTATATTAGATTATTCTTGACGAATTTAAATGATAGTTATTCATTTAATGATCTTTGGTGATCAATGAGTATTACTGTTGAATTTTGTGGATTAATTATTTTTGGGAATAATCTTCCCTTATCATAATAATTTTCATTTTTTTCAATTCCAAAATAATTAAATAATGGATTTTTCCTTTTATGGATTTAAAGTCCAGTACATGTTTATTCTAGTTCTTCAATAATTAAAATTTTATATTCATCATTTTGATAGAAAGAACAGTGTGGAGTTTTATTTTTTTAGAGAATAACACTCTACTTTTGAAGTAAATACATGAACTTATGTTCATAGTATATATTTGAATTTAATTCCTCGACTATATTAAAGATAATCCTGGAATAATAACTTTAACCATTTTTATTTATGAACCATAAAATAATATAATTTTAATCCATTATAGATTTACAGTTATTTTATCATTAATATTAACATAACCATGTTCCATTCACTAACTATCAAAAATTAAAATTTAGTTTTCTATTCCATGTCTATGATTTCCTAGATGTAATCCTTGTATTTGTTATCTCATTTGACCATCTTATATACTTTTCATTCTTTTTAAGTTCATGCATTATTAATTTTAATCTATTTTAGTATTCAACAATGGAATTTTTATTAGTCAACCCCTTTTTATTAGTCTTGAGTTTAAATTATGAGGATGGAATTTATTAATGGTGTAGAATCTAATATCCTATTATTTTAATTGCAAACAGTAGGTTATATATCATACTAGATATTCCACATCTAGCTTAAAGGAATAATTAAATATTACTATTATTTAATGTGGAAATTATTGTCAGGATGATATAATGAAGGGTATGAAAATGACAAGCTATATTATTTTTATACAAATTTATAAATTTTTTAAATTAATTCATTATATATGAACAATATGAGTGAAAATCCAATATTACGCCTAAAAACTGAATTTTCATAAAGTTGGTCTTTCCTCCTTTTGATAAAACGCTTATTTTAAGACAACATTTTGTCACTTTTATATTTTTTTGAAAAAAATTGATATAAATTTTAAAAATTTTGATATCTAAATATAAATAGGTAGATTTTATTTGAAATTATTATAATATATTTTATTTATCAATGACTCTTTAAAAAACATATTTCAATTAAAAATTATATGTTTCATGTATTTAAAATGTAAAATTATATTTTGGATTAATTTTTAATTTTTTTAATTTAATTTTTATTTAATCTAATCCAATTATGTTAATTTAGAGGTATTTTATAAATAAATTTACTATAAAATCATTTTCTATTTGAAAACGAATTTTTTCTGAAATACCTTTATTTTTTAAAATTTACAAGTTAGTTTTTATATTAATTTTACAACATATATAATATAATTTTGAAAAATGACTTCAATATTCAAAATAATAATTTAATATTTTAGTAAAATGTTTTTTACTTTTTTGGCCAATATAAATAGAAACCTTTGTTATTTTTTGACAATGAAAAATAGTAATTTTGGTAATTTTCTTAAAAGTAAATTTATAAAGACTATAAAATTACTCTTACAGTTATACCAATATTATTGGATGATTTATAATCTATATTTAAAAAATAAGGTTTTAATTTGAGTAATTTAAAATAACGTATCCATGAAAATGACTTTGATATTACATAAATTACGAAAAATCAGAAAGATTCATTTTCTTAGTCAGAAAAATATATTATATGTCAAAAATTATTAAATTGTAGGTTATTCTAGAAAATAAGTATAAATTTAAAACATAATAAACTAATTCTAATGAAATAAATTTATTTTTGTCTTTTAGGGCCATTTGGTTGAATTTATGATTTTTATAAGAATTTTTACAATGAAAAGCCAGAGTTTCCACATTCATATTTTTGTTACTAAAATTATTTTTAATATGGTTTTATTAATAAGATATCATTGAATTTTTTTTATTAATTATAATATACTTCTCTACATCAAGGTATATTATGTTCAATTTTTAGTAGAAAATTAAATTCATTAAATAATTATTCAATGATGATGGAGTAATTATTTTATTAATTAAACAATCAAATGAAATATATTGAAAATACTAAAATAAAAATAATTTTATTCAGTTAAGGATTGACATAATTTATTTTATTATGATATATTCGTGTGGTATTAAATTTTTTGTTTTATTTATCATGATATATTGCTTTTCTTGAGTCCTATTAAATGAATAGTGTCATAATTCAATATAAAGAGATTTTATCAAAATAATATTTTTTCTAATTATTTAAGAATAATAAAACAATATTTCAAAATAAAATCTGATTTTTTTGTATAACATGTACTAAAATATTCATGTATGGTCAAATTGACATGTTATAAGAAAAAAGAACCACATTTTGATATTAAATAAATTGTTACTATAATTAAAAATTAAAATCAGTTAACTATGGTTAATAAAAATGATAATGTCCAAATAAACAAAAACATGTATACTTTTTTATATGATTAGATCAGAACCTTATGTCATGTATTATTCAAATAAATGTAAATTTGGATGTATTGTAAAAGAAAATTAATTTTTTTAATATAATATTTTATGAATTCCCAATAGTACCCTTCACCTATATTTTAAAATGGAACTCCATCATTTCCATTCACTGCCATGTGACTTCTAGATCAGCCAAACACTATCTAATTATCTTCTCAACATCCATAGTTGATTTCTGGAGGTATTGGTCCGTCTAAAATACCAACCCTATGTCTCTTAAGAAGGTATCTAAAGGAGGTCTGATGAACAGGTTTTAATAGTCTTTACTGACGCTTCCATGTTTATATATTCTTCAAAATAATACTCATATTGTATTCCCTTGATAGAATAATAAATCCACTATCATATATATATGTTAAGATGTTATTATGATTAATGGGAAATAATATTTCACTTTTTATCTATCCTTTTGAAAACAAATCCATCGTGTGTGTGTACATATGACATGGCATCTATATGCAGTAGTGTAATTCATTTTTATCATCACATTAATAGAATAATTATAATTTGGAAGTATTATATATATATAGTAATTATGACTTTAAATTAATTATTTAAATTTAATATATCACCCACTTTCTTACCATTTCTACCATTAAGGGAATCATATCATCACTCATGCATACATAGGACCTTCCATCTCCATAAAGCAATTCGATTCATTTTCCAAGTCTAAAATTCAAGAATTTTAACAATAATACATTAAATAATACATAATGAAATTTATACAATTAATATATTTATATATGTGATGAATCTATATCATATGGAAAAGAACCAGGATATTCAAGACAAAACATACATTTGAAAACAAAAACGAAGTAACCACCTGAGACAACGGTAATGATGAAATATTCATAAAAAAATTGTGAGAATATTATATTAAAAGATCATATATTATATAGTAATTAATAAAATTGTTCTGGACTAAATTAATTCTTTATAAAAGATGTTTTAAAACATTTGAGGTAATCCAATCCTTGGGTAAGGGACTCTTTGAATAAAACATTATTTTAAATATTTTTATTATTTATTCCTCTAAATCATGATCTTTCTTGTCCGTCTTTTCAAAATGGTTTTTATGAATGGAAATAAATGTACTCAAATGTAAATTCAAAAAATTCTACTAAAAAATTTCAAAAATATATTTATCATGTTTTAGTTAAGGGAATTTTTTTAAAAAAATTCAACATTTCAAGTTATAACTCTATTTATTAATGAAATAATTTTTTAAATTATTCAACATGTAAATAATTTCATTTTTAAAATAAACCTTATTAATTTAAATTTTTCTTTATATTTTTACAAGTTTATCCTTCAGTATAATGTTTTAATTTATATGTTCAAAATTTCTAAAAATAAATTTTAATTCAAAATGGATAGATTATATTCCTTAAAAATATTTTATCTTTTATTTTGGATTCATGTGTTATGATCATGTTTTGGTTCTTGAATGTTTTTATTATGATAGGTGGTTCCATGATAAATTGAGGGTACGCGAACCTATTATATGTGTCCAATGCGTTGTGTATAGGGCATGGGTTAACCAATGAAGTTACTCCTAAGATATTATTGGAATATACTACAATGTTTATTCCAAGTGTAACCATGATTGTAACTCCATGGGTTGGTAGAAATAAGTTATATGTATGAGTGATATGAAAATTATTCTACAAGATACCTTTATGAATTTGTACTATTGTTCAATAAGAATCTTGTGGTTTCATAAAAAATGTTAATAAATTCTATTGAATTATTAAAAGTTATAAAATTATGAATGGTTTTCATGAAAACTTTATGATTTTTTATTTTAAATTTATATTCTATAATAAAATGTTTTATGATATTCTTTGGTAAGGAAAAAAGATTTCTTGCAAAATAAAAGAATTATTATGTAAAAGGAAAAAATTTATATAATATTGTGGACTAATGAATTCCATAATGCTTTTTATGTCCCATACTGATCTTATGTACTCATCTCAAGTTTTAAAATTATTTTCATAGGTATAATGAATTTTAAGGACAAAAAAGATATCCTGATGAATGTATTTAAGATGTTTCATTAAAAGAAATCATCATTTAATTTAAAAGGGTTTCCATAGCTGAAAAAGTGGATACTTTATAGTTATATATACTGTTAATTAATTGTTTTACATTATATAATTATGTGATAATTTACTAATAATATAATCGTGAATGTTCTTTCAGAATGAAAGAAAAATTATTCAATTCTAATGTATCTACAATATGCATTTTTTAAGGTTGGGTTCTTACACAATATCAATTTTTTGATCACTCAAAAACCATGGATCCTGAAATTACTCGGCCCTTCCTTCTCTATAATCATCCCAATGTACCCCTAGTATCTTAAGAAGCTCCTCTCATGATTTTTGAATCACCCTCTCTAGGTGAGGGATATCCCTCTCATATTTTTATTTAAGAACCAATTTTAGGTTTTTACTCTTAATTTCCATTTCATCTAATTTGGTTATGCTTTAATATATCGATCATAATTCATTTTTATATATCCATGTAAATATAGACCATTTTAACTCTCACTAGTCCCTCCCATGAATATTTTTTCCACCTGTTAATCTATATTAACTATCCTGCGAGTTTCAAACCCCAAATTTAGGTACACTCTGTATTCTTTTCTATTCAAATAAATCCATAGTATTTATCATTTAAAATCTCATGTGTTTATATTTTCATGAAATTAAAAGGATAACTATAAATTATAATTGATGTCTCTATATTGAGATATAATTTATCCCCTCTCATTACAGAAATTACTTAATACATTTATATGGCGAAACTTAGTAATGGATATTCTCTATCTCGTCTTTATTAAGATTCATCATTATCTTAATACATTTATCTCCAATTACTAATTTTGTAATATGATCTTATGTATCCCCATATATTTCTATAGTATATCTAAATGATATGATACCCCTTTCAATCTCGTTAAATCATTAAAATGAACATTTTCCATCGTTTTGATATAGTAATTTCATCCTTGTTTTTTATAAAAACAAATTTGTAGGGAATAACCATAAATATTTATTATCAATGGTTCTCCCCTTTATGCATAAAAACATCATTTATTTTGGAATTACATGTATATAGTCCATATTCATTGTTAATGTAATTAAATATAATTAAATATGAACAAAATTTTATTGATCTATGTATCATAGTATTGAGTGCACAAGATATGATTGTAATGAGTGAGCCCAAAATTATATATCACTCTAATGCATTGGGTCATATTATAGTGTCATGAAAAATAGTGAGAGGGATTAGGGAGTGAACCTAATCTATATTGGGTCACTCCCCCTTGGTATTATGTCTTTGATGTTATCCATGATTTACATTTATCATGTCATGATTAAAGTAGTTACCACATTCCCATGTTCTCTTTATGTTGTCATGTAATATCATGACTCTTTTTTCATTTTTATGATTCTAACAATTTTTAATTCCCATTAAAATTCATATTGTCTAACATGTAATAATTTCATCTTGTTTTGGCATGTTTATTCCATTAATAGGCTATACATCACACCACATTCTTTTGTATGTTCCCATGTTATCCCAGTAAGTTTTATGTATGACAAAATATTATGAAATAGTTAAGGAAGGATTCAATGATTGAGATATACACCCAATTTTATGTTGTTATTAATGTACCTTATTACCAAAATACACTAGAATTATCGATCTTCATTATTTTATTATGTCCAATCTAATTTAATAAATAATTATCTGATTTGTAATAAAGACAAGGGCTACATTATATTTTTAATGAGGTTATGTTTGGAATGACACCCAAATATTTTCACATAGACATCATTGACTAGCATGTGTTCTCAAACAATGTCACATTATTTGTTGCATGAAAAACCACACATCTATTTTTTTAATAGACACCCATCCCATATCCACATTAGTCATTTTACCTTATTAGACCCAACCATGGTTGTTGTGTTCATTTAATCCATATAATAACATTTCCAAAAATATCAGATCACACATCATGTAGAATAATCTATTCTAAATCAGCATATATATCCATGGTTGTAATATCTACCAAATAGTACCAAAATTCATTATGACTTTGTATGTCAAGATTTATCATTTACAAAAAAAAACATTTTTAAATATATAATGTATATTCAGATAAAAATTTTATCAATCTCGTGGTTTAGAATCATCCCCAATAATCTAATATAATCCAAAAAATGTTATCCAATAAAGCACATAACCTATTTCTATATCCCATATATTTATGGTTACAACTATGTAAGAAATTAATAATCAATATTCCAAATTTTTAGCGAATAAACTAAATGTGAATAAATGTTTAACTAGATTAAAAAAATTTGGGACAATTATCATTGGTTCCATTATATAATTGATTACACATTGTCCTTTCACATCACTCAATGCGTATAATATGATAAAGTGATCAGTGGGGACTACTAATAGATAAATCCTATATTATTTTACAAGTCTCTAAGCCCAAAGTAGTATGCAATCCATATCAAATAGTTATCTACTATACACAAACACAATTATTAAGAAAAAATTCTATGATGGGACATTGATAGGATGATTCATGAAAACATGGATGAGGCATTCACGAAAACTCAATAAATGTATGAATTCTTTCAGTTCCTTTGTTGAGAATTCAATTTCTATTTTCCATGGGATTAATTGGCTGATATTATCCATGAATGTATATTGAACTTGAGTATATTATTTAATGGATTATTTTTTTATCCACTCTTCCAAAATGATTATACCTTGATTACTATTCAATAATATTTTATACATAAGCATTTCTGAGTATTTCAGATCACCCATTTCATGATTTCCCTTGGATATGATGAATGATATTTTAAATTATTTAGTGGATGGTGTATTGGTTATAATGATATATTTTAATATTTATAATTAAATATAGGAATTATGTATGATTCATGTTTTCAAATTCTCTTAAACTTGTTTATCATGTGTTTTGTCATCCCTTTTATCACATATGAAGGAAAAAAATAGAACAACGTCGCATTTTTCTTGATGATAGTATGTTATAATGTTGAAGATCAGGATATATACAACCCCTATTGATGATTGTACTATTTTTAAGATTCCATTATCCCTAGAATCAATGAACATCCATGATGAATTCTATTTTAATAATATCTAAATTCTCTAGTGATAGTTATAGTGTCTAGAATGATAGAAAATACAATTGTTTTAGATTGGTTTTGGAAAGATAATCTGGGTTTCATGACCCTCTTTTGAATTATTTTAATTAAGATCTTTTATATTCCCTCTATTCTTAAATACATTTTATGATGATTCTAAAGATCCTAATACAAAAACCATGTACTCCTCATCATTTAATTATAGGGAACCTTGTTTTGGTTAATGTTTTTTTAAATTTTTTTATATAAATATATATAGTTTTTTATTTTTATGGTTTTTTTATATTTCCACAATTGTATATTTTCGTAGGTGTTTTATAATTTTTTTGAAATACTTATTTTTAAAATATATTATGAAATTATTAAGAAAAAAATAAAGAAGTTATTGGTTTTATTAAAAATTATAACAATATTTTTTTCATAATAAAAAACCGATTCAAAGTGAAACCTTAATTTGGTGTTGTATTTAAAAATATTCATTTAATCATTGTGAGAATATTTTTTCTACAATCATTTTTTGAATTGTTTTGGATAGAATTTGAGAAAGAAATTTATGTTTTTTCATAAAATCTCTCATTTGAAAACAGATTTTATAAAATACATTGAATCAATATTATAGAAAATGTAATATTAATGAAATTTCTGAAAATAATTCCTTCAATACTACCGGGAATGTTTGGAAAACACTATATGTATACAATAGTTGGAGTGGGTGGGGTATATAGAATCTATATTCTCAATTATTTGACTTATATTTGAAATCATTCATTGATTTTGTTCATTGGGTCAGTGTTCAAACATATTTTTGTATAGTGTGTGGTCATGAATCATGTTGAGGTTTATTTAGGATCATTAGTGATCTGATTTATTTTTCAATATTGTATCGCTTAGTTGTATTTTATTCTATGAATTTATTGTTTCTATTTTTGTATAATTTAGTCAGTTTATTAAGTTTAATGTATTGGATGGTCATTTATTATATTATTCTCTATTTTATTGGATTATTTGTCTTCTCCTACTTACCTTATCGGTCTAGATTTCTATTGTATAGATAAGTAATTTTAGACTCTCATAATTTTGTAATGTTTTTTTATATTTTTATTCAGTGGTGATAACATTATAATTGTTACATTTTTTATAACCATTATATAGTTTCCTACCACAAGGGGTCAATATTTCCTTTTGTTCCATGAGGAAATATTGGTTGGGTGTTGTTTTGGGTCCGCCTAGGATAGTTCATTATGTGAATGAACACAAAATCAATAATTACATAAATTATCCCATCACATTATAAACATCTAGGGTCTGAATGTATTCTCAGTCCATATCATAATATTTACTTAATTTTAATAATATTCATCCCATTGAATAACCCATTCGATATCACCATCAAACAATCCCATTTACACGACCATAAAACATGTACCACAATTAATAACCTTATCTCATTCCATGAATAATACTTTTCATAATACAAATAATTTATTATTTCTCAATGTGTATGTAAAGTAATATGTCAACAATATACTAGATTGGAATAAAAAAAATAAACTAATTATGATCCAATTAATGTTTTTATCTCATGTATATAATCTATTTTCGGGTCCCATTTATTTAAGGTATCCAGATTCCGTGCCTTTAATTATAATTATTCGATCGATTTCTATAAGTAGATCAATGCACTGATAGGGTCCGGTATGTGTCATCATATCATGGAAACCCCTTATGGTTTCCCAGATTAATATTCTGAAAATAGTTTCATTAACCATTCCTCAGTGGGAATAGAATCTCTTTAATATATTATCATCCACATTAAAATTTAAAATAAGGATTACATACCCTTGCCTATGAAAATTACCTAATTGATTTTATAACATCCATCTCAATTATAATGTATCATGGGGTGGGTTCTATCATTCCCTACTAATACACAAGTATATTAAAAGTCAGACCCACAAGTATAAAATGTTCTAATGACGTAGGAAAACCAAGTTAACACAGTAATAAAGTATCTATAAAGCTATGATGTAACTAAAAGTTCATATTACCATGCCCCACATTCGAAAATTCTTAATCAATCACATCCACTACTCCTAAGAAAGAATTAGAACATAATTAATTACCATCACATTTTAATCACAAATTTCATTCCCCTCCTTCATTTACATAATAAATTCCACACACTTTTTAGACAATATTATTACCATCAGTGGCTACGACTATGTCACTTAGAGATAAAGGGTCTTTCATGTCCCTAAAAATTCATACACTCCAGATATTAGTCAAAATAGAAAATATTATTTAGTAATATGGAACACACTTAAGTAGAGAGACCACAAATCAAACGTTACATGATAAACATTTATGGACCATTGAAATATAATTGGGACTACCTACCTTAGGCAATGCATTCATTCCCCTTAGTAAATTTCAATGAGCTTCCTCGACCATGGTATATTTTTATATCACCCATTAACTCAAGGTCTTGGACAAAATTTGTAGACATTATAATAATTATAAAAAAATTCATATTAAATTAATAAAATTATTTTAACAATTAACTAATTTTGAATATTTGATAAAAAATATCACAAGGTGTAGTAATAAATCCAAAATTTTTCCCTGGGATTGATATAAACAAATAACATATCCTTGAACCCACTACCAACAAAATACCCAAAAACCAATAATGATTCAACATCCAATTTCATCCCAAAATCATGAATACTCAAATTTAACCACAAGAACATATTATGTAATTTTAATTCAAATTTCCTAGTGACTTCATTTTACTTAATCTTTCATTATTCCATGAGAAATAAATTCGATTAATATCAGGAATCTTCCATCCAATGTTAGGGGGATATTAATCAAATACCTAATGATTAAAATCTTTAAATATATAATAAAAACTTTTAATCAAGGAGATGTTGGATGGGAGATGAGTGCTCACAATAATTGATGTTGTTATGTATCTAAATTATTCCCACATAAAATGAAAATGAGTATGGATTAGAATTTAGAAGAGGGAAGCCTCTCCATGGCTCTGTCAAAATAACAAATGAAAACAATGAAACATTTTAATCTTATAACATACAAAATAACATAAATTATTTACATTAAAACACATATATATGTTTTACCAAGTAACCTATCTCCCCAAATAAGTCACACAATGATCTCTATGGAACCCAGTATCAAACACTAGAAACCGAGTGTCCCAATACATGGCATATGTAAACTAATGAACACCACCAAGTTACATGTACGACATCAATAAAAGTTCTGAATGATTCAATATGGCCATTGTTCATGACTATCTATCTTTACAACCCATGAGTCTCAACATGGTCCTCCTTCACATATGTTTCCACCTCATAACAATATAATTAGGCATCTCATATGTGTTTAAATTTCTTAATTACCAACAAAAATCATAAAATTATAACTCACAGATTTTTTTCGCACATCAAAACTGAATTAATTTCATACTCCTCAAAGCCCAACTAGATAATTCCATTAAATGGGTGGACAATTGTCCTTAGTATTTTTAAATTAATTTATATTGTATTACATATTTCTAGTTAATGTTGTCTATAATCAGCTAATATTATTTTCTTACACATAGTGCATACGTTTTATGTAATTATAGTAGGTTTTCATTTATTTATATCGTGTTATAGGCTTTGTTATTGTTTCAATGTAGATGAAATATATATATTTTTTCTCTTATTTGATGGAGAATTTATTATTAATTATTTTTATATTTATGGTTATTTGATAAAGAAGGTTCAATCTCCCCATAATATCAATAATCTCCCTCTATTAGTGAAAATGATTCAAGCATATTATGAGGAATGACTATGTTCACGAGGTTCCCTCTGACAAAAAATTGTTTAGCCCAACAAATATATGTACATTAAAAAGTTTTCATAGAACAATTTTTATATATTTTGTAAAATATAATATTCTATATGTGTATATGGACTAGTCATAATTAGGGATAAAAACAATAAATCTTCATAACTAACTAAATTTAGGAGAAATAAAATTTATTCTAGAATGTTATTGTTGTTATTTTTATTAATATATAATGAATTTCATATTGGAGGAATATGATTTGTGATTTTAAAAAAATTAGACACTTATGTAGGTTTGCCTAAGGGGAATTTTTTTATGTATGATATTTGAAACATTTTATTCACATGATCTTCTAATGGTTTTGGGTATTTATTAATTAGTTATTATAAATAGTGTTGTTAATTAATAAGTCAATTTAATGTTTTTTTCCTAATTAATAATAATTGAAGTCTGTAAAAAACCATGGTTGAAGGAAATTTTATGAATTTATTATGATTATGGTTATATAAATATAAATATATATATATATATCGTATAAGAATCAATTGATTTGGTTGGTTATTCAAGATTATTGAATGATAGATTTAAAAAATTTATCATGTATGGTTGGTGTATACAATAATGTGATCTATTTTTATTACAACTGTTAATAAATTATTATAAAAATAACTATGATGAAAACATTCTAATTATTTGTTTTTCATTTTAATATTTTCCATTGTAATCAGCTTTAGTTCAAATCTACGGGGTTTGGTAAGAGCATTTTACCACCCATTTTAGATCTCATACCCCCAATTTTGATAATAATTTAATATATAATTAGCATAGGGTAATATTGTTTTAGGTCTTACAATTGTTGGAGAATGGCACTTCATGAGGTAGGTCATCGATTTTATACTTCAAAAAAATATTTTTAGATATATAATAGTTATCTATTTTTGTGTAATGGTTGGATACAAGGTTTATATATTTGTACTCAATAATATTAGATGGTATTTGATATGATAGATACACCTCTTAGAGAATTATGATGTTCCCATTGTACATAATTTGATTACTGAAGAAGAATTTACCGGGATGTATTGGAATTTAAAGAATAGAACTATGGGTTATCCAATAATGATTTATAGGATCAATTATTCTTGAATTTTTTACATATGAAATAAAGAGTTGATAAATCTTTATTTTTTATTTATCGTGTTCATGAATACATGTTAATAATAGATCATGATTCATTTTTTAGACACAATATTCAATTAACACTAATGTTGGGGGGTAAAGAAACTGTCAGGGTTATCAATTTTAATGATTCCATTGGGAATTTGATCATTCCTTGGGTAGAAATCTGTTATTTAATAACATATTTATAGGTTTTAGTAAATGATTTCAATTTTTTTAGGGGAACATGGTTGATATTGGACCTTATAAGTACCATTCTTCATCAACTAGGACTAAAATAAGGTCATAATGTAAAATGAATTGTCTTAATGATAGTTTTATTTATGGTGGGGATAGAAAGACTTTTTAGGGTAGATATTTATATCTTCCTCCAAGAGGGGGGATACATTATCAGAATGTTGCTGGTGTGATATAATAGGGAATCTTTGTATAGATTATGAAATGTATTCGTAGTCATATTGATCCAAAAATTAGATATGGTATCAATAAATATCCAGTAGTTATGTTATGTGGTTGGGTAGTTGTCATGGTTCTATTATGTATAATTTTTTAAAAGTATGTTCAGGATATTTGAACTATTTTGGTAGTATGACTTCCTTTTGTTGATAAAAACATGAAGATTCATGTAGTTCCCAAGGAAATGGGAATGAATAGTAGGAGACGATTACCAATTAGGGGAGTTTGGCAAAGAGAGATCAATTCCAGATCTAGTGTAATATATATGTTATATAGTGAGACCCTTTTAAAAATAGATTGGTTTAATTTAAAATTTATGTTGTGATCACTATAGAATCTAACTTTTCTTCTCTATTATTCCATATGGGTGTTTCAAATAGTTTCATTTATTCTCATTTTGTTGGAGATTTTTTATTAGTTTTATAGTATCTCTTGGGTGACTATTAATACACAAGTAGGGGTGTTATATCTTCGAATTTAAAATATTATAGGATGTTATATTTTAATTTTTAGTTTTAAAAATATCCATTATTAACTTGAATGGGAGACAGAATAATTAAATTGTACCTATATATATGTTTTGGGTATAACATTAAATAACCCATTTACTACTAGCATTTATGGGTTTCATTCATATAAGTGAAGAGTGAATATAAAACCATCATAGTATAGTTTTATTTCTTGGTAGGTAGTTATGGATGAGAATATTTTCTTCTATGTAATATTATAGACCTATTTTTGAGGAATGATCTATGACGTGTGGAGTAAAGGATACAAATAGCCATTACATGTATAATTGACCTATTTCAAGTCATTTTTTTGTAAGCACATTTTTATATTAACACTCATAAGATATGTTATTTTTATGATCAATCATATACCATGTGTTGGCTAATATCACTTACTATAATAAACATGAGAAAAATGAACAAATATAGAAATTTATTGTAATGATTCTTCTTCACATGAGCACCTTTCCTTTGGGTGATACCATCTTCTTCACTATTAAGTGTTATAGAAAATATGTATTTTTTATATTTATATGATGTTAAACCAAATGCTAATGCAAATAAAAAATGATCCTATTTATATTGAAAGCCTGACTTCTAGTATTTATCTATGGTTGGGATTTCACTAGTCATCGGTGTGGCTAGTCGATGTTCCACTATCTTCCAAAAAATAAAAAATAAAGGATGTATAAGGTTGTTGTGATATCATTTGTTTCAAAAAAAATTATGAAAATTTCTGTATCACTAATTAATATTTTAAATTATAAATGTTTTAATTTTATGGTGGTCATGTTTTTTAATTAATATCTACTATAATACCATTCATCAAAGGGTCATTATTAACACTAGAATTTCATGTTTGGACTAGAGAGAGAGAGTGAAATATTTGTTTATAAATATCTTAATGATAAAAATATGAATTTGAGTAGTATGTTTCATAGGTAATGTGATGTTAAGGTTGGTATATTAGTGTACCCTGGGAAGGATGAGGCTCTCATTTCTTTGGAGATTCATAAAAATGGTTTTTAGATCTGTAGTTCAATGGTATTAGATGGACATAATAAGATATTATTTTTGTAAATCACTACATTATAAGAAATAATTATGCACATAATTTTTAATATTGATAAATTTAAGTGGTCCAATAAATCTGATAGAACCATATAAAATATGAATGGTATATTTGGGACTAATGATATCTTATCCATCCCTTCGGTGGTTAAAAATAGTGTATTTTATTGTGATTTATAAGGAGTTGGCCTTATTAATGTTTATATATAGGATTGTCATGTATTTTGTTTTGGGTATATAAATAAGTGGTTTCATGGGAAACCCACTTGACACATGATTGAGAGTAGCCATTGGGGGTGCATATGTTGATATTTTTTTCTTTCTAAATTTTATGTAAGTTATATTTTGTTTACAGTTTTCATAACATTGTCAATAATTTATTAAAAAGAATTAAATTATCCTTTAATAGTGATGATAATAAGAGTAGTTAAAAATTAGGATGACCAAGACTCAGGTGATATTAGAGTCTAGTAGTATGTAGTAATTAATGGGACACTTCACTAAGATGTACATTGATTCCCAAGAGTGTAAGGGTTAATATTCAGTTTCATATTTAAGAAATAATGTTTCACTACAAAATATATTGAAAGAGATTTAGACATCCATATTTTATTACTACCTTGTATTGTATTGGATATATTTTTGGGAGATAATAAAAAACTAAAAATTTGATGATAATAGGTTCCTTTATATACGTGTTAGAATTGGGAATACTATTTTAATGGTTAGGTGATGATGTACGATTTAAAAACCTAAAGATATATTATTTCACTAGGGATAAAAATATTGTATATAAACATCTGTAAGAATTACATGTAGTATTTTTTAAATATATTCATTCGTAGGTTAATTTTATGATACTCACCTATCAATATTTAAAACACAAAAACTAGATACATATAGTTCTTCTTCCAGATCTACATATTCTTGAGTTTATATGGGAAACTGTGACTATATAAATATTTATGGGGTTACTAACGTTACTATGAGGTTATGATATGGTGGGATAATTATATGATATTTTATTGTTCTTCACCACTTCCATTTAATAATAGATATCCATTCTATTAGTGTGCTACAATGGAGTTCCATTTTCAAGATATTATAATTCCATGGTTGAATTTGGTGTATCATAACATAATTGGATAATCAATTAATGGCTCACTTATAGTATGGATTAAAAAATACTAAGGATAATTATTTATATATAATCACAACAGAAATACTGTTAAATGTTCCAAAATGTGAGAAAATTATTACTATTTTGAAGGATATGCGAAGATAATTCAATCTAAACCGTGGAAAATATTATCATAATAGTATATAATTTGTAAATTTTACTTGTAATAACAATAATTATGTGACAATTATGATGGAAAAATCGATATCATATATAAAAAATCATTTAAATCAGCTTTTACTAACTATATGAAGGTTACCCATTTGTTATCATGGAATATATCAGTCATGAGATTTCATAGTATACCTATTTGATTAAAAAGTAGTTCATGATCTCCCATATTACACAATGATTATAGGAACACCCATGATTTAACCCTTTAGAGTTTGAGTTTAGTAATATTTTCTTATTGATAATGTCACCTCTATGGTGATGTAGTATGATAATGTGATTGTAATGAAAAAATATTCTGAAATTAAATTCCATATTCTAAGTTTAAATTCATTATTATGAAATGTAATTACCTCTCAAAAACTTACAATTTTTTTTATTCTTGAATAACATAAACAATTTTATTATAGAATTACATGAATTTTAAGCATCATAACAATAGATAATATATTATTTATATATTGGAAATTAAAACAAAATAATATTAATGGATATATAAAAATATTATGGAAACTAAATGAAGAAAAAATTTCCTCATCCAGTATGAGCATACGATTTGAAGGAAATTTATAGAATATGATGAGAAATTTGGAATCACTAGGCTTTACCCTTGACCAATCTTAAGCAGATATCCAACAAATAAAATGAATTTTTTTTAAAAAAAAATCATGATTATAGTGATCCAACCAAATCCATATCCCTAGAACAATCCAAATAATGTTCCACCATAGTACAACTAAAAATTAAGTCTAAAAACGTTTCAATAAGAGTTTATATATCTCGACACTAGTACTATTAGTTGAAATGTTATTTTTTAAATTAAATAATGTTTTAATTTATCATTATTTATTACATCATATATATATTAATGATTTTGATAAAAATTAAATTTTTATATGAATAAACATAAATCATATTTTGGGAAATATATATTTTCAATCAAAACACTATTTTTGATAAATTTTCATTATTTTCTAAGACAATTGAATTTTTGACAGAAAATTAAGTACGGTATAAATATAAGGTTTGTATTATGACATCATAATAGATTAAACGTGTTGTAATAAATTATAAAAAGGAATCCCTGACTAAAACTGAGTTTACCAAAAAAAAAATTGATATTATTTGATTACTTTTACAAACTAATAACATAACCATTAATACATATATTATATTTTACGGTTTTCAAAATAATATTTTACGAACATGACCCCAATGAAAATAATTAACAGTAAAATTTTAATGAGTGTGGTTTTCAACCAAAAGAACTATTTAACAACATTACATTTTTTCAGGAACCATGGTAAAAATGATGAAATGTTTAGTGGTTTTCATTATTTTATTATATAGAGTCCAAAACATATGTTTATAAACTAATAAACTCACCTCCATTTTCATCAAATATTATCCCAAAACCAAATTACTATTTACTCCAAACCCATTTAGAGTTAAATTTTTCTCCATATACCACTCTAAATCACTCCCAAAATGTTCCCAAACTCTTAAGTAGATTCACCCATGCATTTATAAGTACTCTCTCAAGGTATGAAATTCTTTTTTATTTCACTTTATTCAAGTATTTTCATAGTATTTATCCTTTTTTATTTCCAATTTATCATGATCTAATATATTTTTAAACATACCGTTATTGTCCATATATTTAACAAGTAGTGAGAATACCTCATTTTCCCTCATCAAACCTTTTCGTGAACCTTAAGGCACACTTGTTACACTATTTAAATTATATAGTGATTTTTAGGAAAATATTTCCATCCACATTTCCACATAGGTGTATTGTATTTTATGTACCTATCATTAAATGAATGGGGGAATCCATGTATGAAACACAAAATCCCCAATCATTGGATTAAAATTTATATTAGAATTTCCTATGTTCAATGATTTATATTGAACACACAAGCATGTACACTATATAAATTTGATTGCTGGGACTGAAATTATATAACTCCCTATTGTATTTGGTGATGTTTTAATCTCATGAGATACCATAAATAGTGCATAATAGGTATTCCAAAGAATATTTGACATTTTTTCTAGATAATTTGCATTGAAAATTGAATTTGAAATCATATTTTATGTTTTTTCCGCATTCCAACATTTCCTTGACATTACCATCATATTTCATGTTATGTTGTTCATATTTTATGATTCTCATGTTTTCATGTTACCTTGATATTCCTATTGAATCTCTCATAAATTATTTTCATCAAGTTTTCATTTAAATATTCCCTTATAGGGTTTTATAGATCAATTTCTTATTATGAATGCCCCTATGTTATCCATCACACTTTTAGGAGATCAGCTAAATTTATGGGAAATTCATAAAATATATTAAATAATTTTTTATGTACCCTAATTTCTTTTTACTATGATGTATATTTAATTTCCCAAAAAACAAAATATCATGTTTTTCGGGATTTTTTTATGCATATCCTTATCTGAAATATTATAGAATAAATTTTATTGAAGAATTGGGCCGTGATGGTTGGTTTGTGAGAAATATATAGCTATTTTCAAGGATTTATATTACAACACCTTGTTATAATCCATAATTATTATACTAAACATACTAAAATATCACTAGATTTTTTAAAAATTAATTAGTGAGTTGTTTCAAAGAAAAAATATCCCTTTCCAGATACTATAATTCATTGTGTCTTCTGTATAATTATGCCTTTGTGTGATAAACCCGAAATGGGCACATTGGGTACTAACATAATTTTCACCAGATGTATGAAAATGATACAATAATACAATCCTAATTCGAAACACCTATGGGATATTATATTGTAAATTTTTGTGCTTTATAGGCACCATTATCTATTGATATAAAGTGGAAATTAAATTCTATTTCATGAAATATACTGTGTATAACATCTATTGAATCATAAAAATTCATAGGTTAAGGAAAATATATATTTTATCAGTTATCCCTTCAATGTTAATAGTTTACCTTTTATTTGTTAAATAATTTGAAAATTTTCACCTTTAATTTTCCAAATATTTTAATCATGGGATAGAATTAATAAGAACCATGTCAGTATCCAATGTAATAGGATATATGATGAATCCGTAAATGAGATACCCAACCCAATGGGAGTAATGGTCACAACCACATTGAAATAACTCTTCAATTTTTTCGTGTCTTGATAAAATTTCATTAATTAGTGGGTAATCCCATATCCCCCTCATATGGATAATGTTTAAATTTAGACATTGCTAATATAATTTAATTTGACATTCAGTGGATATTATGATCTCTTTATCAAAAAATTGGATCAAATCCATTGAAAATATCATCATTTCCTTTCAATTATCAAGAAGAAGAAGTTAATGATGTTGTTTGGTTGCATAATAGGAGAATCTAATAAATGTTTGAAATTAATAAAGAGTGTGACGACTTCATAATAGATTGAATTAATTGAGGGGATATTATTCTAGAATTTTTTTTGGTAAATTAATTACTTAGAATCCCATATATTAAATAGATTTATTTTCCAAATAATAATAAAAGGACAGTGAATCAATAAAAGAATATGTGGATAAATTCATAGTACATGACGAATAAAATTTCATCTTTATCATTCACCCTTAATTTAACAATGACCTCCCTTTTATTGGGATTAAACCATATCAATGAATAACATTCAATCGAAGAAGTTGATAAATATGTTACAATTGTTTGATTGTTCCCTACTAATAAAAATTCATATTAGAATGTCTTAACGGACAAATTGGTCTAAAGAAAGAGTGTGTAAAATGAATTTAAATTCCTGCATATTGATAGAGAAACCTCATAGTGTTTTGGACTTCAAAAATGTCACATGTAAAAATTATGGGATGATGTATTCCAAAAATTGACTGAAGGGGACAAGGAATTGCATTAGGTGGGTTATGGATAGAATCTAATATAATGAAAGTCATCATTAGAAACCCACCAATGTGATGGAACAAATGTATACTCTTTCCAGCACTTAACCTATTTTTGAATTTTTCAACTACATGGAATGAGGACTATATTTGGTCCAACTAACTAATTCATGGGTGGTTTTGGTTAATTGGTGACAAACAATCCAATCCCTACAGAGAAAGAGGAACCATATTCAAACACAATTGCTAAGGTATACCGTAAAACTTTAGTGGTGAAAGGAACAATTGTTATTAATTCATTTATAGTCGATGTACTAATTTATTCTAGTTTTTTATATTCTTTCTTATGATTCATTTTATCGACTATTTACACACTACCTCAAAACATTACATTTGGGATACTAATTATAATTGTAAATGGGGAAATTATTGTATCCCACAAAAATAATTGAAACCATTTATATATTTTTGGTATGAAATTTGAATGAACTTTGTGACACTCCACTTAATATAATTTGATGTTATTTTGGGCATGGATATGGTTTATTTATACACAGGAAACACAAGTTTCTAAGATAGGAAATCACAATCTATATCACAAATAATGCACGGATAATAAGTGTAAGAATAGCGAGGTATCTTATTTACAAACACAATAAAAAGAAAGGATATTATTTCCATATATGAATCCGTTTATAGATTAAATGATTAAGATAAAGGAGAAGACCATCATTGATTAAATGCTCACTATAAAAGGATATAGAAATGTGTTTTAGAAATATTTTCTACACTTCCTCTATGCTGGTAGGTTAAATGATGAATCATACATATACGTAGTTCTTTTTCAATATAAAATAATTAATATAGCATATGGACTATTAAAATTAATGATATAAATAATAAAATATATTTTAATAGTGATATATGAATTATACACACAAGTACTTTATGATTGGGCCAATTAGAACTTTTCATCATGATGATGAATATGTCAGTGCAGAAATTCCTTGGTTATCATGATCTAAAAATGATCGTGATAGATTGATGAATTTTTTGATCACTTAATTTTTTTACAATACATCTATATGGTGGATATTTTGTTGTTTTATTATCATGTATGGTTCCCATTACTATGCTTCAAATGGGGTATGGACACCATAAGTTCATATTGATTCCATTTGGACTCAATAGTTATCTAACTACCTTTCTAGAAATAATGAGTACATATATTCAGGGTAATGTAAAAAATATATTTGTAGTCATTATAGATGATATAATATTATATACTCTAAACGAAAGGATTCACCTAATGACTATTTTAATGTTGGACTGAATATGTTATGAATGTAAACGTTTTATGAAAATTTCAATAAATTTCAATTTTTTATAATTATTTCAACTTTGAAAGGGAATGTTATCTGTTAATGTAATATTTCTATATCCAATAAAGAAAAAAAATCAGTTGATGGATGGACCATGCCAATATCTCAGATGAAGATCTAAAGATTCTATAGATTATCTAGGTATTATCATCAATTTTCTAGAAACCTCACACCATTTTCCATCCAACTAACCAATATGACATAGAATTTAGTGATGTTTTGTGGATCATTAAATGTAAATGGATTGAAAATTGTAAAATAAGATATTAATAACTACCCATATTCACACATTAACCTCTAGTGGGGAAGGATTTATGATCTACAACATTGGATCAAAAATGGTTTGGGTTGTGTACTAATTCAAGAAGAAAAACTAATATCATATGACTCTATCTAGTTAATGATCCATGTGAAAATATACCCAAATAAATATCATGAATTTTCATTATTGGTCATTACATTGAATATATCATTAAATTGTCTATACAATGAGAAGTTTCACACAAATGATGTTCATAAAATCCTCACGTATATATTCAAAAAAAGGAACACAATATGTTCCAATAAAAGTAGTTAGAGATAATAAAGGATTACAAGTGTTTAATGGAACACCAACCCTATAAATTGACCAAAGTGGTAGGCTCTGTTAGTAAAAAGGATCTTCTATGACTATCAATTCTGAGTATAGAAAGGGATATAATATTATTAGACATGTAAAAAATATAAATGGGTTTCATAAGTGGAACTTAATCTTAAATACATGTAATAACATCTCAATGGTTTTCCTGGGATGTTGGAGTTATTACCCTCCACCAGAAGTGTGATCATATGAAAATAGTTTCCATTCTAGCATTCAAATGGAACCCTATGAGACATTGTATGTGAAGATGTTTTCAACTCTAACATGTTGGAAGGAATATTGAGATTTCAAGATAATGGGACCTGATCGTATCCATTAGAGGATAAAGCTTTTTAAACAATTTTTCATTATATGAAATCCATACAAAGTGTATATAAAAGATATACCCACAATTATCAATGATAATAAGACTTTAAGGTCAGAGATATAGTCGTACTTCATATTTAATCATGAAAGAATATAATAAATTTTTCAATGAAGGAAAATCATAATCCATAATATAGTTACCCTATTGAGTTCATTGATCACATTATATGTATTCCCTGTTGAGGAACACTCATTTGAAACCAATCCCTTGCATGTGAGGTTTTTCTTATGTCTCTTTGTTTGTAGTACATACTATACCCCTCACATGTACTAAATATATAGTTGGTACCCTATGAGAATTAAATTTTATATGATTGAAAGATGGAGAGGATCATAGTTAATAGAGATAAGGATACATAAAATAGTAAAAATCACATGGTCAATTTAATTTTTGTTGAACCACAAATCTGAGGAGTAAAGATGGTAATATGGAGTGTTGATGAAAATAAGTACCCAAATATTTCTTTATTTATGAAATAAAATATCATTAGTGATACTTCTAAAAGGTGTAATATTACATTGAACTCAACATTTCTAAATTAAATTACCATTTGAATGTATAAATTCTCTATTCTGATATTTTTTTCCAAAAAAATCACAATAAATAATTCATTATTTTAAACCGTTATAAAATACATCATTGCAAACCTAATTGATGTGTAATAAAAATAACAATTGATAATATATTCAATCAACATCTCCCATTAAAATTAATATATTAAGTGAAATAATAACATCAAATTGAAAAGTATGAAGTGATGGACATCAACAGTAGGATTGTACCCTAAGAAACCCATTTATAGATCTTCTAAGGGTGATGAAACCACATATATTTTCTCATGGGTAAGAACAAACTCGGATCAGACCACTGAACCCTTAGTGAAAATATTTCTATGATAATTATAGGCTTATAAATATCATGTTCCAAATCATATTCACTGATCCACCCAATGCATACAAAATTATCACACACAATACACTTAGTGTGTCTACTAGAGTAATGATGGTATATTTATCTAGATCATATCAGTAAGAATTATTCTATGTTTTAATATTATTAATCAAATAATAATAATTTTATTCTTTATTACGTTATATATATATAATTTTATATAGAGTTTGATAAAAATATTGTTTTGATGCGAATAAAATTATTTTTTTATCAAAATTATATTGTCCAAATAAATACACACTTTTGTTATAAATTCTTGACTTCCTGGAATAAGTGTTATTTTTTATAAATATTTTAATTAAATAAATTCTATTTAAATATAAATTTATAGTATTGTTTAATTAATTCCAACATAATTATTATATGGTTCATAAAGTGGTTAGTTTCTTTAAAACTATTATTTTCTTAAAAATGTTGTTATTTAATTATAAGTGTATACTATAGTATTTGGGGAAATATTCATTTAAAATAAATATTATTTCCTATATTACCGCATTAAATTTAACCAATGGTGAATTTATCACATGTTTTTGACTTGGATTATTTTTTCGGAACAAATTAACTATGGTATAAATATAGGGAATTTATAATGACATCAAAATATCCAAACATTTATTTACTTAAATTTATAAGTGGGATTAAAAAATAATAATATATTTCTTCATTTAATAAATTTATTTATAATTAAATATAATTAATTTTCAAACATATAATGAATCCTCAAAAACCTGTATTATATTTGAAGTTGTAAATAATTTTTTTTTAATATCATGACTCACATACCCATCAGGAAGGTTTTAATTTTATAAATTTAGGTACATATCCTGAAAAAAAAAATATTGAAAATCTTTATTCCTTAGTTGAATCTATGGGAAACCCCATGGTTATGTTTCTGGTTTCTATTATTTTTTCACTTAGAGTTCGAAGACATGGTTTAAAAATTGATATATAATTATTATCTACTTTTCAAAAAATACCCACCCAGAATCCATTTTCACTTCACTCAATAACCATTTACCTTGATATCCAAAATTTCTATATCTAAATCCCTCTTATTTTGTTCCCAAGCTCTTAAAAATCACAACACATTATTTTTCAATTAACTTCTCAAGTTAACAGATTCTCTCCTCAAACTCTTTATTCTTGTAATATATTTTTACTATTACCTTTGATATCCAATTATTCATGTTATCATTTGTATCTATAGATCTACTTAAAATCATGAAAATTAAAAATAATTAATATACAAATTTTGCCTCCAAATAATTTCTTCTATTAACAATTTGTACACCTATTATACATCAAAATAAATCCCTTGATTTTTCATAAAAATATTTTTTTTGTGTCAATACCCATTCACATTTCAACTAAATGGAATTCACATATATTTATATATAATTAATTTATTAGTAAATTCAATTTATTTAACCCATTATTCTTTATCATTGGATTAATTTTGATATATTATTTTCATATGTTGTATGACCTATGTGGTACAGAAATTCAGGCACATGACAAGAATGTGACAGGTGGGCCTATAATAATATTTCCATCCAATGATTTAGGTAATGTTTTTATGACAGGAGATACAATGTTTGGTGAATGGTAAGTTTTATTAAATACACTATGTTATAATATATAAATGGTTATCCTTGAGTTATTCTTCTGATGTTAGGTTTTATATTGTTTCAACATTACAATTTTTTCTAATGTTATTATCTTATATCATACATCGTGATTAAATGTTTATGATTTTATCCATTTTATATCACCTTTATATTCTCATTTACTCACATGTATTACTTCCATCATATTTTTATTTAATTATTCCTTTACTAGGATTTATACCTATATCTTTTAGTCCCTAAGATATCATGTGTTGTTTTAAAAGATCAATATAATTTAAGGACATGTTTTTGGAATTGTCAAAATAATGATGGTATATCTCTATTGAAGGTTATTTTGATATTTATATTATTTCTAGAAAAAGCTTCTGCCTTTTTATCATCTGGAATTATATTATGTGATTATTTTTGTAAAATATCATGAAATAAATTTATATTTCATACTATTTTTCAAAGGGTCCATGGTAGTCAACACTCATATTCATGGGGTTGATTAATGATATTGAAAGTATTGGCATATTAGGGAATTTGTTTGAACATTATTATTAAAAACATTTGTGTAATAATGGGTCATATATATATCTCATCTTTTTAGTGACCATCTCACCCCATCCAAATTTATCAAATTTACAATTATTAGGCTAGCAGTCAATAGTTTATTATGGGGTTCGATTGTATGAATAGTGGATAATAGTGACATATAATTCATTGAGATATGGTTCCTCAAGTAATTGTTTTTCCAAAATATGAATATATTAATATTTTAAAAGTTTAAACTATTTAGTGTATGAGTTCAAATAATTCTTTTTTTAAGGTGATATATAATTCACTATATTTTTTAATGGGTGTGTGCTTTCTATAAGAAGCTCTGACAAATATCAGCAAACTTTTTTGGATGTTTAATAGGATATTTTACTACCAGTAAGAGTGTTTTGGGGGACCATAAAACCTAGTTTAGTATTTATGGGTTTCCAAATATGTTTAATTGGTAACATGGTCCCCCATTTTATGGAATTAATTTTTGTAAATTTAGTATAATAATTTTCCTAAAAAACTGTTAGTTTTACTCATCCCTATGTGGCATGGAAAAGTACCTCACATACATTTGGGTTTTCCTAATAATTTCCATCATCTCCCTTAAACCCTACAATATTCTTTATTAATTTATTTAAATATATATATGTGGGTAATAAAAATATTATATAAACTATAATCCATCATTTATCTAAATGATTTTAGTTATTTCACATACAATTTAAAATTTAGAATATTTAATAATGTGTCATAATCTATATTTAATTATATAAATTCATGTTTTGATATTCTATTTGTAAAAATCATGAATTATGAAAGAGTTTTTACGAAAATTATTACATAATTTTATGAGGTTAATGTTCAATATTTTATAAATTTATGTAGAATGATGTTTGAATGACCCAAGATAGATCCCAATGGGGTATTCCAAATACAGGTGGGGTGGTAATGAGTTATCTTACCCAAAATACACCCATTTAAACCATATATTCATATACATGGTTCTACAAATCCATGTCAAATTGAAAATTTGGTGGTACACATTCTAATTGGAACCCAAGAAAAGATAATTTTCTTATTAATTCATTTTCATATCCTCATCTTGATGTCATGGTCATTCATTTGATATTGGAATTTTTAGTATTCATTTTTTAGATTTTTATTAGAATTACAATGGAAAATGTTATTATTAGATCTAATATATTGTTACAGAGCTGAAATATGTGATTTTTTGGATTATAAAAAGTATTTACAGAAGGGAGTGATGTTCCAATGTGCCTTTTTTGTATTTAATATTGTTCACATCTACAATATTGAGAAATTTGGTTTGATGAAACTATATATTTAGATTATTAACAATTTACAATTATTTAATTTATGTTTATGAGGATTTTCCTTTTAACTTTACCATGTATATTTTTATTATTTTTATACATTCATTTATGGTTAATGTTATTTGTATAGTGATGACCCATTCACAGTCACTATTATCATTGTTTATAGGGATAAACCATTAACTTTGTTATTAGTTATATGTATGGTGAAAACTCATTCACTATTATATTGACATAATGGTTATTGATATCCCATTCACTATTTTATTGATTATGTGAGTGATACCATATTCCCCAATGTTGGAAATTAGAGTGGTGAAAACCCATTCACATGTACTTCATGTGTCATGCTTATAAAAAATTCACCTTTCCATTAGTTTATATGATTTCCCATTCAACTTTACTATATGTATTATTATAGTCATGTCACACTAAACACGTTTTGGATGTCAGTGATAACCCATCACACTGGATACTTTATAATAGAATGGTAAAATTCTTTCAACAATGTTCAATTTTTTTTGATAAACCATTCACATTACCTATGTTCATTATTATGTTGATATAATATTTCCATAGATTATAAATTTTGTGAAACGTTTTCACCATAATTGTGTATATTATTAGAATGGATTCTCATTCAGCATTTTTAAAAGGTATTTATGGCATCTTCTTCACATATAGTTGTTGAGTGGTGATAGTCATTCGATCATATTCTATTATATTGGTTGTAACACATTCCCCAAAATTGGTTAAATCATGGTATTAACCCATTAACCATAGTAATATTATATTGATAAAACATTCACCATTGTATGGAATATGAAGAAATCACATTCACATAATCTTATAGTCATTGTTGTGATATGTACACCAATATTCATGTATTTAGTGATGTCCTATTCCCCTATAATATTGTTACTATTGTGATAGTTAGTTTAACTATTTTGGGATTATGTGTAGTGATGACATGTTCACCCAAACTCATGTGGGTAGTGATATAAAATTCAAAAATAAAGTGATTATTAGAAATGATTACAAATCTACAATTAGAATGTGTAATTAATATGCGAGTACCCATTCTATTTCATTAATGTCAAATGAATGTATGATAGTTCCTGTACAAATATTATTATATCCCTCTCTATGGACTAAAGATATATATATTCCTATTTTGTTAGAATATCATATTTTTCTTTAAAAACAATGTTTCCTTGTGTAATTTTGTTGAAAAATTAGTGGTTTCATAATTAAAATACTTCCCACAAATTTCATGTATGCAATAGTGTTGTGGAAGGATTAATAATCTTTATTAAATTTTCGAGAATGGTCAATGCAGATGATGATTGATCTTGGACGTATAGTCGGGGTGGGATATAAGATCGAGTGGGTCATCAAAATATTTTTTTATATTCATCTCCACTATTTGGTATATTTTTGAATATTATTTATAGGATTAATCCATCATGTGATCATACATATTATATATTTGTTATATGTAATTATATTGGGCACTAAATTTTTTATATCATCTAAAAAATAATAATGATAAGGTTATTTTATTCTATCCATATTTTTTGTTAATTATATGATAACTTTTTATTAAATTCATTTAAATTTAGATGATTTTATATAGATGATGTGGTATCTTCATGTTATTAATAGACCCAATTAGTATATGAATAGAATTATTCATACCTGGAGTCATGTTTGAGTTAATATAGTGACATATGACTCATATTAGTATGCATTGACCATGTATTGTCCATAAGTGTTCCACTAATCATTAGAATTGATGGGTCCTACATGTTATTTTATTTCAGTGTAATGAAGAAACAAAAATTTTTCATAATGGGGATCCATGGGGTGGATATCAATAGAGAACTTCTTCATCATCATAGGTAGGACCTCCATTTCACATGATGTAAATTATGTGAAAATATTTACCCAGTGTGGATTATAGAAGTTTAATAGAATTAAATAAGGTCCCCTAACCCTAAAATAACATTTTAATCTCCCTATGTCACTATCTTGGTTGGGAAGTGGCCCTTTAGGCACTCGATCATTAGGAGATAATCATCCTCCCACAGAAAATTTGATCTAGCTTACCATATGAAAAAATATCTCCTTCTATCTGGGCATAAATGACTTTGTAACAATTGTCTTATGTATATTCGAGAAAATGTAAAATCTGGAGGTGGAAGTTATGGCCATGCTAGAATAAAACACTCCAAGGTGACTTCTATGTAACCAGATTGTTATGTGTAACTTCATAATTTATCTACGTGACCTATATAAATAATTCATTGTTCACTCTATAGGGAGAATAAAAAATTTGTTATAATTAGTGTCACGACCCGAACCTACCCGGGCTCGAGCCGCAACTACCCCAAGCCCGCCTCCATAGGCCAGGGGCTGGCGACCAGCGCCGAAGGCACAACAACTCGGGGAGTCCTTTTCCTAAGAACATGTACACACACACACACGCAGCACACTCAATGCAAAAGTGAAGTGTAAAAGAAAAGAAAAACAAAGGGCAACTACTATATATACCACAAATGTGCATCGTCCTCTAAACAGTACAAGTAAAGTGATGGAAAGGGAAAAAGGGGCAGAACACGCGCCCAACCAGAAAAGTGCCACAACCCGGCAACAGGTAAACAAAACAAACAGCTAACGGGTCTCCCACTTGGAACCTAGCTACGACCACTGCACGCGGTCCAAACTCCCGAACTCCTATGCTCCACTGAAGTCACGACCAACCTGTCTGTCGTCTGCAAGGGCACACCATGTTCGGCCAAAGCCCAAGCAGGGGTGAGTATAAAAATACTCAGTAGGATACCCCGAAGGATTGAGGGAGCAACAAAGGAGGTACCGAAGGATGAGCAGTAGATCGAACAGGGAAAAGTAAAGGAGCACAACATAGAGGGTAGTAAGGAGTACAATAAAGGGTCCATCTCAACCCAACAAGAGGAATGAAGGTAGACTCATCCAGGCACAAGGAGTTGGAAACGGTGAGAAGATGAACTTCTCATCGATTCTTCTCTACATATAGTAGGAGAGTAGACTTGTCTAACCACGAGAAGATAGACAAGGAAATCACATGGCATACCCCATGCGTCTTCGCCTCCCCTAGAAGGAGAGTAACCAAACCCAAGAAGTGGGTATAGGAACATGGTATATACATATCCATATGCTCAATAAGATGCCCGAACAAGGTCGTAAGGGGATCTCCATCCCGTAGCTCTGCCCAAGAAAATGAGTCACCAACAGTCCCCAAAGAAACACCATTGATGCCCAACATCCTGCATGTCTGCACTGAACCGTAAGACAAGGGGCTCAATCACCACACCTTGATACTATCCGCATTGGGCGGCACTGACTCGCCCGCATGGTTTTAGATCGCGTCACAAGAACGCGTCTCGGTGGGGAAATTTCGCCACATAGTTGAGAGTTCTAGGGAAAGTCAAAACACACCTCGTCACTGCCCTGCAGTCGAGAGGTCTCCTCAATGTCAAGGTCGTCACAACACTGACCCATAACCAGGGGTCCCGCTCCGATAATCACATAAGAAAGCCACAGGCTAGCCTAGTAGAAAGGACTGAGCCTGGAATGCCAACAGGTGTCCCACTTCCCATCCCTACTGGAGGTTAATTCATAACCAGATATCGGGTGACCCACTCCCCAGCCCCGCTGGAGGGTAAACCCTAATACATCATCAGGCGACCCACTGCCCAGCCCCGCTGGAGGGTAAACCATAAGACATCATCAGGCGACCCACTACCCAGCACCGCTGAAGGGTAAACCTTAACACATCATCAAGCGACCCACTGCCCAGCCCCGCTGGAGGGTAGACCTTAACACATCATCAGGCGACCCACTGCCCAGCCCCGCTGGAGGGTAGACCTTAAGACATCATCATGTGACCCACTGCCCAGCCCCGCTGGAGGTTAGACATGGAATAATTCGACAGGCCACCCACTGCCCAGTCGTACAGGAGGGAAGACCTGGAATAAGTTGACAGGCGAACCACTGCCCATCCGTGCTGGAGGGTAGACCTGGAACCAGACGATGGGTGACCCACTGCCCAGCCCTGCTGGATGGTAGATGCTAAAAGGTCATCGGGTGACCCACTGCCCAATCTCTGCTGGAGGGTAGATCCTAATAGTGTCGGGCGACTCACTACCCAGTCTCTACTATAGGGTAGACCCTATGTGCGTCGGGTGACCCACTGCCCAGTATCTGCTGGAGGGTAAACCCTAGAACTCGATGAGTAACCCACTACCCAGCCCCGCTGAGGGTAAAACTCAGAAATGCTCTGTCCATCTCTACAGGAGGGTACAACACTGGCCAAACGAACACGGAGTGGGTAACGCGCAACCACCCAACTCCAGAACAACTCACCCAAAAGAGATTCAGTGCCTGCTCCATCACTGGGTGTCACTAGCACCGCTATTGGCCGATCCATCGAGAACGAAACCCGGGGGAGACCAATCAACCCTACTGGTCAACAAAAGAGCACAAAGGGACCCACTACATCGCGAGAGGTCAATGTACGTATAGCAGAGCCCGGCACGTACATGGGACCCACACGACATGTGGCCCCAAGTCAACCCCATCCAAGCGCACGAACGCCTCAGGTATAAACCACACGTACCTCCAAGAACTCTCGTATACTCCCAAAGTATACCACATCTCCACCACAAGGGCTATCACGCACACGGCACCCAACGTCAACGCGAAGGCGTGACGTAACATTTCCAACTTGCCGCCTCAACGACTGGGTAATGGACAACAACATCTATTCCAGCATTACTTCCCTCACACGGGAGTGCGCGCGATCACATGCCAAGGGTCCGCTACAACCACAGAAGAAGAACCACCCCCAAGGCACCTTCACATTTCCACCTTTCACAATGTCGTGCAAGAGGCTCCACACAACCAAAGGGATCACACCTTTGTAATCCTCACGGAAAAACACGTGAGATCGACTACTTACTCGCCTCCAATGGATATCTGATGGAAAATTCACCAACACAGCCTCACGCCCGAACGTCGTCCCGTGATCCCAAGCCTCGGCCCCGAAAACAGTCGGGCGCATCACACCATTGTGATCCCCTCGGGAAAACACATCAAAAGCACTACTCACTTGAGTGAAACGGGTATCCGGAAAAAAAGATGCATTCCGGCTGACCGCACACGAGCGGTGCCATGTGGGACCTGCATCCCGGTCCTGAAACTCAACGAACTGACCGCACCATTGCGATCCTCTCGAAAAAGCACACAAGATGGACTATTCACATGTCCAAAACGGTCGCCCGGTGATAAAGATGGAAAATCACCGTCGACGCCCAAACGGCCCTTGTGGGCCCAACACCATCATGCCGAATTTGAGCGGGCAGATTTCCCCATTGCAATCCCCTCGGAAAAACATCCAGAATCAACTGCTCGCACGCCCCGAACGGACGCCCGGTGAGAAAGTCGGTAAAAGCTACATGCAGCTCAAAAGGCGGGTCGTGGGGCCCATGCCTCAAATCCAGTATCAACGCCCGAAACAGCCCTGGAAACCTCTGACTCAGTGGAAGGGGCCAAACGCCGCTGTCAGTGCTCAAAAAAGGACGTCAGACGCTTCCGCGCCGTCCAAAACAAAATCTCGGAAAAAAAGCTCGTCCACTTAAAGATGTGTTGCGCCTCCGAGGCCGCTTGTTTCGGGAATTAAAAATTCCCGAAACCATCTCAAAATGTTCCCCTCGACGCAAGGTCCACGCTTCCGCTAACGGCGCGCAAAACGGGTGCCCATAGTGAAATCTACGGGCGTCAGAAATTCCAAAGGGGGAAACTCCCTTGGGTCGGACCGGCCCTATCCGGCCGGTCCGCCCACAGCTGGCCCACGGCCCAGCCGCTGGTCCGGTTCGCTCCGCCGCGGCCAGCTGACCGCGGGCTGTCGCCACCGACCGACCGTCATGGTTGGTCTTCGCTTCTCCCACAGTGACCCACGTTATGCGGGTCACGGTCACGCCGCACGTGGCTGCACGCCTCGCAGCCCCCTCCCTCTTCGTGCTACGCCGGTGTCGCCCACGACGTCGTCTCACCATCGCCCTGAAGCCGGTCACCTCCGCTGGCTGCTCGCCCGACCAAGCCGCCTCACGCCGAGAAGCCGCCGCCGCCTGCCGAGGAGAAGCCGCCGCGCCTCGGGCCGCCGGAGCAGCCAAACCAACCGGAAACAATTCCAAAACCAACAACTTTCGACGATCAACCTCGGCCTCCTCTGAACTCGGATTTTGATTCCGAAATTTGTGTTGGAAAGATAAAAATGTATACTACGCATCTATGTGATTTTTTATGGTTTAAAATCAAATCGAAACATAAAATTTGACTCAAATGTATGCTCGGGAATGAAAACGCAACGGAAACCTCCTACCACGCTGGGCATCGCCCAGAGCTTCGCATCGATCCGCCGAAATCACTGCACCTCGCCGGAGTCACCTCGCCGGACCATCTCACCGGAGATGGAGGAGGAGAGGGGAGGTGTTTCGCCAGGGGGTTCAAGGGAGAAGGGGGAGGGGGAGGGTTTAAATTAATTAATTAATGATTTAATTAATATAAAAACCCTGAAAAGACCCGCATCCGAAACTCCCGACGGGGTCGAGGTTAATCCTCCCCTAGGGTAAAAACCACCTCTTGAGCACAACTGCGCTCTCGGAATTTTATTCCGAGACCCCGTTCAAAAGTTATAAAACTGAACGTCTGAGGCTGCAAAATTATGAAAATGCCCCTGGGGCCATTTTTCACAGACAGCCCGCGCCCGCACAAACTTACACCCCTCTTACGGTAAACGGCACATTCCGAACTCAAAGGTTCCCTCAGTTTTCCAATCCGTGCAACCATTTAAATGATACTAGAGTTTCAACATTAACAAAATAAATTAATTAATTAATTTATCCGTTTAACCTTCCGAAAGAGATCGAGGGGTCCAAACATCCCACGCCGACAAGTTTTTTTGTCGTTCCTAGTGTAAAAACCCCATTACAGACCCATCCGAACACTTGGATCCCTGATCCGGTGCACCGTTTAGGAGTTATCCCATTTATTTAGCGTTTCCAGTGTGAACGCATTGAAAATTTAATTCCAGCCACTCTGGGGCTCGGAATCACATGCCGTCTGAAGGCGCTGCTCTGGAATATCATCAAAAATATTCCAAAGTCTTTCCCAGCAAAAACCAGGTTCTTACATCATTCCCTCCTTCAAGATTTTCTTCCCTGAAAATCAAAACTATGGAGCAACACAGGGTACTAAGCCCACACCTGGCCTTCCCATACACAGAAGAACCCACACACAGCTCTGCGTCACTGCACACAGACCAAGGGATTGATCTTTTCACGCATGGTTGGCCCTTGCCGATGTCGTGCACCCACTCCAGTCTTTGGGGTTAGGGCAGGGTTGTAGGGTACCTTGCCATCCCTTTGCACGGTCTCAAATGGCCCGAAGTCTCTCGGGGGTAGCTCACGTCCCCGACTAAACCTCTACGTCACATGCCACGACTGGAATCACCGCATGCACCTTGAACAAGGCCCGCGGATTCCCTCCTTCAGAATATCCAAATGGTGGAACACCCAAGTATATCTGGTCATGCAAGATTTCACAATCGATGTATCGCAACCAAGACTCTCTTACACGGTTGAAAAGCGATGGAGTCGACACCATCAACTAATGAAAAAGGTCCCACACCTTTTTCCTTACCAACATAGGGTTATAGCGACGCCCTGCGCCACCCTGGTAACAACTCAAACAAGGAGCCGAGAGAAAAACATTTCACATGCAGAGTCTAAAAATTCTACTACAAAAAGGTATAAGAGTTATAAAGCATACCTCTTATCACCTCATGCTCTACAGGATCATAGACATCCAAGCTCACAGTTGTCTGCGGTTCCAACTGTCAGCTCTCGGAGCCTAACGTGGGCCGACTAGTGTTGGTGGGAAGACCTCGTAATGTCGTCCCCAACCACCAGCTCCTTCCGCTCCTCTGCTATCACCACATCTCTGTTCACTACTCCGATCAAAGCACTTCCTCTTCCATAGTGGTGCGCCTGCTGCCTGCCCGAATCTCTCAGCACCTCGGGTTAGGCAGTCTCGTGCCATGTGACCTCGCCCATCACAAGCTTAGCACCGACCCTCTCTGGGCTGCACTGGTGCCCTCCGGCGCCACTGTGGTGTACGACCACGCCCCTGAGTCCAGTTGTCAGTAAGGCACCAGCATCGAGGTTCTGGTTACCGACGCCCACTAGCTACGGTAGACGTCTCGTCTCTAATGTGCCTACTGCCACCACCAACACTAGAACACGACAGGAAGCCCTCTGTCACCAGCGCCTGCTCTAGCACCCCAGCATATGTGGAAATTCCCAAGCGTACTATGACAACATGAATCTCTCGGTGGAGAACCTGCTCAAACTTTCGTGCTCGGATGTTGTCGTCATGGACCAAGTCCGGGTAAAAGCGTGCACGGTCTGCAAAACTAGCCGCGTACTCGACCACCGTCATCCCTCCCTGCTGAAACAACAGGAGCTCCTGAATCTGAACGGAGCACAAGAAGGAGGGGAAAAACTCCTCATGGAACAACAACCGAAAGTCTCCCCATGAAAGCGATGTCTCATCAAGAAGACGAGTCACCAGACTCCACCAATGCCAAGCTACTCCACGAAAAAGGGTGGCGGCCCAGGCCTCTCTCTGATTAGTTTGCATCTGCACAAGACTGAAAAGGCGAACCACTACCTTGAGCCAAACCTCTGCTGCCTAAGGGTCGGGCTCACCATTGATCCTCAGCAGTCTCTGCCGCTGGAAGTCACGGAGTGTGCTCAAACTACACTCAAGATTAGCCTGCTCTGCAGAAACTGTGTGCTGCTTAACAGGTGGGGGTGCTGCTATCGGCCCAACAGGACAAAGGGGCTCGCATGATGGGTCCTGGACTGTGGCCTCGTAGCTCACAGGGTCGTCGCCATGAACCAAATCTAGTATCCTGACTGGCTGCCTTTGCGGAGACATCCTGAATATTATCAAGTAGTGTCATGGTCAGATGAGCATATATGTATATACCAATAGCAACGATGGGTAGCTAACTCATGAAGGGAAGTCAAAGACTCAATCCTATGTGATGATCTATCCAATTTTTCCCTAAAACAAGTGTCTCAGCATGCCGAGTCGACAAGCGGGTTACCACGGTCCTAGTGAATGGATACGTAGGCCGTCGCACCGTCATTGGACTCCCGGGCCTAAGAGCCGTTCTCGAGACACGTTAACAATGTTGCCCTAAATACCAACAAATTACTCTTTTAGGGATGTCCTAAAAGCATCCCAAGGAACGAACCACCTCTGATACAACATTGTCATGACCCGACCCTACCCGGGCTCGAGCCGCAACTACCCCAAGACCGCCTCCATAGGCCAGGGGCTGAAGACCAGCGCCGAAGGAACAACAACTCGGGGAGGCCTTTTCCAAAGTACCTGTACACACACACACACGTAGCACACTCAATGAAAAAGTTCAGAGTAAAAGAAAAGAAAAACAAAGGGAAACTCCTATATATACCACAAATGTGCATCGTCCTCTAAACAGTTCAAGTAAAGTGCTGGAAAGGGAAAAGGGGGAAAAACACACGCCCAAATAGAAAAGTGCCACATCCCGGTAATGGGTAAACGAAACAAACAGCTGAGGGGTGTCCCACCTGGAACCCGGCTACGACCACCGCATGCGGTCCAAGCTCTCGAACTCTTACGCTCCACTGAAGTCACGACCAACATATCTTTCGTCTGCAAGGGAACACCAAGTGAGGGCAAAGCCCAAGCAGGGGTGATTATAAAAATACTCAGTAGGATTCCCAGAAGGCTCGAGGGAGCATCAAAGGTGGTACCGAAGAGTGTGAAGTAGAGAGAATGGGGGAAATTAAAGGAGCACAACAGAAAGGGTACTAAGGAGTACATTAAAGAGTCCAGCTCAACCCAACAAGAGAAAAGAAGGTAGACTCGTCTACGCACAAGGAGTTGGAAATGGTGAGAAGATGAACTTCTCGTCGAGTCTTTGCTACCTATAGCAGGAGAGTAGACTCGTCCAACCACGAGAAGCTAGACACGGAAAGCACGTGGCATACCCCGCGCGTCTTCCCCTCCCCTAGAAGGACAGTAACCAAACCCATGAAGTGGGTACAGGAACGTGGTATATACATATCTATATGCTCAACAAGTAGCCTGAACAAGGTCGTAAGGGGGTCTCCGTCTCGTAGCTCAGCCCAAGAAAATGAGTCGTAAATAGTACCAGAAGAAACACCATCGATGCCCAACATCCCGCACGTCTGCCCCGAACCGCAAGCCAAGGGGCTCAATCACCACACCTCGATGCTATCAGCTTTGGGCGGCAGTGACTCACCCGTACGGTTTTAGATCGTGTCAGAAGAACGCGTCTCGGTGGGGAATGTACCCCTCATACTTGAGAGTTCTAGTGAAAGTCAAACCACACCTCGTCACTGCCCTTCAGTCGAGAGGTCTCCTCAAAGTCAAGGTCGTCACAACACTGACCTATAACCAGGGGTCCCGCTCCAGTAATCACGGAGGAAAGCCACATGCTAGCCTAGTATAAAGGACTGAGCCTGGAATGCCAATAAGTGTCCCACTGCCCAGCCCTGCTGGAGGGTAATTAATAACCAGATATCGGGTGACACACTGCCCAGCTCCGATGGAGGGTAAACCCTAATACATCATCAGGCGACCCACTGCCCAACCCCGCTGGAGGGTAAACCATAATACATCATCAGGCGAGCCACTACCCAGCCCCGATAGAGGGTTAACCTTAACACATCATCAGGTGACCCACTGCCCAGCCCCGCTTGAGGGTAGACCTTAACACATCATCAGGTGACCCACTGCCCAGCCCCACTGGAGGGTAGACCATAACACATCATCAGGCGACCCACTGCCCAGCCCCGCTGGAGGGTAGACCTGGAATAAGTCGACAGGTGACCCACTACCCAACCGTGCTGGAGGGAAGACCTGGAAAAAGTCAACAGGCGACCCACCGCCGAGCCGTGATGGAGGGTAGACCTGGAACTAGACGACGGATGACCCACTGTCCAGCCCTGCTGGAGGGTAGACCCTAAGAGGTCGTCGGGTGACCCACTACCCAGTCTCTGCTGGAGGGTAGACCCTAATAGCATCGGGAGACACACTGCCCAGTCTCTGCTGGAGGGTAGACCCTAAGTTCGTCGGGTGACCCACTGCCCAGTCTCCGCTGGAGGGTAAACCCTAGAAGTCGATGAGTAACCCACTGCCCAGCCCCGTTGGATGGTAAAACTCAGAACTTCTCTAGCCATCTCTATAGGAGGGTACAACACTGGCCAACCGAATACTAAGTGGGTAACGCACAACCACCCAACTCTAGAACAACTCACCCAAAAGTGGTTCAGTGCCTGCTCCATTACTGGGTGTCACTAGCACCGCTAACGGCCAATCAATCGAGAAAGAAACCAGGGGGAGACCACTCAACCCTGTTGGTCATCAAACGAGCACAGAGGGACCCTCTACATTGCGAGAGGTCAAAGTACACATAACAGAGCCCACCACGCACATGGGACCCACATGACGTGTGGCCCCAAGTCAACCCCATCCAAGCGCACGAACGCCTCAGGTACCAAACACCCATACCTCCAAGCACTCTCATATACTCCCAAAGTATACCACGTCTCCAACCCAAGGGCTATCGTGCACACGGTACCCAACGTCAAAGTGACGGCATGACGTAACATTTCAAACTTGTCGCCTCAACGACTGGGGAATAGACAACCACATCTATTCCAGCATTACTTCACTCACACGGGAGTAAGTGAGATCACACGGCAAGGGTCCGCTACAACCACAGAAGAAGAACCGCCCCCCGGGGCACCTTCACATTTCCACCTTTCAGAAGATCGCGCAAGAGGCACCGCACAACCAAACGGATCACACCGTTGTAATCCTCGGGGAAAAACACGCGAGATTGACTACATACTCGCCTCTAAAGGATATACGATGGAAAATTCACCAACACCGCCTCACGCCCGAACGGCGTCTCGTGATCCCGAGCCTCGGCCTAGAAAACAGTCAGGCCCATCGCACCATTGTGATCCCCTCAGGAAAACACATCAAAAGCACTACTCTATTGAGTGCAATGGCTATCTGGAGAAAAAGATGCATTCTGGCACACCGCACACGAGTGGTGCCACGTGGGACCCACATCTCAGTCCCATAACTCAACGAATGGATCTCACCGTTGCGATCCTCTCGAAAAATCACACAAGTTGGAGTATTCACTTGTCCAAAACGGTCGCTCGGTGATGAAGATGGAAAATCACCGTCGACGCCGAAACGGCCCTCGTGGGCACCAAACCACCATGCCGAATTTGAGCAGGCGGATTGCACCATTGCAATCCCCTCAGAAAAATATCCAGAATCGACTGCTCGCCCGCCCAGAACGGACGCCCGGTGAGAAAGTCACTAAAAGCTGCACGCAGCTCAAACGATGGGTCGTGGGGCCCACACCTCAAATCCAGTATCAACGCCCGAAACAGCCATTGAAACCTCCGCCTCATTGCCAGGGGCCCAACACCGCAGTTGGCGCTCAAAACGGACATCAGACGTGTCTGCACCGTCCAAAACAAAAATCTCGGGAAAAACGCTCATCCACTTAAAGACGCGTCGCACCTCCGTTGCCCCTCGTTTCGGGAATTAAAAATTCTGAAAACTATCTCAAAACGTTCCCCTCGACGCAAGGTCTGCGCTGCTGCTGACGGTGCGCCAAATGGACGCCCGTAGCGAAATCTAAGGGCGTCAGAAATTAAAAAGGGGGAAACTCCATTGGGTCGGACCGGCCCGGTCCGGCCGGTCCACCCCCAGCCGGCCCACGGCCAGGCCGCGGGTCCAGTTCGCTCCGCCACTACCAGCTGTTCGCGACCTGTCTCCACCGACCGACCTTCAAGGACGGTCTCCACTTCTACCGTTGCGACCCGCGTTACGCGGGTCGCGGTCGCGCCGCACGGGGCCGCGCGCCTCCCCCCCCCCCCCCCCTCCGCTCTACGCCGTCACTGCCCAAGACCCCGCCTCGCCATTGCCCTGAAGTCGGCCGCCTCCGCTGGCCGCTCTCCCGACCGAGCCACCTCACGCCGAGAAGCCACCGCATCCTGCCGAGGATATGTCGCCGCCTCCTACCGAGGAGAAGCCGCCGCGCCTCGGACCGCCGGAGCACCCATACCAGCCGGAAACAATTCCAAAACCTGCAACCTTCGACGATCAACCCCAGCCTCCTCCGAGATCGGATTTTGATTCCGAAATATGAGTTGGAAAGATAAAAATGTATACAACACATCTATATGTTTTTTTTATGGTTTAAAATCAAATCTACACATAAAATTTGACTCAATGTAGGCTCCGGAATGAAAACGCAACGGAAACCTCCTACCTCGCTGGGCTTCGCCCGGAGCTTCGCGTCGATCCGCCGACATCACCGCACCTCGCCGGAGCCGCCTCACCGGACCGTCTCACCAGAGATGGTGGAGGAGAGGGGAGGGGTTTCACCAGGGGGTTCAATGAAGAAGGGGGAGGGGGAGTGTTTAAATAAATTAATTAATGATTTAATTAATTTAAAACCCCCGAAAAGACCCGCATCTGAAACTCCCAACAGGGTCGAGGTTAAGCCTCCCCTAGGGTAAACACCACCTACCGAGCACAACGGCAGTCTCGGAATTTTAATCCGAGACCCCGTTCAATAGTTATAAAACTAAACGTCTGAGGCTGCCAAATTACGAAAACGCCCCTGGGGCCATTTTTCACAGACAGCCCGCGCCCACAAAACATACACCCCTCCTAGGGTAAACGTCACATTCCGAACTTAACGGTGCCCTCGGTTTTCCATTCCAATCCACCGTTTAAAAGATACTAGAGTTTCAACATTAAACGAATAAATAAATAAATTAATTTATATGTTTATCCTTCCGAAAGCAAACGAGGGGTCCAAACATCCCACGCCGACAAGTTTTATGTCGTTCCTAGGGTAAACACCACATTCCAGACCCATCCGGACACTCGGATCCCTGATCCAGTGCACCATTTCAGAGTTATCCTATTTATTTAGCGTTTCCAGTGTGAACGCACTGGAAATTTAATTCCGGCCACTCTAGGGCTCGTAATCGCACGCCGTCTGAAGGCGCTGCTCTGGAATATCATCAATAATATTGCAAAGTCTTTCACGGAAAAAACCAGGTTCTTAGAAGTAGTTATTGGACTTTACAATATTAACCAAACACATTTACACATATTATTAAAAGGTTATTAAACATAAAATCCAATATGAACACCCCAGCAACTATGATTCGTAGTGTATTTGGAAGGATGCATTCAAAATAAATCAAAATGAATCTAAAATACAGAATAATTGTATTATTATATATAATTATCACGTCAATCAATTTATGTTTTAATACTTCATAGGATAACCTAGGCAATACATAAAATAAAATGGGGATCTTATATTCCTAGAAATGGAATAAACCTGATAAGGAAACATAGTTTGTCAGTCAAAGGTATAACGTGATATCTTAAAAGATATGGCTCATGAGTAATCATATGAAACAATTAAATAAATAAAATTTCCTCATATGATCATATAAACATAGTAAACATCCAAGAAACAAAAAAATTGAATATTATAAAGTTATGTACAACTATTATGTCAATATCACATTACGTTCAAAAGTCCATAATGTTAGATGTTTACTCCTTAAATCTCATACCAAGTGTCTCATGAAAAAGGAGCATTTCCAAATGAATTTGAACCCTATATGGGAAAAAAATAATAACTTGTACATAATTTTTTGTTATAAGAAAATGAAATTAGTCATATGTAATAAGGATTAGATTTTCCCAGGGAAATAACATGGGTTTCATATTCTTGTCTAATATCATAATGAAAATAGATTTCATTGTGAATTAATTTGAGACATGGTCATAAGGAATGTATTATATCTTCATAGGAGGGGGGAATAATCTAGTTATATATGGAAGACACATATATACATGTGTATATATATAAATCATAATCATTCTATAACATTAAATTAAGAGAGAAAGTGTGTTAGAGAGAGTGGTCATAGATCGGAGAAAAGGGTGGTTTAGAGAGACCCCTTACCTCAAACCTATCTTGTCATGTGAATTATTTATCCTACTCGACATTAAATATATGATAATTAATTAATTTCATAAGAAAATTTTTATGTATATTATTCCATTATTTTTATTTATTATCATGATATATTTGTTTCATAATTATTTTGGTTCACGTCAGATGTTTTTATGATAATTGTATCAAATATTCAAAATCAATCTAGTTAGTATCCTATGGTAAAAGATAATTTTAATTAATAAATTACATAATAATAACCATGAAATAATTAAATTTTGTAACAATAATTATAATTTTATATCTAATTATGACATATTATTCTGACAAATACACCACATTACATTCATAGAGACGGTATGTTGTTTATACGTATGAGTATAATTTTCATTTTTTTCAATGATCATAATGAAAAATTATTTTCATCATTTTAAAATTATATAATGTTTCATTTATGTATTAAAACAATATTATTTCGTTAAATACAATTATATATATCATAGATGTGATTTGGTTATGACAACTGAATCACGTGCTTCGTGGATGTGGTAATCCGTGCATACACAAAAATGAAATTATCATCTTTTAATAAATAAAATGGTTGAAAATATATTGTATAATAGTTTTCAATAATTTTAATCATTTAATTAATATCATGCATATAAATTAAATCCATATTATAAACACATGTGATATGTAATGATGAAAAATTAAATATATTGGTACGTGAGGTCATTTTTCCTCATAGACAGCAATAATTATTTGGTTACAAATTTGAAGGAAGAGGAGATAGATATTGTTATTACATTAAAATAATAACATCTCATTTAATTTATATTCTAATGATATTATATCATCATGGACAAATAATAATTTAATATGGTAGAATATGAAATTATATAAAAACACTCATTTAAGAACGATACCTCTTATTTTGAAAAAGTCTCTATGGTTGCCAAAAAATCATTCCTGGGAAGGTATTCTAATTAATGTAATACCTCTTTTACATGTTACTTTTAATAAAAAATCTATATGTGTTGTTATTTTATAGAAAATTATTTTTATGTTTCTTTAGTAGAGAAGGGGATGTTCCAATTTATAAGTTAGAAGTAGTATAATTTTTTTAAATACCCAATAATATTTAATAATATGAATTCACCCCCATGAAAAGTTCATCCAAAATTAATAAATGATGTATTAGAAGGTTTATATGTTTAATCTTTAAATCTTCTATTTAAAAAGAATCTTGTTTTAAACCAGTAATTTTCTTTACCTTTTTGTTTACTCTGTTTAACCATTTTATTTTTCTCCATGACAACTAGTTTAAGTAGATAATTTATAATTTAATGCTCAAAATATAATTATCCTTATTAGAAAATTTTTAGAAATTCACAACAATTATTAAATAATATTTATAAAATAAAATCTTGCTTGAATGGAAAATTATTTTTAACTGAAGCATATGTGATACGCCAATTTCCATTTTTGTAACACCCAAGCATCCAGGGAGAATTTCCCTATGAATAATAGAATAACTTGTGTTGTAAGCAAGTTCAAGTTCAAACACAACACAACCAATCAAACTACCCATTATGAATTATAATAACCACTTTTTAAAATTTTATAAATTTTATCTTTCAAAATAGACTTCATTTTTGAATTCAGAATATCGAAATCATCTTTGGGTGAGTTTTTGGTATATTTCGAAAGACATTTAATTTTTGATAAATAGTGAAAAACACTATGTTATTGTTTAAAACAGATTTTTAATTAAAATAATTATGTATTTTATTTAAAATTATTTTAGATCAAAATAGATACATAATACCTATATATTTTCAATTTAATTCATTTGAGTCATTTTATAATAAGTTTAGATATATAAAATGTTTATTAAACTTTTTACCGTCTTTTACCCACCTCATAGGAGCATTTACAAATTTGCATACAACACAATTTTACCTCTTCTGTTAGTCGAATTTAAAAAATATTAGAGACACAGTTAATATCTGTAAGTAAAATGTGGTTCAATAAGATGAAAATAAATTTTCATGAATAGTAACATTTGACTTTTATTTACCACGGTTAAAAGTAAATAGTGTAATAAATGGTAAAAAGTATCTCATAAATACCATAACCATGTCCTAATTCTATTGGATAAGTATAATTCTACCAAAAACAAACTTATAAATAAAATATGATCCTATTTGGACCCCTTTGATTAGAGTGGGACTTTTATTATTATTTTATTTAAAGAAGAGTTAAATGAGTTATATTTAATGATTAACAACTAAACCGTTATTAATATAGGGGTATAGACAAAATACATTCGACTATAAATAATCATTATAAATAAAAAACGGTTTCCAACATAATGGTATTTTATTTATAAATTTTAGACATTAAATAATTTAATTTATTCATGACATAATGATGATGCAGTAATTACCTTATTAATGAAATATTAAAATTATTGATATTATCAATATCCAAATAAATGTAAATTGAGAAATCTGATGAATTAAACTAATTTTATAGGTTAATATTACTTGTTTGAGTTGGTTAATGAAATTTATTCTATGTGATTAAGGTTTTATGGCTTAAAAAATCAAATTCTAAATAGTGTAAAAATTTACATAATTCTATTTTTAAAACAAATACTATATTATTAATTGGTATAATATTCCTAAAAATTTATGGTTCAGCCAAAAGACATAGATAAGGTTATATATATTAATAATGAAACACATGGGGTTCTCTTGTCTTGTTATAGTATGTTTATTAACCATATAATATAAAAATACAAAGAGTGATGGTAAATGCTAAACTATTTAACTAAGAGCTAAATCTAAGATAAGGTTAATATGATAACCTAAACATGTCTAAAACCTATTGGTTGAGAGTTTTTCGACCCATTACCACCTTATCCTCTAAATAATTCATCTTGGATCCTTTAGAAACCGAATATTATTTTATCATAAAATAATATTTCAAGCTTTTCCTAAAGTGACCCTCCCCACTCTTATAAAAGGGCACTTCCCCTTCTCATAATTTCACACCTCCAAAGCCATTTTTTCGGCCAACCTGTAACATCCCAAGTAAGTAATGAATAATAGATATTTTTATCTATGTCTATTAATGATTTAGATAGTGTTTTAGAGGCTTAAAATGAAAATAAATACAATCTTATGCATGGAATACACTAATATTCCTAAAAGATTGTTTTACTGCCTTTTGATGGAAAACCTTTTTTAAATCTATCTGTTGAAAATTTTATAAGCTATGTTTGTCAAAATAAACTTATTATTTATGATTGGGACATCAAAATATACTTTGTGTGAATTTTTGGTATTTTTCCGATAAAGCTCATTTTTTAATGAATAGTGAAAAATGTTGTATTTTAATTCAAAACCTCTTTTTAATATAATATATTTATATGATTATATTATCTTTTGAATTGGTTTTGAAGTGAAATTAGAATATATTTTTACCATTTTATCCAATTGTGGTCATTGGAATCAATTTGACTTTGAAATTGGACTTAAACTACTTTCAATCTTTTGATACTTATTGTTTCATAAAAACACGCTATTTGTCATGACAGTGGGAATTAGTTATTAAATTAATTAATGAAACTTAAATGTTTTCAATTTTGTAAAATAGACATCATTTTTGAATTCGGAATATCAAATATATCTTAGGGTGATGTTTTGGTATCTTTCTGAAAAACTTCAATTTTTGATGAATAGTGAAACCACTAAGTGGTAGTTAATGAAACAGATTTTTCATTTAAATGAAACTTTGCCACTTCTGTGATTTGATTTTCAAAAATATGACATACATGGTTTTCATTAAGAAGTAAAATGTGGTTCAATGAAATTAAAATAATTTTTTGGTGAATAGTAACTTTTAAGTTCTTAATTGCGATTAGTGGTAATTAGTGTAGTTTAAGGAAAAAATAATGTTTTAATAATATGAGATGGGGTTGAAACATTTCCTACCCTCATTGGATGTGTCATGGACGACCAATAAAATCCATGGGTCAACTTGGGGACCCCATGGAGCCACTTTGGTTGGGAAATGACATAAATAATTTTTTATTTAATGTTAAAGTAAAAATGACAAAAACATGAAATGTTTTACTAAAACAATTTTTACATGGAGTTATAAAAGTCATATTTTTTATTATAAATATCCGTTGGAAAGAAAAAACGATTTTACACATCATAGTATTTTTTTATAATTTTTAGACTTTAAATAAATTAAATTATTTATGACATCATGATGATACAGCGATTACCCCATTAATAAAGGATTTAAATAAAATGAAATGATAATTTAAAATCTATGAACTAGACATGTCCAAAACCTATTTGATGGGTGTATTTAGAACCCTTATCACCTTACCCTTTAATTATATCAATGTGGGACCTTTTGAATCCGAAACTCATTTTAAAATAATGTAACATTTCTTTACTTTCCAAGAGTTCCCCTCCTCTCCTCTTATAAAAGGCCCCCACCTCTACCTCCTTACCCACACTCCCAAAGCCTTTGGCTTGTCAAAAACCTGCCCATTTTGCCTCTCCACATCCCTATTTTACTTCTTGAAGCCTCACATTGGGCAGAAGGCTTTCCAAATAAGCCTTTGAGCTAAAACCAAAGGGAGTTACCCGATTTTAAGGTAATGTCTTCACTTGAGTCCTTTTGTTTTATTTTGCTTCTCCAACCCCCTAAAATCTTTTTATTAATTTATTTTGTAACAACTACAGTATCTTCAATATTATAGGATGTTGTTATATGAAGTATTTTAGCTACACTTACACACACCTACATCTAATGGTTAAAGGACATACTGTTTCCGTGGATGCTGAATTTATGCCTCCCGAAACGATGATTGTTCATCATTATTTTTACACCTTCAAAGGTGTCCATTAATATGTCACTATATTTATATAAGATATATAATATGTTTATGTTTTCCTAAAGCTTCTGTATTTTTTATTTTGGGCATACCTTTATGGTTTCCATTATGGGTAAACGCGATATCTTCATTTAAGGAAGTGCGGACTACCGCCCCCACAAAGTGATTTGATTCGTTAAATACCATATGTGGGACGTATAAAGGATGGAAATATGATATTATATATGATATTATACTGTAATTATAATATATTTTTATATCATTATGATTCCATTCTATAAAATACGAAATAGGAATGAAAGTAGCGTTCATGCGTGCGTACAGCTTACCGTCTCCATGAACGGTGCATTTCATTTCTTACCTCTAAATGATTATGTAATATTATAAATTCATGTATATACTGGATATATATGATATATATGATATATACATCATGAATATAATTCTGGGTATAATGGATACATGAACAACTTGTAATTATAAAGAGCTTATTTTGACTCAAGTACCAATGATCGTTAAAACGAAAATTAATAACTAAAATAATTACATAGTGTTCTTGACATGGTAATAAGTGATATAAAAGGAATAATGAACTTGAAAAGGGTTATTAAGCAAGTGTAAATTAACTCAAGTTTATTATTCAGCACATTAAAGAACGATCGATTCAAGTCGGACCCGAGGTATGTGACTTCGTCTCAATCTCCTTTCATTAAGGCATGTTTTGTTTTATACACAACCTTATTTTATACGGTGTATAAACCACTTTTACTTTTACGTTTAATCAAATGGAATCTTTTTTATAAGAAGCGTTTACCAAATGAGAAAAGGGAATGTTTTTGTCGTACGTATGCGGCGGCAATGACTTCTCCGCTGCCGTGACCATTATTTGAGTTTCAGATTCCTCTACAAGCCATACCTTTTTTTTAAAGAAAAAAATAAATACCATGTTCTACTTTTATTTTATTTTGGTGTTGAAAATTGTTTTCATAATGTTTTTATATCAATGTGTTGTATTGATATCTTGTGATTGAAAGGTGGAAATGTTATGTTTCCTTTATGCATGTTTTATGCGAGACGATTATGTTGAGGTTCTTGGGCATTACTAAGAACACGGGTGGTTCCGTGTTAGACTAAGGGTGGGTGAGCCCGAAATAGCTCTCCAATGCATTGGGTAACACGAAGGAGTGAAGCGTTAAGGTTTCTTCGAAGATATTTAGGGAATATACTGTGATGGGTATTCAAAACGTAACCAAGAGGGTTACTCCCTACGTAAGAATGTTATGAAATGCCTCAAGTTGCCTTTATGTCTTATGATTTCTATGATTTATTCATAATTTGATGACGTATGTTAAAGTGATTATGTTTTATGGGTAAAGTATGATTTCATTCTTATGTATATATGTACCCATGTTTCCTTTCCATATTTTTATATCCCTTACTGAGCTTTTTATGCTCATCCAAAGTTTTTTTGAAATTTTTTTCATAGGTCAAGGGAAAGGTACATGATATGATGATAGTGTCAAGGAAGTGTCAATAAAGAATCCATGCTTTATTTTAAATATGTTTCCATTGATGAGAAAGAAGAATACTATATTTATGTAACCACTTTGTTTATATGTGGAATGTAATGCATGTTTTATGATCTAATTCTCTAAAACTCTAATCCCAAAAAGATCCTCAATGTGTAATCTTGTAATAACTCAAGATTAAGTAAGGTTTAAGGCTGGGGCCTTATAGTTGGTATCAGAGGTCGGTTTAGATAACTTTAGGAGTTAGAATTCTATTAAATGATTATCCAAAATTTTTTTGGGTCAAATTGAAGTGATATAGCATTTGAAGATTACCATGTTGCTTCATCTAAGACATGTTTGTTCAGAATGTTTTTCCATAGAGGAAACAGGGAAACAGTGCTAGGAAGACATATAGAAGGAAATAACCTTCCGAATCAGCATCCTGAGATGGTCGGAATTGGAACTGAACAGCTTGTTGCAGTAATAGAGCAGTTGAATCAAGCGATAAATGGTGGTGGTATCCATGCACGAGATCAGCCAGATCAACCACAGAGGAACATGTCAGTGGTGGAACATTTCATGAGGCAACATCCCCCATCATTCAGAGGATCATCTGGCCCTATGTTATCTGAAGGGTTGATTAAAGCATTGGAGAAAATTTTTGATGTCATGTGGTGTTCAGACAATCAAAAGGTTAGTCTTGCTATTTACCGTTTGGAGGGTGAGGAAGATTAGTGGTGGTCGATGGTTTAAAATATCAGGGACACCGATGAGATTTATGCTCTTGACTGGGATGAATTCAAAGGTATGTTTCTTGAGAAGTATTATCCTAAGGTTGTTTGACTTAGTATGGAAAAGAAATTCTTGGAATTGAGGAAAGAGGAAGACTCAGTGGCTACCTATGAAGAAAGTTTCACTTGATTGGAAAGGTATGCTCCAAATTTTATCTGAGACCTTGATAGTCAAATAAATCGTTTTTACTCAGGATTAAAGCCAAAATATCGAAGTGCATTAGCTTCTCGTGAGTTTAAAAGTTATGAAAAGCTTGTTCGATGTGCTGATAAGGTGGAAATGGAGTTTGCTGATGATCAAGTGTTCTATAACAACCAACAAAAGAAGAGACCGAGGTGGCATGAGAAAGGTAAGAATTCTTCAAAAAAGTCTGATGGTACGAAAACTAAGTTTCCAGTTCGTGATAAATGTGGCAAAAGGCAAGCTGGGGATGTCTTCTGAATTCTGGAAAGTGATACCGATGTGGTAAGATGGGACATGAGGCTCGTGATTGCACTGAAAAGGATCAAGGTGAAGGTAAGACCAAATTTGATTTATAGTTAGTGAGATGTTATAAGTGAAATGGGATGGGTCACTATGCAAACGAGTGTCAGACAAAGAGCTTGAGTGATGGGAAGCAGTTAGACTATAAGAAGAAAGGGGTGGTGAAATCCTTTGCAACTACTTCCGCAGATGTCAGGCCATAAAATGAAGTTGTATCGGGTACATTGTTTGTTTTTTTAGATTATGCCAGTGTGTTGTTTGATTCGGGGTCTCCACATTCTTTCATCTCTGAAAACTTTTCTAGTAAAATGGGAATACCATCTCAAGAAATGAGTCCTGAACTTTTGGTAAAAACACCTAGGGGAAATGTTGAGGCAAAAAGAATTTATAAGAATCTTCTTATCCTTATCTGTGGAAGGAACCTACTTGCAAACCTTATTCTTCTACCTCTAGTAGAGTTTGATGTTATCCTAGGTATGGATTGGCTCTCTATTTACCATGCTAAGATTGACTGTAGAGATAAAGAAGTTTCTTTTCAGAAAGACTTTCAGTTTGTGTACACGAATGAACCCTTACTGTTGATAACATATCAAAAGGCCAAGAAACTTGTAAAAGATGGAAATGAATGTTACCTTGCACACATCGTTGAAAATAAAGGAACTGTTCAGATTAATGTTGTGCCAGTGGTAAATGAGTATCCTGATTTTTTCCTGATGAGTTTCCTAGAATAATACCATATCAGGAAGTTGAGTTTACTGTTGACTTTGTTCCTAATGCTAAGCCAATTTCAAAACCCCCTTATCGAATGGCTCAAATTGAACTTTTAGAGTTGAAGGAGCAATTGCATGATTTATTAGAGAAAGGTTTCATTCGACCTAGCACGTCACCCTGGGGTGCTCTTGTTTTATTTGTTAAAAAGAAAGACGGTTCAATGAGACTTTGCATTAATTATATAGCCTTTAATAACATCATTGTTAAGAACAAATATCCTTTGCCTCATATCGATGATTTGTTTGATCAGCTCCAGGGAGCTCAGTATTTTTCAAATATTGAATTGAGATCGGGGTACCATCAGCAGAAGGTAAAGGAAGCAGACGTTCCGAAGACTGTGTTCCGTACAAGATATGGCCATTATGAATTTGTAGTAATGCCTTTTGGGCTAACCAATGCACCTGCTGTATTCATGGAATTAATGAATAGAATTTTCCATGAGTTATTGGATAAGTTTGTGGTGGTTTTCATTGATGATATTTTGGTGTTTTCTAAAAGTAAAGAGGAGCATGAAAGACATTTAAGGGTTATCTTGTAAACCTTAAATGAAAATAAATTGTATGGGAAATTCAGCAAGTGTGAGTTTTGGTTGCAACAAATTTCTTTCCTTGGTCAAATTCTTTCTAAAGATGGGATAACTGTTGATCCTGCAAAAACAAAAGTTATCGAAGACTGGCCAAGACCCACAAATGTAACTGAGATTCGTAGCTTCCTTGGTTTGGCAGTCTATTACCGAAGGTTTGTTAGAAATTTTTCACGGTTATCTAGTCCAATGACTAAGCTAACTCGGAAGGGTGTTAGGTTTATCTGGACAAAAGAATGTGATGATTGTTTTCAGGAATTGAAAAGATGATTGGTGAAAGCTCCATTTTTGTCACTACCTTCCAGGAATGGGAAGTTTGTTATATACAGTGATGCTTCATTGAAATGACTTGGTTTCATCCTAATGCAGAATGATCAGGTAATTGCTTATGCTTCATGACAGTTGAAAACTCATGAGGTAAATTACCATACACATGATTTGGAATTAGCTGCTGTTGTTTTCGGTTTAAAAATTTGGAGGCATCATTTGTATGGAGTAAAGTGTGAAATATATACTGATCACAAAAGTTTAAAGTATATATTCACTCAGAAAGTGTTAAACATGAGACAGAGGAGATGACTGGAATTAATCAAGGATTATGATTGTACAATTCATTACCATTCGAGAAAAGCAAATAAAGTGGTTGATGCTTTGAGTCGAAAAAGTAATGCTTCATTAGCAATGTTGCGTTTGGAACATGATCCTTTGGTTAAGGATTTGATGATCTTTGGCATAGAAGTTGTTGGCGCAGGAAGTTCTTCTATTTTGTTTCAGGTATCAGTGAGATCATCTATATCATATATAATCAAGCAAGCACAGAAGAAAGACAGTGAGTTGCAGAAAAAGGTAGAGCTGGTTCAGAAAGGTAAGTTTCCTGAATTCAACATTTATGATGATTGTGTTTTGAGATTTGGGAAGAGATTGTGTGTGCCTTGTGATTCATAGTTGAAGAGAGAGTTGTTATGTGAAGCTCATAGTTATCCGTTTTTAGTTCATCCTGGAAGTACTAAGATGTACAGAGATCTGCGGGAGTATTGCTGGTGGGATGGAATGAAAAGAGATATTGCTGATTTTACTGTGAAGTGTTTGACATGTCAACAGGTTAAAGCAGAGCGGTAGTTACCGAAAGGGATGCTTCAGCCTCTACCAGTGCCAGAGTGGAAATGGGAGAATATATCCATGGACTTTGTTGTGGGATGGCCGAAGACCCCTCGAGGTAATAATGCAATATAAGTTATTATTGATCTCTTGACTAAATATGCTCATTTCCTTGATATACGAGATACTTTTTCCCTAGATCAACTTTCCCGTTGTATCTCAAAGTGATAGTCAGGTTACATGGAGTTCCTCCCTCCCTTATGTCTGACCGTGATCCCAGGTTCACTTCTAACTTTTGGAAAGGCCTTTAGAAGTCGTTGGGTACTGAATTAAATTTTAGTACAGCTTTTAATCCTCAATCAGATGGGCAGTCGGAACGAACAATTCAGACCATGGAGGATATTCTACGAGCTTGTTCGATGGATTATCAGGGAAGTTGGGACCAACATCTTTCTTTGGTTGAATTTTCATATAATTATAGTTTTCATTCTAGTATACAGATGGCACCATTTGAGGCGTTATATGGAAAGCGGTGTCAAACTCCAGCTTTTTGGGAGGAAGTGGGTGAAAGGAAGTTGATGGGACCAGAATTGGTAGAAGAGATGGCGGAAAAAGTTCTTCTGATTCAGAAACACATGAGAACAACTCAGAGTAGGCAGAAGAGTTATGCAGACAACAGGAGGAAGGATCTAACTTTTGAGGTAGGTGATCATGTTTTTCTCAAAGTCTCACCATGGAAAAGTGTGATGAGATTTGGTAAGAAAGGAAAGCTGAGTCCAAGGTTAATTGGACCATATGAAATTCTGGAGAGTGTTGGATCTGTTGCTTACCGAGTGGCTTTACCTCCAAGTTTATCTCAGGTACACAATTTTTTTCACGTTTCGATGTTGAGAAAGTACATCCCAGATCCATCTCATGTTTTGAGTCCAGAGGTAGTTCAGCTGGAAGAGAACCTATCTTATGAGGAACAACCGGTCCATGTTCTTGACCACAGGGAGAAAGTGTTACGGAATAAGGTGATTAATCAGGTAAAGGTTTTGTGGAAAAACCACATGATGTAAGAGGCAACATGGGAATCTGAAAATGCAATGAGGGATAAGTACCCCCATTTATTCGATAAGTAAATAAATTGCGGGGACTCAATTTTCTAAAGGGGGGAAGGATGTAACATCCCAATTAAGTAATGAATAATAGATATTTTTATCTATTTCTATTAATGAATTAGATAGTGTTTTAGAGGCTTAAAATGAAAATAAATACAATCTTATGCATGAAATACATTAATATTCTTAAAAGATTGTTTTACTGCCTTTTGATGGCAAACCCATTATAAATCTATCTTTTGACAATTTTATAAGCTATGTTGGTCAAAATAAACTTATTATTTATGATTGGGACATCAAAATATACTTTGTGTGAATTTTTGGTATTTTTCTGATAAAGTTCATTTTTTAAGGAATAGTGAAAAATGTTGTATTTTAATTCAAAACCTCTTTTTAGTCTAATTTATTTATATGATTAGATTATCTTTTTAATTGGTTTTTAAGTTAAATTAGAATATATTTTTACCATTTTATCCAATGGTGGTCATTGGAATCAATTTCACTTTGAAATTGGACTTAAACTAGTGTCAATCTTCTAATACTTATTGTTTCATAAAAACACGCTATTTGTCCTGACAACGGGAATTAGTTATTAAATTAATTAATGAAACATACATGTTTTTAATTTTGTAAAATAGAAGTCATTTTTGAATTCGGAATATCAAATATAGCTTAGGGTGAAGTTTTGGTATCTTTATGAAAAACATCAATTTTTTATGAATAGTGAAACCACTAAGTGGTAGTTAAAGAAACTGATTTTTTGTTTAAATGAAACTTTGCCACTTCTGTGATTTGATTTTCAAAAATCCGACATACATGGTTTTCATTAAGATATAAAATGTGGTTCATTGAGATTAAAATAATTTTTTGGTGAATAGTAACTTTTAAGTTCTTAATCGTGATTAGTGGTAATTAGTGTAGTTTAATGAAAAAATAATGTTTTAATAATATGAGATGGGCTTGACACATGTACTACCCTCATTGGATGTGTCATGGCCGACCAAGGCAATCCATGGGTCAACTTGGGGACCCCATGGAGCCACTTTGGTTGGGAAAAGACATAAATAATTTTTTATTTAATGTTAAAGTAAAAATGACACAAACATGAGATGTTTTACTAAAACAATTTTTACGTGGGGTTATACAAGTCATATTTTTGATTATAAATAGTAATTGGAAAGATAAAAAGATTTTTTACATCACAGTATTTTTTTTATAAATTTTAACTCTAAATAAATGAAATTATTTATGACATCATGATGATGCAGCGATTACCTCATTAATAAAGGATTTAAATAAAATGAAATGATAATGTAAAATCTATGAACTACACGTGTCCAAAACCTATTTTATTGGTGCATTTAGAACCCTTATCACCTTACCCTCTAATTATATCAATGTGGGACCTTTTGAATCCGAAACTCATTTTAAAATAATGTAACATTTCTTTACTTTCCAAGAGTGCCTCTCCTCTCCTCTTATAAAAGGCCCCCACCTCTACCTCCTAACCCACACTCCCAAAGCCTTTGTCTCAGCAAAACACTACCCATTTTGTCTCTCCACATCCCTCTCTTACTCCTTGAAGCCTCACTTTTGGCAGAAGTCTTCCCAAGAAATCCTTTGAGCTCAAACCAAATGGAGTTACCCGATTTTAAGGTAATGTCTTCACTTGAGTCCTTTTGTTTTATTTTGCTTCTCCAACCCCCTAAAATCTTTTTATTCATTTCTTTTGTAACAAATCATGTATATTCAATATACTAGGATGTTGTTATAATAATTATTCGAGCTACACTTACACACACCTACATCTAATGGTTAAAGGACATATTGTTTCCGTGGATGGTGAATTTATGCCTCCCGAAACGATGATTGTTCAACATTCTTTTAACACCTTCAATGGTGGCCATTAAGATGTCACTATATTTATATATTATATATAATATTTTTATGTTTTCCTTAATCTTCTGTATTTTTAATTTTGGGCATACCTTTATGGTTTCCATTATGGGTAAACGCGATATCTTCATTTAAGGAAGTGCGGACTACCGCCCCCTCAAAGTGATTTGATTCGTTAAATACCATATGTGGGACGTATAAAGGATGGAACTATGATATTATATATTATATTATACTGTAATTATAATATACATTTATATAATTATGATTCCATTCTATAAAATACTAAATAGAAATGAAAGTAGCGTTCATGCGTACGTACGACTTACCATCTCCATGAACGGTGCATTTCATTTCTTACCACTAAATGATTATGTAATATTATAAATGCATGTATATACTGGATATATATGATATATATGATATATACATCATGAATTCCATTCTGGATAAAATGGATACATGAACAACTTGTAATTATAAAGAGCATATTTTGACTCAAGTACCAATGAGCGTTAAAACGACCGTTATTAACTAAAATAATTACATAGTGTTCATGACATGGTAATAAGTGATATAAAAGGAATAATGAAATTGAAAAGGGTTCGTAATCAAGTATAAATTATCTCAAGTTTATTATTCAGGACATTAAAGAACGATCGAGTCATGTCGGACCCGAGGTATGGGACTTCGTCCCAATCTCCTTTCATTGAGGCATATTTTGTTTTATACACAACCTTCTTTTATACGGTGTATAACCCCCTTTTACTTTTACGTTTATTCAAAAGGAATCTTTTTTATATGAAGAATTTACTAAATTAAAAAAGGGAATGTTTTTGTTATAAGTAAGCGGCGACAACGACTTCTCCGTCGCCGTGACCATTATTTGAGTTTCGGCTTCCTCTACAAGCCATACCTTTTTCTTAAAAAAAAATTAATACCATGTTTTACTTTTCTTTTATTATAGTATTGAAAATTGTTTTCATAATGTTTTTATATCAATGTGTTGTATTGATATCTTGTGATTTAAAGGTGGAAATGTTATGTTTCCTTTATGCATGTTTTATGTGATACGATTATGTTGAGGTTCTTGGGCTTTACTAAGAAGACGGGTGGTTCCGTGATAGATTAAGGGCGGGTGAGACCGATATTTCTCTCCAATGCATTGGGTAACGTGAAGGAGTGAAACTTTAAGGTTTCTATGAAGAGATTTTGGGAATATACTATGATGGGTATTCCAAACGTAACCAAGAGGGTTACTCCCTACGTAAGAATGTTATGAAATGCCTCAAGTTGCCTTTATGTCTTATGATTTCTATGATTTATTCATAATTTGATGAGGTATGTTAAAGTGCTTATGTTTTATGGGTAAAGTATGATTTCATTCTTATGTATATATGTACCAATGTTTCCTTTCCATATTTTTATATCCCTTACTGAGCTTTTTATGCTCATCCCAAGTTTTTTTTAAATGTTTTTCACATGTCACGGGAAAGGTACATGATATGATGATAGTGTCAAGGAAGTGTCAAGAAAGAATCCATGCTTTTTTTAAATATTTTTCCATTTATGGGAAAGAAGAATACTATCATTATGTAACCACTTTGTTTATATGTGGAATGTAATGCAAGTATTATGATCTAATTCTCTAAAACTCTAAACCCGAAAAGATCCTCAATGTGTAATCTTGTAATAACTCAAGATTAAGTAAGGTTTATGGCTGGGGCCTTATACAACCCCCTACCCAAATAACCTACCAATTTTCCTCAATTCAACCTATAGACCCTATTTTGATCATAAAACCATCCTAATGATCCATTTCGATCAATTAAAAAGGAAACACCCGAAGTAGAGTTAATAATTTCACCACCCTCTTTCAAGTTATTTTCTTCTTCCACCGTTATTTATTTTTTTTTCAATACCAAAATAATAAATAATGTACCGTATACATACTGTTATGTTATTATAAAGATGGTACAACCATATTCATTATTCTACCCATCCTACAAATGAAAAGTCACCATACGTGGGTACGTACGGCATACCGCCTCCACATCGTGGTGTAGTTTTCTTTTCATAGACTTCATTATTTGTATGGGTATAATAATGAGTATAACTGATGTAAATAATAAAAATAACGTTATAATTAATCTGTATATATAATATAACATCCAATTACATATAATTATTCCATCAATATAATGATATTTTTCTCGTGCAAACATACGGATTAACGTTTCCACGAACTCGATGAGATTCATTCCCCATCGTAATCATTCAAGAATAATTATCATTTTATGATTAAAAATAATGTTTATGAACCTAATAAAATCTTATATATCAAAAAACATTCATCCTATTCATAAAAAACATGGCTTACATAACCAATCATATAATGGAAAATGAATTAAATAACACCCAAAACGATGATACTACTAAAATATTATTAACAAAGAAATATTAGAAGATCATATGTGATATCATATTTATGTATATTATTCTTGTTTAATTTATTAACCGTGTTTTAACTATTATAAAGAAGGATAATGTACCCTCAAACAAGGAATACTATAAGGTAAGGGTTAATCATAAAATCTCTTTATTATCCGAGGTTGTTTTTATATAAGTATCTACTGAGACCTCTTTATCATCCACATCTTTGTTTTCATAAAAATGTATTTAAAATATTTTTTACTATATACTAGACAATGGGTTAAAGCCTTTTATACCCCTATTTGACCTTATATTTTTTTAAAGTAATCTTTTTGTCATTTTCAAAAATAGGCACTTTATGACCTTTTCAACACAATTAAGGTTAGAAGGTCTTTTGTTAACTTATAAGGAGGGTGTTGCTATTTTACATCATTATAAACTCGTTGAAGATTTATTTATAATCTTATAAAAATATTTTCAAAATAAATGTTTTCTTTTATAATTATATTACTTTTAATGGAATTTAAAATAGAAATATATATTTCTATTAAAAAGTTTGGATTTCATCTTTGTCAACCTCATTTTGATAGATTTTAGGCTTGTTTGAAGATGATTTTTTATGATGAAATTATACAATATTGTGTTTATGTTTTTGGGAATTTTTTTGAATGTGGATTTGTTATTTATATACCATTCATGGTTTATGGATAATGTATTTAAATTTTCTATTCTAGTTTTAATACAAGTTTTTATGTTATGTTTAAAAAATTTCATATGAGGAATGAATTGGAATAGTACGTGATGGGTGGAGCCCGATATATCACCTCAATGTATCGGTAGGTCTCATGAGACAATCTAAAGACCTAGTACGGGCCCATGGTAAAATCTTATTTGTAGTCCGGGCACAAGGCCTTGACTATGAGGATATGAAGTCAGGCATTACGCATTCCATCATTATGAAATTAGATAATGAAATTTCATGTGATTATTTAACTAGTAGAATATCCATTTGAATAAGTAAATAGAATTATTTTATTGTATCTTTTCCATTTTATACAAATGTTTATGTTTTAAACTCTTTCGTTTTAGTATTATAAATTGCCTTAATGTTTTATTCTTATTTATAAAAGTCTCCACTATATTGTTATCCATACTGAGCATCTGAGCTCACACCTTTCTATGTTTTATTTTTCCCAGGGTGTGAAGATGTATTTAATTGTTGACATGGAGGGATATGCTAAGGATATAAGTGTGTCCAAAGGGGGAAAATGTTGTTTATGTTTTTAATTTATGACATAACGTAAAACTTATGAATGTATCTAGTACTTCCAAGGATACTAAACTAATTGGTCTTTCAGGACATGATTACTTGTATTATGGAAAATTTATCTAATAATGCACCGGCTCTGGGTTACTGGGGTCGGGGCATTATAGTTGGCATCAGAGGATGTTTAGTACAAACCTTGGAAACAAGGTTTTGAAAAAATCTGATTAGATAACACTACCATAAGATAGACATTGAGGGTTACTATAAAAGAACTTCTTAGAATTTTGGTACTGTAGTGATTTGGTGAGATTTCCAAGAAATACTTCCATGTCTTGATACAAGTAGGTAGAGGCGGCTCTAGAACAGATCTACCTAGAGGTAAAACTTTAAAACACCGCTTTGAGCTAGACACTAACGGGAACTGGTGCACGACAACGGGCCTTGCTACACTCTGGGTTACAACACTCCCGAGAGATATTCTTAGGATAAATCACATTTTCCTTACAAACAATTATTAATGTTTTATAAGTATATACTTCTTAAAAAACATTTTTATGATTATGGATTATATCCAAAAACTGTTCAATTTATGTTAAGAGTTTTACACATTTGGAATTATTTATTATGGTTTATAAACTAATATATTTTATTCCATTGTTTAGAAATGATTCCTAGTGGATGGAATGGAAATTGTACCAATGAATTTAATCCTTATTGGGATTTACCTCCTACTAAAGATAATTATAGTGGATCTAGTGATGCAATAGGTGCTAATAATCTTATCAACATACAAGGACCACTCATATAGGTTATGAATAATAACCATACCCGTATGGAGAACCTTATTCCACAATGTTGAGGATCTATGTTAGACAGATTAATGAAGAAACAACCCCAAAAATTCAATGAGACTACAAATCTATTTGTATCCGAGCAATGGATATGTTCATTATAGGCAATATTTCATGTTTTGTGGAGTAGAGAAAGGGAAAAAGATGTCACTGCAGTTTATCGCCTCATGGGAGATGTAGATCAATGGTGGTCATTGATTCAAAACACAAATGAATATGATAAAGTATCAAATATATAATGGAGGGAGTTTAAAGATATTTTCATAGAAAAATATTTTCTCGTGACCATTGAAATGATATGGAAACGAAAATTTTTCAGTTTGAAAAAAACGTAATATGATAATGTCGCATAAAATGAGGCTAAATTTACAAGGATAGCAAGGCATGCTGCAGATTATATACAAAACCCAATGAGTAAGATTGATCGATTCTTTGATGGGTTAAAACCATTCCCTCAGCAAGAATTAGTCTCACAATCCTTCTTATCACACAAAGATATTGTCTCAAGTGCTATCAAGACAAAAAAATAATTCTCTATGTATTACGACATTAAATCAAAGAATGAGATGAAGAGAACAACTGATAAATTTGGAAATAAAAATAAGGGGAAGAAGGGAAAAGTTGAATATCCATCATATGGTAAATTTGGGAAGAAACACCCTGGTACTTCCCTGAAAGGGAATGGGATTATATTACAAGTTTGGTGAAAAAGGCCACCAATATCATGATTGCAAGTGGAAGAAAGAGGATGTCAATGTGGAATTCTATAATTACAGAGAAAAGGGGCATTCATCAAATAAATTTCTTAAGAGCCAAGGAAACATAACCCAGAAATGGCCAAAAGATAAATGCCAATCTTATGTGATCACTACTGTTGAGGTTAAAGCTCCAAAAGAAATTGTGGCGGGTAAGTTAATGGTTTAATCATGTATATCCAATGATTTATTTGATTATGGATTATCGCATTGTTTCATATCTTCCCAGTTTTCTATGAAAATTTGATATTTCCAATTTTATTTAACAAGGGAGTTGTCTGTAAAAACTCATAAGGGAAGTATCCTTGCAATAATGTTTTGGGAATAATTTCCCATTAGGGCATATAAATTTTCTTTATCACATGATCTCATCATCATACCCATTATTGAATTTGATATAATCCTTGGTGTGGATTTTCTATCATACCATGATATGAAAATTTATTATAAGAAGAAGGAGGTTACAATTTTCCATGATGATAAGGAGTAACTTATCTTTAGAGAAGAAATGACACCACCTGATTCTTATCTAGATCCTCCCACAGTAGCTATACTAAATTCAATTATTGGGGAAAAAGAGAATTAAATAACTATGGGTGAGGAAAATAATGTTTGAATAGAGGACGTACCAATTGTGTGAGAATTTGTTGCAGTGTTTCCAGCGGAATTACTTGTACATCCTCCAAAACTAGAAATTGAGTTTTCCATTGATTTAATTCATGATTCAACAACCATATTCAATACCCCTCATAGAAAGTCCACTATGTAATTATTGGAACTAAAGATACAACTAGTGTAATTGAGTAATAAGGGATTTATTCACCCTAGTGTTTCTCCATGGGGAGCCCATGTTCTTTTTGTTAAGAAGAAAGATGGGTCTATGAGGTTGTTCATTGACTATCGGGAGATCCATGCTATAACAATAAAGAACAAGTATCCCCTACCTCACAATGATGATTTATTCGATCAACATCATAGAGCTCAATATTTTTCAATGATTGACCTTCAATCTGGATATCACCATCTCTGTGTGAAAAGGAAGACATTCCGAAAATAGCATTTGGAACCAAGTACGAGCATTACATGATTACAACAATGCCATCTAGATTGACTAATGCACCCTATGTCTTCGTGGATCTAATGAATACAATTCAAAAGGAATATCATGATTACATTGTAGTGGTATTTATTGAGGATATTTTGGTATACTCAAAAAGATTTAAAGATCATGAAAATCACTTGCGCATTATCTTAAATACTCTTAGAAGAACTAATTACATGGGATGTTTAGAAAGTGTGTATTATAGCTTCAGAATATATATTTTCTTGTACATATTGTCTCTAAGGATGGAATCTCTATTGATCGTTCTAAACAAAGGAAATCCAATAATGGTAAACACGAACGAGTATAACTGAGTTACACAGCTTTATTGCTTACGCATGTTTTTATCAGCACATTGTCCAGACTTTTGCCTGATTTCCATAGCCATTAACCTAGATCACACATAAAGAGGTTAAATTTGTTAGGACAAAATAGTGTGGATAATGTTTAGAATAACTGAAGATAATATTAGTAAATGCTCTTATATTGACACTACTATTGAGGAATGATAGGTTTTATATTTATAGTAATTCTTCAATGAAATAAATTGGTTGTGTACTTATGCAGAATAATTGATTTATTTGTTATGCATCATGATAGCTAAAAAATCATAAGAAAAACTATCCTACTTTGGACCTTGAATTAGAATTTGTAATCTTTTATCGGAAAAATTGGAGCAACTATCTCTATGGTGAAAAAAGTGAGATTTATATAGATCACAAGAGTTTGATGTATATTTTCTCACAGAAATAACTCAACATGAGGAAAAGATGATGGATTGAACTACTCAAGGATTATTATTACAATATACACTACCACCTGGTGATGGAAAATAAGGTGGAAGATGCTTTGAGTAGAAAGGATCATGAAGTTTCGAAGAAGATGATAGTTGAAAGGGATCCTATTTTCATGGATTTAGTAAATATGGATATGTGAATAACCATGGAAGGTGGAAGAGAAATTATTTTTCACATGTTTACCAAAACTTCTTTACTAGAAAGGATAAAGAGTTCTCAGATTGGTGATAAAGTTTTCAAAAGAAGATTAAAGCTGTGAATGTTGGGAGATTGAGTGAAATCATATATGAATATGGAATTTTGAAATTTGTGAAGAGACTTTGTGTTCTGAACATACCTAATCTAAAATGGGAATTGTTGGATTATGCTCATAGTTCCAATTTCACTATAAACCCTAGTATCCCCAAGATGTATAGAGAATTGAAAGAACATTTTGGGTTGTACAACATGAAGAGGGAGATTGCTGATTTTCTATAAATATGTATGGTTTGTAAATATGTGAAAGCTGGAAGGCAACAACCTGGAGGATTCATGAAACCTATTACCATATTTAATTGGAAATGGGATAATATCAGGATTCATGTTGTGATGTCTCTACCAAAGACTCCTAGAAGGAATGATGCAATATGGGTCGTTATTGAACGTCTTACCAAGTCGACACATTTTATTGCTATAAGAGAATATTTACCTCTTGAACATCTAGAAAGACTATATATAAATGAATTTGTAAGACTCCATGGTGAACCTCTAATGATTGTCTCTGATCGTGATCCCCGTTTTAGATCACGATTCTGTAAAAGTCTTCAGAAAGACTTGGATACTTAACTTCGTTTGAGCACTACCTACCACCCTCAAACTGATGGAAAATTAGAACAGACTATTCAAACCTTAGAAGACATGTTGAGATCTTGCTCACATTACTTTCAAGGGATATGGGATGAATATTTACCTCTGGTAGAATTTTCCTATAACAATATCTTCCATTAAAGTATTCATATGGCATTATATAAAGCGTTATATAGAAAGAGATGTCGCACAGCAAAAAGATGGGATTATGTTGTTGAATGAAAACAGATAAGTCCATAAATTGTTAATGAAACAATGGGAAAGGTGAAGGTTATCCAAAACCACATCAAAGAAGAACAAATTATGCAAAAGATTGATGTTGATAACAGAAAGAAGGATTTGGAATTTCAAGTAGGAAACCATGTTTTAATGAAGGTATCTCCATGGAAGGGTGTTATACATTTCGGTAAGAATGTTAAATTATGTCCCATGTACATCATACCATTCAAAATTCTAGAACAAATTAGAGTGGTTACTTATCATTTGGCAATGCCGCCAAGTCTCTCCAAAGTTCATGATGTGTTCCACGTATCACTATTGAGAAAATACGTACCTAAACCAAATCATGTACAAACCTATGAGGAAATTGAATGGGAACCAACTCTGTCTTATTATGAAGAGTCTGTCATGATTCTTGATACAAGAAAATAAGTGCTGATAAACCAGACGACTCATCTCATAAAAGTTATATTGAGAAACAATAATATGAAATATGCAATGTGGGAACCTGAGGAACTTATGATAAAAAATCACTCGAATCTTTTTAGGAAGTAATATTCTTGAAATTTCAAGGACAAAATTATTTTAATCATGGGAGAATGTAATACCCCAAGCATCCACAATACGTTTCCCTTTGAATAATACAATAACTTGTGTTGTTTGTAACATCGAGTTCAAACACACCACAACTAATCAAACTAGTAGTTAGGAATATTAATACATATTTTTAGAAATTTTATAAATTTTATAAATTTTATCATTCAAAATGGACTTCATTTTTGGATTTAGAATATTGAAATTATCTTGGGGTAATATTGTTTTATTTTTCTGAAAAGATTCAATTTTTGATAAATAGTGTAAACACTGAGTTATTGTTTAAAACATACATTTTTTAAATAATTATTTAGTTTTTTTAAATTAAATAAATGTAAAAGTAGATACATAATACCTATATAAGTTCAATGTAATTCATTGGATTTATTTTATAATAAATAAATATATATATATATATTATCGAACTTTTTACCATCTTTTAAACACCTTCTAGTAGCATTTGAAACTTTTCATGAAACATAATTTCATCACTTCTGTGAGTTGAATTTCAAAAATCTGATAGAAATCGTTAATGTCATTATGTAAAATGTGGTTCAACAAGTTGAAAATATTTTTTTTGGTGAATAGTAACTTTTGACTTTTATTTACCCCGGTTAAAAGTATATACGGTAATATAGGGTGAAAATGATATCATAATTATATAAAACAAGTACAAATTATATTAGATAAGTATAATTAGTTGAAAAAAACCTTATAAAAAAATGTATCCTCTTTGGTCCACTTGGATTAGATTAATACATTTGTTATTATTTTATTTAAAGAAGAGCCAAAAGAGTTAAATTTAATGTCTAATAACTAAAACATTTTTAATATAAGGATACACACAATATAAATTAGTGAATAAATATTAAATAGAAATAAAAATTGATTTCATACATTATTTTATTTTATTTATAAATTTTAGACATTGAATAATTTAATTTATTTATAACACAATGATGATGCGGTAATTACCTTATTAATGAAATATTAAAATAATTGATATTATAAATATCCAAATAAATGTAAATTGAGGCTTATGATATATTATAATAATTTTATAGTTTAATATGACATGTTAGGTTTTGTTAAATAAATTTTATTCGAAGTGATAAAGTTTTTATGGCTTTCAAAAAAATAAAATACTAATTAGTGTAAAAATTGACATAATAGAGTTTTTAAAACAAATACAATATTATTAATTGATAAAATATTCCTAAAAATAAATGGTTCAGCCAAATTACTTTAAAAAGGTTTATATATTTTAATAATAAAAAACATGGGGTTCTCTTGGCTTGTTATAGTATGTTTATTAGCTACATAATGTAGAAATACAAAGAGACATGGTAAATGTCAAACTATTTAACTAAGAGTCAAATCTAAAAGATAAGGTTAATATGATGACCTAATATTATATAAAACCTATTTTCTGAGAGTTTATATACTCATCCACACCTTTTAATTGATATAATTCATTTTGGAGAAATTATAAATATAAAATTATTTTATTATAAAATAATATTTCAAGCTTTTCCAAAAGTGACCCTCACCTCTATTTTAAAAGGGAACTTCCCCGACTCTTAATTTCACACCTCCAACGCCATTTATCCAAGCCAATCCCTACCCAAATATCCTCCCAATTTCCCTAAATTTATCCTATAGGCCTTAGTTTGATATTAAATCCAACCTATGGAGAATGTTTGATCAACTCAAAAGGAACCACCCGAAGAAAAGGTAATCATTTCACCACCCTCTTTCAAGTTATTTTCTTATTACACTTCTTATTTATTTGTTTTTTCCATACCAAAAAAATAAATCTAGTGCCTTTTACAAAAATTGATTTTTTTTTAAATATGGTACAACCATATTCATTATTCTATCTATCCTACAAATGACAAAGTCACCACACGTGTGTATGTACTGCTTATCGTCTCCATGTCATCGTGTAGTTTGTTATTCAAACACATAATTATATGTATGAGTATAATAATGAGTATAAATTTTGTACATAATAAATATAACATGTTAATAACTCTTTATAAATGATATACCATCCAATTAAATATGATTTTTTCATCAATATAATGATATTGTCACTCGTGCATATGTACGGATTACCGTCTCCTCGAACGCGATGAAATTCATTCCCCATCTTAATCATTGAAGAATAATTTTAATTTTATGATTCAAAATAATGATTATGAAAATAATATTATTCTGTATATGAATAAAATATATCCTATTCATAATATACATGGATTATGTATCCACGAATCGAAAAGAAAGCGAATCTGTTAACACCCAAAACGATGATACTACTAAAATATTATTAACAAGGAAAAATTAGAAAATCATATATGATATCATATTTAAATATATGGTTCTTGTATAATTTAATTACTAAGATTTTACTATTATATAAGTGGATAATGTACCCTTGACCAAGGAAAAGTACAAGTTAAGGATTAATTTCACAATGTTTTTATTATATGAGGTTGTTTTTACATAAGTATCTACTGAGACCTCTTTATCATCCACATCGGAGTTTTCTTAAAAATGTTTGTAATTTTTTTTACTATTTACTAAGCAATGTGTTAAAGTAATTTATACACTTATTTTACCTTATATGTTTTAAATGAATCTTTTTTTAATTTTCCAAACAAGGTAAATTATGTCCTTTTCGACAAAACTAAAGAAAAAATGTATTTTTTTAACTTATACGGAGGGTGTGGCTATTTGCCGCCATTATTACATTGTTGAATTATACCTTACAAGCTTAGAAGAATATTTTAAAATAATGGTTTTCTTTTATAATTATATGACTTATAAATGGCTTCAAAATATTAATAGATATTTCTCTATAGAAAAATTTGATTTCATCTATGTCAACATCTTTTTGATGGATTTTAAGCTTGTTTGAAGGTGATTTATTATGATACAAATCTTCTATATTATATTGATGGTTTAGGGAAATGTTTGACTATGGTTGTTTTATTTTTATACCATTCATGGTTTATGGATAAAGTATTGACATTTTTTATTCTATTTTTAATAAGAATGATAATCTTATGTTTAATCCTTTTCATATGGGGAATGCATTGGTCTTAGTATGTTATGGGTGGATCCTGATATAGCTCCTCGATGAATAAGTAGGTATCATGAGACCCTCTTGTGTCTTGGAACAAGGCCTTGGTAAAAATTTTATTTTGTAGTCTTGGCACAAGGCTTTTACTATGTTCTTATGAAGTCGAGCATTATACATTCCATCATTATGAAATTGGTTTTTCAAATTTCATGTGATTAATCGACTAGTAGAATATCTATGTGAATAAGTAAATTTCATTATTTGATTCTATCATTTACATATTATGTTGAATTTTATGTTTGAAAAGAATTTTTTTTTGTCTTATACATTGCCTTAAATGTTTTTTCTTATTTATGAATGTTTCCTATATATTGTTATCCATACTGAGCATTTGGGAACTCCCCTTTCTGTGTTTTATTTTTCCTAGGATGTGAATAAGTATTTAATGGTTGACCTGCTGGGCAAGGCTAAGGATATACATGTGTTCTACAGGGAAAAATTGTTGTTCATGTTTTTATTTCATGATGCAATGTAAAACATATGAATGTATCTAGTACTTCTAACACTACTAATCTAATCGGTCTTTGGGACATGATTTCTTGTATCATTCTAATTTTATGTAATAATGAACTGACTCAGGGTAACTGAGGTTAGGCTGTTACAACATTAACATTGATCATGGTGGTAGATATTTTATATTTTTACTATTAATTTTGGAAATAAATTAAGGTCACATTATAACATAATATTATATATAATGATTCATCATATGAAATTAATGTTACGAAATTCATTTAAAACAAATTGAATCATTTAATTTTAAATTAAACAAAAAAAATGAAAAGATATTTTACAAAAAATTTATGTTTTTCAAGAAATGGTTGATTTTATATTAACTCCTTGACTATAATTCATAATTATATGAATTTTCCGTAATATAAGAGGATATATACAATATAAATGTAATTTAAATATATCCTTACTAGTGTTTTTTTGCTTAATAAAATTTATTTTTTTCACTTTAATAATAGTTTATAGAATATTTTTATTAAGAATAAAAATAAACTAATACCAAAATCCTAAAAAATTAAGATTCAAATGAAATGAATTAGATTATTATAAATCAAATGATTAATGTGTCACGGTAACACCAAACCCAAAATCTAATGAGAGTTTTAAATTAAAATATTTATTGGATACTAATTCCAATATTTGTAAAAATATATATAATTTTCATTCTTCACAAAAAAAGTAAATCATTTTTGATAAATAAAAAATTAATTAAATATTAATTTGATGATTTCAAAAATGAATTTATTTTTATCAAATATATTGATTTAAATTTCTTCAAATAAAATAAAATATTTTCACACAAAAATATGTAAAACTCATTTGTAAGGAAAATATATTTTTTTGACGAATAATGTCTTTATTAAAAAATTATTCCTTATTTCACATAAATTAAAAAATACATTTATATTTATTAATACCCAGATATATAACTCATATAGTATTTAATCCAGTTAATACCATTCAATTTAATGGATAAGTTACAACATTTTTATTGAAATAATTATATATAATTTTGGCTTTCAGTTGCTTATCGTATCTGCTATCAAACATTGTTCTCTATTTTTTCTAACTATGGGAGTTAAATTTTCCCCATTGTGAAATTCCAGAATTTTTTTTTCATATTTAATACTATTATAAAAAATATTTTGGTTACTTATACTCAATATATTCCTCTACTAACATAGTTTCCTCTTCATATATATAGTTCCACCATAGTACTGTGACTATGTGATTTGGCTTGTTTAATCGAAAATTATATCTCTGATACAAGATCATCACCAACTAATCCTTATAAAAGAAATAATTTTATATTTGTAACACCTATTAAATTATTACATATTAGCGAACATGTGTGTACATCCTTAATAGGGATACAGAGAATATGCTCTGTACTTAAGAATGGGTTGGTCAACGCTAAGCTATTCTAATTTGTTACTAAATAGAATTATCCTTTTCTATCATTTTATCAACCATTTTGAAACCTAAAATATTGGTTTCCCTAACCGAATCCCAACACACATGTGTTCTGTATCTCTTCCCGTGAAGGAATTAATAAGAATCCATTTATATTTACGATTATGTTATATTATTCTCTAAGTACATTGAAAAATGAATAAATTAATCCCATCATCTTTGAAGACCACAAAGCTTTCCCTCAACATGAACTCTAGTGTATGAAAAGTCTACTCTGATTAGCCAAGATGTTTTGGGGGAGAATCCATAATGAAGTTCAACATAGTATTTAGAGAATTTTGGTGAGTCCTTAAGAACATGGAGGTCAACATCTAGTCTCAATCAAAAATAAAAAATAGTGGAATTCTATTTAGCCTCACAACCTCTCTGATGTTTATCATTGAAAATTAATCAAGTGAGGGGTCATATAAAATTTTAATGAATTGAACATTTTTTATAAGAATATACACCACAACCCATACATTATTATTTTCTTAATTTTAATTTGTATGACTGGTAGCAAATTCATTGGTAATATTTTCCTATATCAATATGAGAAATGGTTTCATAATAAGATTATACTTTTCCATTTATCCTTTACTTGTTAACATACTAAAAACATGTATGTATATTATGAAATATCATTATTCATAATTTCCCACTGACAGTTTTCTTAGATTAATTCTTAGTTTAATGATAAATCTTAATAATCCCGATATTGATAGATAAGGTTCAGCTATGTGAATCATTCTACAATTCATTCCTTATCATATAAATTTATGGAAGACATAGTTGTGACCCGCGTCTTACAACTCTTTCTTTATCTATGTCATTCTCTAAGGATTTATCCTTTTTAAAACCTACAACTTCTTTTGAATATCCACATAATATTTCAAAGATTTATTATTCTTCACTATATGGTGAGGTTGAGAAATCATTTTTGAAAAGAATAATGAATTCCTTTAAAGTATGATTCCCATGTCCATCAATTTCTAGTTTAAGAGTGTTAGATCCCTATAAATTCTAATCATTGAAAATGTTTCAAAAACCATTCTACATTTACTATCTTCTATAATAATTTTTAAACTATATAAATGGATTTAGCAGTCACATTCCAGGATTAGAACTAAATATATTCACTATTTCATATTAATATCTTTATATGTGAATATATATTAGAGGCTCCTATGATCTGTATAAATTTTACACATACCCCAATAGAGATATTCTATAAAAATTTAAATAGTATATATCACTTAAACAAACTCAGGTTCAGGTGTTAGATAATTATGTTTATGAATATTCATATTCTATGGGAAGTTATCTACGACTTTATCATTGGGAATCTTTACACAACCCGGACAGATCTTTGAATAATGACAATGTAAAATGAACATTTTTGTACTTAAGGGAATATTGTGGATTGGTCCAGTAATAAATATTATTTTTAACTCCTAAATATCTCATTGCATTCATGGGTCAATAAAAATTTTATCTCCTTTGATGCGGTCTTGGATATAAGGTTTAAAAATAGAGAGATGTTTCTCAAAAATTATCTATAATATGTATCTAGTCGAAAAAATATATATCTCTTTATAAAAAATGATTGTTTGGAAAACTACTCAAATTCTTTTGATGTATATTTTTTCATATATAAACATTCACATATGATAATGTGCACCATAAAAGATACATTATTCATATAGTTCCCAAAGTTTTATACTTTTCATTCATGTTAACTATTCACAGTTTTTTTAAGCAAAGTATTAAAATTATTCTCATCCTCTTCCAAGGAAATATAAAATAAAAAAATATAATTTTAATCTAAAAATATTATATTCATTATATAAATGATGATTCGTAGTGAATTGGGAAATCTGAAGTAGATCACTATGAGTGAATAATATCCATACCCTGGTCGGAAGATAGTTATTTTAATATCATAGATATTAACCTCTAATTTGTGAGATCCTGATCAAAAATATATCTTAAAGAAATATTGGGCCCCATGTAGTCAATTTAAAAATTCTACAATATGTGGTAGGGGTACTTATTATTTATCTATAATTTTTTGAGATCTGGATAATCATTATAGATATACATTAACTTATCTTTCTTCTTCGAGAAGAGGGTTGATACACCCCCTAGGGATGTAATAAGATGTATAAAACACTTCTCATAATTCCCTTGTAACCTATTTTTCATAAATACATAATAAATTATGGTCATTCTATATGTATACGTAGATATGGGAAGATATCCAAGTATATGATTGATTGATAACTCAGTCTCCCAATCCTGAGGAAAAAAAATGAAATTATTAAAGTAATACATCATTATAATCCCTCACAATAATAATTTCATCAATAATGAATTTCTATTTTGAACCAATCATTTGGTCTAGATATTCTTACTCATAATCTAATATATCAATCATTGAATAGAATATTAAAGGTTAGATTTACCCGTCTCCATAAACTTGTAAAAAATTAGAGGATGACATGGGCTATGAAAATTGTTCTCCATCTCTCAAAATTCAGGTTGGATTTAAATAAGGAAAACCAATCCATTCAATTATAGACCCACACATCACATAGGTAAGTAGGTTAATATTTCAATGAAGATTCATACCACAAACATTGACTATGTAAGAGTTATATAATCGGGATGGACAATTTTTCCATTTTCTATTGTAACATATAGATCAACCCCCATGTTTTGAAATTGCATTTGAATATTTCCACTAGAAATTCATGGAATGAAATATATTTCATAACCGAATTTTTTTTTGTATATTTTCTAGTTATGTATTAATATCTAAAAAAATATGTCACCAAATCATTGTTAGCATCCAACTCATCCTTATTTATAGTATATTCCCATTATTTTTGCCTATGAATTGGTGTTTTTATTATTGATTGCCTCCAAAACCATTGTATTAGAAAATTAACTTGAAATATGAATGTTCTTTTTCATCTAAATACTACACTGAATGATTAATACTGATCCAATCCATCTTTTCTTCTTCAAAATTAGTGGGTTTATTCATTTCCATTTGGAAAAAATTATACTATTTTCCTTCATTACCCTATCTGAAACATCATTGTTTTTCATTAAATAAATTTATAAGGTGTTGTTCCCAGCACATTTGGAATGTGTCATGTTTTTTTTATTTCATGAATGATATTATCTACAGATAATAGTGAATAAAACTTCATTTTTCGTTTTTCATCTTTAGTCCCATGATACCACTGATGGTCAATGATCTATATCTAAACATTTATGTCACAATATTTAATATATTCATAGATTAAAAATTCTCAAATCTCCAATTCATTTCAAATACAATTCTTTATCCAACTAAATAATGGCCCTCATAAGTTTAAGTGTTGAAAATAAAGGTAAAAGTGTATCGTTAAATACTTTTTAAATATTACTCATATGAACTGATATACATGTCATCCCCTTTATTCTATTGGATTTACTCCCATTCTAATTTATGTTTAATATTTCGGGAAAAATATTTATTGAAAAATATGTTGTTAATTTCCCCCCAGTTCATATAATCAAAATCCGGTTTGGAAATTTTGTTTATTATTAGTGCCAACAAATGATCATCTTCGTCATTAATGTGAAAAATTGAATAAATTTTCTCCCTAATATGATTATTAAAAGAAAAATAATATATTCCCAATATAGATAATCCATTGTTCCCAAATGAGGGGAACATAAGATCCTCTAAATGTAGGAAGACTTTGTTAGCTAAAATAAACCATTATAATATGATCTTTCTAATGTGTAAGAGTGAGTTCCATATGATTCAAATAATTATACATAGCTTGAGCAACTCGATATTTTTTTCTTTCAAACATTCAACTCACATAAGGTAATGTATATCATTATAGAACTCATCACATTATATATCACATAAATTTTTGGCAGAGTTACTCCTAATTTTCCTCTTTCCATAGAAAGTAAAAACATTATAATACATTAATATAAGAAATATAAACTCATATAAATTAATGGAATAACATATAGATAATAAGTTTATCTTAACATATAAGTTTTTATCTTTCAATCTAGGTTATCCATAGGAACTTTTCATATATGGTTTTCTAGCAAAATAGTTTGGTTATTCCTTTAATGATGGTTCATAAAGCATTTTTCAATTTCCAAAACATATCTCCTAGGGGTGTCATTCCGGATATGAAATAAGGCCTAATTATTGTGAAGTAGGTTCCAATTAGTACATTTTAGAGTTATCACCTCTTTGTAAAATTTTTATATAGCCACATCTAATTAAACTACACAAATAAGTATGTAATTTCAGGAAATCCGCTATATATATCATTCCAAAAAATAAAAAAAAATATTACTATACAATGACATATCCTTAGGGTTCTCAATGTAGTGTTGTAGTCCTAATCAATAGAAAACCTAGGTCCTAATATAATACCGAATTTATATAAGCATGTATTCTACAAAAAATATTATATGATTTGTAGATATTATATATTGAAAATACAATCCAAAGATCATAAGTTCTTGGTTTAGAGAAAGACGAAGTTCACAATATATCAAATGTAAACTATAATATGAAATCTGTGTTTTATTGTCCATAATGGTCTCATCAATACATTTGAGCTCTCTAAACTACGTATTCTATCTTAAGGAACACATAATGGAAAAGGGTGACCTCCAAAGCCCAGTAAGGGAATAAACGTGGTATAGAAACATTATATGTGATTCAATGGTATTACATCATATCACAGAGGAAAATTACCATGAGTAATAAAATAGAATTATATCATAAATAATGTGATCTAAAAAGACCATAATAATATATGAAATTTTTTACCAACATGAAATATCAAATATAAAAAACTCAAGGATATATTCCAAGACAAAATTACATGGTGTATAAGTTCCCATAGTGAATTACGTTTTTCCTTGCAATCCCAAAATTAAAAAGCCATGAGAAAAAATATTTAAAAAACAATTTAGAGAGCTATCTTAGAACAATAATATTAACATGTCCTAGATTATATATGACAAGAAATGAAAATAAATTGTACTTCATAAATATTATATTTACCGATTGAATGAAAATTGTTATCATAATCATGTCTCGTATTGTAATAGATAGTGATTTATTAATGAATAAATTCGAGGCATGATGGTAAGGATTGTTTTTCCCAATTAATGTAAATTAGAATAAGATAGGTACATATATGAGAGAAATATATATATAATTTATAATAATTACAAATCATTTAAGAGAAATATAATGTGATATTTGGAGAAAGTGGTCACAACCCTAAGCGAATGACAGTTTAGAGACATCCCTTACATCGAGCCTAACCTGTCACATGCCTTCATTATCTTACCAAATAATATGTCTAATTTAAGTATTTAATTTCATTAGACCATTGTTTTTATATTTTTATTATTTTTATTATATTTATTATGATTTTATATTCAATAATAATATCATTTAGGTTCTTTTCAGATGTCTCGATGAAATTTGGCTCATAGGTCAAAACTCATTTTGGTAAGTTAAATATGGTCAACAATATTAAAAATGAAACATCATAAGAATAATAATAGTAAATTAATTGACATATTTTAATAAAAAATAAACTATTAAAATAATTCATCAATTTTTTTTATAAAAAAATGAACTATGTTGCCATTAGGGAGGTAGTATGACAAATATACGCATAAGAAACATTTTTTCCAAAGATCATGATGGAAAGAAGTTACCTATAATTTTTAAATTTATAAAATAATAAATATCATATAAATATCATATTTTACTTTTAATAAATATATATATACTTTATATGTGATTTGGTAATGAAAAATGAATCAAATTTCATCATTGAGGTTGAAATCGATGCATGTTGTAACACCCGATAAATTCTAAATATTACATTATTATAAAAATATTTTATTAATTGAATTTATTAGGGAAAAAATTAATATTTATAACTAAATTACATTAAATATTAAATTTTTTAATTAATTAATTATAATAATTATAATTTTCAATTTAATTTTAAATTTATATTCCAAAAATGATATTTTACAATATTATGACAACGTTTTCATGAACCATTATGTAAATTAATGAATATACAATTTATTTGTTTCATTAATTGATAATAAGATTTTTCGTAATGTTGTGAATATTTTTTGTGTCCCTGTACACATAGAAAAATATGGATATAAAATATTTTCATCATTGTTAAAATATAATTCTCAATGTTTTTGTCAGTCTAGTTCGTGTGAAAAAAATTATACAATAGCAGAATTTTTTCCACCTGTGTTTGAAATTATGATAATGGTGTAAATACATTTATATGCATTTTGGGTTCTCTATTTTATTAAATCCATTAACGGTTTTCATTTTTAAAAATCATTCAACATTATTATTTTATTTTTAACAATATCTATTATGGTTTTTATTTTTATTTTCATGGTTTTTTAAGGTTAGATTTTCATTTTGTCAAAAATTGTTTAATAGTAAGACATATAAATATATATAATTATATATACACATATATGTCTATCCATCCATCTTTGTATAATAATTTTCATAAATTATAGTGATAGAGAAACTAAATATTTATCGTATTCTGATTATAATTGTAAAGAACTCTTTTAATTATTACGTCATGTTTTAAATCATGATGGTGTGGTGAGTTTATTTACATGATTTGATGTTTCTCAAGAAATTAATCTATTCTGTTTATAAAAATTATATTTTAATAAATCTTTCAGAGCATATGTTAAAATAACTGTTTTTAATTCGATACTATATTAGTTATGCCAATGAATTTTCTCATTTATCGATGATTTTCTCACACATATAGTTATTCAGTGATGAAGAGTGTTAAATTTAAATTATATTTATATATATATTTATCATTATATTAAAAAATTGTTATATGTTTTTAATTATAAAATAAAAACATGTAAAAACCTGACATATAATTATTTTCAAATCAATAAAGATTTATATACATATTTGTGTCTCTGAGTGATTGAGTATATATAATTGACTATTTTTGGTATTATAATTCCTTACTAAAAATCTTATTAATTATTATTTTAATAATTAATATTAATCCCAAAATTGTTTCATATTTATGAATCATCATTTATTTCAAGAAATTATACAAGGTTCGTATTTAAGTTATATATATGTTTATAAATTCAATGTTGACAATTTAATGTTATATAAAATTAAAATAATTTTATATTCACGACTTTTATGATTATCTACATATGTTCATAACCAAGATTACTCATATCATTACACAAATAATACATTCAAGAATGTGCATTGACATAAATTTAAATTCATTAGAAAAAATTTGAAACTGATATTTATGGGTTTCTAAATGAAATGTTTAAGTACATGGATGTTGAGTAATATTCCTTGTATTTATGTAAAATGTATATATATCAAGAGATTTGGTGGTGGAAAGAACAAAAGGTGAATTTTTATTAAGGTTATATTAATACATAATAAGTAAATATGCAAATAATATTGTTTAATTTTTTAAATAAACGCTCTAGTGGAAAACACATATATATGAAAACAAGGCTTAAAATGTTATCAAAAAAACATTTTTCTTGATCACTGTAAATATGGAAGGTCGTTAGGGAGTTAAGCCATATATGTCTAACCGGGTAGTCCCAAGACACCCTTCAACAATTCATGTGGCCTCAGAAAAGTGTTCGTTTTTCAGAATATTGTGTATTGATTTCATAAAAACAATGGAATATGATTAAATTGGTTTTTTATCATGAGTAATTTATAAGAGATATAGTATATTCAATTGTACTAAATTTAAAATAATTACTTCAAATGGATATTTTTAAATGTATTCAATGAATGTGTTTTTAAAGAATATCATTAAAAGTATTTTTTCGAGGATTTGAAAACCATTACTGGGAAATTAATGCTTATCCCTTGTTTTAAATTTATTTCTAATACCACATTATCTTCCAAAGATAGACATCATTTTTTGTTCATATAATATGAAAAATGGTCTTTTTTGATTATTTAATTTTATTACATGTCTAAAAAATTGTAATCTTTTATCAAATTATCCAAAATCCTGACCAGAAAAAGGTCCTATATAATGTAATTTTATAAGGTAGGGTCCTTATAATTTGTATCATAGGAACAGACTAGTATACATAAGAGATTATTTGTTATCACGTCTATGAGTCTTGGAGTCCTAGTTTATCTTAATTCTGAAGATGAAAATTCATAATTTCTTTGTCCGACAATCAAAATGAGAGGACACAATTAATTTGAGGGGGGGGGGATAATGTAACATACAATGATTTTTGTACATAGTCTTTTTATAAAAATATTTTATTAAATGGAATTATTAGAGAAAATGATAATATGTTTAGCCGAGTATATTTCAATATATAGTGTTTTAATTAATTAACTACAATTATTATAGTGTTCAAATTAATTTTAAATTAATAATCAAAAAGAAATTTTTTTTATTAGAATATTATTCTGTAAACTAATTTGAATTACAGAACTCATGTTATTCAATAGATTTTATTTTCAATGTATACGAACAATATATGAATTTACTATTATAATTATACTATGAATATATTCACTATAAATTATCACATTTTAATATATGAAAATTAATATTTAATCCAACATATGAATTATTATATTAAAATTAATTTGGATTTATGGATTTTGATATTTAAAAATAAGATATATATATATATACATATATATATATATTTATATATATATATGAAATTATAATTATTAGTTTCAAATTATAAATTTTTATCAGATTATTTTCTATAAAATCATTAATATTATGAATTTTATTTAATAAAATTATAATGATATTGTATAACAATATTAACCTTTTTTGTTAAACTTATAATATATTATACATATTTTATAATCAATAATTATGTCATAACCCGTCCCAGTAGGGCCCACTCTATGACTTCCCATGCCCGCTTCCAATGGGCTAGGGGTTGGTGACTAGCACTGACGTGGAATATCACTTGCATGGGAGGCATTGCCTATGCACCTATAAAAAATGCACACATCTCCCTGCCCAAAAATTATGAAATGTAAAAAACCACTGAGGAAGAAAATTCATGCATACAACTAAATCCAACAAACAGACTACAAAAAAAAATTAAATAAATGAATGAAAATTTTTCTGCAATACTATCCCACTAAAAGAGAATAGTTTTTAAACTATAAAGTCCATCTTATAAGAAATAAAATAGTTTCTCGGAAGCTTCTCGTAGTCATAAAAACACCTCGGCCTATAGGGTAGCTCAAAAATATTTGTATGGTCTTGGTCAATGCTGGACTCCATCAAAATGTTGGTCATCTGCAGAAGACGCAACAGGTGCGGGGAAAGCCTGTCTAAGGGTGAGTATAATAATACTCAGTAGAGGAACCCAAAACCCACAATGAAATACAAAAGTAATGGTACATTCATCACTATAATATATGTGTCTACAGATCATATAATAATAGAAACATAACTAGATATAATTGAACCCCTAAACCATAGTGTATAGGTAAGTCATAAAGACTGAATGCCCACATTTGGGATTCAATTCTACGATTACATGATGCACTCATCTGGGGAAACTCCCTCCATGAGTTTAGAAGCTCCGAAGAAGATTTTATGATATGTAGATTCGTCGGGATGTGTCAACAAATAGATAGACACACTAATAGATCTAAACATAGAACAGATATACTCATTCTGGGAAAAATCACTCCTATGTGGGGAACAAATCATGATAAATGAATAAATATTACAATTAGGGCCTTGGTGTATACCACAAGTCATATCGATTCACATTCAAAGTAGAGGATCTGAATCTTTTAGAATTTTTAATTTCAATACTTCTATCTACCTTGGATCAATAATGGGTAGAGGGTCTAGCTCAGGGCCCCTCAAAGGGATTATAACTCTATCCAGATATTCCTGTTGAAGGGATCATATTCATGTTGATGGAAACAATCCCTAACATTCAGGGTAATAAGTAAAGGAGAAACTAATATAATCTTATCTTATCTAAGGATTGGTGGACAAGAAGATCAATCCATATATAGAATGGTATGTGGTGTGTAGAAGGGTCTCACATCGTGTCCTCTAACATCGAGTAATACATTTGTACAATGGATCTTGTTGAAGAGCATGTCATCTAGAAATAGATATACACCGCATGTATGAATATGACACATCATTTTAAACTATCAGGGGATGATGCATACATGCTGGTTATGTTCCCCTACAAGGATCAAGCCCATCTCAGTCAACTCGTGTACCAGTACACATTTTAACCCGTGCAACTGGTCTGGTGTGGTCGTGTTGTGCATTAAATTTCATGTACTCCCCACTTTGACTATGTATCATTTGAGATACATGCTGAATCTCATGTAATGAACCATGTTCCATGTCATCTATTATTTGATTGTGAAACCCTAGATATCACCGAGTTGGCCCCACATGTTGTTTCCATCGGAGAACATGCCATGTTCCTCAAGATTTTCTAAAATCAGTTCTCCTTCTCTGTGCGCCTCCATAAATCCTTCAGACCTCATTATGGAGATCTGTTTGTCACGAAAGTGAAGGTTAAATGTCATCCAACCATGGAAAACAATATTTTTTTGGTTTCAGGCCTTCGATCGGCCCTGAAAATATGTTTTGATACACCCACAAGAAGAATGATTGAATTAATATTTCTCCCAATCCTTGCCAATTTTTTCACCACCATCATCATTTCCCCCCTCTAGGTCATCATTATGTCGGATCCATGATTTTGGATCATTTCATTGCGAAATGGGATCGCAACAGTCTTCTATTCATAACCCCATGAAGAACACATGGTAAAACGGGGATAATAAATTCACACAACAAATTGAGGAATGAACCACGATCATCATTCATCATGGGATTGATTGACTCCCAATAGTTGGATCATAAAAAGTAAATCCACAAAATAAATCAAATCATGCATGGATTAATTCCCACAAAATAAACCCGATAAAAACCCTTCTGGATGAATGAACGATCTGTGGGTCAACCTGTTCGGTGGTTGATCTGTGTTAGCCATTCAAATCCATGAATTATGAAAAGTATTGAAATAACAAACCCTAACAAAAAATTTGATCAAGAGGAAAAGAGGTTTCTATTGATTCAGATTAAATCTCATTGCGCAATGATCCATGCGTCATCGTTAATCATCATTCGTCGAGAATTCCCCACGAGGAAGGTCTCCCAGGGATGGATTTATGCATAATGTGTGGAATCTATGAGGAACGAATTGATTTTGGGAGCTTATATGAGTAGATTTCGGACAAGACAGTGGATTTAAAGTTGTGATTAAGTGGGTATGGGTGGTTTCCATTTATAATAGAGAGGATGGGAACATTAGAAAAGTAAAAAAATAATTGATTTATTATAAACAAATTTTCAGTTTATAATGGTCCAAAAGTCAATTATTTTAATTAAATATGATTATGGGTCGAAATACTCTCATAAAATAAAATTTAGACTTGTTTTTATTTTATTCTAAAACTTATCATTTTGATTTTTCTTTATTTAATCTATTTAAATTTATTTGTGGTAATAATATTCTATATATTAAATATTTATAAATATTTACTTATTTCATTTCAATTTTACATAATTGGATAATTTATGAAATTTTAGAACTTATGATTTTCACTTGGTAATATTTATATATTTTTTTTATTTTAAAAAAATTTAAAATTATGTTATTTTTATTAAATATAAATAGTTTCATTTTTTAGACTATTCATTTATTTGACTTTAAATATAATCCAAACAACAAATAAATTCGAACCAAAATATTTAATACACTCTTAACATGACAATGTAACCTATAAAATTTTTGTATTAAATTAATTAGTTCATAATATATTTCATTTAATATATTTAATAACATTAATTTCAAATATATTTTAATAAAATAATTTATACATCAATATTTTATCATCAATAAAGGTAATTATTTAATCTCAAAAAAGTCTAAATAAATTCTCATGATATAGATAGTATAATTAGATTTTTAGATACTATGTATGTTCAATGTATTAACTTGTTTATCTTTACATTAAAATTATATATATATATATATATGATATAGGATATTGAAATGCTCCCACTTTTATTTGTTTTATTTGTAATTACATCACATAAATTTGAAAAAGTCAGTTAAATAAATCAATTCTGACCCTTAGGTGATATTTCTCGAATTTAATTATACAATAGGGTTCTTTCTGATGTTATAAATTTTATTATATCATATTATTTGTTACCAAAATTTTACTTATTTATCTTTAACCATGGTGAATAAAAATTAATGCTTTTACTATTTATAATATCCAAAAAATAAAAAGAAATTATTTACACAATTTTTTCCTTCTGATTATAAATATGGAATCCATTTTTCCAAATTCGAATAAAAAAATTTCAAAATTTAATTTAAAATTAATTCTCGTTGTCAAAACTAGATTTGATGTTTTTAAGAAATAAAAACCATCAAAAGCTTGATATGTGTTTATGACCAATTCAAATGTGAATATACATAAAATGACCATGATTTGATTAAATGATAAAAAATATATCCAATTAAACATTAAAACCAATTAAAAGGATAATCTAACTATATAAATAAATTATATAAAATGGCATTTTTGAATTAAAATATAGTATTTTTCACTATTCATTATAATGTGAATTTTATAAAAAAATTAAAAAAATTCAACAAATGTAAATTCTAATGTAACAAATCCAAATGAGATTTTTATTTTATCAAGGAAAATATATAAAAGTGTTATAACTAGATTTAAAATTGTTGTGTTGTCAAAAGGCGCTAAAACTACATTTTTTGAAAAATACTACTTTTAATTGAAATAATGAATTTGTTTTTATATCATTCCCTATAAAATACATAATATTAATTTTGATGTTATATAAAATTTAAAATATGGTTAATAATATTCATAATGGCTATTTTTTATCACATTAAATATTAATATTTTAAAAATATATCATTGTTTAATAAAACTCAGTATTGCATACCACAAGCTATCGAGGAAGGACACATTTGCAGGTAATTCAAGCCATGTAAGGGTTGCGTTTAGTTCAAGCATCCTTTGATGTTCCATATAACATAATACAAACATCGTTTTGTTATACATTGAACTACATCTATAATCACTTTTGTGTGAAAGGAATTCTATCTAAAGAACATGAAATTGTGTATAACACAAGCCCAGTATAGTGTTGTGTATACTGCAATCTAATATGTTGTTGCATATAGATCAAGATAATATTGTAGTAGCTTATAAAACGAGAAATAAATGAAATTAAAAATAATTTTTATAATAAAATTTTTTTGTGTTACAATGAATCCATCACCTTCTAGGCTCCCTAGGGTGTGTTTTTCTATAATGTAATTCCTTCTGGTTTGAAAAATTCTAGCAACACATTTCACTGCGCCGTCCATCGCATTTTCAAGACCATCCTCATAATGTACATAAAATTATATTTTGATGATATGGGAGTTAATTACAAAAAATTCTTAGACAACCTGGTGGATCTTGAAACCTTCTCCAAAAAAACTATGGCATCCCAGTCTAAAAATGAACCCCCTAAAATGTGCTTTCGGTGTTACCTCATGATTTTTTTGGATTTTTTGTACCTCATATTGGCATAAAAGTTGATCATAAAAAGAAAAAGGCGATCCCTCAAATCTCACATCCTCACAAACTGATATGTTTAGAAGAATTCAATTGCAGTTGTACTATATTTGGTGCTTTATATACATCCTTGCATGAAAGTGTTGGACTGTAACACCCAGATGTTTTTATAAACTTTGTATTTAAATAATTTTAATTATTTAATATATTTAATTTCATGAAAACGAGAGTTTAAATAAATTGTGATACCCCCTTAGTATAAAATGATCGTTATAAACTATCCGTTATTTTAGAAATAATAAAAATAAATAACATTTAAAAATGTATGTTGATTTCTTTGGCTACTAATTATTAAAGAAAAAAGTAAATCAATTATATTTGATATTAAAAAAATCATTTAATTAATATTATTTTATTAAATTAAAGAAATATATACTTAATAATTTATATTTATATTCATAAAATAGATATTTTCATCATGGTCTTTGAATAAACACTATTTGTTGTATAAAAGCTGATATATTTTAAAATGATGGTTTTCTACCTTTTATTGGAGAACCCCTTTAAATTTATGATTTTGACACAACAATAATCTCAAAATGAAAATTTTAACATCTTATTTTTATTTTGGGTATACAAATTTAGTTTGGATAAATTTTTATTTTTTTCTGATAACATTTATATTTTTATTATTACTAAAAATATGATAAATTTTAAAAGAAAATATCTTTTTTCATTGTAATAATTATTGTGGTTAAACTATATTATTTAATTGTTTCAAACTATAAATATGATATATTTTTACCATTTAATATAATTATGGATATTTTAATAGGTTTTACATTGAATTTAGATCTAAACCCATTTCAATATTATGTAATATTCAAACTTTTAAAACCTATTTTTCATTTCAAAAATGGTATTAATTTTAAATAAATTTCTAAAACTAAAGTGTTTTGAATTTTGAAAAATGGAGTTTCTATTCGGAATCAGTATCTGTAAATTATTAAAATATCTTTATTTCGTTTATGGACATATGAATAGTAACTTCATAAATTTTATTAACATGGTAAAAGGGTAAATCATGAAATTAAGTGTAAAAATAATATTATAAAACTACCCTAAGACTTTTATTAATATAATTAGATTATTATATTTTACCCTAAAGCACACTTTGGGATAAATGGTATTAATTGGAACCCACTTGGATAAGATTATGACATTTAATTTAGTTAATTTAAATATTAGTGAAATATGTCTCACTCAAATGTTAATAATAAAATTATTTTTAATATAAAGTTATACAGAAGATAAATCTGATTATAAATATTTATTTGAATTTAAATTGTCTTTATTTATCCTGGAAATTTATTTTTAATTTTTAAGAAATAAATAATTACATTAAAGGCTTATACTTGAATGATGTAAAAACTAATTAATTGAAGATAAATCAATAATGTAATTTTTATTAAAGTATTAATAACCGTCAAAAGATCAAAAAAAATGACCAAACCTTATTGGTCGAGTAATTATAGACTATAATAATCAAAGGGTTTACTTATTTATAAATTGGATGCTCATAGAATATATTATTACAATTATATTATTTTCATTAAAGTGAAGATAGATTTGTCACAGTCATGTTTTAAATTATTAAAGCATTTTAATGTTTTGTTTTTCCAAATATAAATTAGTATAGAAGTATTATACTAAAATATAATAGATTTATCTACATAAAAATATTTTATTTATAATTTTCCATTAATAAATACGAATATTAAATAATTACACAAAATTGATGTAGTAATTGTTACATTAATGAAGAGATCAAATAGATGTTATCACAAATATTTTAACAAATATAATTTGACATAATTATTATGTATAATTAATTTAATGGATTTTTTTGACCACTTAGGTATATAATAAAATATTTGGTTCTTGGTTTACATCTTATTATTATATTTTTTAAAATACAAGAAGTTAATAGTTTAAAAATTGTCAATATTGATATTTTTTCAAAATAAGGATTTCATACATTATATGAAAAAATAAAATATTTTTAAAATTATATAATAACTATGGTATTTTAAAAAATTTCTCTAAATAATTAATTTATGGTCTAATTACAGTCAAAAAATTAAAAAAAATTCCCTTTTAATATTGAAATATTTCATAACCTTGTTAAAAATTAAATAGACTAACAATGTGTTAATTAAAAATGATAATATATAAACTGGCCTAAAAAATTGTCTAAAATATATTGGTTGATTATATTAAAAAACATTCTCATCTAAAAATATAAATTGGGTAATTTGGTCGGTATTTTTTCAGGGTTTTAGTTTATTATAAATTATTATTTTTTGGGTTTCCCAAAGTGCCCCACACCCCAATTAAGAAAGGGAACTTCCCCCCTCAACTCTTCACTTCATTTGGAACCTTCATGCTCGACCATACCCCACCCATTTCCCATTTCAACATATTTAAAAACATTATATGGGTCTCGGTCTTCTTCAAAGACCAACAATAGAGATATGTGTGGAGATTTAGAGGAGGCGCGTCAAAGAAGCAGTAATATCTGTTATCGATTATTTCAAACTTCATTCTTCTTCTACGTCCACCTCAAATGTAGTTCATTTATATAGTAATAACTATAGTATTATTTATATACTTAGTAGTTATTAAAATTATTTATCAACCATATTACACCTTTTCCCATCATATGAAAATGAAATAACCAGGCATGCGTACGTACGACTTACCGTCTCCACGATGCGATTTGATTCGTTCTAGATAATATTTATTAATATATGATTATTTAAAGGAAATTTTTTTAATAAATATGATATATATTACACATATACCATATTTTAATTGATATAACTGTAACCATAAAATAATAACAAGAACTTATCCGACCGAGCATGTATAAGAACATAAAAACAGTTAATAACCCAATAACGAGTAACAAGTAAATTTTATTAAGAAAATGATAAAAATAATATTTCCTTGAAGCTTACAATGAAATATTACATTTCAATTTTCACATAAAGTTATTTCTTCTAATATTGTGTGTAATGTTTAAAGATGAATATCTTTTTTGAAGATTAAAGTTTATTTTCCCTAAGAATTAATTTACAATTTTTTCTCAAAATTAGTTTCCATCAAATATGAAATTTTTTAAATAGGGATATATTTATATCCATGTTATTACAATGATTTTATTGTGTTTATGATGATTTTTTTTAAAAACCTATTTTTTTATATGAATTATGATCGAATAACATTGTACAAACCCATTTTACTTCATAGGTTATGCTATGGTAAATGTTTTTTATGTTTTTGTGGCACACATAAAAATTATTTAATTATGAGATAGGTGGGACCTATATACCCCTCCAATGAATTGGTTAAGTTTTTAAATATTATGAGATAGACATAACTATAATAGTATTTAAATATGGTTTGGTGATACAATGTTGGAAAAAGGAGTGAACATGGTTTTGAAATGGTCATTTCCCACTATGATGGTCATAACAATGATCCTGGACTAATATGAAAATATTTTATATGCATATGTTTTAATGAAATGAAATTTCATGTCCTATGTTTGTGAAAATTGGGATTAAATTTCACATTTACGATATATCCCATGACACGCTATTATGCTCTTTTATATACCGGATAATATTTTAAAATGTTATGTTATTATGATTATGATATGATTGATATCTCACCTGTCTACCCTTACTGAGCTATTGATCTCACCCATTCCTTATGTTTATTTTCCCTAGGTCATGAATTATGGTATTAATTATGATATTTCAAAAAGGATTCTAGTTATTAATAAATAATCAGGAGACAAATTAGATGTTTTATAGACTAGTTGTTTATGCTTCCCAGTATCTAATGTCACTAAACCAATATGATCTTGTGGTGGTCTATGTTATGTTATATAATAAATATTATCTATCATTGATGTAATATACATATATGGGATGTATGGACTGTTATAAGTGGTTTTTTTGAAAGGGTATAGTTAAATATTGTAAACTAGGATGAGAGACAATTATTTAGAACCATAAGGATATGTAGAAGTATATGTTACAGTCCTAGTATCTAAGAGATATTCACGGATAACCTAGGATAAAATATAATGTGTTCTATATTGAAATTTTATTCATGGATATATGGTTTTAACATTATGTTTATCATTTCTCATGCTATTTTTTTAGTTTTACTGAATGGCTGGTACCCAAAAGAACTGCATTAATGCTGAATGCGACAGACAATGCAATGATTTCCCTACTAAGACACAAAATATTATGGAATATAGAAAAAATATTTTAACCTTTCTCACACAACATTCTCAAGATATTAATCATGCATGACTTCCATATGAGAAAAAGAGATAACAAAATTCTATTGAGACATTCATGAGGTAGCATCCACCTTCTTTTAGTTGGTCTTCTAATAAATTAGTGGCTGATCAATGGATCGGTACCACAAAAATGATACTTTCATCCCTACAATGTTCAAAACATGATAAATTTATATTATAGGTCTATTTTTTGGAAGGTGAATCTGATCTATAGTGTAATTCTATCAAGAATATGAGGTCAGGAGATGAAATTGACCCTATGAATGGGATGATCTCAACAATATATTTTTTAATAAGTACATTCCTTGTATTATTATAGAACATATGTATAAAAAGTTCCATGAGCATAAGAAAAAAGGAAAATGAATTTGTTTGAATCCACGAATCAAATTTATCTAGAATTTCAATGAACTCTTCTAGAATTATTATCCAAACTTAGAGTAAAGTTGATCTATTATTTTTTGGTTTAAAACCAAGTCTCTAAAGGGAATTTTACATAAGATAGTTAAATAACTATAAGAAAAGCATTCGATATGCTCTCAAGGTTGAGATGGATATAGAAATAACCCACTTGTCCTAGGGGTTTGACAAAAATTGAAACATGGAAATCAAAGGAATATATAAAGGCCACACTAAAAAGAAGTTGATTTTTCCATTTTTTTGATAGTGTTGAAGGAATCACTAAGGAAATTTTTGTAAAGGGGATAGAAAATTTATTATGTGTGGAAAATAAGGTCATCGAGAAGGTGAATACAGATGTTATAGAAAAAAGATGACTAATGATCTAAATAAAGAAAAGGCTAGACATAGTGCACCACTTACACTTCAATACTACAAATGCAAGGAAATGGGGCATTATACCGATCAATGTAATAATACTAGGGTTATTGATGATGATTAATGTCATCAAAATCATTTGTAAAATTAAAATGAATGTAACATGTGATCACTATAATTGTTGAGGAATACGATAATGAAGTGGTGGAAGGTACACTTACAATTCATTATAGTGTAGAAAATTATTTATTTGATTCTGGATCCGCCCACTCATTTATTCTTATGCATTTTAAGGGTATCTCCATATTAAAAACCCAATTAGATGATGGTTTAGCTGTGACAACTCTTGATAACACAAAAGTCACATCAGAAGTTTATAATTCTTCTCAGTTGATGTTTCTGAGAAATTTCTTCCTACGAATCATGTTCTATTTTGTATTATGTGATTTTATTTGATTCATTTCATGGATCAGTTATCTCAATTTTAAGCTCATATCAATTTCAAAGGAAGGGATTTCATATTTCATAATCTCTACCAATCTATGATCATTTACTAATGCAATGATGAATATAAAATTCCATTAGAAATTTCTTCCATCTTATGGGACTTGACTCCTATGAATTAATGTTATATATCTCAAATGTTTGGTGGGAAACTCACCATTAATAATATACATATTGTATGAGTGTTTGATGATGTTTTCTAAGATGAATTTCCAAGACTTCCACCAAATCGTGAGGTTGTGTTTTCAATAGAACAGATATCGGGTTCTATACCTACTTCAACGACACATAATAGAAGGGACCCAATTGAGTTGTAGTAATTGAAGAAAAAACTCCAAGAGTATCTTAACAAGGGATTCATATGCCCTTCCGTGTCACCTTGGGGAAAATATATTCTATTTTTTAAGAATAATATGGATCTTTGAGACTCTGCATTAATTACTGATAACATAACAAGATCAATATCAAGAAAAAATATCATCTTCCCTTCATTGATGACTTACTCAGACAACTACGCATAGCTCAATACTTTTCCATAATTTATCTTCATTTTGGATTGCATAGATTAAGGGTCATGAAGGAAGATATACCAAATTCAGTATTGCGTACAAGGTATAGACACTATGAATTTATATTGATTCCTTTTGGTCTTACTAATACCCTGACTATCTTCATGGATATAATGAATAGTGTCTTCAGAGAATATCATGATCATAATTTATTAGTCTTTATAGATGATATTCTTGTCTATTCAAATGGAAAAGAATAACATGAAGATCACATGATAATTGTACTGAATACCATAAGAATGGATAATCATTATTCCAAGTTTACGAAGTGTCTATTTTTCCTTCATTAAGATTCATTTCTAGGCCAGATAATCTCAAGAGAGGATATATTTGTGGATCTAGAGAAAATAGAGGTTATAGAATGATGGTCAAGAACAACAACAAAAACTGAGATCCAATGTTTTCATGGTTTTCCAAAATAATATCATCATTTTTTGAAAGATTATTCAAAATTATAAAATCCACTAACCATGTTATGTCAGGAAGGAGTTAAGTTTATATGGACTATGGAATGTGAAGATAATTTCAAGGAGCTAAAAATATGGTTTTCTTGTGCGCCTTTGCTCGCACTGCCTTGTAGTAGAGAAAGGATTGTTATCTATAGTGATGCATCCAAGAAGTTGTTGGAATGTGTTCTAATTAAAAATTTTACGGTGATATCTTTTGACTCACAATAATTGAAAATCCACTAAAAAAATTACCCCACTCATTATTTGGAGTTAGCTATAGTAAACATTCCATTAATGACATGGAGACATTATCTCTATGGTGAAAGGTGTGAAATTTATATATATTATAAAATCTTAATGTCAATTTTCACACAAAATGATTTTAATATGCACTAGAGAAGGTGGTTGGATTTAATTAAAGATTTTGACTCCTCAATACATTACCAGCCTGGGAAATCATACAAGGTGGATGATGCTTTATGTCGAAAAGTCCATGCTAGCTTATCCGTGATAAGGATAAAAAATATCCAATATTTATGGATTTTTAGACGATTGATATTCCAATTTTAATGTAATGGGATAAATATTATCTTTCCTAAATGAATGTTTATCCATTAATACAATTGAATATTAAGGATGTGGAGAAGGAAGATGTAGAGATGCAAACAAATTTAAGAAATTTTCTTAAATTAAATGTTGATTTTGATGAAATAATAATGTTGAAAAACTGATTTTTTATTCCTCCCATACAAGAATTAAATAATGATATATAGTATGAGGACCATTGTTATACATTGTCTATTCATCCTGGAAGCACTAATATGTACAGGTCCATGAAAGATTATTTATGATGGGATTGCATGAAAAGTGATGTTGTTGAATATGTCTATTAGTGCATGGTTTGTCAGCAAGATAATATTGATGGACTGTACACTAACGGAATGCTACAAACATTACCCATACTATAATGTAAATGGTAAAAAATCACTATGGAATTTTTTGTCGGACTTCCCAAAACATGTAAAGTCTATATTGTCATTTGGTTTATAGTTGATATCTAAAAAAGTCGGCACTATTAATTTCTATTTGAGAGGATTTCACTCTTGATAAGGTTTATAGGATATTTGTAGTGTATGTTGTATGATATTAAGGAATTCCATATTCCATTATATCTGATCAAGATCTGAGGTTTGCCTCAATTTTCGAGAAAATTATTTTGTAGGCTATGGATACATAGTTATGTTTTAGTACTACTTATCATCCTCTGACAGATATCTAGTCTAAAAGGAAATTTAAAACTCTAGAAGACATGTTTGGAGAATTATCTATAGATTTAAATGGTGGTTGAGATCAACACCTACCATTGTTGTAATTTTCATACAACAATATATTTCCATCTATTATCCAGATGGATCTTTATGAATCCCTCTATAGAAGGAACTGCATAACTGCAAATTGTTGGAATGAAAAGGGGAAAATAGCTATTATGACTTCATCTTATTGATGAAATGGAAGAAAATATCATATCTTTTTAATAAAACATAAGAGCATCTCCATGTCAACAAAAATTTTATGTTGACAGTTGACAGAATGACCTATAGGTTGATGTAGGTTACAAGGAGTTTCTATGAATATCTCCTAGGAAGAGAGTGATGAGATTTTAAAGATGGGAAAGCTGAGCCATAGGTATATCAGTCCTTTTAAAATTATATATTGTGTTGGTAAGGTTGATTAACAGTTAGAACTTCCACCAAATCACTCTCAAGTTCATGATGTTTTACATGTATCTATATTTATAAAGTACAAACCTGATCCTCACATGTACAAAGTTCAGAAGTCATACTGCTGGAGCAAGATCATTCTCATAAAGAACAACTGATAATAATTTTGGATAGTAGAAAAAAATTTCTATGTAATATGACAACTCGCGTGTTTGATGTTTTTTATGTGAACCACTAATTTAAGGAAGCAATTTGATAACATGAGTATATAATCTGGGATATGTATCCTAATTTGTTTTCCCAAATGATGAATTTTGAGAGTGAAATTCAATTTAAGGTGGGCAGAACGTAACACCGAGATGTTTTTAAGAAATATATTATTAAATAATTTCCATTCATTAATAGCGGGAATTGCATGCCATTCCATGTCTAAACCAACCACAAGAATCCCTTAGTATAAAATGACTATTATAAACTAGTTGTTATGTCATCAGGAATAAATATTACTACATTATAAAAATATATGTTGAATTCATTGGCTAAAAAATATTTAAAAAAATTGTAAATCAATTATATTTTATATTAATAAATTTATTTAATTTATATTATTGAAATAAATTAAACAAATATATACATGATAATATATTTTTATATTAAAAAAATAGATATTATTTATAGGCTATATGTAATCCAAATTTATTTTTTAGAAATCAATATATTTTGTAAGGATCATTTTCTAAATTTTAATGGAGAACACCTATTAATTTAACTTTTTAAAACATTAATAATTTTATTATTAAAAAGAAAAAAATTTATTTGTAATCTGGATATAAATTTTTTTTTGAACAAGATATGATATCTTTTGATAACCATTATGTTTTGATGACATGTAAAAATATGCTAAATTTTAATTGAAAACAACTTTTTTCAATAAAGTAATTTACATGGCCAATTTTTTTATTTAATTGTTTCAATATAAAAATAGAATATATTTTTACCATTTAATATAATATAGGTAATTGGAATTAATTTCACATTCCATTCAGATGTAAAAACAATACAATCTTTTTCAATATTTTTACTTTTAAAACCCATTTTTTCATTTAAAATTAATTACTATATATTCTGTGTTTTGGATTTTGAAACATGGATTTTATATTTAGAATTATACTTTCCAAATTATGTAAATTTATTTATTTTAGTTTTTATAATTATGAATAATAACTTCAGTAAATATTATTAACGCAGTAAAAGGGTAAATCAGTTAATTTAGGGTAAATATAATATTATAAAATTACCCTAACACTTGTCTTAATATAATTGGATGATTATATTTTTCCCTAAAGAATACTTGGGTTAAAATGGTATCCATTTGAACCCAAATGGATGTGATTATTCCATCTAATTTATTTTATTTATTGAAAAGTGAAATATGTCTCACTCAAACATTAATAATTAAATTACTTTTTATATAATGATATAATAAGATAAATTCAATTATAAATACTTATTTTAAAGATAAACTGTTTTTAGTTATCATGGAAATTTATTTTTAATTTTTAGGTAATAAATATTTAATTTAAATACTTATACATAGACGATGAAAAATGTAATTTATTATGGAGAAATAAAAAACTAATAATTTTCATTAAAATATTAATACCCCTAAAAGGCTGAATCACATGAACAAACCTTATAGGGTTGTTTAGAATATACATTTGACTAAAATTATTCTTATGAAATATAATGCATATATATTCCTCATATTCTTTTATATATAATTTTTATTCAATATAATATTATATTAAACAATTACACAATATTTTCATAGTAATTATTTTATTAATTAAAAGATCAAATAAATGTTATTAAAATATTTTTATAAATATTATTTGGGATAATTATTATGTAAACTTAATTTTATTTTTTTACCTAACCCCTTTGGGATATAATAGAATATTTTTATCTAGTTTTACATCTTATTTTGATATTTTAAAATATCCATGAAATAAATTGTGTAGAAATTGACGCAATTTATAGATTTTAAAAATAAGGTTTTCATAAAATATTTAAAAAACTAAAACTATTTTTAAATATAAATAATAATTATTTTTTGGTATAGCATATTCAAAATTATTCATTTATGGTCTAATTAAATTCAAATAAGTAAATATTTCCCCCTTTTAATATGGAAATATTTTTTACCCATGATAAAAATTAAACATAATTACTATGTGTGAATTAAAATGATAATTCATAAATTGACATAAAAATATTTCAAAATTTATTTTTTGATTACATTGAAACCTTATGTCAACTAATCTTTGAAATTAGAACATTTTGGATGTTTTATTTTAGGGTTGGATTTTATTATAAATTAATATTTTTTAGGATTCCAAAAGTTCCCATCACCGCAATTATAAAAGGGAACTTCTTCCCTCAACTTATTAAATTATTATGATCCATCATGCTTAACCATATCTTACTAATTTCCCACACAATCTTCCTTAGAAAAATCATATAGGTCCTTGTCTTCTTTAAATACCAACACTAGTGCTCTATGTGAATATTTAGATGCGGCACGTCAAAGAAGCGGTAATATCATTTATCGATTCTTCAAAACTTATTTCATCCTAGACATCAGCTTCATTATTTGTTTAATAATAATGTAATAAATCCAATAATAATGATATATAGATAAAATATTACTATTTTGAATCAAACATAGTCCACTTTCTACCCATCCTATGAAAAATTAAATATCCACACGTGCGTACAGACGACTTACCGTATCCACGGTGCGATTTGATCTATTATACATAATATCCATTAAAAAATGATTATATAAATTATTTTAATGAATAAATATTATATATATTATAATAATACAATTATTAAAATGATATAACTATAACATAAAAAGATGATCAATAACTTATCCTAAAAAGCATGCATTACAATATAAAAGCACATAATACATGAATAATGAGTAACAATGAAATGTTACTATAAAACGAATAAAAATATGATCATAAATGACATAATAAAAATTACTATCATTCTGTAAAAAATATTAACATTATTTAAATCATTATTCAATATTTTCTTATACATATGAATCATATCAGACCTAAGGTAAGAGATAATCTTACAATTTCATTTTTATTTGATATTTTTTATATTTAAGTATTTACGAGAGTATATTTAGCATCCTCATCCATGTTTCATAAATATGTAATATTTTTTATATCCCTATATATTTGTTTAAATTCAATTTTACCCATTGTGAATGTTTATTATATTAAATTAATAGAATATTTTTTTTCTTTTGGTATGAGGTACTTTTTGACATTTTATGAAAAAGTACAGGGAGAATGTTTTTTTCAACTTGTACGGAATGAAATTATTTAAACACTTTCATAATTCCTTATTTCCTTTAAAATTAACATAACATTTTACATTTTTTATTTTCACATTAAATTGTTTTTTCTAAAATTGTTTTTCTCTTTGAAGAAGGAACTTTTTTTTGAAGAAGAATGTATAATTTCCTCAAGAATTAATTTCAAGTGTTTTATCAAAATTATTTTCCATCAAAGATGTCATTATTTAAATTTGGTCATATTTCTATCATTGTTATTGATATGATTTGATAGTGTTTATTATGAAATGTTATTTATAAAATCCATTTACTTTATATGGATTGTGATAGAATGATGTTTAAGAAATCCATTTTCCTTCATGAGTTATGATATGGTTAATCTTTTTATGTTTTTATGGAACACATTAAAAAAATTCATTATGAGATGGGTGGGACCTATATCTCCCTCCAATACATTAGGTAATGATTTATATCTCTTGAGATAAACATGAATAGAATGAAAACTAAATCTGGATCAATAATATAGGGCTGGAATGGCGAGTGAACTTGGTTAAGTAATGAACTTAGTCTTCTATGATGGTCTTGGAAATGAGACTTGACTAAAATAAAATGATTTTCGATGATTATGTGTGTATTCCTTCAAATATAATGAATTATGTTTTTGAATATTGGGATTACATTTTTTTATGATTTATCCCATGACATGATATTGTGACCTTTTATATGCATGATAGTATTTTCAAATGTTATGTTCTTATGATTATGATATGATTTAAATCTCCCTTGTTTACCCATACTTAGTAGATGATCTTGACCATTTCATATGAATCATTTCCCCAGGTCATGAAAACAGGTATTAATTTTGATATATCAAAAAGGATTCTAGTTATGAAAAAATAAGCGGGAGACAATGTAGATGTTTTATGGACCAGTATTTTATGCTTCCCAGTTTCTAAAGACACTAAACCTATATGGTCCTACTGTGGGTTTTGTAATTTTATTTAATAAATATTGTTCAATTTTGAAGTAATATATATATATATATGTGATGTAGGGGCTGTTATATTTCGTTTCACTCGGTTTATGAAAACGGGGTCACGTATAAATAGATGCAAGATCATCCAAAATTGATCTACAACCTTAACAAATACATCTTGATACCATTTGATTAATTTCCACCAATCAAAGAAAGACAAATTATTCTATATTTTACAATCTTTGAGCAACAATTGGGAACCTTATATGCACAAAATAATGATTTTGGTAGCAATAATAGCCTCTAATATCAGATATGAACCACGATTGATGCTACGAATCATTATTCAAATATCGATAAGAGATGCTTGGTCCTAATCATTATGTTTCAAAAGCTAAGAAACCATCTATAGCAACATGAGATCAATTCAATTTCTTATACTAAACTACACAAGTACATTCTCAGTTGTTTGATGTTGACTATGCGCTCGGTATGATGGGAAATCATTTCGCATTAGTTCATCATATGATTTGTGCCATAAAATCCATCAAATGTCATTAGTTAAAAAACCATCTAGCAGGGAACCCCACAACAGACATGACATCAATGGATACTGAAGTACCTGATGATGAGGTATTCTCTATTCAAGAGGGATGATATACATGGTAGATATATTTTGACAGTACAACCTGATGTCCAACAATGAAAAGGATGGAATACCCCATGTTCAACAAAGTGGGTCTTGTAGTCATAATTATATATTTGGGAAAGGTAGTCATACCTTACCCCTTCCTACTATCATAAGGATGGACAAACAATGAATCATATTACCTTGAAGACATTAAGGGCCTAGAGTTGGCACTTCAATCACATGATGTGCATTTAAAGATAAAATGTGACTCATAACTGGTCATCAGTAATGTCTATAGTGACTATGATATCAAAAATAGGTGTTAATCCCATTGTTGGACCAACTTTGAGAATTGATTGAAGAGGTTCCTTCAATTGCATATTTAACTCATATTCCCCGATTATAAACTGTATAATTCTATGCTTTAGAAAATGTGTCCAAAACATTGGCCAACCCAGACTGAGATGAGACAGTTATCACCATTTCCTACCATCTGATTGTCCAACAGTTTGTTCAGTCCATGATTGAGGAAATCAATTAGGTTATTCTTGTCACTAAACCTTATGGCCATACCTATAGTAGGATATCTCAAATTTTAAATTAACATCAAAGGGGATAACTCCCACTATATAGGGCATGAAGAGAGAAAATATAGATATGAAAAATCAACATCATGATGTAAGATTCCAAGAAGTAGAAAATGGTCCTTTATATGTGAGGCATTGAATGGATCCTCCTCTGGTGGATCAATGGGGAAGAGACCACTTCCGTTATGAAATAAGTACATTATGAAACATGTTGATCACATCTGTTAGAACCCAAGATCTCTCATCAAATCGTGAGGCTTGGTTACTATTGTCTAACTATGACATAGTATTGCTCTAAATTCACAAAAAAGTGTCATTCATGTCATTTTTATCCTAATTTCATCCACCAACACCTGAAGTTACATCAAACATCCATGTACTATTGGAAATTATCCATATGGAGAAGGATGTCAAGGGACCATATCCTCCTTCAACAGACAATCATTTCAATTATATTCTCATAGAGAATGCGTTCCCTTCCAAATGTGAAAAAGTCACAGCCCTCAATGAAGTCAGAACAATAATAATTTCCAGATTTAGAAAAGCTAAAAATATTAATAAATTTGGTGCCCCTCAAAAGAAATAAAAGAAATGATACAGATTTATTCTCTGCTGAATTGGATATACTATGTCAAGATTAAGACATCAAAGCCAACTGTTCATCCTAGTATGATTCAGTGGACAACTGTCAGATAGAGGACTTCAATAAGATCATATACAACATTATCTAGAAGATCATAGATAATGAAAATGAATCATGTTCTGACAAGCTCATCCATGCTCTAGGGGAATACTAGTCCATGACCCACAATTCCACATAAGAAAACCCGTACACATTAGTATTCGGGACAGAGGTGTTCCTACCCATCATTGTTCAAATACCATCACTCTTCGAGTCCATCTGTGATAAACTATCCACATATGATAAGTCCTAGAAACAGTTTGATGAGCTAGTGTGATTCGATAAAAAATGAATGCACACTGTAATCCATTTGGAAGTGGACTAGAGCTATATTTTACAGTCCATCAATTAATAAGTTCACATTCTTTCTTTCCTCAAAGAAGAAATGGTTCTAGTCCTCATAGCTCTGATGATACATGGAAGGAAACCTCAAAAACTAAGGATGAAATGAGAAGAAAGATATGTTATAAAAAATTTCTACTCCAATGGAGGATATTCTATAATTACAATGGATGGATAGCTCGGCACAGCTCCCACTAATGAGAGGTTACTAAAGAAGTTCATTGTTTAATCATATAAATTCTTTCCTTCCTTCAAGATGATAAACTATATAGCACCATATCCATCCTTGTTTTAAGAAATTAAACTACATAAATTCTTCATCCTTACCTAATGGAATTAAAATGTGCGGTGATCATTGTGTTGTGAATAATAATTCATTGCAGATGAGTCATATATTTGTGGGAGAAATAAAACATGTCGGTGTTGTTTTCCCAGAGATAGATTCACATGGTAAATATTTTTCTATATATCAATTTGTTCATGATTCTTGTCCTTAGGGTATATGTAGTGAGGCCTGGATCCTTTATCATGGTATAACCTCTATTTAAAATTAATTCCCCCCCCTTTCGTATTTGATATACTTGTGTAGGGGAACTCAAGGACTATGTGTGGCTTGATTCATACCCCCATAGGATACATAGATACAAATTGACCCACTGTGTTGGTCGAACCACAACATGATAAAAATTACCCCCTCTATGTACAGGTCTGATAGGCATGGGGAGTCATCAATAACTACATGTGGCCTGAATCCATCCCTTGTAGGATACAATGTGATGCCTGAATCCTTTATCCTGATCCATCCTCCAATAAAAAATTTGTGCCCCCATCGCATAACTATAATACCATTTAAATGGGAATTCAAAAATATATATGGATTTATTCATTAAATTATAGGATACATAGAGACACATTGACCCAATTTCTTGGTCCATCAACCAAATGATACAAATCCCCCACCCCCTCTGTGTACATGATAGACTAGAACAAAGAGTCATCAAGAACTACAGGTGTCTTGATTCCTATCCTCGAAGAATACATATTGACACATGGATTCTTCTTTTTATTATATCCATCATTCAAAAAAACATCTTCTTTCCAGTGTGTGGGTCATACTATAACATGGATTGTGTTTTTATGAACTACATATGGATTGATTCCTTCCGTCATTGGATATGTAGTGATTCCTGGGGACTTCATCTAGGTTTATTCATTATTAAAATAAAATTTTCCCTCCTTATACATAGTTCATACTAGTATAGGGAACATTTTTTCACAACTACATTTACTTTGACTCGCAAATTACTCGGATGCGTAAGAAAATCCACGAGTATCAAGAAATAAACATCACCCACCTCATCCATTCCATGTAGTTTCACTCTCATCCTTACCATATGACATTAACCAACATGGGATTAAAAAACTATGTGTGACTTGATTTTGATTATCAATGTCTATGTAGTGACACATGGATTCTTTATCATGTCTCATCCACCATTCAAAAATAAAATTCCCCACGTAAATGGGTCAGACTACTATAAAACATTTGTTATTAAAACTACATGATTCTTGATTACTATTAATGAAACATACTTATTGTCTCCTAAATCCTATTTCCTAATACATATTAAATAGAAAAAATTCCTCCCCCTACATATATGTTAGACGTGTGTAGGGAAATTCATGATTCCTAACTGCATGACATTAATCTACATGGCCAATGAAGTCCTAACCACAAGACATTAAACTGTGTGGTATCTCAATAACTACGTGTAACCTTATTCTAGATATGATGAGATACATAGTGACCCATTGTCCTTCCCAGGTCCCTCCAAATGGGAAACAAATTATTCATTTCCTTCCCAAGAATGTAAATCTATGAGGATGATTCCAAAATATGATTCTCTCAATTAGAATTCGTCAAAGGATCATCCCCTACATACGAATCAGATCTATGTTGAGAATTTTGTACTTAATTACAAATTACGGTCTACATATTTCTCATGTACATAGGCATCCCCTTTTCATCCATCCAATTCAATGACATGTGAGCTCTAGAATCCCCAAAGTCACCCACAATTATCGAAAATGTACGGTCATTGTTTTATAGACACCTTTGTTTGACTATGCACACAATGCACCATCAACTCTACATAATTTTACCACAAAAATGATATACCAACAAAAGTAAAATTCATTATGAGAAGAGTAATTTTTTTAATTTTGCATGGACTTTTTCTCATAATCCTTGCATAATACCTCCTAATTTGAGGTCTCTTGAAATCATAGTTTACACTTTCTTCCCCTGCTCATGTCTGGGGTGTACCCTGTATATCCTATCTTGATTATCCCATATTTACGCATGATTATTTTGATATTTCATCACTACAACATGATGTTAAAATATTTTTTCAATTTCAATTCCAAAATATGTAAAACTTCATTGACCGACAATAGCTATCTCATTCACATTGAGTAAACCATGTCCTCACTGCCTGTCAATAAACTACATGGACCAAAAAATTTCCCTTCTTTAATCCTGCCATCCCTAGGTGGAAGTGCTAAACCCATTCCACCCTTTGTCTCTCACATCAATCATAGCTCACATGGGTTTAGGAATTTTTCTTGGGGATTCCCCACATAGCCAGGGAAAATCAATTGACTATGCCTGATCCTACTGGAAGTAATTTTAAAAGAACTTTAGAGTTTTCCCATCATTGTTCGAAAACCTAAAGTCTAAACTGTGTGACATTAAACATCAATGAATCCAACATATAGCTAAATTATCTACTTTATTTTCATGGGATAATCCTATCCAGGGAGACTAATATTGGGGAACCCAATTAGTAAAAATTAGGCCCCGATCAAGAAAGGGAATCAAAATGCCTCCCCCTATGTGCAAGGTATATCTATATAGGACTATTCCCAAATCTATGGGTGATCATGTCTACAACCTTTCTCACATATCCATAAACATAATTTATATCAATAAATCCTTGACCATTGAGTGATTTTAGATCCTCATATACTACCTCTTCCATCTAATATGGATGTCCAGTGTCTTGTGGACACCATTGATTGATTTTTCACACAATTCTTCAGGGGGTCTAAATATGTTTCCCCCAAAATGGACTTTCAACCAAAAAAAGTCATCATTGGGAGAGGATTTTATAATATCATTTTTTAAATGGAATTTAAGACCCATATCCCCTATCCAAATATATGATCCCATGAATCCATAGCTTACACTTTTATCCCTATACACATTTTGAACCCGATGGAACACTTTATCCTCACCATACATCAGTTAATAGGGATTATACATCAATTTCATAATCAAATGAAATTAAATTTGTATGGTCTCCAACAATAAATGTTTATACATGTGACTCGACACACCTAATAATTTTTTCTACTAGGTTCTTATTCATGAATGGAATCTGAATAGGAATGTTCAGTTGAGGTATAACTTCATTGGTAACCCCATGTGAAAATAATAAAATTACCCAATTAATATGTCTAAACCAGATAAACATATGGAAAAACATTAAAATAACTAGGTTTTTCTTGATTCATGTAATCATAAGATACATAGTGACACAAGATTATCATATTTTTGGTCTGACCAAGATAAAACATTGCATTGTTCTTTCTCGTGGATGTTTCCGACCTGCATGGGGAACCTACTCTCGCATGTATGGAATGCACAACATCACCTATTCTCAAAATAAAATGTCCTTAAATTCCCCCTTTTCATGTTTATGATCTCTTTTCACACACCATAATCAGTGTCTATAAAGTTCTGAATCCCCATAACCATCCATGGGCATGAAAAATGGATGATTAGTGTCAAAAATACACCATTGTTTGACTACTAACACATTTTCTTGAAATATGTAGATATGTTGGTTACAAAATAGCATGCCATCCAAAGTATAATTAGTCTTCCATAGTGGATTTCTTCTCTCTATATGACCCTATAATGTTTAATTCTCACTTCATTTCCCAGTTTTGAAAACCCCCTAGATTATAGTTCACATCCCATCACCACTCTCATGCCTGAATGTGATAGAACATTTTTTTCTTACCACCGTGATAAAGGAATAACATTTTCCCCTAGTTTGAGTAATAATAATTCAAATCAAAAGTCATAAATTTCCCATGTGTACAGCATTGATCAACATAATCCTTGACCCCTCCTTCACATAAATCAAATTCATGTGGGATCACTTTCTATAATAGAACTAACATAAATTCACATATTACATTCTAAAATCATTCTTTATAAGGCCACATACTATAGGCTTAAAAAATAAATATAATTATAAATTTCAATTAAAAATCTTGGTTATCATATACGGAAGGCCAGTTTCATAAGGAAACCATTTCATGACTATGAACAAAATACCATCGTGGCACTACAAAAGTGGATCCACAGAAAAAGGTCTACAAGCTAACAGAAAATATATCCTTATGGGAGGTTTTCCCATCCTCTATATTCCCCATGGATTCCATGTTGCATGTTATTTCCCATTCCATATAAAAAACATTCCAGGGTCATGAAAAATCCCTTATCCATTTCTGAAATTCTCCAATACAGTTTTTGTCAATGAGTTCTAAATTGGTGCCTTCACGCTTCAAATCACAGCCATAGATTGTCGACACAAAACACCAGTAATGATAGTCCGGTTGTAAATTTATTAAAATTCCCATGAAAAAGATAACACTTACCATGATTAAGAACCACATAGGGAATCCTAAACAAAAGTCAAGTACCATCTCCCAAAACCTACTCACTATTTGGTTAAGGAAAAATATGATGCATTAAAATATTTAAAAATCAAGAGTTGAAATTCATGATAGGTTGAAAACCCACAATGGTAGTTTTTATAAAATGTCAATTTATACATTTTATGCCCAAACTAGATAGGTGTAATGAAAAAAATAGTGTTATTAAAAAAATATATAATGTTTTTGGGTTTTCCCGTGAAAAATTAGTAGTAGTCGAATTTTGATCAATGAGCCCCTATTTTGAAGAAAAAATTAGAGTATACATTGATTATTGATTTACCCCATACTGTGACTCAGATTGATATCTAGATGAGAGTATGGGATTATATTGAATTGATCACGATTTATTGACATTGTAGAGATAAAATGAAGGAGATGAATTAGAGATAAAAACATCCTCATTCCATTATATATAGATAAGGAGGGCATCCACATCCAAGATTCCCTCCCTCATATCAAATCATATGAACCAATAGCACAAGATAATTCAATGTATTACATTGAAGCACATTTATCTCTATTAATAAAATCAATATTTGTATGACTAGGTCCATCAAGATTTTGTTCTAATATATTCCTTTGGGTATATTCAGATGAAAAAATTGGGCATACTTTTTTTATAGTGGGTCTAGGATTTATCCCCATCTTAATGATAGCATCAAGACTGGAATTTATTTATGATATTTGTGCCTTCACTTTGGCTAAATGAGCTTCGCTCTGCCACAAATCTTCTATTTTGATTATCACTTAGTCAATGAAATTTTTACATGAAACATTGATTTCATTTTATCCTATGAAAATATATTATGTTTAGATGTTTTTATAATTTTTTAACATTTATTCAATATATTTTCATTGGATAAAATAAAATCAATGTTTCATGTAAAAAAGATGGGCTTTTCTAAAGGCATTTTGCTGCCTTTAGATGGAACAGTTGTGTAAAATGTAATTTTGAAACATTTATATCTTTTATTTGAGAAAGTATGCTTCATTTTGTATGAATGTATTTAAAAATAAACATTGTATTTATTATTTTATAATTTCTATGATATGCTTGATTTTTTTAATTAATAGTGAAATATACCGATTTTTTTAAAAAATTATATTTTTCATGTATTTACAAAAACCATTATGTTTTCGATTGGTTTTAAAACGAAAATAGATTCTTTTTATTTAAAATAATATTTTTTATATTTTCAAATGGATTTTAAAATTCAATTAAGTATAAAAATTATTTATGTTTTAAAAAGGCATTTTTTAAAATATTGTCTTTTGTTGTGTTTAATGAGTCTAATTCTATATTTATTTCATCATATTATTTTTTTAAATTTTTTCAAATAAAATTTATATATTTAATCATATGGTGAAAATTTAATAAACAGTTCCCTTCTATTTTTTTTAGAAAATATGAATATTAACTATGGTAATTATTATTCCGATAGTAAAGAGTAAATTTTATAAATTCGATTATAAAAAAATGATATGGATATAAAAAATTACTCTAGAACTTGTAACAACTTTATTTAATGATTTATATTAAACCTGTAACACCTAAGGAACAATTGTTTTTATTTAACGGCACTTCTCAATAAAAATGACTTTGATATTATTTAAATTAACAAAAATTAAAAAATGTCACTTTCTTTGAAAAAATAAAGTATTATGTGCCCACAAGGACAAAATGTAGATTATGAATGAATATAAGTGTCAATTTTAAACATAGTAAACATATTTTAAGGATATAAATTCATTTATGTATTTTTTGGAAATTTGATGGAGGTCATGACATTTAATATATTTTATAAAATAAAATGACAATGATCTTGCATTTATAATTTTATAAACTATATTATTTATAATATTATGTTATTCATTACATATATTATACAATATATATTATTTTTAAATATAATATATTATATACATCAGGATATTTTATTTTTTATTTTATATGATTTAATAATTACATTACGTAATTATACAATAATTAGGTAGTAATTGTTTTATTAATTAAATAATCAAATGACCAATATTAAAAATATTAAAATAAAAACAATTTTTAACTATTTATGAAGATACATGAATTGTATAGTTTCTTATGACATATTATTATTTTATAAAATGATTTTTCTAAATTATCATGTTCTCTTGTTTTTATTAAGGCCAATGTAATAGATAGTGTCAAAAATGACACTAATGAAATATTATAAAAATAATATTTTATTAAATTATATTAATTTAATAAAAACATTAAAAATATAAGGGGTTATTATTTGGTCTAAAATTTCATATATTATTCATTTATGGTACAATTTTTATTTCATATATAAAAATCACCGCATTTTAATGTTGAATAAATTGTTTACATAATTAAAATTAAAACATGGTAACTAAAAATTATCAAAATAATAAGGTTCAAAATGAAAACAATACACATATTTTTATATATATAGGTATTATAATTATATCTCATCCCAGAATATAATTAACTACAAACTTGTAGTATTTTCATATAAAATACATTTATTATAAATTATTAATTTGATTATTTTTAAAAGTCCCCCTGACCTCAATTATAAAAGGATCTCCTTCCTTAATTTCATTTAAACACAATGAGGATTATATATTAAAAAAACACTATCGAATTATATGCTCTACATCCTTAGTGATGTAATGTAGTTACTCTTACTTCCAAAAGACCAAATCTATATTCATCTAAAAAAGATCTAAATTAAGTCTTTTGAAAAATAGACAATAGTCTTTGCTATTGCTTTCAAGTTAATATATTCTTAAAATACATATTCATATGACGATTCCTTGAAAAATTAATAATTCCAACTTCTAATATATTCTAATATGTTATTATTGTTATGGTAAAACTATATTCCACCTTTTATTCATCCTATGAAAAAAGAATTTCTCAGGTATATGTACGACATACCATATCTACATAGTTGTGTAATTCATTTTTCTTCACCACATTACAAGGACAGATATAATTATATAAGTAATAGATAAATAGGGAAATTAATAAATGATTTTTTAAAATTAATATACCGCCCACTTCTTTAGCATTTCATACATTAAAAGAATGATACTATTATTCATGTGTATGTATGTCCTACCATCTTCACAATGTAATGTAAGTCATCTTCCGTGTTCAAAATTAATTAATGGTTATCAAAAAATATTAAATTTTTAATAAATATATTTATAACATTAATATTATTCTTGATGTTATGGATCTATATCCAATGAAAATGAACTGGGTATTCAACATAAAAAAATAGATGTGAAAACGAGGCTGTTAACACTTAAAACTAGGGTAACAATAAAATATATTAAAATTCGGGTTATAAAATGATATAATATGATGATATATAATATATTATTTATGAATATATTTTTTTAATTTATTGAATATTTATACCATATATTTGAACATTTGTAAAGGATGAGGATCCTGATGTAAGGGACTCAGAAACAAAAACATCATTTCAAATGTTTTAAATGTTAATTATTATAAATATTTTTATTTCATTTGATTGGTTTAAAACAAAATTATGAATGGAAATTAATGTTTTAAAATTGAAATTTTGGAATTTCTCTCAAATTTTCTAAAAATGGCCTTTAACAATTTTTATGAAAGGGACTTCCCTAAAAACATCCTCTTTTATGTTAAAAAAATTTTTAGTTATGAATTATTTTTAACATATACTACATGAGAGGATTTACTATCTTTCATGATAACTTTTTTATTTAATGTTTTTGGTATGAATTTATCATTTTATTTCGTAATAAAATGTTTTCAATTTTCCATTTCTGGTTTCCTAAAAATAAAAGTGAAATAAATAGAAATATTATTTTCTTTATGAATGTTTTATTTTTATGCTACCTATATATGTTATGATCTTGTTTTGGTTATTAGTAATTATTAGGATAATGGGTGGTTATATAATAAAATGAGGGTTGGTAAGCCTATCATATCTCTCCAATGAAATAGGTAAAGGGTTATTGTTAACCAATGAGGTTAATCCTAGGATGTTATGGGAATATACTACAATGGTTATTCCAAGCGTAACCGTGACTTTTACTCTATTTGTAGCTCAGAGAGATACTTTATATGTAAGAGTGATATGATAATGATTCCATATGTTAACTACATTAATGATTTCTATGATTTTATAGTAATCATATAATTCAATAGGTAATTTTATAGATTATTTTTTAAGGGTGAATGTTATAACATTATGAATTCATTTAATGAAAAATTTATGATATTTTACTTTTAAATTATGTTATATTATTAAATGTATTATTAAATTATTTGGTCAGTAAAAAAGATTTCAGGGTAAATAACCGATTTATTTTTGAAAAGGAGAATTTTTATATTAGATTACGGACTAACTATTTATTTCTTAATTTTTTTGTCCCTTACTTTGATTTTGTGCTCATTCGAGGTTTTAAAAAATTTATCACAAATATAAAGAATTTTTATAAGAAAAAAATCACATTATGAATGTATTTAATATGTTTCATGAAATAAAATCATAATTAATTTAAAAGCGTTTACTTTATTGAATATATTGATACAATATGTTAGTTTCCACAAGTAATTAATGGGGCGCTTTTAAAGTGTTTATCCTGTGTTAATAAAAAACATAAATGATCGTTAGAAATGATAAAAAAAATTATAGTTTAATTTACTAGAATATAATATTCAAAGGGTCTGGTTCATATAGTTGGTATCATAGTAGGGTTATGATAACATTGGATATTATGATGTTTTTTAAAGGGTATTGATTATTACCATGTGTTTATAATATTATGTTTGATCATACGTTCAGTTCATTAGAAATCTATTTTTAAGGATTTCTGCTATGAAACATTACTATAACTAATTATATTTTTTGATACATTAATCTTTTAAGTAATCATGGATTTTTACAATTTGGGAACAAATTTATATTTGGATTTGATTTTTTAATCAAGTTACTTTGGATGATTTCAACTATTTTAGCAACATTATATAACTAAATTAATCATAACAGAATATAATTGTATTTATGGAATATACGTCTAATTATATTTTGGGGTAAAACGAATTATTATGGAATTATTGTGATTTATCAAAATTACTATCATATCATTGATATTATATGATTTGGGAATATACATTATGAATTGTGACTTTAAGAGTCATTGATTTTAATTATTGACATCTTTTAATTATTCCTTGGGAGTATATGTTACCAAATCCTTATTATTTTTGTATTTTAATATTATATTAGATTATTCTTGTTGAATTTTAATGATAGTTATTTATTTAATAATCTTTGATGATCAATGAGTATTACTGTTGAATTTTGTGGATTAATTATTTTTGGGAATTATCTTCCCTTATCCTAATAATTTTCATTTTGGTTAATTCCAAAATAATTAACTAATAGATTTTTCTTTTTTATGGTTTTAAATACCATTACATGTTGATTATAGTTCTTCAATAAATAAAATTTTATATTCATCATTTAGAGAGAAAGACCAGTGTTGAGTTGATATTTTTTTATAAAATGACACTCTACATTTGAAGTAAATACATGTCCTTATGTTTATAATATATATTTCAATTTAATTCCTCTACTCTGTTGAAGATGATCTTGGAATAATAGCGTTATCTATTTTTATTTATGACACATAAAATAATATACTTTTAATCCATTATAGATTTACAGTTATTTTATCGTTAACATAAAAATAACAATGTTTCGTTCACTAACTATCAAAAATTCAAATTTAGTTTTATATTCATAGTCCATGATTTCCTAGATGTAATCCTTGTATTTGTTATCTCATGTGACCATCGTATATACATTTCATTCTTTTTAAGTGCATGCTTTATTAGTTTTTATCTATTTGGGTATTCAAAAATGGAATTTTTATTAGTCGAACAATTTTTACCAGTCTTGAGTTTAAATTTTGAGGATGGAATATATTAATGGTGTAGAATATAATATCATGTTATTTTAAAAGAAAACAATAGGTTAGATATCATACAAGATATTCCACATCTAGCGTAAAGGAATAAATAAATATTATTATTATTTATTGTGGAAATTATTGTCAATCTGATATAATGAAGGGTATGAATAAGACAAGCTATATTATTTTTATGCAAATTTATAAAGTTTTTAAATTAATTAATTATATATGAACAATATGAGTGAAAATCCAATTGTACGCCTAAAAACTGAATTTTTATAAAGATGGTCTTTCCTCCTTTTGATGGAACGCTTATTTTAAGACAACATTTTCACACTTTTATAATGATTTTTTGGAAAATTGTTATAAATTTTCGAAATTTCATTTTCAAAATTTAAATAGGTTTCTTTTATTTGAAATTATTCTAATATATTTTATTTATCAATGAATATTTAAAAAACTGATTTCTATAAACAATTATATGTTTCAAGTATTTAAAATGTAAAATTATATTTTGGATTACTTTTTTATTTTAATTATTTAATTTTGATTTAATTTAATCCAATTATTTTATTTTAAAGGTATTCAATAAATTAATTTACTATAAAATAATTTTCTATTTAATAATTAATTATTTTTGAAATACATTTTTTAAAAAATGTACAAGTTAAATATTATATAATTTACTAAAACATATATAATATGAATTTTGAAAAATTAATTCCAAATTCAAAATAATAATTCAATATTTTAGTAAATTTTTATTTATTTTTTGGCCAATATAAATAGAAACCTTTTTTATTTTTTACCAGGGAAAATAGTAATTTTGGTAATTTTGTTAAAAGTAAAATTATAAAGACTATAAAATTACCCTTACAGTTATCAAAATATTATTGGATGATTTATATTCAATACTTAAAAACTACGGTTTATATTTGAGTTATTTAAAAAACGTATCAATGAAAATGACATTGATATTACTTAAATAACGGAAAATCAAAAAGATTCCTTTTCTAAGTCAAAAAAATATATTATATGTCAAAAATTATTAAATTACAGGATACTATAGAATATAAGTATAAATTTAAAACATAATAAACGAATTTTAATGAAATAATTTTTTTGTCTTTTAGGGCCATTCGGTTGAAGTTATGATATTTATAATAATTTTCACAAAGAAAAGATAGAGTTGTCACATTCGTATTTTTGTTACTAATTTTTTTTAATATGGTTATATTAATAATATATCATTGAAAATTTATTTTATATTAATTATAAAATATTTCTCTACATCAAGGTATTTTATGTTTAATTTTTAGTAGAAAATAAAATTCCTTAAATAATTATTCAATGATGATAGAGTAATTTTTTTATTAATTAAAAAATATAATAAATTATATTGAAAATACTCAAATATAAAATAATTTTATTCATTTAGGATTAACATAACATTTGTTATTATGATATATTAGTGCTCTATAAAATTTTTTGTTTTATTTATTTTGATAGATTGTTTTTCTTAGGTCCTATTAAATGAATAATGTCAAAAATGAAAGTAAAGATATTTTATCGAAATAATATTTTATTAAATTATTAAGAATATTAAAACTATATTTCAAAATAAAACCTGATATTTTGTATAAAATGTAATAAATTATTCATGTATGGTCCAATTGACATGATATAAGAAAAAATTACCACATTTTGACATTAAATAAATTATTACTTTATTTAAAAATTAAAACCAGTTGACTATGGTTAATAAAAAAGATAATGTCCAAAAAAACAAAAACATTTCTACTTTTATTATATGACGAGATTAGAACATTATGTCATGTATTCTTAAAATAAATGAAAATTTGTTTGTATTCTAATAGAAAATTAATTTATTTAATATAATATTTTAAGAATTCCCAAAATTACCCTTCACCTATTTTATAAAAGGGAACTCCATCATTTCCATTCACTACCATGTGACTTCTAGGTCAGCCAAACACTATCAAATTATCTTCTCGACATCCATAGTTGATTTCTGGAGGTATTGGTCCATCTAAAATAGCAACCTTATATCTCTTAAGAAGGTATCTAATGGAGGTCTGATGAACAAGTTTTAATTGTCTTTACTGACGCTTCCATGTTTAATTCTTCTTAAAAATAATTTTCATATTGTATTCCCATGATAAAATAACAAATCCACTATCATATATAAATTTTAAGATGTTATTATGATTAAGGGGAAATAATATTTCACTTTTTATCTATCCTATGGAAAAAATCCATCATGTGTGTGTACGTATGACATGGAATCTCCACGCAGTAGTGTAATTCGTTTTAATCAACACATTAAATGGATAATTATAATTTTGAATATAATATATATATATATGGTAATTATGAAATTAAATTAATTACTTAAATTTAATATACCAACCAAATTCTTACCATTTCTACAATTAATGGAATGATATCGTCTCTCATGCATACATACGACCTCCCATCTCCATGAAGCAATTTGATTCATTTTCCAAGTATAAAATTCATTAATTTTAAGAATACTACATTTAATAATACATAATGACATTTATACGATTAATATATTGATATATGTGATGGATCAATATCATATGGAAAAGAACCTGGATATTCAAGACAAAACATACATCTGAAAAAAAAAGCAGTTACCACCCGAGACAAGGGTAATAATAAAATATTCCTAAAAAAAGTTTTATAATATTATATAAAACGATCATATATTATAAAATAATTAATAAATAATTTTGGATTAAATTAATTCTTTATAAATGATGTTTTAAAGCATTTGAGGTAATCTAAACCTAGGATAAGGGACTCTTTTACTAAAACATTATTTTAAATTTTTTAATGATTTAACCATCTAAATCATTATCTTTCATGTCCCTATTTTCAAAATGGTTTTTATGAATGTAAATCAATGTATTCATATGTATATTTTTTTAATTTCTCTTAAAAAATTTCAAAAATATATTTCTCATGTCTTATTTAAGGGGATTTGTTTTAAAAAAAATCAACATTTCAAGTTATAACTCTACTTATTAATGAAATAATTTTTTAATTGTTTCAACATGTAAATATATTCATTATTCAAATATACCTTATTAATTTAATGTTTTATTTAAAAGTTTACAAGTTTATCCTTCAGTATAATGTTTTAATTTAATTGTTCAAAATTTCTAAAAAATAAATTTTAATTCAAAATGAATAGATTATTTTCCTTACCAATATTTTATTTTTTATTTATGATTCATGTGTTATGATAATATTATTGTTCTTGAATATTTTTATGATGACAGGTGGTTACATGATAAATTGGGGGTGTGTGAACCTACTATATTTGTCCAATGCGTTGGGTATAGGGGATGGGTTAACCAATGAAGTTACTCCAAAGAGATTATGGGAATATAGTGCGGTGGTTATTCCAAGTGTAACTATGATTATTACTCCATGGGTTGGGAGAAATAAGTTATATATAAGAGTGATATGAATATTATTCTAATGAATTCCATAATACTTTTTATGTCTCATACAGATCTTATGTACTCTTATCAAGTTTTAAAATTATTTTCATAGGTATAATGAATTGTAAGGACAAAGAAGATGTCATGAGGAATGTATTTAAGATGTTTTGTTAAAAGAAATCATCATTTAATTTAAAAGGGTTTCCATATGTGAAAAAGTGGATACTTTATTGAAGTATATACTGTAATTTAATTGGTTGACATTATAGAATTATGTGATAATTTACTTATAATATAATCTTGATTCAATGATCATGATTGTAGAATCAATAATAGAATTTAATATGAAAAAAACACCCATTTGTGAGGTGTGAAAATTGATTGGGCATAACCTCTCCAATTGTATGGTGGTTAAGAAACAAATGGATCCCCCAATCACTATTGATTGGCAGGAAGTAAAACATGGTAAAAAGGGGTTGAATATCATGGAAAACCCTGAGATCCCAAAAAACAAGATATTTGGGTTAAACAATCCAATATATTTACATACATAGAAGGTAAATATTAGGGTGATTTGGTTGAGGAAGAAGAGGCTTTTTAAAATAATGAGAACAATGGCACTGGCATAGAAAAAATAGTGGCTGAAGGTAATGGAAATAATCTTGACAGGAGAAATCCTACCACTATTTCCGTTTCAGCTACTATTACTTCTACCTCTAGTACATCAACTTCGAATGATCATGTTTGTAGGGACTTGGATAAATCTACCTCGGTTCCTATAAATATTCATGGTACCTCTGATGCTTCTAATAAGACACAAGGTGATATGGAAAAAACTTCAGAACCATGTATTTCTCTGTAACCCATAATTGCTGATAAAATTATTACTCTTGTTCCTAAACTTGCTACTCTAGGTACTCATGATGCTAATGTTGACACATATGCTGCTAATATTGCACACAGCATTTCAAACACCCTTGTTTCTGTCTCTGTTTCACACTTCGAGTCTTCCCAAACTCCTACTAGGTGTCCTGTTAACATGGTGGTGTTCATCCCTCCTGTTGACAAATTGAATTCTGATTTATTATAGCCTTATTCTACAGACTCTATTTCCATATCTGCTGACAAAGTTATTAATCATGTTACTGAAATTGATGCACATACTTCTAATGTTATAATTTATACTACTTTTATTGCACACAACATTTCACACACCCCTCAGGACTGTACTGTCCTTCCAAATGACTCCAAAAATGTTTCCCCTACTGCCCTATCCATAATCCTAGATCAGTTCTCACCAAATTCTATAGATACTCTGGTTAGAATTGAGAATCCACCTCCAATAGAACAGACCCCTACTCATGTAGCTGTGAAGGATCATTCTATGGACAGTATTGACATTTTAAGTACTCTTATTTCTGGCCCTAATTCAAATTCTACTTTGAAAATAGATGCTTCTCCATGTTCTGATACTTATAAGAGAAAACAAAAACCTTCTTCCTCTTATATGGTTACGTGATCCCAAAGGAAAAAGGTTCTTGAAAATCTAAAAAAATAAGGGTTCTAACTCAAAACACAAATAGAAATGAATTTTCCCTATTGGAATTGCCAAGGCTTGGCCATCAACGATACCTCTACAACACATAGGAGGTTCTTAAACTCAAATAAGCCTCAGCTCTTTTCTATTTCAGAACCAAAATTCAACATCAATATTAACTTCATGAGGCTTGGTTCTCTTAATTACAGTTTTCTAAGCTCTTGTAAAAATGGTCCTCAATCTGACTCTATGTAGATCTTTTATCACAATACCCTAAAAATATTCAACATCTTTAAAAATACTGAGAAACAAATTACCTGTGATTTAATGTAGAATGGTTGGCATACATTTTTCACTATGGTTTATACCAATAATTGATATCAAGATAGAAAAGTTTTATAGCATTAACTTTTTGATATGGACAACTCCATTCAGGATCTTTGGGATGTTATGGGAGACTTCAATTTCATTCTTAACTCTTGTGAAAAAATTGGTCCCTCACACCTTTCTATATCCTCAAGGGAATTCAGATCTACTATTGAAGATTGTAGCCTTTTTTAAGTCACACTTACCGGTGCCAAATATACTTGGTACATAAAAAACTATAACAAAATTGTTTCCAGTAAGCTCAACAGGGATTTTGTTAACATGAAGGCTCTTGATGTTTGGGATAATATATCCAGTGTAACTCTACCTAGAATTATCTCTAACCATCATCCTATTCTAGTTAGCTTCCTTATGAATGATTGTAAGCGTGTTCTTCCGTTTAAATTTAGTAATTCTTGGTCTTGGAATCCTGATTGTGTCACTTTTATTCATAACACTTGGAACTCTATGAAACACCATAAGGATTCCATTTCCTATATTTACAAGTTGAGAATCCTAAAACAGGCCCTTAAAGGATGGTGTAAAGCTACAAATTCTCAAATAGACCTAGATATTTCATCTCTTGAAAATGAACATAGCTGTGTCCAAACACAATGCACTAATTCAGATTTTAACATGGATCCTCAATTAGAATAAAATATCTCCCTTAAACATAATTACATGCTCACTTTTAAGGATAATATTCGTAAACGAATGTTTAGGACTAAATGGCTTATAGATGGTGATCGTAATACTAAATTTTATAATTCCCTTCAAAGAATCAGAAAGGCCAATTGTCCTCTATCTAAACTTATTCATAATGATTTGATCATTGATTCTGAAGAGGCCATAAAGGATCATATTATCTCGTAATTTTAGAACATTATTAATGGACCATAGAATAATATTGATCTTAGATCTGATATTATTCCCTTAATGGTGGATGAAAGAGACAATGAGTATCTTTTAAGAACTCCACTTGATCATGAAATCAGGGATACAGTTTTTGGACATAATCCTGAAAGTGTGCCTGGTCCGGATGGTTTCAATAATTGTTTCTACAAAAATAATTAGGATTTAATCAACAATTCTATTTGTAACCTTGTTAAGACCTTTTTTATTCATGGATCTCCTCCTCACGGAATCAATGCTCAATTTCTAACTTAAATACCTAAGGTAGATAATTCCTTATAGATCCATCAATTCAGACCGATTGCTCTTATTAATACTCTTTATAAGATCATTACCAAAATCATTGCGAATAGACTTGTGCCTATTTGCAATAAAATAGTCTCATGGAATCAGTTTGGTTTTATTAAAGGAAGCTACATCCTGGAGTATATTTTTCATGCCTCATAATGTACCAATAGTCTAAATAAAAACACTAGAGGGGGTGTGTGGCCATCAAACATGATATCAGAAATGATTTTGACACCATATACTAGAATTTTATCTTCAAAGTCATAAAAAACATTGGATTTCATGACTCATTCATTGGAAGACTTAAAACTTATTTCGATCATCTTTTATTTCTATTCTAATTAATGGAACCCCTAGAGGTTTATTAAAATTCTAAAAAGGTGTCAGGTAGGGAGACCCTCTTTCTTTCATCCTCTTTGTTATTGCTGAGGATTACTTAAGTAGACTTCTCAATAATCTGGTTGATCAAAGTATGCTTGATCCTATTCAAGTTTCCAGAAACCTAAATACCCCTACCCACCTTTTATATGCAGATGATATCATCTTGTTTCTCAAGGGGGATAAAAAAAATATTCATGTCCTCATGAAATCTCTTAATCACTATGAATAAGTCTCAGGACAATTGATTTCCTGGAATAAATCGTATATTTTTTTTGGAAGGAGCTTTCGTGTCAGAAGGAAATCTGGCATTACTACTTATCTTGGAATTAAAGAAGTCCTATTACCTTTCACTTATTTGGGCGTCCCAATATTTTGGGGCCATCCTATAGCAAACTAATTTGATAATATCATTGTTCAAATCATAAACCAACTCTCTACATGGAAAGGGAAATCTCTCTCCATGGATGAAGGAATATGTTTGGTCAAATCGAACATTGCCTCTAAAATGGTATACTCTCTTATGATTAATAAATGTCTTATTGGCATCTTCAGGATAATTATTACTAATACTAAAAACATCATTTTGACATAAAGTATTTTTGAAAAGAAACTTGTCACTATCCCTTGGAATTCCTGTTGTAAACCCCTTGATAATGGTGGTATTGATATAAAAAATTTAAAGTTGTTCAATAATGCTCTTCAATCCCATCTTACTTGGAATATTATTAATTGTACTTCTAAAGCTTCTTAATTCTTGAACCATATATTCCTCTTTAAACTCTCAAATGGGAATTTCAATTACATCAACTCTTCAATCTGGACTTCTGTTATGGACTCGTGCAACAAGATCATGGAAAATTCTAGATGGATGGACAGTGCTGATTCTTCCATCAATTTTTGTTGTGACAAATGGTGTGTTATCCCCCTGATGTCATTATTACCACCTAATATTATTTTTGAAGATAATATTCACTCTATAAAGTATGTCTTAAAATTTCATAAACATGACCTCCCTACCAATATTGCACATATCATTGATAATCACCCTTTCTCTTCTAATGGTGACTTCCTTGTTTGGACACCTATTGAAAATGGAATTCTATATTCTAAAAAATACTATTAGCATAAATTTCAGGAAATGAATCTAATTATCAATGGGTGAGTCAATTTAAAATGCCTTGGATCGAACCTTCTATGCTCACCTTTATTTGGTGCATTGCTCAAAATAGATTGCCTATTGAAGCCGTTCTGCAAACTTTTAGCAAACAACTCTGCTCTAAATGTCACTTGTGTAATCAGCACAGGGAGTATGATGATCATATTATATTTTCTTGTGAGATAGAATCTACATTATGGAATTATGTTTTTGAATTATTTAATTGCATATGGATCTTATGTGTCTCTATTCGTTAGATTTTAAAAAATGCATTAGTTATGAAGCCTCTCTAAAGGTTAAAAATATTTTTCTTGCGGTGGTGGCAGAACTCCTACATGAGATCTGGTACGTTAGAAATGATCTCCTTCATAATAAACACTCATTTATTCTCAATTAAGGAATATCTTAGATTCATAATGCGATTCATGAAGCTGCTTCAATTCAAAAATATTGTTTCAATAACTCGGTTGGTGACTTTGAGATTCTTCATCATCTCCATGTTCCTAGAATTTACCCAAAGCCCTAACATTCCTTTGAAGTATTCTATCAATCACTGATTCTAGGATGGATCAATGTGAACATTGATGGTTCTTCTAAAGACAATCCAGGCCCTGCCATTTGTGGTGCCATCTTCCGAGATATAGCTGGCCAGTGTCAGGGTTTCCTCAATGTTGGATGTGGAAACTCTTCATCTCTGAAGGCTGAAATGATGGGGGGTCATCCATGTAGTTGATTTTGTGGTTCATAGAGGTTGGAGAAAGATTTGGATTGAATGTGACTCTACCACCATCATTCATTACATCTAGAATAGCATCATTCATCTTTCCTGGACGCTTACCACACATTGGATGAATTGTCTGAACTTGCTCCATGGGATTGATTAAATAGCTACTCATGCCTACCTTGAAGCGAAGGTTGTTGCAGATGCTCTTGCTAACAAAGGAGTACATCAGAGCATGACTAGGTTGGACACTCTTCCAGCTGACTTATTATATCTGTTTGATAGAAATTGTAAAAAAATCCCATCCTTTTGGATTTTGTAATCTTTTTGCTCTTCAAAAAATTGTGCTTTGGTCTTTAACCATAGCGTTACCTATAAAAAATCTTATAATATAATCTTGAATGTTATTTTGGAATGAATGAAAAATTATTCTACTCTAATGCCTCTACAATATGAGTTTTTTAAGGTTAGGTTCTTACACAATCTCTATTTTTTATTCACTCAACAACCATAGATCATAACCTTACTCTGCCCTTACCTCTCTAGAATCACCCAATGTACCCCTAGTTTCATTAGAAGCTCACTCATAATTCTGGAATAACCCTATCTAGATGAGGGATATCCATCTCTTATTTTTATTCACGAACTAATTTTAGGTTTTTACTCTTAATTTCCATTTCTTCTTATTTGGGTATGCTTTTAAATATCAATCCAAATTCATTGTTTTATATCCATGTGAGGGTAGACCATTTTAAATATCACTATTCCCTCCCATGAACCTTTTTTTCCACCCGTAAATTTATAGAAATTGTCCTTCGAGTTTCTAAACCCAAATTTAGTTACACACTGTATTCTTTTCTATTCAAAAAAATCCTTAGTATTTATCATTTTAAATCTCATTTTTTATTTTTTCAAGAAATTAAAAAGATACCTATAAATTATAATTTAAGTCTTTATATTGATATATCCTTTATCCCCCCTCATTACAGAAATTACCTAATTCATTTATATGCCGAAATTTAATAATTGATATTCTCTATCTCATCTTTATTAAGATTCATCATTACCTTAATCCATTTACCTCCAATTCCTAATTTTGGAATATGATCTTATGTATCCCCATATATTTCCATAATATTTATAAATGATATGATACCCCTTTAACTCCCATTAAATCATTGAAATGAACATTTTCCCATCGTTATGTATAGTAATTTCATCCTTGTTTTTTATAACAAAAAAATTTGCAGTGAATGGCCATAAATATTTATTATCAATGGTGCTCCCCTTTATGCACAAATACTTAATTTATTTTGGAATTACATTTATATTGTCTATATTCATTGTTCATGTAAATAAATATAATTAAATATGAAAAAAAATTAGTCATCTATACAGCATATTATTGTGTGCACAAGATATGACTATAATGAGTGAGCCCAAAATTATATATCACTCTAATGCATTGGGTCATATTTTAGTGTCATGAAAAATAGTGAGAGGGATTAGGGAGTGAAAATTATCTATACTGGGTCATTCCCCCTTGGTATTATTTCTTTGATGATATCCATGATTTAAAATTATCATTTCATGTTGAAATTAGTTACCGCTTTCCCATGTTCTCTTTATGTTGTCATGTTATATTAGGTCTCTTTTTTAATTTTTATGATTCTCACCATTTTTAATTCCCATTAAAATTCCTATTGTCTAACATGTAATAATTTCATCTTGGTATGGCATGTTTATTCCACTAATAGGCTATATAGCACACCACATTCTTTTTTACGTTCCAAAGTTATCCCCTTAAGTTTAATGTATGAAAAAATATTAAGAAATAGTTAAGGATGGTTTCAATGATTGAGATATACACCCATTTCTATATTGTTATTAATGTACCTTATTACCAAAATACAATAGACTTATCGATCTTCATTATTGTATTATGTCTAATATAATTAAATAAATCATAATTTAATGTGTAATAAAGATATGGGCTACATTATATTTTTAATGATGTGACGTTGGGAATGACGTCCAAATTTTTTCACATAGACATCAATGACTAGAATGTGTGCTCAAACAATGTCACAATATTTGTTCCATGAAAAACCAAACATCGATTTTTTTAATAGACACCCATCCCATTACCACATTAGTCATTTTAAACTTTTATACCCAACCATGGTTGTTGTGTTCACCTAATCCATATAATAATACTTCCAAACATATCATATCACTCATCATGTAGAATAATCTCTTCTATATCATCACATATAACTGTGGTTGAAATATCTCCCAAATATTACCAAAATTCATAATGACTTTGTACGTCAAGATTTATCATTTACAAAAAAACATTTTTAAATATATAATTTATATTCAAATAAAATGTTAACAATCTCGTGGTTCAGAAGTATCCCCAACAATCTAATATAAACCAAAAAAAGTTATCCAATAATACATGTAACCTATTTCTATATCCCATATATTTATGTTTACAGCTGTGTATGAAATTAACAATCATTATTTGAAATTTTTAGCGAATAATCTAAATGTGAATATATGTTTTACTAAATTACAAAATATTTGGGACAATTCTCATTAGTTTCCTTTTATAATTTATTACACATTTTCCTGTCACATCACTGAATGGGTATAATATGTAAAAGTGATTGATGGGGACTAGTAATAGATAGATCCTATATTATTTTACTAGTCCCCAAGCCAAAAGTAGTTTACATTCCATATTATGTAGTTATCTACTATACAAAAACACATTTATTAAGAAAAAAAATTAAATTTTGGGACATTTATAGGATGATTAATGAAAACATTGATGAGGAATTCATGAAAACTCAATAAATGTAGGGATTTTTTCAGTTCCTTTGTTGAGAATTAAGTTTCTACTTTCCGTGGGATTTTTTTGGATGATATTATCCATGAATGTATATTGAACTTGATTATATTATTTAATAGATTATTTTTTATCCACTCTTCCAAAATGATTATACCTTGATTATTATTCAATAATCTATTATATGTAACTATTTCTGAGTATCTGAGATGACCCATTTCATGATTTCCCTTGGATATGATGAATGATATTTTAAATTATTTAATGGATGGTGTAATGGTTATAATGATATATTTTTATATTTATAATTAAATTTGGGAATTAACTATGATTTATGTTTTCAAATTCTTATAAACATGTTTATTATGTGTTTTTTCATCCCTTTTATCACATATGAAGGAAAAAAATAGAACAACGACACATTTTTCTTGATTCTAGTATGTCATATTGTAGAAGATCAGGATATATACAACCCCTATTGATAATTGAACTCTTTTTAGGATTCCGTTATCCTTGGAATCAATGAAATTCCTTGATGAATCCTCTTTTTAATAACATCTTCATGCTCTAGTGATAGTTATAGGGTCTATAATGATATAAAATAATATTTTTTGATAGTTTTTGGAATCAAAACATGGGTTTAATGCCCCTCATTTGAATCATTTTAATTAAGACATTTTATATTCCCATTATTCTTAAATCCATTTTATGAAGATTCTAAGGATTCTAATAAAAAAAGAATGTACCCCCAATCATTTAATTATAGGGAACCTTAGTTTGGATAATGTTTTTTAATTTTTTTGATATAAAAATATATATTGGTTTTTGATTTTTATAGTTTTTTTATATTTCCACATTTGTATATTTTCATCCGTGTTTTATAAATTATTTGAAATACTTTTTTTAAAATGAATTAGGTAATTTTTAAGAAAAATTTGAAGAATTTATTGGTTTTATTATAAAATATAATAGTATTTTTTTCATAATAAATAATTGATTCTAAAGTGAAACCTTAATTTGGTTCTGTATTTAAAAATATTCTTTTAATCATTGTGAGCAAATTTTTTCTACAATCATTTTTTTACTTGTTTTGGATAGAATTTGAGAAAGAAATAAATTTTTTTTCATAAAATCTCCCATGTGAAAAAATATTTTATAAAATAAATAAGATAAATATTATAGAAAATTTAATATTAGTGAAATTTTTGACAAATAATTCCTACAATAATACGGGGATTGTTTGGAAAACACTATATATATACAATAGTATGAGTGGGTAGGGTATATAGAATATATATTCACAGTTATTTGACTAATATTTGATATCATTCATTGATCTTGTTCACTGGGTCAGCGGTCAAACATATTTTTTTATAGTGTGTGGTCATGCATCATGTTGAGGTTTATTTAGGATCATTAGTGATCTAATTTATTTTTCAATATTTTATGGCCTAGTTTTATTTTATACTATGACTATATTGTGTCTATTTTCTTTATAAGTTGGTCAGTATATTAAGTTGAATGTATTGGATGGTCATTTATTCTATTATTCTCTATTTTATTTGATTATTTTTCTTCTTCTACATACCTTATTGGTCTAGATTTATATTTTATAGATAAGTAATTTTAGACTCTCATAATTTTATAATGTTTGTTTATATTTTTATTCAATGGTGATAACATTCTAATCGATACACTTTTTATAACCATTATATAGTTACCTACCACAAGGTATCAATATTTCCCTTTGTTCCATGTGGAAATATTGTTTTGGTGTTGCGTCAGGTCTGCCTAGGATAGTTCATTATGGGAAAGAACACAAAATCCATAATTACAAAAATTATACCATCCCATTATAAACATCTAGGGTCTTAATGTATTCTCATTACATATCATAATATTTACTAAATTTTAATAATATTCATCCCATTGAATAATCCATTCTATATCATCACGCATCACTTCCATTTGCACACCCATAAAACATGTACCACAATTAATAACCACATCTCATTCCATGTATAAAAATTTACATAATATAAATAATTTATTATTTCTCAATGTGTATGTAATGTAATATGTAAACAATATTCTAGATTGTAAACCAAAAAAATCAACAAAATATGATGCAATTAATGTTTTTAACTCATGTATATAATCTATTTTCATGTCCCATTTATTTAAGGTATCCGTATTTCATGCCTTTAATTATAATTATTCGATCGGTTTCTAGAAGTAGATCCATGCATTGATAGGGTCTGTTATGTGTCATCATATCATGGACACCCCTTATGGTTTCCCAGATTAATATTCTAAAAATAGTTTCGTTACCCATTACTCAGTGGGAATAGAATATCTTTAGTATATTAACATCCACATTAAAATTTAAAACAAGGATTACAACCCCTTCCCTATGAAAATTACCTAATTTATTTTATAACATCCATCTCAGTTATAATGTTTCATGGGATGGGTTCTCTCATTCTTTTCCAATACACAATTATATTAAAATTCATACCCATAGGTATAAAATGTTCAAATGATGGAGTAAAACCAAGTCAACACAATAATAAACTATCTATACGGCTATGATGTAACTAAATGTTCAAATTACCATGCCCCACATCCAACAATTCTTAATCAATCACATACACTACTCCTAAGAAACAAGGGGAACATAATTAATTACCATCACATTTTAATCACAAATTTCATTCCCCTCCTTCATTTACATAACAAATGCCCCACCCTTTTTGGACAATATTATTACCATCAGTGGCTAAGGCTATGTCACTTAGTGATAAAGGGTCTTTCATGTCCCTAAAAATTCCTTCACTCTAATTATTAGTCAAAATGGTAAATATTATTTAGTAATATAGAACACACTTAAGTAGAGATACCACATATCAAACTTTGCATAATAAAAATTTATTGACCATTGAAATATAATTGGGAATACCTACCTTAGGAGATGTATTCATTCCCCTTATTAAATTTCAACGAGATTCCTCGATCATGGTATATTTTTATATCACCCATTAACTCAAGGTCATGGATCAAATTAGTAGACACTGTAATAATTATAAAATAATTATAATAAATTAAGAAAATTATTTTCACAATTAACTAATTTTGAATATTTGATTAAAAAATATCACAACGTTTAGTAATAAATCCTACATTTTATCCCTAGGATTGAGATAAACAAATAACATACCCTTGAACCCACTACCAAAAAAAATACCAAAAAACAAATAATAATTCAACATCCAATTTCATCCCAAAATCATAAATACACAAATTTAACCACAACAACAAATTAGGTTATTTAAATTGAAAGATCCTAAAGAGTTAATTTTATTTAATCCTTCTTTATCCCATAAGAAATAAATTCGATTAATATCAGGATTTTTCCATCAAATATTAGGGGAATATTAATCAAATAACTAATGATTAAAATCATTAAATATATAATAATAATATTTAATCAAGGAGATGTTGGATGGGAGATGAGTGCTCACAAAAATTTATTTTCTTCTATCTTTAATTTATTCCCACATAAAATGAAAAAGAGGATGGATTTGAATGTAGGAGAGGGAAGCCTCTGCCTCGCTCTGTCAAAATAAGAAATGAAAAAAATTAAAAAAAATTATATTATAACATAAAAAATAACCCAAATTATTTACATTAAAACACACATATATGTTTTACCGAGTACCCTCTCTCCCCAAATATGTCACACAATGCTCTCTATGGCACCCAGTATCAAAAACTAGAAACTGTGTGTCCCAATATATGGCATAGGTAAACTTATAAACTCCACCAAGTTACATGTACCACATCAAAAAAAAAGTACTGAATGATTCAATATGGCCATTGTTCATCACTATCTATCCTCTAAAACCTATGAGTCTCAACATGGTCCTCCTTCACATATGTTTCCACCTCATAAAAATATAATTTGGAATCTCAGATGTGTTTAAATTTCTTAATTACCAATAAAATTCAAAAAATTAAAACTCTCAGATTTTTTTCGCACATAAGAACTGAATTAATTTCATACTCCACAAATCCAAACTAGATAAGTCCATTAGATTGGTGGACCATTGTACTTAATATTTTTAAATTAATTTATATTGTATTATATATTTCTAGTTAATGTTGTCTACAATTAGATAATATTATTTTTTTCACATGGTGTATACATTTTATGTAATTATAGTAGGTTTTCATTTATTTATTTCATGTTATAGGATTTGTTATGGTTTCAATGTAGATGATATATATATATTTTCTCTTATATCATAGAGAATTTATTATTACTTATTTTTAGATTTATGGTTATTTGATAAAGAGGGTTTAATCTCCCCATAATATCAATAATATCCCTCTATTAGTCAAAATGATTCAAGCATATTGGGAGGAATTAATTTGTTCATGATGTTCCCTCTGACTAAAATTCGTTTAGCCCAACTAATATATGTACATTAAAGTTTTTTCATAGAACATTTTTTATATATTTTTTAAAATATAATATAATATATGTGTATATGGACTAGTCAGAATTAGGGATTAAAAAAATACATCTTCATAACTAACTAAATTTAGTTGATATAAAATTTATTCTAGAATGGTATTGTTGTTATTTTTATTAAAATGTATTGAATTTCATATTGGAGGAATATGATTATTGATTTTAACAAATTTAGACACTTAAGTAGGTGTGCCTAAGGGGGATTTTTTCATGTATGATATTTGACACTTTTTATTCACATGATCTTCAAATGGTTGTGTGTAGTTTTAAATTAGTTATGATAAATTGTGTTGTTAATTAATAAGTAAATTTAATGTTATAATTTTTTTCCTAATTATTGATAATGGAAGTATGTAAAAAACCATGGTTGAAGGACATTTTAAAACATTATTATGATTATGGTTATATAAAAATATATATATGTTGTATATGTTTCCAATGATTTGTTAGGTTGTTATAGATTATTGAATGTTATATTTAAAAAAAATTATCATGTATGGTTTGTATATATAGTAATGTGATCTATTTTTTATTACAATTGTTAATAAATTATAATAAAAATAACTATGATGAAAATATTCTAATTCTTTGTTTCTCATTTTAATATATTCCACTATAATCAGCTTTAGTACTAATCTACAGGGTTTGGTATGAAACTTTTACCCCCCATTTTAGATCTCATACCCCCAATTTTGATAATATTCTAATATATAATCAGCATAGGGTAAGCCTGTTTTAGGTCATACATTTGTTTGAGAATGGAACTTCATGAGGTAGGTCATCTATTTTATACTTCAAAAAATATTTGTAGTTATATAATTGTTATCTATTTTAGAGTAAGGGTTGGATACAAGTTTTATATATTTTTACTCAATAATAGTAGATAGTATTTGATATGATCAATACACCTCTTAGAGAGTTTTTATGTTCCCATTGTATATAATTTTATTACTGAAGACGAATTTAGTGGGATGTATTGGAATTTAAATAATAGAACTATAGGTCGTCCAATAATGATTTATAGGATCAATTATTCATGAATTTTTTACATATGAATTAAAGGGTTGATAAATCTTAATTTTTTTATCATGTTCAAGAATACATGTTAATAATAGATCATGTTTCATTTTTTAGAGTCATTATTCAATAAACACTAAAGTTGGGGGTAAAGAAATTTCCATGGTCATCAATTTTAAAAAATTTATTGGGAATTTGATCATTCCTTGGGTAAACATCTTTTATTGAATAACATATTTAGAGGTTGTAGTCAATAATTTTTATTTTTTAGAGGAACGTGGTTGATATTGGACCTTAGGGGTACCATTAATCATTAGTTGGGACAAAAATAAGGTCATCATGTAAAATGAATTGTCTCAATTATAGTTTTATTTATGGTGGGGATAGAAAGTCATTTCAAGGTAGAGATTTATATCTTCCCCCAAGAGGGGGGATACATTATCAGACTGTTTTTGGTGTGTTATAACATGGAATATTTGTATAGACTATGAAATGTCTTCGTAGGAATATTGATCCTAAAATTAGATATGGTATCAATAAATATCCACTAGTTCTGTTACGTGGTTGGGTAGTGGTCATGGTTCTATTATGTATCATTTTTTAAGAGTATGTTCAGGATATTTGAACTATTTTGGTAGTACGAATTCCTTTTTTTGATCAATACATGATGAATAATGTGGTTCCAAAGGTAATTGGAATGAGTAGTAGGAGCTGATTACCGATTAGGGGAGTCCGGAAAAGAGAGATCAATTATAGATCTAGATTATTATTCATGTTCTATAGTAAGACCCTTTTAATATTAGATAGGTTTAATTAAAATTTTATCTTGTGATCACTATAGAATCTAACTTTTCATCTCTATTATTCCAAATGGGTGTTTCAAATAGTTTCATTTATTATCATTTTTATGGAGATTTTTTATTAGTTTTATAGTTTCTTTGGGGGTGACTATTAATACACAAGTATGGGTGATATATAGTCGAATTTAATAGATTCTATGATGTGATATTTTAATTTTTAGTTATAAAAACATCCATTATTAACATGAAGGAGAAACGGAATAATTAAATTGTACCTATATATATGTTTTGTGTCTAACATTAAATAACCCATTTACTACTAGCATTTATGGGTATCATTCATATAAGTGAAGAGTGACTATCAAACCATCGTCGTATAGTTTAATTTCTTGGTAGGTAGTTATGGACGAGAATATTTTCTTCTAGGGAAGATTATAGACCTGTTTTTGAGGAATGATCTATGAGGTGTGGAGTAATAGAGGCAAATAGTTATTCCATGTATAATTGACCTATTTCAAGTCATTTTCTTGTGAGCACATTTTTATATTAACACTCATATAATATATTATTTTTATGATCAATCATATACCATGTGTTAGAAAATATCACTTACTATTTTAAACATTGGAAAATGAACTAATGTAGAAAGTTAATGTAAAGATACTTTTTCACATGAGCACCTTTCCTTTGGGTGATACCATCTTTTCACTATTAAGTGTGACACAAAATCTTTTTTTAATATTTATATGATGATAAACCAAATGATAGTCCTAATAAAAAATGACCTTACTTATTTTAAAAGCTATACTCCTAATATTTATCTATGGTTGGGATTTCACTAGTCGTTGGTGTAGCTATCTGATGTTCCACTATTTAAGAAAAAATGAAAAATAAAAGATGTATAAGGTTTTTGTGATATCATTTTTTTCGAAAAAAATAATGAAAATTTATATATCACTAATTAATATTTTAAAATATAAAAATTTAAATTTTATGGTGGTCATGATGGTTAATTAATATCTACAATAATACCATTCATCAAAGGGTCATTTTTAACACTAGAATGTCTTGTTTGGACTAGAGAGAGAGAGAAATAGTTGTTTATAAATATCATAATGTTTAAAACATGTATTTGAGTAGTATTTTTATAGGGAATGTGATGTTTAAGGTTTTTATATTAGTGAACCCTGGGAATGATGAGGCTATCATTTCTTTGGAGATTCATAGAAATGGTTTTCAGATCCGTAGTTCGATGGTATTAGATGGCCACAATAAGATATTATTTTTGTAAATCCCTATATTGGAAGAAATAATTATTACCCTATTTTTTAACATTGATAAATTTAAGTAGTCCAATAAATCTGATAGAACCATATAGAATATGGATGGTATATTGGGGACTAATTATATCTTATCCATCCCTTAGGTTGTTAAAAATAATAGATTTCATTGTGATTCATAAAGAGTTGGACATATTAAACTTTATATATAGGATGGTCATGTATTTTTTTTTGGGTCTATAAAGAAGAGGTTTCACGAGAAACCCACTCAACACATGATTTAGAGTAGCCATTGGGGGTTCATGTGCTGAAATTGTTTTCTATCTAAATTTTATGTAAGTGATATTTGGTTTCAGTTTTCAAAAAAATTTCAAGAATTTATTATAACTAATTAAATTATCCTTTAATAGTATTAATAATAATAGTAATTATAAATTAGGATGACAACGACTCAGGTGATATGAGAGGCTAGTAGTCAGTAGTAATTAATGGGACACTTGACTAAGATGTACATTGATTCCCAAGAGTGTTAGGGTCAATATAAAGTTTCATATTTAAGAAATAATGTTTCACTACAAAATATATTGAAAGAGATTTAGACAGCCATATTTTATTACTACATTATATTGTATTGGATATATTTTTGGAAGATAATAAAACACTAAAAATTTGACGATAATGGGTTCCTTTATGTATGTGTTGGAATTTTGAATACTAATTTATATGTTAGGTGATAAAGTATGATTTAAAAACCTAAATATATATTATGTCATTAGGGATAAAAAAATGTATCTAAACATCTGTAAGAATTACAGTTAGTATTTTGTAAGTAGAGTCATTGGTAGGTTAATTTAATGATACTCACCTATCAATATTTAAAACACACAAACTCGATACATATAGGTATTCTTCCAGATCTACCGATTTTTGAGTTTATATGGGAAACTATGACTATATAATTTTTGATGGGGTTACTAATGTTACCTTGAGGTGATGATATGATGTGGATAATTATAGGATATTTTATATTTCTTCACCACATCCATCGAAAAATAGATATCCATTCTATTAGTGTGATACAATAGAGTTCCATTTTCAAGATATTATAATAGCATGGGTGAACTTGGTGTACCATATCATAATTGGATATTCAATTAATGGCTTACTTATAGTATCGATTAAAAAATACTGTGTATAATAATGTATATATAGTCACAATAGAAAAACTGTAAAATGGTCCAAAATGTGGGAAAATTTTAACTATTTTGAAGGATATGCTATGAGAAGTAAATCTAAACCATGGATAATACTATCATAATAGTATATAATTTGTCAATTTCAATTGTAATAATAATAATTATGTGTCAATTATGATGTAAAAATTTGATATCATATATAAAAAATCATTTTAATCAACTTTTACTAACTATATGAAGGATAATCATTTGTTATCATGAAATGTATTAGTCATGAGATTTCATAGTATACCTAGTTGATAAAAAATAAGTTCATGATCTCTCATATTACACAGTGATTATATGAACACCGATGATTTAACCCTCTAGAGTTTGAGTTTTGTGATTTTCTCTTATTGACAATGTCACTTCTATGGTGATGTAGTATGATAATGTGATTTAAATGAAAAATATTATGAAATTAAATTCCATATTCTGAGTGTCAATTCATTGTTATGAAATGTAATTACCGATAAAAAATTCACAATTTTTTGTTTTTATATTTGGATAAAATAAAAAATTTTATTATATAATTACAAGAATTTTAAGCATCTTAACCATTGATATTATATTATTTATATAGTTAACATTAAAACAGACAAATATTAAGGGATATATAAACATATAATGAAAAAAATGAAGAAATAATTTCTTCATCTAGTTTGAGCATACTATTTGAAGAAAATTTATCAATGATGATGAGAAATTTGGAATCACTTGGCTTTCCCTTTGACCAATCCTAAGAAGATATCCAACAAATAAAATGCAAAAAAAGTTTTTTTTCAGAAATATTTCATGATTATAGTGATCAAAACGAATCATTATCCCCAGAACAAACCCAATAATGTTCCACCATAGCATACCCAACAATTAAGTCGAAAAATGTTGCAATAAGAGTTTATATATCTCGACCATAGTTCTATGAGTATAAATGTTATTTTTTAAATTAAAGAATTTTTTAATTTATCATTATTTATTGCATGATATATATATTAATGATTTTCATAAAAAATAAATTTTTATATGAATAAACATAAATCATATTTTGGGAAATATATATTTTCAATCAAAACACTATTTTTGATAACTTTTCATTATTTTCTAAGAAAATTGAATTTTTGAAAGAAAATTAAGTATGGTATAAATATAATGTCTGTATTATGACATAATAATAGAAAGAAATTGTTGTCATAAATTATAAAAAGGAATCCATCACCAAAACTGAGTTTACAATAAAAAATTTGTTTGATGTTATTTGAATAATTTTAAAAACTATTAACATAAACATTAATACATATATTATATTTTACAGTTTTCAAAATAATTCATTTTTAACTTGACCTAGATGAAAGTCATCAATGGTAAAATTTTAATGAGTGTGGTTTTCAACCAAATGAAATATTTAACAACACTACTTTTTTTCAGGAACCCTGGTAAAAAATGATGGAATAGTTAGTGGTTTTACTTATTTTATTATACAGAGTTCAAAACATATGTATAGAAACTAATAAAATCACCTCCATTTTCAACAAATATTCACCCAAAACCAAATGACTATTCACTCCAAACCCATTTAGAGTTAAATTTTTCTCCATATACCACTCTAAATAATTCCCAATATGTTCCCAATCTCTTAAGTAGCTTCAACCATGCTTTTATAGGTAGTCTCTCAAGTTATGAAATTATTTTTTCGTTCATTTTATTCATGTATTTTCGTAGTATTAATCCTTTTTTATTTACAATTTATCATTATCTAATATATTTTTAAACATACCATAATTGTCCTTATATTTAACAAGTAATTAGATTACCTCATTTTCCCTCATCAAACCATTTCATGAACCTTAAGGTATACTTTTTATACTATTGAAATTATCTAGGGATTTTGAAGAAAATATTTCCATCCACATTACCACCTTGGTGTATTGTCTTTGATGTACCTATCATTAAATGATTTGGGGATTACACATATGAAACAGAGAATCCTCATTAATTGGATTAATATTTATATTAGACTTTCATATGTTCTATGATTTATATGGAACACGCAATCATTTACACTATATAAATTTGATTGGTGGGACTGAAAATATATAACGCTCTATTGTATTTGGAGATGTTTTAATCTCATAAGATACCACATATTGTGCATAATTGGTATTCCAAAGAATACTATGATATTATTTTTAGCTAAAACGCATTGACATTTGAATTTTATATCGTATTTTATGTTTTTTCCACATTCCAACATTTCCTTGACATTACCATCATATTTCATGCTATGCTGTTAATATTTTATGATTCTCATGTTTTCATGTTACCTTGATTTTACTATTGAATCTCATATATTATTTTCATCATGATTTCATTTAAATATTCCCTCATTGGGTTTTATAGATCAATTTCTTATTATGAATACCCCCATGTTATCCTTTACTCTTTTAGTAGATCAGCTGAATTTATTGGAAATTAATAAAATATATTAACTAATTTTTATGTACCCCAATTTCATGTTACTATGATGTATATTTAATTTCACAAATAACCAAATATCATGTTTTTAGGATTTTTTATGCATATCCTTATGTAAAATCTTATATAATAAATTTTATTAAAGATATGGGTTGTGATGGTTCTAATGTGAGAAATATCTAGCTATTCTCGGGGATTTATATTAAAAAAAATTGTTATAATCCATAAGGATTATACTAAACATATTAAAATATCTCTATATTTTTAAAAAATTAATTAGTGAGTTGTTCAAAAGAAACAATTTCCCTTTCCAGATACTATTGTTCAGTGTGTCTTCAATATAAATATGCCTTGGTGTGATAATCCCGAAATGGGCACATTGGGTACTAACTTGATTTTCAACAGGTGTACGACAATGATACCATACTACAATCCTAATTTGAAACTCTAATGAGATATTATTTTGTAAATTTACATGCTTGATAGGAACCATTATCTAGTGATATAAAGTGAAAATGAAATTTTATTTAATGAAATATACCATGTATAACATCTATTGAATCCTAAAAATTTATAGGTTAAGGAAAATATGTATTTTATCAGTTATCCCTTAAATGTGAATAGTTTACCTTTAAATTGTTAAATAATTTGAAAATGTGCTCCCATAATTTTCCAAATATTTTATTCTTGGGATATAAATAATTAGAACCACGTCAATATCCAATGATATGGGAAATATGATGACTCCATAAATGAGATACCCAACCCAATGGGAGTAAGGGTCAAGACCACATTGAAATACCTCTTCAATTATCACTTGTTTTGATAAAAACTAATTAATTAGTGGGTAAACCCAGATCCCCCTAATATGGATAATGTTTAAATTTAGACATTGCTAATATAATTGACTTTGAAATTCAGTGGATATTAGGATCCCTTTATTGAGAAAATTGGATCAAATCCATTGAACATATCATCATTTCCATTCAATGATCTAAGAAAAAGAATTTAATGATATTGTTTTATTGCATAATGGGAGAATCTAATAAATGATTTAAATTAATCAAGAGTGTGAAGACTGTATAATAGATTGAATTAATTTAGTGGATATTATTCTAGAATTGTTTTTGGTAAATTAATTATATAAAATCCTATACATTAAATAGATTGATTTTCCAAATAACAAAAAACAAGAAGTGAATCAATAAAAGAATATGTGGATAAAATCAAAGTACACGACCAATAAAAATTCATATTTATCATTCACCCTTAATTTATCAATGACCTCCATTTTATTGGGATGAAACCAAATCAATGAATAAAATTCAATTGAATACGTTGATAAATATGTTACAACTGTTTGATTGTTCCCTACTAATAAAAATTCATATTATAATGTCTCAACGGACACATTGGTCTAATGATAGAGTGTGTAAAATGAATTTAAATTCTATAATATTGATAGAGAAACCTCATAGTGGTATGGAATTAAAAAATGTCACATGTAAAAATTATGGGATTAAGTATCCCAAAAATTGACTAAAGGGGACAAGGAATTTCTTTAGGTGTGTTATGGATAGAATCTAATATAGTGAATGTCATCCATAGAAACCCACCAATGTGATGGAACAAATGAATACTCTAGCCACCACTTAAACTATTTTTTAATTTTTCAACTACATGGAAAGATGACTATAATTGACCCAACACACTAATTCATGGGTGGTCTTGTTTAATTGGTGATAAAAAATTCCAATCCCAACAGAGAAAGAGTAACCATATTCAAAAACAATTTCTACGGTATACTGTAACAATGAAGTGGTGAAAGGAACAATTATTATTAATTCTTTTATAATGGATGTACTAATTAATTCTAGTTATGTATATTCCTTCCTATGATGCATTGTTTTGAAACTATTTAGACACTACCTCAAAACATTGAATTTGAGATATTAATTATAATTGTAAATGGGGAAATTATTTTATCCAACAAATATAAATGCAAACATTTATATATTTTTGGGATGACATTCGAGTGAACTCTGTGACACTCCACTTAATATAAATTGATGTTATTTTGGGCATGGATTGGATATATTTATACATAAGAAACATAGGTTTCTAAGATATGAAATCACAATATATATATAAAATAATACACTGATACTAAGTGTAAGAATAGCGAGGTATCTTATTTAGAAAAAACATGAAAACAAAGGATTTAATTTCCATATACGAATCCTTTTATAGATCAAATGATTAAGATAAAGGACAAGACCATCGTTGAATAAATTCTCACTATAATAGGACACATAAATGTGTTTTAGAAAAATTTTCTAGACTTCCTCTAAGATTGTAGGTTAAATTATGAATCGTACTTATACATATTTATTTTTCAATATACATGAATTAATAAAGCATAGGGACTATTACAATTAAAGATACAAATAATAAAATATAGTTGAATAGTGATAAAGTAATTATACACACAAGTACTTTATGATTGAATCAATTGGACCTTTTCATCATGATGATGAAAATGTCAGTGCACAATTGCCTTGATTATCATGATCTAAAAATGATCATGAGAGATTGATTGCTTTTTTGTCACCTATATGTTTTCCAATAATTCTATAAGGTGGATATTTTGATTTGTTATTATCATGTATGGTGAATAATGAGAATATTCCCATTACTAGGCTTCAAATTGGGTATAGGCACTATAAGTTCATATTGATTCCATTTGGACTCACTAGTTCACTAACTACATTTGTGGAAATAATGTGTACATCTATTCAGGGTGACGTAAAAAATATTTTTGTAGTCATTATAGATGATATAATATTATATACTCTAAAAGAAAGGATTCACGTGACGATTGTTTCAATGTTGGACTGAATAAGTTATGAATGTAAAAATTTTATAAAAAGTTCAAAAAATTTCTATTATTTATAATTATTTGAACATTAAAAGGGAATGATATCACTAGTAATGTAAGATTTCTATATCCATTTAAAGATAAAATCAGTTGAGGGATGGACCATGAAAATATCTAGGATAGATATCTATAGATTCTATATATTATCTTGGTATTATCATCAATTTGGTAGAAATCTCACACCATTTTCCATCCAAATAACCAATATGGCATAGAATTGAGTGGTTTTTTGTGGATTGTTGAATGTAAATGGATTTAAAAGTGTAAAATAAGATATTAATAACTACCCATATTCACACATTAACCTGAAGTGGGGAAGGATTTATGATCTATAACATTGGATCAAAAATGGTTTGGGTTGTGTAATCTTTCATGATGAAAAAGTAATATCATATGACTCTATCTAGTTAATGATCCTTGTGAAAATATACCCAAATAAATATCAAGAATTTTCTTTTTTGGTCATTACATTGTGTATATCATTACATTGTCTATACAATGAGAAGTATCTCACAAATGAGGATCATAAAATCCTCATGTATATATTCACAAAAAAGGAACAGAATATGTTCCAATGAATGTAGTTAGAGATAATCAAGGATTAAAATTGTTCAAAGGAACACCAACCCTAGAAAGTGACCAAAGTGGTAGGCTTTGTTAGTTAGAAGGATCTTATATGCCTATCAATTATGAGTATAGAAAGGGATATAATATTATTAGACATGTAAAAAATATAAAAGGGTTTCATAAGTGGAACTTAATCCTAAATACATGTAATAACATCTCAATGGTTTTCCTGGGATGTTGGAGTTATTGCCTTCCACCACAAGTGTGATCATATAAAAATATTTTCCATTCTATCATTCCAATAAAACAATATGAAGCATTGTATGTGAATACTTTTTCAACTCTAACATGTTGTAATAAATATTTAGAGTTTAAGATAATGGGACCTGATCGTATCCATCAGAGGATAAAGATTTTTTAAACAATTTTTCATTATATGAAATCCTTATAAAGTATATATAAAATATATACCCACAATTGTCAATAATACTAAGAGTTTAAGTTCAGAGATATAGTCTTACTTCATATTTAATCATGAAATAATATAATACTTTTTTCAATGAAGAAAAATCATAATCCATTATATAGTTACCCTATTGAGAACATTGATCACATTATATGTATTCCCTATTGAGTAACAATCATTTGAAACCAATCCCATGCATGTGAGGTGTTTCCTATGTCTCTTTGATGGTATTACATAGTATACCCCTCACATGTACTAAATATTTAGTTGGTACACTATTAGAATTAAATTTTATATGATGAAAATATTTTGAGTATCATAGTTCATAGAGATAAGGATACATAAAATAGTAAAAATCATATGGTCAATGTAATTTTTTGTGAACCACAAATCTGATGAGCAAATATGGTAATATAGAGTGTTGATGAAAATAGGCACCCTAATATTTCTAAATTTATGAAATAAAATTTCATTAGTGATACTTCTAAAAGGTGGAATATTACACTGAACTCAATATTTATAAATTAAATTACCTTTTGAATGTTTAAATTCTCTATTATGTATTTATTTTTTCCAAAAAAATCACCATAAATAATTTATTATTTTAAACCATTATAAAATATATCATTCCAAACCTAATTGATGAGTAAACAAAATAACTATTTCTAATATAGTCAATCAACATCTACCATTAAAATTAATATATTAAGTGTAATAATAAAATCAAATACAAAAGTATGAAGTGATGGACTTCAATAGTAGGATCGTACCCTTATAAACCCAATTATAGAGCTTCTTAGGGTGATGAAACCACATATATTTTTTCATGGGTAATAAAAAATTCAGATCAGACCACAGAACCCTTAGTGAAACCATTTCTATGAGAAATATAGGCTTATAAATATCATGGTCCAAGCCACATTCACTTATCCACCCAATGAATATAAAATTATCACACACCATACAATTAGTGTGTATGCTAGACTAATGATGGTATATATATCAAGATCATATAATTATGAATTATTCTAGGTTTTCATATTATTTATCAAATAATAATATTTTTATTTTTTATTACTTTATATATATATATATAATTTTATATAGAGTTTGATAAAAATATTGTTTCGATGTGAATAAAATAAAATTTATTTTTCAAAATTATATTGTTCTAATAGAAACACACTTTTTATTTAAATTCATGAATTCATGGAATAATTGTTATTTTTTATAAATATTTTAATTAAATAAATTCTATTTAAATATAAATGTATAGTATTGTTTAATTAATTCCAACACAATAATTATAAGGTTTATAAAGTGGTTAGTTTCTTTAAAACTAGTATTTTCTTGAAAATTTTGTTATTTATTTATAAGTGTATACTATAGTATTTGGGAAAATATTCATTTAAAATAAATATTATTTCAGATATTACAACATTAAATTTAACCAACGGTGAATTTATCACATGTTTTTTAGTTAGATTATTTTTTTCTGAACAAATTAAATATAGTATAAATATAGGGAATATATTATGACATCAAAATATCCAAACACTGATTTAATAAAATGTATAAGGGGAGTTAAAAAATAATAATATATTTCTTCATTTAATTAATTTCTCTATAAATGAATATAATTAATTTTCAAAAAAATATTGAATCCTAAAAAACCTATATTATATTTGATGTTGTAAATAATTGTTTTTTCATATCATGACTCACATACCCATCAGGAAGGGTTTTATTTTATAGCGTTAGGTACATGTCCTAAAAAAATATATTGACCACCCTTATTCCTTAGTTGAATCCATGGAAAACCTCGTGGTTGTGTTTCTGGTTTCTACTAGTCTTTAAATTAGAGTTTGAAGACATTGTTTAAAAATTTATACAGAATTATTGTCTACCTTTCAAAAAATAATCACCCAAAATCAATTTTCACTTTACTCAATACCCATTTATCTTGATATACTCTATTTCCCTATCTAAATCCCACTTATTTTTTTTCCAATCTTTTAAGAATCACCATACATTATTTTTAAAATACCTTCTCAAGTTAACAAATTATCTCCTCAAACTCTTTATTCTAGTAATTGATTTTTACTATTACCTTTGATATCTAATTATACATGTTATCATTTGTATCTACAGATCTATTTTCAATCATGAAAATTCAAAATAATTAATATACCAATTTTACCTCCAAATAATTTCTTCCATTAACCATTTGTTATAACTTTTATACATCAAAATATATCCCCTGATTTTCAATGAAAATATTTAATTATGTCAATACCCATTCACATTTCCACAAAATGGAATTCACATATATTTACATATAAATAATTTATTAGTAAATTACATTTATTTAACCCACTATTCTTTATCATTGGATTAAAGTTGATATATTGTCTTCATATGTTGTATGACCTATGTGGTATAAAAATTCAGGCACATGATAAGAATGAGACAGGTGGGCCTATAATTATATTTTCATCCAAAGATTAAGGTAATGTTTTCATGTCATGAGATAAAATGTTTGGTGCATGGTAGGTTATCTTAAAATCACTATGTTATAATATATAAATGGTTGTCCTTGACTTATTCTTCTGATGATAGGTTTTATATTATTTCAACATTCCAATTTTTCCTAAGTTATTATCTTATATCATACAACGTGATTCAGTGTTTATGATTTTCTCTATTTTATATAACCTTTATATTCTCATTTACTCTCATGTATTACTTCCATAATGTTTTGATTTAATTATTCCCTTACTAGGATTTATACCTATCTCCTTTATTATGTATATCCCTAAGATATCATGTGTTGTTTTATAAGATCAATATAATTTAAGGGCATTTTTTTCAAATTTTCAAAATAATGATGGTATATCTCCATTTAAAGTTATTTTTGATATTTATCTTTTTTTGAAAATTAATTCTTCCTTATTACCATTTGGAATTATATTATGTCATTATTTTTGTAAAATATCATGAAATAAATTTATAATTCATATTTCTTTTCAAAGGTTCGTGGTAGTCAACACTTAGATTCATGGGGTTGATTAAGGATATTGAAAGTATTGGTATATGAGGGAATTTGTTTCAACTTTATTATTAAAAAAATTGTGTAATGATGGGTCATATATATATCTCATCTTTTTAATGGCCATCTCACCCCATCCAAGATTATCAAAGTTATCGTTATTGGGCTTGCTGTCAATACGTTATTATAGGGTTCAATAGTATGAATAGTGGATCATAGGGACATATAATTCATTGAGATATGGTTCCCCAAGTAATTTTTTTTTGTGAAAATATGAATATATTAATATTTTAAAAGTTTAAACTATTTAGGGTATAAGTTCAAATAATTATTTTTTGAAGGTGGCGTATAATTCACTATAATTTTTAAGGGGTGTGTAATTTCTATAAGAAGCTCAAACAAAGATGATTAAACTTTTTTTGGATGTTTAATCGGCTATTTTACTACCCCTAAGTGTCTTATGGGGTACTATAAAACCCAGTGTAGTTTTTATGGGTTTCCAAAGCTGTTTAATTGGTAACATGGTCCCCCATTTTATGGAAATCATTTTTGTAAATTTAGTATAATACGTTTTCTAAAAAACTATTCCTTTTAATCATCCCTTTGTGGCGTGGAAAAGTACCTCACATACCTTTGGGTTTTCCAAATAATTTTCATCGTCTCGCTTAAACCCTACAATATTCATGAATAATTGATTTAAATAGATATATATGGGTAATAAATACATTATCTAAACCATAATACATCATTTATCAAAATGATTTTAGGTATTTCAGTTAAAATTTTAAATTTATAATATCTAATAATATGTCATAACTTATATTTAATTAAATAAATTCATTATGTGATCTTCTATTTGTGTAAATCATGAATTATGAAGGATTTTGTACATAAATGCTTACATAATTTTATGAGGTTAATGTTCTATATGTTATGAAGTAATGTAGAATGATGTTTGAATGACCCAAGATAGATCCGAATGGGTTATTCGAAATTCATGTGGGGGTGTTAATGAGGTATCTCACCAAAAATAGACCCATATAAACCATATATTCATTTACATGGTTTTACAAATCTATGTCGCATTGAGAATTTTGTGGCAGAAAAGCTAATTGGAACCCAAGAAAATAGATTTTTCTTATTAATTCATTTTCATATCCTCATCTTTATTCCAGGGAATTTATTTGATATTGGAATTTTTAGTATGCATTTTTCTAGTTGTTTATTAGAATTATAATGGAAAAATGATATTATTAGATCCCATATATTGTTACATAGGTGAAATACATGATTGTTTTGGATTATAAAAAGTATTGAAAGATGGGAGTGATGTTCCAATGTACCTTTTTTGTACTCAATTTTGTTCAAATCTAGAATAGGGAGTAATTTGGATTAATGAAACTATAGATTTAGATTATTAACAATTAACCATGATTGAATTTATGTTTATGAGGATTTTCCATTATCCTTTACCATGTATATTTTTAGTATTGTTATCCATTCATTTATGGATATAGTTTTTTGTTTAGTGATGACCCATTCACAGTCACTATTATCATTGTGTATAGGGATAAACCATTAACTATATTATTAGTTTTATGGATGGTAAAAACTCATTCACTATTCTATTGACATAATGGATATTGATATCCCGTTCACTATGTTATTGATTATGTGAGTGATACCATATTCCCCAATGATGGAAATTAGAGTGGTGAGAACCCATTCACATGTACTTCCTGTGTCATGCTTATAGAAAATTCACCTTTCCTTTAATGTATATGATGTCCCATTCACCTTTAAAATATGCATTATTATAGTCATATCACACTAAAATCATTTTGGATGTTAGTGATAACCGATTACACTGTATACTTTCTAATAGAATTGTGAAATTCGTTCACCAATGTTTAAATTTTTGTGATAAACCATTCGTATTACCTATGTTCATTATTATGTTGATAGAATATTACCATAGATTATAAATTTTGTGAAAATGTTTCACCATAATTGTGTATATTATTTTCATGGAGTCTCCTTCACCATTTTTAAAAGGTATTTATGGCATATTTTTCACATATAGTTGTTTAGTGGTGATAGTAATTCAATCATATTCTATTATATTGGTTGTAAAGCATTCCCAAAAATTGGTTAAATCATGGTGTTAACCCATTAACCATAGTAATATTATATTGATAAAACATTGACCATTGTATAGAATATTATGCAATCACATTCACATAATCTTATATTCATTGTTGTGATGCGTACACCAATATTCATGTATTTAGTGATGTCCTATTCCCCTAAAATATTGTAAACATTGTGATAGTTTGTTTAACTATTTAATGTTTATGTGTAGGGATGACATGTTCACCCACACTCATGTGGGTAGTGATATTAAATTCAAAAATAATGTGACTATTAAAAATGATTACCTATCTACAATTAGAATTTGTTACCAATATGGGATTACCCATTCAATTTCATTAATGTCAAATGAATGTATGATTGTTCATGTACAAATATTATTAGATCCCTCTCTGTGGACTAAAGATATATATATTCCTATTTTGTTAGAATATCATATTTTACTTTACCAACTATGTTTAATTGCGTAATTTAGTGGAAAAAATAGTTTTTTCATAATTAAAATAATTCCCACAAATTACATGTATGGAATAGTGTTTGGGAAGGATTTATAATCATTATTAAAGTTCTAGGAATGGTCAATGAAGATGTTGATTGATCTTGGACGTATAGTTGGGGTGGGATATATGATCGAGTGGATCATCAAAAGAATTTTTTACATTCATCTCCACTATTTGGTATATTTTTTAATGATATTTATAGGATTAAAACATCATGTGACCATTCAGATTATATATTTGTTATAGGTAATTATATTAGGTTCTAAATTTTTTATATCATCTAATAAATAATAATATTAAGGTTATTTTTTTCTATCCATGTTTTTTATTAATTATATGATAATTTTTATTACATTAAATTCAATTTAGATGATTTTATATAAAGGGTGTGGTATCTTCATGTTATCAATAGACCTAATTTGTATATGACTAGAATTATTCATACCTGGAGTCATGTTTGAGTTAATATAGTGACATATTACACAGAGTATTATGTTATGACCATGTATTGTCCATAACTATTCAACTAATCAATGGAATTTTTGGGGCCTAAATGTTATTTTATGTCACTGTAAAGAAGAAGAAAAATTGGTACATAATGGGGATCCATGTGGTGGATATTAATAGAGAATTTCTTCATCATCATAACTAGGACCTCTATTTCACACGATGTAAATTATTTGAAAAGATTTACATAGTGTGGATTCTAGAAAATTAATAGAATTAAATAAGGTCCCCCAACCTTAAAATATAATTTTATTCTCCCTATGTCACTATCTTGGTTGGGAAGTGGCCTTCTAGGGTCTTGATCATTATGAGATAATCATCCTCCCACTGAAAAATTGATCTAGCTTACCCCATGAAAAAAATATCTCCTTCTATCTGGGCATAAATGATTTAGTAACAATTGTCATATGTATATTCGAGAAAATATAAGATCTTGAGGTGGCAGTAATGTTCATGCTAGACTAAAACACTCCAAGGTGACTTCTATGTAACCAGCTAGATATGTGTAACTTCCTAATTTATCTACTGCACCTATATAATTAATTTATTGTTAAATCTGTATAGAGAATAAAATATTTGTTATAAGTAGTTCTTGGAGTTTAAAATATTATCCAAATACATTTACGAATATTATTAAAATATATAAAACATAAAATATAATATGAATACCCCAGTGACCATGATTTGTAGTGTATATGGAATGCTACATTCAAAATAAGTAAAAATGAATCTAAAAGATAGAATCATTATGTTATTATATATAATTATCAGGTCAATAAATTTATGTTTTAATACTTCATAGGATAACCTAGGTAATACATAAAAAAATGGGGAGTTCAGATTCCTTGAAATGGAATAAACATGACAAGGAAACATAGTTTTTCAATCAATAGTATAACCTGATATCTTAAAAGATATGTCTCATAAGTAACCATATGAAACAAATAAATAACAAACATTTACTCACAAGATCATATAATCATATTAAACATCGAAACAACAAAAAAATTTAATATTACAAAGTCATGTACAATTATTATGTCAATATCACATTATATTCAAAGTTCCATAATGTAATAGGTTTACTCCATAAATCCCACACCTTGTGTCTCATGAGAAAGAAGCATTACCCAATGAATTTGAACCCTATATGGGAAAACCATAATAACATGTACATAATTTTTTGTTATAAGAAAATTAAATCAATCATATATAATAAGGATTATAATTTCCCATGGAAATAACTTGGGTTTCATATTCTTGTCTCATATCATAATGAAAATAGATTTCTTCGTGAAGTTATTTGAGACATGGTCATAAGGAATGTATTATATCTTAATAGGAGTGGGGAATAATATAGGTATATATGGGAGACACATATATACATATATATATATATCATAATCATTCGATAACATTAAATTGAGAGAGAAAGTGTGTTTGAAAGAGTGGTCATAGATCAGAGAAAAGGGTGATTTAGGGAGACCCCTTACCTCAACCCTGACTTGTCATGTGAATTATTTATCTTACTAGACATTAAATATTTGATAATTATTTAATTTTATATGAAAATTTTTATGAATATTATTCCATTAATTTTTTTATTATCATCATATATTGGTTTCATAATTGTCTAGGTTCATGTCAGATGTTTTTATGATAATTGTCTCAAATATCCAAAATCAATCTAGTTAGTATCCTATGGTAAAAGATATTTTCAATTAATAATATACATAATAATAACCAAGAAATAAATATATTTTTTTTAAAATAATTATAATTTTATATCTAATTATGACATATTGTAATGAAAAATACACCACATTACAGTCATATAGATGATATGTTGTTTATACATATGAGTATCATTTTAATTTTTTTCAATGATCATGATGTAAAAGTATTTTCATCATTTTATTATTATATAATGTGTCATTTATGTATTAAAAAAATATTATTTTGTTAAATACAATTATATATATTATACATGTGATTTGGTTATGGAAACTAAATCACATCCTTCGTGGATGTGGTAATCCGTGCATGCACACAAATGAAATTATCATCTTTTAATAAATAAAATGGTATGAAAATATTTTGTATAATAATTTTCATGAATTTTAATAATTTAATTAATATCATGCATATACATTAAATCAACATTATAAACACGTGTGATATGTAATGATGAAAAATTAAATATATCGGTATGTGAGGTCGTTGTCCCTCATAGACAACAATAATTATTTGGTTACACATTAGAAGGAAGAAGATCTAGATATATTTATTACATTAAAATAATAAAATATCATTTTATTTTATATACTAATTATATTATATCATAATAGATAAAAAATAATTTAATATGGTAGAATAAGAAATTATATAAAAACACTCATTTAAGAATGATACCTCTTCTTTTGACATAGTATCTATGGTTTCCATAATATATTTCCTCGGAAGGTCTTCTAATTAATGTAATACCTCTTTTACATATTAATTTTTATAAAAAATCTAATGTGTTATTATTTTATAGAAAATTATTTTTATGTTTCTTGAGTATAGAAGGGGATGTTCCCATTTAGAAGTCAGAATTAGTGTCATTTTTTAAAATACCCAATACTTTTTAATAATGCAAAGTCACCCTCAAGAAAAGTTCATCCAAAACTAATAAATGATGTATTAGAAGGATGATATGTTTAATTATTAAATCTACTGTTTAAAAAGAATCTTGTTTTAAACCGGTAATTCTATTTACCTTTTTGTTAACTCCATTTAACCATTTTAGTTTTCTCCATGACAACTAGTTTACCTAGAAAATTTATCCTTTAATGCTCAAAATATAATTATCTTTATTAGAAAATATTTAGCAATTCACTATAAGTTTTAAATAATATTTATAAAATAAAATCTTTCTTGAATGGAAAATCATTTTTAACTGAAGCATATGTGATATGCCTATGCCCAATTTGTAACAACCAAGAATCCATGGAACATTTCTTTTTTAATAATACAATAACTTGTGTTGTACACAACTTCGAGTTCAAACACACCACAACCAATCAAACTAGCCATTATGAATTATAATACCCACTTTTTGAAATTTTATTAATATTATCTTTAAAATGGACTTCATTTTTGAATTTAGAATATCGAAATTAACTTTGGGTGATTTTTTGGTATATTTTGGAAAACATTTAATTTTTGATAAATAGTAAAAAACACTATATTATTCTATAAAACTTACTTTTTAATAAAAAAATTATTTATTTTATTTAAAATTATTTCAGGTCAAAATAGATACATAATACCTATATAATTTTAATGTAATTCATTTGAGTCATTTTATAATAAGTTTAGATATATAAAATGTATATCTATCTTTTTACCATCTTTTACCCACCTCGTAGGAGCATTTGAAAATTTGCATAAAACACAATTTTATCGCTTCTGTGAGTCGAATTTAAAAAATTTTAGAGACATAGTTAATATATTTAAGTAAAATGTGGTTTAATTAGATGGAAATAAATTTTGGTGAATAGTAACATTTGACTTTTATTTACCACGGTTAAATGTAAATAGTGTAATAAGGGGTAAAAAGGATCTCATAAATACTATAACCATGTACTAATTCTAATAGATAAGTATAATTCGAACAATAACAACCTTATAAATAAAATATGATCCTATTTGTTCCCCTTTGATTAGATTAGGACATTTATTATTATTTTATTTAAAGAAGAGTTAAAAGAGTTAATTTTAATGTTTAAAAACTAAACCGTTATTAATATAGGGTTACAGACAATATACATTTGACTATAAATATTCATTAGAAATAAAAAAATGGTTTCCAACAAAATGGTTTTTTATTTATAAATTATAGTCATTAAATAATTTAATTTATTTATGAAATAACAATGATGCAGTAATTACCTTATTAATGAAATATTAAAATTATTGATATTATCAATATCCAAATAAATGTAAATTGAGACATCTGATGAATTTAACTAATTTTATTGGTTAATAATACATGTTTTAGTTGTTGAAATAAATTTTATTCTAAGTTATTATGTTTTTATGTCATAAAAATAAAATTCTAAATAGTTTCAAAATTGACATAATTGTGTTTAAAAAAAAATACTACATTATTAATTGATATAATATTACTAAAAATCTACGGTTCGGCCAAAGGACATAGATAATGATATATATATTAATAGTTAACCACATGGTGTTCTCTTGGATTGTTATAGTATTTTTATTAACCATATAATATAAAAATACATAGAGAGATGGTATATACTAAACTATTTAACTAAGAGCTAAATCTAAAATATAAGGTTAATATGATATCCTAAACATGTCTAAAACCTATTGGATGAGAGGTTTTAGACACATCCCCACCTTATCCTCTATATAATTCATCTTGGATACATTAGGAAATGAAAAATATTTTATTATAAAATAATATTTCAAGCCTTTCCTAAAGTGACCCTCACCGCTCTTATAAAAGGGCACTTCCCCTTCTCTTAATTTCAAACATCCAAATCCATTTGTTTGGACAACCCAAACCCAAATAACCTACCAATTTTCCTCACTTCAACCTAGAGATCCTATTTTGATCATAAATCCAACCTAAGGAGCCCTTTCAATCAATTCAAAAGGAAACACCTGAAGAAGAGGTAATAATTTCACCACCCTCTTTCAAGTTATTTTCTTCATCCACCTCTATTTATTTGTTGTTTCCATTCCAAAATAATGAATACAGTACCTTATACATACTTTAATGTTATTATAAATATGTTACAACCATATTCATTATTATATCCATCCTACAAATGAAAAAGTCACCATATGTGCGTACATACAGCTTACCATCTCCACTTCGTGGTGTAGTTTTCTTTTCAAACACTTCATTATTTGGATGGGTATAATAATGAGTATAAATTATGTAAATAATAAATATAACATTATAATTATTCTTTATATATGATATAACATCCAATTACATACAATCTCTCCATCAATATAATTATATTGTTGCTCGTGCGTACATACGGATTACTGTTTCCACGAACTCGATGAGATTCATTCCACATTGTAATCATTCAAGAATAATTATCATTTTTTGATTAAAAATAATGTTTATGAACATAATATCATTCTATATATTAATAAAATACATACTATTCATAAAAACATGGCTTACATAACCAATCATATAATGGAAAATGGATTAATTAACACCCAAAACGATGATACTACTAAAATATTATTAACAAAGAAACATTTGAAGATCATATATGATATCATATTTATGTATATGATTCTTTTAAAATATAATAGCAATTATTTAACTATTATAAAGAAGGATAATGTACCCTCATCCAATGAAAAGTAAAGTCAAGGGTTAATCTTACAATCACTTTATTATTCGAGGTTGTTTTTACATAAGTATCTACTAAGACCTATTTATCATCCACATATGTGTTTTCATAAAAATGTATTTCATAAAACGTTTATTATATATTAGACAATGGTTTAAAGCCTTTTATACCCTTATTTGACATTATATGTTTTTAAAGGAATCTTTTTGTCATTTTCTAAAAAACTTACTTTATGACCTTTTCAACAAAATTTGGTTTATAAGGTCTATTTATTAACTTATAAGGTGAGTGTGGCTATTTTATGCTATTATATCATCATTGAATATTTCCTTACAATCTTATAAAAATATTTTCAAAATAAATGTCTTCTTTTATAATTATATGACTATTAAATGATTTTAAAATTGAAATATATATTTCTCTTAAAAAGTTCTGATTTCATCTTTGTCAACATCCTTTTGATGGATTTTAAGCTTGTTTGAAGTTGATTTGTTATGGTGCAAATATTTAATATTGTATTTATGGTTTTGTGATTTTTTTAATGTGCATTTGTTATTTATATACCATTCATGGTTTATAGATAATGTATTTACACTTCTTATTAATGTTTTAATATGAATTTTTATGTTATGTATAAAACTTTTAATATGAGGAAAGCATTGGAATAGTACGAAACGGGTGGAGCCCGCTATAGCTCCTCGATGCATCGGTAGGTCTCATGAGACAATCCAATGACCTAGTACGGGCCCATGGAAAAATCTTTTTGTAGTCTTGGAACAAGGCCATGACTATGAGGATATGACGTCATGCATTATTCATTCCATCATTATGAAATTAGATATTGAAATTTCATGGGATTATTCAACTAGTAGAATATCCATTTGAATAAGTAAATAAAATTATTTGATTATATCTTTTCCATATTATACATATTTGTATGTTTAAAAGGATTTTGTTTTAGTCTTATACATTGCCTTAAATGTTCATGCTTATTAATGAAAGTTTCCACTATATTGATATCCATACAGAGCATCTGAGCTCACCCCTTTCTATGTTTTATTTTTATCAGGGTGTGAAGTTGTATTTAATTGTTGACATGGAGGGATAGGCTAAGGATATAAGAGTGTTTAAAAGGTACAAAATTTTGTTTATGTTTTTAATTTATGATGTAACGTAAAACTTTTGAAAGTATCTTGTACTTCCAAGGCTACTAAACTAATTGGTCTTTCGGGACATGATTAATTGTATCATGCCATTGTTATGTAATAATGCACTGAATCTGGGTAACAGGGGTCAGGGCGTTATAGTTGGCATCAGATGAAGTTTAGTACAATCCTTGGAAACAAGATTTTGAAAAACTCGGATTAGAGAACACTACCATAAGATAGACATTGGGGGTTATTATAAAAGAACTTCTTAGAATTTTGGTACTGTAGTGATTTTGGGAGATTTCCAAGAAATACTTCTCTATCTTGATACAAGTAGGTAGAGGCGTCTCTGGCACAGATCTACCTAGGTGTAAAACCTGAAAACACTTATTTGAGCTAGACTCGAAATGGAACTGGTGCAGGACAACGAGCCTCGCTACACTCTTGGTTATGACACACTCAAGGTATATTCTTAGGATAAATCACATTTTCCTTAAAAACCATTATGAATGATTTATAAGTATATACTTCTTAAAAGAAAACATTTTTATGATTATGGATTATATCCACAAACTGTTCAATTTATGTTAAGAGTTTTACATGTTCGGAATTATGTATTGTGGTTTATAAAATAATATATTGTATTCCACTGTTTAGAAATGACGCCTAGTGGAAGGAATGGAAATTGTACCAATGCATGTTATCCTTATTGGGATTTCCCTCCTACTAAAGATAATTATAGTGGGGCTAGTGATGCAACTAGTTCTAATCATCTTATCACCGTACTGGGACAAGTCACAGAGGATATGAATAATAGGGTTACCCGTATAGATCACCCTATTCCACAATGATGAGGATCAATGTTAGACAGATTAATGAAGCAACAACCCCAATCATTTAATGAGACTGCAAATATATTTTTATCCAAAAAATGGATAAGTTCCTTAGAATAAATATTTCATGTTTTGGAGAGTAGCAAAAGGGAAAAATATGTCATGGTAGTTTATCGACTCATGGGAGATGTAGATCAATGGTGGTCATTGATTCAAAACAAAAAGGAATATGATGAAGTATAAGATATGGAATCGAGGGAGTTTTAAGATATTTTCATAGAAAAATATTTTCCTTGTGACCATTGAAAGGATATAGAAAGGAAATTTTTGAGTTTGAGACAAAAGGAAGATGAGAATGTCACATAAAATGAGGCTTAATTTACAAGGTTATCAAGGCATACTGCTGATTATATACGTAACCCAATGAATAATATTGATCGATTATTTTATGAGTTAAAACAATTTCCTTGGTGAGAATTAGTCTCTCAATCAATCTTATCATACGAAGATATTGTCGCATGTGCAATCAAGACAGAAATGTAATTCTCTATTTATTACGACATTAAAGAAAAGAATGAGATGAAGAGATCTACTGATCACTCTATAAATAGAAATAAGTGGAAGAAGAGAAAATTTGAATATCCATCATACGGTAAATGTGGGAAGGAACACCCTTGTACTTTCCAAAAGGTAATGGGAGTCTATTACAAGTTTGGTGAGAAAGGCCACCAATATCGTGATTGCAATCAGAAGAAAGGGGAAGTCAACGTTTAATGCTACAATTGTAGAGAAAAGGGGCATTATGAAAATGAATTTCTTAAGCACCAAGGAAACTTACACTAGAAATGGCCAAAAGAGTAATTCCAAGCTTATGCGATAACCAATGTTGAGGATGAAGCTCCGAAAGACATTGTGGTAGGTAATTAAATGGTTTGATCAAGTATATCTAATGGTTTATTTGATTCTAGATCATCGCGTTGTTTAATATCTTCCCCGTTTTCTATGAAAATTAGATATTTGCAATTTGATTTAACAAGGGATTTTTCTATAAAGCTCTTAAGGGAAGTATCATTGCAACAATGTTTTGGGAATCAATTCCCATTAGGGAATATAAATGTTCTTTATCAGCTGATCTCATCATCATACCCCTGATTGAATTCGATATATTCCTTGGTATGGATTGGATTTCGGACCATGATGTGAAAAGTTATTGTAAGAAGAAGGAGGTTACAATTTTACATGAAGATAATGAGTACCATATCTTTAGAGAAAAAACACCAACACTTGATTCTTATCTAGATCCTCCCCTAGTAGCTCTACCAAATTGAATTATTGGGAAAGAATAGAATTAAATAACTATGGGTGAGGAAAATAATTTTTGAATAGAGTACGTACCTATTGTGCGGGAATATATTGATGTGTTTCCAGTGGAATTACCTGTACATCCTCTAGAACCAAAAATTGAGTTTCCAATTGATTTGATTCTTGATTCAAATCCCATATTCAATACCCCTTATAGCATTTCCACTACGAAATTAGTGGAACTAAAGATACAACTAGCGATATTGAGTAATAAGAGATTTATTCGCCCTAGTGTTTCTCCACGGGGAGCTGATGTTCTTTTTGTTAAGAAGAAAGATGGGTCTATAAAGTTGTGAATTGACTACCCAGAGATCCATTCTATAATAATAAAGAACTAGTATCCCATACCTCACAATGATGATTTATTGGATCAATATCATAGAGCTCAATTTTTTTCAAAGATTGACATTCGATCTGGATATCACCATCTTTGTGTGAAAAGGAATACATTCCGAAAATAGCATTTGGAACCAGGTACGGTCATTACGAGTTTACAGTAATGCCTTCTGGATTGATTAATGAACCCTATGTCTTCATGGTACTAATGAATAGAGTTTTCAAGTAATATCTTCATTACATTATAGTGGTATTTATTGATGCTATTTTTGTATACTCAAAAATCTATAAAGAACATGAAAATCACTTGCGTATTATCGTAAAGACTCTTAAAAGAAATGAATTATATGGGATGTTTAGCAAGTGTGTATTATGGATTCAAAAGATATATATTATTAGACATATTGTTTCTAAGTATGGAATCTCTATTGATCCTTATAATCAAAGGAAGTCCAATAATTTGCAGCACCAACGAGTATAACTGAGTTACACAGTTTTATTGGTTAAGTAGGTTTTTATTGGCACTTTTCCCTGACTTTTTCCTGAATGGCATACCCATTAACAAAGATCACACGTAAAGAGATTAAATCTTTTAGGACAAAAGAGTATGAAGAATGTTTAGAATAACTGAAGAGATGATTATTCAATGCTCTTATATTGACTGTACCATCGAGGAATGATGGGTTTGTTATTTATAGTAATTCTTAAATTAAAGGACATGGTTGTGTCCTTATGCAGAATAATTGAGTTATTTTATATTCATCACGATAGCTAAAAATTCATGAGAAAAACTATCCTACATCAGACCTTGAATTTGTAGTTGTAATCTTTGCTCTGAAAATATGGAGTCACTATCTCTATGGTGAAAAAAGTGAGATTTATACAGATCACAAGAGTTTAAAGTATATTTTTTCGTAGAAATAACTCAACATGAGGCAAAGACGATGGCTTGAACTACCCAAGGATTATAATTACACTACAAACTACCACCTGGTAAAGGAAAATAAGGTGGCAGATTCTTTGAGTAGAAAACATCATGGAGTTTTGAAGAAGATAAGAGTTGAAAGGGATCCTATTTTCATAGATTTAGTAAATATGGATATGTGAATAACCATGGAAGGTGAAACATCAATAATTTTTTAAATTTTTACCAAACCTTCATTACTAGAAAGGATATAGAGTTCTCAGATTGGTGATAAGGAGTTTCAAAATAAGATTAAAGCTGTGAATGTTAGGAGATTGAGTGACATCATATATGAATATGGAATTCTGAAATTTGTGAAGAGACGTTTTATTCTTAACATAATTAATCTAAAAATGGAATTGTCGGATTATGCTCATAGCTCCAATATCTCTATAAACCCTAGTGTCACCAAGATGTATAGAGATTTGAAGGAACATTTTCGGTTGTTCACCATGAAGAGGGAGATTGCTAATTTTCTGTAAGGATGTATGGTTTGTCAATATGTGAAAACCAGAAGGCAACAATCTGGAGGATTCATGCAACCTCTTCCCATACCTAAGTGGAAATGGGAAAATATTAGGATTTACTTTGTCATGGGGCTACGATAGACTCCAAGAAGGAATGATGCAATATGGGTCGTTGTTGATCATCTTACCAAGTCTGCATATTTTATTTCTATAAGAGAAGATTTACCTCTTGAACGTCTTGAATGACTATATATTAATGAATTTGTAACAATCCATGGTGTTCCTATAATGATTTTCTCTGATCGTGATCCCCGTTTTACATCACAATTCTTTAAAAGTATTCAGAAAGCCTTGGATACTGAACATCGTTTGAGCACTACCTACCACCCTCAAACCGATGGACAATTAGAACAGACTATTCAAACCATAGAATACATGTTGAGATCTTTCTAACATGACTTTCAAGGTATATGGGATGAATATTTACCTCTGGTAGATTTTTCCTATAACAATAGATTCCATTCAAGTCTTCAGATGGCATCATATAAAGCGTTATATGGAAAGAGATGTCTCACACCAACAAGATGGGATGATGTTGTTGAATGAATACTAGTAGGCCTAGAAATTGTTAATGAAACAATGGAAAAGGTGAAGTTTATCCAAGCCCACATCAAAGCGTTAGAAACTAGGCAAAAGAGCAATGATGATAACTGAAGTAAAGAAGTGTAATTTCAAGTAGGAGACCATGTTTTTATGAAGGTATCTCTATGGAAGGGTGTTATATGTTTCGGTAATAAGGGTAAATTAAGTCCCATGTACATCAGACCTTTTGAAATTCTAGAACAAATTAGAGTGGATGATTATCATTTGTCAATGCCACCAAGTCTCTCTAAAGTTCACGATGTGTACCATGTATCACTATTGAGAAATTACATGCCTGAACCGAAGCATGTACTAACCGATGTGGAATTGAATGGGAACCATATCTGTCTTATTGTGAAAAGTGTGTCATGATTCTTGATACAAGAAAACAAGTGTTTCGAAACCAGACGACTAATCTCGCAAAAGTTCAATTGAGAAACAATAATATGAAAGAGGCAATGTGGGAACCTGAGGAAATTATGATAAATAAATAGTTAAATCTTTTTAGGTAGTAATATTCTCGAAATTTCAAGGACAAAATTATTTTAATCAGGGGATAATGTAACACCCTAAGAATCCAAGGTACGTTTCCCTTTGAATAATACAATAACTTGTTTTGTATGTAACATCAAGTTCAAACACACCACAATTAATCAAACTCGTAGTTATGAGTATTAATACCTACTTTTATAAATTTTATAAATTTTATCATTCAAAATGGAGTTCATTTTTTTATTCATAATATTGAAACTATTTTAGGGTAAAATTTTAGTATTTTTCTGAAAAGATTCAGTTTTTGATAAATAGTGAAAACACTGAGTTATTGTTTAAAACATACATTTTTTAAATAATTATTTTGTTTTTTTTAAATTAAATTTCTATTAAAAAATATACATAATACCTATATAAGTTCAATGTAATTCATTGGATTTAATTTATAATAAATTTATATATATAAATTTTATCGAACTTTTTACCATCTTTTACCCACCTCCTAGGAGCATTTGAAAATTTTCATGAAACATAATTTTACCACTTCTATGAGTTGAATTTATAAAATCTAAGAGACACCGTTAATATCATTGAGTATAATGTGGTTCAAAAATTTTAAAACATTTTTTAGTGAATAGTAACTTTTGACTTTTATTTTCCACGATTAAAAATAAATAGGGTAATTTACGGTAAAAATGATATCATAATTAATATGAAACAAGTCCTAATACTATTGGAAAAGTATAATTAGTCAAAAACAACCTTTGAAATAAAAATTTATCCTCTTTGGTCCACTTGGATTAGATTAATGAATTTATTATTATTTTATTTAAAGTAGAGTTAAAAGAGTTAAATTCAATGTCTAATAACATAAAAAAAATTAATATACAGATACACATAATATAAATTAGAAAAGAAATATTCATTAGAAATATAAATTTATTTTATAGATAATTTTATTTTATTTATAATTTTTAAACATTAAATAATTTAATTTATTTATGACACAATGATGATGAAATAATTACCTTATTAATGAAATATTAAAATAATTGATATTATAAATATATAAATAAATGTAAATTGAGGTTTCTATTAAATTGTACTAATATTATAGGTTAATATGACATGTTAGGTTTGGTAAAATAAATTTTATTCGAAGTGATAAAGTTTTTATTGCTTTAAAAAAATCAAATACTAATTATTGTTAAAATTGACATAATTGAGTTTTTAAAACAAATAAAATATTATTAATTGATAAAATATTCTTAAAAATACATGGTTCATAAAAATTACTTTGAAAGGGTTATATATATTAATAATGAACCACAGGGGGTTCTCTTGTCTTGTTATAGTAATTTTATTGGCTATATAATGTAAAAATACAAAGAGACATGGTAAATGTCAAACTATTTAACTAATCGTTAAATCTAAAAGATAAGGTTAATATGATGAACTAATCTTATATAAAACCTGTTGGTTGAGAGTTTATAGACCCATACACACCTTTTCCTCAATATAATTCATTTTGGAGCAATTATAAACTGAAAATTATTTTATTATAAAATAATATTTCAAGCTTTTCCAAAAGTGACCCTCACCTCTCTTTTAAAAGGCAACTTCCCCGTCTCTTAATTTCACACCTCCAAAGCCATTAGACCTAGCCAAACCCTGCCCAATTATCCTCCCAATTTATCTAAATTTAACATATAGGCCTTATTTTGATTTTAAATCCATCCTATTGAGCCTCTTTGATCAACTCAAAAGGAACCACCCGAAGAAAAGGTAATAATTTCACTACCCTCTTTCAAGTTCTTTTCTTATTACACTTCCTCTTTCTTTGTTGTTTCCATAACAAAATAATAAATCCAGTATCTTATACATTATTTGATGTTATTATAAATATGATACAACCATATTCATTATTCTATCCATCCTAAAAATGACAAATTCACTATACATGCATACGTACAGCTTACCGTCTCCACGTCATCATGTAGTTTGTTATTAAAACAATTCATTTTTTGTATGGTTATAATAATGAGTATAAATTTTTTATATAATAAATATAACATGTTAATAACTCTTTATAAATGATATAACATCCAATTACATACTATTTCTCCATCAATATAATGATATTGTCACTCATGTGTACGTACGGATTACCGTCTCCACGAACGCAATGAGATTCATTCCCCATCATAATCATTCAAGAATAATTCTCATTTTATGATTCAAAATAATGTTTATGAACATAATATTATTATTTATATGAATCAAATACATCCTATTAAAAAAACATGGCTTATATAACTAAGAATCTAAAAGAAATCGAATCTGTTAACACCCAAAACAATTATACTACTAAAATATTACTAACAAGGAAAAATTAAAAAAATCATATATGATATCATATTTAGATTTGTGGTTATTGTATAATTTAATAACTAAGTAGTTACTATTATACATGTTGATAATGTACACTCGACCAATTAAAAGTACAAGTTATAGATTAATTTTACAATATTTTTATTATCCGTGGTTGTTTTTACGTAAGTATCTACCGACACCTCTTTATCATCCGCATTTGTGTTTTCTTAAAAATTTATGTAAACTAATTTTTAATATTTACTAAACAATGTTTTAAAGTAATTTATAAACTTATTTTACCTTATATGTTGTGAAAGTAATCTTTCTGTCATTTTCCAAACGGTGTAGTTTATGTCCTTTTCGACAATTCTATGGAAAATGTATTTTTTTAACTTATATGGTAGTTGTGGCTATTTTCCGCTGTTAAAACATTGTTGAATATTCCCTTAAAAGCATAGAAGAATATTTTAAAAATAAATGTTTTCTTTTATAATTATATGACTTATAAATGGTTTCAAAATATTAATAGTTATTTCTCTATAAAAAAATATTGATTTCATCTATGTCAACATCATTCTGATGGATTTTATGCTTGTTTGAAGTTGATTTATTATGCTACAAATCATCCTTATTGTATTGAAGGTTTTGGGAAATTTTGGACTATCGATGTGTAATTTTTATACCATTCATGGTTTATGGATAAAGTATTGACATTTTTTATGCTATTTTTAACATGAATAATAATGTTATGTTTAATCCTTTTCATATGATGAATTAATTGGACTTAGTAAGTGATGGTTGTTTCCCGCTATAGCTCCTTGATGAATCAGTATGTATCATGAGACCAACTATTGTCTTGGCAGAATGCCTTGGTAATAATCTTATTTGTATTCTTGGCACAAGGCTTTTACTATGTGGTTATGAAGTATGGAATTATGCATTACATCATTATGAATTTGGTTTTTGAAATTTCATGTGATTAATCGACTAGTAGAATATCTATTTGAATAAGTAAATTTCTTTATTTGATTTTATCCTTTCCATATTATGCTGAGGTTTATGTTTAAAAATATTTTGTTCTTGTCTTATACATTGCCTTAAATGTTTTTTTATTTATAAAATTTTCCTCTATATTCTAATCCATACTGAGCATCTGGCCACACCCCTTTAAATGTGTTATTTTTTCTAGGAAGTGAATAAGTATTTAATGGTTGACTTACAGGGATAGGCTAAGAATATAAGTGTGTTCTAAGGGGACACAATTTTGTTGATGTTTTTATTTCATGATGTAATGTAAAATATATTAATGTATCTATTACTTCTAATGCTACAAAACTAATCGGCCTTTTGGGACAAGATTCCTTATATCATACCAATTTTATGTAACAATGCACTGACTCTGGGTAACTGAGGTTAGGGCGTTACAACTTTAACATTGACCGTGGTAGTAGATATTTAATATTTTTATAATTCAGTATGGAGAAAAACTAAGGTCACATTATAACATAATATTATATATAATGATTCATCATATTGAATTAATGTTATGAAATTAATTTAAAACAAATGGAATAATTTAATTTTAAATTAAACAAGAAAAAATGATGAAATGATATTTTACAAGAAATTTATGTTTTTCAAGAAAATGTTGATTTTATATTAACTCATTGACTATAATTCAACATTATATGAATTTTAGGAAATTTAAAAGGATATATAGTATATAAATGTAATTTAAATATATCCTTACTAGTGTTTTTTTACTTAATAAAAATGAATTATTTGTACTATAATAATAGTTTATAGAATATCATGTTTTTATGAATAACAATAAACTAATACCAGAATCCTAAAAAATTAACATTCAAATGAAATGAATTAGTTTATTTAAAATCAAATGATTAATGGGTCACCGTAATACCAAACCCAAATTATAATGAGAATTTTATTTCAAAATATCTATTGGATACTAATTATAACATTTGAAAAAAATATATAATTTTATTTATTCACAGAAAAGTAAATCATTTTTGATAAATTAAAAAAAATAATAAAATATTAATTTATGAATTCAAAAATGTATTTATTTTTTTCAAATATTTTGATTTAAATTTCTTCAAATAAAATATAATATTTTCTCACAAAAATATGTAAAAATAATTTTTAATGAAAATGTATTTTTCATAAGAATAAAGTCTTTATTAAAAATTTAGTTCTTATTTCTCAAAAATTAAAAAATACATTTATATTTATTATTACCCTGATATATAACTCGTATAGTATTTAATTCAATTAATATCATTCAATTTAAAGGATAAGTTACCACATTTTTATTGAAATATTTATATATAATTGTGGATTTGTGTTGCATGTCGTATATTCTATCAAAAATAGTTTTCTATTTTTTTTAACTTTGGTTGTTCAATTTTCCCCATTGTGAAATTCTAGAAGAAAAATTTCATATTTAATACTATTTTAAAAATTTGTTTGGTTACAGATTCTCAATAAATTCCTCTACATCGATAGTTTCCTCTTCATATATATAGTTCAACCATAGTACTTTGACTAGGTAATTTGTCTTGTTTAATAGAAAATTATTTCTCCGATACAAGATCATCACCAACTAATCCTTATAAGAGAATTAATTTTATATTTCTAACACATATTAATTTAGTACATATTAGGGAACATGTATGTACATCCTTAATAGGGATGCAGAGAATATGTTGGGTACTTAAGAATGGGTCGGTCAATGTTGAGCTATTCTAATTTGTTACTAAATAGAATTAACCATTTATATCATTTTATCAAAAAAATTGAGTCGCAAAATATTGTTTTCCCTATCTAAATCCCAACACACTTGTGTTCTGTATCTCTTCCCATGAGGAATTCATAAGAATCCATTTATATTTATAATTATATAATATTCTTCTCTGAGTACACTAAAAAATGAATAAATTAATACCATAATCATTGAAGACCACAGATCTTTCCCTCAACAGGACATCTAGTGTATGAATAGTCTACTCTGATTAGCCAAAAAGTTTTGGGTTTGAATCCATAATGATGTTCAGCATAGTATTTAGATCATTTTGGTGATTCCTTCAGAACATGTAGGTCAACATCTTATCTCAATAAGATATAAGAGATAGTGGCATTCCATGTAGCCTCACCACCTCCCTGATGTATATCTTTGAAAATTAATCATGTGAGGAGTCATGTTAAAATTTTATGGAATTGAACTAATTTTATAAGAAGATCCACAACAACCCAGATAATATTATTTTCTTCTTATTAATTCGTATGACTAGTGTCAAATTCTAAGGTAATATTTTCTTATTTCAATACGAGAAATGGTTTCATAATCCAATTATACTTTTTCATTTATCATTTACTTGCTAACGTACTAAAAATGTATGTATATTATGACATATGGTTATTCATAATTTCCCCTGATAGTTTTCATAGATTAATTTTTAGTTTAATGATATATCTTAATTCTCCCTACATTGATAGAGAAGGTTGATCTATGTGAATAATTCTACAATTCATTCATTATCATGTGAATTGATGGAAGACATAGTTGTGACCCACGTCTTACAACTCTTACTTTATCTATGTCAGTATCTAAGGATAAATCTTTTCTTAAAACATCCAACTTCTTTTGAATATCCACATCATCTTTCTATGATTTATTTTTCTTCACTATAAGGTGGGGATGAGAAATCGTTTTTGAAAAGAATAATGAAGTCCTTTACATTATGATTCCCATGTCCATAAATTTCTAGTATATGAGTGTTAGATCCCTATAAATTCCCATCATTGAAAATGTTTCCAAAACCATTCTACATTTATCATATTCTATAATTATTTTTTCATGATAGAAATGGATTGAGCAGTCACATTCTTGGGTCAGATCTAAATATATTCACTAGTTTATATTAATATCCTTATATGTGAATATATATTTGAGGGTCCTATGATCTGTATAAATTTCACACATACCCCAATAGAGATTTTATATCAAAATTTAAATTTTATATATCACTACAACCAACTAATGGTCATGTGTTATATAGTTATGTTTATGAATATTCATATTCAGTGGAAAGTTTCTTAGGACTTTATCATTGGGAATCAGAACAAAACCCGATCGCATCTTTGAATAATGACCATATCACACAAAAATTTTTGTACATGATGGAATGTTGTGGATTGGTTCAGTAATAAATCTTATTTTTAACTCTTAAATATCTCATTGCATTCATGGGTCAATAAAAATGTTATCTCCTTTGAAGTGGTCTTGGATATAAGGTTTAAAAATAGAGAGATGTTTCTCTCAAATTATCTATAATATTCATCTAGTCCAAAAAATATATAGATCGTTATAAAAAATGATTGTTTGGAAAACTACTCAAATTCATTTGACGTATATTTTTTCACATATAAACATTCATATATGATAATACACACCATGAAATATACATTGTTCATATAGTGCTCACAGTTTTTTACTTTTCATACATGTTCACTTTTCACAATTTTTTTAAGCACGGTATTAAAATTCTACTCATCCTCTTCCAAGGTAATATGGAATAAAAAAATATCATCTATAAATTCTAAAAAAAATATCATTTTACTCTCAATATATTATATTAATTATATATATGATGATTATTAGTGAATTAGGGAATCTGAAGTAGGTCACTATGAGTGAATAATATCCATACCCTGGTCGGATGATAGTTATTGTAATATCATTTATATTAACCTTTAATTTGTGATATCCTGATCAAACATCCATCATAAAAAAATATTGGGCCCTATATTGTAAATTTAAAAATTCTCCAATATGTGGTAGGGGTAATTACTATTTGTCTAGATTTTTTTGAGATCAGGATAATAATTATAGATACATATTAACTCATCTTTCTTCTTGAATAAGAGGACTGATACACCCCATGGGGATGTAATCAGGTGTATAAAACACTTCTCATGATTCTCTTGCAACCTATATTTCATAAATACATATTAAATTATGGTCATTCTATATGTATACATAGATATGGGAAGTTATGCAAGTATATGTTTGATTGATAACTCAATCTCTCAATCATGAAGAAGAAAATGAAATTATTAATGTAATACATCGTTATAATCCCTCACAATAATAATTTCATCAATAATGAATTTCTATTTTGAACCAATCAATTGGTCTAGATATTCTTACTCATAATGTAATATATAAATCGGTGAATAGAAAAATAAAGGGGAGATTCACCCATCACCATAAACTTGAACAAAATTAGGCTATGAAGAGTGTTCTCCATCTCTAAAAATTTAGGTTGGATTTAAATAAGGAAAAAAATCCATTACAATTATATACCCACACATCAAAAAGGTAATTATGTTGAGATTTCAATGAATATTCATACCACAAACATTTACTATGTAAGAGTTATATAATCAGAATGGAAATTTTTTCCATTTTTTATTGTAACATATAGATCCACCACCAATTATTGAGTTTGTGTTTGAATATTTCCACTAGAAATTCATGGAATGAAATAAAATGCATAAAAGGAAAAAATTTGTATCTTTACTAGTCATGGATGAATATTAAGAAAATAGGTCACCAAATCATTGTCAGCATCCAACTCATCATTAGTGATAGGATATTCCCTTCATTTTTTCATATGAATTGGTGTTTTTATTATTGATTGCCTCCAAAACCATTGTATTAGGTAATTAACATGAAATATGAATGTTCTTTTTCATCTAAATACTATATTGAATGATTAATGCTGATCCAATTCATCTTTTCTTCTTCAAAATTAGTGGGTTTATTCATTTCCATTTAGAAAAAATTATACTAATTCCCTTAATTACCCTATTTGAAACATCTTTGGTTTTCTTTGAGGAAATTTATAAGGTTTTGTTCCCAAAAAATTTCGAATGTGTCATGTTTTTATTTATTTCATGAATGATATTATCTACAGATAATACTAAATAAAAATCCATTTTTTATTTTTCATCTTCAGTCCCATGATACCACTGAGGGTCAATGATTTATATATAATTATTTAGGTCACAATATTTAATATATTAATAGATTAAAAAGTCCCAAATATCCAATTCATTTCAAATACTATGCTTTATCCAAATAAATAATGGTTCTCCCAACTTTAAGTGTTGAAAATAAAGGTGAAAGTGTATCATTAAATACTTTTGAAATAGTACTCACATGAACTAATATACATGTCATCCTCTTTATTCTATTGGATGTACTCCCAATATAATTTATGATTAATATTTCGGGAAAAATATTTATTGAAAAATACATATTTAATGTCCTCCCATTTCATAAAATCAATATTCATTTTGAAAATTGTGTTTATGATTAGTGTCAACCAATGATCATCTTCCACATTAATGTGATAAATTGAATAATTTTTTTTCCTAATATGATAATTAGATGAAAAATAATATATTCCCAATATAGTTAATCCATTGTTCTTAAATGAGTGGATCAGAAGAACCTCTAAAGGTAGGAAGACTATGTTAGCTAAAATAAACCACTATAATATGCTCTTTCTAATGTGTAAGAGAAAGTTCCATATGATTCAAATAATTATACCTAGCTTGAGCTACTCTATATTTGTTTCTTTATAACATTAAACTCACATAAGGTAATGTATATAATTATGGAACTCATCACATTACATATCACTTAGATTTTTGGCAGAGTTATTCCTATTTTTCCTATTACCATAGAAAATAAAAACATTATAATACATTAAAATAAGAAATGTAAAATAGTAATAATAAATGGATTAAAATATAGATAATAAGTGTATCTTAACATATATGTTTTTAGGTTTCAATATACGTTATCCGTAGTAACTTTTCTTATATGGTTTTATAACATAATAGTTTGGTTATTTCTTTAATGACGGTTCATAATGTGTTTTTAAATTTCTAAAACATATCTCCTAGGGGTGTCATACCAGATATGAAATAAGGCCTAATTTTTGTGAACTAGGTTCTAATTAGTTATTTTTAGAGTTATCACCTTTTTTTTAAAGTTGTAATATAGCCACATATAATTAAACTATACAAATAAGTATGTAATTTCAGAAAATCCGATATCTATATCATTCCCCAGAAAAACAAAATATATTACTATATTATTACTTATCCTTAGGGTTTTCACTATAGTGTTGTAGTCCTAATAAATAAAAAACCTAGGTCCTAATATAATACCAAAATTATATAACCATGTATTATAAAAAAAATATTACATGATTTGTAGGTATAAGATATTGAAAATAAAATTCATATATCATAAGTTCTAGGTTTAGTGAAAGATAAAGTTCACGATATATCAAATGTAAACTATAATATGAAAGCATAGTTTTATTATCCATAACGGTCACATCAATACATTTGATCTCTTTAAACTACTTAGTCTATCTTAAGGAACACATAAAAGAAAATGGTAATCTCAAAAGCCCAGTAAGTGAATAAATATGGTATAGAAACATGATAAGTGAATCAAAGGACTTACATGATATCACAGAAGTAAATTAGCATGAGTAATAAAATAGAATTATATCATAAATAATGTGTTCTAAAAAGAACACAATAATATATGAAATGTTTTAGCAACACAAAACATCAAATAAGAAAAACTCAAGGTTATCTTCCAAGACAAAATCACATGGTGTATAAGGTCCCATAGTGAATTAGGTTTTTCCTTCCAATCCAAAAATTAAAATGCAATGAGAAAAAATATTTAAAATACACATTTGAGAGATATCTTAGAACAGTCATATTGACATGTCCTAGATTATATATGATAGGAAATGAAAATAAATTGTACTTCATAAATATCATAATTATATATTAAAGGAAAATTGTTCTCATAATCATGTCTCATATTGTAATATATAGTGATTTATTAATGAATAAATTTGAGGCATGATGTTAAGGATTCTATTATCCAATTAATGTAAATGAGAATAAGATAGATACATATATTAGAGAAATATATATATAATTTATAATCATTATCAATCATTTAAGATAAATAGAATGTGATATTGATAGAAATTGGTCATAACCCAAAGTGAATTCTAGTTTAGAGACATACCTTACATCGAGCCTAGCCTGACACATGCCTTCATTAACATACCAAATAATATGTGAAATTTAAGTATTTAATTACATAAGACCATTTTTTTATATTTTTATTCTTTTTATTTTATTTATTATGATGTTATATTCAATAACAATATCATTTAGGGTCATTTCAGATGTTTCTATGATATTTGGCTCATAGGTCAAAATTCATTTTGGTAAGTTGAATATGGTCTAAAATATTAAAAATGAAACATCATAAGAATAAAAATATCCAATTAATTTACATATTTTTTTCAAAAATAAAATATTAAAACAATGCATCAAATATTTTTTTTATAAAAAATGAATTATTTTTCAATTAGGGAGATAGTATGACAAATATACGCATAAAAAACATTATTTTTCAATGATCATGATGGAAATAAGTTAACTATAATTATTAAATTTATAAAATAATAAATATAACATAAATACCATATTTTAGTTTATATATATATACTAGATATGTGATTTGTTAATGAAAAATGATTCAAATTTCTTCTTGGAGGTTGAAATCCACACGTGTTGTAACACCCCATAAATTCTAAATTTAGGCTTATTATAAAAATATTTTATTAAATGAATTAATTAGGGAAAAAATTAATATTTTTTTATGAATTAAATTAAATATTAAATGTTTTCATTAATTAATTATAATTATTATAGTTTTCAAATTAATTTTCAATTTATATTCTAAAAAATCATATTTTACACTATTATGACAATGTTTTCATGCTTCATTATGTAAATTAATGAATATACAATTCATTTGTTTCATTAATTGATACTCAGGTTTCTTGGCATGTTGTGAATGTTTTGTGTCTCCCTGTACACATATAAAAATATGGATATAAAATATTTTCATCATTGTTAAAATATAATTCACAAATATTATGTCAGTTTGGTTCGTGTGGAAAATAGTTATACAATAGCAGAATTTTTTTCACTTGTGTTTGAAATTAAGGTAATGGTGTAAATAAATTTATATGCATTTTGGGTTCTCTATTTTATTAAATCCATTAATGGTATTCATTTTTTAAAATCATTCAACATTATTATTTTATTTTTAACAATATTTATTATGGTTTTTATTTTTATTTTAATGGTTTTATAAGGTTAGGTTTTCATTTTGACAAAATTTGTTTAATATTAAGAAATAAAAATATATATAAGTATATATACACATATATGTCTATCCATCCATCTTTGTATAATAATTCTCATAAATTATAGTGATAAAGAAACTAAATATTTGTAGTATTCAGATTATAATTGTAAAGAACTCTTTTAATTATTCATTCATGTTTTAATTCATGATTGTGTAGTGAGTTTATTTACATTATTTTTTGTTTCTTATGAAATTAATATGTTATGTTTATAAAAATTATGTTTTAATAAATCTTTCACAACAGATGTTAAAATCACTGTTTCTAATTCGATACTATATTAGTTATGCCAATGAATTTTCTCATTTATCGATTATTTTCTCATACATATATTTATTTGTTAATGAAGAGTGTTCAATTTAAATTATATATATATATATTTATCATAATATTATATCATTTTTATATGTTTTTAATTCTAACATCAAAACATGTAAAAACATGAGATAGAATTATTTTCAAATCAATAAGGATTTATATATTTATTTGTGTCTCTGAGTGAGTGAGTATATATAATTGACTATTTTGAGAATTATAATTATTTTTTGAAACTCTTATACATTATTATGTTAATAATTAATAATAATCCCAACATTTTTTTATATTTATATATCATAATTTATTTCAAGAAATTATGCAGGTGTCGTATTTAAGTTATATATTTGTTAAAAAATTCAATGTTGACAATTTAATGTTATATAAAATTAAAATCATGTTATATGCATTCCATTTATGATTATCTACATATGGTCATAGCCAATATTAATCATATCATTACACACATAATACATTCAATATTGTTCATTGATTTAAATTTACATTCATTGGAAAAAATTTCAAACCGATATTTATGGGTTTATGAATGAAATGTTTAAGTGCATGGATGTTGATTAATATTCCATGTATTTATGTAAAATCTATATATATATATATCAAGAGATTTGGTGGGTAAAATAACAAAATGTGAATTTTTATTGAGGTTATATTTATACATAATAAGTAAATATGCAAATAATAATTTTTTATGTTTTAAATAAACACTCCAGTGGAAAACACATATATATTAAAAGCAGGCTGAAAATGTTTTCAAGAAAACAATTTGCTTGATCATTTAAAATATGGAAGGTCATTAGAGAGTGAAGCCATACTTCTCTAACTGATTAGTCCCAAGATTGCCTTCAACAATTCAAGTGGCCTCAGAAGAGTGTTCATTTTTCAAAAGATTGTGTATTATTTTTGTAAAAACAATGGAATATGATAAAAGTGGTTTTTGAACATCAGTAATTTCTAAGAGATAAAGTATATTAAATTGTACGCAATTTATAATAATGACTTCAAGTAAATATTTTTAAATTTATTCATCGAATGTGTTTTTAAATAATATCAGTAAAAGTAATTTTTTAGTTTCTGAAAACCATTACTAGGAAATTTAATCCTCATCCCTTATTTTGAATTTATTTCTAATTCCAAACTATCATCCAAAGTTAGACATCATTGTTTTTTCATATCATATGAAAAATGGGATTTTATTGATTATTTAATTTTATTACAAGTATAATAAATTTTAATCTTTTATCTAATTATCAAAAATCTAGACCAGAAAAAGGTCCTCTAGAATGTAATTTTATAAGGTAGGTTTCTTATAATTGTTATCGGAGGAATGCTCTAGTTTACATAAGATTTTATATGTTGTCAAGTCTATGAGTCTTTTAGTCCTAGTTTTTCGTAATTCTGAAGATGAAAATTCAAAATTTGTTTGTCCGACAAACAAATTGAGGGGACACAATTCATTTGAGGGGGGAATAATGTAACATACAATGATTTTTGTACATAGTATTATTATAAAAATATTTTTTAAATGGATTTATTAGAGAAACTAATAATATGTTTATCCGAGTATCTTTCAATATTACGTGTTTTAATTAATTAGTTTCAATTTTTATAGTGTTCAAATTAATTTTAAATTAATTTTCAAAAATAAATATTTTATATTAGAATATTATTCTGTAAACTAATTTTACTTACAGAACTCATGTTATTCAATAGATTTTATTGTCAATGTATTGGAACAATATACGAATTTACTATTATAATTATAGTATGAATATATTCTGTATAAATTATCACATTTTAATATATAAAAATAAATATTTCATCTGGCATATGAGTTATTATATTAAATTTAATTTGGATTTATTGATTTTGATATTAAAAAATATGATATATATATATATATATTCATATAAACAAAAATATTTTTTTATATATATGAAATTATAATTATTAGTTTTAAATTATAAATTTTAATTAGATTATTTTTTATAAAATCATTAATATTATGAATTTTGTTTAATAAAATTATAATGATATTGTATAAAAATTTTAACATTCATGTTAAACTTATAATATATTATACATATTTTATAATCGTTAATTATGTCACAACCCATCCCAGTAGGGCCCACTCTGCAACTTCCCAAGCCCGCCTCCAATGGGATAGGTTTTAGTGACTAGCACCGATTTGGAATATCACTTTCATGGGAGGCATTGACTATGCACTTGTAAAAAATGCACACATCTCCATGCCCACAAATTCTGAAATGTAAATGCCACTAAGGAACAAAATTCATGCATACAACTAAATCCAACAAACCGACTGCAAAAAAAATAAACGAAATAAATGTAAATTTTTCTACAATACCATCCCACTAAAAGAGAAGAGTCTGTAAACTACAAATTCCAACTTCTATGAAATAAAATAGGTATTGGGACTGCTGCTCATAGTCATAAAAACACATCGGAATATAGGGTAGCTCAAAAAACATTGTACTGTCTTGGTCATCGACGGACTCCATCAAAATGCCAGTTATCTGCAGAATATGCAACAGGTGAGGGGAAAGATTGTCTAAGGGTCATTATAACAATACTTAGTAGAGGACCCCAAGACCCAAAATAAAATAAAAATGTAATGTTACATTCATCACTATAAAATATGTGTCTATGGATCATATAATAATAGAAACATATCTGGATATAATTGAAACCCAAACCCATAGTGTATAGGTAAGTCATAATGACTGAATACCCACATTTGGGACTCAATTATTAGATTCCATGATGTACTCATCTAGGGTAACTCCCTCCATGAGTTTGGAAGCTCCGATGATGTTTCTCTAAGATGTATATTCGTCGGGATGTGTCAAGATATAGATAGACACACTAATAGATCTAAACATAGAAGTGATATACTCATTCTGGGAAAACTCACTCCTAAGTGGGGAAAAGATCATGATAAATGAATATGGATCACTAGTAGGGCCTTGATGTATACCAAAACTCATCTAGATTCACCTTCTATGTATACGATCCAAATCTTTTATAATTTTTAATGACAATACTTGTCTCTACCTAGGATCAATAATGGGTTGAGGGTCTAGCTCTAGACCTCTCAAAGGGATTCTAACTCTATCCATATATTCTTGTAGAAGAGATCATACTCATGTTGATGGAAACAATACCAAACCATCAAGGTAATAAGTAAAGTAGAAACTAATATAATCTAATCTTATCTAAGGATCAGTGGCCAAAAAGATCAATCCATATATAGAATGTTACATGGTGTGTAGAAGGGTCTTGCGTCGTGCCCTCTAACATTGTGTAATACCTCTGTACAATGGCTGCTATTGAAGATCATGTCATGTAGAAAGATATATACACCACATGTATGAATGTGACACATCATTTCGTCTATCATGGGATAATTTTTGCATGCTGGTTATGTGCCCCTAAAAGGCTCCAACCCATCTCAGTCAACTAGTGTACCAGTACACCAGTTAACCCGTGCAACTGGTCTGGTGTGGCCATGTTGTTCATTACATGCCGTGTACACCCCACTGTGACTGTGTATCATTTGAGATACATGCTGACTCCCATGTAATGAACCATGTTCCATGTAATCTATTTTTTGATTATGAAACTCTAGATATCACCGAGTTGTCCCCAAATATTGTGTCCATCGGAGATAATGTCATGTTCCTCAAGATTTTCCAGAATCGGTGCTCCTTTTCTATGTGCCTGCATCAATCCTTCAGTCTCAATTATGGAAATCTGTTTGTCACGAATGTGAAGGTTCAATGTCAAGCCACCATGGAAAACCATATTTTTTTGGTTTCAGGCCTCTGATCGGACCTGAAAATATGCTTTGATCCACCCACTAGAAGAGTGATTGAAAGATTATTTCTCTTTATCCTTGTCAATTTGTTCACCACCATCATCGTTGAACCCCTGCTTGGTCATCACGATGTCGGATCCATGATTTTGGATCACTACATTGCGAAATGGGTTCGCAACAATCTTCTGTCCATAACCCCTTGAGAACACATGGTAAAAAGGGGGGAATAAACCCACACAACAAATTGAGGTTTGAACCACGATCTTCATTCATCATGGGATTGATCCACTCCCATTAGTTGGATTAGAAATTATAAATCCAAAAAATAAATCAAATCATGCATGGATTAATTCCCACAAAATAAACCCAATAAAAACCCTCCCGGATGAATGAATGATTTGTGGGTCAACCTGTTCGGTGGTTGATCTGTGTTAGCCATTCAAATCAATGAATTCTGAAAAGAATTGAAATAACAAACCCTAACACAATTTTTGATGAAGAGGAAAAGTGGGTTCCAATTATTAAGATTTAATCTCAATCTAAAACGATCCATGCATAGTTGTTCATTGTCGTTCGTCAATAATTCTCCATGAGTGTCTCCTCTCCACAGCTCCAGATGAATTTAGGGAGTTTTCTAGGGTTATGAGGCTATCCATAGGTTCTTTCTCTTTTAAAACAAATTAATGTGTTGTTATGTTATAGAATATTTTAAAATAATATAATTTAATAATTTATTTTTATCCATTAAAAAATTTAGAATCTATCATCCATGGTCACCCTGCGTCAGTCGATGTTAAGCCCCACCTAAGGAATAGTCACTCCTCTAAACACAATGGTGCCATGAAATTTATGATTAGGTAACCCATTTAAGCGTTGTGTCACTTTTTCACGAAAAACCCATGTGTGGTCTTTTTATGGGATTAATATTATTTTAATCATTTATATTTGGCACTCATGGCCTTGGAATCACGTGTCGTTACAAATCCTGTCCTCGTATTAACTCCACAAAATATTTAATAATATTAAACAAAAAATATGAGACTTTAGAGTATCCCCACCATAGATCTTCTACATCATTGAAAAGCCAAAACAAAAGGATACTCAATCAAAAGTGTGTACTGCACCCATATATGATTATCCTACTCCCACGTGCTCCCTTGAAGTTTCATGTGCTGCCACTGGGAATATGTCACAAGAATCCTTCTCCAGTGAAGGATTCTATCTTGTCAATCCTTGATCTCTACTTGGTACACTAAAAAGGTCGATCAATACTTGATATCCACATATCCTTAGTCTATGATGTGCGATGGGCCATGCACGTACCTCCTTAGATGCGACTCATGGAAGAAATCATGTATCTAGTATAGCTACGGTGGTAGAGTTTGGAGGTATTCCACCACATGAACTCTATGCAGTATCTAAAATAGTTCGATAAATCACAAAAAAAACTTCCATCACCAGAAAAATCTCTTTAATGGAAATACCCAAACGAAGACATGATCTCCCTCTTAAAACTCTAGAGGTCTTCATCCTCTTCCATAATTAGACATCTACCGGATCGTTACAGTCTTCATCTACTCCTAGATGATCACCACCATTCAGTGGTAGCTCACATCAACATTGGACTAGTGACTGTTGAATCTTTGGGGTCAGTCCATCAAAGTAGTGATCAGAAGGGTCTCCCATAACAATCCTAAAATGGTGCCATAGTAATGGTTGAGGGGTGGCTATTGTTGTATGCAAGCTCTACATGTGTTAGGCAGTCCTCCCAAATACTAAAATAGTCTATGATATAAGATAGAAACATATCCTCTAGAAATTGAATTGTTCTCTCTATATGGCCTTATTTCAGGGGATGGAACATTGTGCTCAAGAGAATATGAGTCCCAAACAAATTGTAAAGTCCCTCCAAAAACTAGAATGTGAAATGAGCATATTGATTTGAATCTATACTATAAGGGCCTCTATGAATCTGAACTATCTTTTCCATATAGATGTTTCCCAAGATCTCTATGGAATTCTGATCCCAATTAGCTTTGGATTTTCTCCGTCTTGGTGGGTCGGTCAATGATCACCTAGATAGAATCATATCACCCGGACGTTTGTGGTAGTCCTTTTAAGATGTCTATCAATATTCCATCCTTCATCCAATATGGCACCTCTAGGGGGTGAGATAACACCATTGGCACATTATGGTTAGACTTCACTTGCTATAAATTAAGGAATCATGAAAAAACCTTTTCTACATCCTTATTCATACCTTCCCACTATAAACCATTCCATGTATGATTAGAAGATCTGGATTATAAGTCCCATGAATACTGTGGGGGCATTCATCATGTAGAAAGGCAACACCATGTACATGTAGTGACTGTATAAGCATATGAAATTCATCTTCATTATATCATAATCCCATACCTATAACTTGTGGTAACATGATCATATGTCAACCTTAATGAATCAATGTTCCCCTATTAGTAGGTTGATGAGGTTGTTGATCCAAGGAAGTAGATACCTTTTCCTCTATTTTACATAGTTGAAGCCCTATTAATCCATGCATAACCTCAAACTCACATATTCCTTATTGGAAAACAAAATTGGGGTCACAAATGGTGAAAATTATAGTCTAAAGAATCCATTCCTCAGCAAATCCTTCAACTACTCCCTCAGCTCATGAAGCTCTATAGGTTCCATATGATACTCATATAAGGATATCGGTGCTATCACATGGTGTATGTTGATACATATGTTGATCTCTCAATGGGGAGGAAATTATATAACATCTTCTGGAAATATGTCCTCGTACTCCACCACTACTATTAGAAACTGAAAGCTCACAACATTACATGCTCTGAAGGTAAGGCTAGAAAACTCATGATTAATCAGTTGGACCCTCCTAAGTAAGAGCCCATTCTATGGCACCTAGGATACCATTTAAAAAACAAAGGAAAACCGTGTTCCGTCATTGTGGAGGCACCAAACTCTTCTCCTAAAACATTCAATACAGGTATATACTTAAGATAACCAATCCATTTTGGGAATGGCCTGTTAAGGCCTCGATGTTGTAACAAAGTGGTTCCTACCAAAACTCTCTCCACCAAGGGAATGAACACAATAATATTAAATATGAATGATCATCGAGACTTCTCTTGTAGGTGTCTCTAAATGTAAGGTTCTATTCAATAGATCCACCGGAATCTCATGTTTTCACACAAGACTTGTGGATAAGAAATAATGACTAGTACATGTGCCAATAAGTAGAACATATAAGGTTGAAAAAACAAAGATCATACCTTCGATCATCCATGGATTACCAGGTTCATATGCCTCATCTTCATGTAGTTTCCCCCACCCATATCCCCCGGACCCTTGTTCCTGGTACAGAACTCTTGAGGGGGTGGTGGAAGTAAGTCAAATCCTCTACCACCACCTACAACTCTCCCTACTCCTCTTCAACATCCTCCTTCTAGCAGGTCCCCCTTCTCCTACCTCTTTCTCCACCATAGTGGTCCATCCACCATGTCTCAATCAACAGCTCGATGGTTTGGATACTCTTTAGTGATATTTCCCCAGTCATCTCAAGAGTAGCATCGCCTCACCCAAGGCTGACTTGATCTAGCCTTAGATCTATGGACCAAAAATCATTTTTATTGGGAACTTTTATGATGTGTCCCATTTCCTAATCCCTACACTCGATGTTAGCTCCCTGTTGTTATGGACACTTCACTTGTCTGCCTTCTGCTGAATTTCAATGGGTTTCTCTACTCATCTAAGAATCTCTCAACCACCAATGTTCTCCCAAGCACTCCTGTATAAGTAAAAATTCATCCCTTTGGAAGCTGAATAAGCTCATGGATTCGTCCTTCTCTCAGTGTAATTGGAGAAAACTCCTCAATATAGAGTCTCTAGAACTCTATCCACGAAATAGTGTCCTCATTGTGAGTCTATAAGGTCAAACTCCACCCTCACCCTACTGAACCCTATAGAAGGCTCGCCCTTAGGATCACTATCCCATCTGCTACTGTCCTCGATAGATAGAAAACTCTGGTGACCACCTCAAGATAGTCCGCATCCACTTGAGGGTCAGGCTTTCCATGGAACCTTGGGGGTATCTATCTCTAAAACTCAGGGAGTGTTCTCAGTCCACACTCCTCATTAGTCAGTAATGTAAGTAACATGTGCTCCTTGAGTAGTGGTGGTATTGAAGGTGCACCACATGGAGGTAACGCCTAGGGAACGGGTACCTAAATCAAAGCCCCATAATGGGGGATTTTATTATTGTGATAGAGACACTAATTCATATTTTGTATGAATCACTAAGGAATTCATTTAGGAAACATGTTGTACCATGGTCAATGTGTATATCTGGATAGCTAACCCAAAAGGACAAGGAAAACATAACCCATTCAAATATAATGCATGTACCATTTTTGGTTTCGTTAAAACTATTGTTCTCATTTAGTAAGTCTAAAATTTCCTTATCATAGGCCTGGTGAAAGTATATGTCATCTCCCTATACCAATACTGGAGTCTCTAGCATGATGGAAGAGCCTGAAACACAAAAAATTGTATCCCAAAACCAATCACATTGACTCTTGGTTCAAGGTAGATGTGGCCAGCTTTGATTCAACTCTTTAATGATCGTCCTCGTGGTTCCTATGTCGCAACTCTCCAAGTCTGCCTCCAATAGGCTAGTGGTGGGTGACTAGCATTGAGTAGGCATATCACTAACACGAGAGGCATTTCCAATGCACCTATACAAAACGCACACATCTCAAAGCCCACAAATGTGGAAATGTAAAACCACTAAGGAACAAAATTCCTACATACAACTAATCCAAACCCATGGAGTACATTGGATAGAAATTTTCAGAAATTAGATTGGGCAGAAATATATGCCCACAGAATGAGAAGTGTCTAAAAATAACAAATTCAAACCTGTATGAATGAAAATAGGTATTGGGACTTCTACTTGTAGTTTTAAGAAGAACACGTCTTGCAGTGAAGCTTACAAATCCTAGTTCGATCATAGTCCACCCAGGACTTCACTAAAAGGAAGACAATCTACACAAGGCACGGCACTTTTGAGCGGATCCCATGAAGGGGTGAGTATAATAATACTAACTAGAGGACCCCACAAACCACAATGAAATACACATGTAAAGGTATATCCAACTCTGCAATGTATATTTCTATGGATCATATAATAAGAGAAACATATCGGTATATACATAAAAACCAAACCCATATTCTAGAGGTATGTCATAACGATTGCATACCCACAATAGGGATTCAGTGAAAATATTACAAGAAGCACTCATCTGGGAGAACTCACTTCATGAGTGTGGTAGCTCAGATGATGGTTTTCTATGAATAATTTTTTTTGGGAATTTTCATGGGAGAGATAAAAACATGAATAGATCTGAAGAGACAATATATGTTCTCATTATAGAATAAATCACTCCGGGGTGTGGAAAAGATAACGATACACTGATGTGGGTCACTGTCAGGGGTTTCACGTATACCACAACTCTTTTGGATTCAACATCTATGTAGAGGATAGATATCCTGTAGGATTGGTGACGTTGATTATAAACACTACGTAGGGTCAATAATGGCTATTGGATCTCGCTTCGGGCCTCTCGGAGGGTTTTTAACACTATCTAGAAATTCTTGCTGAATGGATCATACTCTTGTGGATGGAAATGATACATCTTCTTCAGGGGAATGAGAAAAGGGGAACTAACCCAAACGAAACATATCCAATGAATGGTGTGAAAGAATATCAAGCCATGTACATAAGGGTAAACAATTTGTAGAAGGGTCACATACCGTGTCTTCTGACCCCAGGTACTGCCCATGTACAAAGGTCATTGTCGACTAGCATGTCATATATAAAAATATATACACAACATGTAATAATGTGACACCAAATTTCCTTCTATCTGGGGCCTCTCTATGTATGTTTTTGGTTTTCCTGTACATGGCTTCAACCCATGCCTTCCAACCCGTTTACCAGTACACGGAGTAACCCACATAACCAGTCTAGATTGGCTATATGGTGGTGTACATGCCGTGTACTCCACACTGTGCTCATGATTCATCCAATATACATGGCGAGTCCCATGTAATGACCCACTTTTCTGGTGTAAGTGGTCACACATCGTGTCGTCCTTCCAGCATCACAAAACCCTAGCTGCTGTCGAGTCAGCCCCCCAGGTCATGTCCTTTAGAGTTCATGCAATGTTCATCCAGATTTTCTAGAACTATCAGTCCTTCTCCATATGCATCCGTTGATCCTTATAGCTTTTTTTTCAGTGATATGTTCATCATGAAACTGAATGGTCACGGTCCACCAACTATAAAAAAGTTCATTATGTTGGTTTTGGACCTTTGATTGTCCACAAAAACACATTTCAATCCACCTGCATTAAGAATTCATGAAGGATGATTCCCCCCTAGAACCATTTCGATTTGTTCATTGCAATAATCATCGTACATCCTCTAGGTTTTCATAATATTGGATATGTGATTTGTTATTATTGTTTTCCAAATTAGGCATGCAACGATCTGTTGTTCATAATCCCACGAATAATGAGAAGAACAAAGAGTTTAATGGGGGAGACAATGTACAAATAATGAATTGAGGGAACAAACCTCTATTTTCATTCTTCGTGGAATTTATCTGCTCCTATTAGGCAAATCAAATATAGAAAATAGAAAAAATCAAATCATGCATAGATGAAGTCTCTAAAATTAAACACGATAAAAACCCACTAGTAAGAAAGAAAAATCTACGGATCATCATGTCCGTGGGATGACACACATTCACCAGTTAAATCAATGAATAGTGAAAATAATTGAAATAAAAACACCTAACATGATTTATGACAAACATGGAAGGTTTCCATTGTTGATAGAGATTTTATCTTACTATGCCATGATCCTCGCATCATTGTTCCTCGATGTTTGTAAATAATTATCAAATAGTGCCTCCACTCCAAATATATAGAGGATTTCAGGGAGTTTTTAGGATTATGATCCAATCCCTAGGATTCATATAATTTAAAACCGATTAACGTGTCGGTGTATTATATAAATGTTTAAAATAAATGTATTTATTTTATTTATTTTAATTCCTTTAAAATAAATAAAAATATTTTTCATTTCTGACCCACACCAGTCGATGTTAGTCCCCGGCTAAGGTAAATTCAGTACACTGAATGAAACAAAAACCTCATATTTCAGACCCAAGCACCAATTTAAATGTTATTCCATATTTTAACGGAAACTAAATGCACGTGCTATTAAAAAAATAAAAATTATTTAAAACATTTATTTAGTGCACTCTAGGCCCCATAATCACACTCCATCACAAAACATGATGTCGTTATAATTTCATATAATATTTTAAAATAAAACATTGAAAATACGAGACTGTACAAATTAAATGAAAAATATTAACGATATAATGAAAATTAAAAGAACAGTCATGAAAAATGAGGTTTGAGGGTCAGTCCATGAGGGTGTCATGTATCATGATTGGGTCTTCACGAGAGTAGTGGGTCATAGTTGAGAGATAGATGAAGTCAATGTCGATGGCTTCAGAGGAGGAATCTGAGTGTGACTATGGAGATCGACAGATGGTGAGGTCGATTTCTAAAGAAGAATCAAAGGCCATCATTGTGCAAGGAGGAAGGCCAAGTGTGGGGATCCGACTATCATGAATTTGGTTTCCAAATGAAATCTACATATTCGAATCCAAGGGTCCTGGATCTTCTTCGACCAACCGGGAAAGCGTGTGATTTTCTCATTTGTTTGTGTAAATATCATTGTAACCATTTTCCCATGGGTTGTTTTGTATTGAATATGTTCTTCTTCTACCAAATATTATCTATTATTCTTTATCGTGGTACTATGGTTCGATTCCATCAATTTACAATCATGATATCTATCTCAGATAGGTTATTTAGTTATTTTATATCATTTCAGTCAATTTGTTTCTAATTTTCTCAGATTATAGAATTTTTTTGATTTCACTGTCTACAAGATTTCATGAAAAGGTTTATTATTTAAACTATTGTCAGTTTTTTATGTAAATGAATGAATAGAAAATTTATTTATTTTTCTTTGATACTCATCTTACTCTATAGGATGTGTGTGTTTTTTATGTCACCATAAAAACAAGAATATATTGCAATAAAATCACTTCATGACTATGAAAATATAATTCTTGAACCTTCTCTCAATAGGGATGGTGCGAAAAAAATTGTTACATTAGTAGAAGTTTTCCCTCTAGTGTCTTAAATTCATGTAAACATGTAAATAAATTTATATTATGTTTTTTGTTCTCGATATTATTTAATCCATTTACGGTTTTCTATTATAAAATAATTAAACATTAATATTTTATTTTCAACCTTATTTAGTCTGGGATTTATTTTTATTTTTATGGTTTTATAAAGGTTGGTTTTAATTTTTTCAATCTATGTTTTTTAAGACATATACTTATATAAGTATATCCATACAACTTTGTATACTTATTCACAAAACATCGAATGAAAGAGAGAAAAAATTAATATAGTATTCATATTACAATTTTAATGAATTATTTTAATTATTATGTCATGTTTTAATACATGATTTTTTATTGAGTTTATTTACTTGATTTAATGTTTCGCAAAAATTGAATATGTTATGTTTATGAAAATTATGTTTTAATAAATCTTCTATAATAGATATTAATATCAATGTCTTTATTTAGATATACTATTATTTCTGTCACGTATATGACTTCTTTTATAGGTACTTTTCATATAATTTATCTTCTTGCTTTGTTGCTAGGGTTTATCATGCATATTTGGAGGAAATTGAAGGTCTTAATGATTTGGGCCGGACCGTGAGCACATTTCTAGATTTAATAACAGATATTATTTATTTTATAACTCCCTAATGTTTTCTCATTTTTCATCGATTATACTTTTTACATGGCCTCCACAAACCTAATAAAACCAGCCTGTCAATTTTGATCCATTAGAAACTCATTATCAATTTTGATATGGGTAATTTATTTAGGTATTGGTCCAACCTTTAAGCTCATTTCTAGTTTATGTTTTTTAATTATTTAATATATCATTCATATTTTAATATTTTTTTGTTGAGTACACCTCCCACTCAAATCCAACAGCACTTGGAGGACTTTCATGTTCATGTCTCCCTCTTTGTAGCTCATTTTCATCGCGAATTATGGTGGAACATCTCATGTTTTCTCAAATCATCCATAATTGAAGAGGTATTTGTTTCCTTAAAAAATTTTACATTTTTAACTCTTTTTCCCCCATTTCTATTCGTATATGGCCACCTCTAGCTTATTTAATCATCAATTTCATTTTTTCAAATTTGGAAATTTTGCAACTGGTGTATCTGGGGAGATTTCATTAGTGTTTCTCAATTAAGTTAGTTTCCTCTCATCTCTATCCCATTTGTATAGGTTTTATGAAATTTTATTAGGGTATAATCTATTTTAATTGAACATTATAATTCCCAGAATTTATGACTCTAAACCTAGCGTTTTATTTTGGTTTTCATGGTTCAATATTGTGTTTTTTGGTTCTCTTTTTCCTCCTTGTGGTGCTGTTGAAGTTCCGTACAATGATTCGATGGTTTTAAAATATTTGGTGGGTGATTCCATTTTTTATAAATGTATAATTAGTTATACTTCTGGATGTATATTTTTTCGTATCTCATTAATTTTAGTGTCAAAACTATTTTGGGTAGCATTTGTTAAGCTATTGATTTTTAAGTGCCAATTTTGTGTAGAAATTGTTGTTTTTACTTGTTCATTACATGTTGTACCAATTGGAATTGTTTTATAATTAATGGAATGTATTTTTTAAAATGTTTTAGTACTGAAAATTCTAGTTTGGTTTAATAATGGTATGCATTGTGTGTTAAAATAGAGATTTTAAATGGACATTATCTGAAACATTTTGTTATAACTTATGAAATTATTTTATGGAAATTCTAAGAATAGTTTTGTGTTATAAAATTGGTGAAATCAACTTTTAGATACATTTTTGAGTTATTATGACCCTAACTTGTATTTTTATGTGTAAATGGAATTTTATTTCATGTGGAACTTGTTTGAGCACAATGACAGAAACTCGAGTATCTAGGTGGGGGGATTTGTACTAGATTGCTTATGATTCGAAGTGGTTTTGTTATTGTTTAAAATAGAATTTTTAATGCTGATGACACTAAAAAACATTGGGGATGATGATTTTTGGTACCACTAGGTTATGGGCGATTCCCCTACTTGTGGCTCGTGCACGTGAACGAATATTGTTATGCTTACTTTCACACTGAGATGCGACGTACCAGGGGCTCACAACTTACTAGTGCCTACGGGTGTTCCTGTGTTGAGTGATCATTGATTATTTTCAATTTAACTATGTTTAATGGTATTTTTTGATAGAAAATTGAGTAACATACATGTTTTCATTAAATGAACTAATTCATCAAAGTTACCAACTTTTCAAGCTATTTTCATTTAAAAGATACACATTTAGATATTATCGCTACCATTCTTTATTTATAACACATGAAATATTGTTATCCTATAATGCTTGTCACAAGGAATATTTGGGTGGGATCTTATTTGGATTAGGATCACACCCTACTTACTTATTTGGTTGTATGTAGACATGGTTAAGTTTGACAAAGTAATTAGAATGACTTTTGGAGATGACATTTTGGGTTGTTCGTTGCTTTTGTTGTGCGGTATTGTGGAGACTGCTCATTTGTGGGGACCCCTTATTGAGTAGTTGTAGTTGGGGTGTTTTTGCAACTAATTTTTTAGATTGGGCCCCTTTGTTTCATGTCAAAAAACATTTATTTGGTTCTGAAGTTTTAATTAAGTCTTATATTGAATGAATTTTTAGATTTGTTTTATTGATTGTTTTATGTTGTCTTGTGTATCCTAATTCGGGTAAATAGTTCACAAAACATTATTTACGATACCAGGGCCCTTTTACAAGCCTTTGGGTATAGGTAATACCCTTCAGGCCTTTCCATTGGCTGGGTTTGGTGTCGTTAATGATAGTGAACAGATACAGTTCGTGACAAAATGGTGTCATAAGGGTTAATTTTTTGTGTTATATTGTTATTTTGGGATGATTTGGGCAAGACAAGATCTATGAATATTGAGGATTAGAGTTTTGGTCATGATTAGGGTGCCTGAACTGAACTACTCATGAATGACCTCAGGTCACCATGGGATGTAGAAATCTTTTGTTTGACTTCACTTCTAGGTGAGACATGTTGGCTGCAGATGACACATTGACATTGGGTGGGGGTGATGTAGTTGATTATTTTATTGTTTAAATGTATTTGGGTTATTTATATTTTATTTAAATGATGATATATTCATAATTGTTGTAGTGATTTTGGTTCTTTTGATTATTGTATTTTGTAGAAACATGTCTCCCAATAAAGCTACCATGCACACAACGGTTGAAGCCAGAGAGTGTTCTCTGAAACTGCTTGATCAGTGGATAGTAGAGGTTTTGTTTTGGGTTGTACAAGCTTTGGGAAAGAAACCAGAACCTGTTTCAGCTCCAATTGGGGATGATTAGACCGATCATAGGAAGGATAAAGACCTTGAGTTTTAGAAAAAAACAAGCCTCCTACTTTCTGAGGAAGCTCAGAACCCCCAGAAGTGGAGGAGTGAATAAAAAATATCGAGGGTGTGTATGAGTTCCTAGACACACCTAAGGATGTCGGGGAGAAATTTTTCTCTTCCTTGTTAGATTTTCCAATGTGAAGGTGGTGGGAGTCAATTCTTCAAGATGCGAATCACGAGAAAATGAGTTCAAATGACTTCAAGGATATATTCATTGACCAGTTCTACCCTGTTGTTTTGGCATATTCTCAATCTCAAGGGTTTATAGAGCCTATGATGGGGGATATTTTTTGTATGGAGTATGCATACCATTTTCTTGAGTTGGTCAGGTATGCTCCGGAAATTTTCTCTAATAAGTATATGGAGGCCTCAAAATTAGAGAGGGGTCTGTAGCTAGAGATCTACTCCAAGGTCTTCATTTTCAAGCTGAAAACATATAAAGAGGTAGTTCACTGAGCGTGTATAGTGGAGATCGACCCTAATGGGAGGGATGGTTTTTTTGGGATGATATCAGGTTTGTCGAGTGGAATCTCTTCTAATAAGAAAAGGAGGTGAGGGAGAAGGTAATGTAGGGGTGGTAGCTTATACCAACCTTATAGGATGTTTTCTTCAATGGATTCTGATGCGAGGTCCGTCGTGTTCCACCAATGTTGGAGTCTAGGGAACATCGGACCAGAATGCACCTTTCCCTTGAATCCTTGTTATCAGTGGGGTGGTATGATACGCATTCAGTACTTTTGTAGGATGACACGTCCACTCAATTGCGGGGTAGGGTTGGTGGTATCTCAGGGAGTACCAGCTAAGTCAGAGTCGCTGAGGACAGGGGTATCTCGGTTTGGTGGTCATGGCGGCAGGGTTGGATAAAATTCTTGGTAGAGCCTGTTCAAGGAACAACCACATTCTTGAAACCATTCTCTGGTAGAGACTAGGCATCTTCATGTTGTGGATCAGGAACCAGCTAGATCAAAGGCGGAACCATCAACAGTTTGAGGTGCCATTTTGATTTCTTCTTCAATAGTTGCATCTCTTTTTTATACTTGTGCCTATGTTTAATTTATATCTTCCCATTTTGAGAACACGCTGAATTTTCCAACTGAGTGTTTGTCATTTGTGATGAAGTTGGTGACATCGCTAGAAAGAAGAATGAGAAGGGTCTCAGGTGCCTGTCGTGTGCGCCTTCCGTGTCATGGGTTGAGATGGTGTGGGAACTCTTGGCCTTATATATGGATCTATTTGACATGATACATGGAATGGAATGTCTTTTATACTTTCTGGCACACATCAATTTCTATAGGTGGTGGGTGAGTTTCACAAAACATGCTAGAAGTGTGCATGTTTTTCATGGGGAACGGGATCCCCATTCGGGTTGTGCGGGACCTCCACTCCTAGAGATGAATAATTTTATCTTCCATTTTTCCCTTATTCTAGAGGATGGTGGTTGTGTTCTTGAGGGCGGGGCACCTCATGATGTGGATGTGTTCCCGTAGGTATTCCTAGATGATTTTCCAGGCTTACCCCCATAGAGGAACATGGAGTTCTTGATCGATTTGGAACTATGAACATAGTTTATATCTCTTCATTCATATCATATGGCCCCCATTAAATTTACGTAATAAAATATTTAGCTGGAAAATATAGAATTAAAAGGATTCATTCTCCAAATCACCTCTCCTTAGGGCGCTCATGTTCTCTTTATGAAGAAGGTCGATGGGTCCCTCTTGTGGTGTATTGATTATCAGAAGCTTAACAAGGTAACCATCAAGAATGAATATCCTTTTCATCAAATAGATGAATTTTTTGATCTGTTGAAGGGGGAATGTGGTTTTTTCAAATATATTTATTACCGGGTTACCATCATCTCTGGGTGAAAGAGTCGGATATCCTAATGACAACCTTCTGAAGTAGGTATGGCCACTTTTAGTACTCAGTCATGCCATTTCTGATTGACTAATACTCTAGTGGCCTTTATAGATATCATGAATGGTGTGTTTCACCAGTATCATGATTTTTTTTCAAAGGAATTTGTGGACAACATTCTAGTTTACTCTTAATCTGAGGAGGAGCATGAGAATCATTTGCAGATCATTTTGGGAACATTGCGATATCATCTCCTGTATGCAATGCTATGGAAGTGCACCTTCTAGATCAAGGTGGTGACGTTTCTTGGGAATGGGATCTCATATCAGGGACTTTTGGTGGAGATAGAGAAGATTAGTGTGGTTATTTACTGGGATAAGATGAAGAACAAGTTCGAGATCACGAGTTTCCATGTCCTGGATGGTGACAATAGGCGGTTTGTTTAGGATTTTACTCCGCTTGCTTCTCCCATTACAACGCTCACCCAGAAAAGGGTGCTGGTTTTTTGGGGCCCAAAATGCTAGGAATCCTTGGCAGAGCTGAAGCAGTAGTTGACTACCACCCCATGTTGATCAATCCATATTCTGGAAAGGGATATGTTGTGTATTAAGATATATCACATATGGGTCTTGGGTTAAAGCTTATGCATGATGATCAGGTGGTGCTGTATGGATCCTTCCAACTCTAACCACATGAAAAGAGTAACCAAACCCATGACTTGGAGCTAGTAGTGGTAATGCATGTTTTGAAAAAATGGAGTCACTGCCTCGTTGGGTAGAAGTTTGTCACCTATTCTGATAAAAAAATCTTTGTCTTCATATTCTATTAGAATGATATCAATATGAGATAGCTCCGCCAGTTCGAGTACTTGAAGGGGTTTGACATTGAAATACTCTATACCCTAGGAAAGTGAAATGTGGTGGTGGATAGTTTGTGTAGAAAACTACAAGTTCAGTCCTTTAGGAATTATAGGGATGAGAGGACTCTAATGGGACTTTTTACTCAGATGTATGTTGTGACCATGGAGCACTATGGATGTGTGTTTTTGACGATCATTCAGATGAATCATTCTATATTGGAGTTGATTCAGCGATAATAACCTAGTGATGAGATTTGTCAGTAGTTGATGTTTTTTCTTCTTGGTGGGGACAAGTCTCTTGAGGGTATCTTTTTCTTCAAGGGTTGTTCTGTAGTGTCATCGTCTCTATGGAAGGTGGTGATGCTGGATTGCCACCTCTCTTAGTGGGATATCCATCCGAGTGCCACCAAGATTTGTTATGATGTGAGACGATAATTTTGGTGGCTAGTTATGATATAGGACATAGATGAATTTGTGTCAAGGTGCTACACATATTAGCATGTAAAAGCGGCGCACAAAAATCCCTCTACATTTCTCTATCCATAACCCATTCTTACCTTAATGTGGGTTGAGGATTCCATGGACATCATTGTTGTCCTACCTCGTACACCATGGGGTATGAATCCCATTTGGGTGGTGATTGATCATCTGAAAAAATCTACACACATCATTCCGATCAAATGTACAACTAATTTTGATGAGTTTGACCAACTGTTTCTTCAGGAGGTGGTGAGACTACATTGTGTCCCATCTACGGTTGTCTCAAATAGATACCCATGTTTCACTTCTCAGTTATGGGAAGGCCTTTATCAGGCATTGGGGTCTCAGTTTAAAATGATCATGTCATATTATCCTTAAACGGATGGTCAAACAGAGCAGTCGAATCTATTTTTGGAGGAAATACTCTGTGAATGTGTTTTGGACAACGGAAGTTTTTAGGATATCCATTTGGCATTGGTATATTTTTCTTATAAAAAGATCTAACAATCCTCAATTTCCAAGGCTCTCTTTGGGGATCTATATGGTTGGGTTGGTCCCCCCCCCTGTATTGGGATGAGGTAGGTGACACTACACTGTCGGTGATGAGTCATGTGCATTAGACTTCTAATAAGATAACATTGATCATGAAGCATTTATTAACATCTCAAATTCACCAAAAATCATATTCTAATCTGAGGTGTCGAGACCTAGAGTTTTCTATGGGTGATTAGGTTTTTTGAAAAGTGTCCCCTCGTTAGGGTCATCATTGTTTTGGAATGTAGGGAAATCTAACACCAATGTAAGGTGGACCTTTTCAGATTAATGAGAGGATTTAAAGGTGGAATATAGGTTATAATTTCCTTCTCAGTTGACATATATCCATGATGTCTTCCATGTCTCACAACTAAAGATGTACAACCTAGATTTGTACCTTATGCTGAATTGGGAGGAGTTGGATATGGGGACTGATCTATATTTGGTTGAGAAACCAGTGCATAATGTAGACTCTTGAGAACAAGTGTTTCTAGGGAAGCCTATTACTCAGGTCTGAGTCCTCTCGAAAAATGGGACTTGTAAACACAAGACATAGGAGCTGAATTATTGGGATGAAGAGCAGTTCCCATTTCTTTTATCTCATCAGGCTTGAAGATGACTTTCCGTGGGCGGAATGTTTTTATGGTGAGGATAATTGTCACAACCATGACTTCTATTAAAGGAATGTTTCATGTAATTCGAATTCCTTATTTTTTTGGGGGGTTTTCAAATGCATTTTTGGGGGAAATGGTGGGTTTTCATGATTTGTTCCCAAAAGTGATCCCATTTACAGATTTTAAAACATATTTTTATTCTTTTATAACACCTTGTTTTAAAACTTTTCATCCATTCCACTTCCTAATTAACATCCACTAACCTATTAAAACCACCTTGTTGATTGGGCCCCATTAGGTACCCTTTAACAATTTGTATTTATGGGATTTATTTTGCAATTGGGCAAACCCCTAAGCCCATTTCATGTTTTACATTTTTTAATTATTTAATAAATTATTAATTTTTTAATCTTTTTCAGTTATTCCATCTCTAACTCAAATCCAACTTCCCTAGGCAAACCCCCCATGTCTGTGTATCCCTTTTTGGAGCTCATTTTCATTGTGATATATGGAGAAACTACTACAGATTTCTCAAATAATCTAGATTTTAAGGGGTAATTTGTTTTATTCATAACTCCTTCATTTTCACTCATTTCACCCAATTTCATTTCTTACACAAAATCTACTACCTTATTAAAACCTCAAATTCATTTTTGGATGTTTTTATATTCATATCCTACAATATTTGGTGATATTTCTCTAAATTTTCTCAATTATTTTAGTTCCATCTAATGTTTCTCCCATTTTCTTAGGGTTTCTCTTATTTCCTTAGGATTTTATCCATTTATTTAGGTTCCAAATGTCCAGAATGCAGGTCATTGATCATAGGGTTGGATTTTTATTTTCTTTGTCCAATATTGTGGTTTTAGGTTCCCTTTCACCCCTAGTGGTGCGACGTTACTATAGATGAAGTTCTTCACAAGGATTTACGGGGTATGAAATATGTGGAAGGTGATTCTATGTGTAAGCATTGTATAATGAGTTATCATTCTAGATTAATATTTCTTTTATGTTTCTCTATCATTTTTTTGTACGAAAACATTTTTGGGTTGAATTTGTTAAGCGTTCAATTTTTAAGTTCCAATTTTCTATGAAACTTGGTGTTTTTACTTGTGAAATCTATTTTGTACCATATGATCTTGTTTTATAATTCATGGAATTCCTTTATAAATTTTTTTATTGCATCAAATTATATTTTGGTGTAATATTAGTATGCATTTTGTGTTTAAAGTGGGATTTTAAATGGAATTTATGTGAAATGTTTTTTTTCTAAATTGTGTATTTGTATTACAGAAATTCAAAGCATTTGTCTGCGTTATACTAATGGTGAAAAGCAGGTTTATCTATTTTTTGAGTGTATATGACCAGAACTGGAATTTTTATGCGTAAATAGAATTTAGAAGATTGTAGAACTTTTTTACCAGAAATTAAGAAACATGGGTATCTAGGTGTGTGGATGTATTCTAGCATGCATTTAATCTGGGGTGGTTTTTTCCTTGTTTCACATAAAAAGTTTGACATTGACTACACTGAAAAAATTACGATGATGATATTGTTGGGAATAGATAGGATATGGGGGATACCTATACTAGTGGATCATGCATGAGAACAAATATTTTTATGGTTACTTTCACACCGAGATGGAAGGCATCTGTGGATCACAACTAAATATTGTCTAGGGGTGATCCTGTGTTGAGTGATAATTGACTATTTTTAATTAATCTATGACTTATGGTATGTTTTTATATAATTTATAGTAGCTTGAATGGATTATTTAAATATACCTATTATTTAATTTTTCCCTCTTTGAATACTATTTACATTTAAAAGATTCACCTTTAGAAATTATTGCTATCATTATCTTTTTTAAACACTTGCATTATTTTTATCTTATAATGCTTAACATATAGAACATTTGGTGGGATCTTTTTTTGCTTGGGCTCACACACTACATACACATTTTGGTGTAAGTACACATTGTTATGTTTGACTATGGTAAGGGAATGGTTTTTGGAGATAGTGGCTCGGGTTGCTAGTTGCCTCTATTGTGCAGGGTTCTGGAGATAAATTGTGGGTGATAAACTCTTGTCATGTGGTGGTATTTGGGTTTTTTTCAATTATTTTTTAGTTTGGGACCCCTTATTTCATTCTATAAAAACATGTATTATACTCTAAAATTTTAATTAATGTTTGTTTGGCATGAATTTTCAGATTTTTTTTATTGATATTATTGTCCATATGTATCCTAATTCAGGAAAATTGTTCCCAAAAGAATATTTATGTAGTCCTGGAACTTGTGCCAGCCTGTGTGGATAAGGAACACCTATAAGTACTTTCCATGGGCTTGGTTTGGTGTCGGTAATGATGGAGACTAGATTCTCTTCGTGAAAAGTGCTGCCAATAAATTTTTCTATTTGTTGATGATTTTATCAAACAAGTAATTATACAGTGATGATGACTTTTCAATGTCAACAACATATATTGACATATTACTAAATTGTTTCTTGTTTTTAATGCACAAAGATAATCATGTAAAAACAAGAGATAATTTTATTTTCAAATCCATTAGAATTTAAATATGTTTGTGTGTGTGTCTATGAGTATATATATATGACTATTAATTGAATTCAAGTTCTTTTTATAAATTCTAATTCATGATTCTATTCCTAATTAAATTGAAGCTCCACATTGATTAATATTTATATATCATCATTTATTTCATTAAATTATGCAAGTTTCAAATTTAAGTTATATATATACATTTATAAATTAAAAGATTCCAATTTCATGTTCCTTGAAATAAAAATAATATTATATTCATCCCAGATCTGATTATAGACAAACGACCATAACAAAGATTAATCATGTCATTACTCACTTTTTACATGAAATATTGTGCATTGAATTAAATTTACCTTCATTGGAAAAACATTTAGATTAATATTTATGGGTTTATGAATGAAATTTTTAAGTACATGGATGTCGAATAATATTCCATGTATTTATGTAAAATTTATATATATCAATATATTTTGGTAGTGGAAAGACCAAAAATTGAATAATAATTATGGTCATATTTATAAATATATAGTACCAGTGAAAATAATAATTTTTTTTTGTTTTAAATAAAACACCAGTGGACAACACATATAGAAGTAAAAAAGCTTAAAATGTTTTTGAAAAACCCCATCACTTGATTATATTATATATGAATGTTCATTGGGGAGTGAACCCATTATTCACTATGTAGATATGGCCAAGATAGCCTTCAACATTTCATGTGGCCTCAGAAGAGATGTTTGTTTTCATAATCTTGGGCATTGATTACAGAAAAACCCTAAGATATGTTTAAATTAGTTTTTGAACTTGAGTATTTTCTAAGAAATATAGTATTTTCAAGGTGTATGAAATTTCAAATAATGTGTTCCAAATGATATTTTTAAATGTGTAATTCATATTTTTTTAATTAATATCATTAAATGGATTTATTAGACGTTTTAAAACCCCTTATGGGGAAATTTATTGCTCATCCCTTGTTTTAAAATTATTTCATAGGTAGCTATGACATCCAGTGTTAAACATGATCATTTTTGCGCAGCGGAAGTGAAATGGGATTTTTGTTTATTCAGATTTATTAAAACTATGAAAAATTTTAAACTTCTATCTAATTCACTAGAATATAGACCAATAAGAGGTCATCTTCTATGTAATTTTCTAAGGTTGGGTCTTTATACGTGTGCTTGAATGTTGTTATCATATTTTAAAGAATGGAATCATAAAAAATATATGATATTTTAAATTTACATAATAATAAATTTTTCATGAATCTCATACATATACATTAAATTCATCATCATAAAAAACTTTCATTGGCGATGATGGAGAATGATTACATCAATTTATGGGGAATATAGACCATCATACACTTGAATGATTATTCGGGTTCCCATTTGATGGAAAACGATATAGATGTGGGTTAATCCATTAAAATAATAAAATCTAATAATTTTTTAGATATATGTTATAATATATCATCATGGTTGAGTATGATTTGAAGAGGATGGAATACTAAATAAAAAAATGCCTAGTTAATATCGATACACCTTCTTCAGATAACGTCACTGTGTTTTCAATAAAATCCTTCTTTAGAGGGTATTCAAATCAAACTAAGGACTCAAGGATGATTTAAGGGAAGTAGGGAAGATATTTTTTCAAGGATTGGGTTAACCAAAATGATTTTTTTAATTTATAGAGTAGATAATTGAGGGTCATATTTATATGTGAGGAGTGGTATTTAATTAAATAACAAAAACTATACAATTTTGGTATCTCACTCTCATCCCATGTCCATAAAAAAATTTATAAAATAATATTAAAGGGAATATAAGTTTTATAAGCACCTCCACCATTAAAATGATACATTTTTTAAACTTTTTATTTCCTTTACCATTATGTTCACTCAATTTAACAATTTTTTTTCACTATGGTAACGAGTATAAACATATGTAATTTGTCACTTAAGACTAAAAAATAATATGAGAATTATCAGATAATATTTCCATACTAATTATAAATAAGAATAATATTTTAAAAAAATATATTGTTTTTTAAAATTAATATTAACACAAGATCATGTAACATACAAACCCCCATTTTAACTATTACTAAGTTAGTTAATTTTTACTATTTTAACATTTAACTATGACCAAAAAGTATGTTCAACTTATTGAATAATAAGTTCTATACTGTTTACAAATATGGGTTAAATTTTATAAAATTCAATTAAAATAATTTTCTGAATTTAAATTAATATGAAACACACAAAATGTGATGAAAAACAATTTTTTTAAAAATGTATTTCTTAATCAATAAATGATCTTATATTAACTCTATGAATATAACAAATCATTATATAATTTAAATTATATTAAATATATATGTAATATATAAATTATATTTTTATTTTACCTTAATATTTAATTTTTATTAATTAAAATTGAGAGGATTTATGAACATTAAAAATAAATTATTGAAAACCATGTATTTAAGCATGAAAACATATACCGAATTCATGAAAATTGATGGAAAAATGAAATTAAATATATTATTCTAAATAATATGGTTCATATTTTACTTTACTACCAAATATAAAACTTTATTGTACTTTTATATTAATATATATAATGAAAATAAATCACATGTTTTAAAAATTCTATAAATTTGACAATTTACAGAAATATCAAACTTTTCAGAATTTTTTTAGTTAAACCGTAACAGAGTTTAAATAAAATGAATTCAGAAAATATTATAATTTTATAAAATAAATTTTAAAAATTTTATATAAATTTTATTTAACATTTTCTCACAAAAAAATTAAATTAATTTTTATGAAAGCATATTTTTTCAAGAAAATTATTCATTAGAAATTCAATTCTTATTTTATAGAAATTTAATAATATCTTTATATATATTATTATATATATGTGTGTAAACATCATAAATAAATTAATTATATTCACATCTATCTATTTAATTGTTTGGTTATAACAGTTATATTTAAATAAACATGTCTCACTTTAGCTCTGTGTTTCATGTAATATATATTATCAAATATATTTTTTTTAACATAGGGTGTCACATTTCATGCATTGTTGATTTAATTTAGAGTTTATATGTTCCATTAACTAATTTATTCTAAATTTTCATGAATTGATGGTATAATTAGGATCAATCCCTCTTACATATACTCTTATACATGTGTGTTGAACATCTGGAAGTAGAGAGGATGGGTTTTGAAATATTTTGCAGTCAATGACTAAGGGTCTAGGTAGTAATCATTTTATTAATGGAAATTAATAATAGAAATAAACATGGTAAGATGGTTAATATAGACACCAATAAATATATGCTTTCCCCCATTCCATATATAGGTTATATCACTTCATCATCTATCACTGAAAGACATTTCAAGATTTTTTTAGGTCATCAAAAACAAGTGACCCAATTATAAGGCATCAAAAAGTTAATATTCATGTTTAGTTAAACTCAATTATAGGGAAATTACATCATTTTATATACCCCGTTATTTTTTTACTGTTTCATTTACTATTTGATTTTTAGGTAGTATAGGTATAAATTTTTATAATATAGTAACACAATATATACATTACTTAAATATTACATTAATATTGTTCTTTGAATAATAATTATAAAAAACAATCACAAAAAAATTATGAAATGTTTTTTACGTTTCTCAGAAATTAGATATATAGACAAATTATTCTACAAAATTTTTAAAAACATTTACATAATCATGATCATAAATACACTTTATAGGAATCTCAAATAATATAATATTATTCATAACCTAGAAATTTTAAAAATAATAAATGGTTGAGATCAGATGCTCGGTAAGGGTAAAACATATCAGAACATGATTAAAAACATGCAAAAGGAATAAATATAAAAATAAAAGATCAGAAAGACTTTTATCATAATAATAATAATAATAGATGTTATATTATCTTCATATCATATAATTGTCATTATATATTCATAAATGATATATAATTTTTCAAAAGAGATCCCAATAGTTATATAGCAAGGGATTATGAAATAAAAAGTGAAAAGTACTTTAAAAATATAGCATAATCATGAAGACATTTGATTCCCATAAAATGGAATGTATCCTAAACATTTGGAATAACATGTTAATCAACATGGGAATGTTGTAAATTAATGACTGTAGGAATACAAGAATGATCAGACCTATTATGATAATGCCAATGTGAACAAGATCATCATGTCCATGAATAAAAATTTAAAAAACCCATTATTTCAATACCTATGTGAACAGTGTCTTTATTCCTATTCCAAACTATCTTATGATATATAAGATTAAACTAATGCATTGGAGTGATATATACGCCCTCAAACATATTCATCCGTGGATATTTCTACCATACAAATCAATCGTAATCAATTAATAATTAACCCATCAAAAAATGAATGGATTTTGAAATAAAATCAACATAATTATTAATTAATATAAAAATTAAATTTTACATAATAAATAATGACATAATAACATATTAAATAATTTGAAGACTTCAATTAATGAGTGATAAACTATGGATAATTTATAGAAGTAAAAATTTAAAATTTGTTACTAAACATTTTATACATTTTATTAAAGAATGAAGTATAAATTAATTTGAAAAGTATTATTTTATTGGGAATGATAATGAATTTGAAAACCTTATTATAATTATTTTAAAATAATAATTCACCTAGAATAAATAAATTTATAAAAAATTCTAATAGAAAATTTATTCAAAATATTAACTATTAAAAAATTGTTTTATAATAGAAATATATATATTATTTAAAATGTAAATTAAAAATATATTGAAGACATTTAATTATAAAAAAATAAATAATAAAATCTTTAAAAAGTCCTAAATTTTACCAAAATAAAATATGTATTTTATGTTGACCCTTTTTAATTTTAAATTATATAAAAAACTTTTAATGATTTTGAAATAAATTTGTTTAAAACCCACATCAATAAATTATTATAATATATTTGTCCGAAAATTAATATAGGGTTAAATTTATCATTTGAGATAAAAAAATTAATTTACTACACTAAAAAGTGAAAATTGGTGGTCTGATAAAACATGGATTTGGAGGAAAAATTAATTAAAGTATATGGGAATTATTCTTAACATAAATTGAATTCCCACAAATCATTAAAAGCCCCAAGGATGAATAATTTGATGGGAAACATGATATACCAAGATATATATAAATTACCTCCTAAAATCATCAATTGATATAACAGTTCAATCATCTAATATAATTAAAAATGAATAGTTATTTTTATATAATGAAGAAAATTGAGTTATGAAATACCATTATGCAGTTACTAAATTTTTAATCAAAATTATTTAGATGATTTTAGAAAACTATAGTTTTATAAATATAAAAATTTAATTAAAAATGTATTCCAAAATTGTTTCAGGAAATTATATACATCCTACTTATAATAATTTGATTCATAACATTAAAACATATCTCAATGAAAAGAAGTTGATATGAAAAAACTCTTTCCTTGTTTACATTCTCTGTTAATGACACTATAACTTACTATAATAAAACAAATCATCATTAATAATAAATTTCATAAATATATTTATATATTTTACCTCTTGTATACCTCATTTAAAATTATTTATTTAAGGCTATATTGGTATGATATAATTTATTTTCCACCTTCATGTGTTAATAAATTCAACTGATCAAGCATGTTCTATATTATTGATATAATTACCAATTAGTTTAAACCAAGTGATTAAATATTATATCATTTAAAATTAATTAATATATTAGTAATATTTATTTTTAGGTCCCTCGGAGAACTAAATTACTGATATTGTTTTGTTGTTTGAAAATGGATATAGATTTATCTTATTTCGTTGTTTTTAGAGAACGAAAATAAAAAATTAATGATAAGTTAAATAATTAAAATAATATTTCCATAACCACATACAAAAATATAGATTGTTATTATATTTTAATAATAAATTTTTTATTACATGGCCATCTATAATAGACTTTTATCTCATCATTCACATTGGTTGTTAAACTGAAAAATACAAGAAGATGCTTTACTTTAATTATGAGTATGTTTATTGATGTCTGATTTTTTACATAATGATTTCCTAACAGAATCAAAATTATATTATCTTTTTTATATAGTTAATGTAATACATTTTTTAATATTATTGTATAATGAATGAAAAATAATAAGAAATAAAATTATTTGTGGACAGAGTAGTCTGCACACACACACACACATACAATTGATATTCGTTAATTTTTATAAGTTGATTGAAATGAATAATTAAGGGTTGTGAAATTAATATTATAAAATTATATGTAATAATAGAAATTAATTAATATTATTATTATATAGATAAAATATTATTATTGGTATGATTGAAAATAAAAACATAAGCATGGTATAATACTTACATTGGAGACTTGGTCTTTTCTTTTTTATTCACTCCATATTTAAGAGATTAAATTCACAATTTGAATATAAATATATTACAAAATGGATAAATGAGGAAAGGGGGTGAGAATAAGAAAACTCACACCTCAAATATTAATTTTTAATATAATTTTTAATATTTTTTTTGTCTTCACCCATTAGTAAAATACGTTTTATTATTTTTACTTTTATCAGTGTAAATAATTTTTAACCATCTTCCTTAATTTTAATAGTAAAAATTAAAATTACAAAATATATATTATTTTTTCCTTATAATTTAACCTTTTAAAATAATTTAATAAATAAATTTCTAACTTGTGTGTAAAGTAAATATTAAAATAAAATCTCATAAACGTGTGAAATAGTTTATTTTTTGAAAAAAAAAATCATTAAGGTATCATTTTTATAAATGATAACTGTATCATTGTTACAAAATTTTTAAAAATAATTTCATTTATTCAGAATTTATTAAAATTTATGTTTTCTTAATTTCAATTCAAAACCAAATCATTCCATTGAAATACTTATTGTATAGATAAGGTTGAAAATTTTTGTTTAATATTGATGAAATATTTTTCTCTAATTCTTAATTTTATTAGAATTTGTTTTATATGTAAATATAATGTTTCAAAATTCATAATGTTGTTCCTTTATGTAATATTTTCATTTTTTTGTTGATTCCAATATTTTTTTTAAATATTGTTGAAATAATGAAAATTTTGGTTTTGATAAATTCGTAATTATTCACCCAAAAATAAACCATCTATGAAAATAATAAAAAATTTCATATTAAATTTCATTGATATCATGAATTAATAAATTAGGTTTATTGAATACAATTAAAATTATAAAATTTTGAATTTTTCTTAAAATTTGAAATTGAAATATATATAATTTATTTTTAACATTAACTCATATTAACTATTTATATTTTGAAGTTATTAATTCTTAATTGAAAAAAAAATTATGTGAGGTTATAAATATATATTTATTTGCTTGTAAATTATATTAGATTTATTAATTAATGGTTTAAATTTAATTGATACGATAAAAATTTCATGATATAAAAATTGTAATTATTTAAAAACAATTATTTCTCTATTCTGATGGTTTGATTGTTGCGGTAATTTTTTCATTAACCCTCACACAGATGGTTCCTTTTACATTTAGAGATAAATAAAACCAAAATGACTTACATGAGTGGAAAAAAATTACCATATGATAATATCACCACAATTATAGAGATTAATTCAACCATAAAAACTTATTCTTCTTTTAAATTTGTTCATTTTCAAATTTTTTCTTTGGGTCAATCGATATCAATATTAGTTTAGTCAATTTTTTATTATATTGAGTTATCTTATTCTCCTAAATGTATTTATGAAATCAATCCTTCATAGAGTTTATTAAATTGAATATAATCGACAAATGAACATCACTTAAGAGTTTCAAACCAACTATCCTATTAGGCCTCTTTTTTATACACCAAGGGATGATTTAGATAATACCCAACATGAAATTAGCGGGATTATTACACCTAGGTAATTTTTTCCAGATAATACATCCACTTTTAGTATCTAAATAGGGATGTATTTTTATTGAAAACAACCATATAAATACATTTAAAATATTTAAGGATAACATCATATGTATTGACCCAATTCTAGGGTTTTTTACTAATGTTCTCTAACCCCAACAGAAATAGTAATAAAATTAATCTCAATGTATATATAAAGTAAAATAAAAGAAAATAAACCATTATCTGATATAAAATATAGAATAAAAAGATAATAATGAATTAAATATTACATAAATCTCATGATTTAAATAATACATATCACAAATGATCACAATACACAAGAACCAAAATGTTTAGTGTCCCATATATTAGATATATAAACATTTTATATTGAAAACATCAAAAAGGTTCTCATTAATCAATATCCTATTGACCCTTTCGTGGTATTTCACATTATATAATCTTCATCATAACATAAAAAATTTAAACATAAGAAATTTGTGTGCTAAGACACTCATGATGGGTAAAACATATCATAACAAGAGGGAAAACATGAGTAGAAAATTAATATCACCATAAAAGATAATGAGACCTTATCTTATATTAAAAAAATTATACTACCACAAGATCATTGAAATATCCTTAAGTAAGAATAAATTATATAACCTAGATTAAGAGACATCTCAATATACATATAACATGTGATCATAAAAAAGTGTGGAATACATTAAAGATAATTAATTATCTTAAAAACATGGAATTTCATTGAAATAAAATACATCATGAAAATTAGGTATCATTAAATAAAAAAAATTATGGTATAACAACCATAAGAATATAAAATCACGTAAGATAAAATATATTATTAATATTCTTATATGAATATAAAAATTATGAACATGCCCAAAAATGGGGGCAAGTCAATCAATCCTATTCCAATGTGAAGAAACATATTATATTTTTAAAAGAAAATATACTGAAATTTTATATAACCATCAAACTATAGGGATGTTTTTAACACAAATGGAATTTCACAAACACATTTTTGACCAATAAAATAAATTATAAACAGGTCCTAATGATCCCATGAAAAAAGAATGGGGTTTCACATAACATGAACATAATTAATCATAGATTTAAAAATATCATTTTACAAAATTAATAATAATATAATGAAAAATAAATTATGATAAAAACATAATTTCTTAATATATGAGTCTTAGAAGAAAACTAAAAGGTAATATATAATTTTGTCCCAAAATATTATTAATTTATAAAAATAAATACCAAATTCTATTTTTTCAGATCCCTTTTTTAAAAGGAATGTCTTGATTTTAACAAACATAATATAATGTGTTATGAGTAAATGTTCCATGAAATGATATAACGGTTTAATAATGGATAATGATTTTCATTTTGAGAGTATGGGAAAAACATTTGATTATTTTTAAATAACCTTATTGAAAACCCATATATTAAAATGTATGGTGAACCCGTTGTTTTAAAATGAATAAAGTGGAAAAAGGGATCATTGGAGATAAAAAAATTCAACTTACACAAGGTAAAGGATAATATCGGTGACATTTAAAAAATGGATATGGAGGAAATATTCATTAAAATAATTCTTATTATTCTTAATAAAAAAATGTTTTTAACAAAACATTACAATAATTGAGAAAAATAATTTTGTGTGAAACATGATTTCCTCAAAAAAATTACAATTAATTACATCCTAAAACAATAATAAGATATAATTCATCGACATTCAATGGTAGTAATAAATTAAGTTCATTTATAAATAATTGATGATAATATAGTCATAAAGACCCCTTATGACTTTAATAATAGCTTACATTCAACCATCGGATGTTAGCGACATTAATAGTTTTGGAAAGTTATATAATTTTGAAATAATTACCTATTATTTGATATAAATTTAAATATTAATATATCATTAAATATAATATAATTTATAATTCATATTGATTTTAATTTATCTCATTCCATTACATAAGTATTTTAGTTACACTATGTGGAAATAGAACCATTGTTGGCTTATTTTGGTGATTTTATCAAACAAAAAATTTTCATTACTAATATGTTAAATAATTAATATATTATTTATAAAATATTTAAAAACAATTTATATTTTAATAATATTGGTTTTCTACCTTGTATGAGTCATCCATAGTTATGTTTTATTGCATCATTAATATAATTGGTTAAACTTAACAAAACATATACACACTTTACCTTGATTTGTGAGTATGCTTATGATGGATTTTATATTAACATAAATTCATTTTTACAAATTAAAGATGATATTCATTTCATATGACATTATTTTCAACTTTATTTGATTATTTTTCGATTATTAATTAAAAATGATAAAAAATAATTTATCGTAATGGAGATAGTTCACATGCACACACTATTAACATTAGTGTATTTATATAAGTTAATGAAAATGAATAAATGGGGGATTTGAATTAAATATAACAACATTTTAGTATTGCAGTGAAATTTAAGTCATTATATAATTATTTTTATAAGAAATTTTGAAGAGTATGATTCGTAATAAAAACCTTATTTTAAGATAATACATAAATAAGAGGTTTTATTTTTCCATAGGAGAACTCGTGATCTTGATGATTTTAGTGTAGTAAAAGTGAGAATGGTATTATTAAAAATGTATTGTTTTCTAGGGATACAAAATGTAATTTTTTCAATGAAAAATTGTTAAGTATTGGGGAGCCTTATTGTGGTGGAAGTGTTTCTTTTTTGAAAGTGAATATAAGTGTAGTTCTAGAAATATCCATTGAATTTATGTAAATTAATTTAACTTTATTTGGTCCAAGGGATTAAAAATGTATTATTAGTAAACTGTGTTATTTTTTTAAATACACACTTCACCCATAAATTGGTAAGCATGTCTTTGAGATGTTTTTTCCTTTCATCCTTAGTAACAGCGTTTCCACAATTTTATCATCTTACCAGGGTAAAAAATTTGCAACCCTATTAAATAAATTTAATGGAAAAAATAAAATTTCTATGAATAGATTATTCTTGAAATTTTTATTTAAATATAAAAACAATTTTATCATAGAGAATTTATACATTTATAAGAAATTAACTTTTAAATAATAAAACATAAAAGGGTAAAACTATTTTTTTAAATAAACTTATTGCTATTTTATATTCATATAGGATAACGGTAACATGGTAAATGAATTTCATTTCAAAAAATTATATATTAAAAATGGAATAATAATATCTTTGATTATTCTATGGAAATCCAAAAAGGAACTTCAACTTGAAGGTACATCGTATAAAGAGAAGTCAAAAATAGTTTTTTATATTAATGTAACATGTTTCTTTAGTAATAAAAATTTTTCATTTTGATTTATTGGAAAAAATGATTAGTAAAAATTAATAATGTTAATACTTTATTTCATATTTTACGAATTTAATGATCATTTAATCTTCTAGGTTATTCATAGATTGTAATAAATCCATGGAAATACAATTTTTTCTAAATCACAAATGTATCGACTACACATCCTCATCTTCAGAACATGACCATGAATTCATAATTATAAAATTATGATATAATGGATTACAAAATAAAGATTATAGAGTCTATTTCAAATTATAAATCATTAAAATTTATCATTTAATGTAATAATTAATACTATAAAAATGGCAGCATTTTTATAATAAAATTTTTCAACATTAACTCATTTAAATTATTTATCTTATAAGGTTAGTGATTTTAAATGGATTAACATTTAAAAGAGTTTTAATAAATATATATATGTATCTAAAAATAATACTATATTCATTACATAAATGATTTAAATTCAATAAATTCGTTATATATTTACTAAAATTAATAATAATAAATAATATTAAAATAATTGCTTCATTGATATCTTGGAAATAAGAAATCATCCAGATAATCTATATTTTATACAAAAAAATATAATATATCATTATAAATAATATAAATATTATTATGTGAAATATAAAATTCATTTAATCAAATTAACATTCTATATATAAAGAAAACTAATCTTAACGTGAATGTTTTTTACCCATAAAAATCTGTTTAAAAAATGTTTTTTAGCATAATTATTATGTTTGTGAAAAAATTGTCTATGTTATTGATTTTACTGGTTCTAATAATATTATAATTTCATAAATAATTGTTACTTAACCTTAAAATAAATCCAAAAACCTAATTTTCCCTTGTATTAATTTTGTTATAGAAATACAAGGAATATATTGTTTTGTATATATTATATTCTTTTAAAAATGATATTCATAGATTTTATAAATAGAAATAGTATTTTTAAATGATTAATTTTAATTTATTAATATATATTTATTACATATAAATTTTTTTAATATCTTATATGTCATGTAAATGTGTTGGTATTAGTAAATTGGTAATTTCTTACTATTCACATATAAAATGATTATTTTTTAAAAAACTAAAAAATTAATTGTAAGACAATATTGTTATGAGGTTTTAAAATATAAATTTATCTTTATAAAATATAATTTCTAAAATTTCAATATCTATATTTTTAAAATAAAATATATAATTTAAGGAAAAAGGATTTCATTACAAAAAATCAGTTTCAATGTCAATTCTTATTAACTGTTTACAATTTTAGGTTTTATTATAGATTTATTAATAATTTCATCTAAATATATTTATTTTTATATGTTGGTTGTTGCATATGAAACATGTTATAGAAAATATATTGTATTATGATATATCCAAAATCATGATTATTTACATTTTTACTTGGAGGGTAATACTTTTAATCCTACAATGAACGAAAATATAGTCTAGTTAAGGAAACTACTATAGATATAACAGTGGCTCGTGAAATCCATATTAGTAACAATACTAACTACATTTCATTGAATTTAGCTACTAACACTTCATCATTTTAATGAAGGTCTATAAAAAATTTAATCCACACAAGTCCAGGGTTTAAGTATTCAATTTATTATGTCATATTGGTTTTTGATACATTAATATAATTTCATTAATGAATAAAATAAATATTTTGAAACCATAATAGATGTAAAAATTAATTTCATAGTTTTTTGAATCCAAATAAAGGGGAATGAAAGTTTACACTAACATTTTGATCCATCGAGGAATGAGACATTTTTAAAAATAGTTTATTAATTATCCAAGAAGATGAAGTATTTATTCTTTAGCTGTATTCCATCCATGAAGGTAGAATGATTATAATACAACATTGTGCCTTGTATATCGATAAAATTTTTACACAAAATTTCTCATTCATCTAGTAAGATGAAGATATTTAAAAGAGGTGGGATGCTTCATGTTTTTGCTATTTTTTAAATAAATGTATTCCTATTTATACTCAGTTTTATAGTATTAAATCATATATACCATGGTCATAATATATGGAAAAATTAATGGGAGGTACACTTATCTTGAAACAATTAGGTATACAACATTTTCCAACCAAGACGGAACAACATGTAGTTAACTTCAATTTGAAGAGGGAATTAAATTCATCCATGATAAAAAAAGTATAAAATTTTAAATACAAAAAAGTTAGAATTAAATGTACTCTAATTTCATTGATAAAATATGGAATGACATTAAATTTTAGTTTATATGGTAAGTAATATCATCATCTTGTTTAATATTGTGATGGATTAAACTTTTTTTTACCTTTTAAGGTTTTCTGAGACTTATAAAATGTATTAGAGCTTAACATTATATTAATTTGGGCTATGTAATTATCTTTATTGTGTGTGAACAAAAATATATATTATAGTCCAATGTCAAATGAAAAAAATTAATTTTAATTCCATTCATGTTAATGAAACATAGAACCAAAATCTTAAAATTTAAGGAGATACATCTTGGAAAATTTTATTTCTCTTAATGTCTTGTGAACATAATAAAAAATCATCCAATATGAGTATGTATTATTGGTGACATTTTTCATAGATTTAATGATAAAGTGTTGTGTATAAAATTCATAAATTTTACAGTCTAATTTATATGAACATTTTAACTCTGTTTATATTACAACAATTAAGTATTATGGGATAATTATACCTAATAATTACAGGGATTGGGGTCTTATGCATGAGTGTCCAAAGATATGAAATATTGATAATGATCTTAAAAATATAATTATTGGAGTTCCATGAATAAATGAATTCTAAAATCATATTAATGGGGGTTATGCATTAGAAAACCTGAATGGAACTGATATATGATCCCACAGATGGTGTTATATCAAACAGCATGATTAAGTGAAATATCTATAAGATTATACATCAATATACAAGTTGGAATTGTGGGAAAAAAGCCATTCCATTAGCTCTTTATGATAAAAGGTCGTTATAATCAAGGGAACTTTTTTGATCATATCATGAGGACACCTTGAATGAAGAGAAACACCCTTGATCACATATTCTATGGGATGGGGTATATAATTGTGCAATCTATGTGTGCATATTCAAAGGAGCTTATATAAATTATTATTAATGGAATATGTGTTCATGAGATGTTTCTCACATGTGGTCACTAAGGGAGTGAATTTTGTGCGGTACAATGTCATGTTTCATGATAATTGTGCCCAAATGCAATTAACATCATATTTGTGGTAGAGATAAAGGGATCCAATATACCCATAAATTTAGTGAATGGGTAATTTACCACCTAAACACCCCTAATTTTAGATAAATAATATGACCTCTACATAAGTGTCAATATATTTCTTAATCTATGGGCCCCTTGCATAGTAATTAAAGGGAAGGTATATCTATGATGAATTCCCATAATTGTGGAACTATATTTTTGTGACAGTTATTATAGAATATATCGATTATATCTTATAAGAAATGTGATATTATATTTAATTTAGGTGAGAAAAAATCACCTCCCTCTCTAAATCTTTTTGAATCCTAAAAGGGTTCCTAAAAAGATTATTTATATGAAAAATATATATGTTGTCATTATGGGGATATATATTCATGTATGGTATCGAAGATCAAGTATACCTACCAATTATATGAATCTTTTTATTAAGGGACTTTATAAAAAAAATTATTCTCTAAAACACAGTGAATTTATTATTTTAATCCATACAAATGAATCAACAATATTTCTAGTTCTTATATAAGTGTCTATTAAATTTTACTTCCCTTCAATTATTGAATAGTAGGATAAATATTTTGGTATAAAAATTTGATAAAAACTCATATTTTTTGTGATTTGTTTTTTAGTAATATGACCCTTTTTAAATATTCAGGATGGTAGGGGATAAGTAGAACATGTATTCATGGAATATGAGTTATAGTTAAATTACATTATAGTAGTAGCGTTGAGGTAGGGGGTCAATCTAATACGATAAACTTAATTGGGTTTCAATTACTATAAACAATATTTTTAGTGTAACTGGATGTAATTTATTTAAGTGACATGTTTTACCAAAATAAATCAGTTTCCTCAAAGACACATCCAATAGAAAATAAATTAAACATTAAATGTTTTGTAATATGTCATCATTTTAGATCCGGTTTTATTTTTGTCACATCGACTAATTCAGGTTCTGAGAAGATTTAAAAAAACTTTTTTAAATTATATTTGTATTATTATTTTAATATATTTATGAAAGTATGTGGGATATATATTATGATTTAAGAAAATGAAGAAGTTTTTTAATAAAAATTTCTAAGATAAAATATATAAATTTTAGATTGATTTTTGTATACGAAATAAAAATATATGGTTGTTAAATGATATTAAATGATATAAAGGATTAAAAATAAATAAAGAGTATTTTTATATAACATTAAAGATAAATTTCAAATAATAATTTATATGAAAAAATCAAGGGATTTAATGATGTATCTCTAAATTTATCAGAGGTTACTTTATGAGATAATTATTAATTATTAACTTTTTACCCATTTCTATATATTTAAATATTTTAATTTCATGAAAAACATTTATGGGTTTGGGGAGAACCATTCAAGGATTACCATGACTGCATAAATAGATTAAGCTATATACAACATCACTAAATCATTATATAAAAAATTTAAAATATTATAATCATTCAACCTATTTTAAATGTATTCAGTTGAGATATACCTATTTTTCAATCATCATTTATAATGAACTTGGAGTGGTTAGACAACATTCGTTATGTTATAACTTATTTTTTCATGTTATGATTCCCTTTCTTAATATTTTAGACCAGAATGAGCCCATATTTTTCTATATGTTACATCATTTCCTCATATATCATAACACTAATAACAATTTAAATCTTTCTATTGGAATCCCAATTTATACTCTTAATGTCCACATATCTTTTAAAATATTTTCCTTGGAGTCAAATGACATTTCCAGAGTGTTATTGGTTTTTCTTCCATTTTCTCATGGTAATTGTTCCCTAGAAACACTAGTTTCTGGTGCTTTATAATCCATTATTAACGTTATACGAACCTATGTTCCTTATATTAATTACTCCTCACATACAGATGTTTAATCCCACCATATAAATGTTAATGGATTGAGATTATGAAAATATGAAAAGGGTAATTATAATTTTATCTTCAAATGTGCTAAGATCCATTGAAGGGACCCACATTGTAGAATGAGATTCATACCACTATATTATTACATGACCATGTAACCCTGATAAGACCATTGATCCTTCTTTCATTCTCTCACCCATGAATCCTATGATGTGTTTAAGAAATCACCCCCCAAAATGATGGAGCCACTCGTGACATATCCCATACATGTGATTGTTTTTTATTATGTCACATGCTCAACATGGATAGTATGTGGAGGAATCTTATTCTCTCACTATTTTGTAAGTGGTACACCCGAGATTCATTGTCCATAGATATATTTATTTCTCTTTTTCGTTAATCATTAGTCCCACGATAAATACAAAATTTGTGATGGAGGTTAACCCATGGCTTATTTTTAGTACCAATTCAAATTCACGAAAGGAACTTAACTTTTGGGGATGTTTTCCACCACCATTACTAATGTATTTGATTTATGAAACATTTTAACCCCATACATGGATTCCATTCACTGAAAAAGTAAAATAAAATTAAATAACCGAACAAAAAAATATCCTAATGTTTATAATTTAACAAATTGAGAGACATGAAGAAAGGGTTCCACTCAAAGGAATAGATAACATGTGTATAACCAAGGAATGGATCTTATTTAAATGGTGAATGATTAATAAATTATATTTGGAAAGTATAAGGGAAAAGATGTTCGTGATAACCATCTCCTACTAATTAGTGTGAGAATGCAAATTTAGTAACACGATCGCGTGGAGACTATAAATTTTCAACCCCTGACATCCACTACCAGGTCTCTTGTGTATCACTCCCAGGTGGAGAAAGAAAATATACTAGTGGAATATAATTCCCTCGAAGCACCTTTTCTTGGATGACCACAATTCGCACCGGCCGCTCAACAACAGATATAATCGAGATCTATATCCAACTCCTCCCAATTTAGTAAATGAGATGGATTCGGGTGGTATTTCTTCAAAAGGTAGACATGGAAGACGTCATAAATGGATTTAAAATGAGAATTTAAGGTCATCCAATATTCCACATTTGAATATTCTCAGTGATCTCAAAAGGTTCGACATACCGTGGCGTCAGTATCCCCTGAATTCCCAATCGATGATGGCCTAGATGAGGGGCCAATTTCAAGTATACCTTGCCACCCACAAAAAACACTACTTCTAGAATACCCTAGTCACAATATGATTAATGGAGACTCTGACATGTCAATAAATGCTTCTTGATCAGCATGACCTTCTCAAACTTCTCCTGCACCAGAATCAGCCCTAGTAGTAAGGTCTCACCTACTTTGTCCCAACATAGGGTGGATCGACAAGGATGGTCAAAGAGAGCCTCAAAATGATCCATTCAAATAGAGTATTGGTAAATAATATTATAATAATACTCAACCAATACCGAATGGATATCCCAAGAACCACCAATGTCCTAAACACATGAATAAATCATGTCCTCCAAAATCTGATTCTCCCTCTCTATCTGACAATCCGTTTGAAGATGGTATGTCGTTCTCATCTTAATATGAGACCAGAATGACTTCTGAACGAATTATAGAAACTGACAAGTGAAATAAGGGTCTCTATCTGAGAAAACTGCAAATGGAACACCATGGGGCTTTACCACCTCCTCAAGAGACAAACATCCCAACTCATCCACTTTAGCAGTATCTCTAATCGGAATGAAGTTGGCTGATTTGTTCAGATGTTCAATCACCACCAAAAAGAAATTATTACCCCAAAGTTTATGATGTAATCCAACAATGAAGTCCTTTGATACCTCATTCCGTTTCCAAGTAGGAATTTATAGCAGTGGGAGCAAACCAGAGGTCCTTTGATGCCCCGCATTCACATACAAGAATGTGTAGCATCACGACACAAAGTCTGATATGTCTCGTCACATACCTAGCCACTAGATCTACCATCTCACATCGTAGTACATCATGCTGGCACCTGGATGGATAGCTTATAGAGACTGGAGGATATCCTGTATCACCACCTACCGTAGATACGATGGAACTACTAATTATACCATGAAGAACAAGATGCCATCGAGATACGATGACCAATCATTAGACATCTCCCCACTATAAATAATTATCCTCGACCACTGAAAAATCTCATCACTAGGTTGTTCTTGTTGAATCAACTCCAACATAGAATGAATTTACTTAATGATATCCAATAAAGCACCCCAAATTTTTTCTTTTCTTTCCTTTCGCATATGTGCAAAGAGCCCCATCAAAATCTACTCAACATTGGACTTCTTCAAATAATGTACTAGAACTATTATTCTTAAGGTGTTGGCCACCACGTTACGCATTCCTTGGGTATAGAAAATTTCAATGTCTGTCCCTTGGAATTAGTCGTTAAAACGATGCTACCTCAAGTTGAGGTCCTTCTATAAGTAGATACAGGCCAAGACTTTGTGACAAGAGTGGACCAAATACTACTCCCCAAAGAGGCAGTGATGTCAATTCTTCAAAGCTTTCATTACTACTACAAACTCCAAGTCATGGGGTGGGTAATTATTTTCATGTGGTCGGAGTTAGCGAGATCCATACACCACCACGTGAACATCCTGCATAAGCATATACCCAAGACCCATACCTGAAGCATCCCAATACACCATATACCCCATTCTGGCCTCTAAAAAAATCTGCACAGGGGCGATAGTAAATCACCACATCAACACCTCGATGGATTCATGACATTTTCGGCCCCATAAAACTTCAACCCTTTCTTGGTGAGCACGGTCATGAGCAAAGTATGCCTAGATAAATCACGAATGAATCACATGTAATAACTAGAACGGCCAAGGAAAATTTGGATCTTGAACACATTCTCTGATTTCTCCCATGACATGAATGCACTAATCTCAGCAGGGTCCACTAAATCCCCCCTTATCTAAGATCACATAACCTAGAAATATTACCTCCCTGATCTAGAAATATTAATTTGACAACTTTTCATAGAGACAATGATCCCGCAATGTTCCCAAAATGATCCTCATGTGATGTTTTTATTCCTCCTCCGAGCCAGAGTATACTAGAATGTCATCCACGAACACCACAATGAAGGAACCAAGGTACCGATAGAACACGATGTTCATTATTGAAATAAAGACCATTATAGAATTGTTCTATCTGAAGGGAATGAACAAATACTCAATGTGGTCATACCTGCAATGGAAGACTGTCTTCGGTATATTGGCCTCTTCCACCATGAGTTGATGGTATCCCAAACACAAGTCTATTTTTGAGAACCACTTTCCCCTTAAACTAATAAAAAAAATCATATATTCTAAGCAAAGATTATTTTTCTTAATTGTTACCATATTCAGCTTCTAGTTGTCAATAGACTATTAGAGGGATCTGTTAGCCTTTTTCCCAAAAAACACAGGAGTGGCCCAATGAGAGATGCTAATGTGAATGAATCCATTTGATTCTAAGTCGTCCAAAAGTATCTTTATTTTACTCAATGTTGTGGGGTTCATATGATATGAGGGAAGAGATATATATTGTGTTCCCAAAGCCAGATCAATCGAGAACTCTACATCACGTACCGGGGGAAAACCAGAAAAATCTTATGGGAATTCCTCTAAAAATCATACACTACCTCAGGTAGTGAACCTTCAGGGGTAATACAATCATCTTCTAGTGCGAGTGATTATAACTGTAAGATAATACTCCCCACCTATGGGAGTGGAGGTCTTAAATGAACAGACCGAAGATCCCATTCTCCACGAATAACCTGGAGACTCCCATCAGGTGCCCTGAAACTCACTTGACCCCTATAGAAATATATGTGTGTCTCAAAGATTACCATCAAATCCACAACAATTATTATGATAAATAGATCCATATCTATGACCAAGATGTCCCAATCTATCTCAAACCCTGACACAGAAAGCGCACATAATGTGCACCGGAGACCATGCTCCTTCTTTCCAAGGGGCATCACCAACTCCATCATAAAAAACAACAACTCGGTTGGTAAGTTCTATGAATCCACAAAATACGAATAAATTAATGAAACATTGGTGACAATATCAAAGTGAGCATCAAATAAACATGATTCAATTAAAATTGTTCCTTGAATTGTCAATGGTCCTGCCTCTGATCTTGGTAGTGTCTGATCCACTACATTGAGATGTATTGTCTCCGCCTGAGGATGATCACTAGTCTGTGGTTGTGCCCTATAGATGATTTTCCTAGAATATTACTTATCCCAAACACCATGAATAAAAATCGATATTTCTCATACTTTACTGCTTATACTAAGTTGTCACTCATCCTAAAGATGCTGATCTTACCACTCTATAAAGTGGACATGCCACCCCACACCAAGCATTATAGGTGATCCAAACCTCCACATTGGTAACAAGGCTTCAGAGTAACTATTCAAGCTAGTTGGATGTTCCATGTCCTCCCACATTGGTGGAAGATGACCAATATCACATCAAAATCCATGGATGAAAAAATCCTGGAAGAGTGTACTCAACTACTATCTCCCTTCTTCAGTTGATCCTTCCACTTCTTTTTCAATTCTGAAGGGCTGCCACATCCCACTGCTGATACTAACCCAGGAATACCATCCCCCCATTTTATTTAATATCCATCATACATGCCCATTCAACCGCCTCATCATAGGACCCCTGCTTAAACAAAAAGACCTAGGAGTATATCTCTTGTCATAAGACTTTCTCAAACCTATGCGCCTTCGCCGACTAATTAGATACAATTTCAAATGAATACTAAACCAGCTCAATGAAACGAGTAGACTACTCCATCACAGAAAGATTCCAATGAACAATATCTATGAACTCTCGGGGCCTAGCATATGCGATGCCCTTAGGGTAGTACCTCACATTGAAGACAACCATGAAATCTCCACAACACATCTGCTCATTCTTCATAGTTTGATGTGCTGATTCCCACCACCTATGGTTGGGACACCCTAACAGAAATTATTAACACTTCACCCTAAACTCCTAGGGTGTATCCAAAATCTCAAACATGTGATCTTTCTTTTCGAGCCATTCTTCTACTTCATGGGGTTCTATGCTGCCTCGAAATGTATAAGGCGTTTTTTTTTCAAAAACTCACGAGTATTATCTTTTAAAGGACCCATATATTCTTCCTTAATTGGAATGAGAATAGGATACAATCCATTTCTTAGAGAAAAGAGAGCCTGGAAAATAGCCTCGACTATGCTCTGATCAATTGGTGTGGGAGAACTCTCTGCGACTACCTCCCATAGGTGCATGTGAGCTTTCCGGGGAGGCATGTTGCTACAAAATGAAACATTTATAATACAATAATCAATACCAAAATTTGGAAAATTTTAGTCAAATACATCAAATATTAATAATATAAACACATTATAGTAATTGAAGAAGCAAAGAATCCACCCCTGCCAGATGTCCACGTGTGGTCTGCATACCACACGTCTCACATGGATGTGAAGGCTATCTGAAAATTCCAACATCCTATGGTGACTCATGGTCTACCACATGAAGTATGGTCCAGGAACCCTACTCATGACCAAAACCATGATCCCCAAGAGTCATATCTCGTGCCTATCCTGACTCATCACAAAATAGTAATATAACCCCAAAACATTAGCCTCTTTAATAAAATTTTTCCAAAAACCAACTATAGTCACCACTAATACTTGCCCCAATTCATTCCCATGAAATTTCTCCAAGATCTTACCCTATCCCCATGGGCTGGAAAATGTTCCTAGGTATCAATAAATTGGGTTTGGGAATGATTTACCTCGGTATGGAAGCATAAAACATTACAAACAATCAAAATATGATTCTAAAATTTTCATGCTAAACAAGCCATAACAGAAACCACATATTATTAGATGTTTAAAATAAAATAAATTATGTCCAATTATAAATAAAAACATCATGAAATTAGCCAAAAAGTCTCCACATGAGAAGGAGTCATTACCCTAGAGCTGTCTCCACAACACTGCTCCATATGAAGGGAAAAACAACCCGAACCACCTTCAGACAAGGTTTTTTCTTTATCTATGTCAAACATAATCAAGTATAGTTATACCCATGGTTTGTAAGTATGGTGTTATCCAAATACTAATAGGATAACACCCATATATTATAAGAAATGAAACATTCAATTGTAAATGGTTTTCAAAATAAAAATTTTAGAATGTTAACACATTTTAATAAGAAATGTTACAACTATAATTTAAATCCAAACACATTATAAGACTTGGGTAAATAACTAAAATCAATGAGCACCAAATCTGGGAATACACATTGGCACTAGATAGTCTCGGGCCCTATGTACCTCATACCTCAGTGTAAAATATCCATGTCACAATATTTTCCCCTTCAAGAGCCACTAGTAGGGAACATACCAATAACCTAGTGGTCTCCAAGCATCATCCACATAGTTTATTTAAAGGTTTTGTTATCTAAAATGTTATGTGAAATAGGGACAGAACCCATCTAGATCACTAACGTGCTAGTACATATCCACTGACCATGGTTCCTGGGCTTCCCCCTTTGCACTCAAACAATTTTAGCATGATAAATAAATTCATTTTCAAATAAAAACACCACTACTAGTCAAATAAATTCCATACAATAGACATACATACTTTATACCACTTAAAACTCACAACAAAACATATTATATTTTCAATAAAACTACTTCTCAGATATTGCATTGTTTTTCACCCAAAACTCCTTGAAATCCATACTTTTTACACCATGTTCACAATTATAAGTCACACGAAGAAAAATTGAAGCTCAATACCTTTAAATGAAACCAGAAAATCTGTTATAGTGTATCCCCATATGAACGAACAAAATATTTTTATGAAAAAACCACGATTTCACATAAAAAGGAACTTAAAGTTCATATTCTTCACAAAGGCTTTTAAACCAATCTTTTTTCACCAGGAAATAATGAATATTAACATTAAAAACAAGATTTTCGTCCCTAATACATTTCTATAAAATAAACTAATTTGTTATAGGGAAGCCCTAAATGAACCAATAAATGATTTCTATGAAAACCCACCAATTTCGCATAAAAATGGCTCTCGAAATTCATTTTCTTTAAAAATACCACTGAAACCAATTTTTTTTGCTGCTATAATCAAATGATATAAACATGAATGAATTATAAACACAGAATTCTATGTCATAAGAATTTCATAGACATGGAATCACCTACCAAAATTGTTTAATCTTTTCAAGAGAAAATCCAATCGCACCACTTTCGCACCACAAGGAAGGTACATTGAGCCTAAAATCAAATTATTAGACCAAGAAACCCCAATTTTAAACACTAGGTTAGATACCCTACCCACTAGTCATTTGGTACTTCATAGAAACGTTTAAAAACTTTATTTATAGTGGAGAAACATAGTGGGAGAGACACTTATTTGAGGTTGTGTGAAGATCCTCCACCAAACCCCCCTTCAAAATGGAGTTCCAACGAGGGTTTGAGAGGCTTTGAGGGTTGACATGGCTATTCGGAGACAAGTGATGAAGAAAATATTGAATTATGATAAATCCTCAAAGATAAAAATTGAATTCAACAAAGTTTTTTAAATACTTGGATAGGGACGCACGGTTTCCTGGCAGGTTTTAGAAAACCTTGAACCCAAACCGTGTTCCCCCTTTTTCCACTAAAAAATTGTAAAAAATACAACAAATTAAATTGGTTCCTAGGGAAACTTATGGGGTAATTTTAATAGGGAAATATAATAAATATAAGTATCTTTAATGAACAACATTGGTGTTACATATTACAAAAAGTTGATTTATTTACCTCTATATATTTTGTAATTATTTTTTGTTATTTTGTGTTTTTTATTTTCCCATTCTTCCTCCTCAAAATCGTCCATGAAACAAAAAAAACTCTATTTTTCATCACATGTTGAATTTTAAACAATATAATCTACACATTTTTGAACATTTTAATTCACTAATTCCTTATTGGGATGAATTTAATGACTCTGTATTCATGTTCTGGTTGAGTCATAGATTAGAATGGTGTCTTCACTTTTGGGTTTTGATGTGGCATGATTTGAGGTTTCTATTAGTTGAACAGTTTGTTTGTATTCTATTTTTGATCTTATGATGTCTACGAATAAATAGACATCCCTTGCATATAATACATAGGTCCTGATTCTTGGCTTCGAGATTGGTCTCTTTGTTCCCCATACACCATGTGGTTGTTCCAAGTGCATATGAGGTTCCTATTTTTATATAATTTCATGTTTATTTTTCTTCTGTAATCCTTTATTGTCATATTTTATTAAAATATGAACATAAATCAAAATAATGAAACAAATAATAATCAATTGTTATTTCTAAAAAATAAAATCACAGTTTATAAAAATTATAAAAGGATTATAGTGAATATTTATCAAACATTAATTGCATCGAATTATCAAAATATAATTAAATGAAATTATTAAAGATAATTTGAATGAATTATAAAATGATAAATTTATCTAAATATAAAATGAAAATTGATTGAAATTATTAATGATAATTATAATGAATTATCATGTGATGATTACTTCCTTTTACTAAATGATAATAAATTACATTATAAGAAGAAAATTATGGAAAAATTAAATGATAATATATAATAAAAATTAAAGAAATCATTATAAAAACAATTCATGGATAGTTATATGAGAATTATCTAATAGAAAAGATATCATGTTATTATAGGATAATTAAAACAATTTAAATGGTATTTATATTGTTTTATTAATGAATAATGATATGAAATAACTATGTTTGAAGTTAGAGTAATCTAGAGGTAGATTAATATTATCATGTTTGGTTTTATAATTATTCATGAGGATAAAATAGTATGTTCATTTGTTAGAATAAAATGATAAATGATAAATTATTTATGATTGATAACAAATCATCACATGTAATATTTTATTTATTCTTCTTATAAAATAATAGTTTTTGGTTCTAAGAGCCTTTAACAGACTGCAAATGTATATATTTTAGAAACAATGATAATAAATCATGTGAGGAGGTGTTATTTACTATTGAGATAACCACTACAGCATTCATGCCACATCAAGTAGTTTATTATTGGACCCCAGAACACCCTGATAGGGGAGGGAGAAATTAGGGTGTCAACATTTTCATTAAATGAGACAGATCATGTCCGCACATTAGAAGGAACCTGTTAAAAATTTCTTGTGAATTTTGTAGTTATCAAATACCCAAGTACATAAATAGAAACAAAACACAAAAGTTTTTCATATTTCACCACTCTGGTCTAGTCCAAGGAGAATATGCCGATAGTCCTTCGGACATACCAATATATACTAATCTTCACTAGTTATTGTGGATTACATTTGTTTTAACATGGCAACTACATTCCATCCCACATCCATTATAATAATTCAATGGATATCCCACTACCTCCTCATACCACTTCTTTAAACACCCTCCTGGTTAGTAAATTTGTAGAAATCAAACTATGTTTAAAGACAAGAATATATCACCAACAGATTATAAATTTAATTCAACATCCTTGTAACACTCAGAAGTCATTATGAAATATTTTCACTAAATAATTATTATTCTTTAGTAGCATTATTTTCACGAAATCATAAGTTTAAACTAACAATGATATGTTGTTATTATAAAATTACCATTATATTCTACTTTTTAGGTTAGTGGTAATAATTATAACTGACTTATGAAAAGTCATTATGAATTAATTAGCTATAAATTATTTATGAATAATATAAATATATTAGATATATTTTTATTTGCGTGAATTACTTTTGGTCATGAAATTAATGAGATATATGTGTGTTAAATACTTAATAAAATATTATTTATATTCATCCAATGGATATTTTAGTCATAGGGCCCTATTTGAAGTTTAAAACCCTATTTTTTAAAGGTTAATTTTACATTTTAAATTAATATTTGGGCACATTAATAATATCTATATGACAAAATAAGCAAGTTATTTTGAATATAGATATAAAAATTTTCTTTGAATAATTTTCTAATAATTTTCTAATAACTTTCAAGTTTTGGTGAATAGTAAAAATATGCTAAATTTTAGTTAAAAACAATTTTTTCCATCAGGATTTTGTATATGGTTAAATTATAATCATATATGGTTTTAAAGTATAAATAGAATATATTTTTATCATTAAATATAATGTATGTCCTTATCATTAATTTTACATTGAATTTGTAGGTAAAAACATTTCAATCTTTTACAATGTTTTAACTTGTAAAACCTGTTTTGCCATTTCAACAATGGGATAAACATTAAATTCATTGCTTAAAATTCTATATTTTAAATTTTTAAAAACAAATTCCATATTGGGAATTATTATGTTCAAATTATCTTAATCAGTTACTTTTATTTTTGGTCATTCTGAAAAATAACTTTGTTAATTATTTATATTACCATAGTTAATGGTAAATTGGGTTATTAAGGGTAAAAATTACATTATAAAATTATCTTAACACCTGTAAAAATATAACTGGATGAAAATATTTTACCCATATCACCTATTTTTCAAAATATAATCACATTATTTCCAATTACCTATTAATATGTCTTGAATGTAACAAAAAACTAATAAATGTTACAAAATTATCACAATATCATTTTATATAAGTATATTAATTTTAATATATGGATAACGATGAGATAATATAAATTATATATAGTATATGAAAAGATAAAATAATTTCCTATTTCATAAAAAATTATTTATAATTTTTATAGATTAGATGTTACCATTAATAGAGACACAATAGTGATATAAATATTATTTTATTAATAGAAATATCAAATAAATAGTTTTATTAATATTAAAATGAATATCATACAAACTAATTAATTTGATCCCTGAATTTTATATGTTAATATGACATGTTATGAGTGTATTAAATATTTATTTTCTAATTTATCTCCTCATTCGATGTTTTTAATGTCAAACAAATGAATAGTGTCAAAATTTACACTGTTGATATTTTATGAAAACAACTTTTTATTAAATTATTTAAAAATATTAAAAATATTTTAAAATTACAAAGTGATAATTATAAGATCTAAAATATTATGAAAGATTAATTTTTGTTCAATTAAAACCCTATAAGTAAAAAATTTATAACTAAATATTTAAAAATTTATTACAAAAATTAAAATTAAATAGAATAACTAAGTGTTATTTAAAACGATCTAGTCTAAATTGAGAATATGTCTTGTCCATAACTCCATGATTTATTATATTACAACCCTATCTCATCTCATATTTGTAATTGGGACATTTTAATGGTTTTGGGTTGGTTTGAATTTTTTTATAAATTATTATTTATGGAGTTTTCAAAAGTACCCCTCAACTCAATTATAAAATGGCACCTCATCCCTCACTTATTAACACCATTCTGAGCCTTCAATGTCGTCTAAAACCAAACATTTATCCATATAGACATCTATATTTTCATTCTAGAGGTCTTTTTCATCTTCAAATGCAATCTCTAGTGCTCTCAGAGGAGATTTAGAGGAGGCACATCAAAGAAGAGATAATATCATTTACTGATTCCTTCAAACTTATTTCTTCATCAACATCATCTTCATTAGTTGTTTCACTATAAATTAATAGAATATTTTTTACACATATTGTGATATATTATTATAAATATTAAACAAACATAGTCCACCATCTACCCAACCTATGAAAAATGAAGTCACTACGCATGGGTATGTACGCCGTACCATCTCCATGCTACAGTGTAATCTATTTTTCACCATCACCTTACATTGATGGGAATAATGATGGAAATAATAATAATATATTATTATTATTATAAAATTATACTAATTATGAATTATTTTACACTATACACTTCAATACTATTGATCAATTTTGGGAATGATATCATCGCTCGTGCGTATGTACGACCTACAGTCTACACAATGTGATGTGATTCATTCAATAGAATCTTCATTAAAACCTGAAAATATACAAGACTTTTATTAATAAATATGATATATATAATACTAATATCATTCGGTAGATGATATACCTATAACCAAAAAAATTAACATGAACATATCAAACAAAACATGCATAAGAAAATAAAGCAACTAATACCCGAATAATGAAAAAAAAGAAATGTTACTAAAAAAGAGATGAAAATATGATCTTAAATATTTTCATAAAACTTATTATGATTAATTACTAAATAATTAACATTATTTAAATCCTTATACATGAATTTTGGATATATACTAAGCATATCATACCTAATGTAAGGTATAAATTTTCAAATCGTGTTTTCATCCAAGATTATATATTTGTAATTATTTACTTGGGGTTATTTATCATCCACATCATTGTTTCCAAAATATATAATTCTAAATATTATTTATATATTTCAAAAAATTTCAAATTAAATTTTACCCGTTGGAAAATCTTTACTAAATGGTTTGAATGGAAGCATTTTTCATTTTTTGTATGAGGTACTTTTTTTAACGTTTTCGAAAAAAGTATGAGAATAAAAAATTTTAACTTGTATGTAATGAATGGATTTTTATGAATTTATAGTGTTTTATTTCATTAATGATTCCCCTAAAATCATTAAATTTTAATTTCCCTTAAAATTATTTCTTTTAAAATTGTGTGGTATTTTAAAGAAGGTGTACATTTTTTATGAAGAATATATATTTTCCGCCTGAATGAAGCTCAATTGTATTATCAAAAATATTTTCCATCTGAGATTACAAAGTTTTATGTTTATATCCCAATTATTACTTTTTTTTATTCTATAAATAATGGAATTATATTTATGAAATCTATTTATGGATTTTTTTTATGATGGAATTATGTTTAAGAACCCCATTTTACCATGGGTTATGATATAGTGATTTATTTTATCTTTTTGTGGCACACATAAGAATGGTTGAATTATGGTATGTGTGGGACATATATATATATATATCAACAATGAAATGGGTAATGATTTATAATTCATGATATATACCTGAATGGAATGAAAACAACATTTGGTTCAGTAATACAGGGTTGGAAGGAGGAGTGATCTCGGTTATGTAATGGAATTTTTCTACTATGAAGGTCTCAGAATTATGTCGTGACTAATCTGAAATGATTTTATATTATTATGAGTGTACGACACAAAATTTCATGTCTTATGTTCTGAATATTGGGATTACATTTTACTTTTATGATTTATCCCATGACATTATATTATGAACATTTATATGGAAGATAAGATATTCAAATGTTATGTTTATGATTGATATTTTCCATATTTACCCTTACTGGGCATTTGGGCACAAACTTTCATATGTTTCTTTTCCCCAGGTCATGAATAAGGGTATTATTTAAGATATTTCAAAAGAGATTCTAATTTGGAAAAAATAGAAAGGAGACAATGTGGATGTTTTATGAATCAGTTGTTTATGTTTCCCAGTTTATAAAGACACTAAACCTATGTTTTCCTTCTGTAGTTTTGTTATGTTATGTAACAAATATTATACAATGTGGATGTAATATCTGTACATAAATTATAGGCTGTTATAGTTGGAATCAAATAAAAGTTATAGTTAATCGTTCAAAAAATGAATAAGAGATCCTTATTTAGAACACTGTGGATATGTCTATGTATAGGTTATAATCCTATCCTAGTGTTTTAGAGATGTTCAAGAATAAAATATAATAAAACATAAAGTGTCATAAATTTAAATATTATTATTGATTCTGTGGTATTTCTATTATGATGAATTTTTCTGACACTATGATTCTTGGTTTAGTCAATGGCTAGAACTCGAAGGAACTTCATTAATGTTGAATGCAATGAGAAATACAATGATTATACCCCTGAGAAACCAAATTTTATGGAATCTTGAATAAAAAATAATTTATACATGATCACACAACATTCTCAAGCTATGAATCATGCAGGACTTCCAAATAATCAAATAAGGGAGCAACATTATGTTGATTCATTTTTGAGATTTCGTCCACCTTCATTTACGGTGTATCCTAAACAATTAGTGCCTAATAAATGGATTAGTACAACTAAAAGGATATTTTCAGTATTATAATATTTGGAACATGATAAATTCATCCAAAAAGACTATCATTTGAAAGGATAATCTGATAAATGGTGGAATCGTATAAACAATTTGAGGAAAATATATGAGATTGAGTCCAATGAATGGGAGGAGTTAAAGAACTTATCTATCAACAAGTAAATTCCTCATATTCTTCAAATAATTATAGATAAGGATTTCCTTGAACTTAATAAAAATAATGATGAATCCATTGGAATCTATGGAGATAATTTTACAGGACATGCAAGGTAAACTTCTGGAATTATTATCCCACATAAGAGTAAAATTGATTGATTATTTTGTAGCTTAAAACCAAGTATCTGAAGGGGAATTATCCATAAGCGATTTCAATAGCTATGAGGAAATTTTTCAGTGGTCTCTCAAGGTTGATATGATGACTACAGTAACCCATCAGTCAAATGGGTTTGATAAGAAACAAAAAAATTTAATTCAAATGAAAATATAAATACCACACTGAAAATAATATGTGTTTTCCCTTATGTTCAATTTGTGGAATGAAACATCGAGGGAATGGTCTAAAAGGTACCATTAAATTTTTTAAGTGTATAAAAGAAGGTCATCAGGCTTTTTAATGCCAATTTGGTGGGAAAAACAATCTCTAATGTTCCGAACCAAGAAAAGGATGCAAAGAATTAACCTCCTACACTTAAATATAGCAAGTGCATGGAAATGAAGCAGTATTCCAATCAATGCCCTAATACAAGGGATAATGATGGTAATCAATTTCAACAATCTATTAAATCCAAAGACAATGTAAAGTCACATTAAATAAATATTATTGATGTGGAGTACAATAATGATGTGGTGAAAGTTACACATACCATCCTCTATAAAGTAGTACATGATTTATTTGATTCTCGATCCACCCACTCTTTTATTTCTGATGAAATTTCCCTTGTTCTCATCATATTACCTCAATAATTAGATGTTGAGTTATCTATGACAACCTTTAATGGAACAATAGTCACAGATAAAGTTTATAATTATTCAATGGTTGATGTTTGTGGGAAAGTGCTTCCAGAATGTCTTGAAATCCTTCCTGCAGTGAAATTTTATGTGGTTATGGGTTGGGATTTGATTTCTCTATATGGATATCATATCAATTTCTATGGAAGGGAAGTCAGACATCTTATTCCATATCAATCTATGATCATCTCTTGATTCAAGGATGAATATAACCTTCTGGTGTAAATATTATCCATATTATGGGTCATGATTCCACAAAATGAAAGGTATTTATCTCAACTAGTACAGGAAAAACTAATGATTAAGAATACTCACATTGTGTGGGAGTTTGATGATGTCTTTCTAGAGTAATTTATATGTCTTCCACCAAATATTGAAGTTGAGTTATCAATAGAACTCATATCTGGTGTTATGCCTATTTCAAAGACTCCTTTTAAAAGGTCACCAATTGAGTTGTAGGAATTGAAGAAGAAACTCCAGGAGAATATTATTAAGGGATTCCTACACCTTATTGAATAACCTCGGCGAGCACCAATTGTATTTCTTAAGAAGAAATATGGATCAATCGAACTTTGCATTGATTATCAAGAACTTTACAAGATCACTATCAAGGAAAAATATAATTTTCTCCACAGTGATGAATTATTTGACAAACTACACTGAGGTCAATACATTTCAAAGAATTATATTCATTCAGGATAACATCATTTAAAGGTAAAAAATTAGGATATAGGAAAGAAGGCATTTCGTACAAGGTATGTACACAATTAATTTGTAGTGATGCCTTTTGGTCTTAATAATTCCCTCACTATCAACATGGATCTAATGAATAGAGTCTTTAGATACAATCATGATCATTTTGTGGTAGTCTTTATAGATTATATTCTTGTCTATTCAAATTTCAAGGAAGAACAATGATATCACAGGATAATTGTACTGAAGTCTCAAATAAAGGAGAAGATTTATGCCAAATTTACCAATTGTAAATTTTGGCTTCAGAAATTTTTATTTTTAGGTCACATAATCTCAAGAGGGGGATATCTACGGATCTATAAAAACAATGGTTGTTAAAATAATGTCGAGACCATCAATGGTAACTGAGATCTGAAGTTTTCATGGTTTAGTGGTATTTTATCGAGGTTTGGAGAAACATTTATTATGATTATCTAATCCACTCCCCTAGTTGAATTTTAAAGGAGTTATGTTCTTTGGACGGAGGAATATGAAGTCAATTATCAAGAGTTAGAAAGAAGGTTTTCCAGTGAACCTGTTCTCACACTACTTATAGTGGTGAATGGTTTGTGATCTATAGTGATTCAACTAAGAAGGGTATTGGGTGTGTTATCATGTAAAATGATATGGTGATAGGTAATTCGTTACAAAAGTTGAAAATTAAGGGGGAAAATTACCCAACACATGATTTGTAGTTAGCTATGGTAATCTTTACATAAAATATATGTTGGCATTATCTTTAGGTGGAAAGGTGTAATATCAATACAGATCATAAAATTTCAAATTATATTTTCATATAAAAGTATTTTACTATGCGCTAAAGAAGATGTTTGGGGTTGATTAATGATTATGACTGATGAATACATTACCACCCTGGGAAAGTGAACAAGAAGGTAGATGGTTTGAGTTGAAAAATTCATGCAATCATATCCATGATGGGGATCACTAAAGATCCAATATTTATGGATTTTAAATAGATATACCTATAAATTTTAAAGGAAGGGGAGAAATCATATCTTTATCAAATGAATGTTCAAACATCTATACAAGTTATGATTAAAGAGGCATAGAAGGAAGATGTATAGTTACAATAGAAGGTGAGAATCATTCTTGAATTCAACCTTGATTATGATGAAATAATAATATTGTAAAACCATATTTGTATTCTTTGCATAAAATAATTAAGGTGCTATTGGATGATTCTCATAGTTCTTCATTCATTATTCACCCTAGAAGCACAAATATGTTTATTTTCCTGAAAGAGTACTTCTGGTGGGATGGTATGAAAATAGATGTTGCTGACTATGTCTCTCGATGCTTGGGTTGTCATAAAGTTATGGCTGATAGATAGAACTCTAAGGGTATGTTACAACCATTACACATACCATTATGGAAATGGGAAAACATAACTATGGAATTTGTCATCATACTTCCCAAACTATCCAAAGGAAATAATGATATATGGGTTCTAGTTGATCACCTTGTGAAGTCAGCACACTTCATTGAAGTTATAGAGGATTTCTTTCATGATCAGCTTTATAGGATATATGTAAATGATGTGGTAAGATTGCATGGAGTACCCCATTCCATTATATCTGATAATAATATGAGGTTTACCTCGATGTTTTTGGTGAAGTCTTTAGTATGCTCTGGATACAGAGTTATGTTTCAACACATCATATCATCCTCATAGAGACAGTCAGTCTGAGATGACAATTCAAACACTGTAATACATGTTGAGATCTTGCTCTATAGATTTAAAAGGTAGTTGGGATCAACACATACCATTGGAGGAATTTTCATAAAATAATAGCTTTCACAGAAGTAATTATATGGATCATTATGAATCCCTCCAATTAAATATGTTTATAACTCCATCGTGATGGGATAATGTTGGGGAAAGGAAACTATTAGGACCTGATCATGTTGAAGAAATGGCAGAAAAGATTATATCTATTCAACCACACATAAGAGAATATCAGTGTTGAAAAAAATGGTATGTTGAAAATCAATGAAAAGTCATAGATTTTAAAGTGGGTGTTTAGGTATTTTTTTAATATCTCCATGGAAGAGAGTAACAGGATTTGTAATTAATGGAAAGGTGAGCCTTGGGTATATCTATCCTTTTGAAATTTTGGATCGTTTTGGGAAGGTAGCTTACTGACTGGTGTGTCCATCAAATCTCTCTCAAGATAATGATGTTTTCTATGTATCTATCCTAAGAAAGTAAATACCCAATCATTCAAATGTACTAAGATCATAAGTACTACAACTGGAGCAGCATATTCCTCACAAAGAATAAACTATTGAGATTTTGTATCGTAGTGAAAGAGTTCTACCGAATAAAAGCACTCGCTTGGTTAAATTTTTATGGAGGAACAATAAATTTTAAGAAGCTACATTTGAACATGAGGATATGATGAGGGAGAGGTATCATTATCTGTTTTATTCCAAGTGACAAATTTCAATGGAGAAATTTAGTTTATGGGGTGTCGAATATTATAGTATTATGTTTTTATGAAATATTTTATTTAAAAAAATTAGTCTTTATAAGATTTATCTTTAAAAATTGTAAGATTAAAAAACTAAGAGATTCTGTTATTATAAAAATATCTTTTTATCCTAGACATTAGGATAGAGGGATTAATTATACCTAAGTTATGAAAATGCATTACGAATTCATTGGCTATCAATTATTTATGAAGAATATAAATCAATTAGATTTTAGTATTTTTTAGTGAATTGCTTTTGGTAATAAAATTAATAAGATATATATGTGTTATATATTTAATAAAATATTTTTGATATTTATTCAATGGATATTTTATTCACAAGACCCTATTTGGTGTATAAGAAAAATATGCTACATTTTAATTAAAGGAAACTTCATTAATCATGATAATTTATATGGATAAATTATAAAATTTAAATCGTTTTAAAGTATAAATTTAATATATTTTTATCATTCAATATAATTTATGTCATTATGATTAATTTTACATTCAATTCATTGGTAAATAAATTACAATATTTAATGTTTTAACCTATAAAATTCATTTTCTCATTTCAAAAAACGAGATGAATTTTAAAAAAATTAATACAAATTATGAAATTTAATTTATTAAAAATGGTTTCCATATTTGGAATCATTAGATCTATGTTTTGGTAATTGGATAATTTTAGTTTTGTGCATTCTGAATAGTAACTATGGTAATCATTTTTATTACCATGATTAAAAGTAAATCTGGTAATTAAGGGTACAAATAATATTATAAAATTACCTTAACACATATAAAAATCCTATTGAATAACTAAATTAGACCCTAATAATCTATTTTTGATATGTAATCACTTTATGGCCACATACATTTGAATATGACATGAATGTAATAAAAACTAATAAATGTGAAAAAATGGCACCATCTCATTTTATATAAGTATATTAATTTTAACATATGGATAATAAGGAGATAATATCAACTATATATATTCTAAAGAAATATAATATAATTACCTACATCATATGAATTTATTTATTATTTTTAGAGATTAAATAATAACCATTAATGATTACACAATAGTTTTGTAAAAATTATTTCATTAATAGAAATATCAAATAAATAGGTTTAAAAATATTAAAATAAATATAATATGAACTAATTAATGTGATACACGAATTTAATAGTATAATAATATATTTTAAAAGTGTAATGAATATTATTTTCTAATTTATATTCTTTTTGGATTTTATTAAATTCGAAAAAATTAATACTTTCAAAATTGACTATATTGATATTTTAGGAAAATAACTTTTTATTAAATTATTTTAAAATTCAAAAAAAAATTCAAATTTTAAAAAAGTAATAATTTGTAGATATAAAATCTCATAAAATATTCAATTTATGGTCCATTAACAACATATAATTAAATACTTATATCCATTAAATATTTAGAATGTTATTAACACAATAAAAATTAAATTGAATAACTAGTGTCAATTAAAATGATGTAGTTTAAATAGAAAAAATAACATGTAGAAAATTAATTGGTTGATTATATTAAAACAATATCACAAATAATCTTCTAAATTAATACATTTTGAGGTTTTTTGGTAGGTTTTTATTTTTTAAAAAATTAATAGTTATGAAGTTTCCAAAAGTGTCACACACCACAATTATAAACGGGAACCTCCTCCATCAACTATTCACTCCATTTGGAGCCTTAATGCTCGGCCAAACCCTTCCATTTTTCTTTTTCAATTTACCTATTTTAATTTTATAGGTTCTGGTCATCTTTAAAGACCATCTTTAAATATCAAAGAGGAGATTTAGGGGAGGCATGTCGAAGTGGAGGTAATATCATTTACCAATTGTTTTAAACTACGTTCTTCTTCTACTTCCTCATAGTTAGTTGTTTAATTATGAAGTTATAACATAAGTATAACTCATATACTAATATTTTATTATCAATATGATACAACCATAGTCCTCCTTCTACACCTCCTAAGAAAAATAAAATCACCACACGTGTGTACGTATGGCTTACCATCTCCACGTCGTGGTGTAAACAGTTTTCACCACCACCTTACTTGGATGGGTATAATGATAGAAATAATGACTATATATGATTTTTATAACATGATACTGATTCTGAATTTTTTTACACCATCCACTTCAATACCATTCAACAATTTTGGGAATGATATCATCACTCGTGCATACGTACAACCTACCATCTCTACGATGTGATTTGATTGATTCAACATGGTCTTCATTAAAACATGATTATATATATGAATTTAATGAATAAATTTTATATATATAATTTTAATATCATTTTTTAAAACATATACATGTAACCTAAAAATGTAATAAGAACTTATCTAACAAAACATGCATAAGAACATAATGTTGTTAATACCCGAATAACAAGTAACAATGAAATATTACAAACAATCATATGAAAATATGATAATAAATGTTATCATAAAAATGATTATTAAAATGTATCAAATATTTAAAATTATTTAAATCATTATACAGGAGGTTTTTATACACACAAATCATATTGGACCTAATGTAAGAGATAAATTTTCAAATCTCATTTTTATCTGACATTATTTATTCGTAAGAATTTAGTGGGGGATATTTATCATCCACGTACATGTTTGATAAATAATTATTTATAAATATTATTTAAATAAATAAATAATTTATCAAATTCAAATTTACCTACTGATAAATTATAACTAATTTTATGTGTGGAATCTTATTTCATTTTTAGTACGAGGTACTCTTTTTTAATTTTTCGGAATAAGTATGAAATGAAAGTTTTTTAACTTCAATGGAATGAATAGATATTTAGGATTTAAAAATGATTTATTTCCTTGAAGCATCCCCAAAAATATTATAAAAAATTATTTTCAAAACAAATGATTTCTTCTAAAATTGTGTGGTATTTTGAGGAAGGAAAACGTTTTTGAAGAAGAAATGATATTTTCCTCAGCAATGAATTCCATGTGTTTTAACAATATTATTTTCCTTCTAAGACTAAAATGGTTTATTTTTCTATCCCTATTATTAATTTTATTTTATCGAGTAAATGATGGAATTATTTTTAGGAGATCCATTTATGTATTATTATATGATGGAATGATGTTTAATAAATCCATTTTATTTCAAGGGTTATGCTATAGGGAATGTTTTTATGATTTGGTGGCACATGTAAGAATGGTTTAATTGTAATATTAATGGGAAATATATGTCCATCAAATTAATTGGTTAATGATTTATGTCTCATGAGATAGACATGACTTGAATGGCTAGAAAATCTGGTTCAGTAATATAGGGATAGAACGACAAGTGAACTCAGTTCAATAATGGACTTTGTCTGCTATGATGGTCTCGACAATGAGGATTGACTAATATGAAATGATTATTTATGATTATATGTGTAATCCATGAAATTTCATTTCTTATATTATCACTATTGGGATCACATTTCACTTTTATTATTTATCTCCTTACATGATATTATGATCTTTTATATGTAAGATATGATTTTCAAATGTTATGTGGATGATTTAAATTTCCCTTATTTACCCTTACTGAGAATTTGTTCACACCATTTCATATGTTTCTTTTTCCCATGTCATGAACACGAGTTTTAAGTAAGATATTTCCAAAGGGATTCTAGTTATGAAGAAATGATCTAGAGATGATGTGGATGTTTTATGAACTAGTCATTTATGTTTCCCAGTTTCTAATGACACTAAACATATACAATCCTAGTGTGGTTTTGTTTTTATATGTAATAAATATTCTTAAATTTTGAAGGAATATATATATATAAAGTAGAGTCTATTATATTACTATATTAGCATGAGGCTCATCTTGTACTATATTCCTTCATTAATTCACTTGGATGCACTATTTGATAAAAATATATGTTTGACACTACTATTCTCGGGGAACATAGCCATCATGAAACACTTATATTATAACAAAGATACTCTAAACATCATGATACCACAACATTTAATGAATCTCTCCACCTAAATAAATATTGCATCCTTCATGATGATTCAATCCCTCTTGATGCTCCAGCTATTAGAAACCCCCCCCCCCTTTTATATATTCTATAATTTTAATTAGTTCAAATTCATTCATTAAAAAGGTTGAGTTTTATAAGAGATAAAGATTTAGATAAGGGTTTTCATCAAGAATAACCATGAAGAAATCAGTGGGTTTCACCATTTCTCCAAATTCTCTCCATATATTCAACTAATCGGTGGTCGTATATTTATAGACTACCACCTTTAGAATGTTTTCAATATCACCAATAACTTTCTCCAAAGATGAACATTTGTGTGCATAAATCTCCTCCTATCCATGAAGCTTCATTTAAATAATTCCATTATTGAATCATTTTATAGTCATGTAGATCACTATTATCCCAACAAAAGTCATCCATATTCAGGAAGTACATTTTAGGAAGCTTCAAACCTTCATGACACTACATTATTTTATGATTCTTCAAATCATTAAGAATCAACAATATTCGTCAATCCCATTCTATTAGCATATAATTGATGTGATTGTCCTATAAATACTAGTTTCATAGAGAATACCCCTTCCCCTGATTTTGAGGTCTAAAAAATAGGAACCCACTTGGAAAATATGCCACTTTCAACATTTAATCCATCTTCACTGTAAGATCACTTATCTTAAAAACACCCTGATCAAACCACAATGAATTAAAAATAAAATAATACAGATTTTTTCCAACTGTGAATGATCTTGGTTATAACATAATCTTTGTAATTTGAGTGAATATATTTGTGGAAGGGTGTTCTATAACTCGTAAGATTTTTATTATACATGTTTTAGTGAGATAATCTTCTTGTTATCACAATTTATTACCATGATTTAATTGTGATATCCTGTAGGTTTCAGTATCTCATGATACCCCTGCGATGATGTTTTGATGATAACATCAAGATAAATTGGTTCCATGTTGTTGTCCGATTCACATGTTGATATATGATACTATATTTTTTTTCAGGATGTTACACTAAAATAATAATCATGTTATATCTTGTCTTGTATTTCCTTGGTGAATTAGTATGTTGTATACATGTAAAGTGACCATCAGGTTATGATTATCCCTTTCAATATGGTTTTTCATGATGTGTGATGTTAATGATGGAGAGCCTTGATAGCATGGTGTCCTTTCCTATCATCGATGGCTTGTGGTTTCCTAATATACTTTCAATGCTGGATTCCTTATTGATTATGAGTATTACTCGATTCATTGTGGATTCCAAGTAGGTTATAGTCACTCAATCCCTTATTAGTTTCGAGTATTAATTAATGCCAGGTGGATTCTGAGTAGGTTACACACTCTATTTCTAGAGGATTTCAAGTAAAATTTTGGCATCATTGAGGCTTTTTTTGATATATTACATATATAATATACATTTTTCATAATATAAATGAAGTAGATACATTTGGTGGTTTATTTTGGCATGGTTACCACAAGATAGCTAAATTTTCAATTGTATTTGGTTGTAATTTTTTTTAATTTACTATATTCCTGGAATACCCTATTATACATGATCAAACATGGTTAAGGATGTATTTTTTGTGTCCCACTATGTTTATTAATCAATCCCACCTCATGAATTTGGGTCTTCCTGTAAATATCATCAAGTGAATTATAGATAATGGAATATTTCTTATGGTGGATCGTAGATCATATAAGCATGGAGCTGGTTGCATTCTTGGATGGAAACTAGTAGAACCATATCTTATTTATTTATTTATCATCTCCTCTATAGACTGTATAGGCTTTACACATTGGGAGATTTTTATTATTGTATGGCTTTTATTCCATCCCTTTATTTTCCCCAAATTTGCTCTGATTATTTATAAATATTTTTTATATAGTTTTTTATTATTACTCATCACAAGATATGATACATAGGGTATATTCTCACCGCATATTGAAATATTCCCTCACTAAAATTCAATAAACTTTTACATATGAGGAACTATGTATAGGGTCATGAAACTATCCATCTCAGACTCAGTTTTTTGGGTTTGAATGTTAAACAATGATATTATGAACCATAATTAACTAGAGTTTTTCCTCTCTTTTTATTGATTTTAGATAGGGTATATGTTTGTATTTTAAATATATTTAATGAAAAAAGTGTTATTTGTTATTATAAATTACTCAATTTGAACATTTCATTAAATTATTTTTTTCTTAAATTATCAAATTTTTTAATTTTCAAAAAATTATTATGTACATCATATAACAATTTCATTTGTTAAAATGTTATAATGTTATTTATTTCCTATTCTATTATTTTTTACATAAGATTAATATTTCATCTATTAAGACAAAAAAAATAGGTCTACCCTTTTTAAGGCACCTCGATATCCCTTAACCAAATAGGGGACCCATTGGCCTAACACTATATGAAAGCGCCCAAGGGGAACCTAACTTGGATGTTGGTTCACAGTGTGTGTAGTGCGTGATTAATGCATTTGGAAAATAGTATATATCATAAAAAATGAACTAGTAGGTATATGGGTGGGATAGGTTTCCCATTGGGTCATATGATTGTGTATGTTCAATGTGTAAACCTATGTTGATCCTCAGTAGCTATCCCAAATAGAGGATTACTTTACCTTGGTTGGTAAATTGATCACCCTCCACTTCAGGATTACAACGTGGGACTATGGTATAAGATTTATTTTCCTTTATCTTTAAATACATGGATAGAAATGGTGAGATTTTATGCCATCATATCTGATCAATGATAAGTGTCTTTTATCCACTTTTTCTCATGTGCTCATTCTTGAACTCCCTTGCATCACTATTTGAACTTTCATCATCTTATTCAATAATTTTCTTGTACCACATTTAATTGGTGGTATTATGTATTCCAATTCTTTTATTCCAAGATACATTACTTATTTTAATCTTCTTTAATCTCTTGCTTTTCTTGTTTCATCCAGGGTGGTTTTTTGGTTATCGTGGCTTGTGTTTCTAGAGTAAGCCACTCTTATATATTCTTATGGATACATATCTGCTTAAAATCACTCTCTTTTATTGGTTGTTTTTTGATTCACCATTGGACATCAAAAGTGATTTTATTTACCATTCGTACCCATTGGTGATTCATGATTCACCATTGGAACCCAACGAAAACTCAGAGATTCTTCGTTGGCCCTCACCAAAGGTCATTCATGATCCACCCCTAGATTTCATAGGTTAGTAATTTTATGAACCATTGGAATTAAAAAGTGGTTTGTTTTTTTATGAACAGGTCTATATATCTTTTTTGGGATAAATATTAATGAATCTCTAATATGTTCTCCTAATTCATATTATTTTTTCTTGTCACATCCTATTTTTTTCATTTTTTCAATATATGTTTTCATTAATTTTTCATTTTTTTCATTTCTATTTTAAGTATATTTATTCATATATTTTTTACTCTTCGTGCTTTTATATTTCTAATGGGATCCATTATTTTAATCCATAGGCACTTAAATTCATCCAGTTTTTGTTTTCATTTATTAAAGAATGTTTCTTACTTTTTGTCTATATGATTTCATATTTTTTTTTATCAGAATACTATTATTATTTTATTCATTATCTATCATTATTTTTTTTGTAAATAAATTTATTTATTCACTATAAGTGTTAATGAAATGGTGAGTCATCAGTTACCATGGGTCTTCATTGAAATGGTTAGTTATGAGTAACTGTTGAACATCGAATGGTATCCAAAAATTATATTAATTATCTAAAATAGTTTAGTTTATTTTTAGATCAGAATAAGTTATATTATTGTTTTCTATTTTGATTTTTGATTAATATAGGAAATTTATAATCATCTCTTTTCAAATGAGTGTTCATGAGCTGATGATCTCTCTTTTCAATGGTGTGTCATGAATCCCAACTCTATTTTTTCATGGTGGGTCACAAATCACGGCAGGCATTTTTAATCTACTGTATGTTGTAATTTTCTTTCCAAAATTTTATATTATATTTTAATTTTTTGTAATTAAATTTGTTTTCTTACATTAATTTTTTTTATGTTGAAATAAATTTTTAGAGTCTGTAAAAACAATTGTATCATTGTTTTATGAACATTTATTTTTACTGATTGATGTTCATGGCATGGTCTATTTTACTAGAGTTTTTGGTCTGTATAATCTAAAAAAATTATATTTATATTTTAGTGTTATTATATTTTTTTAATATTTATATTTTAAATGAACAATATATTTAATTTTTTTAAATAAATTTTCATGAAAAAAAATTAATACTTATTGTATTGTATGTTGTTTAGTAAGGCATAAAAAAAATTCATGTTCATATTATTTCAAATTTATGCAATGGAAAGTGTCCTGAAGTAATTTGACATGAAAACAATCCTAAAAGACCTTTGTTTTAATGATATGGGATATAACATAAAGGAAAAAAATCACATACCTAGGCAGATCATTTTAGAGAAATCTATATATTAATATTTTACCGTTTTTTGCTCAAAAAAATTATTCACGAACTTCTACAACTTTAGCTATTTGGATATGATAACAGAACGAATCAGTCATTAAAATTGTTTCCATCCAAGTGATCAACGATCATTGAGAGTAAAATTATTAAAAATTTATAATGATCTAATGGTTTCCCTATGTTATTTCAGGTTACTGTAATCTATTTCCTTCTATTTATAATTTATTGATCCTGGTTTCTTCTATTCTTGTCAAAATCAAGTCACTCAATCTTCTATTTAATCCACCACCCAAAAAGAATTCCCTATTGTGACACTAAATAATTTCTTTTTGTAATCATACATGTATAATCACTTGTAGTAATACTAGGTTGTTCTTATGGTTTTTTAAAAGGTTGTTTCAAAAAATTGTTAAAACACCTTCAAATGTGGGGCTCTTAGAGAGAGTTAATCTCCTCGTGGAGTAGATTTCACGAACCGAATCTGGTTACAACTAATACTAGCACCAAACCCAACCCGTGGAAAGGGAAGTAGGTTATTACCTATCAACATTAGCTGGAAAATGTGCCTGTGTTTCAAACAATTAGGTTTAGGAACGATTTACCCAACTATGTAAGAATAAAATCATAAAAAATCCTTAATATAAATATGAAATTTGCAGAAAAAAATGTCTTAATAAATAAACCAGAACTGAATAAATGTCATTGAATAAATCACAAGAGTTCCAAATACAAATAAAAAAGTAGCATAACATCCACAAGGACTCCACACAATAAGGGGTCATCACCCAAAAGTCATCGCCACAACTTTTCCCCAATGATGGGAACTAACACCCCAAACATCAATCACCCAAAGCCTTCCCTTTTCTTGAGTCAAGAATAATAAGTTCTACATACACCAAAGGGGAGTAAGTATGGTTTGATCCAAAGAACAATAAAATACCACCCAATTATTCCAAAGTGCGTGTAATACAAGGTGAAAATGAAAGAAGTTTAAATAAACAAATAAAAGCGGTGACCAATTCCAAGAAATGCAACTCTCAATTGAAAATAGATTTCAAGCTTAAAAACTCATAATGTTAACATATTTAAATATTGAAGTTATCTACTATAATATAATTCCATACACATACTGATACAAAGGTAAATACCACAAATCCAATGAGCAACGAAATCAGGAACACCCTTATTCACTAGATAGTCTCGAGCCCCATGTACCTCATACCTCAGTGTAAAGTAACCATAGTAAAATAATTTCTCATGCATAATAAACTAGTTGGGAACATACTGATAATTTAGTGGTCCCACATCATCATCCATATACTTTATTTATAGTTTTCTTTATCAAACTTCTAATAGAAACCCAGACAAAACCCATCTAGTCCACTAGTCGTACTCGTACATATCTGCCCCACATAGGTACTCGGGCTTCTGCCTTTGTGATCAAACAATTTCAACATGATACACAAATAAATTATCCTATAAAACACCACTAATGGTCACAAAAAATCATTACAGTAGCTATACACATTTTAAACCACATAAAACACACAATAAAACTTTTTTATTTTTTATTAAACGATTCCTCAAAAATCCAACATTGTTTTGCACAAAAAAATTTGAAGTCCCCACTTCGCATACCATTTTCATACTCAAAAGTCACCAAAATAAAAATGGAGGCCCAACTAAATTTTAAATAAACCAAAAAATAAATTTTAGGGCAGCCCCATTTGATCCAAGAAATATAATCTTCGTAAAACGTCCATTTTGAAACAAACATGGCACTTAAAGTTCATAAGTTCAACAGACACCATTAAAACACACTTTTTCAGCAACAAAAAAATGTATTAAAAATTTAAAACATGATTTTAAGACCGATGAAATTTAAATAAATCAACTATGTATTTATAGGGTATCCCCAATTGAACCATTAAATGATTTCTAGGAAAACCCCCCAATTTCACATAAAATTGCCACTAAAAATTCACTTTCATTACAAAATCCACTTAAACAAGTTTTGGAAAAAATAATCACATAAAATGAACATGAAATTATCCTAATAACATTATTCTAATTAATAGAAATTGTGTTCACATGGAATCAACATCCAAATTAATGAAAACACTTGAATTCTTTGTGCGAAAATTTAATCACACCACTGCCGCACCTCAAGGATGGTAGATTGAACCTAAAATAAAAATATTGGACAAATAAAACCCAAATTTAAACCCTAGGATCGAAACCATAGTTTTTTGGAATTAGTAATTTCATGGACAAGGGCAGAAACCCTAAAAACATTGAATGAATCCCTAAGAAAAATGAAAGAAGAATGATGGAGATCGACTTACTTGAGGGTTCTTGATGAAATCTCAAAAAATAAACTAGTATCTGAATTTTTAAATAGCCAAGAATTCAATGGAGGTTATAAATAAGAAGAGGAGATCATTCAGGAACAGGAATGGGGGAAAATAGTGAGAAATGAAGGAGTTATGATGGAAAAACCTTACCTCTTCAAATCTAGATGATTTGAGAATCCATGTGATGGTCTTCCCTAATTCGCAATGTACACGAGATCTAATGATAGGGGAAAGGTAATGGAGATGTGCCTATTAATGTTGTATTCTATTGGTAGGTGGAATCACTGAAAAATAGTAAATAATGAATATGTTATAAAATATACAAAATACATTTTTGACACTAGAAATGGGCTTCTGGGCAGGCGTAATCCTTTAAATAAAAACCAAAATCCACAATTATTATCGATTCCTAGATAGTAAAAATTAATATGGTGGTGTTAGTAGTTTAGGTGAGTCAATATAGCAGTTTGAATGGATGAAAAATGTTGAAAACTAAAGGAGTTATAGAGGGAACAATTTTTTTTTAAATATGGAATTGGGCTCACACATTGGCCCAAATCATAAAAACTCACTCATTCTTCTAGAAATTCATGGTAAACATCAAAAAACCAATAATGGAAATTAAATTAAAAATATTATTAAAATATGTCAATTATGGGACAATTCTCCCCACCATGAATGACTTTTCGCACCAGAAAGTCAACCTGAAACTTGACTGGAAAACAAGAACGAGTAGTCTTCCTAAACCCATGACTTATTCTCCCATATATCATGTGTAACACTACCATGCTTCCAACAAAACAGGACTAGCGGAATCGACTTCCCTTGAATCACCTTCTCTTGGGAGTCTAATATTGGCACTGGTCGCTAAAAAACTGACAAGTCATGATCTTTCTCCAGTTCTTCCCAGCTCAGCACATGGGACGAATCTGGGATGTATTCCTTCAACTAGAAGACATGGAAGACGTCATTGATTGATGTCATCTAAGAAGGTATGGACAACCTGTAATCCACCTTTCTAATACACTATGTGATTTCAAAAGGGCAGATATATCAGGTCGTCGGATACCCTTGCTTTCACAGTCAACGATGGCCCAAACGAGGGGCCACATTCTAGAATACCATGTCACCCATATAAAACTCTATGTCTTGACGCCTCTGATCATCATATGATTTATGGTGATCTTGAGGTATCAATAATTGTTTCCTCATATACTTGGCCTTATCAGACGTCTCCTGCAACAGACTCAACCCCAGTAGTGAGGTCTCACCTACCTTAGCCCAACACAGGGGGGACCCACAAGGCCAACCATAAAGAATTAAAAAAGGATCCATTTGAATCAAGGACTAGTAACTATTATTATAAGAAAACTCAACCAACCCCAAATGGATATCTAAAGAACCTCTAATGTCCAAAACACATGCATGGATCATCTCCTCCAATATCCAGTTCGCCCATTCTGTCTGACCATCCATTTGAGGATGGTATGCCATGATCATCTTAATATAAGACTACAAGGCCTTATAAAGGCCTTTCCAAAGCTGAGAAGTGGAATTGGGGTGAGGGGGGTGAGTTCTATCAGAGACAACTACTAATCGCACGCCATGGAGTCTCACCAACTCTTAAAGATACAAACGTCCCAACTCATCCACCTTAGTTATACATTTTACCATAATGAAGTGGGATGCTTTGGTCAGATGATCAATCACCAACCAAATGGAATTATTACCCTGAGGTGTATGTGGTAAGCCAACAATGAAGTCCATGGTGACCTCGTCCCACTTCTAGGTAGGAATGGGTAATTGCTGGATAAAACTGGAGAGTCTTCGATGCTCTACATTCACATGTTGGCACATGTAGCATTTATGCCCAAATCCACCTTGCATCATCCCATACATGGCCACCAGAAATGATTCCACACATCATAATGCATCTTGGTGGAAGTTGGATGGACATCCAACTATGATTGGTCACTAACCTACATCACTACATTCCTCGTAGACGATGGCATTACCGAGAGGCCTTTGAAGCATAAGATGCCATTTGGCGATGGTGACCAATTAGAGGACATCTCCCCACCATGAAGAAACTGCCTCAACCACTAAAAAAGTTCATCTCAAGGTTGTTCCTGCTGAATCAACTCCAACTGGGAAGGATTTATCTGGATGCTCACCCAGAACGCACCTCCAAATTCCTCCATTGTGTCCACATGCATCTGACAAAATTGTCCCAAAAAAGCCCACTCATCCCTAGACTTCTTCAATGACTGCACTCGAACTCTTCTGAAAAAGGCTTTAGCCACCACATTACCATTTCCTCGGGTATAGACAATGTTAATGTCAAACCCCTGCAATCACTTTATCCAACGGCGATGCCTCAAGTGGAGGTCTATCTACGTGAAGATGTAGGCCAAGATATTGTGATCAGAGTACACCACAAACTTCTCTCCAAATTGGTAGCGATGCGAGGTCTTGAAATCATGCATCACCACTGCCAGTTCCAAGTGATGGGTTGGGTAATTCTTTTCATGTGGTCGGAGTTGGCGAGAGTCTACGCCACCACGTGATCATCCTACATAAGCACGCACTAAAGACCCATACCTGCCACGTCACAATAGACCACATACCACTTCTCATACTTATAAAAAATAAACACATGGGCGGTAGTCAAAATCCTATTCAGCTCCATGAATGAGGCCTGACATTTTGGGCTCCATACAAACTACACCCCTTTTCGGGTGAGCATGTTCATCAGGGAAGAAAGATAAGAGAAATCCCGAGTGAATCACCTGTAATAACCTTCCAGGCCAAGAAAACTCCAGATCTAAAACACATTCTTAGATTTCTCCTACGAAATGATGGCACAGATCATATTGGGGTCCAATAAAACCCCCTTCTTCGTGATCACATGCCCCAAAAATTTCACATCCTTGATCCAGAAGGTGAACTTTGACAACATTACATTGAGGTGGTGATCCCACAAGGTTCCCAAAAAGTTCCTTGAGTGATGTTCATGTTCATCCTTAGAGTGAGAGTATACTAGAATGTCATCTAAAAGAACCCCAAAAAATAAATGTACATACTGATGGAACACCCTATTCCTGAGTTCTATAAAGACTGTTGGAGTATTGGTAAATCCAAATGGCAAAACTAAACACTCAATGTGAACATACCTGTTTTAGAAAACTGTCTTTAGAATATCTGACTCCTTCACCCTGATGTAATGGTATCCTGAACTCAGGTATATTTTTGAGAACCAATTTTCCCCCTTAAACTAATCGAACAAATCATCTATTCTGGGAAAATTTTATTTGTTCTTAATTATTACCTTATTCAGCTTCCTATAGTCAACACACAACTGGAGTGATCCATCTGCCTTTTTCACAAACAACATAGGAGTGGCCTGAGGAGAGATTCTCAAGAGAATGAATAATTTTGATTCAAATTGGTCCAGATGTATCTTTAATTAAATTAGTTTGGTGGGGCACATGCGATAAGAGAGAAGAGATATCAGTTGTGTTCTGGGCTCTAGATCAATTGAAAACTCCACATCCCACTTTGAGGGGAAACCTGAAAATCATCTAAGAATACTTCTAGGAACTCATTCAATACATTATATAGTTCACCATTTGGGAAAATACCAATGTTCTCTAGTGGGACCAATCATAAAGGGATGATAAGACTTCCAAACTCTGGGATTTGAGGTCCTGTGTGGCTTGACCGAGGATCCCATTCTCCCTAAAAAACCTGACGACACTCATCAGGTGTCTTGAAACTCACACACCGCATGCATCAATCAATGTGATCCTAGAAGTGTACTAGAAAATACATTCCATGTATTATTTCAAATAGGACCATATCTGGACCAATATGTCCCACTCATCTCAACCCCTGACACAGAAAGTACACATGAGGGGCACATGATACCCAACTCCCTCTTCTTTGTCTGCAAAATCACCAAATCCATCACAAAAGACAACAACTCAGTTCGTAAATTCATAATATCCACATAAAAGGGAAAAATGAATGAAATAAAAGCACATATATCCAAAAGAGCTGTTGTTATAGAAGATTATATAAACATGATACTTTGAATAGTCGATGGTCCCGCCTCTGATCATGCTGGTGCCTGATCCACCGCATGGAGATGTTCGGTGTCAACCTGAGGAAAAATGTTGGTCTGCGGTTTTTCCTTAAACTGGAACACCGTAGAAGATGAACAATCCCTACCTGCATGGCCACTAAATCGAGATCCCTTTGTCCTTGATGGCTCAGACTGTGTTATCACACCTCTTGGATCCATTAACCCTTTATCAGTAACAATATATTTTTTAAAATGTAATGGTTACATCCATGACTACCATTCTCATCACTTATAAAAAAGTATCACTTACACCACATCCTGACCGACCATACATTTAAATTTTTCCATTAAAAAACAGAAAATTTTTTCATCATAGAACCCACTACCATTTTAAAAATCAAATAGAAACTATTGTTTTTATATGGAATTTATTTAAAAGGAAAATTCATACAGACAATTCATGTCCCATTCTTGAGTATCCACTTAATATTAGTGTTTACCTATTCAATTTTAATGTCATAACATAATAAAAAAATAAAAAAAAAATGAATTAAGTATCAATACATTACAAAAATTTCATTACCCTAATTAAAACCAATGTTATACATTCCATTCCAACTACTTAGAGAAACACTAAACGTCAATTGTACATACATATGGACTACCCCTCCAAATTGTAATTTTTATTTGTTTTTTCATAACTACCAATCAAGAATTGTATAGATTTTGGATATGAGGAATAATTATTCTCTCAATTTTAAATTTAATATGAGTACCCAATGCTAAAAATTACATAACCATGATATATTATTAAAAAATTCACCTTATTTAATTCTTAAGGATCATTACGGTTTATGGTTTTAGAGTATTAGGTGATAAGTAATCAATATAATATCCAAATGATACATTGTGGAAAATTCTATTATGTATCCATTTTTTCAACAATATAAAAATATTAGAAATACAAATGAATTCTCTTCATGAAAAATCTGCATGATTATCAACATGGGTTCCTCTTTATTCCCAACCATTCTTAATCAATACTAAAAATATTTTAAAACATTAAATAAGAAAAAAAAAATTAAATAAGGAATTCGAAAATAATAAATCCATAGGGCTACTAAAAACATAAAGCAAATAAAATTATTACCATTTTCAAATTATTAATCGAGCATATGAAATAAATAATTTCCACCACAAAGATAAGAAATATTTTTCAAAAAAAATTATGATACATATATTGGAACCATATATATTTATGAAACATATTGTATCATATTCATAAGCCATGATAAACCCATGTTATATATAATCGGACCCCATTCAAATCCATATGATAAAACACATAGGTTAACTCTCTCCTTTCTTTTGATGAGAAGTAACATTACCTAATGAATTAGAGTGATGTAATGGAGGTCAACCATTGTATAATATATAACAGGCTCACCCATTTCTATTATGTAACCCTTAAATACTATATATTAAATAAATCATTTTATAAAGGAACCATTTCCTTCTAAAACAAATAATTTTTTTTAAACAATAAGAAAAATGTTTTGGGTATTGACATACGTGTTACTTTAAAAGAGTCTTTTTGAAAACAAAAATACACTAAACAAAAGGACAAGTGGGACATTATTTTTAAAAAATATTAAATGATTTTAATGTTCTAAAATAAATAGTTTTAGTGGTGTAAAATAATTTATTTTATATAAGTTAATATAGAAAATTCTTTTTCTCATTGGTTAGGAGACTCCAAATTTTCCTTACAAAATATAGAAAATGATTCCTTTTGAAAACCATTGAAATAATTTCAAAAGAATCATTAAAATTTAATTTATAATTTAATTATTTTCATGTAGATAAATATAAAAATGATTTATAAGAATATGTACATAGAGATAAATTATTGATATAATAAATCATTAAAACATTTTAAAACCATTTTATTTAAAATGTCTCTTACCTTCAGTCCGACTTGACACATACATTATTTATCTTCCAAAATAAAATTATTATGTTAATTATTTAATTTCATAAGAAAATATGTATTGTTAATTATTCCTTTTGTTCTATTTAATACCATGTTTTTTTCAATTACATATTCAATTTAGTGGACATTTGTCTTTTTTACGTCTATTATCTCATATTTCCAAAAGGAATTCAGTTGGTTTTCATTTTTCAAAGTTGTAATTCGTTAATCTTCTATATAATTATAATAATAATAAATTATCATATTTTTAATTAAGTTTTACTTTTAAAACAAACAATATAATATAATTATGAAAAGTTAACCATCTTTCAATCATAGAGGTATCACTACATATATACACATGAGTAAGGTTTCCTTTTTTCAATGATCATGATGTAATGTGGATAAGTGATATATTACCATTAAAAAATGATAATTTTTTCAGAAATATAATATTATTCATTTAAATTCACTTATATCTATCATGTATGAGATATGGTTATAAAAACTGAATCATGACACTATGTAAAGGTGGAAATCTAGGTGTATGCATCAATGACTGTTCCATTTTTTGATGCATTGAAAGGTAAAAATTAGAACATATTTTAAATTTCAAGAAGGTTAATAACTTAGTTAATATGATATATAAAAATTTAATATATAAATATAAAAAATCATAAAATATGTAGATGGGAGACTAATTAGATCTCTATACAAAGTAGTAGCTCACTGTACAAACGGACAATGGATAAATATCCCATTTGATGTAAGAGGGGAAGGATATATGTTATGGAACTAAAATAATAAAATATAAGTATATGAATGAAAATTATGTTATTATTTAATCATGGCGGAAGAAAATTTTATTGGTATAGAAGATGGAATAGAAATAAATCGGTTTGTTAAAGACTATACCTCTTCTTCACAAACCTTTTTAGGATTATAAATAAAGCCTTCCTACGTTGGATTTATGAATAAACCAAGAAAAATGAGTTATTTAGAGGGATTTAAGGAATTTATCTTGGAATAAATTATACAAAAAATGTTTATTACATTAAGAGGGAATATGATAGGAGGTTCCCTATTATAACGAGGTGTAGGGGCACTCATGTAATTACAAGATAAAATAAATTAGGTAAAATAATTTACATGGTCAAATGGATAAAAAATAATATAAATAGAATATAATGTGAATATGAATCAAAATATTATAATAAAATATAATTTAGAAAATTTTATATTATTTTTTTAGCCTTATAATTTTGTTATAACACGTGAAAACCCTCTTTGACGAATAACGTGATAAAAATTACAATTTAATATTCATGATAGTTACTATAAAAATAAAACATTCCTATAAATGGTCCATATTTTATATATTAAAAAATATCTAAATCATGTAAAATAATATTATATTTTTTATCTAAAATCATTTCATATAACATCGTTTATTATAAAATATCATAAACCCGATTTTAAGAACTATTCCTTAAATTTTGACCTTGATAATAACTTAACAGAAAATGAATTAAAAAAATAAATTAATAATTAATAATATCTCATTTTTATCTAAAAACTTTTAGAGCATAGTAATTAATTACATTTATTTTACAATTAATATTTATAAAACCATTTATTTTAATTTATTATTTAGTTCATAAATATTATGTCAGTGTGACGTAAGCATTTAATGTAAATATTTTATGACTAAAAATGTGAAATAAGATTACATTATAAGGATAAATAATTTGAATTTGTAACGAAAAATTATAACATAACAACATATATATTCACCAAATTCACAAAATATTATAGATTTAAAATACATTAATGTGACATTTGTTACTTTATCATTTACTTAAATTTTATAATTTTCTAAAAAAAATATCACCCCATGATGCCATATGTTCGAATAATTTAATTATTTTTGTGAACTCCACTCCTAAAATATGATATGTTATGTTTTTAATTTAATTTTATTTACCTTATCAAATTGTTTTTACCCTTAACAACATTATTTACCCTTAACATGGAGACAAATATTTAACATGGTTACTATTAATAACGAACATGAATAAAAAGGGCATGTCTAAAAAAGGTTTAAAACCTAAATATAATTATACAACCCATTTTTCAAGATTAAATTTACATAAATTTTATAATTTAACTTAAAATTATTTCCAAAAATGCTAAGAAATTCAGTTTTTCTAGAAAATTATTTTTATGTATAATAATGTTTTTATTCCAAATTCAAGTATAAAATTCAAAAGAAACCCAATAAGTTGATTATTTGATATAAAAAACTAATGAAATTTCATAAACAATCCAAATTATAATTTTACATTCTATATACATAAAAATATTCATTTTTCAATAAAAATAATTATTTCCACTATTCATTAAAAATTAAAATGTAACGCCCCGACCCCATTTACCCAGAGTCGGTTCATTATTACATAACATTGGAATGATCACAAGAAAGATCAAATCTCGAAAGACCGATTGGTTTAGTAGCCTTGGAAACACTAGATATATTCATAAGTTTTACATTACATCATAAAATGAAAAACTACTACAACAACATAATGTCTGCATAATTCACACTCATATCCCCACATAATATCCCTGCAGGTCATTCATAATTTACTTCTTCACTTCCTGGGAAAAATAAAACATAGAAAAGGGGTGAGCTCAAATGCCCAGTAAGGATAACAATATAGAGGAAACTTTCATAAATAAGAATAAACCTTTAAGGCAATGTATAACTAAAACAAAAGCCTTTCAACTTGAACATTTAACATAGTATGGCATAAATAAAATGAAATAATGCCATTTACTTACTCACATGGTTATTCTACTAATCGAATAATCACATGCAAAATCAATAACCACTTTCATAATGATGGAATGCATAATGCCAGACTATCATAACCACATAGCCAAGGCCTCGTTCCAAGACTACAAATAAGATTTTGTCAAGGCCTTGTGCCAAAACACTAGTTTGTCTCATGAGACCTACCAATGCATCGAGGAGCTATAGCGGGCTCCACCCGTCACATATTAAGTCCAATGCATTCCCATATGAAAAGGTTTAAACAGAACATAAACATTCGTATTAAAACTAGCATACGAAATGTCAATACTTTTGCCATAGACTATGAATGGTATAAAAATAGCACATCCACAGTCAAACATATCACAAAACCTTCAATACAATATAGAAGTTTTGTATCATAATAAGTCAACTTCAAATAAGCGTAAACTCCATCAAAGGATGTTGACATAGATGAAATCAAAACATTTTTTAGAGAAATATCTCTTTCTATTTTTGAAATCATTTAAGATCCATATAAAATAAAACATTTTCTTGAAAAATATTATTATAAGCTTGTAAGGAAAACTTTGAAGATTTTATAACGGTGGAAAATAACCGCACCTGCCGTATAAGTTAAAAAAACATTCTTACCTTAATTCTGTCGAAAAGGTTAAAAGGGACCTTGTTTTGAAAACGACCGAAAGATTCCTTTATAAACCACTTATAAAAGTCAAAAAGGGTATAAATGACTTTAACTCATATTCTAGTAAATAGTAAAAATGTTTTGAAATGCATTTTTAAGAAACATGGATGTGGATGATAAAGAGATCCCAGTAGATTATTACGTATAAACAACCTTGGATAATGAAGAGGTTGTAAAGTAAACCCTTACCTTGTACTTTTACTTGGTTGGGGTAGGTTAACCTCCTGTATAATGGTGAAATAGTTGTTATTAAATTATACAAGAATCATATATAATAATATGATATCATATATGATCTTTTAACTTTGATTTGTTAATAATATCTTAGAATTATCGTCGTTTCGGGAGTTAACTTACTCATTTTATTTTATATGTTTTGTTACATAAGCCATGGTTGTTGTATCTTATTCATATCCATAATTATATCTAGTCCTTAAACATCATTTTTAAATCATCAAATGATAATTATACTTGAATGGATACGATGGAGAATGAATCTCATCGCGTTCGTGGAGACGGTAGTCCGTACGTACGCACGAGCGACAATATCATTCTTTTGATATTAAAATAATATATAAATGGATGGTATATCAAATATACAGAATCATTAACATGTTATATTTATTATTTACATGAGTTACACATCATTATTATACCCATCCAAATAATATTATATTGAATAACAATTACACCACGACGTGGAGACGGTAGTCCGTACGTACGCACGTATGGTGACATGTTATTCAAAGGGTGGATATAATACTGAATATGGTTGTACCATATTTATAATAACATCACAGTATATGTGAGGTACTGGAGTTATTATTTTATAATGGTAATAACAAAGGAAGAAGAAGTGCAAGAAGAAATGAACTTGGAGAAGGGTGGTGAAATCATTACCTCTTCTTCGGGTTCTTCCTTTTGATTTGATCAAAAGGGCTCCTTAGGTTGGCTTTCTGATCAAACTAAGGCCTCTAGGTTGTAGTGAGGGATTTTGGGAGAGTATTTGGGCAGAGTTTGGCCGAACCAAAAGGCTTTTAAGGTGTGAAGAAATGAGAAGGAGGAGTGCCCTTTTATAAGAGGGGTGAGGGGCACCTTTGGAAAAGTTAGAAATATTAATTTATAATAAATTCATATTCGGTTTCTAAAGGCTCCAAAGTTGATTATTCAAAGTTTAAGGTGGGGATAGGTCGAAAACCACTCAACCAATAGAATTTAGACAGGTTTGGGTACTTATATTAACCTTATCTTTAAGTATTAACTCTAAGTTAATTAGTTTCACTTTTACAATGTCTCTTTGTATTTTTATATAATAAGGTTAATAAACTTACTATATACATCCAAAAGACCCCCAAGTGGTCCATTAATGATGAACCTATCCTTATATAAGTCTCTTTTCCGAACCTTAGATTTTTAGGAATTTAATATCAATTAATAATATAATATTTGTTTTTAAAACTCTTTTATGTCAATTTTGACACTATTCAATAGTTGATTTTTGTGAAACTCATAACAGATTGATTACTTCGAAAAAAGTCAATTAAAGCATTCCTAATATATCATATTATCCTAGAAAATTAGTTTAATTCATTAAAAGTTTAATATTATATTTTTTTTGGGTATTTATAATATCAATTATTTTAATTTTTCACTATTATAGTAATTACTGCATCATCTTTGTGTCATAAATAAAATAAATTATTTAATGTCTAAAAATTATAAATAAACTATCATTATGGAGGAAATCTTTTTATCTTTCTAATTAATATTTATAATCTAAAATCCAACTTATATAACCCTATGTAACAATTGTTTTTCTAAAAGATATATGCTTGTGTCATTTTTGTATTCATTTTGACTTAATTAAAATAAAGTGTCATTATCACTTACAAGTGGATCCATGGGGTCCCAGAATTGACACAAAGATGCCCATGGTCGACCATGTATCAACCAATAGGGTTAAGACACGTTTTAGGGTAATTTAGTATTATTATAATATTATTTGTTAACCCTTATTTACCGGATTTACCCTTAACCATGGTAAATAAAATATTTACCGCAGTAATTATTCAAAATGTCTAAAAATAAAAGTTACCTATTTACACAATTTGAACATCCTGATTCCAAATATGGAATCCATTTTCCTAAATTAAAAACACAGAAGTGGCAGAAATTAATTTAAAATTAATTCCCACTGTCAAAACAAAAAGCGTGTTTTTAAGAGATAATAACTATCAAAAGATTGACACTTGTTTATGTTCGGTTTAATTGTAAAATTATGTCCAATGACCAACATTATATTAAATAGTAAAAATATATTCTAAATATACTTTAAAACCACTCAAATTCATAATTTATTACTATTAATTATTTTGATTAAAAAAGTTGTTTTTAATTAAAATTTAGTAATTTTCACTATTCATCAAAATATGAAAGTTATCCGAAAAGTACCAAAATTTCACCTTAGGCTAAATTTGATATTCCGAATCCAAAAATGAAGTCCATTTTAAAATATAAAATATATATAAATTCAAAAAGTAGGTATTACTATTCATAACAGCTAGTTTGATTGGTTACGGTGTGTTAGAACTCGAAGTTGCGTACAACACACGCTACTGTTTTATTCAAAGACAAGCGTACCGTGGAAGCTTGGGATGTTTCATTTTATTTAGTCAAAAAGTTTAAAATATTGTATTTAAAAAGGTTTCACTATCAAAAGTTGATAAAAGTGAAATACTGAAAATGAATCTGTTCTTGCATTATGACTAAGAAACTCATAATATGGATTCTAAAATTATAAGGATTATATAAAGTTTAAAATTTAGTTACTACTATTCATGACCTCTTTTAATGTCTTTTTTTTGGTAAGTCATGGTGCAATTGAACTCAGTGTTGCGTGTAGTGCAAGTTATTGAATTATTTTGAAGAAATAACACACTATGAAATCTTGGGGTGTTACATTCTCCCCTCCTTCAATAAATTGCGTCCTCGCAATTTGAAATAGTTCTTCAAAAATAAAAGGTTGAAAGTAGAAAATATATTTGTGGGAAAACCCACATCGGAAATTGGGTTACTAAAATTTAGTCTTAATATGAGGAAAAGAGAAATCAAAGGTTCACCACCAAATTATGATCTCGATTAGGAGAACATTGGTGGAAATTAGAGACATATAATCGGAGGAAAAACATAAATATTTATAGGTAGTGATTGAGGTCATCAATCACAAAAAAGTGTATAATTGAGGTCCTTAAATTCATCAATCTATGATGATTTGAAATACCATCGGTTCAACAAAACATAGGGTATTAGGATAACACATTTTTGACGTTTCAAAATATCTTAGTTGAAATCCCACATCGAAAAATGAATTAATGAGGCCTCTATTTAAAATAAAGAGTGGAAAGTATGAAGATTACCGAAAATAACACATACTAGGGTTCCATGTAGGAAAATATGGATATGGAAGAGAAATCTAACCATCAATTATCTGATGGAGAGTGGTAGAGAACATGGCTATGAAAAGGCCAACAATCCCAAAGCCATAAATTAGTGATGATTTAAGGTACCATCTAGGACAACATTTTTGTTCTAAGTTGCTTTTCTTAATATTGAGGAATTTATTTATGAGATTGGCTAAGATCATAAGGAGATATACTTACATTATAATTAGAGTTTTGTCCATTAATAAATTTCTACCATAAACTCATCTTTCACTCGTAAAAAAATTATATTTATACTATTCGTACAGGGTTCCAAAATAAACGAATTTATAATTCATCTACCAGATCTTTTAAAAAAAACTACATTATTTAATCCAGGACATCTCTTGGGCCAGTGGTAGGTGATACACCCTTGTCGCCCTTCGGTTGCGGGTTCAAGTCTCGCAGCCTTGCCGGACGCAACGGGTTGCCGCCCGACCTCCGGGTTGTCCTTTTATGGAAATCCAAAATAATCCAAACTAGAACTATCCAAAATACTTCTGTCCAAACTCACAGTCCAACATTTATAAGGAAGGTAAACATAATATAGATCCTTTTTACCCTGTAATAGCATATGAATACCTTCATCATGTACTACCATATTCCTTATTGATTACATTCATGTTCCCTTATTCCATATAGAATGCTGGATATACTTCATTAATCCAAAAATGTTTTAAACCCCAACAATGATGGAATATACAAATCATTAATCAGGTTCAATGGTAGTCAATAATATCCAATATAATTTATCCAAAATAATCACATATTATTCCAAAATCACTACCTCAGTATCAGAACTATATTATGATTTATCATTCTCTCAACCATATATTTTCCAAAAATTTAACCTTCTATTGATTCACTTTTCTTTGTTCCACACAATCTCAAGTCCTTAATGAAATAGTACTGCAGTACAATCCTTATATACTCCATAATTATTATAACAAGTACATTGTTGATACAACACTCAATTGACATAATCAACATAAGAACTCTAATCATTCCTCTTCATCTGTGGTAGTATCATAACTTGATTATTATCCAATAGCATCATTTGTGGCATAGTCTGATGACTGGGACATAGGTTCGCGTAGTGTCCAAACTCCTTGCAAATGAAGAATTGTACATTTAAAACCATTTTCTTACCCTTGCAGTCACGTACTTTGTGCCCTTTTCCTCCACACTTATAACAAACTCCCATTCCTTTTAGGAAAGTTCCAGGGTGTTTCTTTCCACAGTTACCACATATGGGAAAATTCTTCTTTTCCCTCTTACTTTTATCCATCTTTCTCTCTTCCATCCTTTTCTTCTCTTGCTTCCCTTCAAATCCATAGGACTCAGTAAACTCTTTACTTATCTTATCAACACATGATATTATTTCTTCATATGATGATAATACATGGGAGACTATTTCTCTTATAAATTCTAGCTTAAGACCATGAAAGATATGATCCTTCCTTCTCTTTGGATCATGTGCATTTCTTGAGTTCTCATTCCTTCTACTGGGCGCCATTTCTAAACAATGGCATACACTAGATCAGTTTATGAATCAAAATACATAATCCCATACTTATAAAACACTTAACATAAATTGAACTATTTATGGATATAATCCATAATCATAAGAATGTTTTCTTTGAGGAAGTATATACTCATAATCCCTTCAAAATGATTTGTAAATAAAATGAGAGTTATCCTAAGCATATCCCCCGGGAGTGTCGTAACCAAGAGTGCAGCAAGGCCCGTTGTCGTGCAACAGTTCCCGTTCGAGTCTAGCTCAAAGCGGTGTTTTCGGGTTTTACCCCTAGGTACATCTGTGCCAGAGCCGCCTCTACCTGCTCGTATCCAGACAGGGATGTATTGCTCGGAAAACTCACAAAATCTCTACAATACCAAAATTCTAGGAAGTTCTTCTATACTAATCCTCAAAGTTAATCTTAGGTCTACGTGCTCTAATCAGAGTTTATCTAAATCTAGCTTCCAAGGTTTGTACTAAACCTCCTCTGATACCAACTGTAACGCCCCGACCCCATTTACCCAGAGTCGGTACATTATTACATAACATTGGCATGATCACAAGAAAGATCAAATCTCGAAAGACCGATTGGTTTAGTAGCCTTGGAAACACTAGATATATTCATAAGTTTTACATTACATCATAAAATGAAAAACTACTACAACAACATAATTTCTGCATAATTCACACTCATATCCCCACATAATATCCCTGCAGGTCATTCATAATTTACTTCTTCACTTCCTGGGAAAAATAAAACATAGAAAAGGGGTGAGCTCAAATGCCCAGTAAGGATAACAATATAGAGGAAACTTTCATAAATAAGAATAAACCTTTAAGGCAATGTATAACTAAAACAAAAGCCTTTCAACTTGAACATTTAACATAGTATGGCATAAATAAAATGAAATAATGCCATTTACTTACTCACATGGTTATTCTACTAATCGAATAATCACATGAAAAATCAATAACCACTTTCATAATGATGGAATGCATAATGCCAGACTATCATAACCACATAGCCAAGGCCTCGTGCCAAGACTACAAATAAGATTTTGTCAAGGCCTTGTGCCAAGACACTAGTTTGTCTCATGAGACCTACCGATGCATCGAGGAGCTATAGCGGGCTCCACCCGTCACATATTAAGTCCAATGCATTCCCATATGAAAAGGTTTAAACATAACATAAACATTCGTATTAAAACTAGCATACGAAATGTCAATACTTTCACCATAGACTATGAATGGTATAAAAATAGCACATCCACAGTCAAACATATCACAAAACCTTCAATACAATATAGAAGTTCTGCATCATAATAAGTCAACTTCAAATAAGCGTAAACTCCATCAAAGGATGTTGACATAGATGAAATCAAAACACTTTTTAGAGAAATATCTGTTTATATTTTTGAAATCATTTAAGATCCATATAAAATAAAACATTTTATTGAAAATATTCTTATAATCTTGTAAGGAAAACTTTGAAGATTTTATAATGGTGGAAAATAACCGCACCCGCCGTATAAGTTAAAAAAAACATTCTAACCTTAATTCTGTCGAAAAGGTTAAAAAGGACCTTGTTTTGAAAACTACCAAAAGATTCCTTTATAAACCACTTATAAAAGTCAAAAAGGGTATAAATGACTTTAACTCATATTATAGTAAAGAGTAAAAATGTTTTCAAATGCATTTTTAAGAAACATGGATGTGGATGATAAAGAGATCCCAGTAGATTATTACGTATAAACAACCTTGGATAATGAAGAGGTTGTAAAGTAAACCCTTACCTTGTACTTTTCCTTGGTTGGGGTAGGTTAACCTCCTTTATAATGGTGAAATAGTTGTTATTAAATTATACAAGAATCATATATAATAATATGATATCATATATGATCATTTAACATTGATTTGTTAATAATATCTTAGAATTATCGTCGTTTAGGGAGTTAACTTACTCATTTTCTTTTATATGTTTTGTTACATAAGCCATGGTTGTTGTATCTTATTCATATCCAGAATGATATCTAGTCCTTAAACATCATTTTTAAATCATCAAATGATAATTATACTTGAATGGATACGATGGAGAATGAATCTCATCGCGTTCGTGGAGACGGTAGTCCGTACGTACGCACGAGCGACAATATCATTCTTTTGATATTAAAATAATATATAAATGGATGGTATATCATATATAAAGAATCATTAACATGTTATATTTATTATTTACATGAGTTACACATCATTATTATACCCATCCAAATAATATTATATTGAATAACAATTACACCACGACGTGGAGACAGTAGTCTGTACGTACGCACGTATGGTGACATGTTATTCAAAGGGTGGATAGAATACTGAATATGGTTGTACCATATTTATAATAACATCACAGTATATTTGAGATACTGGAGTTATTATTTTAGAATGGTAAGAACAAAGGAAGAAGAAGTGGAAGAAGAAATGAACTTGGAGAAGGGTGGTGAAATCATTACCTCTTCTTCGGGTTCTTCCTTTTGATTTGATCAAAAGGGCTCATTAGGTTGGCTTTCTGATCAAACTAAGGCCTATAGGTTGTAGTGAGGGATGTTGGGAGAGTATTTGGGCAGAGTTTGGCCGAACCAAAAGGCTTTGAAGGTGTGAAGAAATGAGAAGGAGGAGTGCCCTTTTATAAGAGGGGTGAGGGGCACCTTTGGAAAAGTTAGAAATATTAATTTATAATAAATTCATATTCGGTTTCTAAAGGCTCCAAAGTTGATTATTAAAAGTTTAAGGTGGGGATAGGTGGAAAACCACTCAACCAATAGAATTTAGACAGGTTTGGGTACTTATATTAACCTTATCTTTAAGTATTAACTCTAAGTTAATTAGTTTCACTTTTACAATGTCTCTTTGTATTTTTATATAATATGGTTAATAAACTTACTATATACATCCAAGAGACCCCCAAGTGGTCCATTAATGATGAACCTATCCTTATATAAGTCTCTTGGACGAACCTTAGATTTTTAGGAATTTAATATCAATTAATAATATAATATTTGTTTTAAAAACTCTTTTATGTCAATTTTGACACTATTCAATAGTCAATTTTTGTGAAACTCATAAAAGATTCATTACTTAGAAAAACGTAAATTAAATCAATCCTAATATATCATATTATCCTATAAAATTAGTTTAATTCATTAAAAGTTTCATATTATATTTTTTTGGGTATTTATAATATCAATTATTTTAATTTTTCACTATTATAGTAATTACTGCATCATCTTTGTGTCATAAATAAAATAAATTATTTAATATCTAAAAATTATAAATAAAATATAATTATGTAGGAAATCTTTTTATCTTTCTAATTAATATTTATAATCTAAAATCCAACTTATATAACCCTATGTAACAATTGTTTTGCTAAAGGATATATGCTTGTGTCATTTTTGTATTCATTTTGACTTAATTAAAATAAAGTGTCATTATCACTTACAAGTGGATCCATGGGGTCCCACAATTGACACAAAGATGCCCATGGTCGACCATGTATCAACCAATAGGGTTAAGACACGTTTTAGGGTAATTTAGAATTATTATAATATTATTTTTTTAACCCTTATTTACTGGATTTACCCTTAACCATGGTAAATAAAATATTTGCCGCAGTAATTATTCAAAATGTCTAAAAATTAAAGTTACCTATTTACACAATTTGAACATCCTGATTCCAAATATGGAATCCATTTTCATAAATTCAAAATACAGAAGTGTCAGAAATTAATTTAAAATTAATTCCCGCTGTCAAAACAAAAAGCGTGTTTTTAAGAGATAATAACTATCAAAAGATTGACACTTGTTTATGTTCGGTTTAATTGTAAAATTATGTCCAATGACCAACATTATATTAAATAGTAAAAATATATTCTAAATATACTTTAAAACCACTCAAATTCATAATTTATTACTACTAATTATTTTGATTAAAAAAGTTGTTTTTAATTAAAATTTAGTAATTTTCACTATTCATCAAAATATGAAAGTTATCCGAAAAGTACCAAAATTTCACCTTAGGCTAAATTTGATATTCCGAATCCAAAAATGAAGTCCATTTTAAAATATAAAATATATATAACTTCAAGAAATAGGTATTACTATTCATAACAGCTAGTTTGATTGGTTACGGTGTGTTAGAACTCGAAGTTGCGTACAACACACGCTACTGTTTTATTCAAAGGAAAGCATACCGTGGAAGCTTGGGATGTTTCATTTTATTTAGTCAAAAAGTTTAAAATATTGTATTTAAAAAGGTTTCACTATCAAAAGTTGATAAAAGTGCAATACTGAAAATGAATCTGTTCTTGCATTATGACTAAGAAACTCATAATATGGATTCTAAAATTATAAGGATTATATAAAGTTTAAAATTTAGTTACAACTATTCATGACCTCTTTTAATGGCTTTTTTTTGGTAAGTCATGGTGCAATTGAACTCAGTATTGCGTGTAGTGCAAGTTATTGAATTATTTTGAAGAAATAGCACACTATGAAATCTTGGGGTGTTACATAAAACATTACAGAAAGTTATCAAAAATTATTCTTAAAAAATATTTAAATTTGGAATTCCAAAATAATATCCTTATTATAAATTTAAATTTATAAATGTTACAATAATTAATTAAAATATCATCTCTAAAAAAATAATAAATATCATTTATTGAAGAAAATGTATTATTGAAGCATAAAATGAAATTAATATGCATGAAATGAAAATTTACTGAAAACATAGAAATATATTTTATCGAGTAAGATTTTTTTATGTATTTCATAATTTATTTTTTCTTATTCCTAACAACTAATTTAATGGCTAGGTTATAATAGTCATATTTAAATAAAAATATTTCATTCTTCATTCATGATTGGAATTGTGTATCATGTATGCTATTGAAAAATATTTCATTTAAAATATCAAGATAGTACATGCTACAACATTTAATAAATATAATCTTCTTAATATGAACATGGTATTTTAAATAGAGTGTCTTAGATTTGAAAATACATTTTTTGAAATACCACATCATAAAAGGTTTACTAAATCTTCCACATGAAACGAAGGAATGGGAAATAATATCCTTATATGGGATAGATCAACGTTAGGTTTATAGAAAATGGAAAATTAGTTGGAATTAAAAATATGAACTTTGATGAAATGTTATTTATAAATTATTATGAATTTTTACTGTGATCATTGGTGATAACAAAGTGAAAAGTAATTAGAATGTCAGAAACCAAAAAAAACATAAACTAAAAAGGTGTTAAAGAAAAAGATTTATCATAAAATAATTGTGTAAGATGAAATTTTATTTTCAACATAATTTTCCTGCAGTTGGGATATAACATTATAATTTATAATAGTAACACAAGAAAAATAAACTTCCTTAAAAATTAGAATTTCATCCTTTAATCAATTTCAATCTTAATCTACTATTTTTCACCAAACAATTAGTATTGAAACAGAATTATTCATTCCAAGATATCTAAAACAAATTCATAATTGATAAAATATTACCTAAAATCATAATAGAAGGTTTTACATATTTTTAGATATTACCCAAAATAGAAATGGATATAACATGGTTAGATAATACCCCAACTGAATTAACATTCATATGAAGAAATAATATATCAACCTCCAAAGCCTATACACTAACACCTAAAGTTCAACTTAAATAATTAGATAATAAATTAAACATAAAATTATTTTAATTTATCTAGACTAATATTGAAACCTAAATACTAGAAATATTTGATCGCGTATTATTTCAAGATAAATTTTATTTTTATCACAAAATAACAGAAAAAAATTTTAAATTCCCATACCAAAATTTTTTATTCCCAAATCCTACAATATTCATTATATGATATCCAGTTTAATAAATAAAATATATCACATTAAATCAATTTTAAAATATTTTTTTATTTACCAATGTAATTTAACATTTATTAAATTTTAAAAATCCCATAAACATATTTTTACCATAATCATATATGGTTACCAATATAGTGTACCTATTCAAAAATAACATTAATAACTTAATCACAAAATCTATTTTCAATCCCATGGATATATATTTAATAAGAAATATGTTCTCAAATTTTAATTAACCATATTTACATCAATATAAAATATCATATAAACCCTAATAGTTATTTATACCTTTATTCCTATGCCCAAAAATTGTAAATCTATTCTTTCTAAAATAAATTTTTTTTCATATTATTCTTATGGGTCATATGTACATCACAAATCGTTCAAAAACTCTGTAAATTCCTCCCAATGTGTTATCGAATAAATCCTAAAAAGTAGTTTCTATTACATTGATCATATTATCAACAACAAAAATATAAACAATTAAATATATCTATACCATTTAATTTATCCACACATTAAAACATATTAATCACAAAATATATTTAACACTCTCCTATAATAGCTACTATAAGAACCCTACCCAAAAACAATACACAATAATGAGTTTTTATTCAATTATTTCCATTCTGGTATTCATGAGGATAATTGTGGTTTAAATATTATAGAATTAGTTTATAAAATTTACAAATTAAATCCTTATATTACAATGTGGAAACATTAATTCAATGACTATTTTAAAAAATAATATTGTCTTCAATGTCAAACATTTTTCTAAATGAAAAATATTTATGACTTTCAAAATGGATTCTTCTTTGTTCCAACCCATCCATAAACCATATGATAAAAATTTTGTATTATAAGATAAGTTAAAAATGATCAATAATTGATATAAAAAATAATAAATCCATTTCATTAGAGAAAAATAAATAACCCATTAAATTCTTACCTTTTTAATATTATTTGTTGATATTTAAAAATAAATCATTACTATATGATATAACATATATTTTTTCTCAAATAAAAATAATAGAAATTGTAGATCAAAAATGGAAACCCTTTTAAGCTACATAGGTATTCATATTCATAACTCAACTTTATAATGTGTCAAAAATACCATATATTGGTTAATTCCATTAGAGAACCCACAATGGATTACTCCCCCATTTGAAATAAATTTAAAATAAACATAGAAATTAATTGATAATTAATATAGGTGCATATGAATAAATATAAAATCAATTTTTTTGAATTTGAATATGGAAGGAAAATGATTTATTGAATACCCAACTAAAACATTTTAAAACAATTTCATAGACTACAGTGTCCCATACCTGGAGTTTGAATCATCACATAAATTATCATATATAATAATAAACTCATGTTAATTATTTATTTGTTTAAGTTCCTTTTAAAGTTCATAATTCTTTTTTATTTTATTTAATATCATGTTTTATTTAGATATATAATCAATTTAGTTTTTCTAAAATGTTTTGATTATATTTTACACATGTGTCAAATATTACTTATGTAGGATGAAAATGGTAATAGTGGGAATTATTTAATTATCCAAAGAATATTAATAATTACATAAAGACAATTTTTCGACCTCAATTATTATTTTTAATTAAAGATGAAGACAACCTTTTTTATTGAAACAAATGAATTCTCTTATTATTCTGGGAACATGAATCCCATTACATATCTTTTCAAGGGTCATTTGGGAATTAAATCCAATTAAAACTATCATATTGGTACTAACATAGTAATTCATGTGAACATCAACCTAGCTACACACCTATGTTTATGGCCTTGTCCACAGATATTTCCCTCACTACTACCCTAAAGCATAGTCATCATCATTACCTTTGAAGGTCAACCATCCCTCCCCACCATCATTACACACTCATCATCTATTTTGATGATCTATATTGATTTAGTCCACCTCACACATGGATGGTAGACACTATCAACCCCCTTTCCTCCAAACCATCACTTGCTCTTCTACCATCTTCCGCACACCACCAAAAAATATAGAGATCCTTGGTGGACCATGAGAATCACCTATCTCTATCAAATAATCCATTATAAGAATACACCTTAACATAAGTCCCAATATTTATCCTTCCACTATCTCATTTCCACCTTTTACTAGCCTCATTATCATATGAAAGCATTTCCTCACCTAAAAATTTCATTATCTTGGCCCGCCAAAGGCAGCAACCACCTTTTGTGACATGAACACTCAATGAAATATATCCACATGGACATTCCTACCTCACTATGAATTCCTCCACCATCAACCCACAGATTATTTTACTTCCCTATAAATTGAGAGTAGTATAATTTTAACCCATCATTTAATAATATTTTATAGGGCATCCTTACGACTATAACAGTACCACAACAACAAAACATGTGTTCGGTAACACTTAATTTTTAGAAAAGGGCCTCCACAAATTCTAGAGTGCAAAAAAATGATCCCAAGATAAGAAAAAATCATTGTATCATCTTATTCATAATATCAATTGGGTTCTAGTTTTGCTGGAATCGATCATGTGTTAGTTTTCTTATGTAGTGAAATCATACCAAGCATTTCACCACTCAACTAACCCCTCCGTTGAAAAAAAAGTATTTCTGGGCAACGGTAAACTCCCATATTGTATCACAGGACAAGTATTGAGTGTGTTTCACATTGGTTTTCTTAATAATGAATTTGAATCACCCTGTGCATATTAGGCACAGTGTCCGACTCTCGTGGGACTCCAGCCTGAACATTTTCTAATGAAGAGAAAGGGGTACAACCTATGGCTACTATTAAAATAACACCCCATGAAATTTTATAAATAAAATATTTTTTTAAATTAAATGATTAAATTTTTGAAATAAAATTAACTATGATACCTTCATAGATATGGTATGATGTACATATTCATGAGTAACATTTAAATTTTTTAGAAATCATGATGGAAAGAAGGTAATTATTATTTTATATTTAAATAATGTTAATTAGATTAATAATATACAATTATATCTTAAAATATATTTATATATAGAATCTATGTCATGTGGAAATGAAACATTAATCACATCGATTCATGGAGGTGGTAATCAACACATACACATGGACATCGTTATCATTTTTCACAGATATAAATGATAAAAATTATATGATATATTATAATTATAGAATGATAAATATTTCTTGTGTACCACATATATATAATCACATAATCCATCCTTATATCCATTTGTAAGAGGTATAGATAGATATAAAATTACATTTTTTTGTGAGGCATCAGTCCATTATACACATCAAATTTGTTTCATATAACATTAAATGGATGTGGGTAACGATATAGAGTGTGACATTATAATAACTAAATATAAATATTTGTAAGTTATTTATGATATTATTTCATTTTTTATATAATCTCTTAAGGAGTTAGAATAATAAAAAAAATGAAAATACTTGGTTAAGGATTATACCACTTCTTTGGACAACCTCCTTAGGTTTATACCTAAATCTTTTATATTTTGGGTTTATAATAAAAAAATTAATTTAAGATGTGGGGTGTGATGTAAGGATGCCATTTTTTATGGTATTGGCTGAAAATTGTATTTTCTATATGTGAATAAAATAGGGGAAAATGATTCATTTTATAACAAAGGGGAGGGGTACTTTAAGAATTATATAAGATAATAAGTTATTATAAATTATTTTTCATATAAAAATGGTTCCAAATTGTAATTATTATAATAAAATACGTGGATAATTCTAAATTCTCACATCTAATAAATTTTTTACAAGTTCATATTATTTTTTTACCCGTATCATTTGGTTTTATCCCGTGATAACTCTTTTTGATGATTAATGTTATAAATATCTTTTATAATATTTAAGGGTCATAATAATTACTATAAAAGGATATTTGGTCCATAAATGGAAAATTTTTTATATTTTAAATCATACCCAAATATTTAGTCGAGTGATATGAATTTTTTGAATTTTTAATCATTTAATAAGAAATTATTTATTATAAAATATCATTAATGTCCTTTTTGGAACTATTACATTAATATGATTTTGAAGCGAAATATGATTACAAAAATAAAAAGAATATAATCCTTTTATTAATCCATATTATCTTATATTTCTTATAGAAAATTCAGAAAACATAATAAATATATTACTTTATATTACTTTTAATATTTTAAATCAATATTTTTATATTAACTAAAAAAATGGTGTCATGGGGATGTGTAAACAATTAATGTAATAATAAAATCACTAAAAATTAAAATTAATTTACATGAAAAAATAATTGTTCATTAAAAAACCGTTTATAAATAAAAATATGTTTTCCCACTAACATGATATTATAGATATTAAAACCAAGAAAGTGGCATTTTTAATATTTTCATTTAATTAAATATTAAAAAACTACGAATAAAAAAATATAGATGAATATTGCCATATTTTTAAATAATTAATATAAATTTCCACACTCAACACAGAAAATATGAAAAAGGAATGTGTTGGTGTCATTTTTTGGACATTTAAATTTATTTGTAACTTTAATTACATAATTTACTACTATCATGGTGGGAATTATTTTATATGGTTTCTATTTATAAACACCAATTACAAAAGAGTACTATTTATAAAATTTAGGCCTCAAGATTCAATCTATTTAATACATTTTTTTAATATTTCTTTTATAAAATTAGAATATTGTAATTAAAATTAAAAAATGCAATACGTGATGAATTTTTTTTGATCAATTCCATGTTTAAGAATAGAAAATATTTTATTAAAAATAATTATAATACTTTCAAAACAAAATCATTAAAAATCAATTTTTGTGAAAAAATATTGTTTAAGAATAATATGTAATTAAAAAAAATGTTTTATTATTTACTATGAATTTAAAAATTAATTTCAATTTATTAGGTCTATTTTATGTATTTAATAAATTATTTAATCTTATTAATACCCTCCAAGTTCACATCTTGGATATAAAATATTTATTTAGATAATATATCATGATTCAATTGACCTTGATGGTTTGTATCTTGTATGTTATTGAATTTTTTAATTTTTATAAAATATTAATATATTAAATATAAATTAACAAATTTTTTTCATATACCTTAAACTTTTACATTCATTGAGTAATGGGAGCGTTAATTTTTCTTATGTACGGTCAACCGCCTATATAAATGAAAAATAGAATTTTTCATAACCAAAAATCAATGAAAGTTCCTAGATTGGAATTAATGAGGAAATATAACTTTTATTACTTATTTAAGTTTATATATTTGATATTTTATCATTATATTAATGCATTCCATAATTCATTAAATCATTTTATAATGTTATATTTTGGTCGATGTAACGGAATATGAAAAAACCATAAAAATATTGTGTCCTTAATAATTATAGGATATAATATAAAACTAAAATAATGTAATAATGATATATTTAAGTTATTTTATTTATTTTTTAAATTTTCAAATAATAATAAATTTATTTTTTGTAAATAATATTTAAAATAATAAAAAAATGAAAAATTAGTTCATTGGGATTCCAATTTTTACAAGCAATATTAATTTCATTAACAAAATTAAAATGGTATTGAAGTAATTGTAGAGAAAAAATATAATTCAATATTTAAAAATATGATAATAATGAACTTGAAACCAGTGAATGGAAACCGGTCTCATCTTCATGAATTATTTATGAAACAAACAACAAAAATTCCAAAACATTGATAATGAAATTAACTATAATCAGTTATTAAATATCTAAGATTTGGTCAATAAGTAATTAAAATAGGTAATTCGTTTATATTGTGGTTAAGATATAATTTCATATTATTTTTTCTAGTTTATTAGAGGTTAGGGAATGGTTGATTAATTAGGAAAACAATGTAAGTGATTTCTGTTTCAAATTCCAGTTCTTGTGGCATGTTTTCTATTATGAACCTAATTTCATTTTTAATGCAATGCATATTTGGGTTATCATATTAATACATTCCATTTATTCATTTTATTTTAAGAAAAATATATTATCTCTATATCAAAAGGTATTTACTATATTATTTTTGAAAACATAAGTCTTGTTTCATCTAAATATTTTTTTATTGGGACTTATATTGTATTAGCCAATTATTTCATTTTTTGGAGAGTATATTTCCACAAAATAAGTTTTTCTCTATTCATATTTATTTTGAATGTATTTAAAAATCTATATTGTTATCTCTTCATCATATTAATTTTATTATTACCTTATCATTTCCATGAGGGTGTCTAAATATCAATTTTTATTCATTGAGATATGGTTTATATCAATCACTTGTTTAACTTATTTTGTGTCCACATTTTTCATGGATTAACACTTTAAATTTTATGAAACTATTTTATTTTTATGGATTAATTTATTAGACAATCCATTACTACATTTTAATAATCTAACTATCCACCATTAATAAACATAACATTTCTTCCAGTTCCTTTCTTTTGAAAATACCCTATTTTAGATTACTTTTATAAATGGGTGTTCACCTACATTAATAATGTTGATTGACTGGGAAATTATTACATTAACCACATAACTCTTTCTATATATGGTTTCTATTTGTGGGATGATTTTATATAAAAATATTTCATTTATTTATGGGGGGATATTGAAAATATATGTATATTTATTATTTTGATACTTTTGTTTAGTGATTACTCCTAAAATTTTATTATATATTGTTTAGAAATAAAATTTATTTATATATATGGGTTATGACCATGATATTAATTTTATTTACATGAGGTAAATTTATTAGTTTTCCATATTTTGTAATTAAAATATAGGGGATTATTTACAATATTGAGTTTGAATTTTTTATTCATTTTCACAAAAGATGAATTCACTATACAAAAACATGTGATGGGAACCACCCAACATTATATAGACCCAATAAAAATTAGTATGTATTATGAGACAAAGATTATTGGATTTTTTTGTATGTCTCCATAGAATAATATATTTTCAGGAATTTTAGATCATGAATGATGTATAATATCTTGATGTACTAGCTCATTATCACACCTTGGATTTGTAAAATGCTTTGTTTTATTATTTTCCTGACCATGAATCGTTCTAGTTTTATAACACTGGGTTGATTTTGGCCAATGCACATGTATTGAAAGGTCAGTGAAAATCATTCAGCCTAACCTAGGTACTCATGTGGTAGCTCCTGGTGTTGGGTAGAATCATTTTAAAAGTTTTAGAATGGTCAGACAAACTGTGTAATCTGGTCGTGCAGTTGGTCCTCTCCTAAGTGGATGCTTTCATATATTTTTCACATGGTATTCTAAACCGTGTGGGTTGGTCTGGTGGTCAGTTCCTCCTTGGGCAATGGGAACCCCACATTTGGTGCACACATAATGAACTCGTGCAGGAAAAAAAATTTATTGGTGCAAATATTTAAAATAGAAAAACTATAGATTACTATCTCCCCCTTTTTACCATAAATCATATATCCTCCTATTTTGAATTGTTTGGCACATAAAGGGTGCCACCTAGCCCTTTACCCTTTATTTCTCATGTCTAATGTATTTCTCCTTGAAGTCCCAATGAGAATTTCTTAGTGATTTGGACCCTTCTACCCTACTATCCTAATATTTTCTCAATTTCATAGTTTCTCTTGGGTAGTATATCTCTAATTCGACCCTAGATTTTAGGGTCAATGTGTAGAATGATTTTATAGATTTTTAGGGTGTGTGGTTTGACCTCTGGGGTGTATTATTCATCCTCTTAGAATTTTTTCGTATTCTCTTGCCATTGAGGTAGTTGCCTCCATACCGTTATTTTCTGATGAATTATGTTGATGTTTGGGTTTTTTAAATTAATTTATAAACATGATTCTCAACCTTATAATTCACATGGCTACTATATTTTAGTGTTTTATTATTGGCATCAATTGTTAAAAATAAATATTTAATGTGATTAATTTCTTATGCCTATGTATATATATACCAAATGTTTTTAATAAAATTCCAATTGAGTTTTGATTGTAAAATTGGGTGACAGGTGTGGTTTTTTCCCTAAGTAATAATCAATTAAAAGGTTTTGTTGTGGATTTGGAATTTTTGGGAGATTTGGTAATTTTATAGCCTGAAGGTTGTAGTGAAATGTTTTGGATGGGTCATCATAGTTTACTAAAAGGATTATTTGTCCACATTAGATTATACTAAATAGTTGGGTTTGGTTTAACAAGAAATTTGTGTTTTAGAAATTTTATTTAGGGTTTTCATAAAAATTTTGAGTGTCTCATTGGATATTGTAACTAACAGGGGTGCACAAGGGGCAATCCTGGATGGGAATTCAAATAAAGATGTCACATTGAAATATTGTTCTCCCACAAACATTGTTTCTAAAATGATTAAATGGCTTATAAGTGGTATTTTGATTTATTTGTGTGCTTCTATAAGAAATTAAATGTAAAACCTTAATATCTATTATTATTTATGAATTGGGACATGTTTTGGGTGAATGTTTAGAATAAATTCCCATTTGATACATCTTACAATTTTTTATTCTTTACCAATGGTTTTTCAAGGGCTGCTAGTAAAAATTATTTGATTTGGAAATATCAAAGGCTAATTTGCATTTGAAAACACAAATGGGGTGTCTTTATTATTTTGGAAATGAACTATAGTTTTGAAATTATTAATGCCTGATCATTATCTTTGAATTTTTTTCTGGCTTTTTTTCAAACCATGTGAGGTGATCACTCTATTGTCACCTTGAATGAAATTGGTTTATTATAGACACACTTATATACGTATTCCCTTATATGGTTTATCTTATAGGTGGTGTCCATGTTTGGGGTTGGAAAGTGTGGTGATTGCAGGTAAGGTGATTCATGAATTTGAAGGCCTCCTACTTATACAGTTTACTTTTAATGTGGGTTTTTTGGTGTTCTTTTGGGTCTTTTGATGGTTGTTGATCAACATCGATTAGACGAGTTGGTACCACATACATTTTCCAAAAGTTCAGGTGGAATATTCAACTTGATTGGTCAGTTTAGGGAGGGAGGTTGATTGTTGACTAGGGAGGTCCATTGTACACTCGTAGGTGGTTATGGATTTGAGAACATCAAGGGATCACTCTTGGGATGATAATGAAATTTAAATGGTGTCTAAAATATTTGTACTTGTTTATTTTCATTAGTTTTTTATTCACATCTTTCACTACTCATTTTATTTCAGCATAACCAGGTATAGTTTTCCATAGGGATCTGACTTGGTATTTGGATTCTAAATTGATTTCTAATTTTAAATTAAAAATTTTGTTGAGTTCTATTTTAAAAAAGGATGAATTTGATTATTTATTAAAATGTAAAATACCTATTTTTATACGTTTATTTCAAATTACTTTTAGTAAATTATTTTCAGGATTGGAAACATATGAATTTTTTAGTGGTTTTCTACTGAGTTGTTCGCCTAACACCCTATATGTTCCAGTCGGTGTTGGTAGTCTTGAAATATTCTCTAGGTCCCCATTCTTGTATAAGTTCTTGGTTCATGTGATCATTGATATAGCATTTTGGTTGGTGTATGGTGGTGGTATTGGAGTAACATGAAGATCATGGTAGCATGGCTCAGTTTTAATTTTTAATCTCATTTTGTATTTAGTTTATATCTTGTCTTACTTTTGTAACTAAATCAGTTTTATATAATTAATTGAGAGTCATTTGTTGTTGGTTATTTCATCTATTTAGTTTATATATTCAATATTATTTACACTTTGGGACGAAATTGTTCCCACAAGGTAACCATTTGATGCCTTACAATAGTTTCTAGCTCGTGGGGATCTGTAATGCCCTTCTGGATATCACGCGGAGTGAGTCGGGTGATGGGCCAGATAGCATCCCAGATTGGTTCTTGAATAATTGGTATAAAATGAGGGTATTTTTATTCGTCTTGTCTTGTAGTTGGAGAATAGAACTGTTTGGACTCTATAGGTAGGTACGGGAATAAAATTATGAACCCTTCCTCTTTATGAACATCAAGTTTCTAGTGTTAGTCTAGGATTTGAGTTCTCAATCTTTGTATTGGATTGGGGGATGGAAATGGAAGACTGTTTGTGTTTTTTCTTGTTTTCACATGAAGTTGTGAACTATGTGGAGACTCAGTCTGGGGTTAATTATCAACTTAGTTATTATTTTTTACATGGGGGTTGGATTACTACCATATCGTCGGGTTAGGCATAACTAATGGTTCCTCCTTCCGGTGACTTTGCATGATTCACATATCATTTTGGTTCAGGTCAGCATGAGTAATATTTTAAAATGAACATTGATTATGAATAAAATTATTTCTTTCAAATGATTCTGAAATTTGTAAAATGGGTTTTAATAGAGAAGAGTTTTAAATTAAAATTTCAGTGAATTCTTGGGTTTTGATTATGAAATAGAAAGCACGAACCTTGTTACTCCTTATGAATGCATACATGTGTATGGGTATGTGTGGAAAGTTCATGTTAGAACATATTTTTGAAATGGATTATTACATATTAGATGGTTCTGGGGATTCAATGGGTGTGTATATGATATCAAAGGCTTGGCCTTATTTATTCAAAGTGTTTTTGAAAAATTATAATGATTCCAGAATTTTTTTTATTATTATAATGTGTCATTTTTTTATTGAAAGTGGATTTTTTTATTTGCAAATTTGTTTTGAAATGATGTGTTTTTTAAAATTTTAAAGGAAATGGGATTCTTGAAAAGTGTATTTTTTCTGTTTGATTCATATTTGTTCGGTTTCTGAGCCTTTTTTTACTCAAGATGTTCTTTATTTATTATTCCTTGGATTAATGATGCCTTTTATGGTGTTTTTTATGTTTTTTAAAATATTTTTCCGAGGAATTAAATCAAAATTAATAATGAATCAATCATATGTTATGGTTATTGTTGAATATTTCTTACCCATCAATGTGATAGAGGACTATTATAGAGATTTGAGTGGCTTGAGGAAGTTGAATGTGTCTTCAGATCATTGGGAGCACCTGAAACTGTTAGAGTTCATGCTGTTTTGGGTTTATTTCAGGGTCCATAAAGGGGTGAATAGGGCATGTTTTCCATACCATCAATGAAAATGGGGATGACATGGGAATTTTTTAGTCCTTTCATCAGGTGATCGTTTATACCTGAAGATGTGAAGATGAAAATAATGGATGATCTTGTGAGTATTCAGTAAGGCCAAAGATGGTGATGTCCTAAGTCGAACGTTGTATGGATATGGTTTCCTTTTCATTATATGTGGCTCAATAATATCTTTTGAATACTTTTATTATCATTTGAGATCTTTTGGCAGAGATCATGGAGTGAGTCCTATCCTCCAATGATCTTCGTTTCAATAAGCTGGTGGATGTAATTTTTTTAACTAAGTTAGTTCACGGAGTGAAAGCAGTCTGAAATCTAGTGTTTGTTGTTGCTTGTAAAGAATCCTCATCTGTAAAGGATATCTTTTTGGAGGAACATATCTCTAATGGGTCTCCTTTACTAGTTCTAGATTGATGTTTGACAGACCATTAACTTCTATTCCACCAGTATTTCCTGTTTGGTTATTTGAAGCTGTCTTGTTTCATTCCACTAAAGACCTTCCACCATTGCAGAAAATTTGGTCATCTGGAGATTTTTTATAGGAAAAACTATTTAAAGATGATCTTTTGATCAGAGGATATCATTTCTTGTCTGTGAGGTAGGATATGATTCTGTTATCAAGAATCCATCCACAGGACTCGAAGTGATGCTCATGCCTAGTCAAGAGTAATTGGGGGTGTGTGAAACCATCATTCGGTTTTCCTTCATGGTGGAATGGATACATTAAATGTTTCCCTTATATAGTATTTTTGGTTTTTTAAAGTTCACCATTACATTTTAAAATAATTCTATATTTAATAAATCATAATCTTATCAATTGTGTTTACTTGAATTTGGCATATATAATTGTTCATTTTTCGTTGAGTTTATTTAACCCTTGTGTGTTCGTTTTTCAGTTTGGGTGGTTATCATTTGAAGATGTTTGAGTTCTATTGATATTAATGTATGGTGTTTCTAGTTTTTCACGTATCCCTTTGGTTTCAGTAATTTTCATGGGTTTCCCCTTGTCTTGGGGGGTTCATTCTATGAAGGGAGATCCCATGTACATAGTTTTGGTAAGGACATTATTTTGTTGGTAGGTAGACGTTTAGTTAGTTTTCGGGGTCCTGGTTTTCCAATTCACTCCATATTGGGATTCATATTGAAGTTTGAGTACTGTTGTTTTGGTTTTTTAGCTTCCATGTCATCAGATATATTATTATGAGGAGAACCCTCACGTGTTCTCTGTTCGTTCTTATGTTTTGTTTTCCTTTGGATCATTCATGTGTGACTTATATGGAGAAATATAACCCTTATTCTCGTGGTTTATTTCTATTTGGATTGGGAATGGACTCATGTTTTTACTATCTTTTATCAAAGAGAAATTATTGATGTAGAACGTTTCTATTGTGGGGATAATTATAATTCCCAGTACTTATATACATTTTTATTTTATTATTTTCATGACCATGGATCATTCTGGTTGAGATATTGGATAAGCCTCAGTTATGTTTTTTGATTTTTAGAAAGCCTCGGTGGATTTTTTTATTTCCAAGGGCACCACGTGGTTAGTGAAAACCATATAGCTCAGCCCAGTTATCGGTTAAATAGGTCCTGGTGTTGGTAATAAGCTACTCTATGGTTTGAGAACGATCTATCAAAATGTGCAAATCGATCATGCGGTCGGTGCTATACTATGAAGAAACTACAATACAGTCTATGTATAGTAGGCCAAACCATGTGGATTGGTCATTTGAACGGTTCCTTCGTGGAAAGAGGGTACCCTACAGTTGGTCCACGGTTTAGTAAACCATATGTCCAAACCATGTGATCCGTGAAGATAATTAAAATATTAAAAACCCATATTCTACCCTCTCCCCCTTTTACCAAATATCAGACCCCCTCCTCTTGGGTAATTTTTAGCACACAATGGGAGACCCCTGGAACCTTGGTCATGGCTCCCCTACCCCACGCATCCATCCTTGAATTCCAAGGGTGGGTTTCTTAGGGTTTTGGACCCTTTTCCCTCTATTCATCTTCCTTATTCTCTATTTCATGGTTTCTCTTAGGTAGACCACCTCATGGAAGAACACTATATGGTATTAATGATGTGTAGTATGGATTTGATGATGTTTAGGTTGTGAAGTTTGAAATTTGGGGTGTATTCATCTTTATTTGAGACTTTTGTTTCATTTTCATCCCATTGAGGTAGGTTCTTACTTACTTTTCCTTTCTGATGCATTCCGTTGATGCTTGGGTTCACCCAGTTAATTTTTAAACATGATTTTCACCCATATTTGAGACTTCTGTCTCATTCTTTGGTGGTTACCTACTAAGCTGTTTAGATCTCACACTACTTGTGACATTATGTATTGGTAGACCCAAACTATTTTTAAGGACCTCATTCTTGGATTGGTTCGTGGTTTATTTGTTTGATGATAGAGAATGTTGGTTGGTGGGTGTTGGAGAACTTGGTGTCAGATGTAGGTCATTGTAGTGTGGATCCATTTTAATTTTTTTATCATTTTTTATTTACTTTCTATATTTTCTATCTTTTGTAACTGAATCTGTTTTAAATATTTATTTGAGATTTATTTCTAGATGGTCATACTATTTTTTTAGTTTATTTAGTCTGTCCTAGTAATTCATTGGGATGAAATAATACCGACTTGGATTTCAATTTGATGCCTAACACTAGTTGGAAGACTAAGGGAATATGTAATTTCCATCGATTAATGCCACAAATTCGGTTAGATATCATGTCATATGGAATCTCATCGTGGTTCTTGACACTTATGGTGTGGAATAAGTTTTCAAACATTATCCTGTACTTTTTGAAGGAACCAATTATTATTATCTATGTGAATTGTATACTTTCATTAGTATCTATATATATATTTATATATATATATTAAAATATCACTTTTATTTGATTATGTTTTTATGATTATTAACTATTTCTTCCATTAAATTTAACTCAGTTTAATTCAAAAAATTCCCTAGTTGTATGTTTTCCCATACTAAGAATTTTAGATCACCCTTAACATTTATCATTTCCCTAGGTCGTGATGAAAAGTAATACTCAAGATAATTAAAAATGTATAATTGTTCATATGATTTTTGGGAGATATTTATTAATTACTATGGATAAATTATTTTCATATATAGTGTCAAATTATATATATCATCTAAGAAAAAAATGGGTCCTGCATTTTTAGTTTCTATCCAAAATCTATAATGTTCTAAACATAAAATTCATAGGAATGTATTCAATTAAATATTTAATTATGATTTGTAGTTATTGTATATTCATGTCCAAAAATATATAATTGGTTTTGAATAAAGCATATAAATTATGTTCTTATGGCATTGTATCCAAGAGATGGAGTATGAGGTATTATTTTTGGTATTAGAGAAAAGATTAGATTACGTTAGAAATTATAATGTATTTTGAGGTTAATTTAATAGTTTATAATATTATGTTGATAAACAATTCAATGGTATATGTAATACCCTTGTAAAATTGAGACACAAATGGTTATATGTTATTACCCATGTCAACAAGGTCAAATTTACATTCCAGGAGCCTTCCTAATTATAAATCCATATTTAAGTGTGTTTCTCATATAGTTGTGATCATGTTGGGTGACCTTTTTGGATGCTTCACTTGGTGCATGTGAGTTATGAATGAACACACTAAAAGAAAATGTGTTCACCTATGAGGATAATCTTTAGTCTAATTACTGACCTTGTATGGTAATACATTGAATGAGCATGTGTTGGACTATGCAGATAGTCTTTAGTCTGAAATGTGACCTTGTGGGTAATAACCTATGGTGTTCTCAAAAGGAAAACATGGTTTTATAGGATACTCATTGGATTATTTGACTATGTTCGACACTCAAGGAAGGCAAGGTAATAAAATTATAATCAGTTTTAATACCCTTCTGGATGTGTATAATATCTCCATGGGTTTTTGGCTTTATGTAAAGATTGATGGAATAGTGATTTTATTGTTTAGAGAGTCTATCGCACTAGAAATGTGAGACATTATGGGTTAAATTATATTTTACTTTTTAACAAGATGATCCTTTTTCTGAGAGTATACCATGTTGGAAATCAAATTTTAAAAATTATTGTCCTAGAGTAGTGATCAATATGTATAACATTCAAGAAAGTTTTTTAGGGTGTGTGGGAGTGAGAAAAAATCAATGAAATAACACGTATTAGCCTATGGGGATAGTCATTAGTCTGATAAGTAAACCATCACAGATAATATCATTTAGTGTTCTAGGAAAGACTCCAGGGTACTACAGTAGACCCATGGGATCAGATTACATGTTCCATGTCCTAGGGAAGGCCACGTTGTGAAAATGGTATTAGATCAAATACCTAGTTAGATGTGTAGAGGAACTAACTAGGTGTGAGTATTAGGGTCCCCAATGAGGGTTTTGTACTTTTAAGGTGTGGAAAGAATTACACCACCGGAGAGGTGATCCTTAAATGGATAAATGTTACTACCCATTTCAAAATGGTGAACCTTTTTTTAGGAATCCTACTTAATTAGAACTAAATAGTTATGTGTTCTTGGATAGTCATTTTCTCGGAAGGAAACCATGTTGTTATAAGATACCCATGGGATCATATTAATAGGTTCTTAGCTCAGGGAAGGTTAGGTCAGGAAATTATAGATAACTCATTGTTATAGTATATTATTTAATGATTAGTTAATAATCCCATTTTATATCAATATTTTGATAAATGAAAATTAGTGAAAACCATCCGGATAATTCTAAAAAGGAATTTTATAAATTATATAACATCCTCATGATTTTGTAATGTATATATTTTTCTATTATGCAAAAAAATTTATACATTCGTGGATACTAAAAGTGGTTGATGGTGGTAGAGAATATTTACTTAGGTGTAATAACCTCAAAAATACCATATTGGGTATTCACTCAATCAACACCTGCTATATAAAAATGGCTTGTAACTACACACTAGGTTTGAAACTCCCTCAAGATATGATCTGTTAAATATAAATTCTATTTAAGAATAATTTAGGGAGATTTGACTATTCTTAGCTGATATAATATGATAGAAAAGGGAACTCAGATAACATAGACATAAATGTATATATTCTTAAGATAAGATACAAATTAATCAATACGTTGTTTCGGGGATTAGATATAATAATTATTTTGAGAGAATAGATTTAATTGATTTTTTTAGAATATTTTTATAATGTTAATGGTAATTCTAGATCTCTATTTTTAGTATTAGGATTGTATGATAGAACCCAACTAAATGTAAAATAGGATGAACGAATAATGATATAGGTTAATTTGAGGGTGATAGTAGTTAAACTGAGTCTGATAAAAGGGTATTTTAAGAACTACAGGCTTAAAAGATAGTTTTATATTGTAAGACATATTGATGTTATATTTTACAATAGTATTTTATGAAAATAATCATATAATGATCATCACACATGTAAACTATTTTGGTTTTTTAAATGGTGGAATCCTGGAAGAAAAAAAAGCTGTCATATTTTTCCATGGACAATGTAGATATTGTCCCAATGAATAGGTGGATAAATTATATATTAAATGTGTCATACTTGGACTATGAAAAACCATCTACCTTTATTTTTTATTGAAAATATGTACATTATATTAATTAGAAACACTATAAATAATTGAATGATTGAATCTAGTTTAAATTTGAGTGATGAAGATGATGATAGAAAGGGGATTCAGTTTGAAACATCAAAAAAATGATGGAACGAGATTGGGAGAAATTTACTTAAAAATAAAGTTTATTTCTATATTATTAGACATAAATTTTTTCATAATTTCAAGTTTAAGGGAAATAAATAAGGATCAAAAATTTATTACATCAATTACAAGAGTTTTAGAAATTATTTTACTCAATATTGCAATCCAAGGGACAATAAGGGAAATATACACAAGAAACAATAAAATAATGAAAAATCCAAAGGAACAAATACTAAAAAAATAGACATGAATTTTTAATAATGAATTTACCATTGTCCTATATGAATTTTATTTTTAAATACTACTTAATTTTATTTTATAAATAATGCACCAAGAGGTATTATTGTCATATAAATCATTTTCAATGTTTGTGTAACGTTATTAATTGTGGATTTTGATCTTATTATATTATTATAATTCTTTGTGAAAATAGGAATTGGATATCATTTTTTAAAGATCATATTATTCATTTTAATAGAGTTACTTCTCATTTTATGTCCTAAGTATATCAATGTTCATCTACTTGTGTATTGAAAAGAATGAGTTAACGATATAAATTAATTTGATATTATGAACCAAATTTGTAACACCCCAGGCTTCCACGGTATGCTTCTCTTTGAATAATACACTAGCATGTGTTGTACGCAACTTCGAGTTCTATCACACACCACAACCAATCAAACTAGCCATTATGAATAGTAATACTCACTTTTTGAAATTTTATAGATTTTATCTCTCAAAATGGACTACATTTTTGGATTCGGAGTATCGAATTTAGCCTAAGGTGAAATTTTGGTACTCTTCGGATAACTTTTATATTTTCATGAATTGTGAAAATTACTAAATTTTAATTAAAAGCATCATTTTTAATCAAAATAATTAATAGTAATAAATTATTAATTTGAGTGATTTTAAAGTATATTTAGAATATATTTTTACCATTTCATACAATTTTGGTCATTGGACCTAATTTTACAATTAAACCGGACATAAACAAGTATCAATCTTTTGATAGTTATTATATCTTAAAAACACGCTTTTTGTTTTGACAGCGGGAATTAATTTTAAATTAATTTCTGCCCCTTCTGTATTTTGAATTTTGAAAAATGGATTCCATATTTCGAATCAGGATGTCTAAATTGTGTAAATATGTAACTTTTATTTTTAGACATTTTAACGAATTACTTCGGTAAATATTATATTTACCATGGTTAAAAGGTGAATCCGGTAAATAAGGGTTAATAAATAATAATAATAATAATAATAAATTACCCTAAAACGTGTCCTAACATTATTGGTGGATACATGTCCAACCCTGGGAATATTTGGGTCGATTTTGGGACCCCATTGAGCCACTTATAGGTGATAGGGACACTTTATTTTAATTAAGTTAAAATAAATACAAAAATGACATAAGCATATATCTTTTAGAAAAACAATTTATACATAGGGTCATATATGTTGGATTTTTTACTATAAATATTCATTGAAAAGATAAAAATATTTGGTACATAATGGTAGTTTATTTATAATTTTTAGACATTAAATAAGTTAATTTATGTATGACACAATGGTGATGCAGTAATTACCTAATTAATGATAAATTAGAATAATTTATATTATAAATACCCAAATAAATGTAATTTGAGATTTTTTATAAATTAAAATAATTATACAGGTTAATATGACATATTATTATTGTTTATATAAATTTTTTTTGAAGAAATAATGCATCTATGAATTTATCAAAAACAAAGTAACCAATAGTGTCAAAAGTGACCTAAAAGAGTTTTTAAAACAAATATTATATTACTAATTGATATTAAATTCCTAAAAATCTAAGGTTTGGAAAAGAGACATATATCATGATAGGTGTATCATTAATGGACAACTTGAGGGTCTATTGGATGTATATAGTATGTTTATCAACTATATAATTTAAAAATACAATGTGACATGGTAATTGTTAAACTAATTAACTAATTGTTAAAACTAAAAGATAAGGTTAGTATAGTTACCCAAACATGTCTAAAACCTATTGTCTAAGTGTTTATAGACCTATCCCCACCTTAAAATTTAAATAATCCACTTTTGAGCAATTAGATACCGAATATAAATTTATTATAAAATAATATTTCATGGTTTTCCAAAGGTTCCCTTCACCCCACTTATAAAAGGGCACTCCCCTTCTCACTAATTCACACATTCAAAGACTCTTGGCTCGGCCAACCCCAGCCCAAATAATCTCTAATATTCCCTCACTACAACCAATAAGCCTTAGTTTGATTATAAACCCAACCTAATGAGCCCTTTTGATCAAGTCAAAAGGAAGAACCCGATTAAGAGGTAATGTTTTCACCACCCTCTTTCAAGTTCCTTTCTTCTTCAACTTCTTCTTTCTTTGTTAATCTCATTCTAAAATTATAACTCTAGTATATTATATATACTTTTATGTTATTCTAAAAATGGTACAACCATATTCAGTATTCTTTCAATCCTTTTAATAACATGTCACCATACGTGTGTACGTACGGCTTACCGTCTCCACGTCATGGTGTAATTGTTATTCAATAAATTATTATTAGGATGGTTATAATAATGATGTGTAATTCATGTAAATAATAAATATAACACTATAATTATTCTGTATATATGACACTACAAGAAAACCGCCGTGAAACACGTTTTTGGGCCGCCATTTTGCGGAGGTTTTAAGAACCGCCGCGAAAAAACCGCCGCTAAACGGCAAAAAAAAATTATTTTTTTGTTAAATTTTTTTTATTTTTATTTATATTTATTCGAGGATTAGCGGCGGTTTTTTAAAAAAACGCCGCGAAATAGCGGCGGTTTTCGTAAAACCGCGGCGAAATGAAATGAAAAAAATAAAAAACGCGAGAAACCCTGAAATCACTAAAATGACTATAACTTTTGATCCAGGTGTCCGTTGAAGTGCCACGACCAGTCAAATCGAAGATCATGAAGAGATCTAGAGGAACATATAATCAAAACCTTGAGATGGTCTAAGGTGTGGAAGATATTAGAGTTATCAGAAATTTTAAAAATGTTCTCCAACTTCAAAGAGCCATAACATTCGATCCGGGTGTCCGTTTGGTCGCGGCTCCCACATGCACTCCTAGATCATATGTTATGGCCTTTTTCGTGGGTATCGGGTTTGTTATGTTTTTCAATGCCTCGTTTCTAGCACCCGTTCTCCGTCAGCTTTTTTTAAATGGTCAAAGCTTCTGATCCGTCTGTCCATTCAGACACTTTCAACTTTCAGGTTGAAGGGCGTTTCAGGATCTTTGATTTGATAGGTCGCGAATCTAAAACGGACTCTCGGATCATAAGTTATCTTCATTAACGTGAGTCCAATGTTTTTGTCTCTTTATGACCATTTTGACGAGTTTTAACGGCAGCTCCATTTATTACTGTTTATTTGGGTTTCCATGACTTGTTATCTTTATCAATGGTTTTTTATGGGTTATTATGATGATTATATTGAATTATTAAAAAGTTTTCCAGAGTTGTTACGAGTTATCATGCGTTCTCATTTTTTCTAATGCCTCATTCTTCATATGCTTCTCCATCCTTTTTCATGCGTTTTCATGATTTTTCATCCCTTATCACGTCTTTTCATACTTATTCATGTGTTTGCTTTATTATTTATTATTTATTATTTATAATATACTTTAATTTATTTATTGTCTATTATTTGTAACTGGTTATTTATTATTTATTATTTATTATTTATTATTTATATTTTATATTTATTTATTATTTATTATTTATTATTTATTATTTATTGTTTATATTTATTTATATTTATTTATTATTTATATTTATTTATTATTTATTATTTATATTTATTTATTATTAATTATTAATTATTTATTATTTATTATTTATTAGTTATATTTATTTATTATTTATTATTTATTATTTATTTATTATTTATTATTTTTATTTATTTATTATTTATTGTTTATATTTATTTATTATTTATATTTATTTTTTATTTTTTATTTGTTATTTATTATTTAATATTTATATTTATTTATTATTTATTATTTCTATTTATTTATTATTTATTATTTATTATTTATTATTTATTATTTATATTTATTTATTATTTAGTATTTATATTTATTTATTATTTATTATTTATTATTTATATTTATTAATTATTTATATTTATTTATTATTTATATTTATTTATTATTTATTATTTATATTTATTTATTATTTATATTTATATTTATTTATATATATTTATTATTTATTATTTATATTTATTTATTATTTATATTTATTATTTAGTATTTATTATGTATATTTATTTATTAATTATTATTTATATTTATTTATTATTTATTATTTATATTTATTTATTATTTACTGTTTATTATTTATATTTATTTATTATTTATTATTTATTATTTTCTATTTATTATTTATTATTTATATTTATTTATTATTTATTATTTATTATTTATTATTTATATTTATTTATTAGTTATTATTTATTAGTTATTAGTTATTATTTATTATTTAATATTTAATATTTAATATTTATATTTATTTATTATTTATTATTTATTATTTATTATTTATATTTATTTATTATTTATATTTATTTATTATTTATATTTATTTATTATTTATTATTTATATTTATTATTTATTTATATTTATTTTTTATTTTTTATATATTATTTTTTATTTATTATGTATATTTATTTATTATTTATTATTTATATTTATATTTATATATTATTTCTTATTTCTTATTTCTTATTTCTTATTTCTTATTTCTTATTTATTATTTATATTTATTTATTATTTATTATTTATATTTTTTTATTATTTATTATTTATTATTTTCTATTTATTATTTATTATTTATATTTATTTATTATTTATTATTTATTATTTATTATTTATATTTATTTATTATTTATTATTTATTATTTATTATTTATATTTATTTATTATTTATTATTTATATTTATTTATTATTTATTATTTATTATTTATTATTTATATTTATTATTTAAATTTATTTATTAATTATTATTTATATTTATTTATTATTTATTATTTATTATTTAATATTTAATATTTATATGTATTTATATGTATTTATTATTTCTATTTATTTAATATTGATATTTATTTATTATTTATATTTATTTATTATTTATTATCTATATTTATTTATTATTTATTATTTAAATTTATTTATTATTTATATTTATTTATTATTTATTATTTATTATTTATTATTTATTATTTATTATTTATATTTATTTATTATTTAGTTTTTATATTTATTTTTTATTTATTATTTATATTTATTTATTATTTATTATTTATATTTATTTACTATTTATTATTTATTATTTATATTTATTTATTATTTATATTTATTTATTATTTATTATTTTCTATTTATTATTTATTATTTATTATTTATATTTATTTTTTATTTATTACTTATCATTTATTATTTATTATCTATTATTTATTATTTATTATTTATTATTTATTATTTATTATTTATTTTTTATTATTTATTATTTAATATTTAATATTTATTGTTGTTATATATTATTTATTAATTATTAACTATTATTTATTATTTATTATTTATTATTTATATTTATTTATTAGTTATTATTTATATTTATTTATTATTTATTATTTATTATTTATATTTATTTATTATTTATTATTTATTTCTTATTTATTATTTATTATTTATTATTTATATTTATTTATTATTTATATTTATTTATTATTTATTATTTTCTATTTATTATTTATTATTTATATTTATATTTATTTATTATTTATTATTTATTATTAATTAGTTATTATTTATTATTTATTATTTATTATTTATTATTTATTATTAATTATTAATTATTTATTATTAATTATTAATTATTAATTATTAATTATTAATTATTTATTATTTATTATTTATTATTTATTATTTATTATTTATTATTTATTTATTATTTATTATTTATATTTATTATTCCTTGTTTATTATTTATTATTTATTATTTATTATTTATTATTATTGAGTTTATATCTATTATTTATGTATTATTTGTTTTTTCAATTAATATATATAAGTATATTAAATTCTGTTTATTAACCACATTGCGAGCTTGCAGGAGTGGTAAAGTCTTTGGAAAATATGCAAGAGGTTTGGGTTCAAATCTCACCAAACGCATAATTTCTTTATATTGCATGGGTATGCATGTGCATGTGCATGTGCATGGGATGTGCATGCATGGATAAATAAAGTAAATAAAATAATATGAAATAAATAAATGAAATAAATACGAAATAAAATAAATAAATAAATAAAATAAATACGAAATAAAAAAAATAATAAATACGAAATTAAATAATTAAAATAAAATAAAATAAATAAATACAAAAAATAAATAAAATAAATAAATAAAATAAATCAAATAAATAAATAAATAAATAAAATAAAATAAATATATAAATATATAAAATAAATAAAATAAATAAAATATATAAATAAATATGAAATAAATATGAAATAAATATGAAATAAATATATAAATAAATATGAAAAATAAATATATAAATAAATATATGAATATATATATATATATATAAATAAATATATAAAATTAAAAATTAAAAAATTAAAAAAAATAACAAAAATATGTGGGTAAATCATTTAGCGGCGGTTTAAACCGCCGCTAAAAACTGCCATGAAACGTTCTGCGACGGTTTTGAAAACCGCCGCGAATAGTTTCCCGACGCACGATTTAGCGGCGGTTTTTCAAAACCGCTTCCAATCGATTTAGCGGTGGTTTAAACCGCCGCGAGACGAAAACAAACTACCGCTAAATGCCTTTTTTGCCGTAGTGTGATATACCATACAATTATATATTATTTTAATATCAACAGAATCATATTGTCGCTCCTGCGTACGTACGGACTACAGTCTACACGAACACGATGAGATTCATTCCCCATCGTATCCATTCAAGACTAATTCTCATTTAATGATTAAAAATAATGTTTAAGGACATGATATCATTCTGGATATGAATAATATACAATGTATCCCTGACAAACATGGCTTACGTAAAAAAACATATAAAAGAAAACGAGTAAGCTAACACCCTAAACAATTATAATACTAAGATATTGTTAACAAATCAATGTTAAAAGATCATATATGATATCATATCAATGTATATGATTCTTGTATAATTTAATAACAGTTATTTCACCATTATACAGGAGGTTAACCTACCCAAAACCAAGGAAAAGTACAAGGTAGGGGTTTATTTCACAATCTCTTTATTATCCGAGGTTGTTTATTTGTAATTATCTATCGGGACCTCTTTATCATCCACATCCATCTTTCTTAAAAACGTATTTAAAAAAACATATTATTTAATAGACAATGGGTTAAATTCATTTATACCATTTTTTGAATTTTTATAAGAGGTTTATAAAAGGAATATTTCTATCGTTTTCTAAACAAGGTCATTTTTAACCTTTTTGACAGAATTAAGGTAAGAATGCCTTTTTTTAACATATACGACGTGTGCCGCTATTTTCCACCGTTATAAAATCTTCGAATCTTCCCTTACAAGTTATTAAGAATATTTTCAATGTAAATATTTTATTTTATAATTATGTGACTTTTAAATGATTTCAGAAAAAGAGATATTTCTCTCAAATAGTTTGGATTTTATCTATGTCAACATCCTTTGACGCAGTTTAAGCTTATTTGAAGTTTAGTTATTATGATACAAATCTTCCATATTTTATTGAATGTTTTGTGATCTGTTTGACTATAGATGTGTTATTTTTATACCATTCATGGTATATGGAGAAAGTATTGACATTTCGTATGCTAGTTTTAATATAAATTTTAATGTTATGTTTAAACCTGTTCATATGAGTAATGCATTGGACTTAATAAGTGACTGGTGGAGCTAGCTATAGCTTCTCGATGCATCAGTAGGTCTCATGAGACAAAATAGTGTCTTGGCACAAGGCCTTGACAAAATCTTATTTGAATTCTTGGTACGAGGCCTTGGCTATGTGGTTATGATAGTCTGGCTTTATGCATTCCATCATTATGAAATTGGTTATTGATATTGCATGTGATTATTCTACTAGTAGAATATACATGTGAATAAGTAAATGGAATTATTTCATTTTATTTTTTCCATATTATGCTGATTTTCATGTTTAAAAGAATTTTGTTTTAGTTATACATTTCCTAAAATGTTTATGCTTATTTATAAATGTTTCCGCTATATTGTTATCCTTACTAGGCATTTGAGCTCACCCGTTTCTTTGTTTTATTTTTTCCATGATGTAAAGAAGTATTTTATGAATGACCTGTAGGGATAGTATAAGGGGATATGAGTGTGGAGAAAACATGTTGTTGTAGTTTTCAATTTAGGATGTAATGTACTCTTTATGAATGTATCTAGTGTTTCCAAGGCTACTAAACTAATCAGTCTTCCAAGACTTCATATTTTGTTATCATGCCAATGTTATATAATAATCCATCGACTCTGGGAAACTGGGGTCGGGGCATTAATGTTGGTATCATAGGAAGTTTACTACAAACCATGGAAGCTAGATTTATGTAAACTCTGATTAGAGAACATAGACCTAATATAAACTTTGAGGATAAGTATAGAAGAACTTCTTAGAATTTTTGTATTGTAGAGATTCTTTGAGTTTTCCGAGAAATAGATCCCTCTCTGGATATGATCAGGTAGAGACGGCTCTGGCACAGATGTACCTAGGGGTAAAATCCGAAAACACCGCATTGAGATAGACTCGAACGGGAACTGGTGCACAACAACGGGCCTTGTTGTACTCTTAGTTACGACACTCCCGGGGGATATACTTTGGATAACTCTCATTTTATTTAAAAATTATTATGAAGGGTTTATTAGTATATACATCCTCAAAGAAAACATTTTTATGATTATGGATTATATCCATAAATAGTTCAATTTATGTTAAGTGTTTTATAAGTATGGAATTATGTATTTTGATTAATAAACTGATCTAGTTTATGCCATTGTTTAGAAATGGCGCCTAGTGGAAGAAATGGAAATTGTATCAAGGCATGCACTCCATGTATGGATTGACCTCCTACTCAAGATAATTATAGTGAAGCTGGTGATGCAATTGGTGCCGGTCAACTAATCACCATACTGGGACAACTCACTCAGGCTATGAATAATAACCTATCCTTTATGGATCACTCTGATCCACAGCGTGGAGCATCAATGTTAGATCGCTTCATGAGGAAACAACCACCAATGTTCAATTGGAGTAAAAATCCATTAGTAGCTGAGAAATGGATATGTTCCCTAGAGAAAATATTTCCGGCTTTGGGGAGTGGTGAAAGGGAAAACATTGCCATGGCAGTTTATCGCCTAACTGGAGATGCCGATCAATGGTTTTCATTGATTCAAAACATGAAGGAAGATGACGAAGTATCAAATATGGAATGGAGGGAGTTCAAAGATCTATTTTTTGAAAAATACTTTCCTCATGACCATCGAGCAGATATGGAAAGGCAATTTCTTTGTCTGATACAAAAGGAGGATAAGAATGTCGCAATGTATGAGGCTAAATTTACAAGGATATGAAGGTATGCTGGAGGTTATATACGTAACCCAAGAAGTAAGATTTATTGTTTATTTGATAGGTTAAAACCATTTCTCCATCGAGCATTAGTCTCACAATCCTTCTCATCGTACGAAGACATTCTCTCTTGTGATATCAAGACAGAGAAGGAATTCTCTAAGTCCTATGACTTTAAAGAAAAGCAAGAGAAGAAGAGATCTTCTTATCAATCTGGGAATGGAAATAAAGGGAATAAGGGAAAAGTTTAATATCCATCCTATAGTAAATGTGGGAAAAAATACCCAGGTACTTGCTTAAAAGGAATCAGAGTCTGTTAAAAGTGTGGTGAAAAAGGCCACCAAGCTCATGTTTGCAAGGGGAACAAGGAAGCTACCGATTTCCAATGCTACAATTTCAGGGAGATAGGACATTATTCAAATGAATTTCCTAAGAGTTAGAGGAACATACCTCATAAAAGGCCACGGGATCAAGTCCAAGCTTATTCTATCACTACTGCTGAGGTAGAAGCTCCGAAAGATGTGGTGGCAGGTAATTTAATGGTTTACTCAATTTTATCAAATGAATTATTTGATTCTGGATCATAACATTGTTTCATATCTTCCCAGTTTGCTAAGAAAATTAGATATTTCCAATTTGATTTAACAAGGTATTTCTCTGTTAAAACTCCAAATGGAAGTATCATTGCAACAATTTTTTGGGAATCAGTCCCCATTAGAGCACATAAATGTTCTTTATCTGCTGATCTCATCGTCATGCCTATGATTGAATTTGATATAATCCATGGTATGGATTGGATTTCGGACCATGATGTGAAGATTTATTGTAAGATGAAGGAGGTTACAATTTTTTATGATGATTATAAGGAATACCTTATCTTTAGAGCAGAATCGTCACCACCTAATTCTTATCTAGAGCCACCCCCAATAGCTCAACTAAATTCAATTATTGGGAAGGAAGATAATGAAATGATTGTGGGTGAGGAAAGGAATGTTCAAATAGAGGATGTACATGTTGTGAAAGAATATGTAGATGTAATTTCATAATATTTACCATGACATCCTCTAGAAAAAGAAGTTGAGTTTTCCATTGATTTAATTCCTGGATCAAGGCCTATATCAACGTTCCCTTATAGAATGGCCACTGTGGAATTAGTTGAACTAAAGAAACAATTATAGGAATTGAGTAATAAGGGATTTATTCTCCCTAGTGTTTCCCCATGTAGAGCCCGAGTTATTTCTATTAAAAAGAAAGATGGATCTATGACGTTATGAATCGACTACAGGGAAATAAATGATATAACAATAATGAACAAGTATCCCCTACCTTTCATTAATGATTTATTTGAACAACTGTATGGAGCTCAATACATTTCAAAGATTGACCTTCGATCTGGATACCATCAGTTGTGTGTGAAGAAGGAAGACATTCCAAAGACAACATTTCGAACAAGGTACGGGCATTACAAGTTTACAGTAATGCCTTTTGGATTTATTAATGCACCCTCAGTATTCATGGATCTAATGAATAGAGTTTTCAAAAAATATATCGATGATTTTTTAGTGGTATTTATTTATGATATCTTGGTATGCTCCAAAAGCTACAAAGATCATGAAAATCACTTGCGCATTATCTTGAAGACTCTTAGATGACAAGAATTATATGGGATGTTTAGCGAGTCTGAATTCTGGCTTCAGGAGATCTCTTTTCTTGGCCATATTTTCTCCAAGGATGGAATCTCTGTTGATCCTTCAAAGACAAGAGCAATCCATGAATGGCCACCACCAACGAGTATAACCAAGGTATGCAGTTTTATTGGATTATCAGGTTATTATCAACATTTCATCCAGAACTTTTCCCGATTGGCTAACCCATTAACAAAGCTCACACGTAAAGGGGTTAAATTTGTTTTGAAAAAAGAGTGTGAAGAATGTTTCTAAGAACTGAAGAGAAGACTAGTCAATGCTCCTATATTTACTCTACCATCGAGGAATTATGGGTTTATTATTTATAGTGATACATCAATGAAAGGACTTGGTTGTGTCCTAATGCAAAATGATAGCTAAAAATTCATGAGCAAAACTACCTTACTCATGATCTTGAGTTAGTTGTTGTAATCTTTGCTTTGAAGATATGGATACATTATCTCTATGGTGAAAATGTGAGATTTATACTGATCACACGAGTTTGAAGTATATTTTCTCATAGAAAGAACTCAGCATGAGGCAAAGGAGATGGCTTGAACTACTCAAGGATTATGATTGCATGATAGACTACCACCCGGGGAAAGAAAATAAGGTGGTAGATTCTTTGAGCAGAAAAGATCATGGAGTTTTGAAAATGATGAGTATTGAAAGGGATCCTATTTTCATGGATCTAGTGAATATGGATATGAAAATTATCATTGAAGGTGAAACATCGATACCTTTTCAAATGGTTTTCAAACCATCCTTACTAGAAAGAATAAAGAGTTCTCAAATCTCTGATGAAGAGTTTCAAAAGAAGATTAAAGATATGAATGATGGGATATTGAGAGACTTTTTGTTTGAAGATGGAATTTTGAAATTTGGGAAGAGACTTTGTGTTCCTGATATACCTGATCTGAAAAGGGAATTTTTAGATGATCCTCATAGCTCCAATTTCACTATACACCTTGGGAGCACCAAGATGTATAGAGATTTGAAGGAACATTCTTGGTGGGACAACATAAAGAGGGAGATTTCTGATTTTGTGTCTAGATGTATGTTTTTTCAACAAGTGAATGATGGAAGGCAACCGCCTGGAGGAGTCATGCAACCTCTTCCCATACTGGAGTGGAAATGGAAAAATATTACGATGGAATTTGTTATGGGGATACCAAACACTCCTAGAAGGAATGATGAAATATGGGTTATTGTTGATCGTCTTACCAAGTCATCAAATTTTCTTGCAATAAGAGAAGATCTACCATTGGAATGTCTAGCAAAACTATATATTAATGAATTAGTGAGACTTCCTGGAGTACCCATATCGATTGTTTCTGATCATGATTCCCATATTACTTCATGATTATGGAAGAGTATTCCGAAGGTCTTAGATACTGAACTTCATTTGAGCACTACCTACCACCCTCAAACAGATGGACAATCAGAACAGACTATTCATTCCTTAGAAGAGATGTTGAGATCCTGCTCGATTGACTTTCAGGGAATGTGGGATCAATATTTACCTCTGGTATAATTTTTATATAACAATAACTTCCATTCAAGTATTCAGAAGGCACCATATGAAGCGTTATATGGAAAGAGATGTCGCACACCAAAATTTGGGATGACGTTGGTGAAAGAAAACATGTAGGCCCAGAACTGGTGGAAGAAATGACAGAGAAGCTGATGGTAATCCAAAACCACATCAAAGCAGCTCAAAGTAGGTAGAAGATCTATGCTGAGAACCGAAGGAAGGATTTGGAATTTCAGGAAGGAGATCATGTTTTCATGAATGTATCTCTATGGAAGTGAGTTATACGTTTCGGCAAGAAAGGTAAATTGAGTCACAGGTATATCAGACCTTTCAAAATTCTAGAGCGAATTGGGGATGTAGCTTACCGTTTGGAAATGCCGCCAAGTCTCTCCAAAGTTCACGATGTGTTCCACGTATCACTATTGAGGAAATACATTCTTGGCCCAACACGTGTACTCACCTATGATGAATTAGAACTGGAACTCGATCTGTCTTATTGCAAAGATCCCATAATGATTTTTGATACGAGAGAACAAGTGCTGAGAAACTGGACGACTCATCTGGTAAAAGTTCTATGGAGAATCCATAAAATAGAAGAGGCAACGTGGGAACCCGAGGAACTTATGATAATGAACCACCCGACTCTTTTTATGCACTAATATTCTAGAAATTTCTAGGATGAAATTATTTAAAGTAGGGGAGAATGTAACACCCCATGCTTCCACGGTACGCTTCTCTTTTAATAATACATTAGCATGTGTTGTACGCAACTTCGAGTTCTAACACACACCACAACCAATCAAACTAACCGTTATGAATAGTAGTACCCACTTTTTTAAATTTTATAAATTTTATCTCTCAAAATGGACTTCATTTTTGGATTTAGAGTATCGAATTTAGCCTAAGGTAAAATTTTGGTACTTTTCGGATAACATTTATATTTTTTGGAATAGTGAAAATTACTAAATATTAATTAAAAACAAATTTTTTAATAGAAATAATTAATAGTGATAAATTATGAATTTGAGTGGTTTTAAATTATATTTAGAATATAATTTTACCATTTAATAAAATGTTGGTCATTGGACATAATTTCACAATTAAACGGGACATAAACAAGTATCAATCTTTGGATAGTTATTATATCTTAAAAACACGCATTTTATTTTGACAGTGAGAATTAATTTTATATTAATTTCTACCACTTATATATTTTGAATTTGGAAAAACGGATTCCATATTTTCAATCAGGATTTCCAAATTGTGTAAATAGATAACTTTTATTTTTAGACATTTTGAATAATTACTTCGGTAAATATTTTATTTACCATGGTTAAAGGGTAAATCCGAAAAATAAGGGTTAATAAATAATATTATATTAATACTAGATTACCCTAAAACGTTTCCTAACCTTATTGGTTGATACATTTCCGACCATGGGAATGTTTGGATTGATTTTGGGATCCCATGGAGCCACTAGTAGGTGATAGGGAAGCTTTATTTTAATTAACTTAAAATAAAAACAAAAATTCCATAAGCATATATCTTTTAGAAAATCAATTTTTACATATGGTAATATATTTTGGATTTTCAACTATAAATATTAATTATAAAGTAAATAATATTTCATACACAATGGTATATAATTTATAATTTTTAGACATTAAATAATTTAATTTACTTATGACACAATGGTGATGTAGTAATTACTTAATAAATGAAAAATTCGAATAATTGATATTATAAATACCCAAATCAATATAATTTGAAACTTTTTATAAATTAAAATAATTTTATAGGTTAATATTACATATTATTATTATTTATATAATTTTTTTTCGAAGTAATAATGCTGTTATGATTTTCTCAAAAACAAAACCCAATACTGTCAAAATTGACATAAAAGAGTTTTTAAAACAAATATTATAATATTAATTGATATTAAATTCCAAAAAATATATGGTTTGGCCAAGAGACATTTATGATGATAGGTGTATCATTAATAGACCACTTTTGGGTCTCTTGGATATATATAGTATGTTTACTAACTATATAATATAAAAAACAAAGTGACATGGTAATTGTTAAACTAATTAACTAAGAGTTAAAACTAAAAGATAAGGATAATATAGTGACCAAAACCTATCTAAAACCTATTCGTTGAGTTGTTTTAAACCTATCTCCAATTTAACCTATAAATAATCCACTTTAGAGCCACTAGAAACCGAATGTAAATTTATTATAAACTAATATTTCTAGCTTTTCCAAAGGTTCCCCTTACACCTCTTATAAAAGGTCACTACCCCTTCTCACTAATTCACACATTCAAAGCCTCTTTTCTCAGCCAAACCCTGCCCAAATTCTCCCTCATCTTCCCTCAATACAACCTAGAAGACTTAGATTGATCATAAATCCAACCCAAGGATCCCTTTTGATCAAGTCAAAAGGATGAACCTGATTAAGAGGTAATGTTTTCACCACCCTCTTTCAAGTTCCTTTCTTCATCAAATTATTCTTTCATTGTTATTACCATTATAAAGTAATAAATCCAGTATATTATATATACTATGATTTTATTTTAAAAAATTGTACAACCAAATTCAGTATTCTATCCATCCTTTTAATGACATGTCACCATACGTGCGTACGTACGGCTTACCGTCTCCACGTCGTGGTGTAATTGTTATTCAATAAATTATTATTTGGATGGGTATAATAATGATGTGTAATTCATTTAAATAATAAATATAACACAATAATTATTCTCTATATATGATCTACCATCCAATTATATCTTATTTTAATATCAAAAGAATGATATTGTCGCTCGTGCGTACGTATGGACTACCGTCTCCACGAACGCGATAGGATTCATTCCCCATCGTATCCATTCAAGACTAATTCTCATTTAATGATTAAAAATAATGTTTAAGGACTTGATATCATTCTGGATATGAACAATATACAACCTATCCATGATAAACATGACTTACATAACAAAACATATAAAAGAAAATGAGTAAGTTAACACCCAAATCAACGATAATACTAAGATATTATTAAAAAATCAATGTTAAAAGATCATATATGATATCATATTAATGTATATAATTAACATATAATTTAATAAAAATTAATTCACCACTATACAGGAAGTTAACCTACCCTCAACCAAGTAAAAGTACAGTGTAATGGTTTATTTCACAATCTCTTCACTATCCGAGGTTGTTTATACGTAATTATCTACTAGGACATCTTTATCATCCACATCCATGTTTCTTATAAATGTATTTCAAAAAAAATTATTATTTAATATAAAATGGGTTAAAGTCATTTATACCCTTGTTTGACTTTTTATAAGAGGTTTATAAAGGAATATTTCCGTTGTTTTCCAAACAAGGTCCTTTTTAACCTTTTCGACAGAATTAAGGTAAGAATGTATTTTTATAACTTATACGGCGGGTGCGGCTATTTTCTGCCGTTATAAAATCTTTGAAGCTTCCCTTAAAATATTATAGGAATATTTTAAAAGTAAAATTTTTATTTTTTAATTATGTGACTTTTAAATAATTTCAAAAAAAGAGATATTTCTCTAAAATAGTTTTGATTTCATCTATATCTACATCCTTTGATGGATTTTAAGCTTATTTGATGTTTATTTATTATGATATAAATCTTCCATATTGTATTGTAGGTTTTGTGATATGTCTGACTGTGGATGTGTAATTTTTATACCAATCATGGTTTATAGAGAAAGTATTGACATTTCGTATGCTAGTTTTAATACGAATGTTTATGTTATGATTAAACCTGTTCATATGTGGAATGCATTAGACTTAATAAGTGATGGGTGGAGCCCACTATAGCTCCTTGATGCATCGGTAGGTCTCATGAGACAAAATATTGTCTTGGCGCAAGGCCTTGACAACATCTTATTTTTAGTCTTAGCACGAGGCCTTGGCTATGTGGTTATGATAATCTGGCATTATACATTCCATAATTATAAAAGTGTTTATTGATATTGCATGTGATTATTCGACTAGTAGAATATCCATTTGAATAATTAAATGGCATTATTTCATTTTACTTTTTCCATATTATGATGTAGTTCACGTTTAAAATGCTTTTGTTTTAGTTATACATTTCCTTAAATGGTTATGCATATTTATAAGATTATCTGCTATACTGTTATCCTTACTGGGAATTTGAGCTCACCCATTTCTATGTTTTATTTTTCCCAGGATGTGAAGAAGTATTTTATGAATGACCTGCAGGGATAGTATAAGGGGATATGATTGTGGAGACAAGATGTTGTTGTAGTTTTCAATTTATGATGTAATTTAAACTTTATGAATGTATCTAGTGTTTCCAAGGCTACTAAACTAATCGGTCTTTCGAGACTTGATCTTTGGTGATCATGCCAATGTTATGTAATAATGCACCGACTCTGGGCAACTAGGGTCAGGGCGTTACAAAATTTAGATGCCATAATTATACATGAAGGGACAATGTAACACCATGAATTCTGAAAAACAATTTTCTTTTAAATAAGATAATCTTCTTGATAGCTTACCCCGGAAAGAAAAACACATAAAAACAATTATATATTTAGATAAAATATTTATATTTACGTAGTACTTATATAACATAGCCATTTTATTAGAAATAATTCATATTATTGACTTTTAAATTAAATATATGTATAACAAAAATTAAGGCTACTTTTAATATGAATCATGTTCAATTAGTTTTCTTAAAAATACTTATAAGATCATTTATTATTTATAAAATTATTTTCTTAAAATATTACTTTAAGGTAATATTGGGTTATATTTCAAGTATAATATGATTAATATTTAAAAATTATATTGAATATTAATAATTGGTTGACACTAATTTAGTTGGTAATTTTTTAGAAATAGAAATGACAATAGTTAATACTTATTAATTTAATTTTCCAACAAAAATCGTTTCTCATTATAAATATGATTTTATCCAAAATTTAAAATTTTATATTTTTGAATTTTAATTTTTCTATATTAAATTAATTAAAAGATTTGGATAATAAATTTATCTTATGATTAAATTTTTGTTTTTTATACAATATATTGATCATCAGCTAAAAATTATTATTTTTCAAAATTTATAATTTTAATGATTTTATCATTATTTAAGCATATCCTATAATACAAAAAAAAATCATAATAAATTATTTATTTTAGGAATAAAATTATGAATTTTATTAACTTCCTTGAGCTTAGAAATATTATTTTCACTATTTATATAACCAAAAAATTAGGTAAAAAAACACTATTTATGGACGTTTATTTGAATTAAGTATCCTTGTGGTGATATTCAGTTTTTTATTTCCATAAAAACCTTGTACATTCAGTTTAATTTATAACAATATTATTTATTTTTATTATAATTTAAAATTTCATAATCAATTTCTCACAAAAAAATATTCAGCTCAAAAATAAAATTTCTCTGAAAAATATTTGATTCGTGTTACGTTATCAATAATTAAATTGGAATTTAAAACCATTAAAAAAAATTTGATAAATAATTTTCAAATATTAAATTGGATCATTTTTATTAAGTAAAAAAATCAATATTAACTATTATTTTTATTTTATTAAAAAAGAAAAAAATTTATTTCCAATGTAAATTTAAATTATGGTTGAAGTTAAAATTTTAAAATAAAAAAAAATATTTAGAAAAGTAATGGTTTTCTAAAAATTTATAGATGAAATGACCCTCAATAAATTATCATTTTACACTCTAATTTATCCCATTTTGTATTAATTAAACCATGAGTTGTAACATCATAATCATGAAAATCAAATTCTTAATTTCAAGACAACCCTTCTCTTCAGTTAAAAAAAGTAACACTTCCACCACATAAAGAGTAGCCTTATATTCAAAATTATACTTAAAACACTGCCATGTTTCTCCTCCTAGAGCCCTATCCCACTTCCAAAATGCTCTGTAAACTATGAATCATATTAAGTTCCTCATTTCAATGGATATATTAAAAGAAGAAATTAAGACCCTAATGTGAGTGTCCACTTCATCATAGTGTTTCCTTATTAATTTTTTTACTATACTAAACATATCCAAAATAATAAATTTAGTGAATTATATATAAAAATTATAATTAATTTTATAATACTAATTAAATATTAATTATTTATTCAATTCTATCCACTAAGAAAAACCAAAACATCGATCGGGCATATGTGAGATCTAATTCCACCTTGAAGTTATGTTCGTTTTTCATCACCACATCACAAGAATAGTAAGGATGGATTTGAATAATGAATATATTTTCTAGAACCAAAATAAACTCTTAAATGATAATTTTTCATATTCCATCATTTATTCATTTATATAGAAATGGTATCATTACTCATAAGGGCATACATACCACTAACACTAAGAATGAAATATTTCTATTTTTATCACCACCCATTAATGAAAATTCATAAAAACAATTTAATTTGGTTATGTAATAATATATAAATTTTAATTTTCATTATATTTCTCATTATTATTAAAATTTTATAAATACATCTTTTCGCACTTTATTTCATAATAAAACATTTCTATTTTGTTTGATTTAATGGCCTACATATATGATGATATAATGAATATATCTTAAATGATTAGGGAATTCAATATTACAATAATATCGTGTAACAATTATATATTCAAAGAAGATTTATTGATTCTAAAATTGTGTTGTTAATATTTAAAATATTTACCGATACATAACATTTGGATTTTTCAACATGTCGAATACTAGTTTATAGTGATTTTGATATTCATAAGTCATATTCATGACCTTAACCTAATGAAAATGATACATAACTAATCATATAAAAAATATTATTATATATTTAATTACATTTTAATTATTATCTTGAAACCAATTTTGGATAATTTATCATATCATCATGAAGAATGTATGAAACAAAAGACATATTGTTCTAACACTCGATTTAGAAAATAAAATATAACTGGTTAATATATCTGTAGTATATGGTTATAAAATAATTTTAAAAGGATTATAATTTTAACTTTAACATTTTTAGGTAAGATATTATGATATTAATTTTCATAATATATATTCTTAGAAACATTTTCTATAAGAGAGAATAAAAGGTAAGGATTTTCTGTCTCAAATTCCACTTTTGGATGCATTTTATATTATCAACATAATTAATTTTTGGTTTTGTATATACAACCTATATGAGTATTAATATAATGTAATTAATTTTATTAATTAAATTTATATATCTATCATAATTTATCTCTTTCAAGATGTTTGGAATCAATTTATATAAATCCCATAAGTTGGTTTTTCCATTCAATTTTGTTTCTTGGGGAATCATGATATATTCAATATATATTCTATTTTTTATGGTGAATAAATTACATAAACAAATTTTTACCATTTTAAAAATGAATTTAAATGTAATTTAAAGACTATATATTCATCCTTTCTTCAAATTCTTTTCATTTTTATCTAATCATTACTATAAGAGTTTTTGAATCTCAATTTTTATTCACTACGATATGATTCAAACTCCCCACCTATTTCCCATTTATGATGTATATATTTGTAATGGATGGCCTTTTAATATTCTAGAAAATTAATTAATTATTTTGTTTTTTTATAACTATTTCCCATTAAGAGGCATAAGTTTTCTTCTAATGCACATACATTGTGAAAACCCTATTTTACATCCCATTGATTAAAGGGTGTTCAACTATATATTCTACACATATATTCATTAGAAAATTAATTAATTAACCAAATATCAGGTTCTATATATGGTATTAGTTTATTTCATTCTTACATAGAATTATATTCCATTGATTTATTGGGGAACAATTCAAAATCATTATATTTGTTATTTCAATGTGGATGTATATTAATTAGTCTGGAAAGTTGAATATATACTCCTTTACAATCCAATTTATCTCTTTTAAAGGATTATGCTCATTTTTTTTAATTTTGTTGACATGGGGAAATGTATTTTAATTTATTATATATTAATTAAAATATGGATTATTATTGGAAATGTCTATTATTATATATTTATTCATTTTATTAATTAATGAAATCATTTGTAATAAATAAGAGATAGGTGAGTCTTGGAATTATATATCCCATCAATTCTTCAGTCGAGATAATGATGAAAAAATATTTGTTTATTTGATTGTATTCTTTCCTAGAACAACATATTTCCATGATAGCATGATCTTGATGTCTCAAATCAGGATGTTTTGGGTTATGTTATGGAATTCATTGCTCCAAATTATGAAATTCATCACTATGAAATATTTATTATTATCCTTGTGATCCATTTACATTCATTGTTATTGAAATATATATATTTATATATATATATTATTTTTAGTTGACTTTTAAAATAGGATGATTGCTTATTCATAAAAAAATTTATTTCATATTCATTCCAGAATTTACCCAATTTTATATTCTCCCTTAATTTGCATTTTAGGTCACCAATTGTAATGTTTTAATTTCATCAAGTCTTAACTGAATGTATTACACGTCATATATCTAACAGTATAGGTGTATAGAAAATTTATTGGATATTTTTTTAAAAAAATATAATGTATTATATAGTTTATTATATAGTGGAAACAAATATTTATCTTTTTTAAAAAACATGGGGTTTTTCTTATATTTTATCCTAATTCACTAAATCCCTAATCTTATATGGTCTTAGGAATGTATGTATTGAAATTATTTCATTAATTCACCTAATTATGTGATATACATGCTTGAGAATATGTAGTTCCAATCGAAGGGAGTATGTAAATCAAGAATTAATTGAAATGGGTATGGGAGTGTTGATGTGGGAAATCACATTAATCAAATAATAAGAGGGCTAATTGGTCAGTAAATGGGAAGATAATATTTCAAAAACACATTAGACCTACCTTTTATATTTATGTCATATATTGGGATATGAACCTCTAGTGGGTTTGATTACTTCTTAACATAGAGATAACTTGATGAATAATGTCTCTAAATAATATCTCTTCATTAATATTTGGATAATCCAGTCAACCTCTACTTTCAAATAAAGGTAAAAGTATTCCATGAACATTTCACCAAGTCCTTTATATACTTGACATATTATATGGAAATAATATTTTATTTGTTAACAAAATGTGTCATCATGCATATTTTAAATGTATTCTAACTTAGAGGGTCGGATATCAAAGCATGGAATGTTACTTTATCAATACTTTTATTTCCTCCTCCTCTATGGAGTTAAAGTATACTTGTGATCACCCCCAGATAAACATTATATAAATCATATGATTTAGTTGTGTTTCATAAAATTATATTTTAAATTGATTTTTTTATGATTTTTAACTTCATTTATTCAATTATCTATTATTTATTTATTGGTATGTAGAACCCACTTTTAATAGAACATTTTTAGGTATTCTTTTTCATGTAACCCTTTCTTAGTTCACTCTTTCTATGTATCATGTCTTTATAGATCGTATCACTTGATAAATTCCACATGAACACACAAATAAAATAAAGAATATAATATACGGAATGATGTTATATAATAATATATAAATCTATACTATAAATGGAGTTTTTTTATCTTCCATGAAGATTTCATATTTTTGACGTTTGATGTAATGAATTTGATCATCAATATTGGTCGGTGAATACATTGCATTTCTACCCACACCCAAGGTGGTATGTGATGAAAACTCACTTAAATATATTTCTTACATTAAATAAAATAATGGATTAATATATTATACTCATTCCCTTTATGAAATAATCTATTATTATCTTGTTTCTTAACCTTTCTATTTTTTTCATTCTCTGTATCCTTTCTCACTTTTTCTATTGATTTTATTTTCCCTTTTTAGTATGTTATTTAATCATATATCACTCTCTTTATTATTAAAACATCACACAAATCTCTAACATTTTATTTTAAATTTTATCTCCAGTGTGATTTTATTTTATTTTATCATTTTCCTTAAATTCAAAAAAAATCAAACAAAACCCATTATATTCTCACATTACAATATCAAAAAAAGAAAAACTGCATGTAGTAGACCCATAAAATAAAAAAAATAACTTCCCTAATAACATTTATCATATATTTTAGATAAATAAACCACCAATAAAAAAGATAATAATGAAAATATTATGTTTTTAATACAACTTATGTGTGATCCAAATTAAATATATAATAAAATCAATGTAAATACCAATTTTTTAAAATTATTGATTACCCTCGATATGGAGTACCAATAGGTGTATATCCATTATCCTAATGAACTAATATAATATATTAGATCATACCTCATCTACATACTTATAAAATTATATTTTCATCACCCTGAGTACCCTCACAAACATCTCAAAGACCCCCACAAATTATTCTTCACCATGAAATACCATTTTGTTTATAAGAACATAATTAGGATTCCAGATTTTATTTTCTAAATTTATAGTTTATATAAATAATACATATATAATATACCTACGAAAAATGGTTGATAAGTGAATTTAAAAAATTACTTGAAATCATACGGAGATATGTTCCATGAATACTAGGAATAATTTAAATTTATTTTATCCAGTTTCCACCACCATTAAATTATAAAACTAGTGATAATTAAAGACATATATTATTAATATTACCCCATGGATCATGGCACGATAGATTCTATATTTTGTGGATGTATTGTAAAAAAACTCCTCATTATTTCATCCATACATCTTTTCTAACAAGGATCAAAATTCACAACACGTTTGGATATAAATGATTGTACCCACTCGATGGGTTATTGAGATCATCCTTTTTTCAAAAAAAGAGTTGATAAATTTTTTTTAAATGAATATAATATTATGATAGTTAGCTCATTCTCATGGTAATTCATACTCTCCACCTTCTTATTTACATTTTAAGATTTTATCTAAAAATAACATTTCATTGAATATATTTACTGATTTCATAATTAATCTGATTATTTTCTAATAGTGTTTTTTGGGACTCAATTTAAAGAAACATTTCTATTAAATGAAGAATCCTATAAAAAAAATTCAAAAAAATGTGTATAAAGAAAAACTATAGTAATATAAAGAGGAAAATCAAGATACCCCAAATAGAAATATCATCAATAGGGTAAGTGTATGCATCAATCATTTCATTCACCTTATCGAAATAACCTTCCATTTCCTACAAAATAAGAACTCAGTCTTGAGAAAATGCTGGCGAAAATATCATCCCACGACTCTCATAATGGATAACCACTTAATAGAAAATTTAAGACTTATGGTCTGACTATGGAAAACAAGAAACCACCATAGGTGATTTGAATATTACTGTTTTCTATAAAAATACTCTCCAAACTAGTTATTAATCCAAATATAAATTTAATTAATATTCCTGTACACATTTTCTTGAAAAAAAAATTCTCCATATAATGATTAGACTCAAGAACTATTTCATCCTATTGAAAAAATATATTTTTCAATCATCAAAATATTTTATTGAAAAAAATAATGAAAAAATAAAAAAAATAATCATTGTGGATTCCATAGAATAAATCTACCTCTTAATTTTCCCTAATGAATATATCAATTGAATAAAAGGTTTTGTAATGACCTTTATATAGAGAATATGGATACATTTAATAATATAAAATTCAGCATTTATATCATTTAAACACATTACTATTTTAATAAAAAAAATTATAAATAATAATTTCTCCCATTTATTAAAGCTAAAGGGGGACAATAGATGTGAATTTGGGTGGAATAACTTATCCTTGCTAAAAAATTATTTCAACCAAAGTTATGTGTCCATGATCATTTAAGATTTTATTCATAGTATAATATATATTCTATTATAATGAAATGATTAATTTAATTGGTTTAATTTTTCTTATGCCTTGTTTTATATATACATCTCTATTGGTTGGATAGCTTCATCCAACGAGAAACATGGTGAAACATTCCAATCAGAGAAAAAACACACCCGACTAGAGTTATCGAGGAAATCCTTGTACAACTAAAGACTATCAAATTCCATACAAACGTCTTCATTATTGAGACTGAAGATACCCTTCCCCAGTATATGATCCACTCATACTCAATAAACCACATCATAAAATAGTTTCGAAACTCATTCAAGTTCACAATGGAATACTATAAATAGAATAATTAAAATAAAAGGTAACTTGTAGGATGTGACATTTATTCAGGGAAAAATGTACTCTACTAGTATTTTTAATGGATTCCCACCCCATAATACACACAAAAACATAATTTTCTTTTTGGACCACATTCTAGATATTATTTTTATTCATTAGTCATTGATAATGAGTGTGTTCAATCTGAGGTACCAATGACTATCTATAATTTTTAAAATCTCTTGTATATAGATTCTATTTAAATAGAAAATAAATATAAGATAAACAACAACATCTATGAACTCACTCCCACATAATCTATTCCCTCAAAAAAAGTCCTCTCCTGTTTTAATAAAATATTCTCTTCTTTAATATAAAATATTCCTCTCTATAGGGTATTAATAAATTTCCACTAGTACATATATATGTTTTGTGTGACATTTGTTTTTGTTTTTTAAGTCATTTTGTAGGGGATGTCAATGTAACTGAAGTAGTAAATATATTCATAACATATTTCGTTAAAATAAAAATAATATAATTAATTACATTAAAATAATATATATTTTCATTCTATAATAAAAATAACTGACATTAAATTTGTACCTTTTATCGTTACATTTTCAATATTGATTACTCCATTTGACAATAATAAAATATCAATAAAATGAGAATTTTTAGAATATTGATAAAAATATGAAAAACAAAAATAAAAACATAAAAAATATCCATTCTTGTTGATGTGACTATAAATATAATTTTCTATTTAGGAATGAACTTGTTAGGAAACCAAAGTTATAATTTGAATGGATTTTTAGACTCTAATTTGTAATTCTCAAGTAGAAGATTTATGTTTTTAACTAAATCTAGATATATATTCATCCTCATAAAAAATCATTAAAATTTTAATCAATTCATCAAATCTTTCATAAATAAATTAAATAATGAAAGAATAATTATAAATTCCATGTTGAAATTACTTAATAGAGAACTATTAGAACAAAGATGTGCATCGAAGGAGTTGAACTAAACTAAATAATGGCTGGGGATGAAAAACTATATACGATTATTGAAAAATGTATCTCATGGTATATTATGTTTAGGTTTAGTTTTAATGAATTTAACGGTATACTATAAAAATAGTAAAATATTATGTTCAGGTATTCTAAAATTATACTTTTAACATCATTTTTTTATATATCCAATTTTAAAAACCCCATTATTGTTTTCAATGATCTTTTATTAAACTTTAATTAGAAACCCTCTAAAAAGGTGTTTAATGTGTGTTATTTATGTGAAAAGTGTGAAAAAAAAATTCAATGTATGTTTTTAAATAAAAGATGTCAAAACACTGGTGTGAAATCTATATTTTGTACTATTGTACTATCATTACTGTAAATGACCTCTCTCTAATTCATTAATTAAAAGTATTCAAAATTATGATAGATTCAAATTGTGATTCTATGGAATTTGGATAATTTTACTAAGATTATCCCGTTAATTTGAATAAACCACATACTATTAGAAAACATCAAAAATATCACAAGTTTAAAATAATTCCAATTAAATCCATCCATTTTTGAAGTAGTTTAAATGTATTTCAAGAAGACATTTTTTGGTTGGATCAATATCCAATATCATATTGTAAATATTTATTAATAGTGTAAATTGTGATTAAAAAAACTTGAAAAATAATAGTGTCAAATGACACAAATTAATTAGTTCCAACATGTGTGAAAAAAATTTGGAATGTATGTATAATAAATTGATGTATAAATCGATTTTAGACAATGGAAATCATTCTTCTACTGTTTCTTAAAAAAATATTCAGAAGATTGGGTGGTAAGTCCCCCAACAGATCAAATGGGGTCTATTATGGTTATTTTCAATTCTGTATATACACCAATGATTATGGAAACCAAACTATTTCACATCCATTAACTATATTTTAGTAAAGGAGGATTCTATAGGGATAGGGTAATGCTTTTGGTGATTTGTAGAATTATAAGTTGATTATTTTTCAGAGTACCTTGATAATTTCATGGAAACATTACTAATTAAATAATAACTTATTGATATTCCATTAATTAGAATTCATAACACATATGAATTTTTCTTTATCATTACATTTAAATTTTCCTCTCATGAAATTAAGATAAATTATAATCAATAATAGATCATGGGATGATTCTTTGTAATTTCAAACTTATTAATGGAACTCATGTTGAAAAATAAATGATAGAAATAATCTATCCTTCATAATTTCTTAAATATTTTAATGAGTTGTAGTAATACTTTGTTATTTCATATTTCTAATAAATATTTACAAAATACTTAATAAGATCCCCCATAACATTTAATTTTATTAATAAAATAGTTTGACAACCTGTTTGATAATAAATTCCTGGCATATTTTAATTCCTCAACTATAAGTCTCACATCCCAACCCATCCACTAACAACATAATTAGGATATACCTTTCTAAATTTGTTACGATAATACTAACTTTTTAATTGGGGGATTTAATCTGAATGGTTTGAGAGATATCCTCATGTCAATAAGTATGCCTCATAAACCCACAACTCATCCTAGGAGAACTATATGAAAATTGAAAAAGAGTTTCCTTATTTTATTTTTCCCATTGGAAAATTTAATTCATATCTACATTGGTCAAAATACATTGGGTTTTTAGTCATTCATTCCATTAATTTATCATTAATATTCAAGAGACATAGCACACACACATATTTTGGATTCTTCTCGAGTAATAGTTTAACTTAGAAATTAAATATAATTAAGGAGTGTGAAATATTACAACTATCTAAATTATTAATAATTTTTCACCATTGGACAAAAATTATGACACTTCCCCCCTCGATAGAGTGATTTTATACTATGTGAACCTTTTTTATGATTAAAACCCTACCCAATGGTATGAAGATATTTTAAATTTCTGGGTTGCATATTAGGCCCCCCATAATTTTAGTAGTTCATAATACAAAAGGCTTGAGCACGAATCACACGATAATATTATGTATTTCCCATACTTTTGATGCTTTTTTAGTGATTATATTGTTTTTGGTGTGTTACTGATAATGCTTTTACATATATACAATGATACCACACTCTATATTAGGGGGGGCCAATATGGAACTCTATATATAGCTCAAAAGGTGCTAGAATCTACAAATTATTATCCAAAATTATAAAAGTATTCCAATTAGTTTTTAATTCATGTACTCTATTTTATTTCATAGGGGATATATACAAGGGAAATGAAATTTCCCTAGAAACCCATTAGCGATATATCTAATCAGTGGGGTATTGACTCCATGGGGCCCTTTATTAATAATGTTATTTTTTTTTATCCTCGGTTTTTTTCATTATGTCTCTAAATGTGTATAATAAATTGAAACATAAAACATTGTCTCTCGAGTGGTTGTTGAAATTATGAGATCCTAATTTTTTAAACGGTTGTTTTTTCAATGATTTTCCATTAGAGATCAATGTTTTCATATTTATAATAGAAAAATGAAGAACATTTTTTATAGGTATGTTGTTTTTTATAATTTCTCTACTATATATCACCACAAAACTATTGAAAAACAATAAATTTCATAACAAAAAGGTATTTAAATGATTAAAAAATGGTAAACCCCAATACTTATTATTGGATTAATTTCTTGGATGATTCACTTGAGGTGTGACTTATGTTGTTTGAAACCAAAATTGGAATTTCACCTTATATGGTAATCAAAGAAAAGGGTTATCACAACCCCATGTGTAAATATTATCACCTATATTGTGTAGCTAAGAAATGTAATTTGACAATCACAAAAACATGTGTGCATAAAAATTAGAGATTACATATTTTTAATATATTTATTATTATGCATATTTGAACTCATAAATCTATAATGAGAACAAAAATAATAACATAGATGGTAAGATTTACCAGTGGATCTACTATATTTTTGGAAAATCCGATATGAAATTTTTCAGAATGATGCTTCATTGAAGTGAGAATCATTCCATGAAATAGTCCATATAAGTTTACTTAATTTTTTCTTTATGGTAAAGTATAGATTTATATGTGGTGAGTACATGAATTTTCACCGTCAGTTGGAAGTATATTAATCAATTTTTGCATAATTTATTAAAATAATCTAGTATAGTAACTCTACCAAAGGATTCAACATATGACATCACATAGCAGGATTTCCCAAATCCCTAATATAATTTACAGGTTTATTTTTTGAAAATACATACATTGAGGAAAATTTTATTTCTAGGAATATAATGTAGAGAAAAGGTAGTTTGGATTTGTGTTTTTCATTAAAAAACATTAAAAATTTAATAAAATAACTTAAAAATAATTTCATTTATTTTTTTCAATATTCTTATTTATTTTTTATGTTTACATTATAATTGACCTCAATTAGACTATTCATAATAACTTTTACATAGTTGAGTCATCTGTGAGGTATAATTAATTTTTTAATAAATGTATAAAAATGAGTCTTGATATTTAATATATTCATAGATTTTTAGTTTTCAAAATATTCATAAGTGTTTAAGGTATTATTGAAAATAATTCCTCATTAGCACATGCCAGTATTTGTTTCCCCATCCTAAGAGGTACTCAAAACCAATATTATCATACACTTTATTACAAAAACCATATCTCTTATAAACATTAATTTATGATTTATTACAAAAATACATACATAACCCAATACCAAATGATTGGGATGTATAGTGTCTTTGGGATATTAGATACATATCATACTATCTTGAAACATCGATACAACAACATTATTTTGAAAATTGATAATGTTCCCTTAAATTCTATTAATTTATAAAATTTCATGGGATGAAAGGATCACACACAATAGAAATGGGTGAGCTACATAATCCAATAAAAAGATAACCCAATCATATCTTGATTAAAGTAAAATTGGTGAGTCAATTGTAATATAAGGGATACACTTAAAAGTGAGAATCATAAACATACACATATATTAATGATAAAATATGATAACATCAATGTAACATAGCAATGTGGAAACAACATAAAATAATACATCATAATCCTAATTCAATGTCATCCACTGTAATGTACCATGATTTTGAACCAGATTAAAACGAACATTTTTGATGATTTTTTGCAAGTTCGTATTATTTAATCAAGTTTATATTAGGCTTGGGAAAAGGTTATAGACTTTCCCAAATGAATTATTAATATTTTGGAGCATCGGACTGGGAAATTCCAGTTTTAAGGAATTGTAGAGAGCGCACAGTTGGCACACTACCTGTCAAACTGTACATCCAGCTATAGGAAATTGTGCATCTTGATTCTAGGAGACAGAGGGGTTCTCATGGTCTGCACACAGTTAGGAAAACTTTGTGAGAAAAAATATTCAAAATGATAGTCATAAAAAGTGGCACTCGCATGGTATACACACTATAAGGAAAACCATATGGGACACACTGTGTGATGTGGGTTCCTTAGGTAGAATGTTATGCACTGTTGTAACACATTTTTCTAAATCATGCAAGCCAAATCGTGCAGATTACCCAGTTTTGGGTTATAGGATATTTTATTAAATTAAATTCCCATTAGAGAGGGGTTTAATTAAGTTATGTTGTATGGGGGTTTATTTAATTATATTCAAGTCTAAGATTAATTTAATTTATTGTTGAAAAATAGAATTTTTATTTAATTATATTCCTTTTAATAAAATTTAAATAAATGATAATGATTTAGTTAATTTACTTAATTAAATTAGTTTGTGAGGAATTTAATTAAAGGATGTGGTAATGGGCGATTTTGGGGATTGTTTAAGAGGTTTTTAAATTTATTGATAATAATAATAATATAATGGTGATTATTATTATAATTATTATTATTATCCCTATTTTAATTTTGTTCATAATTTATTTTTTGAGAGGAAATAAGAGGGAGAGGACCATAGCATAGGCCAGGTGCAACCCCACCCCCCATGTTCTCCCATGTGAGATGTGTTACCCCCTCCTCTCTGGATCCTCTCCGCGCACATGTCTACCCTCAATCTCTTCATGGATTGTTTCTATCTCGGGGATGTGAGATTGTTTCCATGTGTATCGTTATTTTCATTAGCTATTTTTTATATCCATCTCACGGTCTCAGTAAGTTTGAAACCGTTGATCTGAGATTAATTTGGTTTCTTTGTTTCTTCTGATTTGAGGTGGTCCAAAAGATTTCTCAGGACTCATTCGTCTGTATTTTCACCACTTCCATTGAAGGTGTGGCATCACTACTCTATTTGGTTCACCACCATCATATTTCTATAAGGGATTATAATCGTTATTTGGGTCGACACCCCATGAATTAGATACTTCTGGTATATTTTGGGTTGTGGTAAATTAATAAGAGTTGAATTATTCATCGTAGAAATAATTTTGGGTTTCATTTGTTGTTTTTTAGGTGTTTTGATTTTTTTCTTAGTGTATTCATGCTGTGTTTGAGTTGTGTGCACATGGGAATATGGCGGTTAAAGCTAGAAAGCATTGGCTCACCAAATTCCTAGAGGTTGGTTCCTCAATATTTCTTAATTAATAAAACATAGTATTTATTTAATTAATATTGTTGATAATTTTGACTGTAAATTTTTAATGAATGGTATATTGGTATAAAATTATTTGTTAGATTACAAAATCACATTTTTGTAATAAATCTTCTCGAATGGAGGTTTTCTGCCTTCAAGATAAAAACATCATGTTTAGACTAATACTTTTGTTTAGCTTTTTATTATCTTATTTATTATTTCAACAATTTATATGGTAAAACATTTGGTTTATGTGGTAAATATGTGTATTAGGTAGGATAATTTTTTCTAATTAACTAAAAATTAATTATGTTCATTTAGAGTTGAAAGAGAGATAATTAATTAGGGGGATTATTTATGAATTAATTAATGGGGTGTGTATTAATATAGTTAATGGTGAGTTAATAACAATCTTTATGATAGGAAATTAGATAATTAATCGGGGAATTAATTATGAGATATTGAATTTTAAAATTCACATAATTAATGGAGGGATTAATAGTGATATGTTGATTTAGAAAAGTTGAGATAACTAATTGTATATTAATTATATGTTTTTGAAGTAATTATTTGGATTATTATTTGTTAAAATTAATTATGGAAAGATTATATATATTATGGGATAATTAATTAGGAATAAATTATGGGGTTGATATTATAATATAGATAATTAATTTGGGGATTATTTATGGGATGAGGAATTGACTCTGTTGGGATAATTAATGGTGGATTAATTATGTGCCTTGAGTTTTATTCATGATTATTAATTGTGAGATTAATTATGATGATTTCAGAATAGGATTGGATAATTAATTTTGGAGAATTATTTATGGAATGATATTTCTGTTAATAGATTAATTAAATATTGAATTAATTAATGGAATTGTTGACTTAGTGAATTATGGGGTTAACTAATTCACTTTAATGTGTTTAAAAATTAATTTAATTATTAAGTAAATGGATGAGGATAATTCATCATTAATTAGATATTGGGAAAATATTAATAAATTTTTTAATTAATTAATTAAGGAGAATTGAGTTCCAAACATAGCGTTCTAGACCGACAGAATAATTTGGTGCTAAACATGGATTTTTAGACTAATTTAGAGGTTGGGGAGTTAGCCAAGGTGTTCTACTACAACAGTGATGCAAGCACTTGTGATATGTGGTGGTAAAGAAGGTGATCTACACTTATTTATTATGTTGGCTGTGAGACATGGGGATCTACACTGATTGATAAATTTGAGTGCGATACATGGCGACCTAAACCGATTTAGATCTAGGGAGCTTGATAAGGTGTTAAACATCAAATGAATGGAAATGATGAATTATGATTTCAACAAGAGACATGAAAATAAAACCTATGATGATTTTTTGTAAATAATGAAATGTGAAAATAATTTGTACTCTGATTTGAGTCAGAGTTGGTACTATGTTATGGTACTACCCAGGGCACACTATGGGCTCTAGCATGATCTAATGTAATTTTTGAGGAACAAGGAACAATGAAACCATTGGATAAATTAAATGAATAAATATAAAATAATTGGTAAATGGTTAAAAGGTGTTAATTCTTAATAAATACTCTTGTATGATTCTCATGGAAACTCTTATTCCAGTTGTGGGCCGAAGCAACTATCACTGTCATGTGTCCCATTGGAACCTAGACCGGTTGTTTGTTATTTATTTAGTTATATTATTTACTTGTTATATTTGCACATTTATTTTATTGTATTTCATTGTCTTGATAGCTGGATAATGATTGGTCTTCTCCTACTGAGATGTATATCTCACACCCTACTCAGACCGCAATTGCACTAGGGTACATGAGTAGAATTTCTTCTTTGAAGGACTATAGATATTGATTATTCTTTTTTATTTTACATGGGATTTAGGAGAAAAGAACTAAGTGGGAGCTCGAGTTTCTCATTGAGATTTCCTGTGGGGCATTGAGTATTTTAATTTATTTGTACTGACATATAAAGCATGCATATTTTTTACTACATTCATTTATGTATCACCATCATATGCATGGATTGTATAAAATGGAATTGTCCATTATGTTTTTCATTTGACCATTGTTTTTATTTGATTCCGTTGTTATTTGAGTTTACTATCTTTTTTCTTGTGGACACTAAATATAAGGGTATTGACTCCCCACTGACTATCCAAAGACCCTCACTGCTAATCGAAATCCTCTAGAATACGAGAAGATGTGATTGAGGTCACGTGGAGACCGGTCCATCTACCGATTCAAGGGGAAGATAGGCCGAGTAGTTACAATGTGGTATCAAAGGTTTAGGATTCCATTCATTTCCTTTTTTTTTGTTCTATTTAGGGTTGGTAGATAGGAGTTTATGAAATTGTTGGTTCTTAGTTAATAGGCATGCTTAGAACTAATCACCCCATGTATAAGAGCTAACCCAGTGGAAAGGAATGAGAATTGTTGTTTTTATTGTTCGTTGTTAAAATAGATATGATTACACCTTGAGTGGGAGGTGTATTTTTTTCTTATTATTTATTTTTATAATTTTAAAAATTTTCCTTGACGTGAAATGGAATGGATGTTTCATTACATGTGACATCATAGGTACTTAGAGATTCGCATTCCATGCATATCAATTCCATGTAGTTGTAGTAGTAGGATTCCTGCGAATTTTGATTGTGTTCCTTGGGTGAAATGCCATGTTTTGATATGATTTATCATTCCTTCTTGTCTAACATGTTTATATGCTTATATACCATGATTCTTCTTCTATTAGCATATTTTGATGTTGTTTCATGGTTCATTGTTCTAGAATTATATATTTTTACATCTTATGATAACATTGTTGATATTTTTTGATGTGTAAATGGTTTCATGAGTAGAAAATATATCTATTTCTTTTACAACGGGTTCCAATTTCAGTTGCAAGGGGTATGGGAAACTTATGACTGGAAAAGGGCAACCTTTTATTCAAACAATTGAAAAAGTTATTGTCAATGTTATACTGATAAATTTAAATATGATGTGATAAATGGGAGTCAAATTCTAATGGTAAGGTGTATGGTAACCTTATTGATTGGTGGGTGGCCACCCATTTGATTGAGTATTCTATAGCCATAGAGTGTTGTAAATTGTTATAATTGAAAAAATATTTAGTTTTGAAAGAAATGAACTATTATAGGGTTGATTTTTGATGAAATTGGATTTTTTTTTTGAATAAATGTAACCCTCGAAGGTCACCTTCTTATTAAAAGGAATGTAGAAATCAGAATGCCTATTTAAAATTAAATGATGTTGAATGTTAAATTTTAAAGCTGAAGTTTGTTATAGCTTTTTTGTGTTTCCCAGGGGGAATTGTTTTAAAACCAAGTTTGATTTAGTATAATAGTACTTTTGGGTTTGTTAAAATTCGTTCAATTTCTTATAGGTTGAAATTATTTAATGAAATTTATAAAATAATGAGTCTTTTTTAGCCTAGTATTTTTTGATTTACGTGACCAAGAGATAGGGTCGACGTGTATGCTTCATAAGTGACAAGCTCCTAACAGGTAGAACCCTTAGAGTTAGAGATTAATTATTTCGGCTATGATATTTTGATATTGGTAACGTTTAAGTGTCGTTGTCCTAGGTATAATTTTTTTGTTTTAAATAATTAAATCTTTTTTTCAAGAGGTGGTCATTATAAGTTGACTCTTAATATGAGAATAAGCATTGGAGAATGTTTGGTTCATTGGGAAAGACATGCCACATGCATGGTGAGCCGTTATGTATATTCCTAGGTTATCTTTGGAGTAGAGTGTTTGTGGAATTAAGGTAAAATCATCCTACTACTGAGGAGGTCTTTTTGGGACTCGTGTGTTTTCACAGGCTGATAGGTTTATGTTTTGGCTTTCATGTGAGATGTTGACGTGGTGATCGTGGTTCGTGGAACGATAGATATTCCTTTATGATGTTTCTGAAAAAGTGTTCTTGAGAGAAGCTGATATTTTCTTCGAAGACATGGACACTCCTAAGGTAAGTGGTGACACGTCGGTAGGTTAATAGTAGAGTATCAGGGGAAACTTTGAATAAACAAGGATTCCTTTGGTGATACATGCATCGAGGTTTGGTTTTGATATTCCGGTTGGAGAAGCTAAGATTTTTTTTTGAAAAGAATTTGACTAATGATATTTCAACTATTATTTTGGTTTTCTGGGTTTATTCATAGTGTTTTATTTGGAATGAGATGGTCATTTCTTATATCTTTACCTCATTTTAGAGGCACTGGGCTAGCACCAGTCATACGACTTGCTATGATTTTTAACGTTGTTGGGCATGCTAAGAAATTTTTATGTTTAGGTTGTATTCAAGATGTGTGGTTCTTTTGGTTACACCTTTATTTGTGTTGGGGAATGACATATTTAAAGTATCCTTATGACGGATTGACTTGGGAAGGTCACTAGATGTCAACTAATGATTTCGGTTTACAAGCGGTCGATGATGGAATCATTTTAAAGGAACATCATTGGTTTAAGTGAGAGTGTGGGTTCGAGGGTTGGAAATGTATGTCAAGGAAAGGTTCATGGTTTGCGAGTTTTAATGTTAACTTATAAGAACATTTATTGAAAGAATCAATGATTAGGTGTTTAGTAGAAAATGATAGAATAATGTCAATAATTACATGGGCTCGGTTATCTGACGGTTTGATTTTTGGGGTTTGATTTTGAGCATTGGATCATTGTTTTAATGGATTATGACTTTGGGAAAGTGTGTTGGTTAAATTTGTTCTTGGAATTTGGGAACACACCACTATTGTTAAAATGAGACATCATGACCTTGGTTGGTTGGATAATGTTGTATTAGTTCGTCGTGGCTTCTTGGGGATGAGATGTTTTTAATGTATGTAGATTGTAATGTCATGTGTTTTTGAATTGCTTTAAAAAACGATTTTTTTTAACATTTCCATTTGTTGGATGGGTTGTTCTTAAAACTAATGAATGGGATGAAGTCTCACAATTTCATATCTTTTAAACGTGTTTATATCAGGCATGGGTAAATTGATATAGATATTTCTCGATAGCTGATTAGAATTTGAGTGCATTAAACCAGGAAAATTTATGTTTTTTGAGAACTGTAGAGAGTACATGGTTGGAACAAGGCCTATTAAACCATGCGGCCTACTATAGGAAATTTTGTGGCAAAATTATGGTAGACGGAGCCACTCGCATAGTTTGCACACGGTTAGGCAAATAGTGTAGGACAAACTGTGTGAGGTAAGAGTATTAAACAGATATGCTCAAATGACTTGCACATGGTTATGAAAACCATATCGAATAGAGCTGGTGAGGTGGGTTACATAGGCCGAAGGTTCCACGTGTTTGGGGAACATTTTTCTAGACCGTGCGAATCAAACTGTGTATCTTACCCAATTTGGTTTATGGGTTATTTTATTTAATTAAATTCCAAGAAAAGAGGGTGTTAATTAAATGCTGAAAATGGGGTTATTTGTTTAATTACATTCTACGCTAAGAGGAATTTAATTAATTTATGTGAATTGGGGATTTTATTTAATTAAATTTTGTTGAAGTGAAAATAATTAAATGATGTTGAGTTGGAAAATGTATTTAATTTTTTTTTGATTTAAGGAATTTAATTAAATGACGTGTTAAATGGGTATTTTTGGGATTGTCTAAGAGGTGTGTAAATTAATTAATAATAATAATTAGGATTATTAATTAAATTTTTATTTTTATATTAATACTTAATTTAATTTATGTTTTAATTTATTTTTAGTGATAAAATAAGAGGGAGAGGCGCATAGGACATTCTAGGCATGACCCCCTATTCTCCCATGTGAGGTGTGCGACCTCAATCTATCAGGATCATATTCACATGCTTGTCTCCTCTTGGTATCTTCAAAAATGTTGTCCATCTAGGTGTGGTGATTCTCTCTCCATGAGTATCATTATTTTCATCTGTTGTTTTGGTTCTCAATCAACAAGTCTCTATTTGGCTGAAACCCTTGATCCAGTTATAATTTTTTTTCTTTATTTCTCCAAATTATAGATGGTGTGGATGATTTCTTGAGACCCTTTGGTCTTTATTTCATCAACTTCCACTGAATGCGTGGTGGTTTAGCTTGATTTGGTTCAACACCATCATATTTGATGAAGGGATTATACCCATTATTTGGTTCTAAACCCCTTGAATTAGATGCTTATGGTATATTTTGGGTTGTGGATAATTATTTGGATGTTCATTGGTCATTATTGCACTAATTTTTGGTGTTTTTTATTTTGATAAGGTGTTTTGATTAATAATGAGTGTATGCACACTGTTATTGAGGTTTTTTTATGTGAATATATGAGCATTAAATATAGAAACCATTGGCTCTGCCAATTCCTTAAGGTAGGGTACTCAACTTTCCTTAATTAATAAAAAACAGTATTTTATTAAATAAATATTGTTTATATGTTTGACTGCAAATGTGGAATGAATTTTTTATTTTTATAAAATGATTTCTTTGATTACAAAATCATGTTTTTTTAATAAACCCCTCTAATAGAGGTGTTCTTTTTTCAAGAAAAAAACATAATGTTTAGATTGATATGTCCATTTGTATTTTTGTTATATGATTTTCTATATTTCCATTTATATATTGACACACTATGGTTAAATTGTAGTTATGAGTATTAGGGGGGATAATTTATGATAAATAATTGAGAATTAATAATGTTCTTTGGGAGTTGAAATAGAAATAATAAATCAGGGGGATTAATTATAAATTATTGATAAAGCTATATATTGAGATATATAATAGTTATTTAATTGTGTTATTTGTGATAAGAAATTAGATAACTAATAAGGGGAATTAAATATGATATATTTAATTATAAACATGAGACAATTAGTCGATGGATTAATTGGGATAGGTTGATTTGGCTATGTTGAGATAATTAATGGTTGATTAATTACGTGATTTTGTAGTAAATATTTGGATAATTAATTGTGGAAATTAATTATAGAAATAAAAGATTTAGAATTGGATAATTAATTGTGAATTAAATATTTGATTGAGGTTTTGATATAGATAATTAATTGGGGAATTTATTTTGAGACGCGGAATTGGATATGATGAGAAAATTAAGGGTGGATAAATTATATGCCTTGGGGTTTGTTCAAGATGATTAATTTTGAGATTAATTATGATGAGTTGATATTTGGATTGGATAACTAATTATGGAAATAGATTTGTGTTAAATGATTAATTAATAGAAGAATTAATTAATGGAATTGTGGAAATTTTTAATAGTGGGGTTACCTAATTGAGTTTTATGTGTATCACTAATGTTTGGATTAGAAATAGAATAGATGTAGATAATTCATGAGTAATTAGTCACTGGTATTTGATTAATTAATTTTTTTATTAATAAATAATTGATAATCGGGTTCCAGACATGGAGTTATAGACCAATTGAGAATGTGGGTGTTGGACATGGCTTTTTAGACCGATTGAGAGGTTGGGGCATTACACAATGCGTTCTACCCCAACAGTGATAAATGTGCTTGAGATGTGTGGTGGTAAAGATGTTGATCTACAATGATTGAGAAATTCGAGTGTGAGAAATAGGGATCTACACCAACTAAGAAAGTGGTGTGTGAGACATGGTGACTTACACTGATTGAGATCAATGGGCTTAACATGGAATTCCACAACAAATGAATTGAAATGATGAATTATGATTTGAACTAGATACATTAAAAAAACCCAAGATTAATTTTTGTAAATAATAAAACGTGAGAATAATTGGAACTCTGATAGGATTTAAAGAAGGTACTAGGTTATGGTATTACCTGGGGCACACATTGGGCTCTAGCACGATCCAATGAATGTATTAAGGTATGGGGAACCATGATAAACATGGTGATATTAAATGATTAAATAGATAATAATTGTTAATGTGTTAACAAGTGGATATGCATGATCAATATGCTTGTATGATTATTGTGCAGACTCTTATTAAGGCTATGAGTCGAATCAAGTATCATCATCAAGAGTCCCTTTGGAACTTTGATGACTTATTGATTAATTATTTTGTTCTTTTATAACCTCATTGTATATACAAACTATTTTTTTATATTTCATTGTCTATATAGAGCTAAATAACAAGTGGTCTTGGTCTACTGAGATGTGTATCTCACACCCTACATGGGACTCTATTTCACTCGGGTACCTGAGTAGACTTTCTTGTTTTAAGTACTATGGACTTTGACTTTTTTGTCTATTTAAACATGGGAGTTATGAGAAATGGACCAATCGGGAGCTCAGGGTGTTCTTGAATATTTCCCTTGAGGAGTTGAGACATTTCATTATTTATTTACTAACATTTAAAGAATATTGTTTTGTATTCTGAGTTAAGATATATATCACCATGACATGCATGCATTGAACAAACTATCATTGGTCATTTTTTTATACAATTGGTCATTGTTCATATGTATTTCTCCTATTAACTGGGTTTACTATCTCTTTCCATTGTGCACTCTGAATATGAGGGTATAGTCTCCCCACTAACTATCCATAGACCCTCATGTATGTTGGCAGCATCTGGTGTATGTGGATACATGCTTGAGTTTTTATGGAGGCTGGTCCGCCTACCCGTTTGAGGGTAAGGCATGTCAGGACATTGCATCCACCAAGACATCATAAAATAGTCTTCCTATTACAACTACCCATTCACCATAAATGGTATATCATGATGTAAAAACATTAGAAAATTGATTGGTGGAAAATTTATTTCAGGACCCACCCTCCATATTCATATCATGTACATGCATTCATTTCCCATATAGAACATTAAACAAAATAATTCCTTTTATCAATCTAAATAACATGATTATAGAGTGTGTCTTACATACACGAAGGAACAAATTAAATAAAATACATTCACCTCTAGGTGAATATTCTTCAATCAAATTGTTGATGGGTATCGACAACAACAAAAAATTTCATTGACAATAATGGGTGAAATTCTGAAGCATTAGCAGTGTATATAATGGTGTATGAAAGGTTTTAATGAGAGTATGATGTGGTATATAATTAAATGGTATTCATAAGTAAGGTATAGGGAAGTGTAAAAACATATTACATCATGAAAATTTTATAATCCAAGTTCATAATACAATGAAACAACATAAATAAATTGGAGGAGGTAGATAATCCCTTACAAATAGAGTGCATCAAGAATCATGTGTGTAGATTCCTATGAGATTGAAAAAATAATTGGGAAGTCATTATAGTTGAAGAGGTTGGGGAAATGTGTGTTTAATGGGTTCGTAGTGTAGTGTAATGGTAGGGTGAGTGGGTATTTATAGAAAAATATATGGGAATTCTTTATCAATTTCTAAACATAGGTTTTGCAGTCAAAGTGAAAAAATAATAAAAAGATAAAATCCTCCTACAGTTTTATATAACAGTTTCTCTCAAAGATGAGTGGATTTCAAAATTTTATTAAGATCATAACTCAAATTCTAAATATAATTCAACTCATGAAGTGGAATAGTATCATTTTCATTAATAATTAATATTAAACCCAAAAAATAATATAGGTTTTTGAGGATTCATTAAATATTTGTATAATTAATCAAATATTTTAAAAAAAACTATTATAAAAAGAAAATATATTTTTTGGACTTAGATTAAATTTATAATAGTTATTACATCCCTTGTGGTAGATTATTATTTCACAAGATATAACGTATATTTATACCATATTTAATTTTTAATCAATTTTTTTTGAATATCTAAGAAAATTAAAAAAATTAACATTGGACAATTTCAATGTGGCTACATAAATATGGTATTTATTTATCAAGATAATTTTTTAATATGATAATTTCGAGTTGTAAAAGATACCAATTTACTATAAAAACTACTGTATATGAAATTTTCAACATTTTAAACCTTAAAATAATTACATTATATTATATTTAATAATATTATTTTATGAATATATAATTCATTACACAAATTCAACACCTTAATAAAAGTGTGTTTTTATTGAAAATATATATTTTTCTAAAATGGAATTTTAGTTTCATTCTATCAAAATATAATTTTTTATCAAATACATTATATTTTCACATATAAATATAAATAAATGACTAAAAGAAAAATATAATCCTTGTATAATTTAGAATAAAAAATTTCCAATAGCTATTTTATATATTCATAAACCATTATTTCAGCAGAGTAGACTCTAAGGGAAATGTGTACTATGGTAATACATTCTTATAATGGATTAGTGAATGTGGTTTAATTCATTATCTTGATATGATTTAACTTCTTCTATAAATGGTTTATCTTGAAATTAAGATGTTAAATCACAAATTGGATTGGACCAGGGAAAGTACAAGTTATTCCATCTCCAATAGAAGCTATGAAAATGGTTTTTCCCATGGTCTTCTCCTACAGTACTAGGACATTTCTACTTCCATATGTGTTTATTTTAATTTATAAATCATTTTTTATATAATAATATTAACATTAACTATAGATTGGCTATTTTATGAATGGTTATGTTGTTTATTTGACTTTTAAGCTCAAAATTCTAATTATGGCCATATTTTATAATGGTATATATAAAAAAATATGATGTGTATGATAATATTTTTTCTAAATGAATTTCATAATAAGGTAGTTTTTCATTAAAATGGTAATTTCATTTTTAATAGTTCCATTCATTACATTCTTCCCCCTAAAAAATTACAACATAAAAATTTCAATTTATACACTAAAATATATGAGGGTATGTATGTTTCATCACCTCTTTCAATTCCCTTTTCTCTCCTCAAATATGCTGTGAATCCATAGTACTTTTTCCATATGAGTTTTCTTTGCTTCGTAGAACACTGTATCTACAAACTATTATCATCAACTATTTCACCTCATATGAATGGGAATTCTCCAATTGTACCACCTCTAGATTAAGTATACTTGAGAGTCTCATTATGTACTTACTTAAAACATATACATGGAAAAAATAATGTGTTTTAGATCTATTAAGTGGGACTTATAGTAGTTAAGCTAAATATTAGAGGATTTCAATGATCATAAATGAGCTGATGTATCTTAGACTAATCTTTCTCTTATTCTCAGACGAAAAAAGTTTCTTCCACAGTGATATATAAAGGAACAACTTATCTTTATCCTAAATCTCTAAACCTATTTGATGATTGTGTTCAAACATTTTCTATCATCATTTCACTTATTTTATATAAAAATAAACTTTTTTAACATTATCTATCATCACTTTGAAAAGATCATGTCCCATTATCTTCCACACCCTAAATTCATCACATCATTTTGAATTGTAAAAACTATTCCCACAAAGACCTTCATACGGTTTAATTTGAATTCTATAATGGAAAAAATTGTTAAATGATAACTCTACTAGGAGAAGTTATAGATCTCATCATCATTGGAAATCAATTGAACATGATATTAATATATCTTGTAGAATTTTATTGGTTCAATCTGGTTAACCATCAGTCAGAGGATGAGAATCAGTTCTAAAATGCATCTCTTTTTACAATAAATTCTCTCAAGTTCTTTGTAACCTCAAGGACATTATTAGATATAAATCAAATATAAATCTATGTGTTAATCCAAGAAATATTACTACTAACATTTTGAATATATTAATGAGTTTGTTAGGAGATAAATATTAATTGATATAAAGGAAATTCATTGAAATAATAGGGGACTTGGCTATGACCAAAATGGTGTTAAGTTATTTTTAATTCCTAGGGAATCCTTTGAAACAATCCATGAAATTGTTTCTCATTTTCATACTGGTATGGGAGGTGGATGCATTATATTTTTATACATATTTCATTAATCAAGGAAATTATTCAATACCACGAATATAGATTCATAGTATATAGTAACCCATTTTATGTTATAAAACAATAAGTTTTGATTCAAATATCTATATATATTAGTGATTCTAGGATAAATAGGGAAGGATGAGTTATGAACATCATCCAGATGTTCCCTATTTAGTTTTTATTTTAATGAGAAAATTTGTTTAGTTCCAATCCACATAATTTGATCTTCATAAATATCTCATAAATATTCCCTATATTTCCCTACAGCTACAAAATATAATTTGAGGCCTCCTAGATCCAATCATGTAATAGTTTTTTCCTTCCTATCCTATTAATTTTTTGGTTCTATGGTTGGAAAAATTCTATGTCATATCAACATGGTACTTTGGAGGTTAGAGCTGTGGAAGAATAGGAATAGGCAATTCATACTATGAAAGTGGAAATTTTTATGTGAGTCTATAATTTATAGCAAATATGGTTCCTGATTCATGAATTTCATAATAATCCTTCTCTTTATTACACACATAAAAAAAATTAATACAAAAACATGAACTTAATAAATATTTTAGGACTGAGATGTCTAGTGCCTTTGGGAATTAGGAACATTACATAACAACTTAGAACATCAAACACAATATATATATTGAAAAATTCATTTACATGAAAACAATATTCCTTCAGACTTTTCATTGCATGGGAAAACCTGAGGACATACGTTAAAAAAGGGTGAGCTATAAAGCTCAGTAGGGGAGTATACTAGTAATAACATGAATAATATAGTACATGTTGGGAAATAGGAATATCAATGGATCACAAGATAAACATGAACATAAAGGCATGATATAAAATGATTATCATAACTTGGAAATAAAGAAATAACATTTGAAATTCTATTAGAATGATAAATGGTTTATTGCACAGGGATCATGAGTGAACCCTCATTGCACATGAATTATCATGAGTAAAACCTCATTTCACTAAAGTATTAGGATTCTAATATTTACAAAATGTATTGGAGTGCTAATATGGTTCACCCTTTATAAACATTTAATTTCATGCAAATGTGTACTGCATAGATCATATAACATGGAATCATTAAACATAATCATTCCAAGAAAAAGGAATGTAGAATAAATACATAAAATTATATAATCAATATGTAAATGTGCATAAAGGTGAACACCTTTGATAGATAAATGGATATAGTATTCACCACAAGATGATTTCTCTTGGAAAAACTTGGTGTAATTTCAAATGCATAACGACATGACATAATCAATCATTAAAAAGGATGATGAGAGAAAAAGGGATATCTCATCACATGTAATAGAAATTTACAATAAGGGTTCATATATATACATGTCCCAACACCTGGAATTTATACATCTAAGGAGTAATATATTAAAGAAACATAAATTTAGAGGAGAAAGGTAAAAACTTTTATGACATATTGGCACGGTAACAGGTGTACATGGGAGGTATTAATGATATAGGAGGTGTATAATCATTTAAAAATAAGCAATTAAGAATGGTGGAGGTGATAAATTATACCACAACATTTATAATTGAAATTAAAAGGGTATAATGATATAAAGAAACTTAGAAATAAATGAGAAAGGAAGAAATCTCTAAATTGGAAGTGTGATCCCAAAGGCTTGAGAGAAGCTTCTTGGGAGCTTGGGTAACATTGGGAGGATTATAGAGAGATGACGGAAGAGTATGGATGTTCTCCAAAGGGTTTTAGTGAAGATAGTTGGGATCTTGGGTGGGATTATATATGAAAAATTGGAAAGTTATTTAATATTTCACAAACATAGGTTTTGGAATCTATATAATTAAATATTCAAACCCAAAAAACAACCCATGGTTTTATCCTATGGGTTTTTCCAAAAGGGAGTGGAAAACATTATTTTATAATTTCAATAGCTGAACATCTTTAAATATTATTTTTTCTTGTGTGGAGGTGACTCGCACGCTAAAGGAAATCATTTTATAAAGTTAAAATGTTTTATAAGTCATGGAGGGTCCACTAAGGCAACATAAAGTTAATCAAAAAATCTAAAATCATGTTATTTTGAAGTTAAAACATATATTGGGAAACATACCATTTATAATATTTTATTACATCATTATTGGGTCATTATTATGTCATAAAACATATTATATATTTAAACGTTATTTAATTTTTACCCAAATATTCAACTATCTCAGAAAATTATGAAAAATTAACTGTTAGATAATTTCGACATCTTTATTCCAAAATTGATATTCATTTTATCAAAATAAATTTCTATGTCACTGAATTTTTATGTTTAAAATAAAAACCTAAATTTATTTAAAATTCATAAGATTTTAAAAAACATAGCTTTCAAACGTTAAAAAAATTACAATTGTATTCATAAAAATTATACAATAATTTTTATTTAATAAAAAACATATTTAGTAATAAAATTTTATTAATATATTATATAATTCAAACATCCATTAATTCATCAAATAGATTTTTTAATTTAATATCAACATAAATACTATTTGTGCTTTATAAACCATTTACAAATTAATAATACTAAACTGAATGACTATTCATTATTCTATAAAAAACAAATGAACATAATCATAGTGCTAATGTCATGTCACAAAACCCCTTATAACATCGAAATAAGGCCTAAGGGTAATGAATGTGATGATGAAAAACTCTTGGGGTGACTCGGATAACATCTCTCGAGTGATAATCTCTATTAACTTACACTTCTCACATAGACGGTTCTGTTCAAGCATATTTAAGCCAGGATTAGGCTTGGCCAATAGAGAAGACTACTGATTCTACCTCTTTTCTAAACTCTGAAAAAGGGATTCATATGGATCGATTCTACTAGATAAGGCCATTTCTTCATTTGTTTGAGTAAATTGGATTTGTTAAAGCCCTATATTTATAATAATGATGTGATCACTATTCAACGACTATATTAGCAACGGTAACAATTCATAACAATATTTTGAAATTACAATACATAAAACCGAGGAAGTGAATATGTTTTTATATTTCCATTTTTCATAATAATACATTTAATCAGACCAAGTTGAATTTTTATTAACAAATTTTTGATTCATTAAAATCTTCCCCTCTAAAGAAATTTCTCCCTCGAAATTTTCTTTTCACAATAAAATATATTAGGGTAACTCTACTTCATCACTTCCTCTGATTCCCAAATTGCCTCTTCAAGCGTGTGGTTTCACCACAACACCTTGACAAGGGGAATTTTCTTATTTCATTGAACATTTTTCTGGCGATATAAGATTATCACCTACCTCCCTTCATTGGAGAGGTTTTTCCCTAATGGTACCACCTCTGGATTGAGTATATGTGATTGGTCAAGCATTTACTTCCTCAAGAGTGATACATAGAATACATCGTGTACATGAGATAGGTTCGGTGAGAGTGATAGTCAATAAGACACTACTCTAATGAGATATAGGATCTCAATAGGGATGATATACCTTTGAATAAGCATTTCCATCTTCAAAAATCTCAAAACTCTCTTCCACGGTGATATGCAAAGAAATACCATGTCTCTGACATCAAACTCTTGGTCTCGTCGATGATTATCAACATAGCTCTTTTGAAAACTCTAAGAAGCTTTAATGTGATACTAGATGTTCTTAAACTTATCTACTATTTCATAAACCATTTTTAGAACTAGGAGTTTTCTCTCCCCAACTTCATCCCAAAATGTCTGTGTTCTACACCTCTTCCCATAAAGGGCCTCATAAGGTGCTATTTAGATTCTTGAGTGGAAACTGTTTTTGTAAGATAACTCAACTAGAGGAAGATATTGATCCCATCCTCCTTTGAAATACATTGGGCTTGCTCTCAACATGTCCTAAAATTTTTGGATAGTCAACTCATATTGGCCATCAGTTTGAGGATTATAAGTCTTACAGGAGTTTAGCTCAGTATTCTGAAAATGTTTAAGAATCTTCTAGAGTATATTGGTGAATATTTGGTCTCAATCGGATACATTAGATAGTGGTACTCTATGAAACCTTACCACTTCACTAGTGTATATATGTTATAATTCATCCAATGAAAAATCCTCTCGAATTTCAATGAAGTGTACATTCATTGTAAGACGATTTACAACAACCCAGATAGCATTATTTTGTCATATTTCCTCAGATGTCTGGTGACAATGTACATAGTTATTTTATCCCATTTCTATGATTGTATTGTTAATGGTTGCATCATCCCCTTAGAATTCTGACCCTCATCCTTCACATGATAACATACCATACACATTGATTTATACTCAGAGATCTCTTTCTTCATGTTATCCCACCAATAATACTCTCATATATCTCGATACATCTTCATATTTCCTAGGTGAATTGATAAATTCAAACTAGTGCATCATACAAAAGTTCATTCTTTAACTCCAGATTCGATGCAACTCATAGTCTTGTCCCAAATCTCACAATTCCTTAATCATTAACATTGAAATCATAGGATTTCCCTTTTTTTAACATTTTTCACTTCATTCTGAATTTCCAAATCATCCTTTTGAGAATCCTTTATCTTTTCCAAAAGAGATAGTTGATAAATCATTTATGAATGGATTGATGATGTTACCATCTTTTTGATTCCCATGTACATCTTCATCAATTATAAGAAGATTGGATAATTTTCAATTCTCATTAATGATAGAATAGATTTTTCCTTCCTACTAAGAGTATCCTCCATCTTTTTTACTTTCCCTGTGTTGTGATGGATTGAGAAATCATAGTCCTTGATCAACTCTAACCATATTCATTGGAACATGTTCATCTCTTTCTTTGTGAATATTTACTTGAGGCTTTTTTGATCCGTATATATTTGAAAATTCTCCCAAAATATGTAAGTCACTAAAATTTTAATGCGAAGATCACCTCATCCAACTCTAGATCATGTGTTGGATACTTTTTTGCATCAAATTTCAATTTACTTGAAGCATTGGAAATGACTTTTTCATTTTTCATCAACACGCAGCCCATACCCTTCATTAAAGAAAGACTAAATACATTAAAAAGTTCTCCACTTAGGGGTAGTGTGAGCACATGCACAGTGATAACCCTCCATTTTAAGTCTTTGATTATTTCTTTGCATTCATCACTCCAATAAAACGTGACTCACTTCATGTTTATCTTGGTAAGAGGGTTGGACAATCGTGATAAATTTATCACAAAATAGCGAAAACATCTAGCTATCCCTAGGAAGCTACAAATACCTGTCACCGATGTTGGTATCATCCATCCATCAATTCTAGATATCTTTAAGGGATCCACATATATCCCATTCAGTGTAATTGTTTGTCTCATGAATGATACTTGCTTCAACTAGAACTCACACATTCTATACATTTCATAGAGTTTTTTTTTGAAAGGTCTCTTGTATAGCTCTTAGATGCTCCTCATGCTCCTCCATTGTTTTGAAGTATATTAGAATATCATCTATAAAGACTAAAAAAAATTTGTTGAGGTAATAACTAAAGACTATATTCATCATGTTCATGAATATTTATAGATAATTACTATGTTTTAAAAGAATTACTATGAATTCATAGTGCCCGAACCTTGTACGAAAAGCAGTCTTGGGGATATCCTCCTTCTTTACCCTTACTTGTTAATATCTTGGCCGAAAATCCACCATAGAAAAGTATTGTTCTCTACATTGATAATTGAACAAGTCATAAATTCAGGGAATAGGATACTTTTTCTTTATCTTGATTTTGTGGAGCTCACAATAATCAATCCAAAGGCACATTGACCCAACCTTCTTCTTAATAAAGAGGACCAGTTCACACCATAGTGAAGCACCTAGGCATATAAACCATTTATCCATATTCTCTAGTAGTTGTTTCGTAATCTCCTCAAGATCCAAAATATCTATTCTAATCAGAGTATTGGATTTTGTAAATTCCCAATGTATAAGATCAATCAAGATTTCAAAATATCTTCTAGGAGGAAGACTAGGAAATTCCTCAGGAATCCCAAGAAAATCCCCTTAAAATAGGTATATCTTCAAGGATGGTTTCCCCCTTATAATTAATCATCTGATTAAGATAAGCATCCTAATAGGAAAGTAATATCCACGCTTGAGATGATGGTTCTAAAGAATATTCATTCTCCTCCCTTCACTTGTACATAATCGGGGGGTCGATTCTCTATATGGAGAGTGATTTCCCTCTCACATCAATTTATGTTTTCCCTATATAAGGAAACGCAATCCATGACAAAAATTATATCGAATTCCACTATTGGGTGTATGAAGAGGTTCTATAGGAATTTCAATCCCAAAATTGTGATAGGGGGAGTTATATTCAAGGGTTTCAATTATTTCCCCATTTTTCATTCTCTCCAAAATCACTACTTCTATGATTTTTTGTGATGTTGGGATTGTTCTACAAAACCTTCCGAACATAAAAAAATTCCTAGAACCAGAATCAAGAAGTACGTTCTCTATTCTTGAATGAAAAACTATCAAACCTTTCACCACTTCGTTTTTTGGGTTTTCTTCGGTGGTAGTGATGGAAAAAACCTCACCCTTTCTGCCTGGGATATTGTTGGCTACCACTAAAAACTCTTTGATTAGGGAACGAGTATGAAAAAATCCCGGGTTCATTGAAATGAGGAAATCAACAGTGCATTGAGGGTCAAACATATCATTCCTATCCACTGTTGCAGTAAAGGGTTTCTTCTTATCGGTAGTAAATATCCAGGTTCCCTTCTCTTCCACAACTAATGTGTTTCTTCATCCCCTTTAGAAAATTTTTGGTGTGCTTCTTTCAACACCATTAGAAATTGGGGTGCTTTAATTATATAGAACTATTGGATATATCCATCAAAACACCATAATTGAAGTCTGATTTTCGTTTCTTAACCCCATGATACCCCTAATATTCTCCGATCCCTATTTCGACTTTGAATGAACATTGTAAAATTTCCTCATAGCTATCGAAGTAATGGATTGTTGGGGCTTTCTGTAGGCTAGGTTTTATCCATCCAAAGAATTCATCATCCTTACATTTGGGGGTAATGAAAAATTCATAGGCGTATCATGTAAGACTTGTGACATTTTCCTTGTACACTCTGATGGATTCATCGTCTGTTTTCTTGATGGAAAGCAATTCTCTTTAAATCTTAATCCGGAGGTTGTGAGGAAAGTATTTATCAAACTTTATTTTCCAGAAATCCTTCCATTCGAACGCATTGATCTTTTCCACAGGATTCATATTTTTTATAAATGTCCATAATTGATCAGCTCCACCATCCATATGATAAGAAGCCAGAAGAACCTTCTCTTGTTCAGAACATTGAGGGATGGAGGATATAATTTCAATGGAGTTGATCCATTGTTTGTAAATAGAGGGATCAGATGATCCACTAAAAGTATGAGGACTTTGTCTAATGAATCTCTCGATTGTGACTGGTTCTTCATGAGGGGGGGGGGGGCGGTTGAATGTTCTTCTTAAACCATGTTTCTATCTAAAACTCATGTTTACAGAGAGTTTATCTTCACTATGTTTGTAATTCCCACTCCCATTTGATTAGGAATCTAATTAGAACAGTCATCATTTTTATCTTCGCATCGGTTGTTACCATGAGTCCTCCTATTACCAAAAATTGGCTAGAATAAAAGGAAAATTATGGTTTACACATAAAAGGGAATCCAAAGAAAAAAGAGATAACATATAAATTACATTTATTTCCTTCACTTATGAATTTATAGCCTTTAATATATGTTATCTATGATCTACTTCCCAACATATATTCTTAGGGGGAAATTTTTATTTCCATTAATATTGATTCATACTATGCTTATGAATATACCAAATAATATACCTCAAGTGATTTGTATCCAAGTGTTCAGCAAAACATGTTTTCATTCACTATTTCATTTTTGAGTCTATCTCAAAGTAGTGATTTCGGTTTTTACCACTAGATACGTTTTTTCCATTGATGTCTCAACTTGTTTGTATCTAGACAGTGATTTATTTTCAGGATAAACCACATACTCCTTAATCAAAAAATTTTAAGGGATGTTTTTATTATACTTAGTCCTTTCCCAAAGGCGTTCCCTAGGATTTTATAATCCAAATACAAAAAATAACTAATCTAATCCTTTGATAGAAACTATAACAACCAACTATTTATTACACACTTAAACATGTGTTATTACATAAATATATACCTAATACAACTCTGAGCACTGAGAGGACTAGTGTACTAGGAAATTTGGAACATTACATAACATCTTAGAACAAAAAACACAACACCTTTACTAAAAACATCTTTTACATGACCATAACATTTCATTCTACATGACAATGCATGGGATAACCTGAAGACATGAATAATAAATGGTGAGATATAATTCCCAGTAAGGGAGTGAAAATATCATAAAATGAATAATATAGTACATTTTAGGAAATAGTCATATCAATGTAACACAATAGAAACATGAACATAAAGTCATGATCTAGCCTGATTATCATAACTTAAAAATGTGGCAACAAAGTTTAATATGATATTAGAACAGGACAAGACTCATTACACAGGGTTCATGAGTAAACAATAATTTCACTTGAATTACCAGGATTAAACCCAAATTGTACATTATGTGTCATGATATTAATCTTTTCTCAATGCATTGGAGTGCTAACTGGGAATACCATTTATAAAAATTTCATTCCATGCATTAGTGAGCCACATGGATCATATAACATGGATTCATTCATCATAATTATTTATTCCATGATAAAGGAGTGTTTAATAAATACATTAAATTCTATAATAAATAACTATATTTGAATAAAGGTGAATACCATTGATTGAGAAATGGGTGTGAAATTCACCACACTGTGATTTGACTTGGAAAAACGTGGTGCAATTTCGGCCGCATAAGGGTGTGACATAATCATTCATTAAAATATTTGATGAGGGATAAATACATATCTCATCACATGTACATAAAATTGAAATTAATGGGGTCATATAGATTCATGTCCCAGAAAATTTAATTTGGACATATAAGGTATAACATATTAAAGAAACTTGTATAAAGAGGATAAATGGAATAACTCTTAAAATTTTCAGCATAGTAACAGGTGTACATGGGAGGTATTATTGAATGGAAATGAGATATGTCATAATTAAAACATAATTACGCATGTAATAGGGGGTGTAACTTCATACCCCAAAATTTATAATTGAAAACACTAGAGTACAACAATATAAAGAAACTTGGACAAAAATTGTAGAGACACGAAGCTTGACGTAAATGGACATTACATTACTTTTCAGGAATACTTAATACATAACAAAAACTGACACACAAGGACCGTAATAGTTTAGTGCCTTTGTAAACTCGGAATATAAACATCTAATCATGTTGAAAGATCTTAAAAATCTCCCATAACGATCTTCCGCTTTTCGTTTACTTACCTAAAACCTTTCTTTATTTCCTGAGGAAAATAAAACATAAAAAGGGTGAGCTCAAATGTTCAGTAAGGGAAAACATATAGAACATAAAACAATCCATAAACATTTGAAAGCAAAAACTTGAACATGAAATCTAAACCTTAAAACCTCGAGCAAAGCCATAAATCTTGGAAGTAAGTAAGGTATTTGTCATAAAGGAACATCAATCACGATAAAATAGCATGGGAATAAAACATTTAATTGTGGTAACCATTCAGCACTTGTTATGATTTCCATAGTTGCCAAGGCATTGCTTCCCAGACCATCCTAGTGGAAAAAGTCGCATTCTGAATCGAGTTCACTCCTCAATCCAGTCCTATATTACTGAACCGGTTTAACTTGTCATTCCAGCCATGTCTATCTCATGAGATATAAATCTTTACCCAATGTATTGAATGAAGATATAGGTCCCAACCATATCATAATGAAATCATTCTTACTTGTGCCACAAAATAAACATACATCATTCATAATAACCCAATAAATAAAATGGGTTTCATAAACATCATCCCATCATCACATAAACCATATAAAATAAATGGATCTCATTTCATAATAAGAAAAGTGAAACCATGTAAATCATAGAGACATGATACTTGAAATATACACATATGAAATAATGTTATCTTAGATGAAAAATGGTTATGATTAAACACTTGAAATGAATTCTTGAGGAAAATATCGTTTCTTCATCAAATCATTCTCTTTTCACAAAATTTCATTAAATTTTAAAAGAAAAGGATTTTGTTGAAAATAGTTATGAAATATTTTGGAGGATTTTTCATGAAAATAAGGCTTTATAAAACCTTAAAAATTCATTCACGCCATATAAGTTAAAAAAGCATTTTTCTCGTACTTTTGTTGAAAAATCAAAAAGTTCCTCATTACGTAAACAAAAGAGAGATTCCATACAAACCATGTAGTAAAATTCAAAATGGGTAAAAATGATATTAAACATACATAAATACACTTTTATAAAACCTGTACATGGATGATAGCAATAACCCCAGTAAATACTTACGAATAAGCAATCTTAGATAAAAATGTGATTTGCACAATTATCCCTTACCTTAGGTACGATATGCTCCATACGTATACGAACCTCCTGTATAATGATTTAAATAATTTCATTGACTTATTACAGAATCATATTCATTGTTATTATATCATATATGTTTCACTTATGACTTTATATTACCCATTCTTTTGTAAATTCCATGTTAAAGCAGTGTTTTGGGTTAAATCATTTCATTTGTCGTTCATGTTTTAACTTGTAATTATTTATATGATTACATAGATCATGATTACTTACATCCAGAATGTAACACATGATTTATATATAATATATATTCAGAATACACATATATATAATAGATCGATAAATGGAATGAAATACACCGTACATGGAGACGGTAGGTCGTACGTACGCATGAACGTTGTTTTCGTTTCCTTATTGAATTGAATGGAATTAATTATTTGACATAAATATATATGTACATAAATCCATTAGCATTATTATTTTATATATTTCATTATTACTTATTATATATACTTTATAATCAATCTTGAATTGTTAAGAGGGAAAATGAATCTCATCGCGTCGTGGAGATGGTAATCCGTACGTACGCACGATAGATGATATCGTTCCCATGGAATTGTATTGGAGAGTATGTATACTATTTAAGAATCAATATAACTTTACAATAATAATATATAGTCATTATTTACACCATTATACCCATCCAAGTAAGGTGGTGGTGGAAAATAGATTACACCACGGCGTGGAGATGGTATTCTGTACGTACGCACGCGCGGTGATTTCATTTTCCATAGGATGGATAGATGGTGAAATAGGGTGGTTTCATACTTATAATAACATATCAGTATATGAGTGATACTTATGTTATTAATTCATAATGAAACAACTAAAACAGAAAAAGTAGAAGAAGAAATAATGTTGAAGGAATCGGTAACGGACATTACCACTTCTTTGAAGTGCCTCTTTGAGACCCCATATTAGAGCACTAAAATTAGACTTTGAAGAATAACCGGACCTCTAGGATGTTTCTAGGGAAGTGGGTAAGTGAAATGGGCAGGGTTTTGTCGATCTTGAAGGCTCAAATTGGTGTGAGGAGGAGAGGGAGGAGATGCCCTTTTATAAGGGAGGAGAGGGGCACCTTTGGAAATATAAGAAATATTAGTTTATATTAAATCCCAACCCCACTTAAAAACATCCAAAATGACTAATATCTGAATATTAGATGATATAGGGTTGTAATATCATCAAACAATAAAATTTATACATGTTAGGAATTTATTTTAAACATCATCAACTTGATCTATCCTTATTTAATCAATTTAATTTTTTTTGTGGTAATAACATTCTAAATTTTAAATTATAACAAATAATTACTTATTTGTTGTGAATTGTCCATAATTAGATACTTTATAACATTTTATACCATATAAATTTAAATTTATAATTTTCGAATATTGTTGTGATTCTTAAACAATTTTATAATATGTTATTTTTATAAAATCACAATAGTGTCAATTTTGACACTATTCATTTATTTGAAATTAAATAAAATATATACAGAAGATATTTTCGAACTAAAATAATTAATAGATTTATAAAAGGACATATGTATCTATCAAATTATTGGATATCATTAAATAGTTCATATAATATTTATTTTATTATTTTTAAAACCATTTATTTAGTTTATCTGTTAATAAAATAATTACTAAAAGATTTTTATTTAATTATTTACTATACTTATTTGTTGCATAGAAATTCAAAATAAAATTCCATGATGAATATAAATATATTACCTTTCACAATAATACTTTTACTACAATTTATCATCTTAAAATCACATTATTTAAATTGTTATATTTATTAAATTATGAAGGTGACAACCTTGGCATCATTTAAAATAAAATAATATAAGTGTCATAATCGCCTTAATAAGGATCCCAATGGTCAACAATTCGTCCATTTGATGATTAGGGTTTATATATACACTAATAATAAGTTTTTTTCAGATTTTTGGGCCTTTTGGTATGTATTACTATTTCAATAAAAACTATATTATTCATTTTTCACTAAATAAATAATTTCTGCATCATTAATGTATAAGATAAAAATGTAATTAAATAACTGATAAAAATTATAAATAAATTACCATGAAAAAGAAACAATTTTTATATTTAAAATGAGTATTTATACCAGAATTTATATTCTGTATCAACTTATATTAAAAATACATTAATTATTAATGTTGGGTGAGACATATTTCACTTTCCTTTAAATAAAATAAACTAAAGGTCTTAATCAACTCCAAGTGGGTTCTAATGGATTCCATTTCGACCCAAATATGACTTAGGACAAATTATAATAATCCAATTTTATTAAGACAAGTATTAGGATAATTTTATAATATTATATTTACCCTTAATTACCAAATTTACCTTTTACTATGGTAAATAAAATTTACCGTTGTAACTATTCATAAAGCCCAAAAATAAAAAGTAGCATATTAATATAATTTGGAAAAAATGATTCCAAATATGGAATCCATTTTTCCAAATTCAATACACAGAATTTGCTAAAATTAAATTAAAATTAATCTCGTTGTCGAAAGAGAACAGGTTTTTGTATAAAACATTGTAAAAGATTGAATTTATTTAACCTACGAATTCAATGTAAAATCAAGGATAATGACATAAATTATATTAAATTGTGAAAATATATTCTATTTATCCTTTAAAAACATCCAGTATTATAATTTTACCACATATGTTATTACGATGAAAAAAGTTGTTTTTAATTAAAATATAGCGTGTTTTTACTATTCATTAAAATATGAAAGTTATCAGAATAATATGAAAATTTTATGCAATGTAAAATTTTATATCCTGATTCTAAATAATAATTTTATTTTGTATAATTGAACTTATAAACATGTCAAAAACTAGATTTAAAGTGGGTGCGCCATCAAAAGTCGGCAAAACTGCATTTTTTTAAAAATACTTATTTTACCCAAAAAATTTATTTTGTTCTTATACCATTATCTAGAAAATTCGTAAGATGAATAATAATGTTATAAAATTCAGAATTTAGTTAATATTTTCATAACGGCTAGTTTATAATAATATTATGATAATATGTCGATGTTTAGTAAAACCCGGTGTTGCATACAACACACGGTATCGCGGAAGGTCGTGATTGCGTGTAATGGAAGCCAAGTCAGGGTTGCATATTGTGAAAGAATCCTTTATTCTTTAATATAACAGAATCCAACCATATTTCATTTATACATTGAATATATATATATATATATATACACACTCAATGTTTCATAGAATGACTATTATAAAACGAACTTGAAATTGTGTGTAACACAATCTAAGAATAGTGTTGCATATACTTCAAGCTAATACAGTGTGGAGTATAGCACAAGATAATCTTGTTGTAGCATAAAACACATGAAATCAAATAAATTAAAAATAATACTTATCATAAAATATCAGGTTGCTACATTCTACCCCCCTTAAAAAGAATTTCTCCCTCGAAATTCTTCGGGGTTATACACGGTTTTCTACTTGAAAGTTTCTTTCATTGCAACACACATCGTAAAATGAAATACCAAAACATAACTTTAAAAACTAAAGTATGAAATGTAACGGTTACCCAAATTAACTAATCACGGGGTTTCCACACAAGAGAACATAGGTGAAAATATGGATATGAAAGAAAAATCTAACCATCAAGTTCTGATGGAGAGTGATAGAGGACATGGCTATGAAAAAACCAACAATCACAAAGCCATAAATTTGTGATGATATAAGGTACCATCAGATTCATTGGATATAAGAGCACTATGACAACATTTTTGGTTATCAAGATCATTTCCCTAAAGTTGAAAATTTTGAATTAGAAGAAATACTTTCTTGATTTTGGTACAATCTCACTGTTGTTCGTGCTTTGAACAATTTTCCACTTCATCTCATAAATAAATTAAGTTGAATTTGTTATTCGTGAAGTATTAACAAATCATGTGATATAATGATGGGTCATTCCATCTGTTTCAAACAAAAGGTTTGCAAAAAATATCAAATATACATAAGTCCATCTATGGTGTGGTTAATCATATACGATTCCAAAAAATGAACTTATACTTCATATATCATACCGCTTAATAAAATAAAACTAGTTTCTACTAACCAGGGACTTCCTGTAGGCTAGTGGTATGCAATAAAGGCTAGTCGCACTTCAGTTGTGGGTTCGATTCCCACAGCCTTGACCGACGCGATGGGCTGTCGCCCGTCCTGCAGGTTGTCCTGTTTCTAAAACTACATTACTATAACATCCCATCAATAATATTGAAAAAAAAATGTTCAATCCATAAACAATACTAACTTATGTCCAACATCATCCATTCCAATATTTAGGCTTATCTAAAATACTTCGGTCCAAGATCATAGTATAAAGAAAATGATTACTCAAAATATAACATAACAATCACGTGAATGCCATCATTTATCCCCAATATATCATAAGATATATCTTGTTGGTCAAATTAAAAACATGGTAATACCTTAATCAAGTATTCTCTTGAAGAATGAATACCCATTGAACCGTATTGAAAACATGAATGTTGTTAAATTTTAACACATTCCACATACCAAAATCCCAAAAATTCTATATACTCAAACCATAATATCACATAGTCCTTATATCTGTCATGATCTCATGAATACTATCAAACATTTCATTTTCTCCTTATACCTTCATTATTCCCATATCATCTTTTTCCAAAAATATCTCAATCACATTGCATGGTTAATGGTACCATAAAATTATTGAAAACCACAATAGACCAATACATAAATATTCCAATATTCCAAGATACTATATAAAACATTATTTTGGAATCCCATTACATAAACACTTAATTATTCCACCACATCGTTGTCATATTCAACATCACCAATAGTGATATCATGTGACTTCCCTTTGCCTTTTTCCTTAAGTGGTTGCTCATGTCAATCATCACTAACCCTTGTATTAGGGTATTTTTTAGCATAATGCTCCATTTCCTTGCACTTGAAGCATTGAATTGTTGTTGGTGCGTTCTCTATAGTCTTTTCTCTATTCACATCATTAGAAACCCTTTTTCCATTACTTCGACACTCAGCTGCTCGATGACCTTCTTTTCCACATAGTCCCTTTAAGACAATCTCCACCATGCTTCATTCCACACTTTTAGCATAAGGAAACATTCATCATCTTTTCACCATTATTCCGAGATTTCTCCTTAAACTCCATCTTTCGTTTCTTGTCAAAATCATGAGATGGATAAGTAACACCATCATCCATTTCTACCTTGATAGAACAACTCAGAATTTCTTCATAGCTACTAAAGTCTCTTATAGCTAATGCCCTTCGAAGACTAGGTTTTAAACCACTGAAAAATAAATCAATTTACTTTCTGTTTGGATGATAAAGCCAGATGAATACCTTGAAAGTCTTGTAAAATTCGCGTCGTATATACCAACAGATTCATCGTCCTTCTGCTTAAGCTCAAGAAACTCTTTTTCCATCTTTGTTCGAAGAATACGGGGGAATTACTTTCTGAAAAATAAGTTCTTGAACTCGTCCCATTCCGTAGACTCAATTTCATCTCTTTGCCTCATATTCTTGATAAGATTCCACCATTGATCAGCATCACCTTCCAAACGATATACTGCTAAGATGACTTTATCATGCTCAGAACATTGTAGAACAGAAAATTTCTTTTCAGTAGTATTGATCCATTGTTCAGCCACTAAGGGATCAGAAGACCCGCTGAATGAAGGTGGACACTGCCTCATGAAGGATTAAACAGAATGTTTCTCCTTTCTATACTCATTTTGAAATCCAGAATGATTCATAGCTTGTTTAAATATAGAAATAATATTGTGCACTCCATCTCCCATGAAATTGGTTTGGTCAGGAGGACAATCATTGTATTGTCCATTACATTGATCAACATTGTACCTTCGGGTTCCAGCCATCGTCTAAAAGCCGAAAATAATAGTGTGAGAGGAAAATACCATGCTAGGGAAAACAACATAATAAAGGGGGAGTACCTTCAATATATAACATCTTATGTTTAATTCTAAGATCGTTAGTGCAATTCTAGGACTATAACCTATACGTATACATAACCTTAGGGACATCCTTAGACATACATTAGAAATATCTCTAGGTATCTCACTAATATTCTCGCATCCTAGTTTCTAAAGTTTTACTAATCCTTTCCTCTGATACCAACTGTAGAGACCCGAATCTTGACGTACATGGACATTACATTACTTTTGAAGAATACTTAATACATAACAAAAATAGACACACAAGGACCGTAATTGTTTAGTGTCTTTGGAAACTCGGAATATAAACATCTAATCATGTTGAAAGATCTTCAACACATCCCATAACGATCTTCCCCTTTTTTTCCTTACCTAAAACCTTTCTTTATTTCCTAGGGAAAATAAAACATAAAAATTGTGAGCTCAAATGCTCAGTAAGGGAAAACATAGAGAACATAAAACAAACCATAAACATTTGAAATCAAAAACATGAACATGAAATCTAAACCTTAAAACCTCGAGCAAAGACATAAATCTTGGACGTAAGTAAGGCATTTATCATAAAGAAACATCAATCATGATAAAATAACATGGGAATAAAACATGTAATTGTGGCAACCATTCACCACTTGTTATTATTTCCATAGTAGCCAAGGCATTGCTACCAAGAGCATCTTAGTGGACAAAGTCCCTTTCTGAATCGAGTTCACACTTCGTTCCAGTCCTGTATTACTGAACCGGTTTTAATTTTCATTTCAGCCATGTCTATCTCATAAGATATAAATAATTACCCAATGAATTGGAGGGAGATATAGGTATCTCCCATCTCATAATGATATCATTCTTACTTGTGCCACAAAATAAACATACATTATTCATAATAACCCAATAAATAAAATGGATTTCATAAACATCATCCCATCATCACATAATCCATATAAAAGAAATGGATATCATTTCATAATAATAAAAGTGAAACCATGTAAATCATAGAGACATGATTCTTGAAATATAAACATATGAAATAATGTCATCTCAGTTGAAAAATGGTTTTGATAAAACACTTGAAATGAATTTTTGAGGAAAATATCATTTCTTCTTCAAATCATTCTCTTTTCACAAAATTTCATGAAATTTTAAATGACAAGGATTTTGTTGAAAATAGTCATGAAATCTTTTGTAGGATTTTTCCTGAAAATAAGGCTTTATAAAACCTTAAAAATTCATTCACGCCGTATAAGTTTAAAAAACATTTTTCTCGTACTTTTGTCGGAAAAGTCAAAAAGTACCTCGTAACGTAAACAAAAGAAAGATTCCTTACAAACAATGTAGTAAAAGTCAAAATGGGTAAAAATGAAATTAAACATAAATAAATAAACTTTTATAAAACATGTACATGGATGATAGCAATAACCCCAGTAAATACTTACGAATAAGAAATCTCAGATAAAAATGAGATTTGCACAATTATCCCTTACCTTAGGTCTGATATGCTTCGTACGTATCTGAAACTCTTGTATAATGATTTAATTAATGTCATTGACTTATTACAGAATAATATTCATTGTTATTATATCATATATGTTTCAGTTATGACTTTATATTACCGTTTTTTGTAAATTCCATGTTAAAGAAGCGCTTTGGGTAAAATCATTTCATTTGTCGATCGTGTTTTAACTTGTAATAATTCATATGATTACTTAGATCATGATTACTTACATCCATAATGTAAAACATGATTTATATATAATATATATTAAAAATATACATATATATAATAGATCGAAAAATGGAAAGAAATGCACCGTACATGGAGACGGTAGGTCGTACTTACGCATGAACGTTGTTTTCGTTTCCTTATTTAATTGAATGAATTAATTATTTGACATAAATATATATGTACATAAATCCATTAGCATTAATATTTCAAATATTTCATTATTACGTATTATATATACTTTATAATCAATCTTGAATTGTTAACATGGAAAATGATTCTCATCGCGTCGTGGAGACGGTAATCCGTACGTATGCACGAGTGATGATATCATTCCCATGGAATTGTATTGGAGTGTATTTATACTATTTCAGAATCTATATCACTTTACAATAATCATATATAGTCATTATTTACACCATTATACTTATCCAAGTAAGGTGTTGGTGGAAAATAGATTACACCACGGCGTGGAGACGGTATTCCGTACGTACGTACGCACGGTGATTTAATTTTCCATAGAATTGATAGATTGTGAAATAGGGTTGATTCATACTTATAATAACATATCAGTATATGAGTGATACTGATGTTGTTACTTAATATTGAAACAACTAAAGAAGAATAAGTATAATAATAAATAAAGTTGAAATAATTGGTAACGGACATTAACTCTTCTTTGAAGCGCCTCTTTGAGACCTCCTATTATGGCACTAAAATTGGTCTTTGAAGAAGATCCGGACCTCTAGTATGTTTCTAGGGAAGTGGGGATGTGAAATGGGAAGGGTTTGGCCGACCTTGAAGGCTCAAATTGGTGTGAGGAGGAGAGGGAGGAGGTGCCCTTTTATAAGGGAGGAGAGGGGCACCTTTGGAAATATAAGAAATATTAGTTTATATTAAATCCCAAACCCACTTAAAAACTTCCAAAATTACTCATATACAAATATTAGATGATATAGGTTTGTAATACCATCAACCAATAAAATTTAGACATGTTAGGAATTTATTTTAAACATTATCGACTTGATTTATCCTTATTTAATGAATTTAATTTTATTTGTGGTAATAACATTCTAAATTTTATATTATAAAAAATAATTACATATTTGTTGTGAAATGTCCATAATTGGATACTTTATAACATTTTAGACCATATAAATTTAAATTTATAATTTTCAAATATTTTTCTGATTTTTAAACAATTTTATAATATGTTATTTTTATAAAATAACAATAGTGTCAATTTTGACACTATTGGATTATTTGAATTTAAATAAAATATATACAGATGATATGTTCGAACTAAAATATTTAATAGATTCATAAATATTCATATGTATCTATAAAATTAGTGGAGAACAATAAATAGTTAATATAATATTTATTTTATTATTTTTAAAACCATTTATTTGGTTTATCTCTTAATAAAATAATTACTACAACATTTTTGTATAATTATTTATATAATTATTTGTTTCATATAAATTAAAAACAAAATCCTATGATAAAGATAAATATATTACCTTTTCACAATAATACTTTTACTCGAATTTATCATCTTAAAATCACAATATTTAAATTGTTATATTTATTTAATTATGAAGGTGACAACTTTGGCATCATTTAAAATAAAATAATATAAGTGTCATAATCGCCTTAATAAAGATCAAAATGGTCAAAAATTCGGCCAGTGCATGATTAGGGTTTATATATACGCTAATAATAAGTTTTGTGCAGATTTTTGGGCATTTTGATATGTATTACTATTGCAATAAAAACTATATTATTCATTTTTCACTAAATAAATAATTTCTGCATCATTAATGTATAAGATAATAAGGTAATTAAATAACTGATAAAAATTAAAAATAAATTACCATGACAAAGAAAAACTTTTTATCTTTTAAATTTGTTTTTATAACAGAATTTATATTCTGTATAAATTTATATTAAAAATACTTTAATTATTAAAGTTGAGTGAGACATATTTCACTTTCCATTAAATAAAATAAACTAAAGGTATTAATCACCTCCAAGTGGGTTCTAGTGGATTCCATTTCGACCCAAATATGACTTAGGACAAATTATAATCATCCAATTGTATTAAGACAAGTATTAGGATAATTTTATAATATTATATTTACCCTTAATTGCCCAATTTACCTTTTACTATGGTAAATAAAATTTACCGTTGTTACTATTCATAAAGCCCAAAAATAAAATGTATTCTATTAATATAATTTGGACCCACTAATTCCAAATATGGAATGCATTTTTCCAAATTCAATACACATAAGTTGCATAAATTAAATTAAAATTTATCCCCTTGTCGAAAGAAAATGGGTTTCTCTTTAAAACATTGCAAAATATTAATTTATTTAACCTACGAATTCAATGTAAGATCAAGGTTAATGACATAAATTATATTAAATGGTAAAAATATAATCTATTTATACTTTAGAGCCATTCAATATTATAATTTAACCACAAAAGCTTTTATGATGAAAAAAGTTGTTTTTATTTAAAATATAGCGTGTTTTTACTATTCATTAAAATATAAAAGTTATCAGAATAATATGAAAAATTTATTCAAGGTAAAATTTTATATCCTGATTCCAAATAATAATTTTATTTTGTAAAATTGAACTTATAAACATGTCAAAAACTGGATTTAATGTGGGTGCGCCATCAAAAGTTGGCAAAACTGCATTTTTTTAAAAATACTTATTTTACCCGAAAAATTTATTTTGTTCTTATACGATGTTCTATAAAATGTGTAACATGAATAATAATGTTATAAAATTCAAATTTTAGTTAATAATATTCATAACGGCTAGTTCATAATAATATTATAATAATATATCATTGTTTAGTAAAACCTGGTATTGCATACAACACACGCTATCGAGCATGGTCGTGATTGTGTGTAATGCAAGCCAATTCAGGGTTGCGTATTGTGCAATAATACTTTATTATTTTGTATAAAATAATCCAACCATATTTCATTTATACATTGAATATATATATATATATACACTCAATGTTGCGTAGAATGACTATTATAAAACGAACCTGAAATTGTGTGTAACACAATCTAAGAATAGTGTTGTGTATACTTCAAGATAATACTGTGTGGAGTATAGAACAAGATAATCTTGTTGTAGCATAAAACACATGACATCAAATAAATTAAAAAGAATACTTATCATAAAATATCGGGTTGTTACAAAAATGTTAAAGGAATAAATCTTTACCATGGTAGTGTGATCCCAAATGCTTGGTAAATGATTGAAAGAGGAATATTGGGATATTGGGGGCCTTGGGAGGATTATAGAGATAGGATTTCAGAGTAGTATTGTGCTTTATGGGTTTTAAGTGATGGTAAGTGGGAGCTTGTGTGGGTATATATAGGAAAATAGAAAGGAATTCTTTAATATTTTAAAAACATAGATTTTGGAATATATATAATTAAATATTTAAAACCACAAACCAACCCTTGGTATTTTCCCATGGATTATGAAAAATAAGTGTGGAAAACATTATTTTATAAAGCAAAAGGCTGAACTATATAAAATACTATTCTAACTTATGTGGGGGTGAGTCACACTCTATAAGAAAACCATTTTAAAAAGATAAAATGTTTTATAAGTCGTGGAGGGTTAACTAAGGAACCATAAAAATAGTCTGAAAAAATTCAGTATCAAAATATTTTAAATGTAAAATATATATCGGCTGAAAAATCTTTTTATAGTGTTTTATTACATCAATATATGGTCATTATGATGTCATAAACACATTATATATTTAAAATTATTTCAATTTTACCCATAAATTCGACAGCCTCAGTAAATTAGTAAACATTCACTGTTGGATAATTTGGACAACCTGAATCCAAAAAATATATTCATTTTATCTAAATAATTTTCTAAATAAGTGAATTTTTACTCTTAAAATAAAAACTGACATTTATCGAAAATTCGTGGTTTTTGGAAAAAACAGCTTTCAAACATAAAAAAATTACAATTGTATTCATAATAATCATATGGAAATTCAAATTTAATAAAAAAATATTTAGTCATAATATTTTTTTAAAATATTATTTAATTCAAAAATAAATTAATTTATAAAAATTGATTTCTTTATTGAATATTTACAAAAATACTATTTATGCATAAAAACCCATTTACAAAGTAAAAATAATAAAATGAAGGCATATTATTTATTCAATAAAAAACTAAAGAAAATAATCATAGTGTTAGGATCTTGTTACATAACCCCTTATAACACCTTTATAAGATCTAAGGTTAATGTGGGCGATGTTGACTGTCTCTTGGGGTGGATTTGATAACATCTCTCGGGTGGTAATCCCTATTAACTTACACTTGACACGTAGGTGGTTCCATTCAAGCTTAATGTGAGGAATATCAGCTTGGGATTCATCCAGAGTGAACCCTAGTGATGCTAACTCTTTTTCAAGCATTAAAAAATGGTCTTCACATGGATAAATTCTACAGGATGAGGTCATCGCCTCCATTGTAAGAGTAAATTGGATTTGTTAAAGACCTATATTTATACTAATAATGTGATCACTATTCAATGGCTATATTAGAAATGTTTACAATTCGTAACTATATATTGAAATACAAAAACATAAAACCAAGTAAGTGTATATGTTTTGATATAACCATTTTACATAATACGTCATTTAATCTGATCATGGGTAATTTTCATTAATAAATGTTTGGGTCATTACATATTTTATGTCTGTAAGGGGTAATATGTTAAATAGATTCATGACATGAATGTATAAATTATGATGTGAATTAATTTGGGAAAATGTTCCACAAATTTTGATGGAAGTTGAAAATATGGTCAATTCATACCTAAAATGGGATTCACATCATTGGTTTCACAAACCCCATGGAACTCCCAACATGAATTTTTAATCCATGATGTGAATGAGTCATTTTACAACCTATTTATAAACCATATTTTTAAACAAATCCTATCATTTAGAACATGTTTCTCTATTTTTCTAGTCAAATACAAGGTTCCCTTTGAGTTTCTCTTATCAGATATTCCCATTAATTGATTTTGTGGTTCCTAAAGTTGATCATTGATGATCATATATGAGTTATTCTCTTTATCCCATTATTTTACCTCATACTTCATTCATGAATCCCCAGTGGTAATGTTTCGGGGGTTTGGGGTTCACTTTGGATAAAATTTTGATAAAACATTTGTGAGGTTTTGTCTTATAAAAATTGTTTTTTTGTGGTTTTGTTTTTCATCTGGTTTCATATTCACTATATGGTGCATATTGAATTGAAAATATTATTTATGGTGAGGATTCCTTATTCTAGCCATATTTATGTGCTATGAGTGGGGATTATAAGATTTTCTCATCTTTGGGGTGGTTATTAAGGGCCGGGTTAAAAAAGATAATAAATTTTCATAATCAAAATATTGATGGGAATTGGGTTTAATCTTGTGTTGTACTTATTTAAGTGTTATTTTGGATTACCTTATTTTTGTTGTTACCATAACTGAAAATGTGGGTTCAATTGAGACATATTTCTATTTTAGTTGATATGTTATGTGAACCATATTATGTTTTTTTTATTGTTATAAAACTGAATAGAAGGTTAAAATTATATATATTGTTAATGAATGGGTTTATCATGTAAATATTGTTTTTTTGAAAATTGCCATGATAATTATTGAATTAATGTGATGTAAAATGATGAATATAGATTATGAATGTCGAAATGTTTCAGTGTGTGTTTTCTGTGGTTGTGTTCACTTTTGTAATGTGTGGTGTGGTGTGAATATTGTGTAAATAGGTTAGGCTACGAAAATTATCGGGGTTTTGATGTGTGATGTGGTGGTTTTGAAGTGTGATGTTGTTAGTTGTCATGGGATTCAATGTGTGTAGTAGAGAATATGTGGATGATTTTGATGGTTGTGCATGTGGTGGTTGTGGTGTTTAGTGGATGAGACTTGTGGTTGTTATGGAGAGGAATCTTAGTTTTAGTTTCCTTGTTGTTATGATTTATGTGGGACTGGTGACATTTTGTGCGGTGTAGTTGTGTTAGTTTCTTGGTTAGCCATGGGAAAAATCATAAGGGTTGAAATGATATTTCATTGGTCATTAAATCAATAAATACCGATATGTAAATTGATATGTTGAATTTTCCATAAATCAATTGTATGACATAGTGGGTTTTCAAAATGTGAATGTAATGGATTAGCAACTGAATTTTAGTAGAACCCATTCAACTATATAATATGGTGGTACCTATAATTGACAGTTTAATTGTATGGATTTGTGAGGTGGTTGTGTTTTTTTGAATATACATCTAATAATGAACAAGACGGTTGATGTTTTTTGTAGTGGTGGCGTTGTGGTGTGAGATAGTGTTTTTGTTGTAGAATAATATTTTGGGTATCATTTGTTATCTATATATATCATGTATTTTTTTATTTCTACACACTCCCCATACAAGATAGATAATATTACCAATGACCAATGTTTTTGGATTCCAGGTATTTTCCCAAAAGCCATGATGGAATTGATATTGAGGGTCAGATTACACCACTTCCATTCAATTCATTCATTAATAATGATGATATGGGTTGGTTTTGGAGATTAATTAATAGTAATGTAATATGATGAGGATAATATATGTGTTGGGGTCATGTCTTGGAGGAGGAAGCAAACAAATTGATGTTCTTCACTTTCATGATACCATACTACTCTTGTTATGTGGTGAGATGTTGTATGATGGACCAGTTGCCTTTGGGAAAAGATGTGACGTAAATCCCATGAATCATCAGGAGATATGTAATGTGATGATTATTGATGTGAAAACCTAACACTATACATTATGAGGGTGATGTAGGTAGTGATGCATGCATTCCTATATCAGATATGGTGGTTTATGTGATGTGATATGTATCAAAGGGGTTGTAGCATAGGATTATCAATGTTAGGAAATTATATTGGAATATCAATGTGGAAGTATTATTAGAGAAACTTTGTTCTCTTATGGATATTATCTTACTATATTATATGTACACTTTGGTGAGTTAACCATGGTGAGTCCTGATTCGTTAGTTGACCTATTTAGGTTATTCTTGGTACTTAAATTTATTCACTGGCATATTTGTATGATGTTTTAACATGTACACCTGATTCCATTGGTTTGATCCTACTAATTATACTTGAATTCCCATCCCTTGTCTATAAACTATTTTTCAGGTTTCTAGGATGATATTGGGGACCTATCTAGAAATATTTTGCATGAGTTCAAACTATTTTCGAGTCGCGGTTGTAGGACATTTAATTAATTATTTACAATTATAATTTTATTATATCTATTGGAATATTTCATGCATTGTAGAATGGTTTTTAGTTTACTTTTATTTTATATGGTATATTTTCTTGGGTGTAACCTATATTATATCCCTATAATAATTTTTATTTTGGATAATTCCTTCAATTTGTGGGATTTTTTTATAGATAAATCCCATCACCAACATGGGGCCTTCTAGAGGATGAAATCATGGGAGGAATCATCTCTCTTCATTCATTTAATACTCAGAATGGTTCTCATTGGATGGAAGGGTTCATGATATAGTGGTATTAATGGTTTTAGTGGATATAGAGGATTGTGTTCAGAGTTATGCAATGTGATGATTTCATAGGGATTCTCATTCAATTCATTATCAATGTTTGAAGATGTATGAGGAGACCCTATTAGATCTAGATATAGAACACTAGTTGGTGCTTCTCGACCCTGGTTACAGACAAATTCAATGTTGTACATTTTTTTAGGTGTTGTTTTAATTTAGTTAGTTAAATAAGTTTTCAACCAGTGATGGATTTGATTTATTAGTGACTGAATAGAATAAGTTGTTTTCTATATATACATTCAAAAGGTTCTTTATTCATATTTTTTAGCATTGATGATTATGTCTGAGAAGTGGTATTAGTTTCTCTCCCTTCATAATGTAACCCTAAGTGTGTGGTGTATTGTGATCATGTCTAATGACATATTTCACATTTCCTAGATGTTTTTCCATATTAGTTATCTAGAGAACAACATCTGGAGTAGTGTTTTTCCTAGTGATCATGTTTGTGGTCACCATGTTTTTCCATTTACCATACCAGGAGGTAAAAAATAAATTAATGATGATAATAAAGACGACTTTCTTGGGATTTTATCCTTATAATAGTAGTTCATATAGTGTTTTAAAGAGTCTAAATTTAGGTAGTGGGTCATGGACACTCATGAATTATGGGATTCAACCACTGTGGATCTAACCAAGATATTTTTTCATTATTCTAGAAATGATGGCTTCTAAACACCGACCAAGAGAATCTCATTTGTGTGCTCTGGTTTTTTGGGTACATGGCCATCTATAAGATTAGTTTCTGACTAGTTATAGGGTGTGTTATCATATGGGCATTCAGTTACCTTTTCAAAAACATCAACAGTTTCCTCTATGATAGTTTGATGTACTAGGACCATAGGATCTTATTCATTAGCTGAGGGAAAATGGGTTTGGTGTGGGAAATACTAGTGATGGTACCCATCAACAAGGATCTATTCCAAATAAATTTCAGGGAAGATTTAATAAGATGTGAATTTGATTGGGTTTTGGTAATATACATGTCTTAGAGATTACTACATGAATATGGATAGAGGTTATAAGTAGAACTGTGAGTTTGTCATTTTATATTTTTTATGATTTTTTTATTAATGAGCCCCACAATCCTTTGGTAATATAAATTTGGTCTAATTCTTTGCACTATATGTGGACATAATTCAAATTACCTCATTATTTTCTAGTCTATTTTCTTTGTATGGAATGTCTATAGGGGATTTATACTAGTGTTGTGGAAGTTCTAGTCAATAGGAGACTTATTCTTATAAAAGATACATTGAAAAAATGTTATCATTTACAAGGATTTTTTCATTTATTAATGTTTAGTAGTCATCTTTTTAGAGGTATTTTTTATTCTATTAGGAGGTTTAGTCAGTGAAATTCATGGGATAGTGAGGCTAATGTATGGGTGGAAAGAAATCGGAGCCTCTTTTGTATAAAATGGTGGGGCTGTTAGTGAATGATCAAGAGTGGATGTTACCAGGTTTGTGAATGAGTTCTTGAATGTTTTCCATTATATGGTTGTCACGTTATCCACATGTTTCAATTATTAATTTAGGATAGAGGTACACCCTATTACATCTCAAATTTAGGTGGATTCTTATCAAATGAATCCTATAAATATAATGCATTTAAGGTTGTATGTATATAATATGATCCATAGGGGTTTTATTCAGCAGATTGTAACTCCCTAGGGTTCCCAAATGTTGTTTTCCAATAAGGAGGGTGACAGTAAGTGGTTTTTCATGTACAACAAAAGGTTGAATCCTACAACTGTGAAGAACCATTTACCCTTCTCTGGATTGATGATATATTCAGATAGTAGAGGGAAGAATGTTGTTTTCAAATATAAAATTATATCCAAAAAATATCGAGGGGAGGGTGAAAAATTAGGATATCTATAATAATTCCATCATGTGAAGGTATAAACACATTGAGATTTTTATTTGGTCATTTGATGTCCCAAATTCATATGTCATGTTTATATTTCGGATGAACACCATCTTTGATGATTTCTTGGGGCAGTTCATCCCCATGTTCAATATTGACATTTTGATATAGTGGAATCTATTAGAGGATAACACTAAGAATCAGATATTTCTTTCTCATATCCTTCAACACCACCATATCTATGTAAAATTTTCCAATGTAATGTTTTGAATTTTTTGGTGTATTTCCTTGTACATTCAGTTTCGTAGTAGGGTGTGGATGTAGACACATTAATGATCAATGTAGTGGTTTCGTTGGAAGACCCCAACTTCTTTGAAGAGACTCATAGTTTACTTCCTCTATATAGATATTATTGTAGTTTTGTGTCTTTTTATCTAATGTTTCAGACCCATTAACTACTTTGATTATGATGATTCACGATATTTTTTTGACCAATCAGTTATAGGTAATGTTTGGTTACCAAAATGATAAATTGGTCAATGCTCTAGTTCATTGGTAGCTTCAGGGTGTGACATTGAAGGATTTATAGTACACCTCACTTAAGGTCATATGATGTGAGTTGATAAATTTGAGGCTGGTGATCTCTTAGGGGACTAGGTATATATATCCCCAAAATCATAACAATGACACCCATGATCTATAGATAGTGTTGATTGTGTTTTCACTTATGCTATGGTTGGGTTACCACATCTCTGGGTGGTTATTGGTACTCAGAAACCATAAGAGACAGAAATGTGTCATGTATTAGTGGGATTTAAATATTTTCTAAGGAAGGTGTATGGAGCTCATTAGGATTATGATTTCGAGATCTATTACACCACAAGAAAGTGGAATGTTTTTGTCAATTTTCTATATTGGGTGTCGCAATGAGATAATTTGGAATCTTGATGATGTATTCCAAGGGGTTTTGGACCATGTATCAATGAATCGTGATTTATAGGAGATTATTTAATGATATCATAAACCAACCAAGATAACATGATACCATGATACATGAGCCAGTATTGATATATCTCGTTGGGTGTTCTCGATCCACACAAGATGGTGACTAGTACATGGTATCATTCAAGAATCACATGGGAATATTTTAATCCAAATAAAAGTGTAAGATAAAGGATAAAATTCATTTTTCCCAATAATAAAAATTGATAAAGTACCAAAAAATGATAAAAATACACCAAATGTATTCATCAACCAAAGACACCATGTCTTCCCTGACAGAACATCTAAAAAAAGTGGATTACTTTTCCTCTAGACACCACCATTACTCCAACTCCCAAAGATCAAGAACATCCACCACCTCCAAGTGGTTCTTTTCCTTTACTGTTACCATGAAAAAAACCAAAAAATTCCTAAAGGAAAATATAGGTTGATAGCTATAAATCCCAGTAGGGTTTCATCAAGTTTTCCATAATCAATTCCATAAAAACTAAACAAAAAATTATTTAAATTTATATAAAATATGGAATGGAATTACATTAACTTATTTTAAAAAAACATAATATCATAATAAAAATTTGTGGTAGTAATATCAAAATGGGATTAAGTTAAAATTTTATAATATATATATATGTGTGTTTGTGTTGGCATGAATTAATCATTTTCATAAATTCTGTACATGTATTCATAAAATGTAGTATATAATTGCACCATTTATTAGAACCTATGGTATATTCGTTTTCATAAAATAGGTTCATCAAAATACTTATGTAGTTATCTTTGATTAGTGAGTGCTCACTTCCCATAAGCTGTGTCCTCAGGACTCAACTACCCATTAGAGGAGAAATCATCGTGAGGAATATTTAATTAATTTTTATATTTTTCAGTTCTCCTCTAATGGGTAAAATCCTAGTGTTATTATCATATATACCCTAAAGTAAACCATTTCCCAATTTATTTATTCAATTAATCATTCAACCATGGTTAAATCAATTTTTTTATATCATTTTAAAAATAAAATTTCTCACTTTCTCTTTCCAACATGACTTTATCATTTCAAAACCAAATAATTATTTTTATCAAATTCATTCCTTTTTCAAATAGTCATACATTTAAAATAATTCTGCACAAATCAATGAAAATACAATTGATAAACTATTTCCATCAAAATCCATCTTCTTTTTTCAAATCATTTTGTATCTCAAAAACAACCAAATAGGGATTTACTAAAAAACACATTCCATTGAAGTCCTGCACCAATTAAATTAAATTAAAATCATATAAAATAAATTTTTAATTAAATATTAATAAAATGAAAAAATGATTTAGATTGCATGGTAGAGACATTATTGAACTGTCTACTTTTAATTCTTTATCTAAGGATCAGTCATCTGAAATGGGAATGCCAACAGATTGTAGAAGGCATATAAATCAAAGGTAAACATCTATACACACCAATCATAAATAAATTAATCCAATAGGTCATTATTATTATAACTCATCAATTTCAAATAAGATAAGACAAAAAATGGAAATCAAAAAAATGTGGAGAGATCACTATGCCTAGAAGAATAAAATTCTTTCTTAGGATATCTGATCTGAGAAGAATGAAGTTTAGTGGACATGAAATGATTCTAAAAATATCACAATAAAAAAAGTGTGAATGATATTCTAACTAGAGGAAAATAAATATAATACTAGGGTTTACCAATTGGGTATTTAAAAACACAATTCAAGCTACAACCTCCCATGGAAATTATGAGAAAAAGACAGACATAACCTGACCACATCACTACCACCCTAAACCATAGTATAGTGCCTCCCAACTATCATGCCTCTTTAAAACACATCAAAAACCTCATCTAGATCCACATCACCCTAGTTATCTCCCTGGAATAACTCAACAACCATGTTATAGCTAAGACCAAATAGTCATTATCTCTATAACTTTCTCACTCAATCCCTATACAACATTCGGACCCCCACGACATAGGCACATTGAAAATATAATTTACTCTACAAAATGGCCACCATATATTCACATGATAAGAAAATTGATACACTGAAGCTCTAAACAAACCCAAAACCTTCTATGAAATTCCATAATGTACCAATAGACATTTAGTACTCTTTAGAATGCATCTCATACACCACAGTGCAACTCCTACTAGAAAATTTCCACTCATACTCTATTAACTACAAACAAACAAAAAAAACACGAGTATTAGGTCATTTTCCTCAAAAACAAAATCTATAAAATGGGATAATAATTTACCCAAATAGAAATGGAGAGAATGAGAGTAATGAATTACCTAAAAATGTAACATGGATTCAGAATATACTCAACATAATAAGCTTTGGTCCCTAGAAATCATATCAAAAAGATTCTCTATCGAGGAGATTATAACACTACTTTTTCATTAGTTCCTCATAATCCCACATATCATTTTAATTAGAACCATGATTACATAGCACACAATAAAAATATATCATTTTCCCATGAAAACCTTTGGTCTCAAAATAATCAATCCGGAATGGATTCTTAGTAACAAACATACCAGGTTCAACTTTAAGATCATCCCAGCTTAACAAGTGAGATGGGACATAAATATTCATAATAATATAGGATATAGAAGCACATTGTGGATAAAATTAAAAAGTGGTAGAAGTTCCAAACCGTTCTAAAATTTCCCTACTCACTCAAAAAAATCAATAGGACCCATAATCTTCAGTAAAAAAAATTATTTTTTTCAAGACAATGATGAACCAACTGAGTTAAAACCCTGAGAAACACTTGGTCACCAATAAAAATCTCCAAAGAATGTCAATGATTATTATCATAGGATGTATACCTTCTTTTTTTCATTACTATTATCTTATGAATAAAATAAATCTCTATCATCATCTCTCAGACCAAACATTGTAAAACTAAAAAATATTGACCAATTTCTCACAAAAACAGTGGAGATCAACGAGGATGGCCATAAAATACCATAAAATAAGACATACCGAGGGAATATTGTAAAAAAAATTTATAGTGAAACTAAAATATTCCAATATTTTCATCCCATGCTGAGGAAAGTGAGAACCCAAGAAAATAGAATATCCTCAACAATCATTATATATAACTCCATATGGATATATTTATGTGGATGATATACAATAATATACTAAATATTTGATCCCATGAACTATTAGAGGCCTCTTCATAAGTGATATGTAAAATTGGGATCCCTAGGAGATACTTTATTAGATGGAACTCCATTAAATATCAAAATCTCATTCTTGTAGAGTTGTTTGAAGTCATAAAATATGGGCGTGTCTTGAATGTTTATAAAATGAGTGAGATTTGCTATCCCATAAATCCAAACCTATATTTTCTTATTCCCATGATAGGTACATGTAGACCCATAACAAAATTCCAAAAAATGATCATCCCACTTCATTGATAATACTTTAAGAGGCTATAGAAAAACTAAAGGTATCTAGTTCTCGGGGTTGACCATTTGACAGTTATAATAATGAGATATAAAGTTATTGATTTCATTTATCAAACTTGGCCATAATAATATATATTTTATATCATAAAAAAAATTTCTCACGGGGTACATAGCCCAATAAGGACTATAAAATTCTCCCGTAATGGCATTTCTCATAGAAAATTGTCTAAAAAGTGATTTTGGGAGACATTGGATTCCCTTAAGAGAGAAAGACCATTCCACAGTGGTCTCCCCACCATAATAAGTTTCCTCAATTCCATGTAATTCCACTTCAATATTCTTCTCTAAAAAAATTATCTCGAGAAGAGGGGTGGGAAATAGCACGTTGGTAAAAACAATTTCATACTCATTCTCATGGAATCAAAAATAACACTAAAAAATATATCCCTCATTTTCCTCTCATATGATGATTCTATTATGGATTTCTGCTGATTTTTCCTACACATTATATTATAAATACAATTCCCATTACTTGGGGTATAGGAAATGTTAAAACCAAAAGACTGTACGTACTCCACCCAATTCCTCTGTCAAAAATTCAACTATTTTTTCTTTTTTATAAAACTAATGTTTTATGGTCAAGATTAATGGAAAAACATTTTCTGAAAAGGAAGTGTCTCCATATATTTATATCATTCATCAAAACAATTAGTTCAAGGTCATGGGTGGGATAATTATTCTTTGATATCCAAATATAACTGGAATTATCCGATACCATGTGATCACCCTTCACATGGAAACAACTCAATATAGAATGTAATGAATCATACAATACCATATAGACATACCCATCTTTCAGATGATTCAGCACAAGAAAAGAATTAAAAATATGATTGAACTCAATAGAATAACTTGAACATTTCTTATCCAAAATAAATTTTACTCTATTTTTATTGTGAGAAGTCATTGGGGAAGCCATCTCTGATAAATTTTTCTTGAATATATAGTAATATCCCAACAAAAACAAGAATTATCATATCAAGAAAACATTACATGGTTCCTCCAACATCATAAAAGCTTTTACATTATTAGGATCAACTAATATAAAAAGTTTCTAGACCATGTGTCTGAATAATTTCACATCTTAAATCTAGAAGTTACATTTTGATAAAATTGAATAAATATATTTATTTCTCATGGTTTCTAGAATTTTTCATATATGATAAAAGGTTTCCTCCTTGGACTATGAGTATGCTTTGAAGTCATAGAAAATTAACACCCCAAACTAGTCCATGTACTCTTGAAATATCATTCTGATGAAATTCACGAAAATAATATGAGAGTTGGTTTGATATAATGGAATTAAAAGATACTCATAATGGCTACACCTTATCAAAAAGGATTTGTTAAATGTAAACTTCTTTTATTCTAAATCGTTGATATCCAAATCAATTAAAAATATACACAAACCACTTTTCCTCATTCAATTTATCAAATTGGTCAATGATACTTGATAATGAATACTTTTATTCACCGCAACATGATTGACTTTTCTAAAATCAACACATAGGAAAATCATTAAATTAGATATCATCACAAAGATTGAAGGTATTTCCCCTACTGATGCACTCGAGGATAAACAAAAATTCATTAGAAAATCATCCAACAAAGATTGAAACTATTTATACTCCACTAGAACTATACGGTAAGAAGGAAAATACACTAGATAATTACTATGTAATAAATAAATAATAACTCAACCTATCATAATGGTGTAAATCTTGGTAAATAAAATTCTAAACCATTATGAAACTTATCAAAAAATGGTGGGATACCTTCAATCATATATTCTATCTCCGTGTAAAAATTAATACATCGATATTACCCAACATAAAACTAATAAATATGTTCTAAATATTCCTGAACACAAGCCCCATTATCTCGGACTAACCTGAAACACCCCAAAAGGTGTAGTAAATGAAAAGTTTTGACCCTTATGACACTAAAACAGTTCCCAAATACTAATGGTCATAAGGCCTCACGCATGCCTCCCCATATTCTAGATGCTACTGACTAGCAGCTAGGGCCTAAGAGGTGATAGCGGAGATATTATTTTCTAATTTTAGAGTAAGAAAATAGTGAGAGTCAACTATGTATCATACATAGTGAAAATTAAATAGACTATAGAAGCAGTAAACAATTGAAAAATAACAAGTTGTAATAATAAATGAAATGTTATAAAATCCTGAATGGCTATGAAATACAATATAACAATAGTTTCCCACTGGGTCAATCATACAGATACAGAAGTACAAATGAAACTGAAAGTAAGTGTATCAGTCTCTCCAACAAACTCTAATCCAAACCATGTACCTAGTCTCAAACCCCTATCAAACGACACCAACCCGATCAGATATACCTATAAGATCAGCTCTACTCGACCATGCCAAAATACGGCTTAGCCCTATCCACCATGAAACATGTGATCAACCTGAAAAGAAGACATAAGGTCTACACGTACAGTGAGGTGAATGTACAGGGGTAAGAAATAATCTCAGTAGGCCAGCCCTACAAGAAACTTATAACTATTCTTTTAAAATATTATGCAAAATAAATTTTCTTAGTCAATATAAAACACATCCAAAGGGTAATAAACACCAAACATAATCCCATAGTAAAACCCAGGGTCCATAATCCCTTAAAACTAGGAATATTACACCTTGGATTCCATAACTATATACAAATACATGCATAATCACATACCTATACAAATATATATAAATATGAATATTCATTAGCATGTGAGTAAATAACAAGGAAACACATCAGCATTCGAACCTCGGGAACATAATCCCACTCACTTGGGCATATTTTTGAAGGGAATTAAGTCTGAAGTCATACCACTCAAGACATGTACCCCAAAGTCGATATCTGAATCTGTAGTCCCAATTGACATATAGCTTCTTTAGACAATGCTGATGAAGTCTTTGAGCAAGCTACGTCACTATAGTGGGATACTCATCCTGCACCTGGATTGACACATAATAACATCCAATCACCAACAAGGATACCATATATTAATGGTAAATAATGTAAAGATCATAACTACCATGTCCAAATTATAATACCACAAGTGTGAGACCACAAATGGCCGGATATAGGGAATTCATCAAATGCATAATCATGAAAATTGAATACCATGAATTGACAGATCCAAGGAATGTAGGATCGAAATAACGATGTAGATTCTCAAATTACAAGAGGGGGTGAATTGTATACTTTAAAAAATTCTTTGGATCTTTTAAAGTTAGTTATGATTAACTATGTTTTCCTTAAGCAAAGGAAAGGGATAAGTTTAAAAAAGTTAAACTTAAGGAAATTCACAACACCTCTAATACCAAATGAAAACTTGGAAAGAGATTCTGAAAGTAGGTTCCGGAAATATGGTTCCGGAAATCAAAACTTAAAAAAAGATTACCATATTAGATTCTACCTTAAAGGGTATAGAATCTAAATGAAACAGAGTACGAGTAAGGAAGTATAAGAAAGATATAATTTCCTTATAATACAAAATGTAGTGGAAATAAACAAGTAGTAAAACTACAAGTAACAAGATATAAGGCTTTTAACCCAAAGAGAATGGTATCCAACAACCTTGGATAAAGGTCCCTTGATTTATACTTTCAAGCAAGTCTGCCTTACCCACACCAGGGTAAGCCCTCGATACGAAGATCGGAGTCTCTATATTGCTATCCCTGCAAGCCCTCAACTTCAAGGTAGTTGGTCACCTCTGTCTTCCTCAACAAGGAAGCCCTCGAACTTCAAGGTAGTCGGAAAGTTCTGTCTTCTTATCCCCGGAAGTCCGCGAATGTAATCACCAACATTCGGAGTCGCACGAAGTAAAAAACTGAACGAGAAGTTCAGTACGCATAAGGCATGAAAATCTTTCTCTCTCTAGAGATCACCTTAGCAGCGTGTGGTCTCTAGATTGATCAACTTTATTCTTTTTTAGCTCTTTCAAATGAGGTCCTATTTATAGGTATGGTCGGCCTCCTTCCCAACGGTCACATTTTCCTTAAAAATCGGAGGGACCTGTACACGTGTCACTTAGACAACGGTTAGTTTATAATAGAATAGACGACATCGTTTTATAATAAAACAAGTGTAACAAAATGTACGACACCATTTAAAATCTAACTCAAAAGTTCGGAATGAATGTTCGGAGTGTAAAAAAAATAATTTTTCGGATTCTAAGAAAATATGGAGTGTATAAAACAAAGATGATCAGATTCTGTTTAATAGGTGAATTCGGAATGATTATTCGGAATGAGAATTCGTCATCAAAATTCGTAATGAGAATTCATCATCAGGATTTCTAATGATAATTCCTCATCAGAATTCGTAATGAGAATTCGTTGTCGAACTTCATAAGGATTCATATCCTGAATCTGGATTAGAACTTAATCGGAGTTCCTATCTGGAGTTCGGAATAAAACTTTATAACAGTTCTCATCTGGATTTCGGAGTGAAACTTTATTACAGTTCTTATCCAGAATTCGGATCCTAAAACAGAATACTTCATATCAAAGTTTCAAACAATTCCGAAAATATAAGAATGAATCCGAATCGTATACTTAGGAAAAATATGTATGAAAATATGATAAAGATAATTTTTCTTACAAAAGCGATTTTCCTTATAAAAGCGATTTTCCTTATAAAAGCATTTTTTCTTATAAAAGAAATTTTTCTTATAAAAGCAATTTTCCTTAAAGATAAGGTGTTTGTGATTTTCAAAACAAGAAGGAATGGAAAAGTCATAAGGAAAACCTTATTGACTCAACAATCTCGCCCTTTTTGGAAAGCACAAACATCCTTACGAAAAAGAAATTTTAAGAAGAAAGAAAAACATTAAGGCTTATCTCCCTTTTCTTTAAGGATATTGATGAATAAAACTAACTCCCCCTTAGGATTTGAAACTCTAAGGATCGTATTCTAGATTTCCGGAGTGAAATTTCATTATGAATAAGAATGTCTTCTTTAATGAAAAACTCCCCCTTAGATAAGCTCTTACTAGAGATCTTTTTTCTTAAGGATCTCTTCCTTCTCCCCCTTTGTTATTTTCAAAAAGAATCCGAGAGAATGGAAAAAAATAACAAAGTACCTGAGAAATTAGTAATAATAACAAAAGACGAGCAACCAAGATTTTCATTAATTTTAAGGAATGAAAAATACAACAAAAAGATCATATTTAACTATTTCGGATCTTTTTTCCTTCGAAATGAGCCCCTTAAGAATAGTCTTGATATTTTTTAGGTCTTTATGATCTTCTCTAGCTTGCTTCTCTAAGACAACTATTCTTGTAGATTGAGCTTCAATCTTTTCTTCCTGGGCTTTATGCTTTTCTTCCTGAGCATTCAACTTTTCTTCCTGAGCCTTTAGTTTCTCTTCAAACTCAATCCGATAATCCCTTTCAAACATCCAGTTTTGAGAGACAGAATTCAGCTTCCCATTCAGATCTCTAACTTCTTGAATCCGGAAGTTCTTTTCATCTGTCATCTTCTCTTCAAAGGAAGAAGTCAGCTCATTTATCTTCTTGCCCTCAGTTTCAAAAGCATCTTTAACATTGTCTTGAAATTCATCAAATAGCATCGTCTCTTCTACAGGCTTCCTCGACCAGCTAGTCATCCTCTTGCAAGATCTTTTGTGGGCTTCATAGCCAACAAGAAAAGATTTGATTTCAGCTTCTATCTCGACACACTTATCCATGACCATGGATACGGAATCTGATTTCTGATTCAGAGAATGTTGGTGCATTTGTCATCTTGAATCTATAGTCGAGATGGTCTGAATGGAACCCACTAACTTCCTCAAAGATTGAACAACAAAGTCATGTCCCATAGAGGATGACTCTGAATCCGAAACATTTCTTGGAGAATTTTCTTCCTCAAAAAGCTCCATCTTCCTTTTAGACGAATCACCAAATTATCTTTTCTTGCTTTCCACTGATTTTGGAGTATAAACAAGGAGTTGCTTTCCCTTGTCCTTTTTCGGAATGGATTCTTGATCTGGAGTTTTCTGCTCGCTAGTAGATACCTGAATAACATCATGAAAAACTTTTTGAACAACATCTTCCTCATTCTTATCCTTCTCTGGAGTTACTAACTTAAAGGATTCATCCTCTGAAGTTCGGAGTGACAGATGTTCTGAAGGTGACCCCTTATAATTATCTACTTCATTCAACAGATCTCCAGTTTCACCAATTCCTTCAGCAACTACTTCGTCTTCTTCCACTTGCTGAATCTGCTCGAGTTGCTCAACATGCTCAGTTCTAATCTCTTCTGGAAAATAAATGTTTCTTCCTGGAGTCTCGGGTAGAGAATACAAGGAGAAAGATCTCGGAACTGGGATGTTTCCGGAAACCAACTCATTCAATTTTAACAAAGCTTGGACTACCTCAACTTCTAACATCTTCTTCTTGAGTTTCTTTTATTTTTCTAGTTTTACCAATTCATCTTCTGTCTTTTCCTTCGAAGCCTTCGCTTCCGCAGGATCCAATCCGAACAGCGGATCCCCTTCTTTCCTTTTCTCTTTATCTTCTCTCCACTTTGCAACTACCTCATCAGGATAGGCTTTCTTCTTTTTCGGTTTTGGATGTGCAGTTTGAACTTCCTTATATTTAGGATCCTCTACTTCAGCTGCAACTTCTTTCAAATTTCTTTTATTTACTGGCTTAGATGATTCCGGTTCAGCAGCCTTCAGAACTGCTTCTTCTTGATTTGTCAAGTCGAAGAACTCACCAGTCTCCTTGTTGAAAGACACATCCATCCTCTTAAGAGTATCATCCCTCACCAATTTTTTTTTTCAAACCCTTGGCTTAGTCCTGCAATCTTCCTTGAAAGACTCAAGGCACCGAACTATTAACTTTGATAAAATTGTTGGGTATATTACGATTTGAGCTTTGAGATTTCCTTTCTTAACATTCTCAATAGTTATAAGAATGTGCCTCATGATGTTAAACTTCCCTAGATTTATCAGAAAATCTAAGATATAGATTTCACTCTTCTTCAGACTGTCTTTATCACCTTTCCTCGGTACGATAAGACCTTGTACCCATAACTCTAGAATCCGGAAATTTGTAGGCAAGCTAGAAATCTTCGGAGCCTTGTCGTCTGATAGTCCGAGAGTTTTCAAGGATTTTTCCTTGTTGAATCTTCCTTTAGAATCTGAAAAAACGTGAGATATGAACTCAGCTTCTCCTTCATAGGTCAGCCCTACCAAGCTTACTGCCTTGGTATAAGGAAGCTTATAAGTCTTTCCATAAGACTTAAAAGAAAATGTATCCCTATTATCTTCCTTAAATAAGGAAACTGTTTCATAGAATTCAAAAAGTAACTCCGAAAAAAAATCATCTTGATTCCCCGATTTGGACACAACAATATCTTCCCACCCGTTCAGCTTTATGTTCTTTGAAATAAGAGAATCATAGTTGTTGAAGAAATCCGAATGAGCCAGCCTTTCTCTGTAAACTAACCATTGTGAAATTGGCTTGGTGGATGAAATTTCTTGAAAAGCTAATTCCACAGACATTCGGATCTGAAGACCTCTGAGAAGATCGGAACGGAAAAAGATGAGGTTCGGAATGGTCTTAAAACAGAGAGGCAGATCTTCATGATTCTAGAGCTTTAAAACTAATGTGGGACAACCGTTTGGGGTCCCCTTTATATAGGCAACGAGAAAATGATTCAGCATCCACGGTTGTTCGAACGGTTGTGATAAGCTGAGATCAGATCTGACAGTCAAAAACCAATTCTCTTGAATCCGATATTTTTGAGGTTTTATTAAAACAAAGATTTAAGAAAATTATAATCTGAAAACAAAGTATAAGAAAATGCCAGCAAGTAAAGTATGATTACAAAAACTTGAGTAAGGAAATCATACCTTTCGGGTCGGTTTAGGAGGATTATTCGTAATGGGTAATATAAAAATGACTACAAAAAATCATTATTATGAAAAGACATAGTTCACAAAACTCACTATGTAAAACAAACTCGTTACGGAAACCTCAGTACAAAAAAAAAGTCATTACAAAATTTGAAAAATAAAAATCTCATTTTGAAAGATTCGGTACGAAAGTCCCGTTATGAAAATACCAGTACAAAATTTTCCATTCCGGATGTTTCCAATATGAACATTTCCATTCCATAAGTGTTCTATATGAAAATATCCATTCTGGAAAATTTTAGTTCCGGAAATTCCCATTCTAGAATTTTAGTTCCGAAAAGTTTGAAAACAAATTATGAAAAACTTTTTTAATCTAACAATCAAATGTACCCCCCCCCCCCCCCTATGAAATGGAGTTTATTGTTGTAAGGAGACTTTTTCAATAGAATTTTAATTAAGAAGGATTACCTTACGGTTATCATTCCTAACTTCTGTTTAATGTATTCAAATAAATCAGAAGGCAAGGATTTTGTGAAAATATCAGCAAGTTGATCTTGCGTTCCGATAAACTAAAGAATAATATCTCCTTTAAGTGTGTGATCCCAAAGAATGTGATGCCTAATATCTATGTGTTTTGCACGGGAATGATGTATCGGATTCTTACTAAGGGAAATAGAACTTGTGCTATCACACAAAATTTGAGTTTTAGTGAAACTCAAGCCATAGTCTGTGAGTGTGTGTTGCATCCACAACACTTTAGCACAACAACTTCCAGCTGCTACATATTCAGCTTCAGTAGTGGAGAGCGCTATAGAATGTTGCTTCTTGCAGGACCAAGAAACTAATGAATCTCCTAAGAAATGTCAAGTTCTGGATGTACTTTTTCTATCCATTCTACATCCACCAAAGTCAGCATCAGAAAAGATTTTTAGGATAAAATCATTTCCATAAGTAGAAAATAATCCTAGATCCATGGTTCCCTTAAGGTAGCGAAAAATTATTTTTACTACCTTTAGGTGAGATTCCTTAGGAATGGATTCATATCTTGCACATAAGCATACTGAAAACATTAAGTCTTGTCGACTAGCTGTTTAGTATAGTAGGCTCCCTATCATACCTCTAAAAGAGGTTTGATCTACCGGTTTCCCAGCTTTATCAAGATCTAAAAAGTTTGAGGTACCAATAGGAGTACTTATACTCTTAGTGTTGTCATAACCATATTTTTTAAGAAGATCTTTAATATACTTATGTTGAGATATGTAGGTTCCTTCTGGTTTTTGAGAAATTTGAAATCAAAGGAAAAATGTTAACTCACCCATCATGCTCATTTCAAACTCATATTTCATTAGACTTGCGAAAGAGTCGGTCAAAGATTGCTGAGTTGAACCAAATATGATGTCATCAACATAAATTTGAACAATCAAAACATTTTTCTTATCTTTCTTTATGAAAAGGGTTGGATCTGAATTTCCCTTAACATAGTTATTTTGAAGAAAAAATCAAGTGAGTCTATCATACCATGCTCGTGGGGCTTGTTTAAGGCCATACAGAGCTTCGGTAAGTCTAAAAACATAATCAGGATGTTTTGTATCTTCAAAGCCATGAGGTTGTTCAACAAAAACTTCCTCTTGAACATAACCGTTAAGAAAATCACATTTCACATCCATTTGGAAACGTTTGAAATTAAAGAATGCTGTAAAGGAAAGTACAATACGGATAGATTCAAGTCTAGCTACTGGAGCATAGGTTTCTTCATAGTCTAATCCCTCTTACTGATTATAGCCTTTAGCAACAATTCTATCTTTATTTATTACTATGACTCCGTTTTCATCACATTTATTTCTGAAAACCCATTTTACTCCAATAACATAAGTTTCCTTAGGTATTTCAACCAAGGTCTATACTTTATTCCTTTCGAATTCATTTAGTTCATCTTGCATGGATTTGATCCAATCATCATCACCTAAGGCTTCATCAGTGCTTTTAGGTTCTAATTATGAATGAAATGCTAGATGTTATACTTCATTTCTTAAGGAACTTCTAGTCCTTACAGGTTGATTTACATCACCAATGATACTATCACTGGGATGATTCTTAAGAAACGCCTGATTTGGGTTTTGAAAAGCCTGTTCATCAGCATAGGGTAGAAATTCTTCTGGGGTAAATTTTTCAAGAATCTCTTCTCGAATATTACTCTTATCAAGAGATCCTTCTATCAAAGGTTGATAATCAGCTTTTGAAAATACATCCGAGGATGTAGGCTGGGATGGTTTAAAAACAAAAGGATCAGACTCATCAAATTTTACATGTACTGTTTCTTCAATAGTACAAGTATTTTTATTAAAAACTCTATAAGCCTTAGAATTTGTGGAATAACCTAAGAAAATTCCATCATTAGATTTTGGTGCGAATTTATGTAAGTTATCTTTATTATTAAAAATGAATACATTGCAACCAAAAACCTTGAAGTAAGATAGTCTTGGTTTTCTACCATTCCATAACTCATAAAAAGTTTTATTAAGAAAAGGTCTAATCAAAACTCGATTTATAGTATAGCAAGCCGTACTTACAACTTCAGCCCAGAAATGTCTAGCTATAGAATATTCACTCAACATGGTTCTAGTTATCTCTTGAAGAATTCTATTTCTTCTCTCAACTACACCATTTTGTTGAGGAGTTCTAGGTGATGAAAAAATTTGAGAAATACCTTTTCTACTACAAAAAGTTTCAAAATCGGAATTTTGAAATTCTCCTCCATGATCACTATGAATAGTTTTCAATGGAAGATTTTTCTCATTTTTAACTTGAGCTCTAAAACTTTTGAAATAAGAAAAACCTTCAGATTTCTTTGCTAGAAAATAGACCCAAGTAAATCTAGTGTAATCATCAACAAGAACAAAAACATAGTATTTTCCTCCAATACTTCCAGTTTGTGTTGGACTGAAAAGATCCATGTGCACTAACTGTAATGCATCATTTGTTGGGACTTCACCAATTGATTTAATACTAGATTTATGTTGCTTTCCATATTGACAAGGATCAAAAACTTTAGAAGATTCAAATCTAAGCTCTAGTAGATCCTTAACTAGTTTCTTCTTAGAAAGTTTACATAGGTTCCTAAGGTTACAGTGACCTAGTCTTCTATTCCATAACCAGGAATGATCTTCCATTGCACTAAGGAAAGGTAAATCTTGGCTTTTAAGGTCTTCTAAGTTTAAGGTGTAAACATTCTCATGCCTATTGGCTGAGAGAATACATTCTTCCTTGGAATTGTGAACTAAGAACTTATCATTCCTAAAATTCACAAGGTAACCTACATCCCATAAATGACTTATGCTAATGAGGTTGTGATTAAGACCCTTTACAAAAAGAACATTTGAAATCAATGTTTTACCTAAAAGAACAATATTACCAATACCAACAATCTCTCCCTTAGCATTGTCTCCAAAAGTTACCTTTCCTCCTTTCGTTTTGATAATCTTTTCAAAATATATTTTGTTACTAGTCATGTGCCGGGAACATCCACTATCCATGTACCATGTATTGTTGCTGGTATTCTCATTATTTTCCTGAAATCAAGAATAAAATTAGACTTTGGGAATCCAAACATGCTTGGATCTGAGATTTACAGATAATAAAATTTTAGGTACCCACATCTTCTTAGAAAAATAAGTTTTCTGAAATCCTAGAGATTGGGTTTTATTTAAGGAACAATTCGTTGCCCAGTGACCACCACATTGACACTTGGTACAGAATGGGGCACTTTGAGGAACAAAATAATTGTTGCTGATAATTGGTTTTTCATGAGTATAACCAAATTCAGATTTATTTCATAAAGGTCGTATTAGGGAATACATTTTATCAAAATTTTCCTTACCATGGGTAATGTTTTATAAACACTTCTTTAAGGAAAAAATTTCGGACTTGAGTTTTATAACCGAGTTTTTATCCACAAAATCATTAGTTTTAGAACTAGATCTAGGCTCAAAAACATTTTTCATAAAAATACTTTTTCTAATTCTTTAGAAAGATTGTTCTTCTAAGAACTTGCTTCCTCCAGATTTTTTTAATTACTTTCAAAATCATAATTTTTCCGATCAATATCTTTAGAAAGATCTGATATCTCTTTTGTGAGAATAGAATTCATAGATTTTTCCTTATCGAGTTTCTTATTGAGTTTAGAATTCTCAATCTCAAGAAGTTCAGCAAACCTAAAGACTTATTCATAAGTAGGTAAAGTATTTTCTTCATCAGAAGATGATTCTTCATTAGAAGAGTTATAGTACTTACTATCATTAGAATTTAAAGAAACATTGGTCAATGATTCAGCATTTTGTACCTTATCCATAAAACAATGATTATCGATAGGTAATCTGGCTATAAGACCCAGATTCTTCTATCCTGAAGATTCATAATCAGAAGATTCATCTGAAGAATCAACACCACTGGCACTCCAGGTATCATTAGCTTTCAAAAATTTCTTGGCATTGGCTTTATAATACTTCTTTCTGTTCCTCTCTGAATGCCTTTCTTTCCTTTCTTTATTTTTGAGCAAAGGGAAATTTGATCTAATATGTCTAGCTCTCCTGCATTCAAAGCAAGTAACTTCTCCATATTTATTATCTTTCCTTTCCTTTTTCTTATACATGGATTGGAAATTTCTCTGGCCAGCTATCTTGTTCATCCTTCGAGTGATATTTTCTAATTCATTCTCAGATATTTCACTCTCACTAGATTCAGATTGGAAAATAACTTTCTTAGACTTGGATCTGGTTACTCTCTTAGGAGTCTAAGCTTTCATCTGATTTGATGTTGTTGTAAAAGCAAAAGTACCATTTCCATTTTTCTTTTTGATGTTGTCAGCATCTCTCTTCATTCTGGTTTCATGTTGTAGAAGAGTTCCAAATAACTCATCAAGAGAAATTTGAGTAACCTTCCTATTCTCATCTATAGCAGTTCTTTTGGATTCCCACTCATTGGGCACGATATCAATTATCTTATCCAAAAGAGCTTCATCATCTAACCCTTTTTCTCCCATTGACTACAAGCTGTTGATGATAGTCATAAATCTCTGTTGAACTTTACATATTGGTTCTCCATAAGGAAAGTTGAAACCATGATATTCAGCTCTAAGAATAGCTCTCCTAGTCTCAATCACCTTAGAAGTTCCAAAGTGTGTAACCTCTAACTTCTTCTAGATACAATTAGCTTCTTCACAAGAAGAAATTTGGCAATATATATTTCTGGTCATTGAACAAAGTAGAGTATTTCGTACCTTATAATTGAGTTGATACTCTTGCTTTTCCTGGTTAGTAGAAGTTCTAACTTCCTTGTCAGGAATTTTATAATCTCCAGTAAGCATAACAAAGTTGTCTAATCCAGTATTGATAACAAAAGTCTTCATTCGATCTCTCCAGTACTCATAGTCATTACCATCAAATATTGGTGGTCTTGTAGGATTTAGATTATCAATAGAACCAACATTAATTCCTGCCATACTTAAAATAACCTTCGGCACACAAACTTGTTAGTAGAAAAGATTCGTAATAACAAAGTTCGGAATGGGAATGTTCAGAATGAGAAAGTATGGAATGATAATGTGAGCAAGTAAAACTTATACGTGAGTACAAGTATTTCAGATACCTCCTCTGATACCAATTGTAGGATCGAAATAACAATGTAGATGCCCAAATTACAAGAGGGGGGGTGAATTGAATTCCTTAAAAATCCATTGGAATGTTTAAAGTTAGTTATGATTAACTATGTTTTCCTTAAGAAAAGGAAAGGGCTAAGTTTAACAAAGTTAAACTTAAGCAAATTCACAACACCTCTAATACCAAATGAAAACTTTGAAAGAGATTCCGAAAGTAGGTTCCAGAAAAATGGTTTCGGAAATCGAAACATAACCAAAGATTACAATATGAGATTCTACATTAAAGCGTATAGAATCTAAATGAAACAGAGTACGAGTAAGGAAGTATAATAAAGTTATAATTTACCTATAATACAAAATGCAGCGGAAATAAACAAGTAGTATAAATACAAGTAACAATATATAAGTCTTTTAACCCAAAGAGAAGGGTATCCAACAACCATGGATAAAGGCCCCTTGATTTATACTTTCAAGCAAGTCTGTCTTACCCACACCAGGGTAAGCCCTCGATACGAAGATTGGAGTCTCTGTCTTTCTATCCCCACAAGACCTCAACTTCAAGGTAGTTGGTCACCTCTGTCTTCATCAGCAAGGAATCCCTCGAACTTCAAGGTAGTCGAAAACCTCTATCATCATATCCCCAGAAGTCCTCGAATGTAATCACCAACATTCAGAGTCGCACGATGCAAAAGATGAACGAGCAGTTCAGTACGCACAAGGCATGAAAATATTTCTCTCTCTAGAAATCACCTTAGCAGCGTGTGGTCTCTAGATTGATCAACTTCATTCTTTTTTAGCTCTTTCAAATGAGCTGCTATTTATAGGTAAGGTTGGCCTCCTTCCCAACGGTCACATTTTCCTTCAAAACCAGAGGGACCTGTACACGTGTCACTTAGACAACGGTTAGTTTATAACAGATTAGATGACATCGTTTTATAATAAAACAAGTGTAACAAAATGTACAACACCGTTTAAAATCTAACTCAAAAGTTCGAAATGAATGTTCGGAGTGTAAACAAAAATAATTTTTCGAAGTCTAAGAAAATACAGAGTGTATAAAACAAAGATGATCAGATTCTGTTTAATAGGTGAATTCAGAATGAGAATTCGGAATGAGAATTCATCATCAGAATTCATAATGAGAATTCATCATCAGAATTCGTAATGAGAATTCCTCATCAGAATTCATAATAAGAATTCGTTGTCGAACTTCATAAGGAATCATATCCTGAATCTGGAGTAGAACTTAATCAGAGTTCGTATCCAGAGTTCGGAATGAAACTTTATCACAGTTCTCATCTGGATTTCGGAGTGAAACTTTTTTACAGTTCTTATCCAGAATTCGGATCCTAAAATAGAATACTTTATATCAAAGATTCAAACAATTCCGAAAATATATAAACGAATCTGAATCTTATACTTAAGAAAAATATGAATGAAAATATGATAAGGATAATTTTTATTACAAAAGTGAATTTCCTTATAAAAGATATTTTCCTTATAAAACAAATTTTTCTTATAAAATCAATTTTTCTTATAAAAGCAATTTTTCTTATAAAAGCAATTTTCCTTAAAGATAAGGTGTTTGTGATTTTCAAAACAAGAAGGAATGGAAAAGTCATAAGGAAAACCTTATTGACTCAACAAGGAACTCTTCCAAGGAATCTACATTTGAAATATAGACCATGAAGGGTCGGATCCAAAGAACTCATCCAGGGAATCTAGATCGAGTCTCAGGGGAATCCCACTGGGAACTTGGTTTAGGAACTTATTGGGGTCCTAAGAACATGTCAAAATCGCATGTCATACACGGCCCCTAGCAAGCTAGATCCATGGGTACCAAGAACAGAGGAATACCATGTAATCAAAACCAAGGGTCATACTCATCCCAAGGTATCCACTACCACATTGCATATCCATAGAGATCATTGCATTATATCTATCTAACTAAATATTCATTAAAACAATTCATCATTCACACATGAGTATATCCACTCATATAAACCATTCCATTAAATGACATGGGTAAACCCACCTAGTCATCACAAGTTAATGAGAGTGTAATCATCCACACACAAAATTACAAACCAATGAGTTCGTCTAAGGAATTTCTACAAAAGGAAATCCAAATATCAATCAAGGTACTCAACACAACATGAAAGGCTCAACATCAAATTCCAATATTCCATGCCTGAGTAACAGTAAAGCATCATAGAATCATGGATTAGAAGATGGATCCGAGGAATCCTGTCTAGAAATCAAAAAAAGTAAGTAAAATGCCTCACATCAGGCTTAATATCCACCATACAAGAAGATACTATGGTAAACATGGATGCATCATCTAAACAAAGTCAGTTATAAACAAACGATTGAGGGTGGACCAAACTCCCAAGCCAAAACTCCAGGCACATAACCATGGGAACATCAGTTTGAAAGGGGTTCTAGGTGACACAAAAACACCATCTCTACAAAAACTTAATGTAATAGTTTCGTGTCAGTAAAATAATAGGCACCCACTTGTCCCCTCAATCCATGAACTAAAAGTAATCTTACTAGGGATCATTAGTAGTAATGGTAAAGGATGAATCCAACTCGAGATCCTATACCCATAAGAAATAGAGGCATTATATAATTGGGAGCCTCTAATTATAAAAAATTACACAACCTATATTGGGGAAATTCTGAAAATAAACATATAGACTCAGGGACTCATAGTCTAGAAGGGAACGTCTCACAGGCGAAACATCCTAAAAATCGACGTCACATGAGATAGATCATAGCTCATCTCAAATAAATATCTCATCTAGGTTTTTCCAAACACCCAAACTATCCTCCATGCCATGTATTTCCCTCAATAAATGAATTATCCCCAAGGATATAGGAAGAACATATCAATTTAGATAAATCCCCAAAATAGCCATTATGATTCCCCATAAATATCCACAGGTTTCACCATCATTATCTATGCTGAAAACAACTCATAATAGATTTCTCTTAGGTCCAATATCAACATCGAGGAAAAAAGAAGAAAAACCCTCAAATATTCATAAGGGGGACATCAGGACCCATCATCGGGGCCCGTGCCGTGACTACCCCAAGCCCACCTTCTATAGGCCAGGGGCTGGCGACTAGAACCAAAGTCATAAATCCCGATATCTGGGAAGTAATTTCCTTTATAAAACATATACACATCCAACCAGAGTACAAGTGGAAGTAAACATGAAGTAAAACTAAAAACAAAAGTAGTGTTGAAAGTAAAAGGGGCCGAAAATACAATCCCAACTGTAAAGTACAAGGAAATTGACAAAACAGCTGGAAGGTGACAAGAAGCTCCTGGATCATCCACCACAGATTCTACCTGAAGGGTAGGTAAAGATAGCCTCCTCAGTGCCCTCGTCTATCAACCTCCTCCAGGTACTAACTCATCGTGAGGTCCACCTCTGTGTAACTACTCGTCGTGAGGTCCTCCTCCAGGTGTCATCCATTCCTCGTACACCCGGTCTCCTTCAGCGTTGTCCATCATCTGCATCCAACACAATGAGGTATGGGCATAGCCGTTGCAGGAGTGAGTATTAGGATACTTAGTAGGGACCCAGAGACCCTCAATGTCTCACTAAATCCAACAAAGATAACCACAAAGCAGAATCTAAACAGATAAACCTTCCTAAGGTATAAGACAATACTTATTCCTAAGTTATCAAGTAACCCATCTCAATCAAGAGGTATCACATAGATATGAAATCAAAGGATAACCACTACTTAGGTATATGTCATACATATATGGAATTTATCATGTAACCTATCTCAATCACGAGGAAAATACAATGGTCATTGACTCAAATCAAACCTGGATTTTCATTATCGAAAACGTAACTGCTAAAAAGATCCTCCTCTGTCGAGTACACTGATCCTGTCACAACTCCGAGGCACTTCTCACTAACCTTAGACTATGGAGATAATCTTCCTATCGAGTACTTCGGGTCTGCCACCAAAACATAGTAGTTCTCCCCACCATGGGTTTGCCACCTCAATATAGTATTTCTACCCCTAATAGCCTACATAGGTACTCCTATTCAGTACTGTGAGTCTTCCACCCAATCACAGTAGTGCTCCCTGTCGTGGGTCTACCACCCAAACACAGTAGTGCTCCCCACTGGGCTATACAAGTCACTCTGACTCAAATCGAACAAGCAATCATCAGGTCTCAGGAAGCTACAAGGTCTATGTACTCAGTATGCTCGTCCCCAAGAGGATCCACTCCACGAGATGCTATTCGATACTCAAAGTATCCCAAATTCCCATGAAGAAGTATCACAAAGAGCCACCTCGTCATAGGGGTCTCAATGCAATAGATGGCACGTCAAACAGACGACCGGTCTGTGAGTTATTACCCTTTACGTCTAAGGGGCCCGGTAGAATTCGTCTACGAACCAACCCGGCCATATCTCAATTGTACCCCAAAATATCATTAGGTATATTCAAAGGGAATTTTTCTCAACGTGATCGCCAAAGCTGTTGACGGTTCGTCAAACTGATATCTGGTCTGAATGTTATCGGCTTTTCCGATCTAGGGGCCCGGTTGGATTTTGAGTTCAATCCAACCAAGACTTACTCCAACTACATCCAAACCTTAGGTAAATTATGCCAAAATATCCTTCTCATCATGGGGAAACCAACAAAGTCGATGACACCTATTTCGGACGTCCGGAACTCATGTTATAAGCGTTTCCGCTCCGAGGGCCCGGTAGGTTTCAGGTTCGAACCAACCCGGCCATACACAAACTTTACCAAAAGCTTGAGTGTAATATACTAAAACTAACGTCTCGATCCATGGATCCCTATGCAACTTACGGTAAACTGATCGAAGGTTCGTAGCCCAAGATATGGGCGTTTGAATGAACCTTGTCCGAAAATAGGGGGTCTGGGCCCGGTCTGACCCGGTCAAATACCCCCTAGGTCGGCCCGAACCGGGTCTGGGTTCGGTCTGGTTGGGTGCGGGATGGCCCGGCTGGCGCGGCCCGGCCCGGAGGCCCATTGCAGCCCGGCCATGCGTCGAAGCATTACAAAGTGGCACGACCCCTATTGTAACCGGAGGTGCCAGCCGGCGCCACCCCGCCTCCCGGATCCCACACGGCCGCGGGGTCCGGCTCCTCACGATCGTAGCTGTGCCGCAGCAGATTCTCTTCCAGCAGCACGCTGGGGTGCCGCCGCACCCAGACGGCCGGACGGCTCCGGCCGCCACCTCCGGTTGACGGCGCTGCCGCACCGGCGACCCGCGCTGCCAGAATCTTCTGCGGGCCGCTGGAGTTGCTTCGGTGGTCGGTTTTAGCTTCCGTCTGTGCCGACGGTCTTCTCAGCTCTCGAAATTTACTGCGACGACTTCCAAACTCCATTGCGGTCTAGTTTCATCATCTCCCGTCAACCCACGCACAAACGAACAACCAACGGAGGGTCGTCGAGCCGTGTTTTTTCTGCCTGCGCACTCTGCGTTAGGCGTTATCAATTGGAAAATATTAAACACTTTCTTTCTTCAATGAAAATGGTATAATTTATTCAAGAATAAATTATACAAACATTATATAATTATAACATGCATTCTCGGGATAAAAATCCACTCAAATAAGAAATAAACAAAATTCCCATATGACTTCCCGCAACATTTTATTCCCAACCCGCAAAGAAAAACATTCATGGATCAAATTGATAATAAGTTGATCCACGTTCTTTGTTTTCATTCGAATGAAAGAATCAGGGGAATAAAATTATACTTATTTGAAAACGCTGCCTCGTGTTGTTCGTCGTTCATTAATGATATCGCAAGGTAAGAGGTTATGGTAACGATGGTCGTTGGCATTTTTCATTTCCTCAAAGGCCTTCGATCTGGCTCGAGCATTGTTTGTTGGAGATCCAATGATTTGAGAACCGTTATTCGCAGGAAAATGAAGTTCTTCAACGAAGGAGATGAAGTGCACTTCACAACTCAAGAGCTTTTTCCCCCAAAATGTCTACACAACCCAACCAAAAATAAATTAAGGTTTCTCTCTAATTTTATTTTAACCATGCCATGAATAAAAAGTTCAAATTTCAAACACATCATTGATTAAGAGTTTCAATTACATAATTAAAGTGTGATTTGGCATGATTTATGAGGGACAGAGGGAGTTACCCAAATAAAGGGGAGTTAGGGAGTTATACATTTAAACACAAGGGGTGTTAAATGGGGGAAATCTCATTGGATTTAAAGGTAAGGTGAAGGGTTGGGGTTTCATATAGACCCCACCACCCTTGGTCATACCCTCTCATGGTAAGTTAGGGGGGGTGTGCCCCCACACCCATCTTCTCTATGGAGAAATTAACTACCTCTTAAAATAAATTGTAACACTACAATTTATTTAAGACTTAGTGAATCCCCAAAAATTAACTACCTCATGCGACAAAATGAAAATGCGCTGACGTTCCCCTTAAGAAATTACTGGCGCTGCGAGTTAATCGGTGCCCTCAGATTTCAATTCCGAGCACCGGTTCAAAAGATAGAAAAACCCGCTCATTCATTCACTGAACATACCTGAGCCAAACTTCGTAAATTTATTCCAGGCACACCGGGCCTCAGAATCAGGTGCCGTCTAAAACTACGCACTCGTAAAATTCGAATAAAATTAAGAGAAAAAAATTCCTTGAAATTTTTGGGTCTTTAAATTACTCTTACCTCAGGGATTTACGTCCCCGTAAAGCTACAACACAACTAGGGAAACTAAAGAAGGTGCGAGCACACATCTGAGCTTCCCGCTCCCATGTTCTCTCTTGGAGGTTCCCGTGATGCCAAAAAAAATTACACAAGAGGAATCGACCATCCTTGTAGGACCCACTCATGTCGATCCTCAACCGCTACTAGAACCCCGTGAAAGTCACCCCGTCATCAATGTCCAGCTCTCCAGGGTCAATAATCATGGATAGTTCACGCACACATCTTCTCAGTTGAGATACATGGATGACATGGTGCACCCGGTGCATCTAAGGTGAAAAGGCTAGGCGGTAAGACACCTTGCCTGCTCTTCTAGGTACCCGGAAAGGTCTGTTGAAAAGAAGAGATAACTTTCCACCCCAGAAAAATCTCTATAGACCCCGTCGAGGTGAGACTCATCTGAAGACGTGGTCGTCACCCTCGAACTCCAATGGTCTTGTCTCCTATCAGCATATGACTTTACTCTACTCTATGCAGTATTAATCCTCTCCTGGATGATCTGCACCTTCTCCATCATAACCTGAACCATCTCTGGTTCTATACGTGCTGACTCCCCAAGGTCATTCCTGCACAGAGTTGATCTGCAAGGTCGGTAGTACAATTCCTCAAATGGTTCCATCCCGATGGTGAAGTGGTAGCTGTTGTTGTACGCAAACTCCACCAAGGGTAGGTGATCTTCCCAGCTGTGACCAATGTCAAGGACACGTGCACGGAGCATGTCCTTGATTGTCTAAATGGTCCTCTAAAAGGTTGAAGTTCTATCCTTATATAGAAAACCAACCAGGTGTCTGTCCTGTGGATCTCTCTGCACATCGCGTCTCACCGTCAATGTCCCCACACGCTGTGACTCTCTGTCCACTGAAGAAGTGGAGGAGTGACTGTGAGGGATTGTAGGAAGGCTTCCCCATCTCTATCCACTAAGGATATCTACAACGCGGTTAGATGCTCTATCACCTCTCCAAGTAGCTGAGTGCCTGATATCCTACTAGGAGAATCAACCACAATGTTCCCCCTCTCCAAGAGTATAAATTATCTTGAAGTCATAGTCCTTTAAGAATTCAAGCCAACACCGCTATCTCAGGTTCATGTCCTTCTGAGAGTAGACACACCAGAGACTATTGATTTTGAGAGCTATAAACCGTTCTCTCAACAAAGAATGATTGAGACTAGCCAATTGTAAGAACTTATCTCCACCCTTCTTAATTTATGTTCCACAAAAGATCTGCTGGGATTTCTCTTCTGCCGAAAAGAGAAATCAGGTCTCATCTCCTGGATAAACCATGTTCTTCACCTGATACAGTTAATCTTGACATGAACGGTACTATTTCATGTCATGGAAAATTTCGTAAGGCCTCAATGCTACTACCAAGAGATACAACTGTTACTCTCTCCTCCAAGGGTCGAGTCACACTATTGGCAGCACTGTGTGGTCATTGGGTCTCCTCCGGCAGGTATCTCGAAAGTGAGGATCAAGTCAATGGTTTTAAATCCGAACCCCTTAGTATCAACATAATGTGAGGATAGGAAAGTAAACATCACATAGAAAGGAGTCTTTTATTACTGTATCTCAATGTACAAAGACACATACAACCACAAAAATAACAAAAGGAAGCTAGAAGCACCAAAAACAAAGGCCACCATGCCTGGATATAGTCCCTCTCTTGTCCGACGACTTCCGGAGCTCCATGCGGTCCGCCTCGATCAAACCTCTGCCTCTGCCTAGGAGGTCCTTCATCTACTGCCTTCTGGTCATCTACTAGATAGGTCGGGCAGTCTCGAGAAAAGTGACCCAGTCTGATGCATGAATAGAACTTCTTTCTCCCCGTATGGCTGGCCCTACTTCGTGTGCCTCACACCACTGAATCTATAAACCTAGGTCGCCCACATGTAGGTTCGGTCCTCTTGGACCCTTGCATCATCTATCTACTGCCTACAGATGACTCAGCTACTAATATTAAACCCTATAGAAAAGGTAGTTGCTCCTGAACACGCTCAGAGTGTGGAGCCACTGGTATAAACTCCACCCTGAAGAAGGTCTCGAAGTCTCCCCAAGTGAAGGTCGTCCCGTCACAAAACTGGAACATGTGGCTCCACCACCTCTTAGCTGCTCCCTAGAAAAGGCTAACAACTAGGTACACCATCAAGTTTGAGGGTGTCCCAGCTATGTGGAATGTTTGTGCTATAAACTCCATCCAGTGTCCAACCATCTTAAAATCTGACTCGCCTCGAAACATCGGAAGCCTCTGACACTGGAACTCATGCATCGCGCAAAAGTGTCGTGCTCTCTCTGCTAGTGTCTCAACTGGTGGAGGGCCCTATATTGAGGTCTCGCTGCTTGGTGGGATATCATTGCGCTCCCCACTCGGTACCCATGTTGTCTTACTAGGTAAAGAAATCCTGAAAGAAACAGACATGACATGGTCCAACAATTATACTTGGTGAGTTGACCTGGTTTGAGCTGTTTTTAAAAGAAACTTTTGAAAACACACATGCAATCAGTTTTTTTGTGAGCTGAGTTGGAAATCAGAAGTTAGGGTCCTGGGGTATGGATACGTCGGCCTCCCGCACCAACACTAGTCTCTATGAACTAAAAACCACACTTAGTACACTTAACCCATAGGTCGGAGGATCGAAACCTCGCTCTGATACCAATTTGTCACGACCCGTCCTCAGGGCCAATTTCGTGACTACCCCAAAGCCACCTTCCATAGGTCAGGGGATGGAGACTAGCCCCAAAGGCGTAAATCCTGATATCTGGGAATGAATTTCCTTTATAAAACATATACACAGACAACCAGATTACAATCAGAAGTAAACACGAAGTAGAACTGAAAAAAAAAGTAGTGCTGAATGTAAAAGGGTCTGGAAATACAAGCTCAACTTTAAAGTACAAGGAAATAGACAAAACAGCTGGAATGTGACAAGAAGCTCATGGATCGTCCACCATGGATCCCACCTGAAATGTAGGTAAATATATCCTCCTCAGTTCCCTGGTCTGTTAACCTCCTCCGGGTAATGACTCGTCGTGAGGTCCACCTTCGTGTATCGACTCATCGTGAGGTCATCCTCCATGTGTCATCCAATCCTCGTACACTCGGTCTTCGTCAGCGCTGTTCGTTGTCTGCATCCAACACAATGAGGTGCATGCATAGCCTGTACTGGGGTGAGTATAACGATACTCATTAGAGACCCCGATACCCTCAAAGTCTCACAAAAGCCAACAATGGAGATGGCACGTCTTTCAGACGTCCGTAACTCAGGTGATAAGCGTTTCGGCTCCGAGGGCCCGGTTGGTTTCGTGTTCGAACCAAACCAGACGTACCCAAACATACGGAAAGATTAATTTTTATATACCGAAACAACCGTATTGATCCAAGGATCCCTACGCAACTGACGGTGCACTGATCGGAGGTCCGTAGCCCATGATATGTGTGTTTGAATGAACCTTGTCTGACAATAGGGGGTCCGGGCCCGGTCCGACCCTGCCCAATACCCCCTGGGCCAGGCCGCGCCGGCCGGGCTAGGCCACGCCCAACCAGGCCAGACCCGGACCCGGGTTGGGTTGATCCAATTTGGGCTGACCCAGGGGTTATTGGGCTGGGTCAGACCGGGCCCAGACCCCCTATTTTCAGACAAGGTTCATTCAAATGCCCATGTCTTGGGCTATGGACCTCCGATTGGCACACCGTCAATTGCGTAGGGATCCATGGATTGAAATGGTTGTTTAGGATTATTAAACTCAAGATTTTGGAAAAGTTTGTGTATGTCCGGGTTGGTTAGAACCCGAAACCAACAGGGACTTCGAAGCGGAAACACTTATAAGCTGAGTTCCGGACGTCCGAAAGACGTTTCGTCGACTTTGTTGTTTTCCCCCTGAACTTTTCAGGTCATTACAGAGGAAGTACCTGATGTTTAACCTTAGTACACAATGTGTACTCCTAGAGTGCCACAAGGGCATGTACTCTCATTGTCCAGGGTGTGTAACACCCTAGGTACACAGCATGTGGAATCAATACATGGCTTGTACCCTACACGGGCTATATGATTTTGTCCCTCGACCATATAGGTCATTTACATGGACAATTAATTTACATTTACATTTTTTTCTACCCACACGGGGTTTGTTCATGTACTCTATACGTCAATGTACCCATACATGTGTATACATTCCTAGGTACTTGGCCACACGGAAAGTACTAGTACACGGTGTGTAAACCCCATAAATAGTGTGTAGTCATTTATACATTATCTTCCTCGAAATGGAAGAACATGCAGTGTGTCACACTAGACTTTACACTATGTTACCAAGTTTTCCCAAAAAAAGAACCCTCAGATAACTTGAAATTCATATTTAAACACCCAAATTAGTAGATCGGGCCACTAGGGAGCCTATACAATCATAATAGGGCTCTAAAAATGAAATAATTAATTTAAAGGGGTTTTTTAGAAAATCTAAAATTAGGCCTACCATTGAGAAGAAACTGCTAAAACATCCCTCGGTTCCACCATCCATGGGTACCGGACGTCTGACTAGCACGTCGAGAGATCCATGATAGTACCACTTTTCCCTTTCATCTCTCCCTCTCGATCTATTTCTTCCATCGCCATTTCGCTCTCATTCAAGCGGTGTTGGAGGAGTGACTAGAGGTGTGTGTGAGAAGGAGGAAAGAAGACGAAGGAAAATATAATTAAATTAAAAGAAGAAATGAAAATGAAAAAAGGGGTTTTTTGACGGCCCTATCTCCCTACTCGAGTTTATGCCTCTCCTATGATAATCACCATATTCCAGACTCAATGGAAAAGACTAAATATCTATCCAGTGCTCTATTCAATATTTATTACTTAACAAACCTATGAATAACATTTAATATTTATTTTATTAAATATTAAATATTATCTATTCCACCAAAATATGAATGGTTTAGATTTCTACCAAACTTTCATCCTCGGGTAAACACCCCATGTCAGGACCATCATAGTGGGTGTAAAAATCATCTAATTTCATCTCCTAGGGAAAAGGATTTTTCCCATTATGATCATCCTATATCAAAAATTCAAATTTCTGCTCTAAAGTGTAGTCTGAAAAAATATGGATTTTTACAAACTCCCCATCATAAACCTTATCATCCCTGAGAAGTTTGGTGAAAAAAAATAAATCATTCTCTCAACCCGAGCATCTACAAAACCAATATATTTGGACCATCCAAAAATAAACCTCATAATGTCTGCAGATGCCTTCTACACAAAAGAAATTTTATAGCGATCGATATGGTACTCCCCAGTATACGAATACCCTTATTGTTATCATAAAAAAATATAATAACAAAGGCTCGTGGAAAACATTAATGTTCCAATGAAAATGAGGGATACCACCCTCAAACAAACAATGGTGCACTCCCCAACATTTGTCTTACCTTACACTACTCCTCGAGCTCAACCTCAATAGGTTCTCTTCCTCAATAGGGAATAACATTTAGAATTAGAGGAGCTCAGTATTGGGTCTATGCTGTCTTAACATACTCAAGATGAGTTAAGATAGCACATGATAATCTCTAAAAGGGGTACACTAATATTCCCACAAGGTGTATACATATATCACTAAAAAACACTCCACATCCTATCAAAACATTACCCAGATTCATCCATGCGTCAATTGTCTCGTGGTACCCTAACATTTCATAATGTCTCCTTTACCTCAGTTTTAACTTCTAACAGAACTTCTGGGACCCATGTACACAAAAATACTAAAAACATCGGTCCTCATGTCACACTCATCCACTCACCGATTAACAATTCAAATGATACCATGTGAAACTAGTGTGTATCTTATCACCGGAATTGTATTCTAGTGATTCTTCTATCACAAGGTTGAGCGGATCGTGACACATTGGACATTATTTCACATTCCATAAGATCCATTGGAACTATTTCTCAAAATCAAGCACCTCATCTATGTCACAATTTATTCCATTATCAAATGTTACATGGTGTTTTCGCTGTCATGAGCATTTACTCATTCAGTAACTACTTTAGAAATAGAAGAAACATTGGTCGACTAGGACAGGCACCTGAACAGTCTTACCCATCAAATCCAGTCTTGAAACCAGAGACACCTATGGTGATCCATGAAAATATAAAGGCATCAGCACACATAAAACAAAAAAATAGAACATCTACCATGCATGGATATCAAAATGACTGTAAAAAAAGATCAATTCCTAAAAATAAATCTAAGAACACTGAATAACCACTCATGAAAGCTAACCAAGATTAGAAAAAATCAACATGTATGGGTACTATCATGAAATAAGTTTCTTTAGGTCACCCACCTATCTCTCTAAAACAATACTCACAACTGGGTCACATGATCTAACTACCTCTCCAAAAATATCTAGACCTCTGAATATATGGGTAAATATCACATCGAAAAACATGGATCAAAGATTAAAACATGGTCTACGAGGGCATGGATCCTCTCTGAGCATCCTAAGAAAAAACTACTCCCTAAAAGTCACAACCAATATATAAGGGAAACTGAGCTGACCATCATCGGGTATCTGTATAAGGAATTACTCCTTGTAGGTCCATTTTAATAGAAAATTCGTAGTATCTATTGGAATCATACTCAGTTATTCAACTAGATAACAAAAAACTAGAAAACAACACCCTATTCGGGGTTTAACAAAAAGGAATCACTTTCCTCATAAACCTACTATGTTACTGCACCTCTTATGCATGAGGACTGAGTCATCATCCTTAGAAAAAAATGTCTCTACATAGATCTAAATAACCTTCAATCACAGCTAAAAAAAATATTTGTATGAAGTCCCAAAGGCTTCAATCCTTTGTAAAATCACACACTAGCCTGCCTATGTTGTGCGTCCTATGTGCTTAATATGATTCATGGTACACCTCTTGCATTTTTTGGTCATGTGTAAAAATCCATATATGGCCTCTTGCACATGGCCAACATTGATATATCCTCAATCTATCAAAACATACACACAACATGTGTGTCACCAATAGAAAAAATCATATAAAACTATAACATCACAAAATCAGAACTGCAATCCCATACCCTTGGGAACCAAGACTTATTACTGGAATAAGTGTTCTCGATGCACTACTCATATATCACAGGTTCCAATATATTATTAATACTCGTATCTATCATGTCTCAAATCGTAAAGATGATAAAAAAGAGCTCCTTCGATTCCACATTGTATCATCCTAGCCCAGATTCCACAAAACCAGTGCATTGAGCCGATGGGTCACTGGGCCTCAAGTGTGCCTCCAAGTGCCAGGGGCTGCGGCCTACTAGAGAAGTCCTATGAGGTGATAGTTAGGAGACCATACCCTCATATCAGTGTAAGGAAATAGTGTAAATAATCTACATATCATATATATGGGAAGGTAAACAAAGATAAAAGGTTGTAAAGAATTGAAAATGAATATTTTGTGGTAATAAATGAAATATTGTAAAAGCCTGAACTTTTATGCAGTACAATACAACAAAAGTCACCCCCTGGGATGACCATATAGATAAAGGAGTAATAAATAAATTGAAATTTAATGTAAAAGGAACTATTAATAAGTCCAACCCATACCATGAACCTGATATCTAGACAATATCTAACTACACCATCCCAAATAGAAAACCCCACTTGAGAAGCTCAGCTTGAGAATACAACATTGGGTGTCAACCATATCTACCACAAAACTCTTGCACAACATTAAATATAAACATAAGGTATTCACATACACCAATGTGCACATGAAGGGGTAAAAATAATCTTAGTAGGCCACCCCAAAAAAGAAACCTCTAAATATATTACTAAAATAGTATGAAAAGAAATGTGCTCAGCCTAGCTGATGAATAACCCAATGGTAAGAAAAACCCAACATGATCCCACAGTCAAACCCAGGGTCTATAATCCACGTCAAATGTGAAAGTTTATCTATGGATGTCAATAACTATGTATGTATATATGTATATTCTGAAACCTATACATATATACATAGATATGAATATTATTTTTCATGTGAATAAATATCATGAAACCATAGTAGTAGTCAAACCTTGGGTCCATAATCCCACTGAACTGGGCATCATGTGCAAGGTAATTTAGTTGGACGTCGTGCAACTCAAGCCATGTACTACCAAACCAATCTCTATATATGAACTCCCAATCGATAGACACCTACTTTATCCAATATCGGAAATGTATCTGAGAAATTTATGCCACCATAGGTGGATACCTGTCCTACACTTGGTTTTACACATACTCACATCCAATCACATACAAGGAAAATTTATATTTACGGTTAATACTGTAAATATCATAGCCACCAAGGTCATTACATAATACAAAAACTTTTGGAACATTATGGGTATGATCCAAGAATCTCTTGCAAGGAATCCTCAGGAAAAGTGTAGACAACGAAATAATGGATCCATGGAACTCATACAAGGAATCCACATCCAAAGTCGAGACCACAAAGGGCTAGATCCCATAACTCTTCTAAGGAATCCACATGAAGTCCCATGGGCATATAAGATGAAACAAAATATATGCACTGGTTGGGATCCAAGGATCATGTCAATAGTACATATCATATCGGATCTCATGAAATCTGGATCCACATGGAAGCAACGCCTGAGGATCCCATCAAATCACCAACCAAGGGGCATAATCAACCCCAAGCGCCTACTAGAACATTCCAGATCCATGGAGTGTAGTCCAAGAAATCTATCAAACCAAACATGCATTCAAAACTTTCAATCAGCACACATGAGTATAGCCACTCATGTAAACCATTCCATCATATGACAAGGGTATACCCTCATAATCATCATAGGACAAGGAGAGGGTAATCATCCATATTTGAAATTAATGCACTATGAGTCTTTATAACACATTCCTATAACAGGTAATCAATGAATCACACAAGGTGCTCAATAAAACATGTATGTCTCACCAACCATGTCCTAGGTACCATTCCTAGATATCCTTAATGCATCAGAAAAGTATGGCTCTCAAGAAAAATCCCAAAAATCACATTTGGGAATCCGAACAAGAAAGAAAAACTCCTCACATAAATTTCAATAGCCACAAACTAAGAATCACCTCTATTAAACACTCTTTAATCATAAAAGAATCATTTATAAACAAACATCTGAGGGTGGCCAAAACACCAAAGCCAAAAATCCATTCAAAACCCATAGGCATATCTGTTTAGAATGGGTTCTATGTGACACATAAACCACATCTCTACACAATCTCGACGTAATATTTTAGGGTTGGTAATAAAATGGGAACATGATCGGTCCCACAAGACACGCACTAAAGGATATCATTCTTAGGATCCTTATTAGTAACAATAAAGGTGGAATACAACTAAGGATCCTCTAACGGTATCCCATTGAGGCATCCAATAGTTGGGATCCTCTAACGGTAGCTGATTGAGTAATCCTATAGTTGGGAACCTCTAGCGGTATGTAATTGTTATCATGGCCTCATGGTCTAAAATGGAACGTATCAAAATGGTAAATTTCCTCAAAATAAACATCACGGTTGGTAGCTCATAGCTCATCTCATATTAACATCTCATTAGGTTGGTCCAAGAACCCAACCTATCAACTATGCCAGGTATCTCCCACATGAACCTACTAAATTCTATGGTCATAGGAAGAACCTATCCATTTAGATAAATTCCCCAAAACACATATTAGAATTTCCATGAATTCTCAATCGGTTTCACCAACATGATCTTCGTCGAAAACTACTCAAAAAAGAAAACTCTCATGTCTGATTCTGAAATTGGGGAAAGAAAACATGAAAAATCCTCAAAGGGTCCCAAGGGGTCGTACACGGTGTGTAACCTCTGTACATGACATGTAATACCAACATGACACATGGATGTGTACTCTCATTGTCCTAGGAATGTAACATCTGAGGTATATGGAATGTGGAACTCTTACATGGCATATACCCTAAATGGGGTACATTCCCATGTCCCTCAGCCATCTTGGCAGTCAACGTGGCTAATCAGTGTACCTTAACACGGTGTGAAACCCACATGTGGTCTAGCTATGTACTCTACATAAACATGTACCCCTATGCAGGTAGAGCTTCCCAGGTACTCAGAAACATGGAAATTATAAGTACTCAGTGTGTAAACCCCATACAATGTGTGTAATCCATTAAACATCATCTTCCCTAAATGAGAAGAACACATCACATGTCACACAGGACTACACAATGTGTAAATTGGTTTTCTTGAAAACATATCACTCATATCGCTCAATAAAATAGTATGAGCCCCCAAATCAGCAGACTAGGACACTAGGGCCGTATACAAACATAATAGTGCTACAGAAACATGAAAAATAACAATTTAAAGGGGTTTCTACTAAACTCTAAAAAAGGACTACCTTTGGGTGGAAATCGATGAAGCATTGCTCGATTCCACCGTTGATTGGTGTTGCACGTCGGACTAGAACGTCGATAGCTCCTTGATGGAACAACTCTTTCCTTCATTCTCTATCTGTCTCTCCATCTCTCTTTCTACCATCCCGTTTTCCCTCTTGGTCGAGCAGAATTGGAGGATCCACAGGTGGTATTCTCCCAAAGGATGAGGAAATAAGATGAAGGAAAAGAATAAAAAAAGAAAATAAATAGAAAAAGAAAATGGTTCAGGGTCAGCGCCACCAACCAAATTGAGTTTATTCCTCGCATAGAAAAAATTCCATGTTTCGGACTAAATGGAAAAGGTGGAATCTCAATACAACACTCCATTTAAAATTTATTAACCAATAAACCTACATGAATAATTTATTATTTAATTTATTAAATATTAAATGCACGTGGGGCACGGGTGAGTTTGTTAAAGGCGGTGGTGTCCTGACCCCGAGGATCCAGGTTCGAGTCCTCGCAAGGAAAAACACACGATATGATAGAAAACCACTCGTGGGCCCCTCTACCCCATTGGGAACTGGCTTAAGCCCATCTGTTTTCCACCATGGGCCTCGTTGGGGACATGTGGCATGTAGGTGGGCAGGCCATCCCAATAACTTGTTACCCATCAACACGTTTGCCAACGGGGCACTGGTGAGTTGGTTAAAGGCAGTGGCATCCTGACCCGGAGGTTCCGGGTTTGAGTCCCCATAAGGCAACGTGCACTATATGCTAGAAAACCACTCGTGGGCCCCTCTACCCCATTGGGAACTGGCTTAAGCCCATGGGTTTTCCACCATTGGCCTTGCTAGGGTTGTGTGGTGCGCATGTGGGTTGGCCATCCTAATACCTCGTTACCCATCTACACATTTCCCCCAGGGTGCAGCTCAGTTGGTAGCTGCTCTTGTGGGTCTCGGTGAGGTCTCGAGTTCGAGTCTCACTGAGTTCATCCCTGTACTGCTTGTTTCATGATTTTATTTGTACTATAGCCCCTTCCCCGAATAAACTCAGGCTATGACCTCAAATTTTAATTTATTAAATATTAAATATAAATTATTCTTCCAAAATTCTAATGGCTTATAATTCTACCAAAATCATGTCCTAGGGTAAAAACCCCATTCTGGGACAAATAGATTGTTTAGAAATATAATTTGAGGTCATAAACTAGGGTAAAAGACTATTTTACACCTTATAAGAATCTTCTAGAAAAAATTTAAATTTATGCTCAAAAATACAGTCCAGAAAAATAGGGTTTCTTTTAGTAATAGAGACATGTTTAAGGTAAAAATAAATCTAATACATATAGACAATCACACAATGAATCTAAAAGATGATGTCAACATATTTTATATTAATAATTAAAAAATATCAACCATGATAGTTCTTTGATATTGAGAAAAGATAATAAGGTCATTGAAGACCCACATTTCTCTTTATTATAAGGGGCATAGTAATATCAATCACTTAAAACAAAAGATATGTAGGAATATTCAAAAAATTCATAAATATGGTTGATATAAAAAAGTGAGACACACCATTATCAAATTAATATGTTACTGTAGATTAATCAATAATGATGTTACCTATCATTGTCATTGTAATCACATCAGTTTCTTCTTGAGATGCTTCCAATATTTCAAGACATGTCATTCAAGATTCTTGAGGATATAACCCCTTAGTCCTTGAAATAACTTTTATAAACCACAATACATTATGGGGATAATGATAATGTTCCACTACCTTGTGTAGAAAAAAAATGGAAAGACTTATGGAGGTGGCTTGAGTTACTACATGAAATAAATATCTCGATACCCTCATTACAAATCCCTCTAGAATACCCAACCATTCCACAGTATAGTCATGTGAAAAAGTAAATTTTCTGGTACTATAGTAGGTCAATATGATTCATTATATCTAGAAACACTATAATAGTAATCACACATTATCAATCCTTTAAAGGAACTCATGAAAATTCCACTAGGATAAAAATTCAATCTCATCAACCCCAACATTCCATTTTGATCATGATCAACAATCAAATCTCAATATATCAATTTATCTATGGAAGTGTTCTTCAACAAGAAAAACAATGATCATATATCATAGTGAATACCATTCTCAAATCACTATACCAACAGATTCTCATTTTTCACTTCCATATGATTAAACTAAATGATCATTGAAAAAGGGTTTGCATACTCTGTCATGGTCCCGACACCTTGTTAGTGGTTGAGAAACTCTAATGATTTTCCATTAATATTGAATCTTGATAGAACTGATCAATGGAAATAAAAATAATATCCCACCAATCTTGGCCATAATTCTTCTTTATTTTCACCATTGAGTCCCACCACGCACCACTATTTTATGAAGATTCCAGTCAAACATAAGGTTTTTTAATTTTGGTTCATCAAAAGTTTCATCTTTCATCTTATTCAAACATAATCTCGAAGTCACGATTCAAGATTATATACCAAGATCACAATGAAAGAATCATAAGAGTTACATAGATCCTCAACTCAATCAAGAGTCATAGGAATAGAAATTCTATCTAAAATAATTCAATATTGGATTTTTAGAATTCAAAAACTAATATAAAAAAAAATACTATAACCTGATTAAAACATTTATCGAGGAACTTTTCCAAAACACCCATGTCCAGTTAAATCTATTTACAATGAGAGATTACTAGGTACTCGTTCAAAAAAAACTTGCAATAACCCTAAAATCTAATCTCATATACACCAAGACAACCAACTATATACTAATATCAAGCAATGATTCATAAACAACACCTTGGATTCAAATTTTTTATGAAAAATCCCGAATACCCGAATACCCTAGCACACAAGCCATCATGGTCATTTCCTAAAAGGCATTCCTGGTCCCCATGGTTTCGTTACTATAACCTTCAATCATAAAAGAATCATAATAGAATTATTTGTGCCATAAAATTTCATATTATAATGAATATTGGTTAGTATGATCAACATTATAAACAGATCTCACAAAAGAAAAACATGTAAAATAGTACCCAAATGATACATCATACAAATACGAAATTCCTTCCCAGATAAAATTAAAACATAAACCCCCTTGAATAAGTGGATCAAATCTCCACTAGTCACATGCATCACACCAAGTCCCAAATATCATGAAAATTCACTACCTCCAAGTTTCCCTTTTCCATTACTCAAATATAAAAAAATAAATTCTATAAACACCTAAAGGAAAGGTAGGGTATGATCTATAAATCCATGTGTCGTCTCATCATGTATTCTATAATTAATTCCATTAAAATTTAATGAAAAATTATTTCAATTTATATAAAACAATAAATGATATTAAATTTATATTTTTTCAACAAAATATTATTTCATAATTTAAAGAGGTAGAAGAAATATCAATACATCCCTAAATAAAAAATTTATATAAAAAATTTTTATATATTTTTTCACATCAATTTACCAGTTCCATAAATCAAACACATTTAGTCATAAAATCAATTATATAGTAGCAACATGTAATAAACATTGTGGTAAATTCATTTTCTGGTAATTAGTTCCTTACACTAGTCAATTCATGATCTCAACTCAATATATGAACACAAAACATGACTCATATCATTAAGACTTAGTTCCCCGTCAAGGAAAAAAACATGCCACAATATGTTTAATTTAGTGTTTTCATTCTCAATCAAGTCCTAGTGATTTAGATCCTAGTATTCTTGTACTAGTTACATTTGAATACCCTATCTCACAATTGCATTGTTAAATCAATCATGGAAAAATCAAACATTTCAGATTATTTCAAAAATAAATTTTCCACATTTGGTTATCAATATGCCATTATCATTAAAAAATTAATAGTTTATATAAAATTCATGGAATTTTGAAATCATATTCCATTTAAAAAAAATAAAAAATCCAAGAAAACATTTTTTTCAAAAGATTTCAATCACAAGAAAATGTTTTTTTCAAATAATTTCATAACATAAAACCTCCCAGAACATGGTTTTATTTCAAATCATCATCCTTTGAATGATACATCAATTCCACTTTAATTAGAATCTTCGAAAATAAGTTTTAAATGATCTTTTAATAAATGATTTGATTGATGTTTCAATTATATAGAAGTGATATTAAGAAACCACCTAACATTAATTAGTTCTATAAGGACCAAATACTCGAAATGGGAAATTATATAGAGAGTCAATGTGTAACACTGTAATATTACATAGTATGTTATCTCTTCAAAGTATTTCAAGAACTTTCCCTACACGCAACACTGAGTTCGAGCGCACCACAACATACCAAACTAGTCATTCAAAAAATAGATAATGAATAGTATTAACCAGATTTTAAATTCTAGATATATCCTATATAATTTTAACATTCATCTTTTTTGTTTCATTTAAATAATATAATAAAAATTCATTTTTTAAGAAAAAAAGTGTATTTTTAAAAAAATGTGGTTTTCCGCCTTTAATTGGAGAACCATTTTTAAATCAAATATTTAACAATTTTATATTTTCAATTTAGTGAAATTAAATTCATATTTTGTAGAGAGACATAAAAATTTAGTTTGGATAAATTTTTTGGTACTTTTCTGATAACTTTCATATTTTGATGAATAGTGAAAAAAATACTAAATTTTAATTACAAAACATTTTTTAATCGAAATAATTTATAGTGTTAAATTATAAATTTGAGTGGTTTAAATGTATCATTAGAATATGTTTTTAACATTTAATATACATTAGGTCATTGGATGTAATTTCATATTTAAACTGGACATAAACAAGTGTCAATCTTTTGATATTTATTATTTCTTAAAAACATGCTTTTGATTTTGACAACCGGAAATTATTTTAAATTAATTTCTACCACTTTTGTGTTTTGAATTTTGAAAAATGTATTCCATATTATTAATCAGGAGGTCCAAATTGTTTAATTATGTAACTTTTATTTTTAGACATTATGAACAATTACTTCTGTAAATATTTTATTTACCATGGTTAAAGGATAAATCCGGTAAATAAGTGTAAAAAATAATATTATAATAATATAAAATTACCCTAACATGTGTAATATTCATATTGGTTGATACATTTCCGACCATGTGAATCCATGTGTCAATTTTGGGACCCCATAGAGCCACTAGAGAGTGATAATGACATTTTATATTAATCAATCTAAAGTAAAGACAAAAATAAAAAGAAGCATATATGTTTTAGTAAAACATTTTTATATGGGGTTATATAATTGATCGCTTAAACTATAAATATTTATTTTAAAGATGAAAATTATTTCTCACATGATGATATTTTATTTATAATTTTAAGGAAAAAAATAAATATATTTATTTTCGACAAAATAATGATGTAGTATTTCCCTTATTAATAAAAGAATCAAATAAGTGATATTGTAAATTTTAAAATAAATATAATTAGAATGTTTTGATGACATCCATGAATATTGAAGGTAAATATGACATGTTAGGTTTGATTAAATGTATTTTTTTTCTAATTAATCAAGTTGTGATGACTTTCACAAAAACCAAATATTAAATACTGTCAAAATTGACATGATTGAGTTTTAAAAAAATACTAAATTATTATTTGATATAATATTAATAAATATATATGGTTTGTCCGAAAGACATATATATTGATATTTTTATTATTAATGAACCGCTTGGGGTTTTCTTGAAAGTTTATAGTGTGTTTATTAATCATATAATATAAAAAGGGAAAGAGACATGGTAAATGTCAAACTATTTAACAAAGAGTTGAATATAGAAGATAATGTTAATATGGTGACATAAACCTTTCTAAAACCAATTGGTTGAGTGGTTTTATACCCATATCCACCTTACCCTTTAAATAATTCAGTTTTTATCCTTTATTAACCAAAAAGTATTTTATTCTAAAATCATAGTTCAAGGTTTTCCTAAAGTGACCCTCACCACTCTTATAAAAGGGAACACCCCCTTCACTTAATTTAAAACCTAAAAATTCATTTTTATCAACCAAACCCTACCCAAATTTCCCCCCAACATCCCTCAATTCAACCTAGAGGCCATATGTTGGTCAGAAATCCAATTCAATGATCCCTTTTGATCAACTCAAAAGGAATCACCCAAAGAAGAGGTAAATATTTCATCTCCTCTTTCAAGTTCTTTTCTTATTCTGCTTCCTATTTATTTTTTGTTTCCATTATAAAACAATAACTACAGTATATTCTATATACATTTATGTTATTATAAAAATGGTACAACCAATTTCATTATTCTATCTATCCTATAAATGACAAAGTCACCATACCTGTGTACGTACGGATTACTGCCTCCATGTCGTGGTGTAATTGGTTATTCAAACACTTTACTATTTGGATGGGTATAATAATGAGTATAACTGATTTAAATAATAAATATAACATTTTAGTTATTCGGTATATATGATATAGTATCAAATTACATTTGATTTCTCTATCAATATAATGATAATTTCACTTGTTCTTACGTACGAATTACCGTCTCCACGAACGCGATTAGATTCATTTCCCCATCGTAACCCTTAAAGAATAATTTTCATTTGATGACTAAAAAATAATTTTTATTAACAGAATATCGTTCTGTATATGTATCAAATATTTTCTATTCATAAAAAATTTTGCTTACGTACCAAGCATATAAAGGAAAATGAATCAGTTAACACTGAAATGATGATACTACTGAAATATTATTAACAAAAAAATTAGAGGATCATATATGATATCATATTTATGTATATAGAACTTGTTTAATTTTATAAAAATGTCTTCACTATTATAAAAGATGTTATCCTACCATCAGCTACGGAAATGTACAAGGTAAGGGTTAGTTTCACAATCTCTTTATTATCCATGATTGTTTTTACGTAAGTATCTACTTGGACCTCTTTATCATCCACATCCATGTCTTCTTAAAAATTTATTTCAAAAATTTTGTAATACTTACTTGAATATTGGTTAAAGTCATTTATACCCTTATTTGACCATATATGTTTTGAAAGGAATCTTCCTGTCATTTTGCAAACAAGGTACATTATGACCTTTTCGAAAAAATTATGGTAAGAATGTTTTTTTAACTTTTACGGAAGGTGAAAATATTTTCCACCATTATAACATCATCTAAGATTACTTTATAAGTTTATAAGAATATTTTCATAATATAAGTTTTTTATTATTATGTGACTCTTAAATGGTTTCAAAATAGAAAGAGGTATTTCATTCAAATAGTTTTCCTTTCATATATTTGAACATCCTTTGATGGATTTAAAACTTTTCTGAAATTTATTTATTACGATGAAAATATTCTGTATTGTATTCAAGGTTTTGTGATATGTTTGAATATGGATGTGTTATTTTTTATACCATTCATGGTTTATAGTTAATGTATTGACATTTCATATGATAGTTTTAATATGAATGTTTATGTTATGTTTCGGCCTTTTCATATGAGGAATGTATTTGACTTCATATGTGATGGGGGGAGCCTGAAATAACTCTTCAGTGCATTGGTAGGTCTCATGAGACAATTAGATTTGGAATTGGTCATGGCCTTTCCCAAATTGACATATGTCTTTGGGCGATGCCAAAATCATTTTTATACGTCTTGGACAAGGCCTTGACAAGATGTTTCAGAATATCTGTCATTATACATTCCTTCATTATGAAAATAGTAATCATGGTTCATGTGGTTATTCTACTAGCTGAATACCCATGACTATATTTTATTATGTTATTATTTACTCAGCTCATATTTATACCATAATGTTTTTATGCTTATTATTTGTAAAGGTATGTGTTCTTAATTATTCATCCTGTCTAATTTTTATTTTATATTCCACTATATTTCTAATCCTTACTGAGAATCTAATCTCACCCGTTTTTATGTTCTATTTTTCCTAGGAATTGATGAAGTATTTAATGGTTGACCTATTGGTAGAGGATAAGGATAAAAGTGTGTTCAAAGGGGAAAAAATGTTGTTGATGTTTTTATTTTATGATGTAATGTAAAACTTATGATTGTATCTATTACATTCAAGGCTACTAAACCGGTCGGTCATTCAGGACATGATTCCTGTTATCATGACAATGTCATGTAACAAAGCACCAACTCTGGGTAAATTAGGTTGGGGCATTACAGTTGGTATTAGAGAAAGTTTATTACATACCATGGAAACTAGATTTTGGAAATCATTGATTAGAGATGATTACAATAAGATTGACTTTGAGGATTAATATAGAAGAACTTCCTAGAATTTTGGTACAGAAGAGATTTTGTGAGTTTTCCTAGTAGTATATCCCTGTATGGATATGAGCAGGTAGAGTCGGCACTGGCACAGATGTACCTAGTGGTAAAACCCAAAAACGCAGCTTCGAGCTAGACTCGAATGGGAGCTAGAGCATGACAATGGGCCTTGCTGCACTCTTGGTTTTGAAACTCCCGGGGGATATTCTTCGGATAATTCACATTTTCATTCCAAGACATTATGAAGAATTTAATAGTAATACTTTATCAATCAAAAATTTCTTATAGATTAGATGCATAATATTTTCGATTTATGATAGGTATTTTATAAGTTTTCAATTATGCATTGTGATTCATAAACTATTCTAGTGTATTCCATTGTTTAGAAATGGCACCAATTATAAGGAATGATATTTCCTTCAATACGCATGATTGAAAGATTAAGTTGGATCATATCTTTCACGGTATTAAGGTAAAATGTAAAAGGGATATTGTCTCCCAGTTATTTTTATCATATGAATAAATATTATCATGTGTTAATAAGATAGGTAAAAAAATCCTCTCAGTCCAATGGATTTGAAAGGGGAGCAAGATAAGAAAAGGATATAAGAGAGAAAGATGGATAAAGGAAATATGTGAAAGAAGGATTTTCTCATAAGTGGTAAATATGGAAAGAATCACCTTTGTAAATTCTTGAAGGGAGTGGTATTTTTTTATATGTGTGGAGAAAAAGGACACCAAGTATGTGGTTTCAAGGGTAAGAAAAAGGATTCAAATGTACAATACTTCATCTGCAAGGAATTGGGACACCACACGAATCAATGTCCAAATCATCAGACTATACCCCAAATGCTACTATTGGATAATAATAAAGTTATGATACTACCAAAGATAAAGAGCAATGATTAGAGTTTTTATGTTGTTATGAATGTATTGTGTCATTTGAAAATTGTATTAATGATTTACATGTTATAATAATTATAGACTATATAGCGATTGTACTGTAGTACTATTTCATTAAGGACTTGAGATTGTGTGGAACCATGAAAAGAGACTCAATAGAAGGTTAATTTTTGGAAAATATAAGGTTGAGAGAAAGATAAACCATATTATGGTTGTGATACTAATGTGGTAATTTTTGGACTAATATATGATTAATTTTGATAAATTATATTGTATATTCTTGACTACCTTGAAGCTAATTAATAATTTGAAAATTCCATCATTGTTAGAGTTTACCACATTTTTGAAAATAAGGAGTATATCTAGTATTCAATAAAGAATAAGGCAGAATGAATTTAAAAAATATGGTATTATTGTAATTCAATGTGTTACCGTGTTTTAAAAGAATACATGATGAAGTCATTCATATGTTATTTCGGGGAAAAAATAATTGTCAATGTGTTTACCTTTCATTTAATTTTTGGATAATGAATTTGGACAGAAGTACTTTGGGTAAGTCTAAAGGTTGGAAGGAATTAATTTTGACATTGGATAATATTAATAATGTTAAATCATTTCTTAATATTATTATTTGATTGGGATAAAAAGGACTACTTGGAGGTCGGGTGACAACCCGTCGCGTCCAGAAAGGATGCGGGACATGAACCTGAAACCGAAGGGTGACAATGGTGGATCACCTACAACTGGAATATGTGATGTCCTAGTATGTATAATTTAGTTTTTTATATATATTCTTAAAAATTAATTAAAAATTCCTTATTTTTGGAACCCTATATGATTAAGATAAATAGAATATTTTTGAATTTGATTATCTTTTAGAGTGAATAATTATTTTGACGTAGGAATTAGTTGAAGGATGAAACTCTACCTTTCAAGTAATTTTTTCACCTCATTATATGAATAAATTAATTCATAAACATTAGATAAGGGATATTAAAACAAAAAATCTTTTATCTTAATACCTTAAGTTTTTTTGAACTAGTGATATTTTAATTCATCATCGATTGATGTCTTTGAGGCCCTCAGGTTTACACTTGTATGTGATTTATGACCTCAATCACTCCCTATAAATATTTACATTTTTCTTCCAATTATGTGTCTCTAATATTCAATAATGTTATCCTAATTGAGATCATAATTTGGTGGGGACTTTTTCATTTCCATTTCCCTCTTATTAAGAATAAATTTTATTAACCCAATTTCCGAAGTGGGATTTTCACAAAGGTATTTTTCTATTTTAACCTTTTATTTTCAAAGAAGAATTTCAAATTTTGAGGATGCAATCTATTGAAGGAGGGTGCAATGTAACACCCCAATATTTCATAGTACATTGTCTCTACAAAGTATTTCAATAATATGTGATATACACAACACTGAGTTCAAGCACCCCATGACTTACCAAACTACTCATTCAAAAAAGAGTTTATGAATAAAAATAACCACATTTTAAAATTTATATATATCTTATATAATTTTAACATTCATATTTTTTTCATCATATAAATAATATAATAAAAATTCAATTTTTAAGATAAAAGAGGTATTTTTTTGAAAATCTAGTTTTCTGCATTTTAATGGAGAACCCTTTATAAATACAATATTTTACACTTTTATATATTCAATTTAGTGAAATTAAATTCATATTTGTAATATATACATAAAAATTTATTTTGGCTAATTCTTTGGTACTTTTCTGATAACTTTCATACTACGATGAATAGTGAAAAAATACTAAATTTTAATTAAAAACAACTTTTTTAATCGAAATAATTTATATGTTTAAATTATACATTTGAGTGGTTTTAAAGTATCATTAGACTTTATTTTTATCATTTAATATAATTTAGGTCATTGGATGTAATTTCCACAATTAATCTGCACATAAACAAGTGCCAATCTTTTGATAGTTATTATTTCTTAAAAATACGCCTTTTGTTTTTGACAATGAGAATTAATTTTAAGTTAATTTATTCCAATTGATTTGAATTTGGAAATATAGATTCCATATTTAGAATAAGGAGGTCCCAATTTCTTTAAATAAGTTACTTCTATTTTTAGATATTATGAATAATTACTTTGGTAAATATTTTATTTACCATGGTTAAATGGTAAATCTGGTAAATAAGGGTAAAAAATAATATTATAATAATATTAAATTACCCTAACATGTGTCATATTCCTAGTTTTTTATAAATGTCCGACAATTGGCATCCTTGGGTCGATTTTGGGACCCCATGGAGCCACATGGGAGTGACAATGACATTTTATATTAATTAATCTAAAGTAAGGAAGAAAATAACAAAAGCATGTACCTTTTAGTAATACATTTTTATATGGGGTTATATGCTTTATCTCTTAGACTATAAATATTTATTTTAAATATAATAATACTTACTACATGATTATATTTTATTTATAAATTTTAGACATAAAAAAATATATTTATTTATGACAAAATAATGATGTAGTATTTTATTTATTAATAAAGGAATCAAATAAATGATATTTTAAATATTAAAATAAATATAATTTGAACATTTTCATTCCATAAACGAATTTTATAGGTCAATATGGCCTGTTAGGGTTGATTCAATGTATTTTTTTTTTGAATTAATCATGTTTTGATGACTTTCACAAAAACCGAATACTAAATAGTGTCAAAATTGACATAATTGTGTTTTTAAAACAAATATTATCTTATTAATTCATATTATATTCCTAAAAATCTAACATTTATCCAAAATACTAATATGATGATAGGTGTATCATTACGTAAACACTTGTGGTTATTTTTTATGTGTATAGTTAGTTTATTAACCATATAATATACAAATACAAAGAGAGATGGTAAATGTCAAACTATTTAACTTAGAGTTAAATCTAAAAGATAATTTTAATATGGTGACCTAAACCAATATAAAACCTATTGGTTGAGTTTTTTTCGACTCATCCCCACATTAGCCTCGAAATAATTGATTTTTGTGCATTTATAAACCAAAAATGACTTTGTTATAAAATAAAATTTCAAGCTCTTCCTAAAGTGACCCTCACCTCTCTTATAAAAAGGCATTTCCCCTTCTCTTAATTTCACACATCCAAATCAATTTGGCTCTGCCAAAACCTGACCAAGTAACCCCCCCCCCCAATATCCCTCATTTCACCTTATATGCCTTAGTTTGATCAGAAATCCATCATAAAGAGCCCTTATTATGAACTCAAAAGGAATCGCCTGAAGGAGAGGTAAATATTTCATCACCTCTTTCAAGTTCTTTTGTTCTTCCACTTACTCATTCATTGTGGTTTCAATTCTAAAATAATAACTCTAGTATGTTCTATATACTGCGATGTCATTATAAAAATGGTACAACTATATTCATTATTCTATCCATCCTATAAATGACAAAGTCACTATACGTGCATACGTTCGGATTACCGTCTCCACGTTGTGGTGTAGTTTGTTATTGAAACACTTCAATGATTGGATGGGTATAATAATAAGTATAACTGATTTAAATGATAAATTTAACATGTTAATGATTATTTATATATGATATACCATCAAATTACATACTATATCACCGTCAATATAATGATATTATCGCTCGTGCGTACGTACGGATTACCGTCTCCACGAACGTGATGAGATTCATTTCCCCATCGAAACTATTAAAGTATAATTTTCATCTGATGACTAAAAATACTTTTTATCATCATAATATCATTCAGTATATGAATATAATACATCATATCCATAAAACAAATGTCTTACATAACCAACCATATAAAGTAAAACGAATCAGATAACACCGAAACGATGATACTGCTGAAAAATTATTAACGAAGCAATATTAGAGGATATTATATGATAAAATATTTATATATATATATTTCTTTTATAATTTAATAACAATTTTTTAAATATTATAAATGAGGTTAACACACCATCATCTATGGAAATGTATAAGGTAATGGTTAATTTCACAATCTCTTTATTATCTGAGGTTGTTCGTATGTAAGTATCTACTGGGACCTCTTTATCATCCAAATCCATGTTTTCATAAAAAAGTATTTCAAACATTGTTTTTACTAGAATATGTTTTAAAGTCATTTATAGACTTATTTGACCTTATATTCTATGAAAGAAATCTTTTCATCATTTCCAAACAAGGTACTTTATGACCTTTTGACAAAAATAAGGCAAGAATTTTTTTTAACTTATATGGCGGGTGAAGCTATTTTAGGCCTTAATAACATCATCAAATCTTCCCATAAAATATTATAAGAATATTTTCCAAATAATTGATTTCATTTATAACTTTGTGACTCTTAAATGGTATCCGAATAGAAAGAGGTATTTCTTTCAAATAGTTTTCATTTCATCTATGTCAACATCCTTTGATGGATTTTAAACTTGTTTGAAGTTGATTTATTTTGATAGAAATATTATATATTGTATTGAAGGTTTTGTAATATGTTTGACTGTGGATGTGTTATTTTTTATTCCATTCATGGTTTATTGTTAAAGTATTGACATTTCGTATGCTAGTTTTAATAATAATATTTTTTTTATGTTTTAACCTTTTCATATGAGAAATGTATTGGGCTTAGTATGGGACGGGTGGAGCCTAATATAGCTCATCGATGCATTGGTAGGTCTCTTGAGACAATTAGATGTGGAATTGGCTTAAGCTTTTCCCAATTTTATATATGGTTTTGGCTGAGGCCTAAATCATTTTTATACGTCTTGGCTGAGGCCTTGACAAGATTTTTCAGAATTTCTTGCATTATACATTCCCTCATTATTAAAATAGTAATTATGGTTCATGTGGTTATTCGACTCGTACAATACCCATGGCTATGTTTAATTATGGAATTATTTACTCAGACTATATTCCTGCCCTAAAATTTTCATTTTTATTATTTGTAAAGGTAGGCGTTTTAAATTATTCATCATGCCTAATGATTTTGTTATCTTTTGTTGTATTTCATATTATTACTGAGCATCCGAGCTCACCCGTTTCTATGTTTTATTTTTCACAGGATGTGAAGAAGTATTTTATGACTGACATGCAGGGATAGTCTGAAGGGCTAAGTGTGTTCAAAGGGCAGAGAATGTAACGACCCGATATTTTATGATAAGTATTCTTTTTAATTTATCTTATGTCATGTATTTTATACTACACCAATATTATCTTGGGCTATACACAATGCCGTATTATCATACAGTATACACAACACAATTCTTGGATCGTGTTATACACAATTTCAAGTTCATTTGATAGAAGTTATTCTACGCAAGATTGAGTGTATATATATAAATTCAATGTATAAATAAACTATGGTAGGATTTTGTTATACGCAATAACAAAGGATTCTTTCACTACATGCAACCCTGACTTAGTTTTCATTACACGCAATCACGACCTTCATCGATTGCGTGTGTTGTACACAATACCGTGTTTCACTAAACAACGATATATGGTTATAATATTATCACGAACAGGCCGTTATGAATATAATTAACCACATTTTGAATTTTATAACATTATTATTCATTTATAAATTTTCTAAATCATTTTATGTGAACAAAATAAATTTTTCGGGTAACATAATTATTTTTCAAAAAATGAAGTTTTGCCACCTTTTGGTGGAGCACCCACTTTAAATCTAGTTTTTGATATTTTTATAAGTTAAATTTTAAAAAATAAAATTATTCTTTGGAATAAGGATATAAATTTTTACCTGGGAAAAAATTTTCATGTTATTCGGATAACATTAATATTTTAATGAATAGTAAAAACAGGCTATATTTTAATTAAAAACAAATTTTTTCATCATAATAATTTATGTGGTTAAATTATAATATTTAATGGTATTAAATTATAAATAGATTATATTTTTACCATTTAATATAATTTATTCCATTAGGATTGATTTTACCTTGAATTCGTTGGTTAAATCAATTCAATCTTTTGTAATGTTTTAAACGAAAACCCATATTTTTTCGACAGCGGGATTAATTTTAATTTAATTTCTTCAACTTCTGTGTATTGAATTTGGAAAAATGGATTCCATATTTGGAATCAATGTGTCCAAATTATATTAATATATTACTTTTTATTTTTCGGCATTATGAATAGTAACTACGGTAAATTTTATTTATCATAGTTAAAGGAAAATCGGGTAATTAAGGGTAAATATAAGATTATAAAATTACCCTAACACCTGCCAAAATCCTATTGGATGACTGAAAGTCGACCCATATCACATAAGGGTCGGATTAGAATCATTTAATGAACTTTTGTCCATGAAAATAACTTAATTATTATTAAAACCAAAGAAAGTGACAACATGTCACTCTCTTAAATCTTATAAGTATATTAATTTTAATTTAGTGATAAACTTCATGAAACTTTGAACTTGAATATTCTCCGGAAATCTAATGAAATTATCTACATTATATGTATTTATTTATAATTTTTAGGGATTAAATAATTATCATTAATTTTGACACAATAGTGATGCAGAAATTGTTTATCTGGTGAGAAATTAATAATAGAGTTTTTATTGAAATTTTAATACATATCAAAAGGCCCAAAAATCTGCAAAAAAACTTATTATTAGTATATATATAAACCCTAATCATCCAAGGTCCGAATTGGTGACCATTTGGTTCCTTATTAAGGGGATTATGACACTTATATTATTTTTTTTAAATGATGCCAAAGTTGTCACCTTCATAATTTAATAAATAAAAGAATTTAAATATTGTGATTTTAAGATGAAAAATTCGAGTAAAAGTATTATTGTTAAAGTTAATAGATATATATTAATCATTGGATTTTATTTTTAATTTTTATGCAAAAATAAGTATATTAAATAATTATACAAAAATGTTGTAGTAATTATTTTATTAAGAGATAAACCAAATAAATGGTTTTAAAAATAATAAACTAAATATTATATGAACTATTTAATGTACTTCATTAATTTTATAGATACATATGACCTTTTGTGAATCTATTGAAGCTTTTATTTTGAACATATCTTTTGTATATATTTTATTTAAATTCAAATAAATGAATAGTGTCAAAATTGACACTATTTTTATTTTATAAAAATAACAAATTATAAAATTGTTAAAAAATCACAAAAATACATAAAAATTATAAATTCCAATTTATATGGTTAAAAATGTTATAAAGTATTCAATTATGGAAAATTCACAAAATATAAGTCATTTTTTTTAATAATTTAAAATTTAGAATGTTATTACCAAAAATAAAATTAAATTGATTAAGTAAGGATAAATCAAGTTGATAATGTTTAAAATAATTTCCTAACATGTATCAATTTTATTTCTTGATGATATTACAACCCTATGTCATCTAATATTCTAATATGAGTCATTTTTGGAGGTTTTTAAGTGGGGTTAGATTTATTATAAATTAATATTTTTAAGATTTCCAAAGGTGCCCCTCTCCTCCCTTATAAAAGGGCACCTCCTCCCTCTCATCTTTACACAACTTTGAGCCTTAAATCTTGGAAAACCCCAGCCAAATTCTCTTCTCCACTTCCTTATAAACATCCTAGAGTTCCTGGTCTTCTCCAAAGACCAATTCTAGTGCCCTAAGAGAATGTTTAAATGAAGCACTTCGAGAAAGAGGTAATACCTTCTACTGTTTTCTTCAAGTTCCATTCTTCTTATACTCCCTCTTCTTTAGTTTTTTAATTATTAAGTAATAACATCAGTATCCCTCATATAATTATATGTTATTATAAATATTAAACAGCCCTATTTCACCATCTATCCATCCTACGGAAAACGAAATCACCGCGCGTGCGTACGTAAGGAATACCGTCTCCACGCCGTGGTGTAATCTATTTTCCACCACCACCTTACATAGATTGGTATAAGGGTGAAAGTAATGAATATATATGATTATTGTAAAGTGATATCGACTCTTTAATATTATACATACACTTTAATACAATTCCACGATCTTGGGAATGATATTATCGCTGGTGCGTACGTACGGACTACCGTCTCCACGACGTGATGAGATTCACTCTCAATGTTAACCATTCATGAATAATTATAAAGTTTATATAATTAATAATAATGAAATATATGAAATAATTAAGCTACTGGATTTATGTATACAAATATATATATATATATATATATTTCATCTACTTAATTCCATTCAATTCAATAAGGAAACGAAAATAGCGTTCATGCGTACGTACGGACTACCGTCTCCATGAACAGTGTATTTCATTCCTTTTATCGACCTATAATATATATTTATATGATGAATATATATTATATATAAATCACTTTTTACATTCTGGAATTCTGTAAATCAGGATATATGTAATAATATCAACAACGAAAAGTCGAAAAACATACGATAAATGAAATGATTTTACCCAAAATGATACTTTAACATGGAATTTACAAAAGAACTGGTAATATAAAGTCATAAGTGAAACATATATGATATAATAACAATGAATATGATTATGTAATAAGTCAATGAAATTATTTAAATCATTATTCAGGAGGTTTGGATCCATACGAAGCATATCATACCTAATGTAAGGGATAACTTTTCCAATCTTGTTCTTATCCAAGATTGTTTATTCGTAAGTATTTACTGGGGTTATTGTTCTCATCCATGTCCATGTTTTATAAAAGTGTTTTCATGTATGTTTAAATTCCTTTTTACACATTTTTTTACTTTTACTACATGGTATGTAAGGAATATTTATTTTGTTTATGTTACGAGGTACTTTTTTGACTTTTCCGGCAAAAGTACGAGAAGAATGTTTTTTTAACTTATATGGAACAGACGGATTTTTACAGTTTTATAATGCTTGATTTTCATGAAGAATCCTCAAAAATATTTCATGACTATTTTCAAGAAAATCCTTTTCTTTTAAAAATGCATGACATTTTGTGAAAAAAAAATTATTTTAAAGAAGAAATGATATTTTCCTCAAGAATTAATTTCAAGTGTTTTATCAAAACCATTTTCCATCTAAAATGAAATTATTTCATATGTGTATTTTTTAAGTATAATGTATCTATGATTTACATGGTTTAAATTTTCTTATTATGAAATTATATCCATTTCTTTTATACAGATTATGTTATGATGGGATGATGTTTATGAAACCCATTTTATTCGTTGGGTTATTATGAATGATGTCTGTTTATTTTGTGGCACAAGTAAGAATGATTTCATTTTGAGATGGGTGGGACCTATATCTCCCTCCAATGCATTGGGTAAAGATTTTATATCTCATGAGATAGACATGGCTGGAACGGTAAGTTAATCTGGTTCAGCATTATAGGACTGGAACGAGGAGTGAACTTGATTCAGAAAGGGACTTTGTCCACTAAGATGGTCTTGGCAGAAATGCCTTGGCTACTATGGAAATCATTACATGTGCTTAATGTATGCCATAATTACATGTTTTATTCCCATGCTATATTATCATGATTTATGTTCCATTATGATCTTTGCCTTATGTACTTCTATGTTTTAAGTCGTTGCTCAAGATTTTGATGTTTAAACATTATGTTCATGTTTTTAAGTTCAAATGTATATGGTATGTTTTATTTTATTCATGCTTACCCTTACTGAGCATTTGAGCTCACCCTTTTGTATGTTTTCTTTCCCCAAGTCAGGAAGAAGGTTATTAAGTAAGATATGCCAAAGGAGACTATAGATATGATTAAATAAATGGGAGACAATGTAGACGCTTTATGAACTAGTTGTTTATGTTTCCCATTTTCTAAAGACACTATACCTATATGGTCCTTTCATGGTTTTGTTATATGTTGTAATAAGTATGCTTCAATTTTGAAGTAATAGCAACGTATGTACAGTATGGGTCGTTATAGTTGGTATCAGATGAAAGGTTTAGTCAACCTTTCGAAACTAGGATGCGAGAACTTTAGTGAGATCCCTAGAGATATTTCTAAGGTATGTCTAGGGATGTCCCTGAGGTTAAATTATACGTATAGGTTATAGTCCTAGAATTTCACTCATGATCATAGAATTTGACCTAAGATGTTAGATATTTAGGGTAATCCCCCTTTACTATGTTGTTTTCCCTAGCATGATTTTTTCCTCTCACAGAATTCTTTTTATGTTTTAGTCAATGGTGGGAACCAGAAGGAATTCGGTTAACATTGAATCCAATGAAAAAAATTGGTGACTTTGAGCAACAAAATTTCGTAATTCCTAGAGAGAACGATATTGTGATTATGCTGAATTAGTCATCGCGATATATGATTAACAAGGAGAAATTTAGTGTTATGCCTAATTCATCAAATAAGAGGAAGATAGATTTTTTCATGTTCGCATGTTGAGGAGAATAAAGAAAGGAAGATTGGGATTTCTAAATAAGGGAAGAAGAACCTTGATGAATACATCAAATGGAAGGACAGATGTTATCATTGTTGAGAAAAGGGTCATATAGTGACAGACTATTAAGGATTTCAATGTCTTATCTGTGGAGAACATGGGCATTACCCAACTCAATGCCCTGACCTAAGAGGTTACATCTAAATCATGGAAGGAATTATTCCATGACAATCATTGATGAGGATGGTTTGAAGTGTTTATGTATTGGTATTAAAAAATAATGGTGTTGAGATACATTTATGGTATATTGGAATACCTATATATTGGTCCATTGTGGTTTTCCAAAAGAATATGGCATCGGTAACCATGGAAAGGGATTGAGATATTTTTGGGAAGAAGATGATATGTGCATAATGAAGGGATAAGGAGAAAATTAAATTTTGGAAAATATTCATGAGCTCATGATTGATATAAGGACTAAGTGATATCATGGTTTGAGTAGATAGAATTTTGAGGATGTTGGTATGTGGAAAGTGTTAACTTTTAACTGCATTCATGTTTTCACTATGGGTCAATGGGTATTCATTCTTAAAGAGAATACATGATTAAGGTATTCAGCAAGATATATCTTATGATATATGGGGGATAAATGATGGCATTCACGTGATTGTTATGTGACATATCAAGTAATGATTTTCTTTATACTATGAGCTTGGACCGATGTATTTTAGATAAGCCTAAAGATTGGAATGGATTATGATGGACATAAGTTAGTATTGTTTAAGGATAAAACTTTTTTCGATATTAATGATGGGATGTTATACTAATGTAATTTTAGAAAAAGGAAAATCTACAGGACGGGCGATAGCCCATCGCGTCGGACAAGGTTGTGTGAATCGAACCCACAACTAATGTGCGACAGGACTTTATTGCCTACCACTAGTATACATGAAGTCCCAGGTTAGTGGAAAGTAGTTTTATTTTATTAAGCGGTATGATACATAAAGTATAAATCAATTTTTGGAACCATATATGATTAATCTCAGCAAAATATGTCCTTATAACGTTTGCTAACCTTTTGTTTGAAACAGATATAATGACCCATCATTATATCACATGATCTGCTAATGCTTCATGAATAACAAATTCAACTTCATTTCTTTAAGATATGAAGTGGAAATTGTTCAATTCATGAACAACAATGAGATTGTACCAAAATAATGTAAGTATTTATTTTAATTAATCAACTATAGGGAAATGATCTTGAAAACCAAAAATGTTTTCCTTGTTCTCTTATATCCGATGAATCAGATGCTACCTTAGATCATCACAAATTTATGGCTTTGTGATTGATTGATTTTTCATATCCCTGTTCTCTACCACTCTCCATCAGAACATGATGGTTAGATTTTTCTTCCATATCCATATTTTCACCTTTGTTCTCCTATATGGAAACCCAGTGATGAGTTACATTGGGTAATCATTACGTTTCATACTTTAGTTTTTAAAATTAAGTTTTAGTATTCCTTTTTACGACGAGGGTTTCTATAAATAGTAAACGATTTATAACCCCGACAAATTTTGAGGTAGAAATTCATTCTAAGGTTGGAAGAGTGTAACAAACCGATATTTTATGATAAGTATTCTTCTTAATTTATTTTATGTCATGTGTTTTATGCTACAACAAGATTATCTTGTGCTATACGCAACACCGTATTAGCTTGCAGTATACGCAACACAATTCTTGGATCGTGTTATACACAATTTCAAGTTCATTTGATATAAGTTATTCTACGTAGCATTGAGTATATATATATATATTCAATGTGTGAATGAAATATGGTTGGATTTTGTTATACGCAATAACAAAGGAGTCTTGCACTACACGCAACCCTGACTTGGTTTTCATTACACGCAATCGCGACCTTCCTCGAGAGTGTGTGTTGTACGCAATACTGGGTTTCACTAAACAATAATATATGGTTATAATATTATCACGAAATAGCTTTTATGAATAGAATTAACCACATTTTTAATTTTATAACATTATTATTCATTTATAAATTTTCTAAAACATTTTATGTGAACAAAATAAATTTTTCAAGTAAAATAATTATCTTTAAAAAAATGTAGTTTTCCCTCCTTTTGATGGCCCACCCACTTTTAATATTGTTTTTGATATGTTTATAAGTTCAATTTTACAAAATAAAATTATTATTTGGAATAATGATATAAAATTTTACCTGGGAAAAAATTTTCATGTTATTCTGATAACTTTCATATTTTAATGAATAGTAAAGACACGCTATATTTTAATTAAAAACAACTTTTTTCATCGTAATAATTTATGTGGTTAAATTATAATATTGAATGGTATTAAAGTATGAATAGAATATATTTTTAAAAATTAATATAATTTATGCCATTAGCATTGATTTTACCTTGAATTTGTTGGTTAAATCAATTCAATCTTTTGTAATGTTTTAAACAAAAACCCGTTTTCTTTCGACAATGGGATTAATTTTAATTTAATTTCTAAAACTTCGGTGTATTTAATTTGGAAAAATTGATTCCATATTTTGAATCAGTGGGTAAAAATTATATTAATAGACTACTTTTTATTTTTGGGCATTATGAATAGTAACTACGGTTAATTTTATTTACAATAGATAAAGGTAAATTGGGTAATTAAGGGTAAATATAAGATTATAAAATTACCCTAACACCTGCCAAAATCCTATTGGATGACTAAAAGTCGACCCATATCACCTAAGGGTCATATTAGAATCATATAATGGACTTTTGTCCATGAAAATAACTTAATTATTATTAAAACCAAAGAAAGTGACAACATGTCACTCTCTTAAATCTTATAAGTATATTAATTTTAATTTAGTGATAAACTTCATGAACCTTAGAACATGAATATTATCCAGAAATCTAATGAAATTATATACATCATATGAATTTATTTATTATTTTTAGGGATTAAATAATTATCATTAATTTTGACACAATAGTGATGCAGAAATTGTTTATCTAGTGAGAAATCAATAATATAGTTTTTATTGAAATAGTAATACATATCAAAAGGCCCAAAAATATGAAACAAACTTATTATTAGTATATATATAAACCCTAATCATCCACTTTTCTAATTGTTGACCATTTGGATCCTTATTAATGAGATTAAGACACTTATATTTTTTTTTAAATGATGCCAAAGTTGTCACCTTCATAATTTATTAAATAAAACAATTTAAATATTGTGATTTTCAGATGATAAATTAGAGTAAAAGTATTATTGATAAAGGTAATAGATTTATCTTCACCAGAGGATTTTATTTTTAATTTTTATGGAAAAAATAAGTATATTAAGTAATTATACAAAAATGTTGTAGTAATTATTTTATTAAGAGATAAATTAAATAAATGGTTTTAAAAATAATAAAAGAAATATTATTTGAACTATTTAATGTACTGCAATAATTTTCTAGATACATATGACCTTTTATTAATCTATTAAAGCTTTTAGTTCGAACATATATTTTTTATATATATTATTTAAATTAAAATAAATTAATAGTGTCAAAATTGACACTATTGTTATTTTATAAAAATAAAATATTATAAAATTGTTTAAAAATCACAAAAATATATAAAAATTATAAATTTAAATTTATATGGTCTAAAATGTTATAAAGTATCCAATTATGGACAATTCACAATAAATAAGTAATTATTTGTTATAATTTAAAATTTAGAATGTTATTACGACAAATAAAATTAAATTGATTAGGTAAGGATAAATCAAGTTGATAATGTTTAAAATAATTTCTCAACATGTCTAAATATTATTGATTGATGATATTACAACCCTATATCATCTAATATTCGAATATGAATCATTTTTTGGAGGTTTTTAAGTGGGGTTATATTTATTATAAATTAATATTTTTAAGATTTCCAAAGGTGCCCCGCTCCTCCCTTATAAAAGGTCACCTCCTCCCTATCATCTTTACACAACATTGATCCTTCAAGCTCGTCCAAACTCTGCCTAATTCGCTTCTCCACTTCCCTAGAAACATCCTAGAGGTCCTGGACTACTTCAAAGACCAATTTTAGTGCCCTAAGAGAAAGTTTAAAGGAGGCACTTCGAGAAAGAGGTAATACCATCTACCGTTTTCTTCAAGTTCCATTCTTCTTCTACTCCCTATTATTTAGTTGTTTAAATATGAAGTAATAACATCAGTATCCCTCATATAATTATATGTTATTATAAATATGAAACAACCCTATTTAACTTTCCATCCATCCTATGGAAAATGAAATCACCACGCGTGCGTACGTGCGGAATACCATCTCCATGCCGTGGTGTAGTCTATTTTCCACAACCACCTTACATAGATGGGTATAAGGGTGAAATTAAGGAATACATATGATTATTGTAAAGTGATATTTATTCTTTAATATTATACATACACTTTAATATAATTCCACGATCTTGGGAATGATATCATCGCGTGTGCGTACGTACGGACTACCGTCTCCATGACGCGATGAGATTCACTCTCCATGTTAACCATTCATGAATGATTATAAAGTATATATAATGAATAATAATGAAATATATGACATAATGAAGCTACTGGATTTATTTATACATATATATATATATATATATATTTCATCTACTTAATTCCATTCGATTCAATAAGGAAATGAAAACTGCGTTCATGCGTACGTACGGACTACCGTCTCCATGAACGGTGTATTTCATTCCTTTTATCGACCTATAATATATATTTATATGATGAATATATATTATATATAAATAATGTTTTACATTATGGAATTATGTAAATCAGGATATAAGTAATAATATCAACAACGAAAAGTCGAAACACATACGATAAATGAAATTATTTTACCTAAAACGCTACTTCAACATGGAATTTACAAAAGAACGGGTAATATAAAGACATAAGTGAAACATATATGATATCATAACAATTAATATGATTATGTGATAAGTCATTGAAATTATTTAAATCATTATACAGGATTTTCAGATCCATACGAAGCATATCGGACCTAAGGTAAGGGATAACTTTTCCAATCTCGTTCTTATCCGAGATTGTTTATTCGTAAGTATTTACTGGGATTATTGTTCTCATCCATGTCCAAGTTTTACAAAACTGTTTTCATGTATGTTTAAAGTCCTTTTTACATATTTTTTACTTTTACTACATGGTTTGTAAGGAATATTTATTTTGTTTACATTACGATGTACTTTTTCGACTTTTCTGGAAAAATTACACGAATAATGTTTTTTTAACTTATATAGCACGAACCAATTTTTACGGTTTTATAAAGCATGATTTTCATGAAGCATCCTCAAAAAGATTTCATGACTATTTTCAAGAAAATCCTTTTCTTTTAAAAATGCCTGACATTTTGTGAAAAGAAAATTATTTTAATGAAGAAATTATATTTTCCTCAAGAATTCATTTCAAGTGTTTTATCAAAACCATATTCCATCTAAAATGAAATTATTTCATATGTGTATGTTTAAGTATAATTTATTTATGATTTAAATGGTTTCACTTTTCTTATTATGAAATGATATCCATTTAGTTTGTATAGATTATGTTATGATGGGATGATGTTATGAAACCCATTTTAATCGTTGGGTTATTATGAATGATGTCTGTTTATTTTGTGGAAAAAGTAAGAATGATTTCATTATGAGATGGGTGGGACCTATATATCCTTCCAATGCATTGGGTAAAGATTTTATATCTCATGAGATAGACATGGCTGGAATGGTATGTTAATCCGGTTCAGTATTACAGGACTGGAACGAGGAGTGAACTCGATTCATAAAGGGACTTTTCCCACTAAGATGGTCTTGGAAGAAATGCCTTGGATACTACGGAAATCATTACATGTGCTTAATGTATTCCACAATTACATGTTTTATTCCCATGATATTTTATCATTATTTATGTTCCATTATGATCTGTGCCTTATGTACTTCCATGTTTTAAGTTTTTTCTCAAGATTTTGATGTTTAAACATTATGTTCATGTTTTTAAGTTCAAATGTATATGGTATGTTTTATTTTATCCATGCTTACCCTTGCAGATCATTTGAGCTCACCCTTTTTATGTTTTATTTCCCCCTGGATTAAAAGAAAGTTTTTAGGTAAGGAAACAAAAAGTGGAATATCTCTATGATACATGTTGAAAATCTTTCACCAGGATTAGAAGATTACGTTCCATGTTTCCAAAGACACTAAACTATTACGATCTTTTTGTGTCTGTTTTTGTTATGTATTACGTATTCCGCAAAAGTAATGTAATATCTATATACATCAAGCTTTAGGTCTCTACAGAGAATGTTTTTGATGTTTTTATTTAATGATCTAATGTAAAACTTATGAATGTATCTGGTACTTCTAAGACTACTGAACTAATCAGTCTTTCAGAAATTGATTCTCTGTATCATGCCAATGTTCTCTAATAATGAACCGAATCGGGGTAACTGGGGTTAGGACATTACAAATCATTTTGTATGATCAATAGAAAAAATCTATAAACCCCAACCACCAAAATTGGTATCCAATCAATCATCAAAAAAATGATTTATCAAAATAAAATTATAGAAGAAAAAAATATAGAAATAAAAATGAGGATAGGTCACATACTTTGTGGAATCAAAATGTTACATCGGAGAATTTTTTTGTGAATAATGGAGTTCAAATGAGTTAAAACACTAATAGGGAGCCTTCAAAATCCAAAATTTTGAATGACAGTTGAGATGGAGGAAAGACATATTGGATCGGGTTTGGGAATTTTTATTCTCAAAAAGACAAACCACATCACAAACTCTTATAGACACGACACTGAAAGTGAGGTAACAATAAGCCCATGTTTCATCGACCCTAGACCACAATACAGTAATACTCCTTCAAAAAGCCTCCTAAAAATAAAATAGAAACCCTACTCAATTTCTCTTCAATGGGGGTAAGGCCACAACATATCCCAACAAACATGCCACATATATGACAAAGTTGGCATTATCTCTACAAATAGCTCCCATGAACCTCTATGTTGATATAAAACATCCTTTGAATATCTATGACTTAAATGGATGTACCTTTGAATGGGGGCCTCCACTGATCAATGGAATAGAAAACAGTCCAATACATAACCTTTTCTGACCCAAAACTAAAATTCTGTATATCATATTGGTCCACATCATATTTAGAACTCTCTATAACACAGACCATACACAACTTCATAGATCCAATTATGACATTTATATCTATACTTCATGAACTCCAAATAATCATACATCATAGAGGTTATGTATGATCTCCTTTTATATGTTGAAGATATAGTGGTAGGTTTTGATTATTTTTAGAACATGTTTGTAACAGCCCAAGATTTTATAAAGAAATATTCTTTTTAATTTTATTAATGTCTTGTGTTGTACGCTACACCAAAAGGAGCTTGCACAACACGCATCCTTGTCTTGCCTTGCATTACACGCAATCGCGACCTTCCTCAATAGCGTGTGTAATACGCAATACCGAGTTTCACTAAACAACGATGTGCTATTAAAATATTATTAAAACTAGCCGTTATGAATAGTAATAACCACTTTTTAAAATTCTGTAAATCTTATTTTTCAAAATGAACTTCATTCTTGGATCGGAGTATCGAATTTAGCCTATGGTGAAATTTTGGTACTTTTCGGATAACTTTCATATTCTGATGAATAGTGAAAAATTACTAAATTATAATTAAAAACAACTTTTTTAATCGAAATAATTAATAGTGATAAATTATTAATTTGAGTGGTTTTAAAGTATATTTAGAATATATTTTTACAATTTAATACAATGTTGGTCATTGGTTGTAATTTCACATTTAAACCAGACATAATCAAGTGTCAATCTTTTGATATATATTGTTTCCTAAAAACACGCTATTTATTTTAACAGCGGGATTTAATTATAAAATTAATTAATGCAACTTCTATGTTATGAATTTGGTAAAATAGATTTCATTTTTGAATTCGGAATATGAAATATAGCTTAGGATGAAATTTTGGCATTGTTCTGAAAAACATCAATTTTTGATGAATAGTGAAACTACTAAGTGGTAGTTAAAAAAACTGAATTTTTCATAAAACTTAATTTTTCCGCTTCTGTGAATGGAATTTCGAAAATCCGAGAGACACGGTTAATATCAAGGACAAAAATGTGGTTCAATGAGATGAAAATAATTTTTTGGTGAATAGTAACTTTTAACTTTTTTACCGCGGTTAATAGTAAATAGGGTAACTAAGGGTAAATATGATATTACTATTACCCTAAAACATGTCCTAATTCTATTGAACAAGTGTAATTCGACCAAAAACAAACTTAGGAATAAAATATGACCATTTAGGCCCACTTGGATTAGATTAGGACATTTATTATTAATTTATTTAAAGAAAGGTTAAAATAGTTAAAATCAAAGTTTAATAAGTAAATCATTTTTAATATGGGTTTATACATAAGATAAATTCGATTGTAAGTATTCATTAGAAAGCTAAAAACATTTCCTACATGATGGTATTTTATTTGTAATTTTTAGACATAAAATAATTTATTTTATTTATGACACAACGATGATGCAGTAATTATATTATTAATGAAATATTGACATAATTGATGTTATAAACACCAAAATAAATGTAATTTGAGATTTTTTATGAATTCCACTAATTTTCTAGGTTACTATGATATATTAGTGTTGATTTAATCAACTTGGTTCGAACATATAATTCTGTTATGACTTTCACAAAAATCATATATCAAATAGTGTCAAAATTGACACAAAATAGTTTTTAAATCAAATATTATATTATTAATTGTTATTTTATTCCTAAAAATCTAAGGTTCGGCCAAATGACTTAGATAAGGATATATATATTAATAATAAATAAATTTGGGTTCGTTTGGCATGTTATAGTAAGTGTATTAACCATATAGTGAAAGAAAACAAAAAGACACGGTAAAAGTTAAATTAATTAACTTAGAGTTAAATTTAATTGATAAGGTTAAAATAATATCCTAAACTTGTCTAAATTCTATTGGTTGATAGTATTTCGACCCCTCCCCACCTTATCTTCGAAATAAGACCCTTTGGAACCATTATAAACCGATTTTGACTTTAATATAAAATAATATTTTGAGATATTCCTAAGGTGCCCCTCTCCTCCCTTATAAAAGGACACCTCCTCCCCCTCCTCCTCACACCAATTTGAGCACTCAAGCTCGGCCAACCCCTGCAAAAATCCCTTCTCCACTTCCCTAGCAACATCCTAGAGGTTCTGGTCTTCCTCAAAGACCAATTCTAGTGCCCCAAGAGGAGGTCTCAAAGAGGCACTTCAAAGAAGAGGTAATTACCGTTACCAATTCTTTCATCTTTATTTCTTCTTCCACTTATTCTTCTTAAGTTGTTTCATTATAAAGTAATAACATCAGTATCACTCATATACTGATATGTTATTATAAGTATGAAACAACCCTATTTCACCATCTATCCATCCTACGGAAAAAGAAATCACCGCGCGTGCGTACGTACGGAATACCGTCTCCACGCCGTGGTGTAATCTATTTTCCACCACCACCTTACATGGATGGGTATAATGGTGTAAATAATAACTATACATAGTTATTACAACATAATATTGATTCTGATATATTGTATAATCCACTCCAATTCTATTCAATATTTATAGAAATGATATCATCGCTCGTGCGTACGTACGGAATACCGTCTCCACGACGCGATGAGATTCATTCTCCATGTTAACCATTTAAGAATGATTATAATGTATATATAAGAAATAATAATGAAATATATGACATTATAAAGCTACTGGATTTATTTATATATATACATATGTATGTCATCTACTTACTTCCATTTCAAGACAATAAGGAAAGGAAAACAGCGTTCATGCGTACGTACGGACTACCGTCTCCATGAACGGTGTTTTTCATTTTATTTATCTACCTATTATATATATATATATACTGAATATATATGATATATAAATCATATTTTATATTCTGGAATTAAGTAAATCATGATATATGTAATAATGATGTCAAGAACAACAAGTCAAAACACCTACGATAAATGAAACGATTTTACCCAAAACGCTTCTTTAACATGGAATTTACAAAAGAACGGGTAATATAATGTCATAAGTGAACCATATATGATATCATAACAATGAATATGATTCTGTAATAAGTCAATAACATGATTTAAATCATTATACAGGAGGTTCGGACAGTTACAAAGCAAGTCGGACCTAAGGTAAGGGAAATATCACAATCTCATTTTTATCCGAGATTGTTTATTCATAAGTATTTACTGGGGTGTATTTTATCATCCACATCCATGTTCCTTCAATATGTAATATTGTTTCCATCCACTTACAATAGTTTAAATCCAATTTTACTCTTCGGTGAGTTTTTAGTAAAGATTATGAAAGGAATCTTTTGTCGCTTTTTCATACGAGGTACTTTTTGACTTTTCCGACAAAAGTACGAAGAATGTTTTTTTTAACTTAAACGGCATGAACGGATTTTTACGGTTTTATAAAGCCTTATTTTCATGAAGCTTCCTCCAAAATATTTCATGATTATTTTTAATAAAATCTCTTTCTTTTAAAATTGCATGATGTTTTGTGAAAAGAAATTGATTTTGAAGAAGAAAGGATATTTTCCTCAAGAATTCATTTCAAGTTTTTTATCAAAATTATTTTCCATCTAAGATAATAAAGGGTTCTGTTTCTATCGATATTTTTACATTGATTTGACTATGTTGTGATGGAATTATGTTTATGAATTCCTTTATCTTATATGAATGGTTTTATGATGTCATGTTGTCTTAAGAATCCCATTTTTATTACATGGGTTATGAAATGATGTATGATTTATGATTTTGTGGCACACATAAGAATGGTATCATTATGAGATGGGTGGGACCTATATCTCCCTCCAATGCATTGGGTAAAGATTTTATATCTCATGAGATAGACATGGCTGAAATGGTAGGTTATACCAGTTCAGTGAAACAGGACTGAAACGAGGGTTACTCGATTCAGAAAGGGACTTTGTCCACTAAGATAGTCTTGGAAATGAGTCTTGACTAACAAGAAATGATTTTCTATGATTATGTGCATATGCCACAAAGTTTCATGTTTTAAGTTATGATTATTGGGATTACATTTCACTACTATGATATATCCCATGTTATGATATTATGAGCTCTTTTGCAGGTTAAGATTTCCAAAAGCTATGTATATGATGTGATTGATTTTTCTTTTGTTTACCCTTACTGAGCATTTGAGCTCACCCTTTTATGTTTTCTTTTCCCAGGATATAAAGAAAGGTTTTAGGTAGAAAAAAGGGATGACCTTTATGGGAGATATTGAAGAACATTCACCACGATTAGAAGATTACGTTCCGAGTTTCCAAAGACACTAAACTATTACGATCCTTTAGTGTGTGTTTTTGTTATGTACTAAGTATTCCGCAAATGTAATGTAATGTCCATGTACGTCAAGCTTCGGGTCTCTACAGTTGGTATCAGAGGAAAGGTTTAGTCAACCTTTGGAAACTAGGATGCGAGAACTTTAGTGAGATCCATAGAGATATTTCTAAGGTATGTCTAGGGATGTCCCTAGGGATAAGTATACGTATAGGTTATAGTAATAGAATTACGCTAACGATCATAGAATTAAACCTAAGATGTTGGATATTGAAGGTACTCCCCCTTTATTATGTTGTTTTCCCTAGCATGATTTTTGCCTCTCACACTATTCTTTTTGGGTTTTAGACGATGGCTGGAACCCGAAGGAACCGTGTTGATCAATGCAATGGAAAATGCAATGATTGCCCTCCTGAACAAACAAATGTTATGGGAGATGGAGTGAAAAATCTTATTGCTATACTTACACAAGCTATGAATCATTCTGGACTTCCAAATGAGCAGAGAAGGGAACAATATTCTGTTGAGTCCTTCATGAGGCAACGTCCACCTTCTTTCAGTGGGTCTTCTGATCCACTTGTGGCTGAACAATGGATCAGTACTACTGAAAAGATATTTTCAGTTCTTCAATGTTCGGAACATGATAAAGTTATCTTAGCAGTATATCGTTTGGAAGGTGAAGCTGATCAATGGTGGAATCTTATCAAGAATACGAGGCCAAGAGATGAAATTGAGTCCATGGAATGGGATGAGTTCAAGAACTTGTTTTTCAGTAAGTACTTCCCTCGTATTCTTCGAACAAAGATGGAGAAAGAGTTTCTTGAACTGAAGCAAAGGGATGATGAATCTGTTGGTACCTATGAAGCAAATTTTACAAGACATGCAAGGTATGCTTCTGGAATTATCATCCAACCTGAAAGTAAAGTTGATCGATTTTTCAGTGGCTTAAAACCAAGTCTTCGAAGGGCATTAGCTATAAGAGACTTCAGTAGCTATGAAGAAATTGTGCGTTGTGCTATCAAGGTAGAAATGGAAGTTGGTGTTACATATCCATCTCATGGTTTTGACAAGAAACGAAAGATGGAGTTCAAGGAGAAATCTCAGAATAATGGTGAAAAGAAGATGAATGTTTCCTTATGCACAAAGTGTGGAAAGAAGCATGGTGGAGATTGTCTTAAAGGGACTATAAAATGTTTTAAGTGTGGAAAAGAAGGTCATCGAGCAGCTGAGTGTCGAAGTAATGGAAAAAGGGTTTCTAATGATGTGAATAAAGCAAACACTGCAGAGAACGCACCGCCAACACTTCAATGCTTCAAGTGCAAGGAAATGGGGCATTATTCTAATAATTGCCCTAATCCAAGGGTTAGTGATGATCAACATGAGCAACCACTGAAGGCAAAGGACAAAGGGAAATCACATGCGATCACTATTGGCAATGTTGAATATGACAACGATGTGGTGGAATGATTAAGTGTTTATGTAATGGGATTACAAAATAATGTTGTATCATTGAGTACTGCAATATTTATTGATGTGGTATTCAAAGTGATTGAGATATTTTTGGAAATAAGATGATATGCGCATAATGAAGACGAGAAAATGAAATGTTTAATAGTATTCATGAGCTCATGATTGATATAAGGACTAAGTGATATCATGGTCTGAGTATATAGAATTTTGAGGATTTTGGTATGTGGAAAGTGTTAACTTTTAACTGCACTCATGTTTTCACTAAGGTATTCAATAGAATACACGATTAAGGACTTTGAATGTTTGGAATGTGACCAACAAGACATATCTTATGATATGTGGGGATCAACGATAGTATTAAATCTCTGGTACTCGTTGTCACTATATTATGAGAGTGGACTGCAGTATTATGTATAAGCCTAAAGATTAGACTGGATTATGTTGGACATAAGTTAGTATTGTTTAAGGATAGAAGATTTTCGATATTATTGATGGGATGTTATAGTAACGTAGTTTTAGAAAAAGGACAACCTGCAGGACGGGCGACAGCCCATCGCTTCGGACAAGGCTGTAGGAATCGAACCCACAACCGAAGTGCGACTGGCCTTTATCGCCTACCACTGACCTACAGGAAGTCCCTGTTTAGTAGAAACTAGTTTTATTATATTAAGCAGTATGATATATGAAGTATAAGTCCATTTTAGGAACCATATATGATTAATCTCACTATAGATCGACTTATGTATATAAGTTTTGCTAACCTTTTGTTTGAGACAGATGGAATGACCTGTCATTCTATCACATGATCTGCTAACACTTCACGAATAACAAATTCAACTTCATTTATTTAAGAGATGAAGTGGAAATTTTTCAAATCACGAACAACAGTGAGATTGTACCAAAATAAAGTAAGTATTTATTCTAATTCAAATTTTCAACTTTAGGGGAAATGATCTTGAAAACCAAAAATGTTGTCCTAGTGATCTTATACCTGATGAATCAGATGGTACCTTATATCATCACAAATCTATGGATTTGTGATTACTGGCTTTTCCATAGCCATGTTCTCTACCACTCTCCATCAGAACATGATGGTTAGATTTCTCTTCCATATCCATATTTTCACCTATGTGGAAACCCAATGATTAGTTTATTTGGGTAACCGTTACGTTTCATACTTTTGTTTTTAAAGATTGGTTTTGATATTCCTTTTTACGATGTGGGTTTCTATTAAAGAAACTTTGGAATAGTAAACCATTTATAACCCCGACGAATTTCGAGGGCGAAATTCATTTTAAGGGGGGTAGAATGTAACAGCCCAAGATTTTATAAAGAAATATTCTTTTTAATTTTATTAATGTCTTGTGTTGTACGCTACACCAAAAGGAGCTTGCACAACACGCATCCTTGTCTTGCCTTGCATTACACGCAATCGCGACCTTCCTCAATAGCGTGTGTAATACGCAATACCGAGTTTCACTAAACAACGATGTGCTATTAAAATATTATTAAAACTAGCCGTTATGAATAGTAATAGCCACTTTTTAAAATTCTGTAAATCTTACTTTTCAAAATGAACTTCATTCTTGGATCGGAGTATCGAATTTAGCCTAAGGTGAAATTTTGGTACTTTTCGGATAACTTTCATATTCTGATGAATAGTGAAAAATTACTAAATTATAATTAAAAACAACTTTTTTAATCGAAATAATTAATAGTGATAAATTATTAATTTGAGTGGTTTTAAAGTATATTTAGAATATATTTTTACAATTTAATACAATGTTGGTCATTGGTTGTAATTTCACATTTAAACCAGACATAATCAAGTGTCAATCTTTTGATATATATTGTTTCCTAAAAACACGCTATTTATTTTAACAGCGGGATTTAATTATAAAATTAATTAATGCAACTTCTATGTTATGAATTTGGTAAAATAGATTTCATTTTTGAATTCGGAATATGAAATATAGCTTAGGATGAAATTTTGGCATTGTTCTGAAAAACATCAATTTTTGATGAATAGTGAAACTACTAAGTGGTAGTTAAAAAAACTGAATTTTTCATAAAACTTAATTTTGCCGCTTCTGTGAATGGAATTTCGAAAATCCGAGAGACACGGTTAATATCAAGGACAAAAATGTGGTTCAATGAGATGAAAATAATTTTTTGGTGAATAGTATCTTTTAACTTTTTTACCGCGGTTAATAGTAAATAGGGTAACTAAGGGTAAATATGATATTACTATTACCCTAACACATGTCCTAATTCTATTGAACAAGTGTAATTCGACCAAAAACAAACTTAGGAATAAAATATGACCATTTAGGCCCACTTGGATTAGATTAGGACATTTATTATTAATTTATTTAAAGAAAGGTTAAAATAGTTAAAATCAAAGTTTAATAAGTAAATCATTTTTAATATGGGGTTATACATAAGATAAAATCGATTGTAAGTATTCATTAGAAAGCTAAAAAGATTTCCTACATGATGGTATTTTATTTGTAATTTTTAGACATAAAATAATTTATTTTATTTATGACACAACGATGATGCAGTAATTATATTATTAATGACATATTGACATAATTGATGTTATAAACACCAAAATAAATGTAATTTGAGATTTTTTTATGCATTCTACTAATTTTCTAGGTTACTATGATATATTAGTGTTGTTTTAATCAACTTGGTTCGAACATATAATTCTGTTATGACTTTCACAAAAATCATATATCAAATAGTGTCAAAATTGACACAAAATAGTTTTTAAATCAAATATTATATTATTAATTGTTATTTTATTCCTAAAAATCTAAGGTTCGGCCAAATGACTTAGATAAGGATATATATATTAATAATAAATAAATTGGGGTTCGTTTGGCATGTTATAGTAAGTGTATTAACCATATAGTGAAAGAAAACAAAAAGACACGGTAAAAGTTAAATTAATTAACTTAGAGTTAAATTTAATTGATAAGGTTAAAATAATATCCTAAACTTGTCTAAATTCTATTGGTTGATAGTATTTCGACCCCTCCCCACCTTATCTTCGAAATAAGACCCTTTGGAACCATTATAAACCGATTTTGACTTTAATATAAAATAATATTATGAGATATTCCTAAGGTGCCCCTCTCCTCCCTTATAAAAGGACACCTCCTCCCCCTCCTCCTCACACCAATTTGAGCACTCAAGCTCGGCCAACCCCTGCAAAAATCCCTTCTCCACTTCCCTAGCAACATCCTAGAGGTTCTGGTCTTCCTCAAAGACCAATTCTAGTGCCCTAAGAGGAGGTCTCAAAGAGGCACTTCAAAGAAGAGGTAATTACCGTTACCAATTCTTTCATCTTTATTTCTTCTTCCACTTCTTCTTCTTAAGTTGTTTCATTATGAAGTAATAACATCAGTATCACTCATATACTGATATGTTATTATATGTATGAAACAACTCTATTTCACCATCTATCCATCCTACGGAAAAAGAAATCACCGCGCGTGCGTACGTACGGAATACCGTCTCCACGCCGTGGTGTAATCTATTTTCCACCACCACCTTACATGGATGGGTATAATGGTGTAAATAATAACTATACATAGTTATTACAACATCATATTGATTCTGATATATTGTATAATCCACTCCAATTCTATTCAATATTTATAGAAATGATATCATCGCTCGTGCGTACGTACGGAATACCGTCTCCACGACGCGATGAGATTCATTCTCCATGTTAACCATTTAAGAATGATTATAATGTATATATAAGAAATAATAATGAAATATATGACATTATAAAGCTACTGGATTTATGTATATATATACATATGTATGTCATCTACTTACTTCCATTTCAAGACAATAAGGAAAGGAAAACAGCGTTCATGCGTACGTACGGACTACCGTCTCCATGAACGGTGTTTTTCATTTTATTTATCTACCTATTATATATATATATACTGAATATATATGATATATAAATCATATTTTATATTCTGGAAGTAAGTAAATCATGATATATGTAATAATGATGTCAAGAACAAAAAGTCAAAACACCTACGATAAATGAAACGATTTTACCCAAAACGCTTCTTTAACATGGAATTTACAAAGGAACGGGTAATATAATGTCATAAGTGAACCATATATGATATCATAACAATGAATATGATTCTGTAATAAGTCAATAACATGATTTAAATCATTATATAGGAGGTTCGGACAGTTACAAAGCAAGTCGGACCTAAGGTAAGGGAAATATCACAATCTCATTTTTATCCGAGATTGTTTATTCATAAGTATTTACTTGGGTGTATTTTATCATCCACATCCATGTTCCTTCAATATGTAATATTGTTTCCATCCACTTACAATAGTTTAAATCCAATTTTACTCTTCGGTGAGTTTTTAGTAAAGATTATGAAAGGAATCTTTTGTCGCTTTTTCATACGAGGTACTTTTTGACTTTTCCGACAAAAGTACGAAGAATGTTTTTTTTAACTTAAACGGCATGAATGGATTTTTACGGTTTTATAAAGCCTTATTTTCATGAAGCTTCCTCCAAAAGATTTCATGATTATTTTTAATAAAATCTCTTTCTTTTAAAATTGCATGATGTTTTGTGAAAAGAAATTGATTTTGAAGAAGAAAGGATATTTTCCTCAAGAATTCATTTCAAGTTTTTTATCAAAATTATTTTCCATCTAAGATAATAAAGGGTTCTGTTTCTATCGATATTTTACAATTGATTTGACTATGTTGTGATGGAATTATGTTTATGAATTCCTTTATCTTATATGAATGGTTTTATGATGTCATGTTGTTTTAAGAATCCCATTTTTATTACATGGGTTACGAAATGATGTATGATTTATGATTTTGTGGCACACATAAGAATGGTATCATTATGAGATGGGTGGGACCTATATCTCCCTCCAATGCATTGGGTAAAGATTTTATATCTCATGAGATAGACATGGCTGAAATGGTAGGTTATACCGGTTCAGTGAAACAGGACTGAAACGAGGGTTACTCGATTCAGAAAGGGACTTTGTCCACTAAGATAGTCTTGGCAATGAGTCTTGACTAACAAGAAATGATTTTCTATGATTATGTGCGTATGCCACAAAGTTTCATGTTTTAAGTTATGATTATTGTGATTACATTTCACTTCTATGATATATCCCATGTTATGATATTATGAGCTCTTTTGCAGGTTAAGATTTCCAAAAGCTATGTATATGATGTGATTGATTTTTCTTTTGTTTACCCTTACTGAGCATTTGAGCTCACCCTTTTATGTTTTCTTTTCCCCAGGATATAAAGAAAGGTTTTAGGTAGAAAAAAGGGATGACCTTTATGGGAGATATTGAAGAACATTCACCACGATTAGAAGATTACGTTCCGAGTTTCCAAAGACACTAAACTATTACGATCCTTTAGTGTGTGTTTTTGTTATGTACTAAGTATTCCGCAAATGTAATGTAATGTCCATGTACGTCAAGCTTCGGGTCTCTACAATGTTGTTGTTTTACATGTGGTTTTTTGTTTTTTAAGTGTTTAAGGGAGTTATTCATGAGATTAATATCTCAACTTTAGAATTTAATCCTTTTGATTCCAATATTTATTATGGATTAAGGAGGAATATTTTGTGGGTAGTAATGACATTTATTTAGGTAGATTTTATCTCCAACTATCTTTTTTTCTGTAATTAAAAGAGGAGCACCATATTCCTATACATTTTTTCTATACCTTAGATATTCCCATATAGAAATCATAATATATCTTAGTGACTAATAATGTATGATCATTTTCCACTGATTTTTCAGTTTGGTTCTATGGATATCTTTGTGTGGTTGTATATATGATATTGTTAGGATTCATAGGGTATTGAGGACCATCATATCTAACTAGTATACTCATGATGTCTCATGAGTCAAGATGGGATTACAACATTCATATAGCTACCAGATTCAACTTAGATCTACTTTCCACCCTCAAAATAATGGGTTATCAGTGTGGACCGTTATGACTTTGGAGGATATGTCGAAACAAAAGGTGCCTGACACACACAATAAGCCCCAAAATTGGTTTTTTCAAAAATTTCACCAACGAATGACATGAACTCGTTGACATCAGTAAATTGCTTCCTGATAACTTCCATGGGATCATGTGTAAATGATATTAAGAACCATATTAATACCATAAAATACCTTATTTAATACCAAATCCATGCACAACATGTTCTCATAGATGGAAATTGCTAATAAAATATTCTAAACACAAATCCCTCTATATTTTCCACACACACTTCAACGAAATGTAAGAGATCCAATCCAAGAAATATGGGTTCTTTCGCAGAGATCTGATGTCACCTTTGATTCTATGATGATCATCATATTGCCATGCCTATGATGCCTAAAAACATAGCTTTATCTGAGCACATAGAACTATATCCTCTCTCTCTAGAGCATGGGAGAGTGAAGAAGAGAGAGAGATCCCATTAATAATTCTTGGAATCCCTCTCTTCTCCTCTATTTATATTGTGAAATGAAATTACCTATAAATTCCAACATGATCCCTAAGAAATAAACACACTATACAATTGATATTACAACAACTATACTGATCCATAAATATAATTTGTTATTGTTATAACTTTTATTATAATAATAAATATATTATCTGATAATACATGAGCCTTTAACTCGGCTCATACTTCCTAAAATATTAATTGAACCTTGAATATATTAAACAAATATTCATTCAATTAATATTTTTGTGTATTTACATAAAACATGTAAATGAATTTAAAAAATAAATTCAATGCTCATTATTCTTAATGTGAAGAATTTTAATTTATATATTACTTTGGTGATCATATCTCCATGGACAAATCCAGGACACCAATGGTGGGGCCCACCATGTCCAAAACTCATATTCAACTGAATAGGGTAGATTCTTGAATATGCTATTGTGTGTGACCTTTTATGCCCTTCTCTCAAAAGTAGTAATAGTATTAAGAGACCAAGGGCAGGATCTAGAAACCCATAATAGCCCACAATGGGATAAGTATTATCATAGTGTGACTACCAACCTACAAACATACATTGTATAAGGTAATCTGTTTGTCTTTATTATCTCATAAAGTAAGATGCACCCCAGTGTCATCATCGATTACTTGCTTTATTATTTGTTGATCTAACTATATGGATTTACCAATGAGTACCATGGACATTATTTTATGAAGGTACTACCATCACAATAAACATGTCTTCAGATATAGTACTTCCTTAACTCGGAAGTGAAAAATCCCTTATTGACCATTATACCGTCTTCAAGCCACCAATGGTTCACCCAACAAAAATTACCCCACCATGATTTCAATATCATGATTTTCATCTTTCCTTAATGTACATGACCAAATTACATACATTGGAAATGTTCTCAAGACCGGAGACTATTACACATGTCTGTAGATAGGAACAACCAATGACACCTAAAACATGTGGTGTTCTTATTGCCAGGTCTATCCTTAAGATCTCACAACTAGATATCACCAAGGGAGAGATTCTTGAGAATAAGTCTCAATGTGTATCATCCCCCAACACCAGATACTCAAACATCTAGTATGTCCAATATTTATTATGAATCTAGACCACATGACATATTTAATATTAATTTCATTTTATCTCTAGGTTCTCATTATAGCCTCGGATCCACTGTAACCTTTTCATAATATTATTAATCTATGTAAATTTTCATTATATTGTGGATGTACAAAAATCTACACTATAATGGTAAGTTATCATCAGTTATATGTTGCTATATACATGATATGGTAATCTAAATTTCGGAATAGCTGGGTTTAGGGAACACACTATTTCAACACTCCAACTATCACTAGATTTAACTTTTTAACCAAAAATGTTATCTTATCATAATATTAAGATCATTTTTCTATTGAGTCAATGCTTTATCCGCTAGGCCATCCACAATTCCGCCACGTGGCTAAACTACAATTTGCGACCTCATCTCCAAGGGTAAATATTCTCAATAGATGGTATGCCTGAGTATATCATTTTTTCCACAATCATAACATTACATCATGGCTAGTAAGAATATCTTAATTTATAGAATGATAATACTTTTCTTACCCAATTCAATTCTATGAAACACAAAAAAATCATTCAGTAAACTTATTCTAAATTTTCCTAGAAGCTACAATATACTCAGTATTCATAGGTATGTCTACCACTAGATTTTTTTTCTATTTTCTTGCTCATAACCTTTGAATAAATGTGATCAAAATTAAAATTTTTCAAAGGGAGAGTAGTTTCTGTCCCCCTAAAACTGTTATCATTTACTCTCCAGATTCTACTTACTTATTTTTTCTACTTTCTAAATTACTATCAGATTGTTCTTACTACTTCACTTGTGGAGCTCATGGATATAATTGATATCTTCCTACTATAAATCATATCTAGGAAACATAAATTATTTTATATATCGTGGAATTTTTGATATATCCGTCTCATAAATGTATCGATGTCAACTCACCACATTTATCTCCTTTCAGGCCCCGAATACATCAACTAGGATATATACATAGATTTTAAAACTGGAAAAATTTTATCTCTTGAATTGTTCCAACTAATATTTTTCATTAATATATCACTATGTATATGATTAATTATGTCTAAGAAACCTTTAAGTCTGTATCAGCATATCATATTCCCTATAACTCTGGTTGATACTTCATGTAAATCACTGTAAAATTAAATTCATCTTGGTATTAACCATATAGAAGATTAAAATTTTTTCCATATGTTTATAAAAATATTTTACTTGGAAAAACATGGAACTCCATCTATCATCTAGTAGACTGATGGAAAACATTCATTCCAAATGAATATTATATTATTTTGTTGCTTACATCAATCGAAAATTGGATTTCGGTAACTTTTATCATTTATTACCATCAATGTCGTGACCATACTTTTATGGTTGTGTTGTATATAAACCTTTCATAATTGATGGTCATGAAATCCAATGCCTAATAATATGATCATAAAAATTAGCAATGGAAAGTAAAACTCTAACAGATATAGGTGTAATAACTTGGTATTACCAATAGAGGCTTATTGGTACTTCACTTATACCATAAATTATTTAATTTTAATTAACCATTGTCAATATTAGATAATTTATACATACTACTTAATTGTAGGAAATATTTCTCTCAATGAATAATAGATCACTAGCTATGGTGAACAAAAAATCATTACCATAGTTTTAAACCTTCTTACGATGTATGTGTCTCTGGATCATATTAGGTTCTACATGTGCTTATAGAACGAGTTCCTATACCAAATATTTTTGTAACACATACATTTACCTAACCCAATTGAATATACCTCCCACTATATCAAAAGAGATGTGAACACTTTTATAGAGATGTAGTCTATCTTTGGGATTTAGGTATTATCCAAAACAACTATCAGTATAGTTACTTAGATGAAAAATGTGTTTTCTCTTGATGCATGTTTTTTATGTACTAATAAAATCATTGCATCCAAACACATATCATGATGAAATAGTGTATTTTCACAATATTATGACTTTTATGATCTCCTTTTTTTCATTATAGTTGAATTTTGGTTATGGTAAATCACAATTATTTTCAATGTAGGTCATAAAATGTAATGGATATTTCTGCGAGTTACACCATTGATACTACTAAAATCATATATATGATGTATAAAATGTGTTTTTAAGAATTACTCCATGCTAAATTTTTATGATAAATGTTAACATGTAACACTTCATCATCGATCATCCACATTAACATCTATTTCATGATGCAAATAAGATAATGTGTGTTTAGTAACTAATCTACACTACATTATCATGATCAATGAGTGCATATTCAATATATTATTTGGAATAATGGATCAATGAAACACATAATTTATGACCATGAACTCACATAAATTTATCATTCATTAATTATTTATATGAACCTTATGATGTAATTATATACCTCTAGCTTATTCATGGAATAGTTCATGATTTCTTTCTGAACTCATTCTGAAAGCATTGTGGCATACAATTAATTATATACCTTTCATTGTCCAAACTAAAGACGTCGATAAAACCAATGGTGTTTAGCTATTCCATTCCTAAATAACTGACGTGGTATATAATTTATGTACACATTTAGTCCCTTTGAAAAGAATTATCTTTCCACTACTGGGTAAAATAATCTCACATTATATATTCATCAGGTATTTCCTGTAATTCAGTTATTACTGAACTATTGGTTGATTATTAAATTCCAAAAAAAATTAATTCTGAAACCTAAAATAATGTGTCCTTGTGCTGAAAAGGACATGTGAGATGAATATTTTCTTATAATAAATAATAGTTCTATAGGAATTATTCACTTGAAAATAAAGAAGTAGTGTTGTTCACACCACAGGCCCAAGTATCACCATTTCTCAGCCATGCGGAGAACACAACCAACTTCATAATAATATTTATATTCTTACTTGGTCACTATATATCAATACACATATGTGACAATCATATAGTATTGAATACCCAAGAAGAGAAACTGAAAATTTTCATTAATGAATATTCGTAAAGTATGGATGGGTACTTTTTCTTTAATTTTATTTATTTCATTTAAACATGTGTCGTTTTATTTTTTGATATGAAAAGAAGATAACCTCATGTTAATTATTATTTTATTGAATTACATTGTGAATATTAATTTGGTATAACTTTTACATTTCAATTTCATCTTCTCTTCCAAATATCTCTCCATAAAAATTAAATATTTATCTACCATTTATATTCTTATTTACTTAGTGATACTTACCAAAATTGGTAAATAATTTTTTACTAAAAACTAGTTCATTTTGTAACTTTATAAGAGACTTGAGAGAAGAGGTGAATATGATATCAGAAACGGATGTATTGAATGATCATAACCTCCCATTAAATTTACACTGATCCAGTGTAATCAATACCTATTCATATCATTATTTATCTGTATCTTTTCAATCCACTCAGAGATATGAATTCATTTCATATCATCCATGTCAAGATGTTGTGACTACAACTGATCTAGATCCTGATGAAAGCATAATAACACAACCACCATTTTATTTGTACAATAGACTCCTATAATCATTTTTACCATTTCTTCCTAAGGTAGTTTGATAGGTGTTGGGGACTCCAGAACCTTGTGTTTCCAATAGTATTATGCATAAGCACCATTACTATTCGTGGATAATCAAGCCAGTGGGGACATTTAATTTGTCCATTATTTATAATTGTTTTTTAACTAGTGGTATAACTTGACGTTTAAAAATAAATAAATTCTTAATAGATTAGTACTTCTTTTCTAGATTACATATTTAGAAATTTTGATTAATTAAGTAAATCATTAAACGTCTCCCACTAGTTTTTTTAATTCTATGAACCCTCTGTGCTAGAATCGGAATACTCAATCTCTTATGTACACTAGAGGAAAGGATCCTTGAACCTCCCCTCATAGTCTACAAGATGTGGCTATGTAACTAATTTTAGGATTTATTGTAGGTGTTTAGTTGTCCAACAACATTAACTCACATTTCTTTGATCTGTTGAGTGAAGTCTGAGATTCTATAATCAAAACATGACTCACTCAACACTTTCCTCTAACATTTAAACAATCTATCTTTGTATATTTATTTGTTTCAACAATAGTTATCTCAACCCATCACTCTTATACTAATCTCACAGTAGTAAGTGAAACCCCCCCAACTTTGGTATGAAGAGTATCGTGAATACCTAGTTTTTTTTCAAATTTGAATGATGAATGGAGATTTAGAATGTATGTTCCCTTAACGGTTTTATATTTTTTAAGTGAAAAACTAAATCATTTTATATATTCTTAGCACGTACTACGTGGTCTCACTCGTAATTGGTGATGTAAGAAATATAAAACTTCATCGTGTCACATGTTCATTTTTTCTTGAATTCTTGTTTATTTTTTCTTTGTGATCATTAATAAATTAGACATACATAAGAATAATAAACCATTAAAAATAAAATGTCAACATGATCATAAGAAGATATTAATGGTTGATCTATTGAGTGAATATAGAAATAAATTAAAAATAATTAAAATAAAATTGTGGAAATTTAATTTATTTAAAAATTCACTAATGTTTTTAATTCAATGTTTTTTTATTTCGGTCCTGATTAATTATTTTAATTTTAAACTAAAAATTAAAATAATTACTTAATTTAATTAAACACCAAATTAAATAAAATTACACTAGATTAATAATTAATCTAAAATTTAACATTTAATTAACCTAATTATCAACTAAAATATAATTAATTACATTAATTAATTTTTCATTAAATTAAAATTACTCGGGCCACGAAACTCTGGGGAGGACCATTGTAAGTTAGGAAAAACCCGCATCGGTCCATACTGGGTTGTGCTGACTACGTCAATGGTTGATTTGGGTCATGATGGTCCGCAGAAGCCCCATCCAAGCTTGACCAACCATCCCGGACCTATTCTGAAGAAGATCTTGATTAAAAGAAAATAAATTGGGTAGTACCTCACCAGTTCGGTTCGACCCGTGGCTTGATAGGTGGGAGACAGAGGTTAAATCAGCGGCCTGTAGAGGGGATCTGATGAGATGTGGCCAGAAAGAACTTATAGGGAGTGTCAGTCAGTTGGGAAATGTCCTAACTAGATGACAAACAGATAGATGCACCAGATCTAGATATGGGAGGCTAATAGGGAGAGCCACTCAAGAAAAATAAGGGCATTCATGGGAGGTCTGCGTGAGGGAGGGACGATAGGGGAACCTATGTGGTGGACTAGTTCAGTCATGTGGTTGCGAGATGATGGATGGCGGTGCAGCTCACCAGTGTAAGGCGCCGACTAGATATGGAGGAAGCCATAGAATCCTGGGTGTCGGCATGATGGGAGGAAGCATCAGACATAGCAGCTGCATAAGGGAGGTGGCTCGGTGAGGGTTAGCCATGGCTGGAAGGGGAGAGACGTGGCCTGAGGTGGCATCGAGAGGTGTCTACAATAAGGTTTTTTGGTGCACCAGACCCATAGAGAAATGGAAGGGGTAGAGCGGGCCCCATTATCAATGAGACCCTTTTCAGGTTTTTTTTTTACTTTTTTGTCTTAACCTCAATCCAATTTTTGTCTCTTCTCTCTGGACCCATCCCTAGTCAATCCCATTTTTTATTTTTTTCTTTATTTGTAAAAATTTTTCTCAATGATTTTCAACCATATAATTTTAGAATATATAAAATTATAATTCTTGATCAATCATTTGAAATTATTGTCTCCTAAAATTACTATTTCAGAAAACATAATTTTCATCAAAAAATGGAGTATATCTGTAAATAGATTAAATCTGAATTCCTAACATTGTATATCTAAAGAATGGACATCCGATATCCAATATATGTTTCTTCTACATATTTGGTACCGTAACGAAACTCTCTTCATATATTAACGAAAATTTAATTTTTTCCCATTGGAATAGAATTTTCACATATCCCTATGATACAAAATGAAGGTATCGGGCACGCAGCGGAAGACCCAAAAGTGGGTTTTCAAAAAATCACTTATCAACAAAATTAACTATTAAAAGAAAGAGAATCACTATCTAATGAATTCTTTAGAATAAAATTTTTTGGATATTAAGAACAATATTAATACCAAATAATACCTGTTTTATATCTGAAGCCAAACAAGATATCTGCTCGCTATTGAAGATCACTCCTCAAAGAATCCGAATAAAAATTCAACTAGTTTGTCCAGACGATCATCAAAATACTTCTAGAGTTTTTATTGTAGATATCTGGGTGCTAGTGTGGATTTATGGAGACATATTCGATGCTCCAGATATCACTGCATTGCCTTGCTAACGATTTCTGAGAGAGAGAGAGCTCTATACGGGCTCCTAGATCCAAAACCTCCCTTTCTCTCTAGATAAAGGGAGAGATGAGAAGAGATAGAAATCCCATGAATATCCCTTGTCAAAACACACTCCCCAACTACTAATAATCTGAAATGAAATTACCCAAAAATACAATCCCAACACCAAAATAATAAACACACTATACAGTTGATATTACGACTACTATATTAAGCCTTAAATATCATTTATTATTATTATTATTACTTTTCATGTAATATAATAAATATATTATGGGATAATACCAGATCCATTAAATCATTGTGTACTCCAGTAATAATAACTGAAAATTGAATAATATTAAACTAATATTATTCAATTATTATATTCATGACATTAATTAAAACATGTAAATAATTTTAATAAATAAATTTAGTAAACATTATTATTAAATTTAATAATATGAATTTATTTATTACTCTAGTGATTTTATCTCCATGGAAAAATACCATACCAAAATAGTGGGGCCCACCAAGTCCAAGACTCATATTCAACTAAATATGAAAGATTCTTGAATTTGTTGTTGTCTATGACCCTCCAGGTCTTTATCTTTATACCAGGGAATAGTATTCACCGACCAAGAGTTTGATCTAGATACCCATCATGACCCCTAAAGAGATATGGATTGTTGCAGTAGCGACAACCAACCTATGAACACACACTATGTAATATAGTCTCATTGTCTTCAATATCTCATAAACTAAGATGAACAACCATGTACTCATCCATTTATTTCTTTATTTTCTCCCATGTCCTCGTCCAATTATTTCTTTTTTATCTAACTTGATGGAATTAATCTCATCTACAAGGGAAATGGTCTTACGAAGGTACCACCCTCTTAATCAACATGGCCTAAGATATATTTCTTTCATAACTAAGAACCGACAAATACTTTCATTACCACTCAACCAATGCCAATCCAGTAATGATGCACCCAACACAAATTACCTCACTATGATATCAATATCATGGTTCTCGTCTTCCATCAATGGACATGATCAAATTACATACACTATCAATGATCCCATATCAGTGGGACATTATACATGTCTACAGATAAGAACAACCAATGAAACCTCAAACATGTGGTGTTACTATTGGTAGGTTTGTCCTCATGGTAGCACTACTAGAGATCACAAAGTGAGAACGTAATTAAAATAAGTATAAATTATTATGATCCCCCAACAACTAGTAGAAAAAATATACTATGTCGAATAAATATGATGTATCTAGAACATACGACATATTTAAGATTAATGTCATAGTATCTCATGTTTCTCACTATAACATGGGATCTACTATAACCTTTTGATAAAAAAAATAATCTGGGACATTTCCATTACATATTACATGTAGAAATATCTACATTATAATTTTATGTAATCATCTATTATATATTTCATTACACAAGATATGGTAATCAAACGTACTGAATAGTTGGGTCTACGTTACCCACTATTTTAACAGAAAGACTACATCATATAAATTGGTGGAACGTGCATTAGAAAAATACCTTTGGTGGTGTTCTCCTACAAAAATAGTTTTAATTATATATTGGTATTCTCTATTTGTGGTATTGTACAGTTTTACATGAAATTATTCATTAAGAAGGATGTTGGTTGGGAAGTCATCATTTCTTGAGCCTAAGGTATTGTAGAGCATTATCATGATGATCCAATTGAACCAAGTGGAGATGAGTGTGGAGCATGGAATTAAAATGTCTACTCTGATGGAAGCTATAAGACCTTTGATTTTTGGTGTGGAACCATGTATATTCGAGAGTCTCCAATCCACCTAGGAATTAGAGGTTTTCTAGTAGGAGTAATCTCTTACCTCAGTCTGTTGGACATTTCATGGTTTTGGGGTGTGTTGGTGAGTTAGAATATCAGTTGTAACTACAACCATTGATATATATGATTGATGAGGTATTCGTGAATTCTTATTTCTAATGATATATTCATGATGATTCCCATTCCATTGAATGGGGAGAATAATATATCAATTGTGAATTGAATGTTTTGGGGTGACCAATAGAGATCTAGGATCATCAAGTTATGGTTTTTCATAGATGAACAATCCCCTTGGTTCATGTATTGTAGAGGCACATTTTCCTGGAAGCGGGTGATTGGTTGAGTGAGATTCATATTTTTTTACTAATACCCGGAGTTATTTTGATCTTTTATTTATTCCATTTTACTTGATTTTGTGATGTTTAGATCCTTTTTTATGATATGTATTGTTTTTGGGATTTTGTGATGAGTTATAAATTATCCATCAAATGATGATTGGAATTTATAATTATGAATTAATACATGTTATATTCTTACACATTTTAAAACCCTTTTGGTCAGTTAGTACTTTCCTAAGGATTTAGTAACATGATATATAAGATTAATTCATTGATTTTATTATCTAGGTATTGTTTTGTGTTAGTTTTGGATGTTTATATCTTGGTATGTGTTGATTTTTATATGGTAGTTTGGTTGGTTTCATGTAAAATTTGCATTTTTCAACAAGTTCTAGGTTATGTGGTGTTGTGTCTTGTTGGATGTTGACGTGGTCTTTCCTAAGGTTTTTTTTAGAAATTTTAGTTTTGTGTGTTTGGTTGTAAGTAGTGTTTATGTTTTCGATAATACATATATCACATTGGATTCATTCATTCCATCTCCATCTTCTAGGTGTATTTTTTAATCATGAGGATGAGAATCATTTAATTGGTATCAAATTTTATGGTTCATTCCTTCCCAACCCGTTACATTTCTACATGGGTGGTTTGCGGCATTATGAAGAGATTCTAGGGGGTTTTATGGAGGATATATCTATAGAAGAACTTGAGAAGGTGATTCACATCTTGTACAAGGAACTCGTTATGGGATATTGTGATTCAAATTTTATACGGATTGTAATTCTTGGCTTGTATATGGTAACAAAGTACTAAATGAAACATATACATGGGATGACTGTATAATCCATGAAAAGAATTAATTTTGGAAAAAGGAATAATAATTTCAGTAAAAGTTTGAAATATGATCCATTCATACCATATATGGTTTTCATGACTTATATATCATTGACCATGATTAACTCATGATTTAAAAATGAAATTAAAAATATTAATAAAAAATTGAATCTTGTTTATAAACCTCTCATATGAAAAAATATTCTAATTAAACACGTTTTCTATTAGTTTTTGGAAGAAACCCAGGCACCCATAGAGGATCTTCTATAACATCTTCTTATGATTTGATTATTAGGTTCTTATAATTCAACATTGGATTTCATAGTTGACTTCTTCTATTTATCATCACATTTTTTAATATTCTTATTTTGGGGATACATTTTTTGGGGTTTTATTTGTCTAGGGGTTTCCTTGGGTAGTGTTATTTATTAACACTTGGTTCATTTAAGTTTGATCCATGTTTTCCAAGTGTAGTTTTGGTTTTTATGTGGTTCCTTCTTATCTATATGTTCTGGAGTAAACCAAAAATATTTCTTGAGGTATGAAATCCACATTTTGTCTATATTTATGTGATACATGTCGTGATTTTATTCTTTATCTTTCCTTCAAGTGGATTATAAGGGACATCCTTATAAAAATAATTAATTGTAAAACACTAAAAATAGTGGGAATTGTGAGTAATTAAATATTTTACTACATTCAATATTTTTACTGATGAGTTTGTGCTAGTTATTATCATGGAGAAAAAATAACATATATTGGGAGAATATTTTTATAGCAGATGAAATCTTGTGTGACCCTTCTTATTTTGTTCATTTTAATCACTCAGAATAAAATTCAATGAATCTGTGTTTGTAAAATTAATCAGTTTCCCATATAAATATGGTTTGTGTTCTAATATCCATGAAATGTATTAATGTGTAGTGATGTGATACAATGAATATTAATTATGAAAACCAAAATTGTTTGGTGGTTTTGTGTTGTGATTCATAAAAAAAATATTCATTCATTATGATAAAATTTTGGTAGAGGGTTCGTGTTGTGGTCTATTCAATTATTGTGGTTGTGAAACCATTGGTTGGGTGTTGTGTGATATCTTTATATAATTTTTTTATTTTATTTTTATTTTCTCCCCACATGTGTTAGATAAAATGTACCAATGCCCATAGGTTATGGATTCCACATTATTTCCTGAAATTCCAAGACTATGGAGAAAAAGAGGGCATAATTCACTAACTTCAATCTTATTCCTTCAACAAAATTGATGATATTGGTTATTGTTGGAAATTAACCTATGGTGATGTGATGTGATGAGGATGTGATATCTGGTGGTGTTCATGAATGGTAAGGGGAGCTCATGAGGTTGATTTCATTCATATACAAGATACCCTACTTATCTTGTTATGTGGTAAGATATGGTTTGATGGAACAGATGTCTTAAATATATATATAGTATAATGATCCAAGGGTCTTCAGTGGAGATGTTGTTTGATGGCCCATTTTTCTTTGGGAAAGATTCTAGATGATGAATCTGATATCTTCAAGTGAGATTTAACCTAACAATTCTAGATGCTACAACCAGATGCAAGACCTTATGATGGTGGAGTAGGTTCATATGTGTACTAACCCACATCATGTATGGATGTTTATGTGATGTGATATGTATGGAAGGGATAGGCGGACGTGGCATTCTTTGTGAGGGTGTGAGAGAAGAAAATAATCTGGGAAATGGCATCAAGACACATTTTCCATGTTCTCGATATTATATTACTATATTGGATGTGTGATATATTGATCTATCCATGTTGAGGATATGATCTATTTGTTGAACTATTTAGGTTCTTTTTGGTTCTTTTTCTCTCCACTATCACTTTAATATGTTGTTTTTACTAATATAATTGAGATTTTTGGTGTGATTATATAGAGAAAACATTTAATATAATCCTATGTATGTGGACTATATTTCAGATTTCTAGGAGGACTTTTGGGACTGATCAGAACATTTGTAGCTTTGGTTGGATCTATTGTTTAGTCCTTGTTGTTGGAATAGTAGTTTTTTGTTTACATGGAGACTTTTATTGTTGATTTTTACATTTTACATATATATTGGAATGGTTTTTTTTAAAATGTATTTTATATGCTAGCGTTTCATGAGGGTTGTTCTTCCTATTGTATTATCCTAATTGTTAAAGTGTAAAATTCCTCATATCTTTGATATTGTATACCCATGATGCATGTCATCAACCCATATCCTATTGGATATGGTACTTAGGGTGCCATTATATCTCTTCCATTATTTATTACACATAAACTAATTCAATGGGGTGAGGGGGCCGTGAAATCTCAATAATATATAGTTGGGATGTAATTTGTCAAAGTTAGTATGGAGTTAAAATATTTATTCACATGTCTATCATCTGCATGTCCATGAATATTTGGTCCCTTTCAATCCTCATCATAGATAGGGTTGTATGATCTTTTATACTGATGGAAGTTTTAATGTGGTTCACCATCCCAATATTATAATGGATTGATAAATCAAAATCCATGATTATCTATAAAAACCATCATTGGTGAATATTTATGTCCTTTTGTGTGAATACATACTTTATGCTTTTATACTCTGTATATATTACACACTTTTTTCCTATAGTGAATGTTTTTCCAAATATTCAATGAAAATTTCACTACATCTAACTTTATATCAGGGTTTGGGTAGTCCTCCAATTGGATGTTTAATTGGGTGGAGTCATAGGCAGTCACATTTTCATAATGTATTAGTATACAACCCAATATCATTTTTGATGCATCATTTTAGATCACAAATCCTTCCCCACATATAGGTAATGTGAGTAAATGTGTATTTATTAGCTTTTTATTTAACACTACAAATAATTCCTTAAATTTGTCAGTCTAGAATAACCTAACTCCCCTCTGATTTATCTTATATAATGGTATTAAAAATCATTAAATGATTCACACAAATCATAAATACTGCCTAGCTAATCCAAAGAAACTTTAGATCCTTATCTTAGATGTTGGTCTAGGCTATCCATCAATTTCCTATGCTTGATGGATCTATCAATATCTCTTTTCTTGAGATAAAATTCCCCATAAATATTAAATTCTTTTTTCCAAACAGTTTATTTTCTAAACATCACATAAAAATGTTTTATTTTCATGGTTTTCAATACAATATTCAATTACTCTTAAGGGTCCACATTTCTATTAGAAGATATAACAATATCATTTATACAGACTATCAAAATTTTGATGAGTTAATCACTCAAGACTATATTCATTAATTTCATGGAGATAGTTGCAGATTTAATGAATAAAAATTTCATCAATATAAACTCATAGTTCCCATACCATTCATGAAAATTAGACTTGAAGGTATCCTTTGTCTTTACATTTACAATTCATCAGTATATGGTAGATGATTTTTTTATTTATCATGATCTTTTTGATCTCATGATAATCAATTCAAAGGTGCATTAACCCATCCTTGATCTGAATGACAAGGACCAACGCACCCCATGGTGATGTAAATGGGTATATAAACCATTTGTATACAATATAATTTATTTTCTTATTTATCTATTTAGTTGTAACAATTTACAATCTCTATGGAGACTTTTATAATAAATAATTATGTGTGTAAGTTTATTAATAACTAAACCACTTAGATAAGAAGAATACTACAAACTATTTTGGAATCAAATCAGTGAATTATCATTTTGAGTTGGAGTTATTAAACCATCTTATTTTTCTTTCATAATATGTATATTCAAATATATGAATTTTAGTAAGACCATTAATTTTCTCCCATTCATTATTATTGATGACATTAGTGTAGTAATTTCCAAGGGTGTATATCACATTTATAAGTTTATATCATTTATGTACTATGATGGGAACCTTAAAATTGTATAATGATATTATGAAATATAGTTCTATGTTCTAGTTAAATTATATGTTAGGATACAAAGTATTTTTACTGTAATGGGTGATAACTTCTAAGAAGATGAGACTTATTCTCATAAATCTCAGAATTGGTTTTCTCAAAACAATAGATTATGAGAACATGCCCATCAGTATGAATTCTATATGTTTTAGATTCATTGCATATTTTTATCTATGATATTTTTTATTATTTCAAATATTTAAGATTGTAAATATTTATTTTCATTACTCACAAGCTTCAATTTTTTGAATTGAATCATAACTCCATATGTTTATAGGTTGTATGGTAATTTAGGTGCATCACGAATGAGATATTATTGAAGAATTTGTTGATGACAGAATTTTCCCTTCCATATTTATGGAAGATGATATCTCATCCCTTTTAATGTAATGGAACCATCATATTAAATTTCATGGACCTAGTGTAACGATGTGTTTATTTTATATAGTAAAATAAAGACACACCAAACATGTAGGTTGACGACATAGTTGGAAAAACTAGATGACGATATATTCTCAAAAGGGTATTATATTGTATAGTAATCATTCTTATGTTTTTTTGGTGTTGTGAAATTATGTTCTTTCTATCATGAGCCTTGATCCATTTATATATATCAATATTGAACTTTATGTGAGCTTGTCTAGTGAAAATGGTGAAGTATCATATAGGGTCACACCCTTTTTGTTTCTATTAATCATTATTAAATTATATTTGAATTTAATTTTGGTAATAACTGGTATTCTCAAGATCATGGATTAATATTATTCATGTTTTATTGATTGAAAAAATTTAATTAATATTTGTTCACCATATTGTGAATAAAATATATTTGTTTTATTAATATAATATTTACAAAATATTTATTCTCCATATTGTGAATAGAATATTTTGATATGAATATACATTTGGTAAAAAAAATTGGTTCATTGATAAATTCCAAGAGGGAAATCAAATTGATTAAAGTCGTTTCTTGTGATAAATTTTAATTTTTAATCATGAAATATTTTATTCATTTTTTCACAAGTTTTCACAATACATAAAATAATATTAATATTATTACTATTATTGTATTTCATGGAGCTTGATAATGATTATTATATTATTTAAATTTCATTATATAATTAAAAAATATTTTAAATTAGTCCCTATATCTATAATAACGGTTATGTCAATTGAGATGGGTTAATTGAGCATTGAGAATTTTTTATCATAATGAAAATCTCTCCCAAATTCCACTCTCTCCTCTCAAGAAATAGAAGTTCTAGTTTGATTATTTTAAGCCCATAAAAACTATATGTTATCAATATGAATTATACAAGTTGATATGAATTGTATTCTAAAAACCATCATTCCATTTTTATTTCTCATAGATCAATGAGAAATGTGTGGATCACTGTTGGAGGGATTTTATACATGGACCCTCTTTATGAAATGAATTAAGTCTAGAAAAAATTGGAATATCAATATCATCAATAGAAACATATAATAATATGAGACATTTATTTTTTCATATCTATTTAAAATATTAATAAATTTAACATGGAATGATCTTCTATAAATTTCATGTTGTCATATGTCAATGTACGTTGGACAGTTTTCATTTGTCTTGGTTCTTACATAATTGAAAATGTATGAATGATCCATCAGCTTGAAAAAAACATTTTTCAATATTTCCCACCAAGTAACATCCACTATGACTAAAATCATCATCTTTTATCAAATGGTGGATATATTTAAAATTTATAATTATTTATTTATTAATGATCGATCATGTGTAATAGTGGTTATAATATTAATTTTTAAAATATTAATTCCTTATTCAAATGTAAATATTATTTTTCTAAAAATTAGTCATCTACATTGATTTATTTGTTTGCAAAAAAATTTAAATGATATGAATATTGATCATTGATTATGTCAGGATGCTCCATGAATTTTCACTAGTAATAATAGATTACACTACATGCAACCAAAATACACATTGCATACCCAACTGAACTACAGCTGGATGGGCAGTATGACACACAACCTGCCTACCATTTAAAACATGTGGTTCTTTTTCTGCACAATATATGTAAACAAGGATAACATGGAATATGTCTTTTATGATTACATAGAATGTAGTTTGCATACACATTGAGTTTTTATATAGTTTATCAATGTTGTTTGTGCTCATTGTGTGGTCAAAAACATGGTCAAAACATAATCATTATGATAGATTGGTTGACTAATTATATAAAAAATATATACCTAGAAAAAACTATGTGATGTTCATTATTTACAATAGTTGAAGTACACACCGAGTTCTTCAAGGAGCCTAGAGGAAATGTGGAAATTGAAACATATGATGTGTAGCCAGATCACAGATTATGTGGTCCAACATCCAATGAACATACTTACTATTTTTATGGGTTTCCCAGCCACATAGAAACAATTATCCACGACATGTATCTTTCTAGTACATGTGGTGTAGTCTGATAGTGGTAAAAACTAATGCTAAATGCATTTATGTTGGGTACACAGAAATTATGGTAAATTGAATGTAGAATATAAGTACTCTTCATGTAGTCTCCCAATAAATTGAAAAAAAAATTAAATTAAATTACTAATTTATTCATTATATTCTTACAACAATGATTTTCAAAAAATGTATTTGACTATTTAAAAATGTATTTGAAGAAATAAAATTTTTCAATTAATATATTGTAATTTTCTTGAATTAATTTTTATTCCATTTATTTATGATGAATCCATTGATGATGTATATCTCTAGGAGAACACATATGGTCATTAAGAAAAAAAATTAATTAATTAGGTAATTAATTAATTATTTGAGTAATGTTCATATTAATAGTAAATAATCAATAGAAATGAATATTTACATGCCCCTTTTTGTGTATTAATTTTTTATTTTGACTATTCTTCATCTAAACGAAGTTATTTATATGTGTTAGCATTATATAATTTAATTTATTTCATTTCTACAATTATTTTATTATTTTATTATATTTTATAATATGTGATTCAACCCTCTATCCTTTATTACGTAAGATCATCACGTCTAATGTGATTTATGAAATTACCCTAACACTATTCTTTAGTTCCACTCAACGTTAATGGAGTTATAAATTTATGTAATAAATGGAGTATCCCAAGTCTTTTGGAGGTGGTTCCAGATGGAAAAAAATGACACCAACCTAAGAGATACATAGGTGGATATATAGAATGATAAAACTCATTCCACATATAACAAAATATTTTTACCAATGTATCATTAGATTATTTTTTCTCAACAAATCAATCATTCAATTAGAATATGATTCTGTAGTTTATTTGTTTGTTTATTTATTTATATCTTAATCATTTTTTATTGTATGGATGAAAGAATGTCGTAACATAAATAAATGAATTAATGTCAATAAGTGGAATATAAATAAATGTATTATGCATAAATGTTTTATCAAAAAACTATAAATTACTAAAGTAAGATTAACATAATTTTAACAAGACATGTAAAAGATAATATAAAATAAATTTACACAAAATAATGAAAATCCCTCAATTGAATATTAAACTAGACTCAACCCTCAATTAATTTTTTCATAAAAAAATAATTAAACTAATTATTGGACCAACCCTCACTGGGAAACTTTTCCTGTGGATCTATTAAGGTGATTAATGTTTTTAATAACCAAATTACATCAAGAGAAGTAACCCTCACATGAAATAATGAAAATTTTATGTAATTATTGAGGAAATGAAATATAGGATTTATATATTGTAGAGTCCACTAATTTAATCAAGGTTTTGTAAGAAAACATTCAGAAAAGACATAGATACCTAAATACCTTCATGTAGCATGACTGACAAAGGTTAGTGTTATAGTAAGTGGTATATTTTCCATTAATAATAGACTGTCCAATATTCTATGCATTGTGAGTTTAATGGTGAGGTTTATTTGGACTTGATAAAGTATTCCTAGACTTAAAAATATTAATATAATCATTATGACTCAAATAATTTGTAATCAATAAATATATATATAATATTATTTTTAAAATTATTGAATAATTGAAATATCTACATCCACAATATCACTGCGATGAATATTTAATAAAAAATATCTCCTCAACATCAATAAGTTCCAACAATTGTTCAGATTACTTTGTGTTGTGTTGATCCATAAATCTAAATCTCAAATGAATGAATAAACACATCGTGATCTACTTTCTATAAAGGTGAGTTATTAATAGATTCATATATATGATACTGAAATGAGTGATGATTTTTAGATTCATTGTTCATCAGTATAATTGGGGACTAGTGTACTCAATAAGTCTCCTGAAAAAAATTCATATAGCATGCTCAATTGTCTCTATGGATTTTACTATAAATGAGAAACATATTAATAGTTTAAGATATCCAAGTCATTCCTTTATAGAAGAACTATAAAAGGTTCCCCAAATGGTCCTCACGTAGTAAAACTCATTGGTCACATAGAGAACCTAAAGAATCATTGGATTAGATTTTCTAAAAAAATCCCTCATATCATTATTTTGTCAATTGTTAATAGAATCTAATGATTTTTATAGAATTTAAATATGAAAATAATTTATAATTATATTCTAGATATTATCACATTGTTTCACCAAGTTGATAAGGTTTCCAAGTATTAAAATCATTTTTCCTTCTTGTGAACAAATAGAAAACCCAGTTTATGAACTATTCACCCAAATCCTCTTAATAATTCACTTTCATGAAAAGAATTATAATTGGGAAAGAAAGGGAGTATGATTTTTTTTCATCTAACAAAAAGGACCCCTAGTAACAAATTGAACATAATAAATAAAACACATGTAATACATTAGGTGAGTTTATTATAGATTGAATACATTATGTTTCTTAAAATAAATTACAATATATATATTGTGTTTTTCACATATTTATCCAAATAAAGGTATCAAATAAATTTATAATGATTGACCAATGTGAGGTATATTAATGTGTAGACATTGGGTCCATAATTGCAATCATGGATATCGGGGACTACCATCTTATGTTGTTGATGAGATTTTTTTTATTAAAGATTGTTATGTAGTATCATATGCTACCCATAGCATTATTTCTATACACAGAAATGTATTAATGAATTACTTTCACGAAAATTAAAAAATTATATTTTGTTGTAATGATATCATATTTTATGGTAAGACACATTTAAATAATGATCTTTCTATTTTTTATTACATGATCTATGTAATTGAAATTGATAACAAAACCACATCATATGACATGAACAACACCAAATCATGAAATCAGCATCATGGTCATGTAAATGAAATTTTTTAGACTTAATTTCACCAAGATGGATATTTAAAATTTTTTGAACTAAAACCACATGGTGTATGTATGTCATTATTTTTTACAATTAAAAACAACCAATGCCCCATTTACTGGAAAATGTGATTGTGATAGGGTGCCTCGTGAATTGCTTAATATCGATGTGTGTAGACCATTTCCATTTGAATCAAGTTATGTATTCCAAAAATTTATATCTTTTCTGATGAATTTATTAGATATAGATAGCTCCACTAAATGTGGTATTAGATGGATTACATTTAATGTTTCAAAGACAACAATAATAATGTTTAGAATTAGTGTTTTTAAATATTTATAATGTCCTCTTAAACCATGTTGGAAAATTTCTTAATAAAAAATTCATTTATAAATTTTTAGATTTTTGGATTATATCTCAACAAACCCCTCCTAATACACCATAATGAAATAATTTAAGAGAAAGGAGGAACCTCACCTTGTTATATATGGTGTAACAAATGATGAGTCATGTGAGTCATCTGTTATACTTTTTGGGATTCCTGTTATAAAGAAGCACTAATAATAAAATAGCTGAAAAATAAATTGGAGGATAGTACACAATAACACTCGTCAAATGGAATCATTTTTTAATGACTTACTTTTATGTTTGTGGTTGCAAAGAATTTTTTAAGGCCTCTATTGGAAGTAAACTTTCACCTAGAGGAAAAAAATGTACTTTTAGAGGAGAATATACACAAATAAGGGATATTACCTATAAAACCCATTTGAAAAAAGGTAATAGTACTTATAAATTCCATATAAATTTACAGGGTGAACATATCTAAAAGAGATAATGGGGTTGAGATAGACATGGATGATGTACAAGATAAATGTATGTAAGAATTGGGATGAGAATATATTCTAAAAATACCGGTTAAAGATGTACTTAAAATGACACTTGAACTACATAGAAATAAAAGAGAGGATATAAAGACATAAGTGTATGGTTTTTCAGTAGGTGAGGATCAAGACTCATTATTATTTGACAACAATGATCCTTAATCCTATAACGAAGTAGTAAGGGGTACAGATGTATCCATGTGGAAAGAAGATATTAATTATGAAATAGATTCCATATACCAAAACCAAGTCTCCGTTTTTGTATATCCTATATTCCATGTAAATCCAATTAGTTTAAAATTGGTATTAAATAATTAAATGGACATGGTTATACAAGTTATTAATTATAAGGCATGATTGTTTACAAAATAGTTCAAACAGTGTCGAGAAATATACTACGAAGAAACATTTTTACCAGTTTCTATGATTAAATCCCTTCTAATTTGACATACAATTGAATCTTCCGATGACTACGAGTCATGGAAAATGGATTTCAAGATAACCATCATTAATATAAACCCTAATAACGATGTATATATGACATATCCTAAGGGGATATTGAATCTAATGGATGAAAAAAATGAATGATATTTGAATAGAATCACTTATGTACTAAATAACGAAACTTTGTTAGAGAACATTCAGTTTAATGAATCCATAAAAAATTATAAATAAAAGATAAGTGTCTTCTATCTATAATTTTTTTAATTGGGATTATATTCATCTTCCTAATATTATATGATAATGACATATTAATTATTGGAAGTGAAATACCAGTATTATAGTCTATTGAAAACTATATAAATAAATGATTTTATATGATGTACATTAGAGGAAAAAAATAAATTCTAGGATCATGATCCACCATGACAGATCCAAGTGGTTTCTCATCCTAAGTAAATTTATATATTTTTACTACATAAAGAAGGGTTTACATATGAATAATTAAAATAGTGTATTGTTTCCAATGTTTCATGGAAATAATCCTTCTAGGAATATATTTTCATAGAAAAATATGAATGTCAAAGTTTGAAAATTAGTCCATAAAACAATGTGATTGGTCCAGGAATATAGGCCATGGTATATACTATGATACAATTCTCCTATACCTCGAGTGATTTAAGAAGATATCAAGCTGAACAAGGTGGTTACCATCGAATTTTATTCAATACTATCCATAATTATATGAGGTATACTAAATATATGTTTCAGGCCTATAAAAATATGGGGAACCTGTTATCATAGGACATGTAGATGATAGTTTTAAAACTGGTCAAGATGATCTAAAATAATATAAGAGATATATTATTACCCTGTACAAGGGTTTTGTGAGATATAAGAGCATAAAGAGTGTTATGGTCTTATATTATATATGAAATATTGATCATTTATTATATTTTGGGGATTGTAAAATAGTATTTTTAATACACAACATCCTCTAAGTTGTTTTAATCATAACCCGTAGAAAAAAACCATATAAAATTTATGAAGACAATACTCTAGTGGTGTAACTCACAAAAGATTCATAATCACATCATCAAATGAAGATTATAATTCAAATGTATCATATATTGATGTATTTTTCATAGAGAGGTGAATTTGAAATTATGAGAATATCCCTCGATGAAAAATTGGTAGACACCGTCAAAGATTCATTTAATCAGAAGAAACATGATAAACATTTCCAGCCTATAAAAATGATAGTCATAGAAATTATTTACAAGTCAAAGTGGGAGATTTTTTAAGATTGTATTCTAGATCCAACTTATTTTACAATGGATAACATATATATTTGAATATTTGAATATTAATGAAACATTTTACTATACATTGTTCATTTTCATCCATGATATTGATGTAGTATTTTCCAATGCTTTCTATCATAATGATAATTTCATAGATGTTCCCAAATATAATGATATCATTGAATTGATGTGATGATATTAGTAAATAATTATTTAAGGTTGGATAACATTCTATGACAGTTGTTTCCTCTAGAAATGTGGATGACCTTGTTTGTTTAAGGTTCAAAATTCCAATTGGTTTTTAACGGGCTTATTCGTAGAACTAGAAACATCCAATGATTCCATATCCATTTGGGCCTACATTCCAAAGGTAGGTGATCCTTAGTTGTGGACTGATAAAGCTTAAGAATTTCCATTTTCGAGAGGATGGGAGGTCAGACTCATCACACCTTTTTTGGGGGAATTATTGTCTACTCTGGTACTCTCTTTATATATTTAAGTTATGTTTGTGAATCCTTATTACACTACCGAGTAGGAAAAATGATATTTCCTTAAGATCTAACAATAAATGATTGATATGTACTGTCACGACACGTCCTCGGGGCCCGTGCCGTGACTACCCCAAGCCCGCCTTCCATAGGCCAGGGGCTGGCGACTAGCACCAAGGCATAAATCCCAACAAAAAGGGAAGGCATTTCCTTTGAAAATAAAATAAGCACCACAGAGTAAGCAAGAGGAAAAGTAAACACTAAGTAAAAACTGCACAAGCTGTGCTGAAAGTAAAGGGGCCGGAAATACATGCCCAACTATAAAGTACAAATGAAAGGGAAAAACAACAACTGAAAAGAAAAGCCACAGCGTCGAGCCGTCCTCTGGAAGTCCCACCTGAAGGGTGGGTACAGATAGCCTCCACAGCTCCTCGGTCCAGCCGTCCGCTCCGAGTACATCCTGCCCAGTGGTCCACCTCCAGGAACCGTCCTGCTCCGCATGCCTCCACCTCTATCAGCGCTGCCCGTCGTCTGCAACCAACACCATGAAGTGCGGGCAAAGCCCGTGCAGAGGTGAGTATAATCTACTCAGTAGGGACCCCGAGACCCCCAAAGGTCTCCCAAAATCCACAAAGGATAATCCAAAAAGGAAAGATACAATCACGAAGTAACATCTGACACGACTTAGGTATATGCCCCTACATATACCTAAGTCATCAATTCCCGTTCGGCTCCTACGTCCGAGCCCAAGAACAACCCAGTCCACACAGGAAAGCAAAACGTATACCCACACAGGATAGCTCAACACAATCCACAAAGGAGAGTAAACAGTAAATCCACACAGGATAGCTCAACACAATCCACAAAGGAGAGTAAACAGTAAATCAACACACGATAGCTCAACACAATCCACAAATGAGAGTAAACAGAAGATTCATCTCACACAGGTATACTTCTTCGGATGACGATAAAGATGATCACTGATCCATCTAAGTCGTCGGACCCACGAAGGATCGATAGGTAACTAACCCCCGCAATGACCCACACAAGATCAGGCCCATACAGGACCTGTAGGCGCTGGCTAACACAGAACCGCTGAGCACTGTCCCACACAGGATTGGACCCACACAAGATCGGGACCACACAGGACCTGTAGCACTGATCCACGTAGGATCGCTGAGTGCAATAGCTGTCGCAGTCCACTGAGGATCTCTGCACAGTCGTCGTCACATTCCACTTAGGATCTCTGCACGGTCGTCGCCGCAGTCCACTGAGGATCTCTACACGGTCGTCGCTGTCGAAGTAGCAGTCGCAGCCAACACTAGGGTTCCCGCACACAGCAAGCTTGTTCGGGAGGGTCCGCTCCACGAGCCGAGAGGTTGATACATCAACTAACAAAAAGTCCAAAGTTAATGTATCCAAAAGTTCCATATCCTCAACAGGAACTCAACGTCGCAGACGGCGCGTCGATCGGACGCCCGGTCTGAGAGTTATTGGCTTTTTCGTCCAAGGGGCCCGGTTGGTTTTTAAGGAAAAACCAACTCAACCATACTCCACCTACGTCCAAACCTCGGGAGGAGTAAGCCAAAATATCCGTCTCACTTAGAGGAATTCAACGAAGCTGACGGCACGTCAATTGGACGTCCGTAGCTCAAGATATGAGCGTTTCCGCTCCGAAGGCCCGGTTGGTTTCGTGTACGAACCAACCCGTCCGAACTCAAAGTATTCCGAAACCTTGAGTGAGATATACCGAAACGACCATCTCGATCCAAGGATCGTTTTTCCACTGACGGTGAGTCGTTTGGAGGAACGTATCTCATGATACATCCATTTGAACGAAAACCGTCCGAAGACGGGGGGTCCGGGCCCGGGCCGAACCCCCTGGGTCGGCCGAACCCGGTCCGACTCAGTCCGACCCGGTCCGACCGGTCTGGCTCGGCTAGCCCGGCTCGGCTCGGCCGAGCGGCCGACGCGGGGGGAGCCGCCGCCCCGCGTGACACCCCCGCGGCACCCCTGGGGTGTCGGCCAAACAGCCGGACGCGGCTGAAGCCGCGTCCCGAGTGACGCGGGGGGGAGCCGCCGCCCCCGCGTGACACCCCCGCGACACCCGCGGGGTGTCTCCCTGGTGGCTGGATGCGGCTTCAACCGCGTCCCGCGAGCGCCGCCGCCGCGGCCGGTGCCGCGGCGGTCTCGTCCGGCGGCGCGCCGGGCGCTGCCGCCGGCTTCCGCGGGCCGCCGGAGTCGCTCCGGTGGCCCAATTTTCTTCCTGTCTGCTCCGTTGCTCCTCCCGGGACTCATTCTTCACTGCGGAATCATCAAACCTCCGTTGCAGCACGTTCCGTCATCGCCCGTCAAATCCGCATAACAATGAAGAACGGCGGAGGGTCGTCGGGCCGTGTTCGTTTGGCCCGCACCCTCCGTGTTAGATATAAACAACGGGAGAATTTTTATTCCACACAGGAAAAAACAATTTTAATAAATTAAAATTGTTCACAAATCCAGTTCTTTATCTTTTTAAAGAAACATTTACGGGAATAATAAAAAGGGGTAATTCCAAAAATAAAAATCCCTACCTCGTAGTCGTCGTGCGTGAGCGTTCTTCGCGGAATTTCTCTTCGCGGAAGGTGGAGATCTTCACGTCGTCACGGAAGGGTGTCGAGTCGTCGCAGAATCCGGCGTAGCGTCGACGAACTCGACGGACCAAGAAACAACAGATTTTAATTATAAATAATTAAATCTGTGCTTCATTTTAAATCACAAAGAACTTTTAGAAGAAACCCGAAATTACTCACCTCAAACGGTTGGTGATCAGAGATCGGGGAGGGGAAGAACGTCTCGGATTGGAGCGTCGTCGATTTCCGCGGATGACGGTGTTCTTCGCGTTCTTCGCGTTCTTCGCGTTCTTCGCGAAGGAGAAAGAAGGTACAAGGATTCTGTCAAATTCTCTCAACGCACAAACTTTCAAAAGACTGGTTGGTCTTATTTTATTATTATGCCAACACACGAAAAAGGGGTAAGTAACGACCCATCAATTCATTGAATTAATTCAACGAAATAAACAGCTCATTTAATTTACGAAATAAACCGCCCAATTAAATGGTCTGTTGAGAAATTAAGAAAACGCGTCAGTTGACTTTCATAATGACGGGTTTTTGCAGGTGCGTTACTTAGCGGAAAGAAATGGCGGGGCTCGTGCGGGCCCCACCTCACAAATATCCTACCAATAGGGTAGGATATTTCTGGATAGCATCCTATCCAGATCAACTCAGTTTAAGCCGCTTTTAAGTGGCTTCAAGTGGCTTCCAAGTGGCTTAAGTGAAATAAAATAAAGTTGTCGTAAAAATTATTTTATTTCTTAACCTTAAGCCCGAAAATTAAAAACCACACCGGAGCAAATGCAACTCCGGTAGAGGCGTTTCTAAGCGAATACCGGCGTTGCGATTTCATCGGTGCGCTCAGAATTCGATTCTGGGCACTGGTTCAAATGTTAGAAAAACCCGCTCGTCCGTTCACTGAACGTACCTGAGCCAAACTTCGTAAAATGATTCCGGGCACACCGGGCCTCGGAATCAGGATCCGTCAGAAACTGCGCTCTTATAAAATTCCAAAGAAAATTATGAAAAATATATCCTTGAAATTTACGGGTCTTTACATTACTCCCACCTCAGGTCTTTACGTCCCCGTAAAGATACATCAAAAACTAGGGAAACAAATGTGGGTACTGAGCACGCATCTGAGCCTCCCGCTCACAAGTGCTCTCCTGGAGGTTCCCGTGCGGCCATCTGATGTGCACAAGAGGAATCGATCACCCATGTAGGACCCACTCCTGTCGATCCTCTATCTCCACCGGGACCTCCGCAAAAGTCGCCCCATCATCCACGTCTAGCTCCCCATAGTCAATGATGTGAGTCGGGTCGTGCACGTATCTCCTCAGCTGAGATATGTGGAAGACGTCGTGCACCCGGTGCAACTGAGGTGGCAGATCCAGGAGATAAGCCACATCGCCAATCTTGCTGAGGACCTGGAAAGGCCCGATGAAGCGTGGAGACAACTTGCCGCCTCGGCCAAATCTCCGCAAACCATGTCGAGGTGAGACACACAAGAAGTCGTGGTCGCCATCCTCGAACTCTAGTGGCCTCCGCCTCCTGTCAGCATATGACTTCTGCCGGCTATGAGCTGTCCTCATCCACTCTTGGATGACCTGGACCTTCTCTGTCGTGGCCCGGACCATCTCTTGTCCCACAAGTGCTGAATCTCCAGGGTCTATCCAATACAAAGGAGATCTACAAGGCCTGCCGTACAACACCTCGTATGGTTCCATCCCGATGGTGGAGTGGTAGATTTTGTTGTACGCAAACTCCACCAAGGGTAGGTGGTCCTCCCAGCTGCGACCCAAGTCTAGGACACATGCGCGGAGCATGTCCTCGAGTGTCTGAATGGTCCTCTCCGTCTGACCATCCGTCTGAGGGTGAAAGGCGGTGCTCAGACGTAACCGCGTCCCAAACTCCTCCTGCATCCCATTCCAAAGCTGGGAAGTAAAGCGAGCGTCCCAATCGGAGACGATAGTCGATGGCACACCGTGAATCCATACAATCTCCTGAACGTAGAGACGCCCCAAGCTCTCCACTGATCCCTGCTCTCAGATGGGTAAGAAGTGTGCCGACTTGGTGAGTCGGTCAACAATCACCCAAATGGAGTCGTGACCTCTGGAAGTGCGTGTAAGTCCAGTCATGAAGTCCATAGATATCCCATCCCACTTCCACTCTGGGACCTCCAAGAGCTGTACCAAGCCTGCTGGTACCTGATGCTCTGCCTTCACCTGCTGGCGGGTGAGGCACCATGAAACGAACTTTGCCACAGCCTTCTTCATGCCCGGCCACCAGTGCTGTCGTCTGAGATCCTGGTACATCTTTTCCACTCCTGGATGTACCGCCAAATGAGAAGTGTGAAAATCTCTCAGCACCTCCTCTCGTAAAGCGACTGGTACCAAGGTACGTCCTCTGAAAAGGACGTTGTGCTCTGCTCCAAGGGAGAAACCATCAGGTGCCTGCCCCGAGGATATCTGTGCATGTCGTGTCTCACAGTCAGCGTCCTCACGCTGTGCCTCTCTGACCCGCTGCAGAAGTGGAGGAGAGACGGTGAGAGACTGAAGGAAGGCTGCTCCGTCTCTATCCATGAAGGATATCTACAAGGCGGCTAACTCCTCTGTCGCCTCCTCAAGCAACATCAAGATAGGTGCGCTGGTCAATCTCTGCCTTAGCTCCTGAAAGCTATGCTGACATCTGTCTGACCACACAAAGGGTTTCCCCTTCTTCGTCAACGCTGAGGGTGGTGCCGTAAATCTGGAGAAGTCTGGCACAAATCTCCGTTAGTATCCGGCTAGACCCCAGAAACTCCGCACCTCTGTCACGCTCCTGGGTGGCTCCCAAGCTAGCACTGCCTCGATCTTCGAGGGATCCACTGCAAGTCCCACCTCAGAAATGACGTGCCCCAAGAAGTGGACCTCACGTAACCAGAACTGTCACTTCGAGAGCTTCCCATAAAGCTGGTGCTCTCGGAGTGTGTCTAGTACAACACGCAAGTGGTAGGCGTGCTCCTCCTCGGTGGTCGAGTACACCAAGATGTCGTCGATGAAGACCACGAAAAATCCATCGAGGTATGGCTGGAAGATCTTGTTCATGAGGCTCATGAACACTGCTGGAGCATTGGTTACGCCGAAAGGCATAACCAAGAACTCATTGTGGCCATACCGACACCTGAAGGCCGTCTTCTGCACATCCCCGTCTCGAACTTTGAGCTGATGATAGCCTGACCTGAGGTATATCATCGAGAACCATCATGCTCCCTTGAGATGATCAAAGAGATCATCAATCCTGGGTAGCAGATACTTGTACCTCACTGTCACCTGGTTCAGGTGACGATAATCGACACACAGTCGCAAGCTCCCGTCCGCCTTCTTGGCGAACAATATCGGGGAAGCCCAGGGTGAAACACTGGGTCGGATAAATCCCTTGCCCTGCAAGTCCTCCAATTGTACCTGTAGCTCTCGAAGCCCGGTGAGGGCCATCCGATATGCTGGAGTGGCTATCGGGGCTGTCCCGGGGTACAGATCAATATAAATGTCTACCTCTCTGCGAGGAGGTAGCCCTGGAACGTCGTCGGGGAAGACGTCCGCATACTGATCCACCACTGCAGGAAAACTAGGACCCCACACGTCAACTGCTCCATGGATGAGGCTAGCCAAATGACGAGTGATGGGCTGCCCTCTCCTCTGCGTGAGTCCATCATGTGATGCGAAAGCTCCCTTCTCGCCGGTGAAGGTGAACCTTCTCCCCTCGGTGCGCACTCATCGCACCTTGCACCTAATGCAGTCAATCTGTGCATGGAACATAGATAACCAATCCATTTCCAAGATGACGTCGTAAGGCCTTGACGCCACTACAAGAAGATCCCAGTCGAAGATCTCACCACCTAGAGTAAGCTCACACTGCCAACACCAGTGCGTAATCGTCGAGTCTACTCCCGTAGGAGTCTCTAGCCGTAAGGATCGAGCCAACGGCTCTGTCGGAATCTCCGAGCTCCGAACAAGGGCAGTGGATATGAAAGAGTGACTCGCTCCTGTGTCTATAATAACTGCAGCAAGGGTGGAATAGACACAGATCGTACCACGAATCATCTCTGGAGCGCCGTGGTCGTAGGCCTCCGCTGCCTGGAGTTGAGCCTGTCTCTGCCCGCCAGCTCCCTGTGGTCGGGGCGGACCTCCTGGTGGTAGTGGTGGCAGAGCCTCAAAGCGTCGCCCACCACCTGCTGCTCGGCCAGCTCCTCTGCCTCATCCGCCTCCTCCCTTCGGACCACCACGGTCGACCCTCTGCCTTTGCCTGGGCGGCCCCTCCACCGTCTGCTGCTCCTCGGTACGACGGGTCGGGCAGTCACGAGCCATGTGGCCATGCCCGCCGCATGAGTAGCACTGCCTGCCTCTCAGAAGGATGGCTCCGCGTTGTGTGACCCGCACTGCTGAGCCAGTGTCCCGAGGTCGTCTGCCGGAATGCCTGGTCTGCCTGGAACCCTGAGTCATCCGTCGGCTACCTGCTACCGAAGACTCCGCTATCTTCCGCCCGGCGGTAGGTCTCGCTGTAGACTCAGCCAGAAATATCTCGATCAGAAGGGCTCGCTCTAGCACTCCTGCCTAGGTCGGGATGCTGAGGGAGATCAGCGACGCCCTGATCTCGTGTCTCAATCCCTACTAGAAGGTCCGGGACCGGAAGAAGGGGTCCCGTACCATGTCTTTCGAGTAGCGAGAATGATCGGTGAACCTCGCCGCGTACTGAGCGACCGTCAAGCTACCCTGCTGCAGCTGAAGAAGCTCCTGAATGCGCACCGCACAGAGGGTGGACGGGACGAACTCTGAGCGGAAGAGGCTCTCGAAGTCCGTCCAGATGAGGGTGGCCTTATCGTGTACCTGGAGCATCAAGCTCCACCATCGTCCTACTGCTGCGTGCAGTAGGCTCACCGCGAGGATCACCATGAGGTCTACTGGTGTCCTCACTAGCCTGAAACTCGGACGACCGCCTCCAGCCAGTCCTCGGCCGCCTGGGGGTCCTTCTCCCCATGGAACCTGGGTGGTCGCTGGCGCTGGAACTCGTGCAGAGCTCCGAGGCGTCGTGCATCGTCAGCTGGCAGTGCTGGAAGCATCGGGGGCTCGGCGGGTAAAGGTACCGCCGGTGCCTCTGCTGTCAACGGGCCCTGTACCGAGGCCTCGTCACTCGGCGGGCTATCGTCGCGCTCTACTCTCGGAACCCTAGCTGGCTACTGTCTTCGGGCCATCCTGAAAAGGAAACAAGTGCGCCACGGTCAGAATAGTATACCTGGTGAGCTGACACAAGTAATCACAATGAAAACTTGAAACACACATGCAATCAATGTTTTCATGCATTATGTCAGAAATCAGAAGTCAGGGTCCTGGTGTACGGATATGTCGGCTGCCGCACCAACACTGGACTCCCTGGACTGATAACCACACTCAATACGCTAAACACTATTGCTTCACCTAGAAGAAGATCAGAGTCTGCGGTAGAACCGACCGCCTCTTATACCAATTTGTCACGACCCATCCTCGGGGCCCGTGCCGTGACTACCCCAAGCCCGCCTTCCATATGCCAGGGGATGGAGACTAGCACCAAGGCGTAAATCCCAACAAAAAGGGAAGGCATTTCCTTTGAAAATTAAATAAGAACCACAGAGTAAGCAAGCAGAAAAGTAAACACTACGTAAAAGCTATACAATCTGTGCTGAAAGTAAAGGGGCTGGAAATACAATCCCAACTGTAAAGTACAACTGAAAGGGAAAAACATCAACTGAAAAGAAAAGTCGCAGCGTCGACCCATCCTCTGGAAGTCCCACCTAAAGGGTGGGTACAGATAGCCTCCACAGCTCCATGGTCCAGCCGTCCGCTCTGAGTACGTCCTGCCCAGTGGTCCACCTCCAGGTACCGTCCTGCTCCGCACGCCTCCACCTCGATCAGCGCTGCCCGTCGTCTGCAACCAACATGACGAAATGCGGGCAAAGCCCGTGCAGGGGTGAGTATAAGCTACTCAGTAGGGACCCCGAGACCCCCGAAGGTCTCCCGAAATCCACAAAGGATAATCCACAAAGGAAAGATACAATCACGAAGTAACATATGACATGACTTAGGTATATTCCCATACATATACCTAAGTCATCAATTCCCGTTCGGCTCCTATGTCCGAGCCCAAGAACAACCTAGTCCACACAGGAAAGAAAAATGTATACCCACACAGGATAGCTCAACACAATCCACAAAGGAGAGTAAACAGTAAATCCACACAGGATAGCTCAACACAATCAAAAAAGGAGAGTAAACAGTAAATCCACACAGGATAGCTCAACACAATCCACAAAGGAGAGTAAAACCTAAATCCACACAGGATATCTCAACACAATCCACAAAGGAGAGTAAACAGAAGATTCAGCTCACACAGGTATACTTCTTCAGATGAAGATAAAGATGATCACTGATCCATCTAAGTCATCGAACCCACGAAGGATCGATAGGTTACTAACTCCCGCAATGACCCACACAGGATTGGGCCCACACATGACCTGTAGGAGCTGGCTCACACAGTACCGCTGAGCGCTGACCCACACAGGATCGGACCCAGACAGGATCGGGCCCACACAGGACCTGTAGCACTGATCCACATAGGATCGTTGAGTGCAGTAGTTTTCGCAGTCCACTGAGGATCTCTGCACAGTCGTCGTCGCAGTCCACTGAGAATCTCTTCATGGTCGTCGATGCAGTCCACTGAGGATCTCTACACGGTCGTCGCTGTCGAAGTAGCAGTCGTAGCCAGCACTAGGGTTCCCGCACACAGCAAGCTCGTTCGAGAGGGTCCGCTCCACGAGCCGAGAGGTTGATACATCAAATGACACAAAGTCCGAAGTTGATGTATCCAAAAGTTCCGTATCGTCAACAGGTACTCAACGTCGCAGACGGCGCGTCAATCAGACGCCCTCTCTGAGAGTTATTGGCTTTTTCGTCCCAGGGGCCCGGTTGGTTTTTAAGGCAAAACCAACCCGACCGTACTCCACCTGCGACCAAACCTCGGGCGGAGTAAGACAAAATATCCGTCTCACTTAGAGTAATTCAATGAAGCTGACGGAACATCAATCGGACGTCTGTAACTCAAGATATGAGCATTTCCACTCCGAAGGCCCGGTTGGTTTCGTGTACGATCCAACCCGGCCGAAATCAAAGTATTCCGAAACCTTTAGTGCGATATACCGAAAAGACCGTCTCGATCCAAGGATCGTGTTGCCACTGACGGCGGGTCGTTTGGAGGCCCGTTGCTCAAGATACGGCCATTTGAACGAAAACCGTCCGAGGACGGGGGGTCCGGGCCCGGGCCGACCCGGCCCGACCCCCCTGGGTCGGCCGAACCCGGTCTGACCCAGTCCGACTCGGTCCGACCCGGTTGGACTGGTCTGGCTCAGCCAGCCCCGCCCGGCTCGGCCGAGAGGCCGACGCAGGGGGAGCCGCCGCCCTGCGTGACACCCCCGCGGCACCCGTGGGGTGTCAGCCAGATAGCAGGACGCGGCTGAAGCCGCGTCCCGAGTGACGCGGGGGGGAGCCGCCGCCCCCCGCGTGACACCCCCGCGACACCCGTGGTGTGTCTCCCTAGTGACCGGACGCGGCTTCAGCCGCGTCCCGCGGGCGCCGCCGCCGCGGCCGGTGCCGCAGCGGTCTCATCCGGCGGCGCGCCGGGCGCTGCCGCCTCCGGGTGTCGGCTCCGCCGTGCCGGCGACCCGCGCCGCCGCTGGCTTCCGCGGGCCGCCGGAGCCGCTCCGGTGGCCCGATTTTCTTCCCGTCTGCGCCGTTGCTCCTCCCGGGACTCCTTCTTCACTGCGGAATCATCAAACCTCAGTTGCGGCACATTCCATCGTCACCCGTCAAATCCGCATAACAACGAAGAACGACGGAGGGTCGTCAGGCCGTGTTCGTTTGGCCTACACCCTCCGCGTTAGATATAAACAACGGGAGAATTTTTATTCCAGACAGAAAACAACAATTTTAATATATTAAAATTGTTCACAAATCCGGTTCTTTAACTTTTTAAAGAAACATTTACAGGAATAATAAAAAGGGGTAATTCCAAAAATAAAAATCCCTACCTCTTAGTCGTCGCGCGTGATCGTTCTTCGCGGAATTGCTCATCGCGGAAGATGGAGATCGTCGCATCATCGCGGAAGGCGTCGCGTCATCGCAGAATCCGGCCTAGCGTCGACGAACTCGACGGACCAAGAAACAACAGATTTTAATTATAAATAATTAAATCCGTGTTTCATTTTAAATCACAAAGAACTTTTTGAAGAAACTCGAAATTACTCACCTCAAATGGTTGGTGATCGGAGATCGGGCGGGGAAGAACGTCTCAGATTGGAGCGTCTTCGATTTCCACAAATGACGGCGTTCTTCGCGTTCTTCGCGTTCTTCGCGAAGGAGAAAGAATGTACAAGGATTCTGTCAAATCCTCTCAACGCACAAACTTTCAAAAGACTGGTTGGTATTATTTTATTATTATGACAACACACGAAAAAGGGGTAAGTAACGACCCATCAATTCGTTGAATTAATTCAACGAAAGAAACAACTCATTTAATTTACGAAATAAACTGCCCAATTAAATGGTCTGTTAAGAAATTATGAAAACGCGCCAGTTGACTTTCATAATGATGGGTTTTCGCGGGTGCGTTACTTAGCGGAAAGAAACGGCGGGGCTCGTGTGGGCCCCACCTCACAAATATCCTACCAAGAGGGTAGGATATTTCTGGATAGCATCCTATCCAGATCAACTCAGTTTAAGCCGCTTTTAAGTGGTTTCAAGTGGCTTCCAAGTGGCTTAAGTGAAATAAAATAAAGTTGTCGTAAAAATTATTTTATTTCTTAACCTTAAGCCCGAAAATTAAAAACCACACCCGAGCAAATACAACTCTGGAAGAGGCGTTTCTAAGCGAATACCGGCGATGCGATTTCATCGGTGCCCTCAGAATTCGATTCCTGGCACCGGTTCAAAAGTTAGAAAAACCCGCTCGTCCGTTCACTGAACATACCCGATCCAAACTTCAGAAAATGATGCCGGGCACACCGGGCCTCTGAATCAGGCTCCGTCAGAAACTGCGCTCTTGTAAAATTCCAAATAAAATTAAGAAAAACATTTGCTTGAAATTTACGGGTCTTTACATGTACGAGATATAGAGAATCTTTTATATGTATATGAGGTTATTCATCGACAGAGAATCATCTGTATTTGTTATAGATTTTTATTCAATGGTATCCTTCAACACATAATATAAATATCTCTTAGTTATTATGATAACCATTCTATTTTTAAAGCCACTCAGTGGGGCACTTGAAGTTTATTGTTATTCAGAAGGACATGGATTATTTCAGAGTTGGAATCATACCCGCAGATGGGATACCTATGTATCCTTGTTTAGAAAAGGAATCATAACCGATGTAGTTAGAGAATTAAGATATAGTTTAACTTCTTATGGGATGGATGAGAATTAATGGTTGATGGTATTGAACCTCCAAAAGGCTTCCTACGTACTCTACATTTAAGGTAAAGATCAAATTCCACGTAGTTCGGTTGGGAATTGTGGGGCTTACGTATGATTAACGGCCCAAATAGATGTTTCATGGTTACTTTTACACTCTATGCTCACGTGAGTCATGCTCGGTGTGAGAAACAAGAGGCATCAGTAAACCTGAAAATTTGTGCCATGAAAGATATGATCACATGGAATGATATGGGGCTTATGTATGTATCATTGCCAAAATAAATAAATATCGAGACTTACATTAGAGAAGAATCCCAGGAACAAGGTCCATAAAGGTATATGTGCCTTATGGAGATTTGGATACTCTAACTTGGGGGTTACTCCTGAGGAGGATGCCCAAATTAGGAGGGGACTTGTGATTGGGTTTTATTCCTGAGAAGGAAACCCAAAATTAAAGGGACCTAAAAATTGGGACTTACCCCTGAGAAGGAGGCCCAAAGATAAAGGGGGTTTGGAGCTTACTCTTAAGGAGGATGCCGAGATTAAAGGGTAATATTAACTTATGATTGGGGCTTATTCCTCAGAAGGATGCCCATATAAAAAGCAATTAAGACTTGTTAGGAGAAATTATAACTGGGGCGTATTCCTAAGGAGGAGGACCAGGTTAAAAGGGACTTGAGAATTGGAGGTTTTTCCTAAGAAGGTGGCCTAGGTAAAGGGAATTTGGGAACTTGGGGCTTAATTTTAAGGGGGATTCCCAAATTAGGGGAACTTGAAGACTGTGTATTACTCCTGAAAAGGAAGCTCAGGTTAGGGGACTTGGGGCTTACTCCTATGTAGGATGCCTATATTTGTGAATTTGAGATTGGGACTTACTCCTGATAAGGAGGACCATTTTTTAAATAGACATGAGACTTAGGACTTATTCCTAAGAAGGATACCTAATTTAATTTATGATTGGGGATTACTCATGAAAAGGAGGACCAGAAGGAGGCACCCAAGTGTACTTGCATGACCATGATGAAACATGCACAAACCAAGGGTAAAAAAATCCATATTCATGCCTTTGTCATTTTTTGATGTTTCTTCAAATGATGAATCACCTTGTGTTAAGGTATTTCCCTTTTTCAGTTGTTTAGACTCCGTAATGGAAAGCAGCATCAACAAAAGTCCCCCCCTCATAGATGGACTGATAGAAGGAGGATGTGAATCTGAGGTAAAGAAGAAGACCAAGGAAGGGTGGTGGGCAAGTTACTTGTTTTATGTTGGTTTCATTATGTCGCGCTTACAGTAGAGGTATTTGCACTTGTGCGGTGATACTTGCGTTCCAATAACATGCGCTACACATCTATACATGTGTTCCAAAATTAGACTTGTGTGCCTTAATACCTTAGCCATTTTTTCAATTTTCTTCACAAAATTTATGAAAAATCAACTTACTTAAGAGTTAATTATTCATTCTTTGTGCAGATAAAATGGATCCTAGAAGGATTGGAACAACTGATGAGTTGGCTAGCAAGTGAATTGATGTGATGATGAACATCATTGGCCATGACTATTATGATATCTGTGACAACACCCTCCCATATATGGCCATGTTCTTGAAGAAATATCATGTATCTTTGCCGGTTGGTGAAGAGAATACTATCAGGACATTAGAACAATATTTGAAAAGAGTTGTCTCTCCAAATGGCTTTTTTACTTCCAATGCTCCATTCTCAAATCCATGTATCCATCTTCCAAGTCTCTTGGATAGAAACAGAGTCAATGTTTGATCAGAAGAAAATTTTCTCATACTGCACTGAAGAACATTCTTTTACAATTGTTCTATGAAGAGCCACTATCACTGTATATCTTATTGTATCCTGTTGAATGAATAAATTCCTGGTGGCTGTTGTTGAATCTCTGGATTCCATAAGTCAAATGAAGATTTATGTTGAATGTCTCTTGTAATTTTCGAAAAGGATAAGAGACTATAGTCTATGGAAATCCTTCTAACTATTGAGCATCAATGAAAGACACATTCATCTTCAATCATTTGTGCATGCCTTTTTTTCTACCTACATTAAATTTTTACTTAAGCCAATAGGCCTAGTAAACATATTTTGTTTTTTTTCTAGGATTATTAAAAATAACCCGAAAAACTTTAAATCTTTAATTGCTCCATATTACCAAAATCATAAGAAATGTCTGTTTAGTGAGCTGGCACTTCACTTTTGTTCAGATTTCCCTTGTCTTTTGAGGTGGCTGTTGTTGAAGCTCAGGATTCCATAAATCAAATGAAGATTTATGTTGAATGTATCTTGTAATTTTTGGAAAAGAGAAGAGACTATAGTCTGTGGACGTCCTTCTAACTCTTGTGCATCAATGAAAGACACTTTCATCTTCAATCATTTGTGTATGCCTTCTTTTGTTACCTACATTAAATTTTTACTTAATACAATAGGCCAAGTAAACATAGTTTGATTTTTTTAGGATTATTAAAAATAACCCTACAAACATTAAATCATTAATTGCTCAATATTACCTAAATCATACGAAATGTATGTTTAGTGATCTGGGAATTGACATTATTTCAGAGTTCCCTTTTCTTTTGAGGGCAGTTGAAAGTCATGCATGTTGGACATAAAAAGGATAATGTTTAAGGTTGAAGTATCTTTAACCGATGGATTAAAATTGACTCAATTCCTTGATAATTAATCTGAAAATAGATTACCACACTCATGAATGGGGGAAAACCTATAAATTATGACTTATGAAATTTTGAATCTGAGGAATGATACAAAAAAGGGATAAAAGGCATTATAAGAATTATTTCCCAATAATGAAGTTACCACTATTTAACAAACCTGTTAGGGGGTTGAATTATGCAGGGCCACCTAAGGGAATTGGCTGCATAGTCAAAAAATAACATCTTTTGGCTGATAGGTCCATTATGTAGACTACTTATGCAAGGCCGCCTAAGGGCACGTGCTGCATAGTCAGGAAAAAGAACACTGAAAAATTTACTTTTCTACTGCTAAAATGCCAGTGGAAGGTTATGGAGATTCAAATTTTCCAAAGCACAGAGTCTGCTATATGGAAAGAGGTACTTGAATATGGAGATGATATTTCCAATCAAGATTATCAAAAGATTGGATGAATGTCACTCCTGCGAAGGTCTGACCCAAGTGTAGGGAAGGAATATATAAACCATAGACATGAATACTTTCTAAACAATGAAAAATAATATGAGACAAATATGTTATGGATGGCTATTTTTGAGGATCCCTTTATATTTTCATTAAGACAAATAAGGTAAAAAGAGGTTTTTCTCCCACGAATGAAGTTACCACTATTTGAAAAACCCGTTAGGGGTTTAATTATTCAGGGTTACCTAAGGGAATTGGCTATATAGTCAAATAATATCATCTTTTGGATGAAAGGTCTATTATGTAGACTACTTATGCAAGGCCTCCTAAGGGCATGTGCTGCATAGTCAGACAAAAGAACTCTCAGGTATCAAACATTTTGTGACCAAAATTAATGAAAAGGGTTATGGATATCTAGAAATATTTAAGGTTAGGAGTATGACACATACAAAAATGGGCATTGTTCAATTCATGTAGAGATACACAGACCAATTCTAACCATCATCATGTTGTGGTTGGGTCCTGAATTGAGGTGTTGGACTTCACTACGTATCTCATAAGGATAGGAATCAAGCCAAACATAATTCTTCAAATATATTATAACGTCATGTGGGACGAGAGTATAGGAAATCATAGTTTAAGGTCATAGAGCTTGGACCAAGGGGGACTTTTTAGCCAAGGTACTAAAACTGAAATTTAGGGGTAGGCCCAAAGATTTGGGGCTGGGTTCAAGGGATGATCTAACGTTCCTACATATCCCATAGGTATGGGAATCAAGCCGCACATAGTTCTTAAAATATAGTTTAACTTCATGCGGGATGAGAGTGTAGGAGATCTTATTTTAGGGTAATAGATCTTGGACCATTTATAAGGAATACACAATGTGTGTTTGTTATAAACATGTTGTGAATGAAGACCAGGGTTTCCATACCACATTCATGTTTTCACAAGGGAACTTTTCAACCAAGGGATATAAAGTAGAATTTGGTGGTAGGCCCAAAGACTTGGGGCTGGGTTCGAGGGATTCTTGAACGTTACTACGTATCCCATAAGGATGGGAATCATGCTACGCATAGTTCTTGAAATACCCTCTGTATAGATTTGGTTCCTAGATGTGAAGGGTGAAAGGGGACTTTAGTGTAATGATGGATTGACCCAAGATGAAAGGTTCGGGAATTACCATGTATGCACGTATTCTATAGAATATATCATGATTTGAAATCAATGTAAATAATGATTCCCTCTCTGGTGAGGGTGTCAAAGAATGATATGGTTTATTGTCTTATAGGACAAAAGTTTGAATAGTTTAACATCATATAGCAAGGATGATGGTGAACCAATATAAAAAGTATTGGTTCTGAGGACGGTTTCATGAATGAAAATCGTATTAAATGAAGGTGAACCGATGTGAAATGATTGGTTTTGGGGTTAAACCTTGGGAGGTTTCCTATGTACCCAACCTAGTAGGCAAGGATAAAAGTCTACGTAGTTCAATTGAAGAATGAATTGGTGATCAATTTGTTTTTTAGGACAACGATCTAAAAATAAATTGTTGGGACTTACGCAAGTTTAACAACACAATGAATGTTTTATGGTTGATGTTTTACTCTAAGCTCACGTGAGTCATACTTGGTGTGAGAAACAAGAGGTAACATTAACCTTAACGATGCACAGTTTAATGTCATGTAGGACATATGAAGGGACTATGTAGTTTAAAGTCTTGGAGGGAGCACTATTGGTGCAACACAGTTTAGTGTCATGTAGAAGGGACAACATATAGTTTAACGTCATATAGGATGTATTAAGGGAATTTTTTCAGTTTAACGTCATGTAGGATTAATGGAGGGACACAATTTAACGTCATGTTGGACATGAACACAGTTTTGAATCATGTTGGACAATAAGGGTGCTGTACAATTTAACATTCTGTAGCTAAGACGATGAGGACAATACAGTTTAACGTCATGTTGGATGAAAAGGGGGACTACGGAGTTTTATTTCATGTACTAAGGACAAAAGAGGACACATTTTAATGTCATGTTGGACGTATTAGGGATTTCTTTCACATTTTAACGTCATGTTGGATGATGGAAAAGTTTAACGTCATGTTGGACATAAGGGACTTCTGTACAATTTAGTGTCATGTAGCTAGGACGTCACAGTTTAACGTCATGTTTGATGTAAGGGAAAATAGTTTAAGTCCATATGAATTGACTGTAAGATGTATTTGCATTATTCAAAATACTTCTTCAGAAATCTGGCATTGGTTGGAGTCGTAATGAGTTCTCTATCCATTGTGATTAAAGAATAACCTCAATTGGAGTAGACCTTATGTATTGAATAAGGTCCTTCCTATTTTGTCTCCAATATGTGAGATTTAGTTCCATGTATCATTGGAGTTCAGAGAACCAATACCATTTTTCCTGAATGAATGACTGACGATGAAAATTTTTGTTGAAAGATCGTGTTATTCGATTCTGATAGACTTACAAGTGTTATAGGGTGCACATTCTTTTCTCATCTAATCATTCAAATTCAACCAACCACTTTTGAGATTTTTCATCTATAGATGACTGATCACAAATAGCTACCCAGAGTGAGGGTAATTGAACCTCAATGGGAAAAACTGCTTCTATTCCACATACCAATGTATATGGAGTTGAACGTGTTGCAATGCTGGTGGTGGTTCGATAAGCCCATAAAGCATGAAAGAGTTTATCAAGCCATGATTTATTATCTTTATCCACCATATTTTGTAGTATATTTGAAAGAGTCTTATTGAAAGATTATATTTGTCCATTTTCCACTACATGATGCCAATAGGAATGGTTGGATTTGATATTACATTCTTGATACAACTTCCTTACCTCGGATTTTCAGAAGTTGGGGCCATTGTCTGTCAATATTGTATGAGGGACACCAAATCTGGTAATGACGTTAGACTTGATGAAGGTAACAATGATTTTAGAACTAACTCCTTTGAGAGGTATTGCCTCTGCACAATTGTAAAAGAAGTCAGTAGCAGTAATAATGTACTTAAACTGCTTGGATGTAGCTGAAGGATAAGGTCCTACTACATCCACTCCCAATCTGGCAAATGGCCATGAGTATTTCGCTGTATGAAGCAACTCTGGGGGTTAATGAATGAAGTTGTCATGTACTGGGCAAGAATGAAACTTCTTTGTGAAATCAACACAATCTTTTATCATTGAAGGCCAAAAGTATCCAAGCCTTCGAATTTGATCATATGGTCTATGTCCAGACCGGTGGGCACCACAAACTCTTGCATGCACTTCATTCATGGTAGCCATTGTCTCTTTACCATCATTGCATCTGAAGAGAACTCCATCGAAACCTCTTTTGTATAGAATTTTATCTAGGTGATCCGGGATATCATAAAGAGTAAAATTGACCATAGGTCTCCAGATTTGTTCTTTCTCAACTCTATTAGGTGGAAGTGTTCCATTTTGAAGGTATTCTTAGATAGTTTTCAGCCATCCTATAGTATGACCATATGGTTTGGGAAGGGGACTAATTTCATTGATTTCTTCTATTCCGGTTCAAACATTAGGTGAAATCGTATGACAGTGGGAAGTACGGATGATTGTTTCATCCAGATTTGGATCTTCCAGAGCTATAGCTATATTATCTAGTGCATCATCTTGGGCATTTTGTGATCGCGAGACATGAGAAAATGTCAGTTCGGAAGGAAATTCCTCCATTAACTCTCTGACGTAATCATACAAATGTATTAACTCTTCTTTTCGGATGGAATAATCCCCATTGACTTGTTTGATTACCAGGTCTGAATCACCTCTCACTTTTATGTGATTCACTTGTGCTTGAAGCGCCAAATCTAATCCTGTGATGAGAGCTTGGTATTCTGCTTCATTATTTGTACCGCCTCCACGTAATAGGAAGGAATAAGGTAGAACTACCTTTTCTGAGGAAAAAAGTACAATTACTAATCCAACTTTATTGAATTATGATCTTCCATTTTCTTCCCTGTTGGAGTTCTGGAAGGACCATCAAAATACATTTCCAATGTCTAAATATTATCATGAATAGAAAAGACTTCTTCAACATGATGTTTAATATCTAAAGATGTATCTTTAGTTTAAGGGTGTTCATCAAGGAAATTAGCCAGAGCATGGACCATTATTGCCTTTTGAGACACATACTGGATATTAAATTGCTGCAAAATAACTGCCCACCTTGCCAGACGTCCTGTAAGCATTGGACGACTAAGGATGAATTTGAGCGGGTTATTGAGAGATACCAATTGGACTTCATGATGATGAAGGTAGTGTCTCAACCTTTTAACCGCCAAGATTAATGCTAGGAGGCACTTTTCAATACTTTAATATCAGGTTTCTGCTTCAGGCATATTCCTCCTGAGATAATAGAGGTTGTTCTCATTCCCACCATCATTCTTCTGGGCAAGGAAAGCACCCAATGATCGCTCTAAAGCTATCACATAAAGAATTAATGGACTTCCTTCAATAGGTGGCATTAATACTGGTGGACTCAAGAGATATTTCTTGAGAATATTGAATGATTCTTGACATTCTTCATTCCACTGGTAAGTGACTCCCTTCATCATGAATTTGGTGAAGGTTAAACTTTTGCCTGCCAAATTGGCGATGAAACATCGAATATAGGCCAACTGTCCTTGAAGTCCTCTCAATTATTTCAAATTCCAAATAGGTGACATACCAAGGATTGACTTTGTATTCTTAGGATGGACTTCGATACCATGATGGAGTACAAAAAAGCTAAAAAATTTCCTGAGGTTACCCCAAAAGCACATTTCAAGGGGTTCATCTTCAAATTATGTTGTCGAAGTTTGTGGAATATGACTTCCAAATCAGCCAAGTGGTTAGAACGTTTTTGGGATTTAACCACAAAATCATCCACATAACATTCAACAAACTTACCTAAAAGGGTTTGAAGAAACGATGTATGGAGCACTGATATGTTGTGCCTACATTCATCAGGCCAAATGGAATTAACCGATAGAAAAACACACCCTGTGGGGCTCTGAAACCTGTAGATTCTTCATCTTTTGGAGCCATTCAGATTTCATTATATTTAGAATATACATCCATCAAGGAATGTTCATTATAGCCAGCTATTGCATCAATTATGAGTTCATTAATTTGAACTGGAAAATCATCCTTAGTACAATACCGATTGAGATCTCTGAAATCAATGCAAACTCTAATTTTTCCCTTCATATTTTTAACAGGGACAATATTAGACAACCATTTGCGATATTAAACTTCTCTTACGAAGTTAGCATTGATAATCTTATCCACTTCGGCTTAAATTTTGGAAGCATAAGTCGGTTGTGTTATTTTTGCAGATTGCTGAAATCCTCGATGTTCTTCTAACAAACCCAAATGATGAGTGGAAACATCAGGATCAATCCCTAAAGTTTCTGTATAGTTCTATGAAAATATATCTCGATTTTTCTTTAAAAATGAAATATACATTTCTTGCTCTTTAAGAGTCATGATAGAACTAATTAATGTAGGGCGTGGATATTCTTTTGTACCCAGATTTATTTCTCTATGTTTATCTACAGTGGTAGAGATACCCTCTTCAAATGTTGGAGGAGCATCCCTGAGATCGTCCTCTTCTTCTTCAACATGTGTTACTTATTCTTTTTCTACTTGCATAGTATATGATGAAGCATAATTTCCATGATCAGGAGAGATGTAAAAATTTTAACAACATGAATAAGAGGCTTCTATTTCTAACCCTATTGATAATGATGCATCTTCTTGGGGTAATAAAGAGGAAATGATGGATCGAGAATTGAAATAATTGTCTACCTCTGAAATTTATATAACTTCTTCGGTCCTGGTCAGTGAAGTATAGACCTGCTGGATTTCAGCGGATGAAATGAAGACATCTCCATTTGAGCATTCATTATTTCTTGTTGAATCACCAATTTCTCCCATGCTGTCTGGTTTTATTATCGTAATTGATATTATGGAAGTTTCCATAAGAGTATTTGGATTCAATTTTATCCTATCAAATTGACTGATAGGAAACACATAATCTGTACTCACATGTGTGAATGGGTTTACTGGAATCTTTTCCAAACCATATCGAGAATTATCACCATACAATGTCCCAATTTTACCATAAAAAAATATTTGTGGCATTGATGGTATGATGAAGGGATGGTTTCAGGTTGATGTAGCCAAGGTCTTCTAAGAAAAACATTGAAGGATATATCGTGATCAAAAACCATGAAATATGAATTGGATACAAGGTCTCCAAACTAAGTTCTGAGTGTAATATCGCCCAGTGGTTCTTCTTCATTTTTATTATATCCTTGCAACATCATAGTAGAAGAAGATAAATCGGATTTTGTTAGCCCCAATTGATGAAGTGTACGAATGGGGATAAGGTTGACTCCTGAACCATTATCAATGAAAGCTCTTTGGATGTCCACACCATTGACCTTTCTAGATAAATAAAAAGGTCTAATGTGTCCATGGAAAACATCATGTTTATCTTCATCTGTGAATGATAACACTACATGGCATTCTACTGGATTACTGTCTACATGGTATATTTCAGCCACAAAAATTTCAGTTTTGAACTCCTAAAGACTTGACAGAGCCCCAATGAGTGCCTCTCAAATCTCCTTGGATAGATTCAAGGAATCTAGAATTGATAACATGGCTGGTACTTGGGCCAAATTCTTCAAGACGTCATATTTTTGATCCAAAGTAATGTGTTTCCCAACAGGAACATGTGGTTGTGTAGGTTCCATAGAATTTGATGCATTGAAATTAGATGCATCTTGTATCAGGGTAGGAGTATGAAATACTCTTGGCTTTGGAAGATTAGACAGAATATGTCAATTTACTTGTTGAGAGGAAGTAGGTGGAACCTCTAACCGATCCCCCAGAATAATTGTGCCAAGACTGAATCTATTATTGGTGGAAGAACTTGTGTGTTCTTGTTGAGCCTGCTAAAGGGCTCTACTATGAGTTTCTGCTGCATACACAGTTCTAGCAGGGGTAGAATTGGAATAGTGGTTTCTGGGATATCCTCGTCTTCCTCTATATCCCAGACCTCTAGAAATCCCTCTAATTCCTCTGTTTGGTACAGGGAACACATGCTCATCAAAATCGAAGGTATGACTGGCATAAGGATCTGTTAAATGAATCATATTAACAGAACCAAAGATAAAGTCTTCACCTGACGATGATCCAACCTGATTATCCCATTTAAGTTGTGCCGTCTGGTGGGGCAGTGCTCGTGGCTTCAAAGTAGATGGCATAAAATCTGCCAGAGACAATGACAACTTGGTCTTTAACAGGTTCTCAACTTTTTCTGATTGTTCATATTTCATTGAATTATATTGTTTCTTTGAGGATTTTCCCTCTGATGATGAGGGTTTTGATGTGGACTTCATAGCAAAAGACACAATTGGATTCTTCAATTTCATTCTCAAAATCGCATGAGTTCGGTTGATCGTTTTCTGACCATCCAATCATCATATTTCTACGCATTTTGTTTTTGACTTCTTGACACTTGCCTTCTTCCTCTGGATTTGTAGCAGAAACACATGATACCTGAGCTGAAGAACCATTCAATTTCACTTGTCCTGAGTCCACCGTCTTTTACAGGAGGTCTTTTAAGACAAAACACTCTTGAATGGGATTCCCCAACATTTGATGAAATGTGAATTAATTGGGACGATCTTCATCTCCTTCCTTATTTGGCCTTTTGGGCCTCAGAAATTGAACCAAAATATTTTCCATAGCCAAAATGAAGTAACCAGGAACATGTTCATTTCAAAAAGAGTAATCTTTTCTCTTTATATCCAAATTTTTTTTTCATCTTTGATCTCTTTGATCATCATGATGAAACGGCCTCTGTTGTTGATTCTAGGGAGGTGGATCTCTTCGAGAAGATGAAGGCCTTGAGGTAGAAGAAAGTACAGCTGCTTGTTTAAGCATAACGGAAGCAGTCTCTGCATTACCCATTCTCCTTCATGAAGCTGATGGAATTACACGATCTTTACCCTTAGTCTTTATAAGAGAGTCTTCAATCTGTTGAGCGATTTAAGTAAGGTCTCGAAACCCTCTTGTGTATTTCACAGGGATCAATGGTGTGCGTAATTCATCAGGAAAATTTTCCACATAGATTGGAAACAACTATTATTGAGGAATTTCTATGCTTAGGGAATATGTTAATCCCTTCCAGTGAGCAATGAAATAGGAAACCCTTTCATTCCTCATTTTCTTACAATTTTTAAGATCAAAAACTATTGTCTTTGGAAAATTTGAGCTGAATTGAAGAAGGAATCATTGACGGAGATCCTCCCATCTGGTAATTGATTGGGATTGCAAGCTTGTATACTAGAAAAATGCAGGCCTTTGTGATGACTATACAAAACACATGAGCTTAACTACTTCTTGTTGTTGAGGGGTTCCCATCATAGGATCACAATGAGAAACAAAATGTGTTAATTGTTTCTCTGGTTCTCCCGAACCATTAAAAATGGGGATTTTGGTAATTGCAAATTTTGATGGGGGGGGGGAATTGCGTCTACCCATTCAGGGTAAGATCCCTTCTCCGATTGAACCGGTGCACACTTTCCTCTTATAGCATCCAACCGAGATGTTAATGACTCAATGGCAGTCATTAACTTTTGAGAAACATCCGGTTGAGCATAGACATGTGCAGGTGCAACAACTGGATCTTCGATAGATGTGGTGGCTGGTACTACAACTGAGGATAACACCACTGGTTGTTGTTGCACTTTACCCATAGGATTAGACCTGTGAGGTTGTACTGATAAAGGAGGATACTCTTGATGCATCTCAATAGCTACAACAAATTCCTTTGGCTGACTGACTCTATCACGTTTAGGAGGAATACTAAAATGTAGTAGTTCTGCATTCAACCTCCTTAATTCCTTCATTTCCTCTTCTTTTTGTGCAAATATTTTCTCTAATAAGAGAGATTGGCCTTCTCTAGAGGAAAGGTGGGATGTAGCCTGGTATTTTCCTTTCCCCTTGTTGGATCCCATTCGAAGAGGGGGAAGTGGGTTATTTGAAGGAATACCTAGATTCTGGGTAAGCCTGTGGTTTCTTGTATGTACACCTTCTTCATTTGTGTCTGTGTGTACAACCTCTTGAGCAGGAACCTCTTCATCTGATCCATCTGAGTGAGTCTCATCTAGTGGATTAGCAACAACATAATTGATGACATTTATTGATGTATAACACATTGCATCTCTTCTATTGGAATTTTTGCGATATTGTCTTCTTCTATGTCCCTGATGAGACACTGCCTTCTGTTGAGTTGATCCCTCAGGTACTTCTTCACGAACCATAATCTGGAGGAAATTTCATGATATTTCGGCTCTTCCTTCCTGTTGGGGCTTCTTCCCCAATCAAGAGAAGTTTTTAGTTCTCTGAGGATGAGACTGAGTATTTGAAAAAGACCCATGTTCGATGGACTGGGGCTGCTCCTGCTGCTTCTGCCCAACTCATCGAATCCTATTTGTTGATTCTGTGGGTTGAGCCAAATGAGTCCCTAGTCTGGCAAGCTGGGGTGGTTCTTGAGATGCTACATCTGAGACTCTCTTAAAAGCTCTCCTGATCTTGTGGACATTAGTCTGGAAATTGGCTGGATGCATCAACCTACATCCACTCAAATCACCTGGTTCAAATGACCGTTGGACGATTTTCGACACTTATATCACTTGGTGATGTTCATGCTCTAAATGAGAAGCATGTTCTATATTCTCATTTTCCTGATGAAAAAGTAATTCGACAACTTGTTCTTTGTATTCCTGATTCTGAGAAGAACTAGTTGAGGCATGTTCCTGAGCAATCCTTCAATTACAGAAAAACTGATTGACTTTGGCTGGCCATGGGCAATAACATTGCATGAGACCACTTTCGGCGGGCTTTGTTGGATGGAGAGTACAATGAAATGTAGTTCTCCATGAACCTCCCTACCCAGATATGAATACCAGATGGGGTATTGGAAATTAACTAGCGCAACCTTCCTAGTGTGCCAAGGAATGAACGTTTAAGGGCTCTCTGCTACTTTTCAGCCTTCCGATATCGAGAAATTGAGAGAGAGGCCAAATCAATTTGGAATTTTAACCATTGTATTATCATAACATGATTTTTATATTCATCATAAGATAATATTTTCTTTTTTAGTTGACAAAGTGTTTTTCACAAGTTGAGATGAATATCTTGAATACAATCTTCTGTCAACATCTTTAGAATGTCATACTGAGAGTCAGCCAAAGGCCAAAACATGACTGGCACTTCACCCTTCGCTAGTTGTTTTCTCATATTCAATATTTCATCTTTATCATTCGATGAATAATATTCTAACTGTTTAGACTGAAGCTATAGGTTCATTGTTTCTTAATCAGATTCAAAAAAATTGGTAGAGACTTCATTTACTAAATTAGAAGATGAATGACTCAGGGTTGGTTCGGAGAATAACCTACAGCCTAGGCTATCTTCTGGTTGAGAATGTATTTCACCTGCTAGTGGTAAAGAATCAGACATGACTGGCCTTACATTTGCAATTTCCTCAAGATAAGAGGGCTTTCTCTTCACTACAATGTCTGTTGGAGAATTTTACAGACTATGCGAATTACTACTATAGAGAGGACTTTCATAGCTAAATTAATCATCATGGGGAGGGCCAACATGGTGGGTTATATCAAAAGATGAAACCTCTTGCTCCATGATCTTCTGGCCACAAAGAGGGTTATCATGGCTCTCATCTAAAGATGATACTTTGAGATCGACCTAACTGTCATGAAGCAATATTTATTGAGGAATGTCTGATGTATACCTTCAAAATTAATTTCCCAACTATTGGGAACTGAGAGAGTATAATATTAAGTTGAAACAGATAATTGTCTGAGTGCATCAAGAACTCCTGCATCGATTAAGGCCTTATTACAGATTGGCCCTTGATTTCTTAACTGTGCAGGAGGGGTATTTTTCTTAGACACCTTCTTAATCACTTTTGGAACCACTTGTTGAAGAAAGTGGTTATTATGGGTAGGTGTGTGTGCATGCTCAAGAGAAATATTCAAGTTAGTCTGATAATCTCCACTCAAATTTGGTGTATGTGCCTGAATAGGTTGTCCGTATGACATGGGGGAGTTTTCCCTACAACCCACTTGGACTGGAACAGTGGTGTGTGTCTGTTCCGGAGTGAACTGTTGATGTGTCACTCCACTGGTAGGGATATCTTTTCAATTCATTCCCTGTGATACTACTGAAGCTGTTATAATATCCTGCTAGGCATCCAGAATATGAGCAGGGATTTGCTTCTACTCTTTTACCATCATCAGAATGTGCATGGTGAATTCAGCTGTCGAAATGGAGATATATGTCCATTCCTTGTTTGTAGTAGGTGTGTGTTCCTGCTCTTGTCCTCTTTTTCCTGCTAGTGAGTTCTGACTATACTTATGCGTGGGGGTAGAGAGTTGAGTCTGCCTCTTGTTTGTCATTGGGGCTTTCCAATTGACTTCTCTGGGTGCTACAAAATGAGACTGTTGGTAGGATTTATCAATACTACACGGTTTATGTTCCTGCTAATTGCACTCCTCCGAAAAGGGTTGATAAACATCCTTCAATACTGGTAGATCAGGCTTCTAGCAGGATTGATGAGTGTAAGCAGGTGTGTGTGCCTGTTTACCAGTTGTCAAAACATTGGGTTGGCGGGCTTTATCATATGTAGTCAGACGAGCCTGCGGACTAGCTGATGATTTATAAACAGGTGCATGGTCCTGTCTATAGTACTCGTCCAAAATTGCCTAGAGGGAATGGTGTGCTGCTGCCAGACGAGTCAGCTGGACAACAGAATTAAAACAGACAGGTGTGTGTGCCCGATCATTGCTTGCCACCAATTTAGGTTGGTGGACTTCTATAGAGATGGAAGAGATAAGAAATTTCTCACTGTTAACCGGTCTTCACCTCTGGTAGTTCGTCTTTCCTGCTTGGGTTCGAGGAACCTGAGCGGAACGCCTGGAGACTATACCCTCATCATGTTGAGGGCGTACTACCGCACGAGTCTGGCAGTGATTGTTGGTGGGAGCCCTCGAGAAGGACTCTTATTTCCTTGAATTAAGGCACTGGGTAACCTTCTCATTTACCTCCTCAGAATATTGGAGTGGATGGTGATTGCGTTCTGTGGATAACAATTCGAAATGGTTGGAGGCGGTGGTTAGCAACTCCTGCTACTTGATCGCTGGTCATCGCTGTCCAGATGTCCAGGGTGAATTATTGACTTGGAGTGCTTGTCGAGAAGCCTCCAGAGTCAGAATGGTACCATGTCGACGGTATTCCTTATCTAGTTCATTTGATATCCAGCGTTGAAGACGCTAAGTAGGTGATTTCATCCTCAGAGCGGACGATGATCCAACAGGAGTAGCAGCATAGGTATTCACAACAGAGGCATTCATAGGTGTGAACATAATAGAAGCCATTTCTTTAATGCAGAAAATCTTGGAAAAGAGTTCCGGTTTGATATACAGACATAATCAAGAAAAGCTTGGCCACCAAATCTTTTGGATGAGCACATATGTTATTGATTTCTTTGTTGGCCCTCTCATTGAGATTAAGTTGGGGCCTAAAAATAAGTAAAACATCATTTTAACTTTGTTAAGGATTCACGTTGGGTTCATGATTTTGTATTTCCTCTGGAAATGGGGATGACCTTGTTTGTTAAAGTTTTAAACATTCCAATATGTTTCTAATGGTCATATTCTTAGATCCGGAAACATCCAATGACTCCATATCCATTCGGACCTACTTTCCAAAGGTAGGTTATCATTAGTTGTAGACTGATGAAGCTTAATAATTTGCATTGGTCCAAAGGATGCGAGGTCGGACTCATCACACCTTTTTGGGGGGAATTATTGTCTACTCCATGACTCTCTTTATAGATTTAAGTTATGTTTGTGAATCCTTATTACACTACTAAGTATGAAAAATTATATTTCCTTAAGATATGACAATCAATGATTGATATGTATGAGATTTAGAGAATCTTTTATATGTATTTGATGTTATTCATCGATAGAGAATCATCTGTATTTGTTAGAGATTATTAGTCAATGGTACCCTTCAACACATTATATAATGATCACTCGGTTATTCTAATAACCATAGTAGTTTTAAAGCCAGTCAAATGGGCACTTGATGTTTATTGTCATTTAGAAGGCCATGGATTATTTCAGAGATGGGATCATACCCGCAGATGGGCTACCTATGAATCCCTATTTAGAAAAGTAATCAGAACCCAAGTAGTTCAAGAATTAAGATATAGTTTAACATCATATGGGATGGATGGGAATTAATGGGTGATGGGCTTGAACCTCAGAAAGGCTTCCTACATACTCTACTTTTAAGGTAGAGATCAAAGTCCACTAAGTTCAGTTTGGAATTGTGGGGATTACGTATGATTAACGGCCCAAATAGAAGTGTCGTGGTTAATTTTACACTCTACGATCACGTGATTCCTGTTCGGTGTGAGAAACAAGATGCATCCGTAAACCCAAAAATTTGTTCTAGGAAAGATGTTGTCACAAGTAATGATATGGGGCTTATGTATATATGACTTCCCAAATAGATAAAGATCTGGGATTACTTTAGAGAAGAAGCCCGGGAACAAGGTCTATAAAGGTATATGTTCCTTATGGTGATGTGGATAATCTAACTTCGGTCTTACTCTGGAGGAGGATGCCAAAATTACAAGGGGACTTGTGATTGGGTTTTATTCCTAAGAAGGAAACCCAAAATTTATGGGGCCTATAACTTGGGACTTACCCCTGAGAAGGAGGCCCGGAGTTAAAGGGGGTGTGGGGCTTACTTCTAAGGAGGATGAAAATATTAAAGGGGAACTTTAACGTATGATTGGGGATTATTACTAAGAAGGATTCCCAAGTCATACGAAATTAATACTAGTTAAGAGAAATTTTAAATGTGGATTATTCTTAAGAAAGAGGCCCTGGTTAAAAGGGACTTGAGAAATGGGGCTTATTCTTAAGAAAGAGGTCCGGGTTAAGGGAATTTGGGAACTTGGGGCTTACTCCTAAAGAGGATGCCCAAATTAGGGGAACTTGAAGACTGAGGTTTACTCCTGAAAAGGAAGCCCAGGTTAGGGGACATAGAGCTTACTCCTAAGGAGGATGCCTATATTTGGGAATTTGAGATTGAGACTTACTCCTGATAAATATGACCATTTGTTAAGGAGACTTGAGACTTAGGACTTATTCCTAAGAAGGAGACCTAAGTTAATTTATGAGTGGGGATTACACCTGAAAATGAGGCCCAGAATTAAGGGAATTAGGGCTTACTCCTGAAGAGGATTACCATGAATAGTCTTCCTATTTTAAAGGATAAGGTTGAATGAATGGAATATCTATTCGCAGTGACATAAAGATAAGTAAATCACTAGGATTTGAGATATGTTCCACAGATTTACATTCCGACAAGGAAGCCAACCAAGGAATCATTGCATAAATGGCATTGAAGAGGATTCCGAAGGCTAAATCTTGAAGAGGTGAGGTGAATTTGAAGAATTCAAGTGAATAGGCAGGATGGGCACCCAAAAAGAAAGAGGCGCGCAAGTCATGTGTGGGCGCGAAGTCTTGGTCACATAAGTATACATGCGCGAAAAAGGTGTACTTGTGCGATAATCAAACCATAGGGTAAAACATGGGGGAAGCTTGGCTTAAGCCCTTAGTGTTGTCCCTAAAGACATTTAAATGAGTGGTGCACAAGTTCTATTGAAGGAATAAGTCGACGTGCAAGTGTCTTCAATTCCCTGAAGTGTCAGACACATAGGTGCACATGTGTTGATGAATTTCAACACTTAGGCCTAGTTCCCTTTCTTCAGACCATCCATTCTAGGTAATAAATTACTATAGAAGTGTTCGGAATGATTTTAGAAGAGACTAGGGCACCGAGAGCTCAAATCCGAGTTTCTGGATTTTTCATCCCTGAAATGGGGGCCCACAAGTGGTAATTATAGGCCTTTGAAGACCTTGGGTGAAAATAAATTATGGTGCGCAAGTCACCTACGCGACCAATAAGAGGCGCACAAGTATACTTGTGCGGTCATGATAAAACTTGTGTGACCCAAGGGTAAACAAATCCATGTTCATGCCTTATTCATTTTTTGATGTTTCTTCAAAGGATTAATCAACTTGTGTTATGTTATTTCCCATTTTAGTCATTTAGACTATGTGACAGAAACATTCAATGATTCCATATCCGTTTGGACCCACTTTCCAAAGGTAGGTGCTCATTAGTTGTGGACTGATGAAGCTTACAAATTTTCATTGGTCAAGAGAATGGGAGGTCGGACTCATCACACCTTTTTGGGGGGAATTATAGTCTTCTCCGAGACTCTCTTTATAGATTTACGTTATGTTCATGAATACTTATTACACTACCACGTATGAAAAATGAGCTTTCCTTAAGATCTGACAATCAATGATTGATATGTAAGAGATTTAGAGAATATTCTATATGTATTTGAGGTTCTTCATCGATTGAGAATCATCTGGATTTGTTAGAGATTCTTAGTCAATGGTATCCTTCATTATATTATATAGATATCACTTGGTTATTATGAAAACCATACTGGTTTTAAATCCACTCAGCGGGGCACTTGAAGTTTATTGTCATTTAGAAGTACATGGATTATTTCAGAGTTGGGATCGTACCCGCAGATGGGCTACCTACGTATCCTTGTTTATAAAAGGAATCAAAACCCACGTAGTTTGATAATTATGATGTAGTTTAACGTCATATGGGGCGGATGAGAATTAATGGGTGATGGGATTAAATCTCATAAAGGCTTCCTACGTACTCTAATTTTAAGGTGACATCAAATTCCACGTAGTTTGGTTGTGAATTGTGGGGATTACGTATGATTAATTTTCCAAAGAGATGTGTCGTGGTTACTTTTACACTCTAAGCTCACGTGAGTCATGCTCGGTGTGAGAAACAAGGGGCATCAGTAAACCTGATAATTTGTGCCATGAAATATGAAATCACAAAGAATGATATGGGGCTTATGTATGTATGATTTCCCAAATAGATAAAGATATGGACTTACTTTAGAGAAGAAGATCGGGAAAAAGGTCCTTAACTGTATATGTTCCTTATGGAGATTATGATACTCTATCTTGGGGCTTACTCCTGAGGAGGATGCCCAAATTAGGAGGGGACTTGTGATTGGGTTTTATTCCTGAGAATGAAACCCAGAATTAAAGGGACCTATAACTTGGGACTTACCCTAGAGAAGGAGGCCCGGAGTTAAAGGTGGTTTGGGGCTTACTCCTAAAAAGGATTCCCATATTAAAGGGGAACTTTAACTTATGATTGGGGATTATTCAAGAGAAGGATGCCCAAGTCAATAGAAATTAATAATGGTTAAGAGAAATTATATCTAGGGCTTATTCATATGAAGGAGGCCCAGGTTAAAAGGGACTTGAGAACTGGGGCTTATTCCTAAGAAGGATGCCCAGGTTAAGGTAACTTGGGAAATTGGGGCTTACCCCTAAGGAGGATGCCCAAATTAGGGGAACTTGAAGACTGGGGCTTACTCTTGAACTGAAATCCCAGGTTAGGGGACTTGGGGCTTACTCCTAAGGAGGATGCCTATATTTTTGAATTTGAGATTGGGACTTACTCCTGAGAAGTAGGCCCATTTGTTAAGGAGAGTTAAGACTTAGTACTTATTCCTGAGAAGGAGACCTAAGTTAATTTATGAGTGGGGCTTACTCCAGAAAAGGAGGCCTAGATCAAGGGAACTTGGGGCTTACTCCTAAAGAGTATTCCAATGAATAGTCTTTTCATTTAAAAGGATGATGTTGAATAAATGGAATCTCTAACCGTAGTGACATAAAGATATGTAAATCACTAAGTTTTAAGAGATATTCCACAGAATTCCTTTCAGACAAGGAATCTGACCAAGGAATCATGCCATAAATGGCTTTGAAGAGGATTCTGAGGGATAAATCATGAATAGGAGAGGTGAATTTGAAGAAAGAAAGTGAATAGGTAGGAGGGGAACCCAAAAAGAAAGAGGCACGCAAATCCTGCATGGGAGCGCAAGTCATGGTCGTGTTGGGATACCTGAGGGACAGAGGTGTACTTGCACAACGGTGAAACCATAGGGTAAAACTAGGGAGAAGCTTGGATCAAGCCCTTAGTGTCATCTGTAAATAATTTTAAATGAGTGGCACGCAAGTTCTATTGAAGGAATAAGGTGGCGCACAAGTGTCTTCAATTCCCTAAAGGGTCAGACACTTAGGTATGCAGGTGTTGATGAATTTCAACACTTAGGCCTTGTTCCCTCTCTTTAGACCTTCTATTCTAGGTATGAAAATACCTCAGAAGTGTTCAGAAGGCTTTGAGAAGAGACTAGGGAGTCAAGAACTCAAATCCGAGTTTCTGGATTTTTCATCCCTGAAATGGGGGGCCCACAAGGGGTATTTATAGGCCTTTGAAGACCTTGGCTGAAAATAAATTGTGGTGCACAAGCCACCTGTTCGACCAATAGGACTCATGCAAGTATACTTGCATGGCCATGATGAATCTTGCACGACCCAAGGGTAAACAAATCCATGTTCATGCCTTTGTCATTTTTTTGATGTTATTTCCAATGATGAATCACCTTGTGTTAAGGTATTTCCCTTTTATAGTAGTTTTGACTCTGTAATGGAAAGGATCATCAATAATAGTGAACATAGTTTTTTGACAATCATGTAAAGACCCGTAAATTTCAAGGAAATTTTTTTTCTTAATTTTCTTTGGAATTTTACAAGAACGCAGTTTCTGACGGCGCCTGATTCCGAGGCCCGGTGTGCCCGAAATCATTTTCTGAAGTTTGGCTCGGGTACGTTCAGTGAACGGACGAGCGGGTTTTTCTAACTTTTGAACCGGTGCCCGGAATCGAATTATGAGGGCACTGATGAAATCGCAGCGCCGGTATTCGCTTAGAAACGCCTATTCCGGAGTTGCGTTTGCTCGGGTGTGGTTTTTAATTTTCGGGCTTAAAGTTAAGAAATAAAATAATTTTTGCGACAGCTTTATTTTATTTCACTTAAGCCACTTGGAAGCCACTTGAAGCCACTTAAAGGAGGCTTGAACTGAGTTGAACTGGATAGGATGCTATCCAGAAATATCCTACCCCCTTGGTAGGATATATGTGAGGTGGGGCCCGCACGAGCCCCGCCGTTTCTTTCCGCTAAGAAACGCACCCGTGAAAACCCGTCTTAATGAAAGTCAACCGACGCGTTTTCTAAATTCTTAACAGACCATTTAATTGGGAGGTTTATTTCGTGAATTAAATGGGTTGTTTCTTTTGTGAATTAAATGGGCTGTTTCCTTCTTGAATTAAATGGGTCGTTTCTTTCGTTGCATTAATTCAACAAATTGATGGATCGTTTCTTAACCAGTTTTTCAAATTCGTTGGCGTAATAATAAAATAAGACGAATGCTTAACCTCTGGTTATTTGCGCTTGAGAAGATTTGGGAGAACCCTCGTAACTTCTTCTCCCTCGCGAAGAACGCGAATAATGCGAAGAACGCGAAGAACGCGAAGAACGGCAAACCCGGAAATCGACGACGCCTTCGCCCGAGACGCTCTTCCGATCTCCGATCTCCGATCTCCGATCACCGACCATTCGAGGTGAGTGCTTTCGGATTTCCTCTCAAGTTCTTTTCTTTGGTTTTTAACGAAACACAGATTTAAATATTAATAATTTAAATCTGTTGTTCTTGATTCGTTGAGCTCGCCGACTCAGCGCTGGAATCCGCGACGACGCGACGCCTCCCCGCGACGACGCGACGATCGATCTCTTCCGCGACGGTCTCTTCCGCGAAGAACGCCCGCGCACGACGATCATCAAGGTAGGGATTCATTTTGGAAAATTACCCCTTTTTAATTTTCTCATGAACGTTCTTGAAAATTAAAAAGCCGGTTTTCAATGAACAATTTTATTTTAATTAAAATTGTTGGATCATGTGTTGATCGTTTTTCTCCCGGTTGTTTATCTCTAACGCGGAGGGTGTGGGCCGAACGAACACGGCCCGACGACCCTCCGCCGTTCTTCGTTTTGTGCGGATTTGATGGTTGACGATGGAACGTGCCGCAGCGGACGGTTGACGATCCCGCAGTAGAGAACGGATCCAGGGAGGAGCAACGGCACCGACGGGAAGGAAAACGGGCCACCGGAGCGATGCCGGCGGCCCGCGGAAGTTGCCGGCGGCGCGGGTCTCCGGCGCGGCGCCCCGGCGCGCCGCCGAACGAAATCCGCCGCGGCTGAAGCCGCGGCGGCGGCGGCCAAACGGACCCGCGGCACGCGGGTCCGGTTCATCCGGGCGGACGCGGCTCAGCGCGTCCGCGGCTCGCCAGCGCGGCCCGCCCGCGGGCCGCAGTCCTTCCTCAAGCCGCGGGTCAGCGCCCGCGGCTTCCACCCGCGCGGCTCAGCCAAGCCGAGCCGGCCGAGCCGGACCAGCCCTGGCCGGGCCGGGCCGGGCCAGCCGGGTCGGACCCGGGTCGGGTCGACCCGGTTCGGGCCGACCCAGGGGGGGGGGGTCGGGCCGGGTCAGCCCGGGCCCGTACCCCCCATCTTCGGACGTTTTCGTTCAAACGCCCGTATCTTGAGCTTCGTGCCTTTAAACGACTCGCCGTCAGCGGAAACGCGATCCTTGGATCGAGACGGTCGTTTCGGTATATCGCACTCAAGGTTTCGGAATACTTTGAGTTCGGCCGGGTTGGTTTGTACACGAGACCAACCGGGACCTCGGAGCGGAAACACTCATATCTTGAGCTACGGACGTCCGATTGACGTGCCGTCAGCTTTGTTGAATTCCTCTAAGTGAGATGGATCTTTTGGCATACTCTGCCCGAGGTTTGGACGCAGGTGGAGTGCGGTCGGGTTGGTTTTGCCTTAAAAACCAACCGGGCCCCTGGGACGAAAATGCCAATATCTCTCAGACCGGGCGTCCGATTGACGCGCCGTCTGCGACGTTGAGTTCCTCTTGACGATACGCAACTTTTGGATACATCAACTTCGGACTTCGTGTCAGTTGATGTATCAGCCTCTCGGCTCGTGGAGCGGACCTTCCCGAACGAGCTTGTTGTGTGCGGGAACCCTAGTGCTGGCTGCGACTGCTACTTCGACAGCGACGACCGTGCAGAGATCCTCAGTGGACTGCGGCGACGACGGTGCAGAGATCCTCCGTGGACTCCGACGACGACCGTGCAGAGATCCTCAGTGGACTGCGGCGACGACTGTGCAGAGATCCTCAGCGGACTGCGATGACTACTGCTCTCAGCGATCCTACGTGGATCAGTGCTGCCGGTCCTGTGTGGGCCCGATCCTGTGTGGGTCCAATCCTGCGTGGGTCAGCGCTCAGCGGTTCTGTGTGAGCCAGCGCCTACAGGTCCTGCGTGGGCCCGGTCCTGTGTGGGCCCGATCCTCTGTGGGTCATCTCTCAGTGGTTCTGTGTGAGCCAACTTCTACAGGTCCTGCGTGGGCCCGATCCTGTGTGGGTCACTGCAAGGTTAGTACCTATCGATCCTTCGTGGGTCCGACGACTTAGATGGTTCAATGATCATCTTTATCGTCATCCGAAGAAGTATACCTGTGTGAGCTGAATCTTGTGTTACTCTCCTTTGTGGATTGTGTTGCTCTATCATGTGTGGGTATACGTTTTGCTTTCCTGTGTGGACTGGGTTGTGCTTGGGCTCGGACGTTGGAGCCGAACGGGAATTGAAGACTTAGGTATATGTATGGGCATATACCTAAGTCGTGTCAGATGTTACTTCGTGATTGTATCTTTCCTTTGTGGATTATCCTTTGTGGATTTCGGGAGACCTTCGGGGGTCTCGGGGTCCCTACTGAGTAGTTATACTCACCCCTTCACGGGCTATGCCCGCACTTTGTGGTGTTGGTTGCAGACGACGGACAACGCTGATCGTGGAGGAGGCGTGCGGAGCAGGACAGTACCTGGAGGTGGACCACTGTGCGGGACGTACTCAGAGCGGTTAGGTGGACCCGAGGAGCAGTGGAGGCTATCTGTACCCACCCTTCAGGTGGGACTTCCGGAGGATGGCTCGACGTTGCAGTTTTCCCTTTTTAGTTGATGTTTTTCCTTTCAGTTGTACTTTACAGTTGGGATTGTATTTCCGGCCCCTTTTTACTTTCAGCACAGCTTGTACAGTTTTACTTAGTGTTTACTTTTCCGCTTGCTTGCTCTGTGGTGCTTGTTTACTTTTCAAAGGAAATGCCTTCCCTTTTTGTTGGGATTTACGCCTTGGTGCTAGTCGCCATCCCCTGGCCTATGGAAGGCGGGCTTGGGGTAGTCACGACACGGGCCCGAGGACGGGTCGTGACAAATTGGTATCAGAGGTGGTCGGTTCTACCGCAGACTCTGATCCTTCTTCTATGTGAAGCAAAAGTGTTTAGTGTATTGAGTGTGGTTATCAGTCCAGGGAGTCCAGTGTTGGGGCGGCGGCCGACGTATCCATACACCAGGACCCTGACTTCTAATTCGTTACTTAATGTACGAAAACATTGTTTGCATGTGTGTTTCAAGTTTTCTTTGTGATTACTTGTGTCAGCTCACCAGGTATACTGTTCTGACCGTGGCATACTTGTTTCCTTTTCAGGATGGCACGACGACAGCAGCCAGCTAGGGTTCCCAGAGTAGGGCGCGACGACAGCCCACCGAGCAACGAGGCCTCGGTACAGGGCCCGTTGACAGCAGAGGCACCGGCGGTACCTTTACCCGCCGAGCACCCGATGCTTCCAGCACTGGCAGCTGACGACGCACGACGCCTCGGAGCTCTGCACGAGTTCCAGTGCCAGCGACCACCCAGGTTCCGTTGGGAGTCGGACCCCCAGGCAGCCGAGGACTGGCTGGAGGCGGTCATCCGATTTTTCAGGCTAGTGAGGACGCCAGCAGACCTCATGGTGATCCTCGCGGCGAGCTTACTGCACGCAGCAGCCGGACGCTGGTGGAGCCTGATGCTCCAGGTACACGATGAGGCCTCCCTCATCTGGACGGACTTCGAGAGCCTCTTCCGCTCAGAGTTCGTCCCGGCCGCCCTCCGAGCGGTGCGCATCCAGGAGCTTCTTCAGCTGCGGCAGGGCAGCTTGACGGTCGCTCAGTACGCGGCGAGGTTCACCGACCTTTCTCGGTACTCGACAGACATGGTATGAGACCCCTTCTTCTGGGCCCGGACCTTCGAGCAGGGTTTAAGACATGAGATCAGGGCATCACTGATCTCCCTCAGCATCCCGACCCAGGCAGGGGTACTGGAGCGAGCCCCCCTGATCGAGAGCTTCCTGGCTGAGTCCACAGCAAGACCCACCGCAGGGCGGCAGATAGCGGAGTCTTCAGCAGCTGGTAGCCGGCGGATGACTCAGGGTTCCAGGCAGACCAGACCTTCCGGCAGGCGACCTCGGGACGCTGGCTCAGCAGTGCAGGGCACCCGGCCCGGAGCCAGCCTTCCGAGAGGCAGACAGTGCTACGAGTGCGGCGGGCAGGGCCACATGGCTCGTGACTGCCCGACCCGTCGTACCGAGGGGCAGCAGACGGTGGAGGGGCCACCCAGGCAGAGGCAGAGGGTCGACCGTGGCGCTCCGCAGGGAGGAGGCGGACGAGGCAGAGGAGCTGGCCGAGCAGCAGGTGGTGGGCGACGCTTTGAGGCTCTGCCACCACCACCACCAAGAGGCCCGCCCCGACCACAGGGAGCTGGCGGGAAGAGACAGGCTCAGCTCCAGGCAGCGGAGGCCTATGACCACGGCGCGCCAGAGATGATTCGAGGTACGATCTGTGTCTATTCCACCCTTGCTGCAGTTCTGATAGACACAGGAGCGAGTCACTCTTTCATAGCCACTGCCCTTGTTTGGAGCTCGGAGATTCCGACAGAGCCGTTGGCTCGATCCTTGCGGCTAGAGACTCCTACGGGAGCAGACTCGACGATTATGCACTGGTGCCGGCAGTGTGAGCTTACTCTAGGAGGCGAGAGCTTCGGCTGGGATCTTCTTGTAGCAGCGTCGAGGCCTTACGACGTCATTTTGGGCATGGATTGGTTATCTACGGTCCATGCTCAGATTGACTGCTTTAGGCGCAAGGTGCGATGTGTGCGCACCGACGGGAGCAGGTTCACCTTCACCGGCGAGAAGGGAGCCTTAGCAGCACAGGATGGACTCACGCAGAGGAGAGGTCAGCCCATCACTCATCAGTTGGCTAGCCTCATCCTGGGAGCAGTTGACGTGCGGAGTCCCAGTTTCCCTGCAGTGGTGGATCAGTACGCGGACGTCTTTCCCGACGACGTTCCAGGGCTACCTCCTCGCAGAGAGGTAGACTTTTATATTGACCTGTACCCCGGGACAACCCCGATATCCACTCCATCATATCGGATGTCCCCCGCTGAGCTTCGAGAGCTGTGAGTACAGTTGGAGGACTTTCAGGGCAAGGGGTTCATCTGACCCAGTGTTTCGCCCTGGGCTTCCCCGATTTTGTTCGCCAAGAAGGCGGACGGGAGCTTGCGACTGTGTGTCGATTATCGTCGCCTGAATCAGGTGACAGTGAGGAACAAGTATCCGCTACCCAGGATTGATGATCTCTTCGACCAGCTCAAGGGAGCACGGTGGTTCTCGAAGATAGACCTCAGGTCAGGCTATCATCAGCTTAGAGTTCGAGACGAGGATGTGCAGAAGACGGCCTTCAGGTGTCGGTATGGCCACTTCGAGTTCTTGGTTATGCCTTTTGGCGTGAACAACGCTCCAGCAGTGTTCATGAGCCTCATGAACAGGATCTTCCAGCCATACCTCGATCGATTTGTCGTGGTCTTCATCGACGACATTTTGGTGTACTCGACGACGGAGGAGGAGCACGCCTACCACCTGCGTGTTGTACTAGACACACTCTGGGAGCACCAACTTTATGGCAAGCTCTCGAAGTGTCAGTTCTGGTTACGTGAGGTCCACTTCTTGGGGCACGTCATTTCTGAGACGGGAGTTGCAGTGGATCCCGCGAAGATCGAGGCAGTGCTAGCTTGGGAGCCACCCAAGAGCGTGACAGAGGTGCGGAGTTTCTTGGGCCTAGCCGGATACTATCGGAGATTTGTGCCGGACTTCTCCAGAGTTGCGACCCCACTCTCAGCGTTGACGAAGAAGGGGAAACCCTTCGTGTGGTCAGACAGATGTCAGCAGAGCTTCCAGGAGCTGAGGCAGAGGTTGACCAGCGCACCTATCTTGAGGTTGCCTGAGGAGGGAGTTGGTTACGTAGTCTACTGCGATGCATCAGGGACCGGACTCGGGTGTGTCCTGATGCAGGAGCGGGCCGTGATTGCCTACGGATCACGTCAGTTGAGGCCTCATGAGCAGAACTACTCTACCCATGACTTGGAGTTGGCAGCAGTAGTCTTTGCCCTGAAGACATGGAGACACTATCTGATGGGCGAGCGCTTCACAGTCTTTTCTGACCACCAGAGTCTCAGGTACATCTTCTCTCAGAAGGACCTGAACCTGAGACAGCGGCGATGGCTCGAGTTCCTCCAGGACTATGACTTTGAAATAGTCTATACTCTTGGGAAGGGGAACGTGGTGGCTGATGCCCTCAGCAGGAGGAAGGGCATCCAGCTACTTGAGGAGGCGACAGAGCAGCTAGCCGCTTTGCAGATATCCTTCGTGGATAGAGACGGAGCAGCCTTCCTTCAGTCTCTCACAGTCTCTCCTCCACTTCTTCAGCGGGTCAGAGAGGCACAGCATGGGGATGTTGACTGTGAGACGCGGCGTTCACAGATATCCTCGGGACATGCACCTGATGGTTTCTCCCTTGGAGCAGAGCACGATGTCCTTTTCAGAGGACGTACCTTGGTACCAGTCGCCTTACGAGAGGAGGTGCTGAGAGAGTTTCACACTTCTCCATTGGCGGTACATCCTGGAGTGGCGAAGATGTACCAGGATCTCGGGCGACAGCACTGGTGGCCGGGCATGAAGAAGGTTGTGGCAGAGTTCGTTTCACGGTGCCTCACCTGCCAGTAGGTGAAGGCAGAGCATCAGGTACCAGCAGGCATGGTACAACCCTTGGAGGTCCCGGAGTGGAAGTGGGACGGGATATCTATGGACTTTGTGACTGGACTTCCACGCACTTCCAGAGGTCACGATTCCATATGGGTGATTGTTGACCGACTCACCAAGTCGGCACACTTCTTACCCATTCGAGAGCAGGGCACAGTGGAGAGCTTGGGGCGTCTCTACGTTCAGGAGATTGTACGACTTCACGGTGTGCCATCGACCATCTTCTTCGATCGGGACGCTCGTTTTACTTCCCGGCTTTAGAAGGGGTTGTAGGAGGCGTTCGGGACGCGACTACGTCTGAGCACCGCCTTTCACCCTCAGACGGATGGTCAGACGGAGAGGACCATTTAGACTCTCGAGGACATGCTCCGTGCATGTGTCCTCGACTTTGGTCGCAGCTGGGAGGACCACCTAACCTTGGTGGAGTTCGCGTACAACAACAACTACCACTCCACCATCAGGATGGCACCCTATGAGGCGTTGTACGACAGGCCTTGCAGATCTCCTTTGTGCTAGACAGACCCTGGAGAGTCAGCACTTGTGGGACCAGAGATGGTCCGGGCCACGACAGAGAAGGTCCAGCTCATCCAGGAGCGGATGAGGACAGCACAGAGCCGGCAGAAGTCATATGCTGACAGGAGGCGGAGGCCACTAGAGTTCGAGGATGGTGACCACGTCTTCTTGCGGGTCTCACCTCGACGTGGTTTGAGGAGATTTGGCCGAGGCGGCAAGTTGTCTCCACGCTTCATCGGGCCTTTTCAGGTCCTCAGCAGGATTGGCGAGGTGGCTTATCGCCTAGCTCTGCCACCTCAGTTGCACCGGGTGCACGATGTCTTCCACGTATCCCAGTTGAGGAGATACGTGCACGACCCGACGCACATCATTGACTATGGGGAGCTAGACGTGGATGATGGAGCGACTTTTACAGAGGTCCCATTGGAGATAGAGGATCGACAGGAGTGGGTCCTACGTGGGTGATCGATTCCTCTTGTGCGCATCAGATGGCAGCACGGGAACCTCTAAGAGAGCACTTGGGAGCGGGAGGCTCAGATGCGTGCTCAGTACCCACATTTGTTTCCCTAGTTTTTGATGTATCTTTACGGGGACGTAAAGTCCTGAGGTGGGAGTAATGTAAAGACCCGTAAATTTCAAGGAAATTTTTTTTCTTAATTTTCTTTGGAATTTTACAAGAACGCAGTTTCTGATGGCGCCTGATTCCGAGGCCCGGTGTGCCCGGAATCATTTTCTGAAGTTTGGCTCGGGTACGTTCAGTGAACGGACGAGCGGGTTTTTCTAACTTTTGAACCGGTGCCCGGAATCGAATTCTGAGGGCACCGATGAAATCGCAGCACCGGTATTCGCTTAGAAACGCCTCTTCCAGAGTTGCGTTTGCTCGGGTGTGGTTTTTAATTTTCGGGCTTAAAGTTAAGAAATAAAATAATTTTTGCGACAGCTTTATTTTATTTCATTTAAGCCACTTGGAAGCCACTTGAAGCCACTTAAAGTAGGCTTGAACTGAGTTGAACTGGATAGGATGCTATCCAGAAATATCCTACCCCCTTTGTAGGATATTTGTGAGGTGGGGCCCGCACGAGCCCCGCCGTTTCTTTCCGCTAAGAAACGCACCCGTGAAAACCCGTCTTAATGAAAGTCAACCGACGCGTTTTCTAAATTCTTAACAGACCATTTAATTGGGCGGTTTATTTCGTGAATTAAATGGGCTGTTTCTTTCGAGAATTAAATGGGCTGTTTCCTTCGTGAATTAAATGGGTCGTTTCTTTCGTTGAATTAATTCAACGAATTGATGGATCGTTTCTTAACCAGTTTTTCAAATTCGTTGGCGTAATAATAAAATAAGACCAACGCTTAACCTATGGTTATTTGCGCTTGAGAAGATTTGGGAGAACCCTCGCAACTTCTTCTCCCTCGCGAAGAACGCGAAGAACGCGAAGAACGCCGAACCCGGAAATAGACGACGCCTTCGCCCGAGACGCTCTTCCGATCTCCGATCTCCGATCTCCGATCACCGACCATTCGAGGTGAGTGCTTTCGGATTTCCTCTCAAGTTCTTTTCTTTGGTTTTAATCGAAACACAGATTTAAATATTAATAATTTAAATCTGTTTTTCTTGATTCGTTGAGCTCGCCGACTCAACGCCGGAATCCCCGACGACGCGACGCCTCCCCGCGACGACGCGACGATCGATCTCATCCACGACGGTCTCTTCCGCGAAGAACGCACGCGCACGACGATCATCAAGGTAGGGATTCATTTTGGAAAATTACCCCTTTTTAATTTTCTCATGAACGTTCTTGAAAATTAAAAAGCCGGTTTTCAATGAACAATTTTATTTTAATTAAAATTGTTGGATCATGTGTTGATCGTTTTTCTCCCGGTTTTTTATCTCTAACGCGGAGGGTGCGGGCCGAACGAACACGGCCCGACGACCCTCCGTCGTTCTTCGTTTTGTGCGGATTTGACGGTCGACGACGGAACGTTCCGCAGCGGACGGTTGACGATCCCGCAGTAATGAACGGATCCCGGGAGGAGCAACGGCGCCGACAGGAAGGAAAACGGGCCACCGGAGGCGGCAGCGCCCCGGCGCGCCGCTGGACGAAATCCGCCGCGGCTTCAGCCCCGGCGGCGGCGGCCAAACGGACCCGCGGCGCGCGGGTCCGGTTCATCCGGGCGGACGCGGCTCAGCGCGTCCGCGGCTCGCCAGCGCGGCCCGCACGCGGGCCGCGGTCCTTCCTCAAGCCGCGGGTCAGTGCCCGCGGCTTCCACCCGCGTGGCTCGGCCAAGCCGAGCCGGCCGAGCCGGACCGGCCCTGGCCGGGCCGGGCCGGGCCAGCCGGGTCGGACCCGGGTCAGGTCGACCCGGGTCGGCCCGGGCCCGTACCCCCCATCTTCGGACGTTTTCGTTCAAACGCCCTTATCTTGAGCTTCATGCCTCAAAACGACTCGCCGTTAGCGGCAACGCGATCCTTGGATCGAGACGGTAGTTTCGGTATATCGCACTCAAGGTTTCGGAATACTTTGAGTTCGGCCGGGTTGGTTCGTACACGAGACCAACCGGGCCCTCGGAGCGGAAACACTCATATCTTGAGCTACGGACGTCCGATTGACGTGCCATCAGCTTTGTTTAATTCCTCTAAGTGAGACGGATATTTTGGCATACTCCGCCCGAGGTTTGGACGCAGGTGGAGTGCGGTCGGGTTGGTTTTGCCTTAAAAACCAACCGGGCCCCCGAGACGAAAATGCCAATATCTCTCAGACCGGGCGTCCGATTGACGCGCCATCTGGGACGTTGAGTTCCTGTTGACGATACGGAACTTTTGGATACATCAACTTCGGACTTCGTGTCAGTTGATGTATCAGCCTCTCGGCTCGTGGAGCGGACCTTCCCGAACGAGTTTGCTGTGTGCGGGAACCCTAGTGCTGGCTGCGACTGCTACTTCGACAGTGACGACCGTGCAGAGATCCTCAGTGGACTGCGGCGACGACTGTGCAGAGATCCTCCGTGGACTCCGACGACGACCGTGCAGAGATCCTCAGTGGACTGCGGCGACGACTGTGCAGAGATCCTCAGCGGACTGCGACGACTACTGCACTCAGCGATCCTACGTGGATCAGTGCTGTCGGTCCTGTGTGGGCCCGATCCTGTGTGGGTCCGATCCTGCGTGGGTCAGCGCTCAGCGGTTCTGTGTGAGCCAGTGCCTACAGGTCCTGCGTGGGCCCGGTCCTGTGTGGGCCCGATCCTGTGTGGGTCATCTCTCAGCGGTTCTGTGTGAGCCAACTTCTACAGGTCCTGCGTGGGCCCGATCCTGTGTGGGTCACTGCAAGGTTAGTACCTATCGATCCTTCGTGGGTCCGACGACTTAGATGGTTCAATTATCATCTTTATCGTCATCCGAAGAAGTATACCTGTGTGAGCTGAATCATGTGTTACTCTCCTTTGTGGATTGTGTTGCTCTATCCTGCGTGGGTATACGTTTTGCTTTCCTGTGTGGACTGGGTTGTGCTTGGGCTCAGACGTTGGAGCCGAACGGGAATTGAAGACTTAGGTATATGTATGGGCATATACCTAAGACGTGTCAGATGTTACTTCGTGATTGTATCTTTCCTTTGTGGATTATCCTTTTTGGATTTTGGGAGACCTTCGGGGGTCTCGGGGTCCCTACTGAGTAGCTTATACTCACCCCTGCACGGGCTATGCCCGCACTTCGTGGTGTTGGTTGCAGACGACGGACAGCTCTGATCGTGGAGGAGGCGTGCGGAGCAGGACAGTACCTGGAGGTGGACCACTGGGCGGGACGTACTCGGAACGGTTAGGTGGACCCGAGGAGCAGTGGAGGCTATCTGTACCCACCCTTCAGGTGGGACTTCTGGAGGACGGCTCGACGCTGCAGTTTTCCCTTTTTAGTTGCTGTTTTTCCTTTCAGTTGTACTTTACAGTTGGGCTTGTATTTCCGGCCCCTTTTTACTTTCAGCACAGCTTGTACAGTTTTACTTAGTGTTTACTTTTCCGCTTGCTTGCTCTGTGGTGCTTGTTTACTTTTCAAAGGCAATTCCTTCCCTTTTTGTTGGGATTTACGCCTTGGTGCTAGTCGCCAGCCCCTGGCCTATGGAAGGCGGGCTTGGGGTAGTCACGACACGGGCCCGAGGACGGGTCGTGACAAATCATCTATGTGTAGACATAAGTATATGAGACTTCTCCTCCTAAATTTCACACATGATAATCTCAATGATAGGATATTATGAGAACAGACCCCACATTTGGAATTATGCATGTTTTCTTGACATAAGATATTTCTATTTGTGAGTATGTATAATGGTCCTTAGAACATAAGATTATCATTAATTCATGTCATGACTCACACTATTAGATTTGGTATTCAAAACCATGATGTCATATGTTTGCGGGAAGTGGGGTATGTTGGGTGATTCATTAATACCAAGGAACCATTTAATTTATGTTTTGTTGACCGTATAAATAAAAAAACAGTTCTCCAAATTATGGGTAAAAAATATTTATTTTATTTATTTAATATTTACTTAATTTTTATTCCCCAAATAGTGAATTGAATATTTATTTAGGAATGAATATTTGATAGATATTTTCTCAGTTATTCAATAAATACTTAAAAGAAATTATAATTGACCAAGATGGTTTCTAGAGATAAATAATAATTTTCAATCATCAAAGATAATAATTTTCATTGAGTGAGTTTTCACACATCATAGAATAATAATAATAATATCATTATTATTATATATCATGAGGTTCTCTAATTAATATTATAGTAATTAAATGTTTTCATGAAATTAAATAATTCTATAACCTAAACCCAAACTCTATAAATAGATGGTTGTATTTATTTTTGAAGGATAATCAAGAACTGAGAATCGTTACACACAAAAATATTCCCTCTCAAATTATTATTTCCATTCTACTCTAAAAAATGAGAGTATCTGGATGGAATTATTTAATATCGAAGGATCTATATGTTATTAATATGAATTACACATGTCAACATATCAATTATAAGGTCACCTAGGGTTCCATTGGTGTTTCTCAGATATCAAAGGATAACATGTTCATCATAAATAGAGGGATTCTACAATTGGATACTCCCTATGGAACAATGGTAATGCAGAAAATTATTATCATAATATCAACAAAACCATTGCATAATGATCCTTAGATGATGTATTCATTTCTTTATATCTAATAAAATAAATTAAACATTTAATGTGAACGGATCTGTTCTCGGTAATGGGTTCATTTATATCAATATTTTCTAGAAATATTTCATAGTTCATGGTTTTTATGACATGCACAATTTTTAAATGACCAAACTGAACTAATAGAAACTATTCGAATTATCACCCACCAAGGCACATATGAGGATCTTGGAATCTTCATTATCTTATAATAGGAATGTCATCAATGATGATTATTCCTTTGTCAAAATCATTTGAAAGGGATAAAATTTCTCATAATGAAATAATATATGTGCCTGATATAATGATTTTATACATGATTTGTCCTTCTCCATTCACTTGTATATAATTTAAGGGAGATTCTTGACATGAAGGGTGATTACACTCTCCCAAAAATCTATTTATGATATATAAATATAAATCCAATATGTAATGAAAATATAATTTAATTCTACTAATCGGAGTTTTGTAATGTTCTCGTGGGAATTCAACCCAAAATATTGAAAGAGGGGAAATTATATACTTTGGATTCAACAATGGTCCAATTTTCCATTTCAATAGTCTCTCAACATTCATAATTTGTAGTGGTTATTTAATAGATCTTATAATTTTTTTATTAAACGACCTCCTTTCACTATCCATGAATGGATAACTAGCATACCAATCACCACATCACTATTATGACCCACCTCAATGTTCATGATGAAATATGTTATCCCATTAACTATACAAGTTTGTGGTTGTTTTAATCTATTCTGTTCAACAACACATGGGATCATGCATTGGATTTCATAGTGTGATTATTGTAACAACCCGGACCCAACCAGCCACACGAACAGTGCCAAATGGGTCAAGTGCTACTACCTTAGGCGCACCTCCTCGAACGACAAAGGCTGCCGACTAGCAGCGAGGGTCTGCTATGTATAGTGGGGAGGCTATACCCTCTTGGAGGATCATAATAAGGGTAATGGTCTGAGTATAAAAATAAAGATGCAATGGAATAAAAGACTCAGCAGACTCAAACCAGACCCGTAGAGCAGATGCATAATCAATATAGATAAATAGCAGAAGTAATAAATATAGAAAACAGTAGCAGAAAGTAAATAGAACAACATGCTGAATATCACATGCAACTACTTATCAATTTATAATGGCACCAATGGATAACCAACATTAGATAAAACAAGTAAGCATGCCGATACAGAAATGAAAAATAGAACAATGTAAACCCCAGTTAGGCAAGAACTAAAGGTCCATACCATCACCATGCAAAATCTAACGCAGCCCAGCTCCTGAAGCTGGCCTCTTTCCAGAACATAAATCCTTAAATTCTTCATGCATCATGAAGGGCCCGTGCAGGGGGTGAGACAAATCTTAGTAGGATACCACCCAACGATGCATACCAAATAAGAGTGTTTATGCAGACATTCATTTATAAGGAAAACAATAAACAGTACAATACACAATTAATCACTAACTCCACTAGTGCTCAACTGCCACCACGTAGTGTCACCAGCTTCGGTCAATGCTAGAATCCTTTTTTGTGACCTGGAACCACGTACCACCTGACACCATGTGTATCATGTACTGACGTCCCGAAGGCATGCCCGAGAATAGTAACCTGACACCTTGTGCCTCCTGACACCTCGTGCCTCAAGTACGGACGTCTCGAAGGCATGTCCAAGAATAGTAACCCAGCACCATGTGCCTCCTAACAGCTCGTGTCTCAAGTACCGATGTCCTGAAGGCACACCCAAGGATAACCCGGAGGAACAATGATATTTTCTCTCAAATCATGGCAAGCCTCAATCCCCAACATGATAATCTCAATGCTATCCCATGAAGGCTCCTCACCTCCCACATGGATTTCTATGACAAGCACCCCCAACCAAAATACCTAACCGAAACTATGGGGGCCTCTACCCACATGAGTGGTCAAAACCACCTCATCACAATGTATCTCTGTGTGCACACTACTCAAAGTCCCAGGTGAGCGGTAATATCCAAAATAGTACCAAAGCCACCAACACATCTGACACCTCGTGTCCCTATGAACATGCCGCTCAAGTCTCATTGCATCACCATCCTAGTAACCCGGGACATGCCCATCCTGACCGTTGTAATGCCTCAAGCCGACGTCCATGATGCCCAATCTCGGGGTCAAAACCACCCAAAGTAACCCCGGCCGAGCCCAACCTATGATCGGCATTACTCAAGCGTAACCGGGACAAGCCCAACACAACCCGATAGGGTCCTGCATGTGTAATTGAAGAATTGTAAAAAAATAAAGTTTTAATAGAACACATAAATTGGAAAAACAACCTAAACAATTGAATTGCACTATGCACGGTGTTGTCCCATACCAACACCGAGGTCTTGAATGCCTATAACAAATTATATCAGGCTTAATAAATTAAACACAATAGTTTAACACATTAATATTTCAATTAAAATCTTTTTGGAATTCCCCAGCCAAAATTCCTCGATGAGAAATGGCCGCTCACCTAGCCCCGACCATGCAAACTTGTAACAGGGCATACCCAAAGGCATCCCATAGGTCCAACAAGAAATTCAACATGAAACAGAAGATAAAATTGGTCCCACTCAAAATACCTGAAAACATGTCAAAGGCCATGTCACCCATACAACAAAGTAAACACAAAATGAGGTATGCACCACCTACCTGGGACTCGTACGATGCTACTCCTCCGATAACAGCCGCCAATTCTGTCTAAAATGAATTAAATCTACAAAATATTCCAAACCGGTCAAACCCCTAAAACTCGTTCTAGAATGAAAATCAAACAAAATGACCCAAGAGGAATCGAGACCATACTGAGCGGGTTCCAACACATAAATCATAGTTCGAATCGGGTCTTAAACGGACGATCACAAGAAGAGAAGAGAGCAGGCCAGCTTGGTTCGTGAAACCCGGTGGAAGAAAACAAGTCTCGCCTTAAAACAAGGCTAATGCCTATTTTAACACAAAAAAAGAAACTAAACGGCATGTAATTCATGACTACACGCCGTGTAGGTCATTTAACTGTTCATAAGACGGTTGAATTCCGCCGCCTTATTTTCCAGACCTGTCGACATGAGTACACGGTGTGTACCTATGGGTACATGGTGTGTACATCATTTCTCTTTTCTTCCATGTCGACTTACCAAAATTCCATGTATATCCCTCATACACACCTATACTACACAGTGTGTCCAAGGGGAACACGGCATGTACCTTGTTCTACCTGGCTAACAGCCCTACACACCATGTATGGAAACCACACGATCGGAAGTACACGACGTGTTTAAAACTACATACTGTGTAGAAAGAAATTTCTACACGGTCATCACACGACATGTACTCGGCGAGCACACGGCCGTTCACTCGCTTAAAATATACATGGAGTGTACTTAAAGTAAATAGCGTGTAGTCTGAAAATTTTCTAAAACTTCCCATTTTGACTACTTTCCTCAGAAACCAGTCAAACATTCAAACAGGGTCGGGATTTTGACCCGTTCTAAAAACCCGGGTTCTTACAAACTCCCCACCTTATCATAGCTCTTCCCTGAGCTACTGAACAAAACCTGGAGATGGAACCGAACACGCCCATCCTTGTTAAACCACCTTGACTAACCAAGTCCCAAGGTTATGGAAAAATTCCTCAAGGGGCTCCCCACCTTAGGAATTGTCTACTTGGTCTCAACCAACAAAGCACAAAGCAACCAAGGATTACTATCCTGTTTTCCGGATGCATAGTCCTTCCAGGACTCATCGTCACCCCTGCCCCTCATTGGCACTCACATATCGCTCTCGAAACCCAACTTAGACCGCACCGCATCGGTGTCCACCTCCATGAGTTCATGGTGCCTAACACCTCAAGTAACCCATATCATTGATTCCCCGATGCCCACGACACCTCATGTAACCTGCATCCTCGATGCCCTGATGTTATGCATCTCATACATATATAAATATAATATATCATGCACCTGATATGGTGTCAGTCCCACTGACTATAATCTAATTATTCCACATTGATTCTGTGAACCACGTGCACTCAAAATAGACATGCCTCTATATTTCATGCCAAAAAGGGAACATGGAGACCACGGTCACACCGTGGTCTACCTTTAATTGTCGTCATCTCACCAGCCTGCTCATCATCTGGCAGCTACATGGCATGAACCTTGCCTGAAGTATGACTATCTGATGCCTGACCTCCCTGCGGTACTGCTCTAGTCACCGGCCACTGACCCCTCAACTGGGTCCCACCATCTCTGTCACACCCTCCGCGCATAGCTGAACCTCGACTACCCTCTCCAGGTACCGAACCTAAACCAACTCCAGATGCAACAGTCTGTCCTGGTCCCCGCCTGCCAGCTATCTGAGAAGGCTGCAGGCAAGACCTCTAGAGATGCATGTCTGGTCCACATGCTCGGTACTCCTTCAGAGACCTATCACACTGATCCTGAACATGTCCCTATTGTCCACACTGAAAGAAAATCACATAATAACTACCACGAGGTGGTCTAGCTGAATCCCCAGCCTGACTACCCTATTGGAACTCATCTCGTCCTCGCTTACTACTATCTGAACCATCACCTAAAGCTATCACCCTACCCAATAGAGACTTCTATCTCTCGTTTCCCTCGGCTATGAGTGCCTGATTCACCACCTCATAGAAGGAACCCAGCCTGAAGATGTTCACCTGGACCCGAATGGTGTGTTGTAAGCCATCCTCGAAGTGCCTCACCCGAGATGCGTCATCTCTCACCATAAGAGGTGAAAACTGAGACAACTCTGTGAAAGTAGTTGCATAGTCCATGACGGACATGTCTCTCTACTGAAGACTCAAGAACTCCCTAGTTCTCTCTGCCCTTAGTGTCTCCTAGTAGAAGTGCTCAAAGAACCTGTCCTCAAAGTCCTTCCAAGACAACCCCTCGTGCCTACGAGCCTGAACCTGTACATCCCACCAAAACATTGTCGATCCTATAAGCATGTACGTCAAAAGCTTGGTAATCCACATTGGAGGCATCTCGAGCTACTCAAAGATCATCTGTATACTCTCTATCCAGTTCTCTGCTGCATGCGGACCACCCTCACCCTAAAAAATAGGTGGGTGCTACGACTGGAACTCTGGTGTCAGATACGCCATAAAAGGCTCTGTACCTTGCGCGCCTCTGTCGATCCCCTACAAGATACGTACCAGGATAGCTAGGAGCTGCTCGTCGAGCCAAGGTTCGAATGCTGCCAAACCCAGCTGATGTACTGCCTGCCCTAAATCCTGGACCTGCTCCGGTCCCTGAGCCTATCCCTACGGCTCGTGCTCTACCTATAGTGAATCTTGAACTTGATCATGCGGAACTGTATCATCTCCAGCCTAACACTCCATCAATTCATGATGGAGTAACCTGCTGAATACCATAAATGGTCAGACATCCCATATATATATAACAATATATTGAACGCAAATAAGGAAAGAAGTAAAGAGGCTGTGTATAACAACTACCCTTACTCTCCCATATCACACATGATTCCCTCAGCATCTTGACCTCACGGCCTCCTTACCCACCTTTAACAGAGCCAAGTATCAATGTTACCTCGGGCCATTCCCATCCTGACAACTCATGTTGCCTCAAACCGACGACCGAGTCGCCCTATCCTGACAGTTACACTGCCTCAGCCATAGTACTTTCTTGGCCTCTTATGAGCCCGAACCAAATATCCTGCAACATGCAATTATATAGATATAAAAATCATGGAATACATATTGAAATAAACAAGCAATTATATCAAGAGATTCAAATATTCACATTTCAAAGAATATTTAGCATGGCAATTGATTTTTATCCACATGTCATTATCACTTCACAAAGCATACCTGTAATTATGAAATTGATATACCCTAAAATGTTCCTATCTAAAGCCAAGCAACCAAGCCTTTCCATATCAGGACAAGGTCCAATTCTCCCTTAACAAACCGGGTCAAGGGTCACATCTCACAATCAAAAACATCACACATCATGTGGGCCACTGAGGAGGAAATCATATAACCGTAATCTGAGAAAAATCTAACCAAAATTCCCACCCATTGGAAACTTGGTCCATCCCTCGTAGCTGGGGCTACAGGCACCCAATCACAAGTTAGAAACCCCATTCCAGTAACAACTAGTCTCCAGTCTACCATATCTCAAATAGTAAAACCGACATAAATAAAAAGTGAAGTCTCAATCTCATTAGTATCAAATAAAACTCTGCTACTAAATCCCCGTGAAGAACTCCTATGATACCACTTTGTCACAACCCAGAACCAGCCAGCCTCCCGGATAGTGCCGAACGGGTCAGGTGCTACTACATTAGGCACACCTCCCCGAACACCAAAGGCTTTCGACTTGCAGCGAGGGTCTATTAGGTATAGTGGGGAGGCTATACCCTCTCGTAGGATCATAATAAGGGTACTGGTCTGAGTGTAATAGTAATGATGCAGCAGAATAAAAGACTCAGCAGACTCGAACCAGACCCACAGAGCGGAAGCATAATCAATATAGATAAACAGTGGAAAAAATAAATATAAACAACAACATCGGAAAATAAATAGAAAAACATGCTGAATATCACAAGAAAATACATATCAAGTTATAATGGTTCCAATGGGTAACCAATAGTAGATACAACAAGTAAGAATGCCGATACATAAAAGAAAAACAGAACCAAGTAAACCCCAGCTAGGCATGACCTGAAGGTCCATACCATCACCATGAAACAACTAATGCAGCCTAGCTCCTAAAGTTGGCCCCTTTCCTGCACATAAATCCATAAAGTCCGCACACGTCCCAAAGGGCGCATGCAGGGTGTGAGACAAATCTCAGTAGGATACCACCCAACTGTGTGTACCAAATATGAGTCTTTAAGCAGTCATGCATTTATAAGAAAAACAGTAAATAGTAAAATACACAATTAAACACTAACTCCACTGGTGCTCAGCAGCCACCACAGAGTGTCACCTGTTTCGGCCAATGCTGGAATCTCTGTCTGTAACCCAGAACCACATGCCACCTGACACAATGTGTCTCATGTACCGACATCCTGAAGTCCCGCCCACGAATAGTAACCCGGCACCTTGTGCCTCCCGACACCTCATGCCTCAAGTACCGACATCCCGAAGGCATGCCCAAGGAAAACCCAGAGGAACAATGATGTCTGCCCTCAAATAACGGTGAACCTCAACCCCCAACCCAATAGTCTCAATGCTAACCCCTAAAGGCTCATCACCTCCCATGTGGCTTTCTACGGCAAGCACCCACAACAAAAATACCTAACCATAACTATGGGGCCTCTACCCACACGAGTGGTCAAAACCACCTCATCACGGAGTATCTCTGTCTGCACACTACTCAAAGTCCCAGGTGAGCGGTAATCACTAAAATAGTACCTAAGCCACCAAACCATCTGACACCTTGTGTCCCTGCGACCTTACCGCTCAAGTCTGATGGAATCGCCATCCTAGTAACTCGGGTCCTGCCCAGCCTGACAGCTGTACTGCCTCAATCCGACATCCATGATGACAAATCCTGTTGTCAAAACCACCCAATGTAACCTGAGCCGAGATCAACATGTGATCAGCATCATTCGAGCATTACCGGGCCAAGCCCTACACAACCCAATAGGGTCCAGCATGTGAAATTCAGAAATTTCATAGATATCAAGTTTAAACAGAACATATAAAAAATAAAACCAACCTAAACAGTTGAATGTCACTATGCACGGTGTTGTCACATACCTGCACTGATGTCTTGAATGCCTGTAACAGATTATATCAGGCTTAATAAATTAAACTCAACGGTTTAACACATTAATATTTCAATTAAAACCATTTTGGCATTCCCTGGACAAAATTCCCTGATGATCAATGACCCCTAACCCGGACCGCCTCATGAAAACTGGTAATAGGGCATAATAAAAGGCATCCCATAGGTCCAACAAGCAATTCAATATGAAACATCAGATAAAATGTGTCCTGCTCAAAATACCCAAAAATGCGCTGAAGGATGCGTCCCCCAAACAACCACAAAAACACAAAATGAGGTATGAACCACCTACCTGATACTCGTACCATGCTACTCCTCCAGAAACAGCTGCCAATTTGGTCTAAAACACGGTAAATATATAAAATATTCAAAACTCCTCAAACCCCTATAAATAGTTCTAGAACGAAAATAACAGAAAACGACCCAAGTTGAATCGAGGCCTTACCGAGGGGGTTCCTACACATAAATCAGAGTTCGAATCATGTCTCAGTCAAATGATATGGAGAAGAAAAGAAATTCAGCCTGCTTGGTTTGTGATACCCGGTGGACGAAAATGAGTCTCACCTCAAAACGAGGATATTTCCCGTTTTAACGCAAAAAAAGAAACTACACAGTGTGTAATTCATGACAACATGTCGTGTCAGTCATTTAACTATTCATAAGATAGCTAAATTCCACCACATTACTTTCCAGACCTGCCGACATGAGTACACGACATGTACTTATGGGTACACGATGTGTACTTGGTTTCTCTTCTCTTCCTCGTCGACTTACCCACATGCCATTTATATCCCTCATACACAGCTACACTACACGGAGTGTCCAAGGGGAACACGGTGTGTACCTAGTTCTACCTGTCCAACAAGCCTACATGCCATGTATGGCCACCACAGGGTCGGAAGTACACGACGTTTTTAAAACTACACGTCGTGTAGTAAGAAATTTCTACACGGTCCTCACAAGACAGTTACTCGGCAAGCACTTGGTCAGTCACTCACTTAACATTTACATGGCGTGTACTTAAATTACACGGCTTGTAGTCTTGAAATTTCCAGAAATGTCCCTTTTTATCCAGTTTCCTCAGAAACCAGTCAAAAATTCAAACAGGGTCAGGATTTTCACTCGTTCTAAAAACCAGGGTTCTTACAATTATTGAATGATGTTAAATAATTTAAAAATAGGCTAATGGTTGACTAGATAAATCCATTCATTGGTCACATTGGTGGGTTCATCCCATTAAATTATCTTAATATGATCCCATTGTTCTGATACATATATTATTTTTTAGTCCCATTTAGGAAATTTATGGGAAGCTTCTTCACACATATTTTGTAATGTTGGATGTGGTAATTTCAGACCACAATGATATTTCTTAATCACTCACCAAAAATTAAAATAAATTTAATTATTCCTATATCAAGAACCATGGGACCCTTGAGATTATTTGATATCCATTCAGCTCAGTCAGAACATCATAAAATTTTTTCATAGCTGTCAAAGTATCTGATTGAACAATATTATCATAGATTAAAATTTTTCACACTATAGAAGTGGACAAATTTACTTTTTGTGTGAATATAAAAGCTAGAGTCATGTCATTAATGTCTTGTGAATCTATAATTGTTCTCCTTGGAATATTTTTATACTTTTTTTAGGCTAAGGAACTCCCTCTAAATTTCGATTAAATGATAGAACGAAAAATATTAATTAAAAAACATATATCATTTGCACTGTATCACATACATCTTTTCCTCATGGATCATTTTCATGATCAATTTATACAGCTAATATTTTTCATCCACCATGCGATAAATATCTAGTATAGGATTCACTTACTCAACTTAATAGAGTATGGATAAGATATATCCAAAATTAGATTAATTTTTCTGTGATTAAGGGATTAGAATATCCACTGAATGTTAGAGGATTTTGTCAAATAAGGATCTTAGTTTCAATTTTCACTTCTTAGTGGGAAGTGTATTTTCTCTCTAATTCATGTTTCTATTCAAAAAATGAGTTAATTGAGAAAATATGGCCATGAATTTAGTTCCCCCAGATCCACGATCCCATATCCAGTACAAAAAAAAAGTAATTATAATAATATATCTAATACTCATCTATGGTCTCAATTTTTTTCATTTTGACAATCCAAGGATCTTTTCGTTTATAATTTTAATGATAAATATATCACTAACTAATATATCTACAGTATTATAATCAAACAAAAACTTCTTTTCCCTATATCAGAAGCTAATAAATCCTTAATGAGTCTTCATTATCTCCAAAAATCTCTCTAAATTATACACTCTTATAGGATTAACATGCCCAATAGTTTCATTGATAACCAAGGGAATGAAAAAAAAATTAGAAGGGGCAAAATCAAATTCTCAGTAAAGTAAAATATAGTAATAAATCATTACATTAGATATGTGATATATAACATGATACAAAAATAAGGATGATCATAAGTGTGGAATAATGGAATAAAGAGATGATATAATTTTCATATGTATTGAATAATTATCATAAAACATATTATTGAATCATATGCATGTGCATAAAATACAAATATTACATCATAAGAGTAATTGAAGAATCCCTTCTTTGTTAACAAAACATAGCTATCTAGGATAACTTCCGACACACCATTTTAGGATGGGATCAGTACCTATCTCGCATGATATCTCTTGAGATAGAAAATTTACCCAGTTAATTAGAGGGAAATGTATTTCGATCCCACACATTATATAATTAAAATCACATATATTTGTACCTCATGGTTTTAATCAATAATAAATAATAATACACGAAAATAAAATTTGTTTTATATCCTTTTCAAGTTGTTTCCAATAGATGTATTAATGATTTCTTCAATAAACATAACATAATAAAACTATGGAAAATAAATGGGTTTCGAATGACATCATGAATCATTATAATTAAATTTAAATCATCAATTATGAATTTAAATATAGTATTTCCACCATTTATGAAACTAATATAGTTCTTACATTATAATTTAAACAGTGAATCAATGTATTAATAATCTTGGGGAATACAATTCAGTAATGTAATATAATATTAGGTAATCACTGAGGAAAGTAATTTGAAGTAAATCATTTCAATACATGGGTATGATCAAGAAATACAAAAGGATTCATAGACTATATCATAGATATGAAATATAATTTTATGATAAATCTTGATAATGAATGTGGATGATATATTTTAAATAATACCCTTGATCCATCAAAAGGAATGGATAGAAAACACTCTTATATATATTATGATAATTCCAAAATAAAATAAGAATTTTCCTTCTCCATTGATGGTATTTAAAATATAATATTTATTAAACCATTAAGACAATAATTTACATTTTTTGAAATATGAAATCATAGAAATGATGTCTATTAAAAAATGAAAAAGTTTATGGAAAGAAAAATTCGCATTGAAACATGTAAAAGACATTCATTTTATTTTTAAATGACCAACGTGGAAACATTTAAATTATTTCCTTTATGAAAATTAATAATTTTATGGTACTTGAAAATAATATTAAAATAATTATTTTTGAAAGAATACCACGTGACACATTTTAAAACATTACATTAGATAAAAACATCTTTAAAAACTAGTTATATATAAAACAAATAAATTCTATTAAAACTATTTAATGAAACAAAAATTATAAAAACGATAATAAAATAATTAATTAATAGTAGGTTATTAGTAGTATGATGGTCACTCGAAATAATATAGAAAATACATTTGATAGGTAAAACCTGTATATGTAAAAAAAATAACCTTTGAAATGTAAGAGAGTTACAATTAAGAACATCATGATTTTATTACAGGAAAAAATTCATAAAAGAGGTTATATTAATAAATAAAATTAATATCTATATGAAAAATTGAAATCTATACATGAAGACATAATGCATGGAAATTCAGTTTTGGAAGACCAAAATCAGGATGAGATTTCAAGACTGGTGGGAAAAAAAGAGACGAGTCAACAAAAATATTACTCTTTGTGTATCATTTTAATCAAAACCCTTGAAGGAGTTATATATTCATAATTAATCTAAAATCATATGAATAAAACATATTTCAATATAACATGTCAATTGGGAGTCATATTTATAATATAAATTTAAATTGGTTCATCAATTAAAACAAGTCTCAATGAAGGGATTTTGGACAAAAATCATTTACCATATTTTCTACATAGTTGACTCTAATTTATTATCCTATAAATCATTCGTAACTATATTAATAATATATAAAAAACCTATATTAATCTCTATATCCCTTTTATATAATACATTTATAAATATTTACTATGAAAATATTTTTTTCATTTTAGTATATATTTGTCAACTTCTATTAACAATTTTAATTATCATGAACATGATTTGTAAAGATGATGTTGAGGTCTGGTCATTAATATCATGTTCATTATTCCTATATTTACTATGGTTATGTAATATATATCTCATTATTATTTAAAAGGTTCCAGTTTCATCGCATGATATTTTTAATTAAGACTATTGAATATAGTACAGTACACAAAACATTTTTTTAAAATTTCTAATGAATGGAAATGAATTTTTGTTAACATGTTTAGATATTAACATTATAACTATATAAATATAAAATATATATTTTATTATTAAATTTTATTAAAAATTTTTATCATTGTTTTATCATTCACTGTATAGGAATTATAGTATGACACAAGCCTATAGCCAACCATCCAAAATGAGCATGATGTAATGATTGAATTAATAAGAATATTATATTATATAGTGTGAATATAAGGTTTAACAAATCAAATAAATGAAATATATATCATATATATTAATAAAATTAATTCATATAACCATTAATGGTGGGTTGGATGAAAACTTAATGTCATCGTTTATGGAGGCGATAGTCTGTAGATATGCATAATAAATGAACTCAATAAACAATGATATGATAATGTTATATTATATGAAAACTTTTCACTATTTAATTAAAATGATTTTTTAAACATATTATTATTTTACTAATTACATTTTAATAAAAAAAATTAAATTGGTTATGATTAATCAGATTGTGTCCTAGGAATCATATGGTTAGATATTGTCTGGTTGTCTAATTATTGCGGGTTCAATGTTTTACACAATCATCAGTATCTAGAAAAATAATTTTAATCTATCAAATAAAAATCCAATAGTTCCCACATCCATAACTAGGTATGGACCTACATACCAATGGAAGGAAACCAATCGTATTTTTAGACCTAATGATTCTTACAGACTCAAAATGGTTGAGAGGATGGGATTTCAAGCTCAACACATCTTTTAGGGGTGGGGATTATGGAAAACTATGGGACTCTCTTATAGATTTAAGATATGTTTATGAATCTGTTCCTTATCCTGATATGGGACTGATGACCCACACATAATGACCATAAGTTAAATCTATTTATATTAAAATAAATGGGGAGCCTTTTGGTGAATCCAATTATTTTAATCTGAGGTTCTTCATCGATTTCCATTTTATGGGTAGAAAAATATATATTGTAGCATTATAATTAGGAACTATGGACGTAGTTGATATATAGGAAGGAATTTAATATCTGGAGGATGAAATTTATCTATTATGATTTATCCTATACATCCTTATTATAGTAGTAATCAAAACCCACATGTTTGTTAAACCCATAAAGTTTAACATCATGTTTAAAGGTCATATAAGTGGGGACATAAGAGTTGTCCAATTGAGCACGAATCACTAGAATGCATCCTACACATCCTAGTTGTGTATGTAATTGTAGTTTTCATAATTATTTCCCTCTAATATGTTGAGAACCAAGGTATATGACCTTATATGAATCTAATCAAATCATTCCACTCATCATGGTATACATACTATGGTTTCCCAATATTGTGGACATTCAGGATTCAAATGATATGATAATTCCAACTACCAAATTCCATGGGATCCATGCTTAGTGAGAGAAAAAATGGATAAAAAGTTATTGGACTAACTATTTATGGATGGGAACATTAGGACCAGTATATCCCTTTTGATTCTTTAATATGGATCTCAGGACTAACGAAGGTTTTGTATTTATCCTGGTTAGGGAAGGAATTATAGTCATAATAATTTAGGGACTTCTCAATCCACTAGTGGATGAGGTGGTATGATCATCCCATAAGAGAGATTGGGTCTTGATGGTTAGAATGTCTAATACAATCTAGGTTTTAAACCAACGTGTATTCCCCTTTGGGTTTTGGAAATGGGAAGGGGTACTAAATATTTATTTAAGGATGAAATATGAGTCCTTTTAGTTCAATTGGTTGGAGATTACATAATAACATTTCCATTTATATAAGGGTCATATAATATTGTGACACTCATCAGGGGACACACACTGAGGCTTCCCTTGTCATGATAGAATATTATTATGTGAATGATATGATCATTGTGACTTTATAAGCCCAAGTTATTTAAGATTTGTGTGAGAAAAATAGTATGAATAGTAATTAGACTCATTTATTAGGGATGTGGGGATTATATGCTGGGACTTCCCTACTAATTTTTTAGTAATAACATCAGACCTTATTATTGATCCCTATGAAACCTAGTAATAGATAAAACCAGATTCATCATATTGTAATTTTTTGGGGACTACTCATAAATGTTTCCATTTTAGGAATATGGACATGGTAATCAAGTATAAGGAAGCATAATTGACCAGGCCTAATCATCCTTCTAACATGTGTTTATTTCCTTCTAGACTTTCCTTGATTATCTAGATTACATGTAAAAATATGAATACTTAACATGTCCAACTAAAATCTCATGACATAGTTCACTTGTCAAAAGGATGTCACATAATTTAAATAGAATGTCTGGAGGCTATCACAAGACCATCACTGACTTGTACATGGGTCATTTCAGGACCCAGGAGGCTAATACTGCAAGTCCCCACATTATATAAACTAACAATCTTGGAGGGGATCACATGATTCCACTAACTAGCATCTATGGTATTGTGAAAGATTTCTAAAAAACTTGGAGGGAATAGGTGGAGTCAGTGTGACATGTTTTTAGGGTATCTCTTTTTCTGGATGACCATTATATGTGTTTTCAGGAAATTTGGATGAAATGTCTGGGAGAAGTTGTAAGATCTGGTTGGCTCAACCATATGATGTCATGAGAGCTAGTTGACATGTCTTTATTCGATCATGATACTTTTCTAACAATCACTAGTTCCTACATATGATTTGGGAAACATTCCATAATTCCATTGTAACTTCTATATGGATATCCGAGAGGATTTCATGATAAATGGGAAGAATTCATGGTGGGGGGGGGGGGCAATGTGACTTTTTCTAAAATTTACATGGGACTTCACACTATCCATATAGTATACCAAAGGAGCATCATTTGATCTAGGTGACATTTCCATGTTTTTTTGTATGACTACGGTTCCTCATAAAAATAACATTAGGATTAGCATATATTTTAATCATATAAGACTCATATTTTTAGTCATTATCTTATCCTTTTATTTTATATTCCGAATATTTGTTTGGGGTTAAAATTTTTCTATTCTCGGGTGATCTAGAGGTTATGTCAGATGTTCTTCGCATGAATCACCAAAAGATCTTCACATGATCTATGTATGATCATGCAACGTTTCAATGAATTTCTCATGATTTCTATGATTATTTTTAGGATATTACTCAATGGTAGATTTTCCTAGTCATCTGCCGATGCTTGGGTGTGTTGGTGCATGGTTCCAAATAATATTCCATGAAAGTTTCATTAATGGGTTGGGGATTTATAGGACTTGTCATGACGATTATTTTCCTCTTTGTATGGCATGTCTCACAAAAATATTTTATTAATTATATGGAGGGTGTTGATGTCATGTGTTTTGAGAGGGTTTTTCATAGTTTATCCGAGGGGCATCACATAATTTCTAGAGACTATGATATCATCTCATCAATTCCACATTTATTGGATTATGGACAATTAAAGGGTTCTTTCTGAATCATACTAACATGTCGAAAGACCTTTTTCTTGTAAGGACGACATGTCTATGTACTTTTGTGGGATTAGGATGCCTAATGAAGGAATTTATCATGATATTTCATGAAATGTAAAAGATATTATGTGAGAAAAGTATTTATTTCTAGTGGTATTTCACAAAGTCTTATAGAGGTTATCATAGTTTCTCATGAAATTTATGACTGTAAGAGTCTCCCTCCATTTCTTCCTTCATTCCTTCATTTATTATTCAATGTATTTTAGATTTTATGAGCCTACATGAGTTTTGTAAAAGAAAATAACATCCCCCATCAATGATTTTTCATGCGAACAACACAAAACATTATGGTGATTCATGATAATTTTAATGGGAAACTATAAGAACCTGGGTTTTTTGAACTGGTCAAAATCCCAACCCTGTTTTCAATTTTGACTTGTTTTTGGGAAAAAAAATTAAAGTTGTGGAGGTTGTATTGGGGCGCACGGTTGGAACACTATCTGAAAAAACCATGCGGCCAACCTAGGAAACCGTGCACCCTTGATAGTTGTCTACGCATGGGCGGCACACAGTTTGTCAAACTATTTGGGAAAGTCGAGTGAAGTCCATGGTTGAGATAGAGGCAACCACACGGTTGGCGGACTGTTTTCCTAACCATGTGGGGTAACCATGTGGAAACATAAATATTATGTTTTTAAGTCTCGGGCCACACATGATTTCCCATTTTTCCCTCATTCTTCCTCCCACTCGTGGATCATGCGGGAGTTTCAGTTTTCAGAGGCTAGGGTAGCTCCATATCACGTATTGGAGTTAAATCGAAGGCGTTTCTTGGTGGATCGAAGGCGATTCTCCTTTGGTAAGTCCCTCTATTGGTTATTTGAGGTTTCGGTTAGGGTTAGCCATCTCCCTCTCTTAGTTTCCTCGATCTACATGGGTTTCATGTGGATCTAGGGTTTTGTTGCCTTTGTTTGTTAGAGGTTGAGCTTGTTGATGATAGGGAAGGGTTTTTGAGGTGGTTTTGAGGAGGCGTTCACCCAGTTTGGAGTGTGTTTAGGTGAAGGGTTTTTTTCTCCAAACCATAAGAGGTAGGTGGTTCATACATCTTTTCGTGTTTTTGTATACCTTTGGGTGGCACGTCTTAAAGCGCATATTTGGGTATTTCGAAAGCGGCACTAATTTATCATATATTGCATATTATGTTGCTTATTAGACCTATGGGATACCTTCTGGTATGCCCTTTGTCTTGTTTTGATTGAGAAGGGTTGGGCGAGTGGTCATTGCTCATATGGTCATTTTGGCCAGGGTTTCCAAAATTTTTATACTTAAATTTTATTAGTTTAATCTGTTTTGTTTAGTTTATTAAACCTTGTTACAAACTGTTAAAGGCTTCATGATTTAGTGCTTGTATGGGAAAACACCTAGTTAGTGAAATTCAAATGTCTAGTATGTTTTTCCTGTTTAAAGTATTTTTCTTGATTATGTTTATATATGTCATCTGCGATATTGAATATGTTGAAACATTACTATTGTGTTGGGCGTGGCCCGGATATTCTTGATTGGGGCTGATCACAGGTTGGGTTTGACCCGGGTTTCCGTGGGTGGTTCTGACCATGGGATTGGGCGTTATGGAAATCAGCATGTGGTCGGATGACTATCCGGTTGGGTGTGGCCCAGGTTACATGGATGCCGAGGTCATCAGACATGAGCGGCATGGTCACAGGAACATGAGTTGTCAGAGATGTTGTGTCTTGGGTACTATTTTGGTGATTACCACTCACCCGGAACTATGAGCAGTGTGCACACAGAGAGACTCCTTGATGAGGTTCTTTTGACCACTCGTGTGGGTAGAGGCCCTAATTAGTTGGGGTTTAGGTACTATTGGTTTGGAGTTACTTGTCATAGGAATCCACATGGAACGTAAGGAGCCTTCATGGGTTAGCGTTGATGCTATCGGGTTGGAGGTAGAGGATCGCTGTTATTTTGAGGGCAGACATTGTTGTCCCTCTGGTTACCTTGTTTGATGGCATACATTGTTGTCCCTATGATTACTTTATTTGAGGGCAGACATCATTGTTCCTCTAGTTACTTATTTGAGGATAGGAATCACTATTCCTCTGGGTTACTATTATTGGGTGTACCTTTTGCATGTTGGTAATTGTGACACACGGTGTCAGGGGTACTTGGTGCCGGGTTACATGACAGAGATTCCAGCATTGGCGGAAGCAGGTGACACTTAATGGTGGTTGTTGAGCACCAGTTGAGTTTATGTTATTTTTGCATCATACTTTTTAATAATTTTCATAGATCTGCTCACCTGCTTAAACACTTATATTAGGTATGCACCTTTGGGTGTTATCCTACAGAGATTCTTCTCATACACTACATGGGACCTTCAGGATGCCTGTAGACTTTATGAATTTATGTATAGGAAAGAGGTCAGCTTTAGGAGCTGGACTACAGTAGTTGTTTCTTGGAGATGGTATGGACCTTTAGGTCTTGCGTACCTGAAGTTTACTTTGTATTACTTTCTTTCCTATATCAGCAGTCTTTACTTGTTTTTTATCTATAGTTGGTTAGCCAATGGTTCCTTTATATATGGATTTGTATGACCTACTTGGGATGCATGTTTTGTTATTCAGTAGTAGTTACATGTGATCATCATGCTGTTGTGTTTATTTCGGCTGATGTCGTTTATATTTATTGCTTCCACTGTTTATCGATATTGAATGTGCTTCTCCTCTACGTGTCTGGTTCGAGTCTGCCGTGTCATTTATTTGGCTACATCTTTATAATTATTCTCGGAACACTACCATTATTGTCCTCTGAGAGGGTATAGCCTCCCCACTATACCTATTAGACCCTCTTTTCTAGTCGGAAGCCTTTGGTATTCGGGGAGGTGGGCTTAAGGTAGTAACACCCAACCCACATAACATTTTTCGGCTGGCTGTTCTGGTCTGGGTTGTTACAATGTGGTATCAAATGAGTTCTTGACAGAGATTTTGTTGAAGTGTTTTGATGGCTACTAATGAGATTGAGACTTATCTTTTTATTTCTATGGGTTTTACTATTTGGGATATGGTATACTAAAGATTGGTTGTTACTGGAATTGGGTTTCTAGCTTGTGCTTGGGTGCCTGCAGCCCCAGGTACGAGGGATGGACAAAGTTTCCATGGGTGGGAATTGCTATTTTCTTTTGCTCAGATTATAGTTTATATGATTTCCAACTCGGTGTCTCACTTGGTGTGTGATGTTATTGATTGTGATGTGAAGACCTTGGCCCGGTATGGAAAGGCGTGATTCTTTGGCTTTTCATAGGCACAATTTAGGGTATTTCAATTTCATAACTGCATGTATGCTTTGTGAAGTGATAATTCCATGTGAATTATATCAATTTTCATGATTTGTATTTTTTTTGAAATGTGAATAGGTGAAATTATTGATAGAATTTATTTTTTATTGCAATGTGTTATGCCATGCTTTATATTTTTGTATAAATTGCATGTGGTAGGGTATTTGGGTCTAACTCTTGTACGAGTAGAAAGGTACTATGGTTGAGGTGATTCTGATAATCAGGATTGGGAGACTCGGTTTTCGGTTTGAGGCAACGTTAGTTGTCAAGACGGGCATGGCCCGAGGTACTTTTGATACTTGGCTCTGTTGAGGGCGGGTAAGGAGACCATGAGGCCGGGATGTCATGGGCATGAGTTGCGATAGGGGAGAGTAAGGGTAGTAGTTATGTGATTCCTTGTACTGCATTCCTTATCTACGTTGAATATATATTGTTATATATATTTATATATGATTTGTCTGACCATTTATGGTGTTCGGAGGGGTCCTCCTATATGTCTCAAGGGAGCGTCAGGCGAGTGAGGATACAGTGCTCCAGGTGCAGGATTTGGTTCCAGATCCGGTGCAGGCAGTGAATGAGCCGCAAGTACAAGCTCAGGGAGATGATCATGTTCAAGATCCAGTGCAGGCAGGACAATAGCTAGTTTTAGCAGTGTTCAGACCATGGCTCGATGAGTAGCTCTGAGGTAGCCTAGTACGTGTCTTCCAGGGGATCAACATAGGTGTTCAGCCTACAGATCCATCTATGGAATATCTGATGCTGGAGTTCCAGTCACAACACCCGCCTCTTTTTCACGATGATTGCGGTCCATAGGAAGTTGAAAACTGGATAGAGAGCATGAAGATGATCTTTGAGTAGCTCGAGATGCCTCTAGGGTGAAGATTCTAGTTGGTGACATACATGCTGAGAGGACCGGTGAAGCATTGGTGGGATGTGAAGGTTCAGGCTCACAGGCATGAGGGACTGGCCTGGAAATACTTCTAGGACAGGTTTTTTCAAACAGGATTACCTCGGAGACACTGAGGACAGAGAGAGCTCGGGTGTTCTTGAGCATTCAGCAGGGAGACATATCCATCATGGACTATGCAGCTACTTTCTCTGAGCTGTCTCGCTTTTCACCTTGTATAGTAAGTGATGACAGTGCAAGGGTGTGGCATTTAAAGGATGGATTGCGACACGTCATTCGAATCCAATTAAACATCTTCAGGATGGGATCAGTCTTAGAGGTGGTGAATCAGGGACACATAGAAAAGAGAACCCACAAGGATAGGCCCCAGGATGCCAAGGGAATAGTTTTCGGGGATAGTTCGAACAACAGGATGTGAGGACAAGATGAGTTCCAGCAGAGCAGTAAGTCCAAGGACTCATGTAGACCACCTTTCAGTAGTTATTAAGTTGTTTTCTTTCAGTGTGGGCAGCCAGGACATGTTCAGACTCAGTGCGATAGGCCTCCAAAGGAGTTCCAGGCATGTGGATAGGTCGGGCATCTTGAGAGGTTCTGCAGGTTGTCTTCTCAGGTAGTTGGAAGACAGGGCCCCGGACAGACTGTAGCATCTTGATCTGGTTCTTGTTCAGTACCAGGAGAGGGTAGTCGAGGTTTAGCTGCATGCAGAGGACGTGATAGAGACATTGGGACCCAGCTGAGGGGTCAGTGGCTGCTGACTGGAGGAGCACTGCAAGGAGGTCAGGCATCAGGTAACTGTACATCAGGACAGGTTCATTCCATGGAGATTCCAGAGGCGAAGCAGGCTTGTGAGTCGTTGATGGTTAGAGGTACCCCATGAGTGTGGCTTTGATTTCCTTGTTCTCTTATTGGCATGGCCTATATAGGCATGTCTGTTTTGAGTGCCCTTGATGCACAATATTATTATTGACTGACTAGATGTTGTTCAGTGGGATTGGCACTATATCGGGTGTGTCATATATATGAGACGCGTAGCATTAGGAGCATCGATTATGTGTGTTACTTGTGGTTTCTTGGGCATCAGGGCATCGAGGATGTGGGTTACATGAGGTGTCGTGGGCATCGGGGCATCGAGAATGCAATTTACTTGAGGTTCCTTCAGCATCGGGGCATTGAGGATGCATGTTACTTGAGGTGTCATGGGAATAGGGGCATCAAGAATGTGGGTTACATGAGGTTATAAGCATCAGATTAATTTTGAGCATCCATGGGATACATGACCTCAGGGAGGCGGACACCAATGCAGTGCAGGATATGTGGGTGTCAGGAGCGATACAGGGGCACCAATGAGGCGTAGGGGTGATGATTTGTCACCAGAGGACCTTGAGTCCAAAAAAAAACTTAGTGAACCTTTTCTTGATTAATGTTTTGTTGGGTTGAAACCGAGTTCGGTAGTTTCTAAGTCGAGGATCCCGTTGAGGAATTTATCCAGAACCATTGAGTCCGGGGTAGTCCGAGTTACTATGAGTGGGGTGGTATGTTTGGTACCACCTCCGAGTTTCGTATGATAGCTCGGAGATGAGATTTGTTAAGATGGGGAGATTGTAAGAACCTGGGTTTTTAGAATGGATCAAAATCCTGACCCTGTTTGAAATTTTGACTTGTTTCTGGGAAAAATCTTAAAGTTGTGGAGGTCGTACAGGGGCGCATGGTCTGAAAAAACTGTGCTGCCAGCCCAAGAAACCGTGCACCCTTGATAGTGGGCTCCACACGGGCGGAGCACATTTTTTCTAACTTTGTGGGAAAGTCATGTGAAGTCCCTAGGTGAGATAGTGGAAACCACATGGTTGGCATACAGTTTTCCAAACCGTGCAGGATAACGGTGTGGCCACATAATATTTGGTTTTTTATGTCCCGAGCCACTAGGGATTTTTCATTTTTCCGTCATTCATTCTCCACTCATGGATCACATAGGAGTTCGGGTTTTCTGAGGACGGGGGAGCTCCATAGATCGTTTTAGAGGCAAATCGAAGGAGTTTCTTGGTGGATCAAAGGCAGTTCTCCTTGGGTATGTCTCTCTATTGGTTCATTGATGTTTTGGTTAGGGAGAGCCCTCTACCTCTCTTAGTTTGCAAGATGTAAAAGGGTTGAATGTAGATTTAGGGTTGTGTTTCTTTTGTTTGTTAAATGTTGATCTTTTTGATGTTAGAGAAGGGTTTTTGAGGTGGTTTCAAGGAGGTGTTCACAGGGTTTGGAGTGCATTTTGGTGAAGGGTTGATTTGGCCAAACCCTAAGAGGTAGGTGGTGCAAAACACTTTTTGTGTTTTTGTAGACAGTTGGGTGGCACGGCTTAAAGCGTGTATTTGGGTATTTTAAGAAAGATCCAAATTTATATGCTATTTCATATTAAGTTGCTTATTAGACCAATGGTATATTTTTGGGCATTCCCTTTGTCCTTTTTTGATTGAGTAGTGTCAGGTGAGAGGTCGTTGCTCAAAGGGGGAATTTTGGCCAGGTTTTCCAAAATGGTTATACTTGAATTTTATTAGTTTAAACTATTATGTTTAGTTTATTAAACCTTGTTATGAACTGTTAAAGGATTCATGACCTTAGTGATGGTATGGGAAAACACCTTGTTAGTGAAATTCAACTGTCTAGTATGTTTTTCCTATTCAAATTATTTCTCTTGATTATGTGTATATATGTGATTTGTGATATTGCATATGCTAGAACCTTGCGGTTATATTGGGCATGGCCTGGATATTCTTGAGTGATTCTGATCATAGGTTGGGTTTGAACCAGGTTACCTTGGGTGGTTCTGACCACAGGATTGTGCATCATTGAGGTCAGCTTGTGGTAGGATGACTGTCCGGTTGGGCACGACCCGGGTTACGTGGAAGGTGAGGCCATCCGACATGAGCGGCATGGTAACAGGGACATGAGGGGTCAGAGGTGTTGTGCCTTGGGTAATATTTTAGTGATTACTGCTCACCCAAAACTATGAGTAGAGTTCACACCGAGAGACTCTGTGATGACGTGGTTTTGACCACTCGTGTGGGTAGAGGCCCCCGTTAGTTGATGATTGTGAACTATTGGTTTGGGGGTGCTTTCCATAGGAAGCCACGTGGAAGGTGAGGAGCCTTCAGGGGATACCATTGAGGATATTGGGTTGGGGTAGAGGCTCATCGTTATTTTTAGGGCAATCATCACTGTCCCTCCGGTCACCTTGTTTGAGGGCATCCATCACTCTCCCTCCGGTTACATTATTTGAGGGCAGACATCGCTGTTCCTCTAGCTACTTATTTGAGGACAGGCATCGCTATTCCTCTGGGTTACTACTATTGGTCGTACCTTGGTGATGTCGGTACTTGAGACACGCGGTATGAGGGGGCACATGGTGTCAAGTTACAAGACAGAGATTCTGGTGTTGGTCGAAGCAGGTGACACTTCATGGTGGCTGCTGGGCACCAGTGGAGTTAATGTAATTTTTGCATCGTTTTGTTTACAAATTTTCATAGATTTTCTTTCCTACTTAAACACTTATATTAGGTACACACCGTTGGGTGGAATCCTACTGAGATTCATCTCACACCTTGCATGGGCCCTTCGGGACGCGTTTAGACATTATCGATTTACGTGCAGGAAAGAGGTCAGCATGAGGAGCTAGACTGCATTAGTTGTTTTATGGAGATTGTATGGACCTTGAGGTCTTTCCTAGGAAGAGTTTACTTTGTTTTACTTTATTTATTGTATCAACATGTTTTACATGGTTTGTAGCTACATTTGGTTAGCCAATGGGGCCTTTATATATATATATGTATGACCTACATAGGATGCATGTTTTGTTGTTCAGTAGTAGTTACATGTGATCATCAAGCTGTTGTGTTTATTTCCGCTTTTGTTGTTCATATTCATTACTTTCACTATTTACCAATAATGAATGTGCTTCTGCTATGCGGGTCTTTTTTGAGTCTGCTGAGTCATTTATTCCTCTGCTTATTTATTATTATACTCGGACCAGTACCATTATTATCCTCCGAGAGGGTATATCCTCTCCACTATACCTATAATACCCTCGCTGCTAGTCGGCATCCTTTGGCGTTCAGGGAGGTGTGCCTAAGGTAGTAACACCCAGCACGCTTAGCACTGTTTGGGTGGCTGTTCATGTTCGATTCATTACAGAAACCATAATTTTAAATACAAATATTGTGCAACAAACAATAATTCTTGAATGATATTTATTTCCTAAAAATATGTATTATATAATATTATACACAAAAAACAATATCTCTTAAATAAATTTGTTAGTATAAAGGGATGTGTAACCATATATATTCAAATGTTATATAAAAGATGATGAATTATGACCATTGGACTATAGGTCCATTGTGAACTATACTATTGATAATAATTGAAACATTATAATTAGTGTTTATATATAAAATTTTACAAAGTTCAATTGATACAGAAAGAAGAGTCAATGGACTCAACTAGTAAACTCATGTGGCTTGAATCCCATTTTTCGAAACTAGGTAGGGTGGTATCATCACTAGTATTTATCCTTGACTAATCCCGTAATGAGATTCTACAAGTTAATCATTAACATAGTAACCTATGGTAGATGTTCATGTTAGGGAAAATTACCACTCAGTCAATGATATCGGTGGAAACCCACAAAACTACCACCTTTTTAAACCTTACTATTATGTTGTACATTACAATAATATGTTATTATGTGTCCAAGATTAGGTTACATGATGTAAAATTCCATTGTCTAAATAAATTTTTTATTCCATCCATTCTATTTTGAGAAACAAAATTCATAGTCAAAATAGGATTATTTGAGAATAAATATGATAAATTGACTTTTCTGACTGAGATTATACTTTTCAGAAAAGATATAAATTATTATTTTAAAAAAACTAATTACGAATAATACTTATCATAATAAAATAGTTTGGTAAAAATATTTTTATTTTATTATAAAAGATAAAATAAATTTAATATTTTTAAATGATTGAAATTATATTATGCGTTTTCCATGTGCTATTATTTTTATTAAATATAGAATTATATATATAAGATAAAATTATTATATATGGTGAATTATTATTATAAAATAAACATAATTTTTGTAATAATACCTTTGAAATTAAGTTAGGGTGAACTTATGATAAATTTAAAAATTATTTTTTCATGAATAGTAAAAATACATTTTGAGATTTTCGGTATAATTAATTATATCATAATTATAAAATAATTATGTAAACCCAATACACAGCCTAAAATATTTAATTTTATTATTATTAATTATTTTAATATATTTTAATCAATTAACAAACCTATAATTTTCTTTCAAATTCTAAAATTGAAACTTTAACATTTAAAATTTTTTTTTGTGGAAACAATAATTTTCCCTGGAATAATAAGTAATATAAATTGATGACAGACTCTTGTGGATTTAAATAACATGAAATATGTCCAAAATACAAAAACCCATGGTCACAATCCATGGTGAAGACCATTTTTTTCAATTTCCCCAACTTATATTTCTTAGGTCTATATTTTCTATACTTTTTTGTTTGAAAAAAAAAAGTGACCATAGTAGTTTACCACATACAAGGATAAGTTGATAATTCTTGTACACATATAAAAACTGAATCCAAGAAGAGAGATTGATGCTATTGAGTGGTAAGAGTTTGTGTGATCCTTTTTCAAAAATTATTTACAGTTTTCGATGTGAAAGAAAATGGTGGAGGAATTAATGGACCTGAAGCCAAATGAAAAGGAATGTATGTGAAAGAATGAGATGGTCTTTATAAGACATTATCATTACACCTATACCATTTTAATGTATCCTAATGGAATAGTTGATAAATTTTTTTTGTACTAAGTCCCCATCTATAAATTAATATAGAAAGTAAAGACTATTAATGCTATGAGGATATAGTGTTGAGTGCTATGAAGGTTGTAATAGAGTTAAATGATATTAAGTTGTCACATAAATCTAATGAAATGAAAATATCATTCCATCCAAACATAGGGAGGAACATTGATCATAGCAGAAGAGGAAATTAAGTGCAACTTTACACATTCCACAAATGTTGGAATAATAATCTTTGGAACAACATTCATGGGACTTGAAATTGTTACAAGCATAGAAGATATATACATATAACTAAGAACATTCATAGAGTGGCGGATCTTCAACTCATATGAACAATCAAAAAAGGGAATACTGTGAAGTCCCATAAAGATGTTCAATGTTATTATGGTGGAATGATTGGGAAAATTTCAAATCATTATTCAAATCAAGACATATTAGAGGGTAATCACCATCAACCTCAACGTAATACAAGTGAGAAATGTTAGGAATTTTATATCATAACAACTAAAGTAGAGGCTTTAAATGATGTGATTGAATGTACCCTCATTGTTATCTCAAATATAAAAATTAATTTATTTTATTATGGATCTATGCATTCAATTATTTCATCCCTGTTTTCATATAATATAGAATCAATCCCTAAACTAATATATGTAGAGCTATCATTCAAGTCTGTTGGAGGGATTTTCCAGGAATCAACTATGTATAGGATTCCATGTATTGTCTATGGTGAGTAAAATCTCATCACAGATTTAGTAGTCATTCCCATACTAAAACTTTACATTACACTAGGTATGGAATGGCTATCAAACAATATTTATGTGATCAAGTGTAGAAGTACAAAAATATCAATAGTCATGAATAGAAAATCTATAGTAAATTTCCAATGAGAGATAACCAAACATGAGCATTGCCTAGAAGCACCACACATAACCATATTTATGGAGATGATCATTGATGAGGAAGTATGAAATTAATGTATAAGAATAGAAAAATTCCCCAAAATTCAAGAGTACATTGAAATATTTTTTGAATAGTTACATAGACCTTCCATGGAAGGAGAGGTATAGTTATCCATTAAAATCATACATTGATCCTAACTGATATCAAAGACACCATATTAAATAGAAAATCTGGAGGTGGATTAATTAAACAGAGAACATCATGATCTCTCATAGAAGGGATTTATCCATAAATTGTGTCTTTCGGGGGAGAACCTGTTATTTATAGGAACAAGAAGGATGGTTTAATGCAGTTATAAATATATTATAGAGAACTTAGTGGGATCAAAATAAAAACAAGTACCCTCTCTCAAAGGTTGATGATTTATTTGACCATCTTTGTGGTCCTCATTTACTCTCCAATATTGATCTTTGATCTAGTTAACATTAATTTAGGGTCAATAAAAAAATTTACAAATACTTCCATCCAAGAAAGATATGAGAATTATGAATTTTTTGTTATTCCCATCGACATGAATAATTATTCATTTATGTTTATGGATTTGATGAATATATTCATTAAGGACTATTTTGATAACTTTCTGGTAGTTTTTTATGATATTATGATATATTCCAAAATTCACGAGGAGCATGGGGATTATATAAGGGTTATATTGTTAACTATTAGGAGTGATGGGATATTGGGAATGTTTAAAAAATGTGATCTTTAGTTACAACATGATTCATTATTGGGACACATTGTAACCAATGAAGCAGTCACATATCAACATCCATGATGCAGGTTGTGAAAGAGTGACCTCATCCTACAATAGTATCTAATATTCATAGTTTCATTGGTTTAGTTGGATATTATAGGAGGTTTCGGAAAATATTTTCAGGGATTTATAAATCACTGGCTAAGTTTACTCAATTTATTGATATTTTCATATGAAAAAATGACTGTTTATAATGTTTCTAAGAGTATATGATGATATTGGTTATTTCACATGTGTTAACTATAACCTCTTTCAAAGAAGCATTCATTATTTTTAGTGATGAAACTCTGAAATGGATTGGTTGTGTCCTCTTTAATAATGAAAACATGATTACTTATGATTTTCGATAGTTAAATCCTCATGAGAATTATTATCCTTTGAATTTACAAGAACTAGATGCGGTTATTTATGATCTAAATATATAGTGACACTATATTTATGTGGTTGAATTTTATAAATACACAAAACCACAAAGGTTTGAAGTATATTTTAACACAAAAGGAATTTAACATGATAAAGAATATTTTTTTTGGATTTACTGAAAGACTAAAATTTTGAAATTCATTATCATTCCAGATGAGAATACAATGTTATTGATTAATTAGTTAGGAAAACGCTATTGTGCTGGAAATGAGATTGATTCAAGGAGACCCTTTGATCAAAGACCTAGTAAAATATGTAATGAGAATCGTAAAGGAAGAGTTATCATTTACCCTTTCCAAAATTATTTTTCAACCATCATTACTAGATATGTCTAAGAAATATCAACAAGAACTTCCCTTTATATAAATTAAGATTGAGGCTATGAATAATGGAATGTTTTCAGAGTTCAATATGGATCAAATTGGAATAATAAAATTTAACACAAGTCTATATGTTCCATCTATTCTATAAATAAATAAGGAATTGATAGATGAAGAACATAGCTTTATTTTTTCTATACTTCATGGAATCATGAGAATGTATAGGTACATTAATTATTATTATTACTAAGATAACATGAAAAGGACGATTATTAGCAAAACTGCAAGGTGCTTGGTATGTCAGTAGGGGGAGGAAGAGAGAAAACATCCTAATGGGGTATTGAAACAACTACCCCTACAATCCTTCATGTGAAGAATATCACTATTTTATTTTTCACTGGTCTCCCAATAACATCCAAATAATGAAATACCACATGGGTTGTAGTGAACCTACTCAACAAGACTAATCATTTAATCGATATTTGAGAATATTTATTTATAAAATTACTTTCCATGATTTACATAAATTAAGGTATTAGGTTTCTTAGGGTACCAATTTCTATCACTAATAATCACAATCCATGGTTCAAATAAATATTTTGATGAATTCATAAACATCCTCTAGGTATTGAATTGAATTTCAATAGGATCTGTCTCCCCTAAACTGATGGATAATCTTAAAGGACTATTCAGATACTTGATGAAATATTGAGAACATGATTAAGTGAATTTTAATGTGTATGGGATTAACATCCATCATTATTCAGGTTATGTTAAAACAATACCTTCTATTCATGCATTTAAATGACACCTGATGAAACTCTATATGGTACTACTGTAGAACTCCTACATGTTGGGATGACGTTGGTTAAAGAGAGCTTCTTAGACCTGATCATCTTCTAAAGATGAAAGAATTTTTTTCATTCCATCCAACAATAAATAATGTTTTATTATAGTTTTAAGAAGACATATTATAGAAATCATCAAACGGACTAGGCGTTTGGTGTTGGCGAAAAAGTTTTCCTTCAGATATTACCTTGGAAGTGAGTCATGCAGTTTTAGTATAATGGGATACTTATTCCCCTGTACATTTTCCACTTTTAAATCCTTTATAACAGAGGATAAGTGGTCTATGAGCTATCACATTCTTCAAATCAATCTCATGTTCATGATGCAATACATATATCTATCTTGAGGATGTGCATATTGAACCCTTCACATCTACTAAATCCAGAGATGCATAGTTGGACCATGACCTATCCTAGGAGGAGTATCTATTGTAGATCTTTTACCATAGAGACAATGTACAGAAAAAAAGACTAACCTTATCCCAAAAGGGTTATGAAGGAATCATAAATATGAATAAGTCATATGGTAACCATTGGATACAATGAGGCATAAATACCGAAACCTATTGTCAGGTGAGAGAAAAAGTTGAAATTTATTGGATGAAATTTATTAAGTGGGGAATAATGTAATTGCCCAAAATTCATTAATGAAATTGTTTTCATAAACAAGTGTGTTATATTATATTATACACAACAAGACCCCATCTCTTTAATAATTAAGTAAATATAGTGGGAAATGTGACCATATAAATTTGAATGTTATATGATCATTGGAAAATTATGATCATGGGTCAATATGACAATTGGGAACTATACTCTAGGTAATAATTTAAACAATATAATTTCTTTTTATATGTAATATCTGACATAATATTATTGATATAGATGGAAGACTCATGTTCCTAAACCCATAGAGTTTTGTTGTTTGAAGCCCATATGTCAGCACCTGGGAGGTAGGTATCACAATTATGGTACTCCCTGGACCATAACCAAGATGAAATTAAACAAGTAAATCATGAATAAGAACACCTATGGGGGAATATCTAGTTATTTGAGATTACAAGCCTATCGATGTTAGTTGTGACAATCCACAAAACTATCACCATCACAAACTAAACTCTTAGGGCATACACGGGTGAAATAAGTTGCCATATTCAATGCCCGTAGTTAAATAACGTGAAATACCATTTTAAAAATAACAATTTTATTGAATCCATTCAATTTTAGAAAAAAAGTTTCATAATGAAATAGGTTATATTGACATGAAATATGATAAATTGACCTTTCATACACATATTTTACTATAAAAAAGATATTTATTTTTATAATAAAATAAGGAATTATGAATTATAATTTTTTTAACCTAATATTCTGATAAAAAAATTATTTAAATATAATTGATAAAGTAATTTTAAAATTGATAAGTATCATAAATTTTTCTAAGAATTTTAACCCAATATTATTTTTAATATATAATTATTTTTATATTTAATAGTTGAAATTATCATATTTTGATAATTATTAAGATAAAATAAGAATAATTTAAGAAATCAACATGTCAAAATTAGGGCAAGTCATATTTATGATAGTATTCTAACGTATTTTTATTTCATGAGTAGTGGAAACACAGTTTGAGGTTTGAAGTATGTTTTATGAATTCATAATTATGTCAAAGTGATATATTAATTAATTTATCAAATATGTGTCCTAAAATACATTATTGAATTAATATAAATAATTTTCATAGATTTTAATCTATTTCCAAAACTATAATTTACATTCCTATGTCTCAAAAAAATAACATTAAAAATATTTTTTTACAGAAATTACTTTCCCATGACGAAAGAAGAAGTATAAAATGATAACCAACTAGTATAGATTAAAATAACACATAATATATCCCAAATTTCAAAAAAACTAAGAGAAAACCCATTGTAAAACCCATGGTCTTTCATTTTCCACTTACTATATTCTGAATTCATGTATTTTTAAATTAATAAAAAATCCTCCATTTTTTCTATAAATTCAAACTCATTTCTCAATTTCAACATTTTCACAATCCATCCTCTAGAAATATCTAGTAGTTTTACCACACAAGGAGTCATCATAAGGTGTTTTCAAGCCCCCAAGGTCCCAGTACTCAAATTTTAGGAGTTACATTTCAAGTTCAGGGAATTTTTCTTCCTTATATATATTTCAATACTCATTCTTGGATGGTGAATATTGAATATAAATCACATCACATCATTGAGATGGTAGGATAAATGTTCACAGTAGAGATTATATCATTCTAATAAAGGGTAAAACAGTTATGATGTGGATGTTATATGAATTAACCAGAATCAATATCATTTAATATTTAAAATATATATATCCAATATTTCTATCATTATACTCATCTAATTAATGTGGTGATGAAAAATATATTACACTATAGCGTGGATATGTTAAGGGTACATATGCATGTGCGGTTAATTAATTTTTCATAAGATTGATAAAAGGGGGAATATTTTTATCTCATATTCAAAAAAACAACTTAGAATATCTATTATACTGGAGTTATTACTTAACAATTTAAATAACCCACAAATAGGAGGTGGAAGAAGAAACAAACATGAAAGAGTCAATAAAGATAATTACCTCTTCTTCGGTGGACTACCTTTAATCTCTTATTATGTGATCCAGGGTATGTTTTTTGGAACTACTATAATATTCAAATGAAGGATAATGATGTTATGATGATACATGATAAGGGGTTAGTTTAGTTGGATGGCTAAAATTTGTGTGAGGATGCAAGGGAGAAGGTACCTTTTTATAATAGAGGTGAGGGGCACTTTTAGGAATTCTCAAATTATTAAAATATAATATGGATATTATGGGTCCAAATTATTACAAATGGAATATAAATGAATGGTATAAGACATCGTATACCATATCTTATACAATTTTTCATCATTTAACATTTTCTTTGGATTTTTCATCAATGTAATATAATATTATTTCAATAAAAGATAATTATTATAAAATTTGATATTATTTATTTAATTTGACATCAAATACATCATGAAAAACAATGAATTAAAATATAATGTCTAAAACAAATCTAATATGTATTGTAGCCATACAACATTAATTATTCAAAATGAATCCTCCAAAATATATATAAATTAATATTTTTGAAGTATATTATTATATTTTTTTGTTAATTAAATAAATTGTTTTATCCATGAAGAATCATTCATGTTAATTATATAATTTCTAAATATTATAAATAAATTTATCTAATTAAAAATATTTCATTAATATCATGTTAGAATTTTATTTTTTTTCATATATTTATTTTTTTCATTGTGGACATATAAATGATTTTCAATACAATGAGAATTAAATATTGTAACTACCATTGATTTAAATAATTTATAAGTTATTTTCATGGAATGTTATCAATTCAACTAATAAAATAAAATATTAAGGTGTTAAGGGTAGTATCAAATTAATCCAATATTTTAAGCATGTTTATGTCACATTCATAACCTTATCATTTGGCTTAAACCCTTATTATATCCTCTAAACTATTTTCGTGACAACATGAGTTTTTACTAATGAAGGGTTAATATAGAGACTATAAAATAAAAATAAATAAATAAATGGACCGTTTATGAAATTTCATACATTATGAAAATAATTATTTCAAATTAAATTTTTTAAATTTAAAATAATTTGATAAAATATTATCTATTTTAAAGTATCGTAAATGTCAATTTTGACAATATTCATTAGATTTACTTTCAAAGAATAACTATAAAAAAGATAACATCATTAAAAAACATTTAATTAATCCAAAATAAGTCGAGGAAATCATGATAATCTTTAGACGGCATTTATTTTTAAAGAATATATTTATTTTTATATTTTTAATAACAAATATTTTATCTGTTCATTAATTAAACAATTATTGAATTATCATTATGCAAGCCATTAATTTAATAATATATTAAAAAAAATTGAAAATTGGTTTTCATGAGGAAGATAAATATAATATATCTTAAATGACTATTTATATTATAATGTATCTTTTGAATAACCATATATAAGAAATATAATACTTTAAAAAAATTAGTGTGACATATTGATCTTCCCTTTGAATAAAATACAAAAAATGCATAAAGTCATCAAAATATATCCTAGACACATCAATATTAGCCCAAGAATAATTTTTATCAATTAAAAACAAATAAAATAGAGTTATAAAATGTCTTTGGAAAATTTATATTATTTATAATAACATTTGTATGCTTAATTACATGATTTACACTTAACTACAGTAATAAAAATTACCTAACATGGTTTCATATATTGTCCAAAAAGGGAAAAATTTACTAAATTTGACCATAAGATTCCAATTATAGAATATTTTTATCAAAATTAAAAAAACAAAATTGGGTAAAATAAATTTGCAGTTAATCCTTTTGATGGAATAAGAAAACATGTTTTTAATGTAAAAACCATCAAAATATTGAAATGTTTTTACATACAAATTCAATGTGGAATTTTTTATAATGAAAAATATAGGAGAAAATAAATGAAATAATATATAATTATAATTTAAAAAAATTAATAATTAATAATTTACACTATAAATAAATTTGATGAGAAATATTACTTCAATTCAAATGCAATATTTTTTCACTATTTTTCAAAATGTGAAACTTATCAAAAAATACCAAAATCGGAACTAATGTAAATTTCTTTATTCCTATTTCAAATAATAAATTTATTTTTCCAAAATTAACTTTAAAAGTGTTAATATCTAGATTTCAATAAATTGTGCCATTATAATACTGTAAAAACTTCCTTCAAAAAAGTTTGTCTTTTAATGCATATTATTAGATTCATTCTTATCTTATGCCTATGAAATAATTTGGATAATTTAAAAACATTTAATTAAAAATATAATATATAAATTTCCTAATTTGTGTATTATTATTCGTTACCTCTAATTTAACATAAATGTTATAAAAATATCACACTATTCATTTATGCTAGGTGTTCTATGCAACATAAGCTTTCAAAAAGATTATATTTAAAAAGATAAATATCATAAAATAATGGGGTGTAACATTCTCCACTCCCATAAAAAATTTCATCCAAAACAAATTGAAATTTTACTTTGAAAAAACAATGGTTTATATATCATAACTCCTTTTAGGGAAACCCACATAAAAAAATATGGATAATAAAATATCTAAAAAATTAGTGTCAAAGGGAAATGAGAAGGTCAGAAAAAAATTAGGATTTTGATAACAAAATCATAACTAGAAATTGAAAAAATGGGCATACAAAATAAATATAAATATTGTGTTCTGATGGTGAGTGATATAAAACATGGTCATTAGAATGTTAACAATCATAGAACATCAAATCATGTGATCAGTAAAAAGATGATTGATTTCATAGTATGAAAACTAAATGAATGATTTTTTTTCTAAATCATTTTCCTAAAGTTAATTGATTCATTTAATGGATATAAAAAAAACATAAGAAACATGCATACAAGAAAATTATTTAATTAATTTCCATCACAAAGTCATATTTTTCTTCAAATAATGATTATTTAAGGAGAATTATTCATTGTCGATGAATTCAAATCAACTTATATGAATCAAAAAATAAAAAAATTAATTACTATTTATTCTTCGTATCTTTATATATTAACAAAAAATCAAAACTTATTGAATAAGAAAAGATAATTACCCAAAATAAACAATAATATTGAAATTTCAATTTTAATACCCAAATTTCTACATAGATTATTCTGAAAATAACTATCCTTACTCAAAATTATTCTAGAATTATATTGAAACCCATTAATCAACAGGATGTGTACATACAATTATATGAATGACAAAATTCAATCTTTGCATCTTATAAAAATAATATTAATTCATTAAATCACATAATCTTCAAGATATTCCAACCATTTCCCTACATAACATGAATCACGATAACTTCACAATAAAATCCTATTTTACTCTAACATACCATTCAAAATTTTTCCTCATAATATTAATTTTAACATAATCTTATAGAAGCACAAAATAACGAACGTTTTTAAAAATAACACTAATAACACAATCACTAAATAATTATCCAAATATGAGGTTATCCTATTGAAATAAAATGCCCCCAAAATAAAAATAAACATAATGATTAGATATTATAACGAAAAAAAGCATGCTTACCAAAACATCACATATGATAGTGGAAGGTAATTCAGCCATATCTCCCTTGAGGTTGATTTTAAACCCTAAAGTCTTCTTAGATGCGACAGTTAGTCACCCGGCCCATGGGTTTCCATTATTTTAAAAATATATTAATATTCTCCAAAAAATGTGATAAGCATCATAAAAAATAACCTAAATATATTCAAAATAATATAAATCTTTTAACCCCAAAGTTTTTCTCAAATGTTTCATCTTCAATTCCCAATAATATAATGACCTATAATTACCTTAAATTAAAATATCATATAAACCCTATCAGTTATACATACATTAACACTTATTTTCCACAATATGTAAATCCATTATTAATGGAATTACTTTTCCACACAAACTGAACAATAGGGTAGTGTTCCCTAATGTATGATTTCTTAGATATTCTTCCAAATATTTCTATGATATGGGATATAATACCAACTATAACACCTCAACTAAATAATCCCAGAGTCGGTACCTTATTTTATTAAATTGGAATAATATACAAGAAATCACACCCCAAATACCAAATAGTTTATTAGTCTTTGCAAACTAGAAACATATTTTAAATAAAAAATACATTTTAAAAACAATTTTTTTGAGAACACTGTTATTCCCCTTACTGAAACCCTACATATCAGTCATAATATACTTCATGGAATCTTGGGTAAAGATGAAACATTATAAATGGGTGATATAAAATTCTTCGTAATAGTAAAATAAAGTGGAATCAATAATGAATCATTGATAATAAACAACATGGAAAAGTAAATAACTGAAAACACATTCTATATAATTTATAACATGATCATATTATGGCCAAATAAAAGATGATCAAATAATTCCATATAAATAATCACCTGGAAATGATAATTATCCACTGATATTCTACTAGTTTAATAGTCACATGGAATCTCTCTAACTAATTTGATAATGAGGAAATACATAATTTCCGATGTCTAAAACTCACCGTCAAGGATTTGACCAAGACACCTTACACAAGATGATAAGACATAAGACAAAACACAAACTATTTTTCATCATGAGACCTACCAATGTATGAATGGGATATAGAGGTCCCCTCCAACCAATTACTGAGTTTAATAAATTCCTCCCATGAGTAAATAATAAAACTGAATCAATGTGACATAATAGAATCAAGGACAATATATATTAGAAGAAATAGTCATACAGAATATCAATATTTCCCCAGTAAAAACATGGAATATGAGGATTTTTATCTTTATAGTACACAATAAACAAAATATTCAAAAAACTATGTTGAAAATTATGAAATATATATTAAATGATATCATTGAAAATTTCTTGAGCATAACTATCTTTAGAGATTGTAATGTGTGACATACCATTTTAAAACATTTGAAGTATAAGCACTATAAAGGAATAAAGTTAAATGAAACATATAATATCATGAGAAAATGTATATTCATAACATAATTTGTCAAATGGTAGTATATAAACCATATAAAATGATGTAGTTGTTTAATATTACAATATTCCCTGAGGAAATGAAGTTGAGAAAAAAATACTAAATAAAGATTATATCGTTAATAAAAATGGTTTAATTATGTGTATTTGTGATAAATACATATACAAAAGTTGATGTAAAATATTATACAATCAAAACAATCTTCACACATATCCTTATCATTAAATAATCAATCAAATAGTTGTTTAACCCGATGAATGAAAATTGAGTTATGAGATCTCTTTACCACTTGTAATCAGTCAAATATTATTCCACTTAAAAGTAATAATTACAAAATGAAAAATTAAACAACAAGGAGATAATAATATTAATAATATTATATATAAAGTGGAAGTATAAATACCACACACTCAATAATTAAGTGTTGAATAAGTCATATAACTCAAAGTAGTAAAATTGAGAAGAGGGAAATCATTACCTTGAATTTTTTGGTTGAAAATCCTTCAAAATCATGTATAAATTTTTAAATAACATTATTAATTTATAACCTAACTATATTCATATTTATTATAACTTATTTCATCTTCTTATATTAATTTATCACCAACTTGTTAATAATATTTTATTATTACCATTTTTTGGGTGTTGATGTCTTAATTTTCTTATGCATGTTTTGTTGTGTAAGTCATGGTTCTTGTATATAGGATATAGTAAAATCATCTCCATTATTATATTAATTTCATATATATCATATTTATTCATTATATAAGTTTTTATAAACATTATTGAAGGTTGAACATGGAATATTAATAGCATTGCGTCTTGGAAATGGCAAGTCATATATATGCATGAGCAATGATATAATTCTATTAATGGGAAAATGGAATGGAATTAGTTGGTTTATTATTTATCTATAATAAATATAATTTAATATTTATTATATATATCCTTTATTTCAATCATTATAACCATATTATTAATATGGGGAATATAAATAGATTACTCTATGGCATGGAGATGGTAAGTCGTACATATGCACACGTCGTACATTTTTTATTCATAAGGTGGATAAATGGATGATTGTGGTTGTACCATAATCATAATAACATCTCATAATATGGAACATGATATATTCATTACCTATAATTGGAAACAACGCATGAAGAGGATGTGGAAGAAGAAACCAACTCGATAGATTCTATAAATATGATTACCTCTTCTTCAATGAACTTCCTTTAAACACTTCTTATGTTATCAAGGTTAGGTATTTTGGAAGGAACAGAATATCCAAAACATGTATAAGGATGTATGGAGGATATATGTGAAGTTTCTTTCCAGCTAGATGGATCAAATTGATGTCACTATGTGATGGAAGTGGTGCCCTTATAAAATTATGGTGGGTGACACTTTCCAAAATCCTAAAAATATTAAAATACAATTAGGTTGTTCTAGATAAAAAGACTTAAAAATAGCCTATAAATTAATATTGAAAGGAAAATTTGACCATATATTATCTCATGTGTCATTATTTATCATTTTTTTATTTTTAATCTATTTAGTGAAATATTAATTCAAAAAAATATCATTGCTTTCAAATTTGATGCTATTCATTTAATTTAACATTAAATTTATCAATAGAATGTGGGTATGCTGCTATAAATTTTTAAGAAATTATTAATATAACATATATATTTATAAAATTCATTATTCTCATTAAATGATCAAAAATATATAAAAATTGATATTTTTCAAATCAATTATTTTATTTTTCTATAATTAAAAATAATAAAATTTTAGAATTGATGAAAATTTTAAGATAAATATATAATTCTTAAAATATAAATACAGATTTATATAATGAAAATAATTTTATTAATATCAGATAGACATTTATTTTAGACCATATCTTTATTTTTTCCCAATGTGGACACATAAATGATATAAAATACAAAGAGAGTGTCATTTTCTTACTATATTTGATTTCAAAAATATATAAGTTATTTTCACGAAAGGTATCCATAAAACAACGTATATTAGATATTATGGTGATAAGGGTCGATTAATCTTCATCAAATAATTTTTAAACAAGTTTATGTCACATTATCACCCTTATATTTTGGCTTAACCCCTTATTTAATATTTTTGGCTATTACTATGCCAATAAGTTTTTTAACTCCTGAAGAGCTAATATAGTTTCTATAGAATGATAAACTAAAAATAAATGATTTATTGATGAAATTTTAAAAAAAAATCAATTTAGTAGTCTAAATTTTATTTTATTTTTGTTTTATATCATGTAATAGAGTATTATTTGTTTTAAAATATCATTAATATCAATTTTGACAATGTTCATTGGGTTTAATTTTTAAAAAAATTTATCCATAAGATAACTTTTAAAAATACTATTAATACGTTTATAATATATCAAGCTCATCCTTAAAATTACTGGATGAAATTAATTATACCAAATTATATTTATTTTAAATTTTTTTATATAATATATTTTATACAACCATTAATTGGAATATTAATCCTTTATCATTTTGAATGCTTTTAATTTGATTTTATATTTCCCAAAGAATAAAACAGATTGTCATGATAAAGATAAATATTTCATATTTCAAAAGACTATTTATATTCTAATATATCTTCTGAATTACCATATATAAAAAATGTAAAAGTTTTTAAAAACATGAGTGTTACATGTTGGACTTTTGTTAGAATAAAATAATAAAAAAATATTAATGCCATCCATGTACTTATAAGAGGCATGAAAATAATCCCATGGATGATCTTGGTTGACACTCACTTATAAAATAAAATTAGGAAAAGTGTCAGGGTAACTAATATTATATATATTTTTATTTTTACCCTTAATTACTTTATTTTCTATTAATCATGGTAATAAAAATTACCTAAGTTAATATTCATAGTTTTTCAAAAAAAAAGTGAAAAAATTAATTTTTGGAACATATTATTAATAATATTTAATCCTTGTTTGAAAATTTTAAGAAATAACTAAAAATATTAATTTAATGTTAATCTCTTTGACGGAATGAGAAAATGGGTTTTTAAGTAAAAACCATCAAAAGATTGAAACTGTTTATATAATAATTCAATGTAAAATTAATTATAATAAAATAAATTGGAATTAATGATAAAATAATGTCAAATTATACTATAAAATCCATTAAAAATATATTTAAAAAAACATTTATGAAAAAGTTTCTTTCAATTAAAATGCAATATTTTTTTCAATATTCATCAAAACATGATACTCATCCTAAAAACAAAAGAAATTATAAAAAAATAAAATTTCATATTACACTTTAAAATATGCATTTTATTTTTCCAGATATATTTAATAGAAGTGTCAATACTATATTTATAACATTTTTGCCCTCAAAAGATGGTAAAAATACCTTTTGAAAAATATAGTTTGTTAAAGCATAAAATTTAATTCATTTTTATATTATGACTACATAATCATTTGAATGAATTTTAAAATATTTGAATAAATATATAATATATAAATTTCATAATTTGGTTATTACTATTCATTCTAGCCATTTTAACTGCTATGTTATAACAATAACTTCTTGTTCTTTTATACTGGGTGTTGTGTTCTATGTAAGCATTAGAAAAATTTTAATATTAAAATGGGACATATCATGAAAACATAGTGTTTTACATTGGGAAAAATGGTCTTCCATGTGAAATTTTCCATTACATGAAATTCCGAACAAAAATGGGGGCAGAGAACTATTTATTCATTGGATACTAAACTCTCCAGATCTATTGAACTCATATTTGGTCTTGTGACCTTCTCTAAAAACCTTACCACATCATTTTGTTGTGACATATGTTTGAGAGAACTCATCACGAAAACCAATTCTCTAGAAAAGTTTTTCCCAAAATCCCAATCAAATCAATCCATTTACATATCTACAGTTATTATTTGAAATTTTTTCCTAGAGATACACTGTTATCTTGGGGGTTTTGAGGGATCTATTTTCTTGGTCACATGATCCATTGACTATTATGCAACTCATATGACCATGTCAAGGTCACCCGATCGCGGTCTATTAAGGGGCTATGCAGTTGAATGATGCATTGAGGGATTATGTGATCTATGAGAACATCAAGAGTTAGGTGATTTCAGATTATTTCATGTGATTCCTGAATCCCTTTGATGATTCAAACAACAAACACGATTCTTCCAGTTTTATGCCTTTCCTGTGAAAACAGTTTATTTTACTAGAATGACATATGATTGTTACTTGTTTTAGATAGATTCTAGATCAATTCATTTTTCCTATACTGTGGTAAATCCAAGTTCCATTATTTCTAGAAACCAAAATAATGACATTCGATATTACACATTTTCTAATAACATGGTTTTGAAATGGTTTCCTCCATCCAATATCTAGAATTATCCGTTATCACACCAGGTTCCACAATGCGGGTTTTTTCTCACTAGATGATGTTATCATTCCATCATAGAAAAACAATATACTACCATGTTGGGTATCAAAATATCTTTATTTTATTTTGATGATAATTTTCAATGATGGCTGACTGGTTCATGGTAGGTTCCAGAGGTTGTCCTACATGATGAGAAACTCTCCTTTGGGTATAAACAGTTGTGATTTTTCTCAACATATCATCACTCATTATTATTCGAGTATATCAGTTTCTTCTTTTAACAACCCATGCTGGTGGTGGAGTAAGTTTTATGACTGACGGGTGTGTCTATTCTAGGTCAGGTTAATATTAGTACAGTTCCCTAATAATTTATAGTTCATTTATATTTATGATGTATTATCGATTTTCCAATTAATTATTTAAATCCCTTCTGATATTATTCTTTAAATTTTTATCCACTGGTTTCCTAACACTCTCATTTCATCTATACCATGGTGATATGCGAATCACCGTAATGTATATTTAACTACTAGGTGTGATACCCCCTCTTAGATAGATATAAGACGAGTTCAATCCTATCACAGATACCTAGGATAGACACCAATCATTGTGATGTAATAATCATCATTATGATGGAGAAGTTAATAAAGGAGATGATTATGTGCTTTATTGTCCATTTCAAGTAATGGATTAACATTTTCCTTCATCAAAATGAAGTTAGTGTAACTAAAATATAACCTCATCCATGCTCTTCCCACTAGATTCTTGATAGTGTCTGTTCTTAATGGTCCACATATAAAGAATGGGATCATACATAATGGGGTTATGGAGTGAAGAAATAGATTTCTCCGAGCCTTATGTTGGATGGATTCATGGCTATATTCCTATATGGGTGGCTTTTACCTGTCGAGAATGCGCATTCTGGAATTGGGGTCAGTACACTGGTGATGGCCACATAGCTAGTGGAGGGATATCACTTTAACCTATTTATTCTAATTCTTTCACTAATTTACCAACTCTTGGGCCACATTCAACATGAAATAATCACATATCTGATCAGTTTTCTATTCTAGTATTTATTCAACTACATTGGGGATAATTTTTTATTGTTACGAATACTACAATGCCACCAAGATCCACAGTGACTTATCTCAACCCAGATTGTTGAACATATCTGGGGTTGGGACTAGGTCACGAGGCTCTAAAGACGTTACTAATGTATTGAGTCAGTATGATATATTTTATTTAAACCCTTATCTTGAACCAACAATGTCAGTCATAGATAATTGTAGTAGATATCTCAATGAAATTTCATATAATATATCCCTTTATAAGGGATTCATTTTGGACATCATTGATAACAAAATCATCTCCAATCCATAAACACCTTATCTATTTTCTTGTTCGTTCGGTTACACCCAAAGGGTAAACCCTTTTCCTTCAGGTGATGTGAGAGGGCAAAGTCGCCCTGGAATCATCCTCCAGTTTTCAATGATGTTAGTATGTGATGAATATGATAATGAGATCATTTATCCATCTGTATATGCTATTTCCATTCATGCTCAAGAGTATATCCCATCTTGGATGCCAGCCTATATGGGTGGTGTGCTAAGACAATAGGTTCATCGTGTGTACAACCCATTTTCCTCACCGACCTATCTATCTATAGAAATTATGATGTTTATTCAAGTATTGGGTGGAACTTTGAGGAAGAACCCTCATCCAGGTGATAACCATCCCGATAATGGGATGGAATCTGTTAAGGAAATCATCCCTTGGAATAATAAATAGGTGATTCCTCTATTAAGGATGGGATATATGGGTCATCCCATTATTTTTTTTATATATCATCCTATTTTCCCTCCTTTTGGATTTCCCAAACCACCAATCAAATTACCATAGATAGAGTGTAGGTTGATCTAGCAGTAGATTCAGGCCTTGATTACTAAGTCTCCTTTGGGAACAATTCATGAGGAGGGGGGATTCCGTGATCACCACTTTAGTGACTTGGGGTGTTGATGTATTTGATTTTCAACAATTATATGTTATCATTCAACAAATTATCATGACCCAGAAGTATTTCTACAGCAATGAATGGGGTTTTCAAGATCCTTAAGTGGAGGCTCCCCATATAGAATAGATGAAAGAGGATTTGGAGGCCCTATAGAATATTCTCTTTTTTATATCTAACTTGTAAGCCCTGATGGATTCCTGGAATATGAATATTTGAAGATATGTGGAAATCATAGCTCCCCTATGGTTTTACCATTTAGCATTATTATCATCATTTGAATCCATTCAAAAAAAATTAACAAGCTCACAACATTATTTGAGACTTTCCGCCCTAGGGTAGAAGTAGAAGAAGTGGGGTGGGTAGAACATCATCATTCAATTGATGCTTATTTCCAGGATATTTTCATCTATCCGAGGTAATCAATGATAATATTGTAATATTTTGATCATTGACTTGCATTATGTTTTATTGATGATATTCTTAGAGGCACTAAAATGGGGGATATTCCTCCTATTATATGATATCAATGAATGGATTTTATGAACCTTTTATATTTCTATCTAGTTTTCATTTATCCATGATGTAAATGTAACCTCTCTACTTTGATGTTACATGAATCTCCAAAAATACTCATCATTTTCATGATAATAAGAAATCATGAATGTTTGGACTTGAATGTCATAATTATAAGATATTCTTCTCAAGAAGATATCATGAATTTCCAATGACCAAGGATTATTTATTGAATTATATATATATATATACCATCTTTCATGAGATCACATGATTCAAATAAGGAATATTTGGGTTGAATATATTTTCTCAGGGGTGAGATCTCTATATTTAGAAGAATCAGATATTCTTTTTAAGTGTGGATTGATTTTTTTTCAAGGGCTAATGGTTGGACTTATAAGACTTTCAATTATTACATACTAAATTGCTACTATAATTTATTTTATTCTATTTTATATCGAACCAACTATTGATTTTGGTTAGGGTATTTTAGCATAGACACTTAATCGCCATATTTTAGGGTCTTCTAGCTAGGGATTTCTATTATTTTAGTTCATAGTCTTTTAACTCAGACCATATATCATTATACTTTATGTTCCTTTAGATCGGACATTCTATTTCTATATTTTAGGGTCTTTAATCTCATAACTTTTCTTGTTTTATTTTAGGTTCTTTTAGCTCAGACCGTCTATCGATGCATTTTACGGTATTTTATCTCCGGACATAGAATGTTGTGATGTTTATTGACTTATGTCTAGTAAATTATATAAGATCATGGAATATGGTGCATATATTACAAGAATGACCCAAAAAAACCCTAGTGTGTTGAGTTCGTCAATGGTGTGGTCGAGGCTCGCAAGGATCAGATCACTTTTCCTGAAATGAGGAGACACATATGGTTAGTAGGTCATCTTCCCTATGTGTCGGTATTATTGTCAAATATAAGAGTCCACACTCTTTTACAAGGGTCATGGAATATTTATTAGGGTAATTTTTGTTGTAATATTTGGAATATGGATGATATTATTCATAACACAAAATATTGAGCCATTGAATATGGGTTGGGTAAGACATGTTGGGGACGACCCATTATACCCTGAGGTTCTAGGTTCCTCCATGACGTTTCTAGGGCTTAAATGTTTGGTGTTACATTCATAAAAGGAGGCGACGCCTTATTTTTTAGGTCAGAACCATTATGCATCGATATCATTGTCATGAAATGATGATATCTGCTCTTTTTTAGGGATATTAAAGATTCATAAAGAATAAAATGTTTAGATAATGTGTTTGGGTGTGTAAAAAATCTATCTAAGAAGTGTATGGAAGCCTAGGGTACTTCATCTCTTAATTCTGAATCTTGATCCCTATGACCTATGGTTTCAAATCATGAGGTGTGGGTGATCAATTGTCATAGAATAGATTGAATAATTCCGTCTTTGAGAAATGGTATGAAAATGGTGACATAAAGTTGAGGATGTTGAATCCAATTGAATATTTCGGTTATGAGGATTATAAATCACATTTCAATTTGCATAGGTCATGATCATGATATTGAACAATCATACTAGGAATGGACCAGAACACACTAAAGGGTCAGCTTCTGTTGCGGTGACATCATGGATCACAATAATAATAAATCTCTTTTATATATTCTAGTATTTTATTGATGAACATAGGATAATAAGATGAAGAAATAGGCATACATGGATAGCCAAGAAAAGGTTCCCTTAAAATAAGGTATCCTTTCACAAGGGACATCAAAGGCTGTGGTGATCTTTGGATCTCAAATAATGAAGTTTGATTTATGGTTATTTTAATATTAAATAATATTTTGAACACCTGGAATGTTCTTTCAGTACATAGAGATCTTGTTCTTATGGTGAGGAGAAGTGTGAAATCAGTATAGTAATTTATTTGTACCAGGGGGTCTAGAGAGAATTTCTTGGATTTTACTAAGGCTACAGTGTAGACCCATTGAGATTTATTCCTTTTTAATTTGTGACCATATTTTTACCTAAACTATAAAGTTTAATACTTCAGCAAGAAGAACATCAATTATTCATATCAATCCTTTTGCAGGTTCTCAACCTGATAAGTTGTTTTTTTCTATCACTTATAGTTTAAGCACATGTTATTTATAAAATTATGGGATAGAGATTAAGGTTTTACATATTAGACATATGTGGAAGTATTTTAAAGTCATGAAACACATAGAACTAAAATGTTGAATGATAAATAAGATCCCAATTAGGGTACCGAAGTTCAAGAGAACTCCAACATCATTTTGATTGGGAAGATCAAAATGATTTAAAACCGAGTCAAGGTTCTCTGGTCAAAAGAAATGGTGTCAGAAAATCATACTAGGGATGGAATAGAACACCATTAGTTTTTTAGTTCTACCATGGTGACTATATCGTCACAAATATTAGAAATCCCTTCTTATTGTTACAAGATTTAATTTGGTATGTAGTTATGAGCAATTAGGCATCAATAGCATGATCTAACACAGAAATCAATTTTTCATTAATTATTATAGAATAGATTCTAGGAACTCGGGGTTCTTGATGCATCAAGATTAATTTATAAATTGAGTTTCTCAATAGATGGTGGAAGAACTAAGTACTCTGGTTGGATGGGGTAACACTCGTGTGGACCTTTGATGAGGGCTGATAAAGGGTTATGGTCTGTACATTTAAATTTCATTTAGAAGGGACTTAATTACTTATTCATGGTTTAACATTATGTTTAAGGTAAATTTTCCTATATGTTTAACATCATGCAATAAGGATTTGTTTGGTGTGTAGTTTTCAAGAAATGAGATTATGATGTTTTCCATGCATTTTATTCATTATGTGGTAAGGACATGGGAACTTATGTAAAAAATGGTGTAAGATATATTTCATTAAAAAATATTATGCATGTAGATCACACTTGTAGCTAGTAAAAATTGTCATTTATGGATCATCCCTTATGTAGTTGGGATAAATTTTAAATCATTTTTTGTAGAAATGACCCTGACTGGAGATCTTGGTATCACTATATATCATGTGAGGACATGAATCAAGCAACACATAGTTCTTTATGGAAAATATATCCATGAATGTATATCATGTACATAATGTTATTCTTTTCTTCATTGAATCATGTAGCTGGGCCCATGACTAGATATCATGGAATCACTACATATCTTGTCAAGAAAGAAATGAAGCCCAACATAATTCTCCAGGAAACGTGTAGTTTAATTTCATATGGAAGGGATATAAACTTTCTAAATTCAAAGGGGGTATTGTGGATAGACCAAAGGATTGAAATATATTTAAAAATACATGTATCTATGTATTAGGAATATGTCCAAACATATTTCATGTAACCGAAGATCCATACATAATTTTAACCAATACGCATGGAGGGGGTCTTTTAATTCTAATTTATTGTGACTGGACTTATTGTTGGAGGTCCGTGAGTCACTATATATCCTTTTATGTATGGAATCATGTCGCATGTAGTTATTGAATGTAGGTGTTGTAGGATACCAAAAAAATTGAGGTTCCCTCAGGTGAGGTCCACAAGATTGCGCAGTATTTTTTCATGTAATAGACATCAACCATAGAGAGTAACATCATATGGTAAGGACTCACGGTATTACATTTAAGGTATTTCATTCAAAATCATGGTAACCATTTCATGATATTATATACCTTGTTCATGTGGGGAATCCCTTCTGAAATTCCTAAGATCATATGAGAATTCTCAGTGTGAGAATGAAGTAATGGAAAGGATTCATCTCACTATATTGGGTTGATTAAGGATATAAAGTGGAAATTTTATATCATGATATGGTTGGACCAAGATATTGGATTGAGGAATCCCTATGTAAGTCATTGAAATGATACTAAAGTCATACATAGTTTAAAAAACCTATGTACTTTAATATCTCATGGTGAGGACATCATCCATGGATTTTGACATGTTCTTTTGAGGATGAGGATAACCCAATTTGAAACAGAAAAAACTTTTTGGGTGGGCCCAAAATAATATATGTTTGGTTATCAATGTGTGTCTTATTATAAAATAAATTAATCCACATTTAGATCTTATAAGGATGAAATACCTATGTAATCCAAACTACCACATGGGGATAGATTAATTTTCTCCTTATTCTGCATAGATTTATCTTATCAGTTGTGATTCATTAATTTGATGGTGCTTTCCATGCCGTTTAATGTCATGCAGTGAGGAAATATTGTTTGTAGTTTAATTTTGTGTGGTACAGAAAAATTACACATAGTTTAATGTCATGTGGTTATGATGTGAGACGATAGGATGTTTAAATTATTACTACATGGACTTTGTTTTCCTATTATGAATGAAGGTAAAGCATTGGGGGATCTATCTAGTTTAATGTCATATGGTGATAAAGTTCTCTATATAGTTGGGCATCACATTTTTAGGAAATGAGATGATTTGTAGCTTAAATTATTTTCATCAGTACAATAAATGCTATGCAACTTAATGTCTTGATTCATGAATGAGAGATGTTGTGTAGCGTAACATTATGCTACCAGAAATAGAGATGTTTTGAAGTTTAACATCTTTCTTCCAGGATAAGATATGTTTTTTATTTTAATATCTTATTTCTTGGATGAGTGATTTTGTTCAGTTCCATGTATTACTTCCATGATAAGATTCAGTGTTCATTTTAACATCTCACTACCCGGATGAGGGATGTTGTGTAGTTTAACGTCTTATTGTTAGAATCAGATATGCTTTGTAGTTTAATGTTTTTCTTCAAGGATGAGAGATTATGTGTAGTATAACTACATTAAACTAGTAAAATATAATTTTTATGATATCTAAGTAATTTATTGGTTGAGAAACCTCCCATTGTTGCCGTTATGACATGTTCCCCATCCATTTTGATGAGAGAGTAAGATCTATTGTGATAGAATTCATGTATGATGAAAGGCCATTCCCACATGGGTTCCAGTTTGGGAAGATTATTTCCTAGTTTCATTGGTCTCTTGAGAGAGAAAAAAAGCTATACTTTGAGGAATGAATGGAGGTGAACCATAATATTAAAGGCTCTTGCGATCTAATTTTGATAGACTTAAATGTTGTGAAATTCACACAACTTATTCTCATCGATCCTCTCGAAATTATCCTGGAAAGTTTTTTTATTTCTCATAACTTAAGATATTTATGTAAATTTATTTTTTATGTGAGGTAAACTTGAATTCTATGGGTAAATATATCTTGGTAACATATACCAATAAGTATGTTGTTTCTTATGTATAAGTATGTGTGGTGGTATGGTAGGCCCATAAAGCATGTAGGTTCTTTTTTGGCCAGAACATCTATCCCTATTCACCATCATTTGTAGTATAATTGGAAAAGTCTTATTAAATCCCTCTATCTATAAATTTTCCATTTTATGATAGCGAGTTGAGCGATTGGACTTGATATTGTACTCTTAGTAAAGTTTCATCAGCTCCTTAGAATAGAATTTGGTGTTGTTGTCCATCAATATTGTGCGAGGGACTCAAAACATGGTGATTTTATTTGTCATTAGGATGATTATTAAATCCATCATCTATAATTAATTGATGATTATTTCCTCAAATAATTTGGAGAATTTGTCAGTAGTAATAAGGATGTACTTGAACTAATTAACTATGGTTGGGGGATACGGCCTCAAAACATCTATTCCCCAAATAGAACAAGGCTTTGAATATTTAGTCATATGTAGAAATTATGAGGGATTATGGATGATGTTTTCATGGATCTAGAATGCATGAAATTTCCTATTAAATTCCACATTATTCTGTATTTTTGTTTTAAAGTATTATCCCAACCTCCTAATTTTGTTGGTGAGCCTGGTCCCTGCCTAATGATCCCTACAAGGTCCTGTAGGGACTTCTTCCATGACAGTGTATATATCTATTTCATATATATATTTGAGGTGGATTACATCAAATACTCTCATTTAGATGGATTTTTTCTCATTTTTTCATCACATTGGGGAATGTATGCTTCACACAATAAATTTTTTTACCTTCAGGCTTGGTCTGTTAGGAGAGTCGTGATTCTGAGATAACTGACTTTGGACTATATCCGTCCAATTTAACGTATTGGCTCTTCATACTATTGGTGATGGCTACTTAATTTATTTCTTCCATATTGAATATGATGATCGATGAGACTATTCTTCGCATTATTAGAAAAGAGGACTTTAATAGCATAGATATTTATCAGCACTAGGAAAAAGAGTTGATAAATATTTCCTTTTTCATAACTACACAATATACTAATAAAAGGAAACATTTATTGTCTCTTTATTTGGTGTTGAATAAAGTTACCCTTTATCTATGCTTTATTTTAGCACTAATAAAGGGTCACATTATCAGCGCTATATTTTTATTGCAAATGATGGACACCATTTTTAGGGCATTACTTTTAGCGCCTGTAATGGGATCTATTGTCAACACTTTTTTATCACTAATAAAGGTCCGAATATAATAAATTTAATAAATAATTAATTAATCCAAATGAGATTATTAAAAAAATATTAAAATATTTATTAATTAAATAATTGTTTATAAAAATGAATGAAATGATTATATGATTTAAAACTTATAAATACTATTAAATAGTACATATTAAACATATGGATATATATATATATATATAATGAAAATTGAACAAGTAAAAATTAAAAATAAATAAAATTAGAAAAATATTAAATATTTTATTAATTAGACAATTATTTGACAATGAAAATAAATAGTATATATCAAATATATAGATATATATGAAGGGATATTAATATGATTAATATAATAAAAAAATTAGTTTATATTAAATATTAATACATTTAATAAAAGATTGTTTATGATTAAAAATAAATCTGAATAAAAAACATTGACCAGTTGCATCGAGTAATGGATATAGTTGAACGTTGTTTGATTTTTCAAATTAATAAAGATCAAATGTGTGTTATATTGATTTTTTGTACAAATATGTAATTAATGATCATTTTTATACAATGCACACACATGGATATTTATCCAATTAATGAAATCTTATATAGAAAACACATATAATATTTATGTAATGTATTAAAATTTTTGTTTTCGTCTTAGAATTCCAGTATAACCATACACTTATAACGTATTATATTTTGAATCAGAATATTTTATTTATTTATTTTTAATATTATTAAAGTTATGTATTATTTTTTCATTTTTAATATTTATAATTTTTTATCATTCATTTATTTTTTCTTTTTCATAATTTAATAAACCGATATAATTTATTTTATATGTATTTATTTACTATGTTTTAATATTTTTAATATATATTAATTTTTATTTCAATATATATCCATATTTTTTTTATTAATTTATATTTTACTAATAAAATATATCCATCTTTTCAGTATTGTTACAGTGTACGCATTTTTAATTATTCAATTTCAATCATTTTTAAAATTCATGCACATAAGATTAAATATTAATTCATAATGTTAAAAATATATTTGTAAATAAATATTTATATATAAATATATTTATAAATTTTAATTATAATTATTTATACACTTATAATTTTAAATATATAAATATTATTATTTTTAAATGTCTTCATATAATTATAAATACATCATTATAAATATTAAAATAATTATAAAATAGAAATAAAAAAATTAAGTAATGAGCATTTTTATTATTATATATATATATATATATTAATAAAATATAATTATATAATTATATAATTATTTATATAATTATAAATAAATAATAATATATTTAAATAATTATACAATTGTAAAAAATATAATTAATATAATAATATATTTTTGATATTTATTTATATATTTATTTATTAAATATGTATATTATTATATAAATATATTTTCAAAAATATTTTTATGTATAATTATAAATCCTTTATCATCTCTAATTAACATAGCACAGATAAAATGAAGATTTATCAATGCTTTCTTAGAATGGATGATAAAAGTGTCACGATCTATTTGAGGAACCCTAATTATTGCAAACCTGTTCTCAATATCCAATGCTCTCCAAAGAATCCATTTGATTATGATGTTCCCCATTATCGAATCCAACCTCAAATCTTGGCTACAGTAAAGGCTACAACCCTTCCAAGGCTCAAATTAAAGGCCCGGGTGACTTAAGGGTCGAATGAATCCAAGGCATGAATGAAATAATGGTTTTTTATATATCTACTTTCCCTTAGTTATCCAATGAACATTATCATACCAAATTTGTGTATCCCAACAACTCCAGTTGTACTATCCTACAGTAAAACATCCCAAAATTCATTATTTTTTAGAAATATTGATGTATCATCTTTACTGATAGCATGCGGCTCTACTTGGGACAACATTGGAACTATGTGACTTGAAATATATTAAAACCAATGTTGGGTCATCTTTTTGTTAGTAATAATAGGTTCCCAATACCTGTATTCCTTGATATCTACCTATTTTCAATCTTCAACATCAAAAAAATTAATCCATATAGTGTTCATTATTATTTTCTATTTTAAACATATTATTATAAATCACATTGGAACCTCTTTTCATATTTTTATTAAGAAAGTAATGTTTTTTGATATCCTTGATTCACCTATAACCCAAATAAAATGCCTAACTCACCAATCAAAGATATCTCGAAATCATTCCTCATATTATCCAGAAAAAAATTGAAATATGATATATCCAATAATCAAATACAATGTCTTCAGTATTTATTATTACCAACAACTTTTTTGTATTATTCTTCTTAATGTATAGGTAGTGATCAAATCTACCTCATGACAAAAAATCATTCTTATAAATTCATCCAACCATAAATGCTAGACCCTCAGTGATTTATTTATATTATACAAGGAATTCCTTAACTGGAACTACTTTCTCTCATTTTTATACAAGATAAACACATCCTCTTTCTCTATCTATACTCCCCCTAAATAACTCCATTGAGGAACATTGATTTGACATACATTTGGTATTATTTAAATTACATTCTCACTGAAATATCTAATAATATTCATATATTTTCAAACATAGAAATTGAAATAAATTTATCATAAATATAAATTACTTTGATCAATGAATTCCCCTTACAAATTTGACAATATTTACTTTGCGCCACTTTTCCAATGTTAGTGAGTTCATTATAGAACATCCACATGGTTCAATTAAATTTTCTCTCTCCCGACCTTGGATCAATTTTCATGTCACATTGTTCTTTTCTGGATCAGGATCCTCATGCATATATTTCATCCCATTATCTTTTTTGGTAGCTTTGAAAAAAATGTCTGATCACCAATAACATTTTATTCATTGATTTCACTTATTATTGTATTTATTACAGTTGATAATCCTTGTTTATTTTCCTCAACATCAATGTCCTATTTTGAGTCTACCTCATTGTATTGTGTTCCCCCTTATGCTACACAATACAACATTAATTTCCACCAATGTTTTATTATTTTTATAATTATTAACATTATCCCAATTATAATTAGTAAAAAATATTTGTCAATTTTATCTTTTTCTCATAATAACATCTCAATTATATCTATCAATTTTATATTTTCATCATTCAAATTAGTTTCATATCCTATATAGTTATTATTATAATATTTATTATGGGAATCCTCCCCCATATCATTTACATTTCTTCTACTAATCTTATCAGTAGTTATCCTATGTATGACTACATCATTGAGTGTTTCTACAATCATAGGTTCATGTCCAGAAGATATAGAGGATGAGTCTGAAACAAAAAAATGAAATGATAATTGTTTGGGGATGATATGATGAGGAATTAATGTTGTCTATAAATATGACATTTAGATGAATTGAGAAGATAATAACTTCCATGGTAGTGTATTTCCATTCATAAATTCAATTTCCCAATTTCTTCAAATAATAATATAATTATTTGATACAATAAAATATTGGGTTTCCAATATTTTAATTATCTAGAACGTTCACCTTTGATAATGATTGTCTTATGAGTATTTATTTGTATATTTTACAAAAACAGTATTATATGATCCCAATACGGTGGATATGAATTGAATATGGATACACACAAATCATTTGATAAAATTTTATGAAGATAAAATTAAAGGGTTCATCAAGTCTGCAATATAGCATCCATACAACCCTTCTCAAATCCTTTATCTGTGTTTTTTGTTATTTTTATTATAGAAATATTATTCCAAAAGAGTTGTAAGAAAATTTTATTTTCAATATAATATATCATTTCTATAAAAAAATTCTATGAGCAGTAAAAAAAATTAACATCCACCCCAATTGGAAATATAATTCATTTTATGAATCATTAGGCATGAATACCGGTGTAAATGATGATGTAGATCGAATCGAATCAATTAAAATAAAAATATAACTATAACTTCATTAATGTAAAAATTTGTTTTAGAAGTTAAACAGGTCTAATAAGCTATTATTTTGTACCATATTTACAAAATATGAAAAAAATCAATTGTATTGTAGTTATATAATTTGAAATATAGAAGCGAATAGAGTGACACTAGCTTTACAGAACTACTTTGTCTTCTGAATTATATGACACTAAAATAAATTGAACTACAATGTCTAATATATGATTCCAAAAAAATTATATGTTCATTTTGAATGATCTCTAAAAATATATATACCTTTTAAAATGATTTCATATTTTCTCTCAAGGACCATGAATCACCCATAAAATTCTGAAAGTGTCGCGTCAATCGATATAAGAAAAATTAATCATATCCATCATAATTTAATTGGTACATTCCTATAATTCCATGGTTTAGAAGATTATATATATCTTCGGAAACCATGAGGAAATAGAAATTAAATTCAGATACAAGAATTATAGATGGGAAGCTACATCATCTAGAAGATTCTCCTCAGTCGAATAAAATTGATTATGAGTATCCTAAATTTGGAAATGAGATGGGAAACTTTATAATTGAAATATATTTATATGGAATAAATCCTATTATGTAGATATTATTACTCATAGTACATGGCCTATCATATTGGTAAATTATATCTTTTATCTAGGGTTATGAATAAAGCACAAATATATTATGTTGTCATTACTTCTTTTTGAACCAAAGAAACTCAGTAATTTTATTGATGTTTATTTTTCTCCATTGATAGAATATCTATAATTGATGTTTCATATAGGTGTTACGATAGATGTTTCTCATGGAAGTGAATAATTCTCATGGATTTGAGTTTTGTAGAAGAAAATAAATGACTTCCCCACTTATAGAAATTTATCAGGTTCTAGCATTAAATTAATGTTGATGTTTCCCATTTGTGAAAACAAAAATAGTCATTTGGTTCAAAAATTCCGCAATAACTATGTCTTTAAGAAATCATAACTTTTCCTCGATAACATAAATACTGATCCTGGACAACAACATTTAATGGGAAAATTGAATAAGGTACAACATTGACTCCAATAACGGGAGATCAAATGTTCTATATAGTAAAAGATATTGACACTATATTCAGTGACCCATTTTTTAAAAACAATATGAAATCAGGTTGGAATAAAGAGAGAAATTTTCATGTAATTATTATATTGGATTTTTTTAATGTTATATATTTTCTTTATTTCACTCATATAGTAGAAAATGTATTTGGTATTGTTTTTAGAATTTTACTAAATTTTACAAGAAAAACTAAATATTGAATCAAGGAAAGGTTGGACCTGATTAACATGGGGATACTGGAATAGTTTTTATTAGTGATGGGTAAAGGGTGTACTGTTCTTCCTCCAGTAATATACAATCTACCTAGACATGAAAACATGAAATTTTTTTCTTTTCCTTAATAGAGTAAAAGTTTAGGGGGGGTATTACTCAAATATGAAAAATATCATTTCAATGATCTAATTGAAGTTATTAGGAATCAAATCACATGCATATCCGGTGTTGATGCATGATTTAATTTTCATTGCTTTCTATACCATTCTACCTAAAAATGTATGACATTGATTCACCAGAATTCTTCTTTTTTAGTTCCATATGCAGTAAAATTATAGACCTGATGATGTTTTTAATCATTAATAATGTTGTTGTAGTAATATTGTGTGAATTATAGATTTATTTCCCACCATCATTCTTTGATATAATATATCACCTGATGGTACACTTTGTTTCATTTGTTAAACTATATAGTCTATTATATAATAGATGGATGTACCCCACCTAACGATGTATGAAAATTTTCAAACGGTCTTTCAAGAATCATTTTTGATAACAAGTTTGTGTTTTATAATGATATATTGTTGAATAATCTATTAAATTCTATACCGATTACCTATAAAATTTTGATATCATTGGTCTCCAAAAGACCCATCACAATAAAAGCATTATGGTGAAAGTAATTTCAGGAAGCCTTATTGTTAAAATTAATTTTACAGAGTGGGAACAAGTGACCCATTACATTTTAAATAATAGTGACGATGTTAATCCATACATTGAATAAAAAAATAAATTATTATATATTCTCATCTTACTAGGGATGAAGGATTGATATCAAATACCCATAATAAAAATATTATAGTATGGTTCCAAGAACAAATTTTTAAAGAGTTATAGGGATAATTGAATTCAATTGTTGAACAACATCAATGGCTAGCCATGGTACTATATGAAAATGTCATATCTTACAGTAGTTTTGAAATCAACGGTAACATGTTCTATACAAAAGAACATCTTGATTGATGTAAGACAAAAGCAGTTGTGTTATGGTTCTGGTGGAAGCAATTCACATATCTGTTTCCAAGGATATAAATTCAATTTATGAAAACATTCCATATTTTGGAATTATATATCTGATATATGATTTGGATTATAAATCATTTCCAGTTCTAACTTTCTAATGAAAATGGGTTGATAGAATTATTAAAGTGAAATATGAGGAAATAGGATTTGTGAAGTTGAATTTGAATGTGGAAGGAAAAAATATGAGCATTTCATAATGGAATCACAAGCAGGGCTTGTATATTATGTCTTACAAAGATCAACAAGAATCAGTCGATAGTCTTGTTGGTGATTAAAAACAATATTAGATAAAAATTCAATCAATGATGACACTTTAATTGGAATATCATATTCAATTCATGTCAGTCTAAATGTAACCAATGTATTGTATATTAGATTAGATCACAAAAAATTAATTTGGATTTTCAATAGAGGAACCAAATCCTAAAATAATTAAAAAAATAAAGAGGGTTCAATGATAAGTTTAAATTGTTATTTAATATATTTTGTTATTATTCATAATATTATATGTTCTGTACTATATTAACATAATCTAAATTATATTTCTGAAAACTCATATACATAATATCTTCCACATGTGATTATTTTTTCAATCCCTTGGAAATAAAAAACAATAATGAAAGAACCCCACTCAAAATATGAAAAAGTACTGTTATAGTATAATATCATTGTTTTGCCAAGAAATTTAATATTAAAATATTGGTTTAATTTTCATTATTCCATGCCTATTATGTTTATTTCTAATTATTTTTTCCTTATTTCTTCCTTTATCCACCAAATATTCTATATAATTCTTCCAAATTAAAAACGTTTCACACTTATAGTTGTTCATTTATCACATTCAATCAAGTTACCTCCACTAATAAATAAATAATTTAATCTTGATGTTTGAATCTGAAAACTATTTTCTATAAAATTAATTTATGGTTTTAAATGTATGTTTTTTATATATTTTTAGTATTAATCACATAATATTATTTCCTTATACAGGTGGATTATTTTTTTGAGTTGGGTGGTTAGCCTATATTTCATGTCATTCTACACTAAAAAATTCATACACTTCTTTTGATACAAAACCTTTTCACACCGACATGATTTTCATTTATCACCTTCTTTCACATTAACTTTACTGCTCAATGATATAGGTAATCTTGATGTTTTCAAAGTAAAATCACTATCCATGGAATTAATTCATTATTTAATAATTATATTTAAATTTTTTGGTTTTAGTATTAATCTCAAAATAATTGGCATCTTATAAAGGTGTATTTTTATGAGTGGGGGTGGTTTATCCATCTTTCATGCCATTAATCACTAAAACATCTATATACTTCTTCACCATTTAAAACATTTAACCCCAGCTATGTTGGAATTTGTCACCCTCCATAATGTTCCCTCTATTACTCAATCACAGAGTTAGGATTTACATTTTCATAGTGAAATATTTATCCATAGAATTAATATATTGTCTAATATTTATAGATAATTAATTTTTTTATTATTACTCACATGAGAATTGTTTTCATATATTGGTGGATTCTTTTGTTTGAGACTACAACTGAGATAATCAAAATAAGAAAATGTGTCATGAATACAAACATACATTATGAAATGTTATTATTTTAACAAATAATGAAAATAAAAATAATTGTAACATTGGAACATGGATTTTTGGGATACATTAGGATGTGTAGGAATCAACATCTCATCAATCTGACACAAAGTGTGACCAATATGACTCCAGGTGCATATTTTTATTTTAAATTATTATTATTTTTAGTAAAATAATAGATGTGACACACTCAAAATCATGAAAAAATTATTATGATTATTTTGATACATTAAAAAAATGACACATAAGTCCTTTTTGATGTGTAGGAATAATCTACACCTCAATTTGTTACACGATGTTCCTTGTATAACTCAATGTGTCTATTATCCATTTCAAATCGACATTTGAGTTCCAAAATATTCAATCACTATAAAACAAGAAAACTTGTTCAAATTTTCATGATAATTTAGGTCATTAATTTGTAAATCATTTATGTTTTATAGGATTTAGTATCACATCAATCTAACACAAGGTGCGATTGGTATGAGTCAAAGTGAGTTCTTCTAGTTTAAAATGAAATGATAGCAATAAAGACAACTGATGTACTCAAAATTTTTAAAAACATTAGGATTATATTTATTATTTTGTAAAATGGATCATTAGTTATTTAAGTCATATAGGAATTATCCAAACCTTAATCTAATGAACTGTGTGACCGATATGACTCGTAGTGTGTATTTTTATTTAAATTTTACATCAATTTTAGTAAAAATTACAACTAACCTACTCAAAACTAACCAAATGATTTAATTTTTTTCATACATTAATGAAACGAACCATAAGTACTTTTATATTTATAGTAATCATTCACTGCTAAATACGATACACAATGTTTCTGGTGTGACTCAATGTGTCTGTTACCAGTTTAAAATCGATATTTTAGTTCAAAATGTTTCACCAACTAGAAACATAAAAAACATGCTCATATTGTCCTGATAACATTAGAAACCGATTGATAAGTCATTTATTATGTATAGAAATTTTCCTAACATCAAATAGACACACAATGTGATCGATATGAGTTAATGTTTGTGTTTTCAGTTTAAAAAGGAAATTTTTCATAAAGAGTGAAGTGACGTGCTCTAAATTGGGAAAAAGTATTTTGGTTGATTTTATAATTTAGAAAATTTACCATAATTCATTTAAAATATATAGTAATTGACCACACAAAAATATGATGCACGGTGTGACCAGTATGACTCCAAGGGCGTCCTTTTATTTAAAATTGATATCAATTTTAGTTAAAATAACAAGTAACCTACTCAAAACTGATAAAAAACATTAAAATAATTTTTATACTTTAGAAAAAATTTCTATAAGTCTTTTCAAATTTATAGGAATCACATGAACCTTAATTTGATGTGTCATGTGATCGGTATGACTTAAAGTGTCTCTTATCGGTTTAAAAATGACATTCTAGTTCAAATAATTTCACCCACTAGAAACCAAAAAAACATGCTGGAGTTTTATTTATATTTTTTGAAATCGGTTAATAAATCATTCTTGGATGTGTAGGATTTTTTCCAATGTCAAACTGACACATAATGTGATCGATATGAGTCAATTTTTGTATTTCTAGTTTAAAATAAAAATTTCGTAAAGAAAACAAGGGATGTACTCAAAACTATGGAAACAAATTCATATTGTCTTAATACTTTATGAAAATGATCAATATGTAATTAGAGATGTGTAAGAATTATCCCCACCTTAATCTAACTCATAGGGGGACTGTTATGAATCCAATTTCATATTCTTTTTTTAAAATTGACTTCAATTTTAGTAAAAAGGACAATTGAACTACTCAAAACTAAGAAAAAGCATTCATATTTTAATAATTTAGTAAAATGATCTATATATTCTTTATGATATGTAAGAATGAAACTCAACAAAATCTAACACAAAATATGACTGGAATGACTAAATGTGTTCACAATCTGTTTAAAATGACATTTGAGGTCAAAAATTATGACTAACTAAAAATTGAGCAAACACCCTCAGATCTTCTTGATTATTTATGAAATAAATTCAAAAAACTTTTCTGATATGGTTGAATCGGTCTCACATCAAACTGATACACGATGTGATTTGTATGGGTTAAAGTGCGTGTTTCTATTTTAAATTGAAATTTTAGTAAAAAAGATATAAGATAAACTCAAAAAAGAGAATAAAATAAAATTGTTTTTATATATTATAAAATTATAAAAATGTATTTTCAGGTGTGTAGGAATCATACTAACCACCATATAACATTGGGTGTGACTGGTATGACTCCAAGTTTGTCATTTTTTTTAAAATTGACATCAATATTTGTAAAAAGGACTACTGGCATAGTCAAAACTAAGAAATATAATTCATATTTGTTTGATACATTAGGAAATTCTACATATCTTATTTGGGGTGTGTAGGAATTATCATCAACTCAATCTGAACCATAGTGTGACTGGTATGACTCAATGTGTCTATTATCAGTTTAAAATCAACATTTTAGATCAAAAAGTTTCACTCTCTTAAAACCAAGTAAACAAAATTAAATTTTCTTGATAATTTAGGAAAGATATTGATAAGTGATTATTATTTATACGAATTGGTATCACATAAAAATTTCACAAAATGTGATCGATATGAGTTAATGATTTGGTTTATAGTTTAATATTATGTTGTTGTAAAACAGACAACTGATGTATTAAAAACTGAGAAAAAACATTTAAATTGTTTTCATAATTTATCAAAATGGTCTATAAGTTATTTGAGATGTGTATAAATCCTCTACACCACAATACATTTCATTATATGACTGGTATGACTTGAAGTGCATCTTTTCAAGGTATAATTACCATTTTAGTTTAAAAAATAAATAACATAACAAATAATGGTGAAACGAACCAATATTGGTTTATCCTAGTTCTATCTAATATTATATAATTAGTTTTCTTATCATTTATATATTATAATTATTTATTTAATTTTTCTAAAGATGATGCGTGATGAAAAACAATAAATGGTGTGATGTGAAAAAATCAACTACAACTAATTCTGATACACAATGTTCCTCGAATGACTAAATGTTAAGTTTAAAATTAACACAATCTATTAATTTTTTTTTATTATTTATAATAAAAAAATCGTTATGCATGTGCATATTTATCTTGATAAACGGACCACATTAAAAGAAAAAAGAACATTAATTTTTGTGAATTTAATTGACAATTTGTACTTATATAACTAGATAAAGCGTTGTTTGAAATTTCTATAATATAGTGTTTGTTTCTTGTATTTTTTTTAAAATATTATTTCATTTAAATAATGTTTTGGGACATTATTTTTTTGATTTCATGGGGTTTATAGTGTTACGATGTGTTGTTAAAGTAGACTTCACTAGTTCCGGAATGTTCTATTACAACACACTACTATATTCCCATTTTTCTAAGCTTTTATAAGTTCTTATAAAGGACCCCTTTGTCAATGGTTTTCGACCCACCAATAATGGTCCACAATATTGGGGAAAATTAAAATTTCTAATATATATTTTCCTCTCTCAATGTTTTTAGCACTAATAATAGACTAGGGTTATCAATATCACTCTAGTGGTCAATGGATCTCGAGAAGTGATAAAACAATTAGCATTGTTAAAGGCCAATTTTATAATAGTGACGATGTGTCGTACATAAGATTTCTTCTTCATGATCAGGGTCAACCAGTATTATATCTACATTTTTAAATGCATCAACATGAGCATTCTATGGTCGGGTAATATGATGCAGTGTGGGATCCAGTGACAATTCTATTGTTAGTATCCTAACATAGCCAGTGTGATGGTCCAATCATTTATTTTGGATCTCATATTATTCATTAATCTTCATTATCAGAAGTCCAGATTCGCCTATGATATCTCGGAAGTATATCTAGTACTGTAATGATAGTTCCAAGATAGTAGGGATGTCTTGGTATTCAAACTCATTATTTCTGTTGCATTCGAATAGTGAGAAAAAGTTAGTAAAATTATATTTTTCTAGAGAAAAAATATAATATATAAGTCAACAAATTTGAGATTTGGATTTTCCATACTTTTTCTGATAGGACGTCGGGAGGTACCATAAAAATAAATCTCCCATTTCTAGGGAGTTTTATAGGAATATAAAATCTCTTCATCTAGGGGTTTGGTGTCCAATGGTGTACAATCTAGGATGGAATTATCCATGTGGAAATCAGCCAAGGATTTACCTATTACTACCTTATTGGACATGATCTGGATGCCATATTACTGTAGAATTCCATTCCATCGGGAATGACACCTCGTTATCAGGGGGGATAAGGATGTACATGATAGGATTAATACAAGAGATGAGATTGAATTTTTTTTCTACATGTAATACCTTAGATTATTCACTACAAAGATGATCGTATAGTACTTTTTCTTAATATTTGAGTAGTTTGATTTAGTGCATAACATTGTTAGTCTGAGGTAATACTGAATATTATTACTCCATGCATTATTATTAAATGTGGAGAGGGAACTAAGTGACTATTCCATGGTGTCTACATATAAGATGAATAGACTTCCATCCACTACTGTCATCTGGATCGTTGGGTGCAGTATATACGACATGATATTTTTAATGCCTTTTTATCCATCCCAATTCCATTTTTATGTGATTCACTTCTTCATTATCTTGGTGAAAGGAATATATTCTCTGCATAAGTCAGATTTGAATCACAGTATATGGTTGAGGATCCCTTAGAGTCCACTTTGTTATTTGTGTTTTATGGGTGGTGACATTACTATGATAGAACTAGTATTCTTCGAGTAAACCTCAATGTTTTGATGTCTTAACACAAATAAAATAATCTTACCTAATGTTACCCCTAAAGTACACTTCATCATATTCATATTTAGACTATACTACTACAGCTTGATAAAACTATTTGAATATTCGTGATGTTATCGCATCACTTTCAGGATTTTCCCACTTGGTCATCGACATAACATTCAGTTATCCTTCAATGTAATGGGTTAAATATATGATTCATGGTGCTTTTATAAGTGGCTCCAGCATTCTTTAATCTAATGTTCAGGACATGATAGTAAAATATCCCTTTGGGAACATCGAAGGAAGTGGATTCATCATATTCTAGGGCTATTATTATGTGATTGTACAATGAATACCCATCCATGAACGAATGATCATGGTATCCAGTAGTTGCATTGATAAATAGTTCTATTATTAGTAATGTGGATTCATCCATTTAGGATATTTTGGTTAAGGACTCTGAAATGGGTGCAGAACCTGATTTGACCATTATTCTTCATGTTGGATATTATATAGGAAATCTATCTAGGGTATTTCAATTCTCATATAAATTTATATTTGATTAATTTTTCAACGTCCACCTATACATTGGATGCATGGGGGGATAAATCCTCCTGTAATCCTACTTGAATCATCGATGGTCATCAAGAATGTTGAGATGGTAAATATCCGCATCATGGGTATTTCACTTCTGGATGTTGCTTTATATATGAAATGAAAATCTACAGATATTCAAATGGAATGGAGTCACTAATCGGTATTGGTCATAGGTATTCTTGCATTCCCATATTTATCTTTCGGGGCTCATAGATGGTGGTGGAGACACCTTCCTCAAATTCATTAGGGGTATTCCTAAGGTCATCCGATAATTGTTTTCACCTCTGTGTCGTTGGAGTAATTATCAGATGGATAAAAAAATCTGGTGGAATCTCTTTCACTATCTGGGTGAGAGAGGTCTTGAGAAAAGACAAGATCATCCCATAATTCTAGATTCATTATAGATATATTCTATAGATTATTTTGTTTTATAATATCATTGGGGATAGAAGGTTCTTGGGCCTCTTGCACAAGGTCTATTACCTCAACCATATTTATGGGGAACACTTATCCAAATTCGAGCATACTCTAGGGATTTGTAGGGGTGGTCCCCAATCCATTGAGGGATGAAACCTACACATCATAATCCCAAATTAGTTATCCCCCACCCCCTTTGTAGAATCTAAATTCATCATATGTGGCTTCACAAGTATCGAAGTGGGAGCTATCACCCTGTTATATATCTACTGTTCATTTGATGGTTTATTTTATACATTGATGAATTGTATATGGTACCGCTATGTGTATTGGATTCATTACATTCTGAGAACATCATTTGATGCAGTGTCTATCTAAATAACCACAAATTCAATTTTATATGTGAGATCCCCAAAGGAAGTTCTGAGTTTGATCTTCCAAAGATGGCTTTTATCAATATTATAATACCCTTTCATAGTCATAATTGATGGAGAAAAATCATCTTAGATATATCCCAAACATGAGAGGATTTAAATAGGAAGGATATTGATCCTGGATCCAATATTAATCAGATCCATCCACATATCGATGGTATTGAGTCTTCCCAAAACATATACGATTCTGATGTGCCCCAAGATGACTTATTCTTAAACATATGGTAGGAAAGATATCGTGACACACAATTCTACTAACATAGTCATTATTTGATGGACCCTCGATATAGTTACATCTATCATGAATTCCAATGGGATTTGGTTGGATTTAATGATTGCCTCCCTGAGTTATTTTTTTAATGATATATCACATTGATAATTGAGTGTTGTGTTGCGATACCTTCTAGCTATATCACAGTGTCTCCCTTTTGTTCCAGAGGTCGGCTTAACCTGAGGAGAATTTTCTCATTCACATGTGGCTCAGGAATTGGGGAATTTGAGGTGTAATGTCCTTGTTCTTATGCCGAGCTTAATGTATCATATTCTTCTATTGGTTCAGGTCATACCAACCCACTCCATTTCCTTGGATGATCTGGTAATTGAAAGTATGCTAGGTGTTCATGCAAGAAAACAGGGTGATTAAGACTCATAGTGATTTCTGAGAAACATCCATGTCTTTTCTAGGAATACTGGATTGGTCTCCCCCATTTCACAACTTCATATAAGTTCTCTTTGGGTACCTAACAGAAATATTTTTTCCAACCATTCCCATGATGTTTCCTGTTTTCTTAGTTCGTGCGCATATGGCCTCCTATTGCTGGGTTTTTTGAAGGGAACTCATACATGGAGACATATTCATCATTGAATAAAAGGTCTTCTAAGTTTATCACATTCACCAAAACCAAATATTTGGACTTCTTCTGATAAGGGTTCTATTTGGTGGTGTGGTTCCCATGTTTTGGATGTTTCTAAGAAGAAATATTCCAGAGTTACAGCTTGTGTTCAAGAAGAATAAGACTTTTCCTCTACTGTCATTTCTAGTATTTGATAGTAGCATCCATGTTCCAAATACATAACTGATTGCACCTTCTAAGAAGGTGGGTTTATTGTATGTTTCAATAAGTCTTTTCTCTAGGTGTCATTAGATCGTTCAATGCCTTTCCATGTCATCCAATTGTTAAACTTCTATCCACACATGAATGAAACTTCTTGAAATAACCCAATTCATGTGACTATGTGATGGTTTTACATGCCACCATCGATCAAAATATAACTAACACGACCTATCTAGAGATGTCCATGCCATTAAGGATGTGCATGAAGCCTTCTATAGAAAGGGTAGTAGACGGGATTATTGATGAGAATAACCTCATTAGTTTTTTAGGTAGTGGTATCTTGAGTGGGATATCATCGATGGATACAAAGAAATAACATGGGACATGTTTAGTTCAGAAGGAGTAGGCTTCATTCATTTGTTCCTAAAATCCCAGGTGACCATAATTTCATTTTTCTTCTATAAGTGGTTGATTTTGTGTTTTTTTCATCATAAAAGATGCCACAAGGTTGTTTGAGACTATGTTAGGTGCTTGAATGGGCACTAATTTTGGTTTGATGGTCCCAGGGGTTTCTTATTACTTGTAGAGCCTTTACCCCGATGATGAAGTCATGAGTTGAGATTTATCTTAGGTTCTCTAAATGGAATCCTCAATGCATTGTTCCATATCTACTAACTCATAGAACCCACATGGATACTTCATTGGTATCAGAGGTGTGGGCATCTCAACCATGATATTTTTATCACATAGATCCATCAATTTTTCTTATGAGAGGAGGATGCTTAGTGAATAGCTTAATACTTTACATCTGGGTCTGAATTCATACACCCTCGCATTTTGATGTCTCTTAAAAATTATTATGTCGACAGTTTTCATTTTCCTCAGCATTGATCTAAAATGTTAAAGGAATTAGTGAACTAGGTCTTCCCATCATGCAACTACTCTAACTAGATGGATACTATACCAAATGAAGGATATCTTTATCAGAGTCTGTAAACAATACCTCAAATTGTTTCCCTCATATTTCCTTCAAGGTCCCATAATTATATTACATCAGGATAAGATGTTTTTCCGACGATGTATGTGGTTTCTCACCCTATCAACGTTAGAGAAGGTTGTGTTGTCGAAATTAGGTGGGGGAAAAGTGTCATTCAACCACTTGGAATATGGATTTCTCTCAGGCTACAAAGGTGTATATCGCCATTTCATGGATACCATTAATGTATCATGGGACTCTATTATGTTTAAATGATCTGGGGGTACTACTATTTGATTCCCCTTCAATCTATAGGGAGCGAGTGGGGGTTGATTTAGTAGCTCCACATTCCTCTCGTGATGATTGTCGATTTATCCTAAGACTGATTTATTTCCCTGATGAGGGGGATGTTTTCATAGCATTGGAGGGAAGTATTGATAATTTTATACTTCCTCATTTATATATACTACACTACTGGATCCATTTATAATCTTATGGTCAAATTCTACTTTTTCAAGAAGATCAAATATGGGAGGAAGAAGATTCATCTCTTCTTTAAGATGATGCCAATATGAATATTTCCCCTTATAAATCGTTATTAAATTGTAAAAGAGTATTTATCTTTTTCTCATATTGTTAAAAATGTTCCTATATAGAAGGAACATTGACTCTTCTAGTAGTGACTGGGATGTAGTAACACATTATCCTTTATCATTGGTAGTTCTCCACCGTAGAAGTGGTAACATGGTATTTAGAGGTTAAAAATTTTGGATCTTTATTTAGTTCTAGATGCATGAATCCTTAGTTGGTGCATCCAATTGACCCTCACAACAAGGTATTTTTTCTGTTTTGTAGACCTCTTTATTTGAGTCTTGATCCCCCATATATGTTTTGATAATAGTGAATAAATTTATATATTCATATCGAGAAATTGTGGTTGTTCCATTAATTTAAATGCAATAGGATGATTCTCCACTACCAGTATTTGGGTCATTCCTCAAATACTTGGCCATATTCGTCAGTTTTTCCATGAAACCCTATCATGGTCTAATTTCCTTCAATGTACTCTCTTACTTTCTTGTCCAGTGAGTTTTGACCTTGAGGGAATTTCTGGTCATGGATACCAAATAAACCTTGAATAGTAGAGGTTTTCTCTGTAGTGGGAGGAACATATGGTAGGTCAAACATCAATATTTTCATACCAATCTATAGAAGAAATATTCTCTCTATGGTGATTATGATGATTAAAATGCATTGATCCCTATGGGATGAGGGTTATCTGGGGCCACAATTGGAATTGATTGATCCTTTAGTTGATGATATGATGCATCCAACTGAGGATAAGATGATTCCTAGGATAATATTTGAGATATAAATTCTCTCAGGTTAGCATGATAAGGTGGATTTAGAATTTTCTTTGATTTCCCCAAGACAATATCATAGGATGATGAACCCGGTGATGGTGATTGAAATATAAATTCCCACGTCCTATTTGGTTGGGTAATTTTCATTTTATGATTATATATCATGTATCTTCGTGAGAAATAAAGATCTGAGAGTTGGAGGCAATGGTAGATATTCCCTCGGACCAGTGACATGGGATCACTCTTGGAATTATTCTATGACTACAAATACTATTTTCTATTTTATGTGACACATTTTTTCTCTCGTAGGGGTAGAGTGTAATGGTAGTCCTTGTTGGGATTCTATTTATATAGGATGTCATCGGTTTTATTGCAACATGGAATCCATGTTTTATATGCATTCCCATTTATTCAAGGGGCCTAGTTCAAATATGTTTTGGTTATCCTCTTCCTATGTTCATCATTTCAGGTAACATTTGATTCATCTCAATTCTATTTGTAGTGATCCACTAGTCAGGTTGTTACCCATCCCTTTGATTTCATCAGAGGCTAAAAAATAATAGGATGTTGTATCAATGGGGCTATTTTTTATAGGGGTGTGGAAAATTGTAACTATCCATAAATTCTCCATACTCATATATTGATACATGACATTTCTTTATATATCAGTTTTCAAAGGGTTGCAATGAAGTATAGGAAAGAATGTTGTAGATTTGTGTCATGATTTTCAGGTTTCAGATCCATGTCCATGGTGATAGTGTCCATTTCTAACTAAAAACAACATATATTGATGGTTTGATGTTTTCTATCATATCCTAGATAATATTAGTTTATATTCCTCAATAACTGATGAGTTTCCCATATATTTTGGCCATGATAAGGAATGTACAATTTTTCTAGCTCATCTGTGGTCTCCTAGTCAGATGTGGAAAGAGTTTAAAACTTTATGGGGAGGTTGTTTCTTGATCAATATATCCATATATAGATTTTCCTTCCTCTATATCATGCCTTCATTCAATTAGACCTTAGATGATGCTTCCTGGGGTCACCTAATAACTATAGTGGAGTAATGATGTACATCGATGGGGAAACCATATGTTTTGGACCCCGATGTTTCAAGAACCTATCTATAAAAAACTGTGTGAGTTATGAATAACACTCTATATGTAGGTTGAAGGGAAATGAGAGGATTTAATTTTCTGTGGTAGATATCACCATGGTGTCATTGAACACAATAGATATTAGGAGTAGAGTCCTTACGATCATTATGCAAACTACAATGAAGATTATTGTCTAGTTAAAGAACATATTATACTTTAGTTAATGATTTGACAAACCATTGGGTGTTTATAATATATCACAAAAAACCTCAAGTACACTAGAATTGTTAAAATTAGGGATATGAGCCTTGTTCTGCATCATGGATGGCATATGTCAACCTGACTTATTGAGTGTTGCAGAGACATGAGCCTATTATATAAAGTTTTTCATAACTTTTTATAACTCTCTAGTGCTGAAAGAGTATAAGACCACTACTGAAAACCTTATATAACAATCCAATTATATTCCTCATTATTTATAGTAATATGAGTATGTCCTAAGGCATGTTCCATTATCACATTATGATATTTAGTGAGAATGGGAGTTTGAGCTTGATCACGAGCCTCTTGGATTTTCCACTTATTTTTATGGAAGAGATATGAGTATTCCCTAGGTAATTTTCCCCTCTCACATGGTGATCCCTGGTAGAAATAAGAATATAAGATTGAACAGAATATGAATTCCCCACCAGAATATGACGAAGCTCATTTTAAATTCGAGAAGGATTATGATTTTACTATTGTATCACATTAAAAGGATGCTAAAAAAGAAATTCATTGAAGAATGTAGTGTTATGTTCCTGGGTTCTGTGATCTTTTTGAATATTCCAGGAAGATTCACTAACTGGAATATAAGTATATCCTGATTTATGTTCCATTAGAACATGGTGAGCCTCAACCCAGAATAGGGATATGATCCCAATACTGGGCCTTTGGGTATGCTATCAGTATTTTTCAACAAGAATCTGATCATTTCTTAAGGAACTATCCCCTCCCACATGGTGATCCCCATCTACGATAGAGATTTGAACTCAATCCTAGGCCATTGAATATGTCAGTGGGATTATTCAACAATCATGTTCTCATGTCTCAAGCCATTTTTCACTCCCACCTAAGGAAATATAGTTCGAATGGGAATATGAGACATGTATGATGCCTCATTATTTAATGGTGTGTGCTAATAATTCTTCTTGATGGGATAAATAATGTGTCCTTTTTAAGGAGAATCCAATTGTTCATAATGATCATAGTGTTGAGCTACCTTGGCTGTAGGGATAGGAATATGTGCATGTACCAATATTTGTACCAGTGCTGGAAAATGTCTATGGAGTTCTTCATCTATTTCTAATATGTAATGTAATTTTATCAAATTGTGCATTAGGATATATGTATGTTCATTTTACATCTCTAATATATAATTCTATATATCTTTTCTCAATGTAAGAATATGAACCCACTTATATACTTCTTTTTTCACTACAATATGCTGATGGGATTCATGCATGGGGGTAGGGAGATGCACCTCACCCCATTTATTATGTAGCAATATTCCCGCAGACTTGTTTCGAGTGAGCAGGGATATGATCTTTCTTGCTGGTTACTTCTAGAATATGCTAGTAGACATCTTCATCAGGAGTGGGGATATGAGCCCACTCATGGTTATCCAATACCTATATTCCCTGATGTGTCTTCATTGGTTCCTTTGAATGTGTATACGAGGTCGATGTATGTTAGATGATACCCACATCTTGAACTTTAGGGATACATGTCGAATGGTTTTGGTGAAGGCTGTTGACGGGATCCACCCTTAGTGGCTTCTAAACCTGAAGGGAGCTGCAGTTGGACCCTTGAATCACATTTTCTAGTACTAAAGGTGGTGATTTTCCCACTCAATGGATAAACTTTTGATGTGGTTGGTTGTGGAAACAAGGTTCATTGGTGTTACTGGAAGATTCTTTGGATGAGACAGACTCATCGATTTTGGTACTTGGAGAACCTTGAGAGATTCCTTGATGGTCAGGATCAAACCATGATATTGATATTCTCAAAAAATTCCATTTTCCACCCTATGCTGAATATTCCAGGTTAGTGAGGTCATTTTAAGGACCATAGGGGTTTTAGTTGTATCTTATTTATAGGAACACTCACAAGTGGAGACATTATCACAGATCAAGGTGTTGTTGATGAGAGTAGTGTTAGTAATCCTGAAAAAAGAAAGGAAATATTTCTGCGATTAGTTCACAATTGTGGGAATGATATGTTCTCAATCATATATGCATGGGTAACCAAATTTTTATTTTATTTTAGCTTCAACCATTCTGATCCCATGCACTTTTCCACGCGAGGATGGACTTATTTCATGAGTACCTGGGCTACAAAGGATCAACCATAAGATCCAGTTCATTTATAACTAATAATATTTATTTTTGAGAGTTTCACATTTTTTTCATTGTTTATTGTGTATATTATGTAATAAAAAAGGAATCCACACATGATTAACTGATCATCCTAGCCTTTCATTGATTCTTATCAGGTCCAATTTCTTTTGTATATTATTCAAGACAAGACTGATTAATTCATGGTTAACTGATTATCCTGTCATTTGATAGGTTCACCTTAGGTTTACCCTTTTCAGGTTTCTATATTATGCCAAACAAAATGGCTAGACACATGATTGAACAATCATCCTATCATTTGATATATTCACATCAGGCTCACTATTTTTATTATCATACGTTATGAAAGAAAGAATGGCCTGACACATGATTAATTGGTCATCGTATGATTTTGTGATATTCATGTTAAGTTAGCCATATTTTTCTCATTTATTATTAAATATAAAATGGAACGAATTATGATTAACAAATCATCCTATCATTTGAGAGATTCATGTTGGGTTCAACATTTTTTGTCCTTAGAATTATGTGGTTGGTTTTTTCTCATGGTCTAATTCTGGGGGGGTCAATGTCCTACAAAGTCATTTGCCTCATTTTTTCCATATGATAATAATTCAATGAAAATAACAATAGTTCCTTCATATATAACTAGGTACATACCTTCTTTCGAAAGGTAGGTAGAAAGTTTGAGTTTCAGGCCAATGATGCTTATGAACTCAGATGTTTTTAAGGGATGGGAGGTCGTACTCACCACACCATTTTAGGTTAAATTTTTTTGCTGACTCTAAGACTCCCATATTGATTTAAGATATGTTCATTAATATCTTCATAATCCTGATATGAGATCAGTTACCCTAACATAATGACCAAAATTTACATTATTTATATTAAAATTGGGGGTAGAGTCTTGTTGGTGAATTAATATATATATATCATAGGTCCTTCATACATTTAACTTTGATTGCTATTTTTTTGTAGGTTAATTTCTTATAACTAGAAAAAACATGGTTCATTGTTTTCCATGGTGGTGGTTAATATCTTGAGGATCGGATTGAGCCATTATGATGGATCCTAAGTATCATATTTTATACAATGAATCCCAAACCACAAAGTTTATTAAACCTTTTTAATTTAATATCATATGGAATGAAAATATATATGGGCACCTAGTAACTAGCTATTTAAAATAAACCCTTGAGGATTAATCTACATATCCTAGACATGGTAATAATCAGAGAACTCGTAGTTCACTCACACCATTGGGACTGGCCCCATGGTATATGAACTTATGTGGAGGTAATCATGTCATACCACTCATTAAGGCATACACAATATGGTTTCCTTGGATTTTGGAGATTAAACCAGAAAATGATATGAAATTTAAAACTCACTAGTCCAATATGGGTTGTTCTCAGGGATGTAATTAAGGGATAATAATTAATTTGTCTCATTTCATATGGATGTCGGGATTATGTACTGGGATAGCCCTTTGGATGCATGAATATGGATCTCAAGCCTTATGAAGACATCATATATATCCTAGTTATGGAATGAATCAGAGTCATCATAGTTCAGTAACTTCCTAATCCGCTAGTGGATGAGGAGGGATTATCATCCCATAAGATACATGGTTGGACTTACACTGAAGTGGATACCCATTTTCGTTGGACCTTAGGAAGGAATCTTATGTATCTTGGTCGCGACAGGAATCTAAGTCCTTGGAGTGAAATTGGTTTGGGCTTACATAATGATGATTCCCAAAATACATAGGACATGTCATATTGTTCCACTCATCAAGGCTTAAAGACTAAGGTTTACCTTTTCCTCATAGAGGATTTTGATGAAAATGATATCATCATTATAAATTATTAATCCCCCTAGATATATGCATGGTGTGATAAATATGGTTTTTCTAGTAATTAGTCTCATTTATTATGGATTTCGGACTTATATGCTTGTAATTCCAGTAGATGATTTAATATGGATCATATGCATTAAGAAGTCTTCATACATGTCTGTGTTATTTCATGAATTAGATTTTTCATAGATCAATTGCATTGGTCATTCACACTGATGTTTCCCTTTATGGTGGTTGTACAATGTCATCGAGTCCTTGTATTCTTGATTAACATGACCTTATTTTCTTCCTATCCTATTTTGAATGTCTACCTCACATGACTTGATTTAAATATTGACCTATTGGAGGATGTCTGCCAGACATGTACAAAGTCAATTACATGGCCCAGTCAACTTGTTGAAGGGTTGTTGCACAATCTATATAGAATGTTTTGCGGTTACCTAATGATAAGGGTTGTCATGTTTGGAGGACAACCCAAGAATCATCTAGTTGATCCTATAATCAATGGGATGATCTCACCTGACATTCTTGAAGGGTGTTTCCTGATCCATATTAATTTCATCAGTGTCTTCTCAAAAGCTGGATGACACACTTGGAGGGTATCGTGTGTGTCAATGTGATGTTTATGGATGGTGTAGCATGTCCTGGATTACTTATCTATATTTCATCATGAAAGCTGGATGATGTGTCTAGGGGATTTTATAATATCTGCATGTATTTTTTTGATGGTCATCATGAGAGATAGTTTCCATGTCCCTATGTCATCACGTGGCTTAGATGACATACATTGGTTTTGTAATATTATTTGGGTGATATTTCTAGAGGACATTGTGAGATCTATATGGTGATCCTACAGGGTTTCGTGAGACATGGGTGGTATGCCTTGGGGAGCCTTGCCACTTACTCGTACATGTACACGGGAATTAGCATGATCCAAATATTATAAAAAAGGAGTGTTTATGGATATAGGCATCATGTACCGGTTCTTTCTTCTTACCTGACCAGTTCATGTGAACTACAAGAGGATCTATGTATATATACTTCTCATAATTATCCCATATTTTAAGTCTATTTTCCATCCTTTTATTTTATATGCCTTTGATTTGTTTAGTATTAGCATGTTTCACGTATCATGTGATCTAGAATGTATGCTGAATAATTTCACATGACCCACAAAAAGCCTTTCACATGATCTATGAGTGATCACATGAAGTGGTTATTCAAATTTTATGATTGATGTGGTTTATCTTTCAATCTTACCAGATGTAATACTTTCCCATTCACAATATCAGTCACTCCGGGAAATCAACTCAGATTCTTGGGTCTACTGTTGTGAGGTTCCAAGGTAAAACCCATTCTTTTTTCATGCAGGGGTGGGAGATTTATAGGCCTTTCCACCCTAACTATTCACATCTTTACATGGTTCATATCATGTGAATGTAGGCAACAGTTAGTGGAGGACATCGTTTTCATCTATTTTATGAGGTTTTATGTAGGTTATTTTGGATATGTTGCATGATTTTTTGTGACCTCAATATCATCTCTTCACCCCCTCCCCAATTTATATAATTATGTTGTAACACCCCAAGCTTCCACGGTACGTTTCACTTCGAATAATGCCATAGCGTGTGTTGTACGCAACCTCGAGCTCTAACACACACCACAACGAATTAAACTAGCCGTTGTGAATAGTAATACCTAATTTTTGAAATTTTATAAATTTTATTTATCAAAATGGACTTCATTTTTGGATTCGGAATGTCGGAATTAGCCTATGTTGAATTTTTGGTATTTTTCTGAGAACTTCTATTTTTTATGAATAGTGAAAAATACTTAAAACAACTTTTTTAATCAAAATAATTTATTGTGATAAATTAAACTATTTATTGGTTTTAAAGTATAATTAGAATATATTTTTACCATTTTATCTAATGGCGGTCATTAGAATTAATTTAACATTGAAATTGGACATAAACAATTGCCAATCTTTTGATATAAATTGTTTCTTAAAAACACGCTATTTGTTGTGACAATGGGAATTAATTATAAAATTAACTAATGCAACTTATATGTTTGGAATTTTGTAAAATAGACATCATTTTTGAATTAGGAATATCAATTATATCTTATGGTAAAATTTTGGCATCGTTCTGAAAAACATCAATTTTTGATGAATAGTGAAACCACTAAGTGGTAGTTAAATAACTGATTTTTCATTTAAATGAAATATTACCACTTCTATGATTAGATTTTCAAAAATCCGACATACATGGTTGTCATTAAGAAGTAAAATGTGTTTGAATGAGACTAAAATAATTTTTTGGTGAATAGTAACTTTTAAGTTCTTAATCGCGATTAGAGGTAATTAGTGTAGTTTAAGGTACAAATGATGTTTTAATAATATGAGATGAGAATTACACTTGCACTACTCCTATTGGATGAGTCATGGCCGACCCAGACAACCCATGGGTGAACTTGGGGACCCCATGGAGCCACTTTAGTTGGAAAATGACAATAATATATATTTATTTAATGTTAAAATAAAATTGATACAAACATGAGTTGTTTTACTAAAATAGTTTTTAAGTGGGGTTACACAAGTCCAAATTTTGAATATAAATATTCATTAGAAAGATAAAAAGATTTCCTACATCATAGTATTTTTTTTATAATTTTTAGACATTAAATAAATTAAATTATTTATGACATCATGATGATGCAGCGATGACCTCATTATTTAACGATTTAAATAAAATGAGAAGATAATGTGAAATCCAAGGCTTACACTTGTCCAAATCCTATTGGATGGGTAGATTTCGAACCCTTATCACCTTATCCACTAATTATATAATTGTGGGACCTTTATAATCCAAAAATCATTGTATAATAATGTAACATTTCCCTACTTTCCAATAGTGCCCCTCCTCTCCTCTTATAAAAGGCCCCCACCTCTACCACCTCATTCACACTTTCAAGCCAATTGGTTCGGCCAAACTCTGCCCAAATACTCTCCCAACTTCCCCCTCTTACTCCTAGGAGCCTCACTTTGGGCAGAACTCTTTCCAAGGAAGCCTTTGGCTCAAATCAAAAAGAGTTACCCGATTTTGAGGTAATGTCTTCTCTAATGTTGTTTTGTTTCATTTTTCTTCTCCAACCCCCTAAACTCTTTTTATTCATTTCTTTTGTAAAAACACCAGTATCTTAAATATACTAGGATGTTTTTATAAGAATGATTCTAGCTACACTTACACACACCTACATATAATGGGTAAAGAACATACAGTTTCTGTGGATGGCGAATTTCTGCCTCACGAAATGATGATTGTTCAACACTCATATAACACCTTCAAAGGTGGCCATTAAGATGTCACTATTTTTATATATGATATATAATATGTTTATGTTTTACTTATGCTTCTGTATTTCTCATTTATGGCATACTTTATGATTTCCATTATGGGTAAAACACGATAATTTCATTTTAGGAAGTGCGGACTACCGCCCCCTCAAAGTGATTTGAATCGTTAATGCCATATGTGGGATGTATAAAGGATGGAGTAAATAGTATTATACACTATATTATACTGTAATTATATTATAAATTTATATCATTATGATTTCATTCCATTGAATATGAAATTGAAATGAAAGTAGCGTTCATGCGTACGTACGGCTTACCGTCTCCATGAACGGTGCATTTCATTTCTTACCTCTAAATGTTAAGTGACATTATGAATGAATGTATATACTGTATATATATGATATATATGATATCTACATCATGAATATAATTCTGGATATAATGGATATTTCACCACATGAAAAAATTGTAATTATAAGAAGTTTATTTTTGACTCAAGTACCAAAGATCGACAAAACGACCGTTATTAACTTAAATAATTAAATAATGTTCATAACATGGTAATAAGTGATATAAATGGAATAATGAACATGAAAAAGGGTCTTATGTAAATATAAATTAACTCTAGTTTATTATTTAGGAGGTTAAAGAACGGTCGAGTCAGGACAAGACGCAAGGTAAGGGAATTTCTTAACCCAACTTCCATTCTTTGGGTTAATCTCCTACTTTCAAATTATGTCATGATATTATTATGTCCTATATTGTATTTGTACATTATTTATGTGTACTTATAGTGAATACACATTATAGATGTACTTTATTTAAAAAAATGATCTTTTTAAGGGACTTCGTCTCAATCTCCTTTCATTGAGGCATATTTGGTTTTATACACAACTTTCTTTTATACTGTGTATAAACCCCTTTGACTTTTACGTTTATTCAAAAGGAATTTTTTTTATACGAAGCGTTTTACTAAACGACAAAAGGGAATGTTTTTATTTCCGTACTTATGCGGCGACAACGACTTCTCCGCCGCCGTGACCCTTATTTGAGATTCGGCTTCTTCTACAAGCCATCATTTTTTTAATGAAAAATAAATACTAAGTTTTAACTTTCTTTTATTTTGGTATTGAAAATGGTTTTGAAAGCATTTTTATTATATCAATGTGTTGTATTTATATCTTGTGATTGAAATGTGAAAATGTTATGTTTCCTTTATGCATGTTTTATGTGATACGATTATGTTATGGTTTATGATATGTTTAAACCTATTCATATGAGGAATGCATTGGACTTAATAAGTGACGGGTGCAGCCCGCTATAGCTCCTCGATGCATCGGCAGGTCTCATGAGATAAACTAGTGTCTTGGCATGAGGCGTTGACAAAATTTTATTTGTGGTCTTGGCACGAGGCCTTGGCTACGTGGTTATGATAGTCTGGCATTATGAATTCCATCATTACGAAAATGGTTATTGATGTTGCATGGGATTATACGATTAGTAGAATATCCATGTGAGTAAGTAAATGGCATTATTTCATTTTATTTTTTTCCATATTATGCTAATGTTCATGTTTAAAAAGGCTTTTGTTTTAGTTATACGTTGCCTTAAATGTTAATTATTATTTATGAAAGCTTCCGCAATATTGTTATCCTTACTGAGCATCTGAGCTCACCCCTTTTAATGTTTTAATGTTTTCCAGGATGTGAAGAAGTATTTTATGAATGACCTGCAGGGATAGTCAGAAGAGGATAGAAGTGTGGACTATGGAGACTATGTTATTATAGTTTTTCACTTTGTGATTTAATGTAACATTTATGAATGTATCTAGTGATTCCAAGGCTACTATACTAATCGGTCTTTCAAGACTTGATCTTTTGTGATCATGCCAATGTTACGAAGTAATGCACCGGCTCTGGGTAGCTGGGGTCGGGGCGTTACAGTTGGTAACAGAGGCAGTTTAGTACTAACCTTGGAAGCTAGATTTAGATAATCTCTGATTAGAGCACGTAGACCTAAGATGAACTTTGAGGATTAGTATAGAATAAATTCCTAGAATTTTGGTATTGTAGAGATGTTGTGAGTTTTCCGAGCAATACATCCCTGTCTGGATACGAGCAGGTAGAGGCGGCTCTGGCACAGATGTACCTAGGTGTAAAACCCGAAAACACCTCTTTGAGCTAGACTCAAATGGGAACTGGTGCACGACAATGGGCCCTGCTGCACTCTTGGTTACGACACTCCCGGGGGATATGCTTAGGATAATTCTCGTTTTCTTTACAAACCACTATGAACGGTTATGAGTATATACTTCCTTAAAGAAAACCTCTTTATGATTATGGATTATATCCATAAATAGTTCAATTTATGTTAAGTATTTTATAAGTATGGAATTATGTATTTTGATTCATAAACTAATATAGTTTATGTCATTGTATAGAAATGGCTCCCAATAGAAGGAATGTGAACTCCAGCAATACATATGATCCAAAGAGTAAGAAGTATCATATCTTTCACGGTATTAAGCCAACATTTCGAAGGGAAATAGTCTCCCATGTGTTATCAACATATGAAGAAATTGTATCATGTGTTAATAAGATAAGTAAACAATTCTCTGAGTCCTATGGCTTTGAAGCGAAGCAAGAGATGAAAGGGATGGAAGAGAGAATGATGGATAAAGGAATGAGGGGAATGAAGAATTTTCCAATATGTGATAACTGTGGGAAGAAACACCTTGGAATTTGCCTGAAGGGAATGGGGGTTTGTTATAAGTGTGGAGAAAAAGGACACCAAGTGCGTGACTACAAGGGTAAGAAAAAGGTTTCAAATGTACAATGCTTCATCTGCAAGGAGTGGGGACACTACGCAAACCAATGTTCAAATCATCAGAGTATTCCCCAAATGATGTTATTGGATAATAATCAAGTTATGATACTACCACAGATGAGGAGGAATGATTAGTGTTCTTATGTTGTTATTAAAGAATTTTGTAATTTGAGTGTTGGATCAATGATGTACTGGTTATAATAATTATGGAGTATATAAGGATTGTATTGCAGTACTATTTCATCTAGGACTTGAGATCGTGTGGAACCAAGAAAAGTGACTCCACAGTAGGTTAAATTTTTGGAAAATATATGGTTGAGAGAAATATAAACCATAATATGGTTATGATACCGAGATAGTGATTTTGAAATAAGACATGATTGATTCGGATAAATTATGTTGGATATTCTTAACATCCTTGAAACTTATTAATGATTTGTATATATTTTTGGATAGAAGGAGTATATCTAGTTTTATATAAGGAATAAGGGATCATGAATGTAATCAATAAGGATTTATGGTAATTCAGTATGTTGCAGTGTTTTAAAAGAATACATGATGAAGGTGTTCACATGTTGTTACGCAGAAAAAAAGAGCATCATTATGTTTACCTTCCTCATAAAATCAAGACTGTGAGTTGGACAGAAGTATTTTGGATAACTATAAAGGTTGGAATGGATTATATTTGACATTGGATACTAATGTTAAGGTTATTTTTGGATATTTATAAAATGGACAACACGCAGACTGAGTGACAACCCATCATGTCGGACAAAGCTGTGGGAATCGAACCCTCAACCATAGCGCGATTGGGATTAATCGCCTACCACTGGACTACGCGAAGTCCCTGGTTATTACAAAATAGTTTTTCTAATCTAATGGTATGTGTTAATATTTGGAACCTTATACAATTTGGATAAATAGAATATTTTTGAGTTTTATTACCTTTTAGAGTGAAAGATGTGTTTTTGGTAAAAATTTATTAACGAATGAAAGTATACATAACAAGTATGTATATTCCCTTACGTTCTTAGTAAATCTCCTAAATAAATTCCTCAACATTATAAAAGGTAACTAAAAACAAAAATGTTTTCGGTTAACTTTTACAACTGGGGATTCAATGACCGTTTAACCAGTCACAAGTTTGTGATTTTCTTGTAGTTAAACTTTCTCCTAATCATGTTTTCTATAACTCTCCATCAGACCTTGACGGTTTGTTTCTCCTCCATATCCATATTTTCATAGAATCCTAGAATGGGCTATATCGGGTGACCTTTGTACTTATATTGCTTTCTTTTAATGTTATATATTTATTAACCTTATTTCCGATGTGGGTTTTCCACAAAGGTATTTTCTCTTTTCAACCTTTTATTTTCAAAGAAAAATTTCAAATTGCGAGGACGCAATTTATTGAATGAGGGGAGAATGTAACACCCCAAGATTCCACGGTACGTTTCACTTCAAATAATGCAATAGCGTGTGTTGTACGCAACCTCGAGCTCCAACACACACCACAATGAATTAAACTAGACGTTGTGAATAGTGATACCTAATTTTTGAAATTTTATAAATTTTATTTATCAAAATGGACTTCATTTTTGGATTCGGAATGTCGGAATTAGCCTATGTTGAATTTTTGGTATTTTTCTGAGAACTTCTATTTTTTATGAATAGTGAAAAATACTTAAAACAACTTTTTTAATCAAAATAATTTATTGTGATAAATTAAACTATTTAGTGGTTTTAAAGTATAATTAGAATATATTTTTACCATTTTATCCAATGGTGGTCATTAGAATTAATTTAACATTGAAATTGGACATAAACAATTGCCAATCTTTTGATATAAATTGTTTCTTAAAAACACGCTATTTGTTGTGACAACGGGAATTAATTATAAAATTAACTAATGAAACTTATATGTTTGGAATTTTGTAAAATAGACATCATTTTTGAATTCGGAATATCAATTATAGCTTAGGGTGAAATTTTGGCATTGTTCTGAAAAACTTCAATTTTTGATGAATAGTGAAACCACTAAGTGGTAGTTAAATAACTGATTTTTCGTTTAAATGAAATATTACCACTTCTGTGATTTGATTTTCAGAAATCCGACATACATGGTTGTCATTAAGAAGTAAAATGTGGTTGAATGAGACTAAAATAATTTTTTGGTGAATAGTAACTTTTAAGTTCTTAATCGCGATTAGAGGTAATTAGTGTAGTTTAAGGTACAAATGATGTTTTAATAATATGAGATGAGAATGACACTTGTAATACTCCTATTGGATGAGTCATGGCCGACCAATACAACCCATGGGTCAACTTGGGGACCCCATGGAGCCACTTTAGTTGGAAAATGACAATAATATATATTTATTTAATGTTAAAATTAAATTGATACAAACATGAGTTGTTTTACTAAAACAGTTTTTAAGTGGGGTTACACAAGTCAAAATTTGGACTATAAATATTCATTAGAAAGCTAAAAAGATTTCCTACATCATATTATTTTTTTTATAATTTTTATACATTAAATAAATTAAATTATTTATGACATCATGATGATGCAGCGATGACCTCATTATTTAACGATTTAAATAAAATGAGAAGATAATGTGAACTCCAAGGCTTACAATTGTCCAAAGCCTATTGTATGGGTATATTTAGAACCCTTATCACCTTATCCACGAATTATATAATTGTGTGACCTTTAGAATCCGAAAATCATTGTATAATAATGTAACATTTCCTTACTTTCCAAGAGTGCCCCTCCTCTCCTCTTATAAAAGGCCCCCACCTCTACCACCTCATTCACACTTTCAAGCCAATTGGTTCGGCCAAACTCTGCCCAAATACTCTCCCAACTTCCCCCTATTACTCCTAGAAACCTCACTTTGGGCATAACTCTTCCCAAGGAAGCCTTTGGCTCAAATCAAAAAGAGTTACCCGATTTTGAGTTAATGTCTTCTCTAATGTTGTTTTGTTTCATTTTTCTTCTCCAACCCCCTAAAATCTTTTTATTCATTTTTTTTGTAACAACACCAGTATACTCAATATACTAGGATGTTGTTATAAGAATTATTCTAGATACACTTACACAAACCTACATCTAATGGTTAAAGAACATACGGTTTCTGTGCATGGCGAATTTCTGCCTCACGAAACGATGATTGTTCAACACTCATATAACACCTTCAAAGGTGGCCATTAAGATGTCACTATTTTTATATATGATATATAATATGTTTATGTTTTACTTATGATTCTTTATTTCTCATTTATGGCATACTTTATGATTTCCATTATGGGTAAAACGCGATAATTTCATTTTAGGAAGTGCGGACTACCGCCCCCTCAAAGTGATTTGAATCGTTAATGCCATATGTGGGATGTATAAAGGATGGAGTAAATAGTATTATACAATATATTATACTGTAATTATATTATAAATTTATATCATTATGATTTCATTCCATTGAATATGAAATAGAAATGAAAGTAGCGTTCATGCGTACGTACGGCTTACCGTCTCCATGAACGGTGCATTTCATTTCTCACCTCTAAATGTTACGTGAAATTATGAATGAATGTATATACTGTATATATATGATATATATGATATCTACATCATGAATATAATTCTGGATATAATGGATATTTCACCACATGAACAACTTGTAATTATGAGATGTTTATTTTTGACTCAAGTACCAAAGATCGACAAAACGACCGTTATTAACTTAAATAATTAAATAATGTTCATAACATGGTAATAAGTGATATAAATGGAATAATGAACATGAAAAAGGTTCTTATGTAAATATAAATTAACTCTAGTTTATTATTCTGGAGGTTAAAGAACGGTCGAGTCAGGACAAGACGCAAGGTAAGGGAATTTCTTAACCCAACTTCCATTCTTTGGGTTAATCTCCTACTTTCAAATTATGTCATGATATTATTATGTCCTATATTGTATTTGTACATTATTTATGTGTACTTATAGTGAATACACATTATAGATGTACTTTATTTAAAAAATGATCTTTTTAAGGGACTTCGTCTCAATCTCCTTTCATTGAGGCATATTTGGTTTTATACACAAATTTCTTTTATATGGTGTATAAACCCCTTTGACTTTTACGTTTATTCAAAAGGAATTTTTTTATACGAAGCGTTTTACTAAACGACAAAAGGGAATGTTTTTCTTTCCGTAATTATGCGGCGACAACGACTTCTCCGCCGCCGTGACCCTTATTTGAGATTCGGCTTCTTCTACAAGCCATCATTTTTTTAATGAAAAATAAATACTAAGTTTTAGCTTTCTTTTATTTTGGTATTGAAAATGGTTTTGAAAGCATTTTTATTATATCAATGTGTTGTATTTATATCTTGTGATTGAAATGTGGAAATGTTATGTTTCCTTTATGCATGTTTTATGTGATACGATTATGTTATGGTTTATGATATGTTTAAACCTATTCATATGAGGAATGCATTGGACTTAATAAGTGACGGGTGGAGCCCGCTATAGCTCCTCGATGCATCGGCAGGTCTCATGAGACAAACTAGTGTCTTGGCACGAGGCCTTGACAAAATTTTATTTGTGGTCTTGGCACGAGGCCTTGGCTACGTGGTTATGATAGTCTGGCATTATGCATTCCATCATTACGAAAATGGTTATTGATGTTGCATGGGATTATACGATTAGTAGAATATCCATGTGAGTAAGTAAATGGCATTATTTAATTTTATTTTTTCCATATTATGCTAAAGTTCAAGTTTAAAAAGGCTTTTGTTTTAGTTATACATTGCCTTAAATGTTAATTATTATTTATGAAAGCTTCCGCAATATTGTTATCCTTACTGAGCATCTGAGCTCACCCCTTTCAATGTTTTAATGTTTTCCAGGATGTGAAGAAGTATTTTATGAATGACCTGCAGGGATAGTCAGAAGAGGATAGAAGTGTGGACTATGGAGACTATGTTATTATAGTTTTTCACTTTGTGATGTAATGTAACATTTATGAATGTATCTAGTGATTCCAAGGCTACTAAACTAATCGGTCTTTCGAGACTTGATCTTTTGTGATCATGCCAATGTTACGAAGTAATGCACCGGCTCTGGGTAGCTAGGGTCGGAGCGTTACATATGTCCTATTGGATTAGCCTTTATGAATAATGCATAAATTTCAAGGTACTTTCAAATGTTTGGGGGTATATTTCTAATGACAATTGTGAGATCAAGATTCCTGCTGAACGGATTTCTCATGATCCTTTATGCCTTCTTCAAGATATTCTGTGAGACAAGGATGTTTTCCTCGAGGTATTTCATGATGTCCTATAGATTGAACGAGCATGTAGTATGAATTTTATTACCGAAATTGGCTCCCCCAATTTCTCTTTATTTCATTCCATTATTTTTCCAAGGGTTGGGGATTTTGAGATCTTTCACGAGCGTTGTAAAAGACAATAACATACCCCCACATGTGATGTTCTGTGTGACTAAGAAAAGTTCTTATAGTGATGTGTGAGCATTATAATGGGATAACCCTTATTTTTGGAGCTAAATAAGGAGAGTGAGTTATATATCCCAGATCTAGATTCCACCTCATGTGTTCCCCACTCTTGGTGGTCTACATGGACTCAAGTTCATCTCCCTAAATGCAAGAGGCTACTAACTAGCAGCGAGGATCTAGGGTGTGTCTGAGGGGAGACTATGCCCTCATTATAGAAGTATAGTGTAGTGGGAGAGAGTAAATATAGGTAAATATGGGATGAAATGTATGTAAATAGAAGGCACAATGAAAAATAGAGACAATAGTAATAATAAGTGAAACAATAAGAATACTATTCAAAAACTGATCATATGCCATTTACTAGAAAGCTGAAAAAAAGATACAAACAAAATGAATAATATGTTCCAAAAAGCATAACAAAAATCCAAGACTTTCCCTATAATTAGGAGTTCCAACTCGATCCTCGGCTATCAAGAAACATACAAAATAGAAATAAATCATGTTTTTGAATCCCAATTCTTCCCTTTATAAAAACCCAAAACCCTGTAATCTACCATAGGTACCAAATAGCTACTGGAGAGGGTTTGAGATAAACCATAGTAGGAAACCACCAACGGTGTCTATAACAAACATCATGTGCAATGGGAATGTAAAAGTGTGTTGGAATGCATGTATAATTTAAAGTGGTATAATGTAACTAAATACCCATGTACCTACTTCATACCTCGATTGGCATCTGAACCAATTATGAGTTCATTAATCAATCAATTTCCTACATACATTAATAGGTCATGTAATGCTTGGGCATCATTAACGTAGTCTCATGATCTCTAGATAGTGAAAGTTCCAAGGTATCAAACAAAGAAACGTAGAACTCATGGGTCACCAAATCAGTAGTAATAGTACCATGGATATGGATAAAACTGTAATTCAAGGTTCAGGTACAAGGTATTACAATATTATGTTCTTATTAAATCCATGGTGATCATCCTAGGTATGATGGGGCTCAGTAGAGACATGGACCTATGGGTTGTAACCATGGAACCTACTTGTGAATGATTGTTCTAAAGAGTGTATTCAATGCATCCTGTAATAATTTGGAGGGATCCCATAGTTTAATAATGGGTATACATGAGTATACATGTATTGGGATCTAGGTGGTTCTTAAGCTAAGAAAGCAATATCCTTTAATCGGATAGGGGTTCCCAGGTGCTCATGGCATTCCCCGATAGGAATCCAAGTCAATATCGATTCAGGCCATTCTAATTTGATTATGAGGTCTTGAATTATTTATTGGGTTCAATCCATTCCCTTAATTAGTGTAATAAGGTCATGTAGCTTGTAACCATTGGTTAATGACATCCCTTTCATTAGTTTGATATGGTGAAGTAGCATTAAACTTTTTAATCAAGTCATAATTTATCCATATGTCCATTTTCTTCAATCCTTAACTTTCACTTGTGTGACAAGGCCAAATAGCATTTAACCATTTAATCCATTTACATTTTATTCCATATAGAATTTTTATTCCACTACCTTTCATAAATGTGGTAAGGGGTGCTATGGATATGCACCCAATTAATCATTCACATTCAATATGGTCAAGTTATATACTCAATATACTTTCCAAATTCCATTTCACATTAAAATTATCAATTTTAATCACTTACATTAGGCGAGTCTAGTTATAAACATACATGGTATGTTCCATTATGTAATTCACAATATAAATCAATCCAATTAATATTGAAATGATTACCCATAGAAAGGTCAAGCCAAGGCACACCCGAACAGTGGCGTAAGCATGTAAAAATACTAAACAAAAATTATGGCATTAGCTTTAACATAAAAATAATGGAGTTTTAGTCATAACCACTGACAATTAATCACATATTTGGATAGAGTATGACCATATGGTTCTAATGATTATAAACATGGAATATAAATTCTATAAATGGAACCCAATGAAATTGGTGGGCCCCACATAACAAATCCAAAGTCAACAAACAATAGGGACTAGTTATAAACCACCCACCTTAGGGTTTTATGATCTATATCATCTGGTATTGTCCCTGTACTTGGCCCCTTTAGGAGTACATCTAAGAATATGATAAAAGTTCCCATACATCAATATCTTGATTGAGAGTAAAAGAGATGGAAAATAGATCAAGATGACTTGATTACTTACCATTGTGCTTCCAATGTGATGAATGAAAGCATTATCGGTTTTCTGATGAAGGATGTCTATTGATTCGAATATTGGATCCTCAAAAGCCCTAAAATGAGAGAGAAATATGCTACTTCTGTATAATATAGGATTATGGAAGATTCAGGTGGCTTAACTAGATAATTAAGAGAAATCAATGACATTTTACCCTTAGAATATTCAGTTTACAGTTTTTCCTCATAGTTTGAGAAATTGTTCACAAAGGCTGCATGGGTCTGAGGGGAAAAAGGGTCCCTCACACAGTTAGGTTCCACGAACGTGCACCAACCATTTGAGGTGGCTCTGTAAAAAAACACAAACTGCATGCCTTTTTAAACCATGTTTAATTTCTACACAGTTTACTCTAAACCATATGTGAAGACTGTTTTCCCCAAAAAGATGGATTCTGGGCTCTGAACATTCGATGGACACCCCATATACCTTTTATTACCCCTTAGGAATCCATATTATGTCTACTGTAAATATTTAGATAGAAATTTAATGGATCCATGCCTCAGTAAAAAATAGGTTCTAACAATATTCCCCCCGAAAAGAAATAATCCATGATTTCACCTTCCAAAGGTGGAGAAACATTACCTGAGAAAAACTGTAGGCATAGGGAATGTACATTGACATCCCTCTCCCAAGTCACGCCCTTTACTTAGTTGTGTTGCAATAACACCCATACCAAATGGATAGACTGGGCTTGGATAACCTTTTTTCTATGTTAAACAATGCATATAGGATACTCCTCAATGTTAACATCAACATCTAACTTAACATCCTTGAGTTAAAAGGTATTATATGGGTCGGAATGTTATTGGAGAAACTGTGAGACATGAAAGATATCATGCATGGCATGATACCTCTAATGTAGTAGTAACTGATAGGCTACCATCCCAACACTCTCTATATTTTCAAAAGAACCTAAAAACAAGGGGAGACATTACCCTATTTTCATAACCATCTATAACCAAGCTTGGGTGATACTAGATGAAAAAAATATCCCCGACCTCAAACTCAAGAGGTCATCGACGACGATTGGCATAATATTTATGTCTAGACTTAGCAGTATTCATACACTTTCTAATCATTTGAACATGCTTGGATGTCTCCTGAATGAGATGAGGACCAAGTAGGGCTACCTCACCTACCTCTAGATAGAAAAGGGGTGAACTTCATGGCCTGCAATATAAGACCTCAAAAGGTTCATATAAATTATTTCCTGAAATATGTTGTTATATATGAACTCACCGAGTGGGATATGCGTCTCCCAAGAACTGATGAAATCAAGGACACATGATGGGTGAATATCCTATAAAACATATATTGTCTATTCTAATTTTCCATTTGTCTAAGGGTGAAAAGATATTCTTAGAATCACCTATGATCCCATAGCATTCTAAAATACCTACTAGAACTGTGATGTGAAATGAGCATCCCAATCTGAAGTGATAGTATTTGGAACCATGTGTAGTCATATGATCTCACTAACATACAGTCTTCCAAACTCATCAACTGATAAATTCTCCCAAATAAGAATGATGTTTGATGGTTTCATAGTTGGTCAATGATTGCCCTGATAGCATCACTACCCCCTCAGTGACCTAGGATAGATGACAAAAAAATCTATAGCAATATCTTCCCATTTCCATTCTGGGACTGGAAGTGGTTGTAAAAAGCATGTATGTCATTGTTTATCTTCCTTCACCTATTAATAAGAGTAATACCTAGTGATAAATCCTAATATCTAACATTTAATCCTTGGACACCAATACTGGGGTTGCATAACTTGATACATCTTCAGGGTGACTGGATGAACTGCTCATGGAGAAGTGTAGGAATCCTTCATCAACTCATCTCTTATATCTGTAAGAACCCCAATACATCCATTTAAGCACAAGATGTTGTGTCTATCTATAGACAAATATGGAGGTCATTTATCTCCTTATATACTCTCACAGAGAACTAAGCCTTAGGGATTTGAAAACTACATACTCTTCACCTTCTCAAGGATGAAAGTGGTAATTGTCAAGGGTGAAAGGTAATAATTCTCATAATTGTCATGGAACTCCATATGAATTCCATAAAAGAGGTCCATTAACTACCATTCATCACTAGCATCACGTATGAATTGTGCTTGAATTTTCTGTCTCCTTGCATCTACAACCACATTACCTTTCCTAGGTGTATAGGAAATCTCAAAATCAAAGGATTTAAGGTATCAAACCAATATCTACTATCTTGGATTCATGTCATGCTGAGAAAAGATATACATCATTTTTATTCTATGTACACCACAAAGTTCTCACCCAAAAGACAATTTCTCCATCAACATATGGTGTGGAAAACTCCTGCAAGCTCAAGGTCACGCGTTAGGTAATTTCTTTTGTGAGGCCTTAACTGCCAAGATCCATAAAAACCGGCTATGTCTTCCTGCATCAACACTACTCCTAGGTTAATTCTTGATGGATCAAAAAATTAGGTATAACCTATACCTAGCTCTAAAAGAGTTAGAATAGGTGTCGATTCCATCCTCCCTATCAGCTCCTAAAAATATTTCTCACATGCTTTTGACCATAATAACTTTAAACCATTATTTTATATACCAATAAGAGGTGAATCAAGGTTAGAAAAATATTTTATGAAAGGTATATGATATCTCAATGTACCCAAGAAACATCATATATCAAACATGTTCTTGGGATGCTCCCAAGAAACTACAACAATGACGCTTCCAGGATCAATAGATAATCTTGATTTTGAGATAATATGACCCAAGAAGTGGGATTTTCCAATCTAGAAGTGGCAATTAGCAAGCTTGGAATAATGTTGATGATCCCTCATTGTACTCAGAATGATATAAAGATGTTTTCATGGTCTCTATGAGTGCGTTAATACGCCAAGATGTAGTCCAAAATGACCATGACAAAAGAGAACAAATATAGGTGGAAACCCCTATTCATCAAATCAATTAAAACGAAAAATGTGTTTGTATGACTGAACAACATAACAGGGTACTCATAGAGACCATACATTTTATTGAATGTAGTATGAGTTATGTTTGATGGTATGACTCACACCTAATGATAACCTGATCTCAGGTCGATCTTAAGGAAGGGCTTTTCTCCTTGGATATGGTCAAAGAGATCATCTCTTCAAGGAAGTGGATATCAGTTCGTAAAAATAAACTGGTTAAACCATTCGTAACAGAATCATAGATGTAAGGTTACTTCCACCTTCTTGGAAAAAAGAACAGGTTCACCCCAAGAACATGTACTGGGCCGTATAAAGCCTTAGGCCTCTAAATCCTCTCTCTTCTATTTTTTCACTGGAATCTCAGTTGGTTCCATCTTGTAAGGGGGAATGGACTGTGTATTTTCTCCTGTATCAAGATCGATTGTGAACTATACTCCATCTTAGAACATGAATAGAAAAATCCATTGGGAAATATATCCCTAAAATGATCCAATACTTAAGGACAATCAGTTTGATGTAAACCGTAATCCACTATGAAGAGATTGAAAATATTGGTGGACCCTCCACCAAGCCTATGATGCTCTAATCTATATCTATTATCCTGGACATCCCACTAACCCTTATGTAGATCGTTGTATCCATATGGTTATGTAAAATATACCCTACTGTGATAGCAGTCTAAAAAAGAATGAATGTGAACCAACCAATCCATCCCTATTATGAAATCGAATCCTATCATCTTCAGAATGAATAGGTTCAACAAGAAAGCATAAATACCTACTCCAAGGGGGAAATCCTTAAAATTGTGTACTCCTTCTGTTCGTACCCTAAATGGTGTATCTAGGGTCATTTCACCATAGTGATATTGTATCTCTAGTCCAAGACTCTCCACGATTGATACCAAGATAAAAGATTTTAAAGAATCTATATCAAATAAAGATGATACTATAGTAGTTTCTACAAGAATGGTACCTCAGACTATTGATGGTCCCGCATCCCAATCCGTAGGTATTGGTTTTAGTGCGTGAAACTGACCTGACCCATGTCCCTATGTAATAGATGGGCTACCATGATCAAAACTGATTTGTTGGCGCTACTGTTGATCAGGGGTCTGGATTCCATGACCATGACCCCCTTCTCAGCCAGACCTACTAATGATACCCCATCTCCTTACCTGATGTGGCATAATAGAACTCACTCTTGAAGGTGGAGATGGGGGGATCCTTTCCCACTCGAAGATGGTGGAATAGTCCTGTAGAAATGATGAAGATGCCTCATACGGCCACAAGCCCGGTACTCTAGTGGGTTTCTATCACACCGAGGCTTTAAATTCCCTCATCATCTACACTGATGACACAACAAAGTGCCATTGAAATGAGTACTCCAGTTTTCACTTCCCAGACATGAAACCTCAAGATAGTATTTCCTGCCATTAGAGAAACTACTGGCCTGACACGACACTAATCTTCTACACCTAGTTTTATTGTCGTCCATCATGTTACGCTCAGTGATAAGATACTGATCGAATATTATAGAAAAATTAGGAATTCCAAAGGCATTAACTTGTATACAGATGGCATACTAGAGACCATTCTTGAAACGTCTAGAACACAAAATCACATCACTGTCTAGAAGCGGTGCAAATCACTACAACTCTATAAAACACATATAATATTCCATAACTGACATAGAACACTACCTTAAATGCATCAAAACTATGGATCTACCATCTATAATAATATAAGGAAATAATTTATCTTATAAGGTAGTTTATAAATCAAACCATAACATCCCCTAATGATGACAGACTGGCATAATCACATCCCACCAATGCATGGCTAAATCCGAAAGCATGTATATGGAGAGCATGACCCTTCACTCTGGAGGTGTCTCTAGATGCTCAATGATATAATTGGTGGAATCAATCCAATAATCAGTAGCCTTTGGAATTCCATCCCCATAAAATGTAAGAGGATGTTGTTTCGGGAACTCAAGAATCAAATCAGCCACCGTAAGTACATGTCATGAAGCACGATGCATGTACTGCATGAGATATAGAAAACTATCATAAACATGGAAATTGGGGCCCAAATTAGGAACATCAGGGAATGCCTCAAGTGGCACTCCTCGAGGTAAGACTAGTAGCTCAAGGACCACCATGTGTAAAGTATAGTAATCACCACCTTCTGAGTGTAAGACACAAGGATGTCATGGAGGAATTGATTTATAATTTCCAACTACATGCCTTAGAAATAGCATAGAATCAAAGAGATATCGTCTCTAGAGGATGTTGAGCATAATGAAACTCACTACCAAATTTATACTACCCAAAATATCCACTTTTATGGCTAGGTATCCGAAATTTCTCAAGTAGAAGATTCATTTAATTTTTCAATTAATTTCTTGGTTCACTCCATTACCTTTCATAAATATGAAAATGTGGGATATAGATATTAAACCATTTAATCTTAGAATGCATGATTCAATTTATAATGGATATCCATTTTTGATGAATCAATGCCCATACACCTATCCCCACAAATGAAACCAGTTTATTTATAACATGATGGTTTGAATTAGTAAATTACACATTCCAGCAAATGAGGGCCCATACACCTCATGAACTGAGATAGGCAATCACTCAATCAAACCAAGAGTAATAAATTTAAAATAAACTGTCAAACCATCAATCAACAGTCACATTCTTGTGAAGTAATGAAAAGAAGTGAAATTCACCTATATGGAATGGGAATATTCCTGACAAGTGAATTATAGATACATATAATGATGCATGTAACAATAATCATTTCCCTCATATCATCGGTTCAAGGATAAAAGAAAATCCTCAAACATTGTAATATTCTATAACACAACACTGTATCTATGTCACCCAATGGTCAAATAATATCAACTATAATAGCCATAATCAGAACAACAATTACTATTTTAAGAAACGTGCTTTTTACCGAAAATATGTGTTCACGACACCCAAACATAGATTATGACCAAATCCCAAGTGTTCTAAATATCCAATATACTTTATAGAAATATTATGGTTAGAAAATTAACCACATATGATACCATTTTGTGACATCCCAAACTTGGATTCCACTTCATTGGTGCCCCGATGCTAGTGGGCCACAAGTCCTCAAGCCCATATCCCTGAATTCCATAAGCTTCCAATTAGCAGTGAGGGACTAGGGTGTGTCCAATGGAATACTAATACCACATTACCAATGTGTAGTTTAGTGGGTGAAAGTAAACATAGGTAAATTGCAAAAGAAATATATGTAAACAGATGGAACATCAAAAAATAGAGACAATAATAATAATAACCGAATCCACTAGAATAACATATAACTGCTGATGAAATTTAATGTTTTCGAAATCTGGAAAACATGGATACAAACAACATGCATAACATGTTCCAAAAATCATAATGGAAATAAAATACTATCTCAATAATCCTGAGTTCCAACTCAATTTTATGATATTAATATCCATACTGAACAGGAAGAAATCAAGTGTTTGAAGCCATATGATTTCCTTTCTCAACACCTGTAACAATATAATCTGCCCCAGATACCAAAAGGTTCCTTGAGAGGGTGTGAGATAAATCTCAGTGGGCCACCTCCAACAGTTTCTATACCATCTAGCATGTGTAATGGAAATATAGTAGTGTGCATGCATGAATATAAAAAGTAAAGTAGTAAAATGTCACTAAATACCCAAGTGCCTACTTCAGCCATTGGATGGTGTCAGAACATGTAACCATCTCATTAATCAATCAATTACCAGCATACATTAATAGGTCATGTTAGGAATGGCCATCACTGGCGTAGTATCATGACGTGTATATGGTGAATGGTCTGAGGCATCAACCATGGTAATGTAGACCTCATGGGTCACCTAATATGCAGTAATTATAGAACAGATAAGCATAAGAGGGTAATCCAAGGAGCATGTCCAAGGCATCCATAATAAGGTGCCTACCAAATCCAAGGCGATCATCCAAGGTAATATAGGGATAAGTAGATAAATAGCCACAAGTGATGTAACCACAATACCTACATGTAAATGCTGGATAGAATGAGTGTATATGAGATATCCTTTAATAATATAGAGTGATCCTATAGTGTCATATTGGGAATCCAACAAAAGAAAAAGATTGGGATTTAGGTGGTTCTCAACCTAATCATGTCGTATCCTTGAATCAGATTTCGTTTCCGAGGTGCTCATGGAATTCCCCGGTCAGAATCCAAGGAGAGCTCGAGTCTGTCCATTCTTTTAAAGTCATGAAATATTTATTGGATTCAGGAATTTCATTTCATTAGTTATATAAGGTCAAGAAGCATGAAACTATACATTAAATCCTTTTATTTAATTAGTTTGATAAGGTCATGTAGCATGTGACCTTTTAATCAATTCATAATTTATCAATTAAGACCACTTGGTTCAAGTGTTTCCTTTCATTTGTGTAACATGGCCAAAAAGCATGAATCTATTCAATCCATTTATGGTATATTCCATAATCAAGGTCAATTTTTCTACCTTCCATTAAAGTGGTAAGGGGTTCTATGGATATTCAACCAATTAATCATTCACACTCAATACTATCATGTAATATACCCAATATACTTTTCAAATTCCATTTCAAATTTAATTATAAATTTGTACCACTTACCTTAGGTGGGTAAAGTGGTATGCATACATGGTACTTGAAATTATGTTCTTCATAATATAAATCAAGGAAATTCATATATAAATTCTTTCCCTTAAAAATGTCAAGGCTATGCACACCCGAATGGTGGCATAATCTTGTCGAAACACTAAACTACATTTATGGTATAAGATTCGACATGGAAACGATAGATTCATGGTCATAATCACAAGAATTTAATTACATATTTGAAAATAGGGTTACAATAAGGTTATAATGATTACAAACATTCAAGATAAATTCTATTAATGGAACCATAAGAAATTGGTGGTCCCCACACAACAAATCAAAAATAGAGCAACTTTAGGGATGAGTTATGAACCACCCAACTTAGGGTTGTATGATTTTTATCCTCTATTATTAGCCCTTGAAATAGCTTGGATAAGATTAGATCAATGAAAAAGGTGAAAAAACTCATTCCATGATATCTCGGTCGAGAGACAAAAGAGAATAAGAACATATTAATAGGACTCGAGTACTTACTGTTGTGCATCTAACGTGATGAATGGAAGCTCAAACAATTTCAGGTGAAAGAGATCTCTTTATTCCATGTTTGGACCTTCCAAAAGCCACAAATTGAGAGAGAAATAGGTTAATCCATCATAATCTCTGATTAGGGAAGATGAAGGTGGCTTAATTAGACTATTAAGGGGGAAAAGACAATTTACCCTTAAAATTGTTGATGCACGTTTTGTCCACACCATTTTACAAACCATGCGGAAACCCTGTATGGGTATGTGGGTAAAAAGAGGCTCTGACACAATTAAGCCACACGATCGTTCCCCAACCATGTGAGGGGTCTTAGTCTAGAAAGACACAATCCGCATGGGTTTCCACACCATGAATAATTCCTACACTGTTTACTCCAAACCATGTGCCAAGCTTGTTTTTTTTCGAAGAAAATGGTTCTGGGATCTGAATGTCCGACGAACGCCCCTGACACCTTTTCTAACCCTTGGGTGTCCATAATAGGTCAAAAGTAAATAATTATACTAAAATTTAATGGAACCATACCTGAGTGAGAACCCAAGTTCTTACAATGAGGCTACCTAAACATGTCTATATACTTTCATGTGGTGATAGTGGCATCCCATTGGGCTCTCACACAATGAGGATAATAGTTTTGTAGGGGGTTGTGAGGTCTTGTGAACCTCATTGGGCACGCCACACGAATTGTTTGACCAAAATTGGCTACCATATTTCCCTTATTTATTTTTTTGTTTAGATTACAAGTTCTTAGAATCTTGTAAGCTTATATGAGTGCTGTATAGGAAAATGAATCTAAATATTTTTACTATGTTATGTGAGATTTATGACTGTAATAGTCACCCACCCTTTTGATATTTCTACCACGATATCCAAATATATTTGTATGGATTTTCTAGAACCTACCAACTATAAATTTTTAGGACATTGGGTTGCTTTTCTATAAGTTACCATATGATAAGTGAGTGTCTGGGATGACTTTTCAAGAGAAGAATTACTTTTCAAAAGGTGATATGGGGGATCTTCTGCAAGATATGTGATATGTGTGACCATTCACATGAACTTCTATAGGTCATCTGATCACATGTCTCCTAGAGGCTCACACGATCAGCATGTTTATGGCCACCTTATTCTTATTTTTCTTTGCATGGAAAAAAGAACTCATAATCAGGTACTTTTTCTTTGATTTTGCCATTTCTGAATTGGAGAGTTTCAACCAAGACACTTCATTCCTATAGATTGTAGTATAAATATACTTATGATTAATGATCTCGTTATTTAATGAAAGGTTGAAATATTGGAAAAGGAAAAAGGGGTTCATTTAACAAAACTTTAAGTGAAATAAAAAAATAGTGGAAATATATATATGATACTAATTTATTAAAAAAATTGGTAAATATTAGAAAGAGTTAAATAAGAAAGATAAATCTAAAAGGAGAGTAATACTCAAGTCGGGGAATTTGATATTCTGGGTAATTATGCAAGAAATAGAAGGGGAATATAGGTAAATATAAGAAAGAGTTAAATAAAAAAGATAAAACTAAAAGGGGAGTAATACGCAAGTTTGTGAATATGATTTTCCTGGTAATTATCTAAGCAATATAAGGGAATATGGTAACTATATTAGGATTAAAAATAAGCTTCATTGGTAAGTGTTTTATGGTGAGTAACTACAAATATCTTTTTCTTAGAAACTAAATTAGAGCCTTTGCTTCAAAGGGGTGTGATTGATATATTTTATAATTGAATTAAATGACATTTTTCCATGGAAAAGAATATATTGTTAGGGTAAATAAAATTATTTCATGGATGTTTGGTGATCTAGGAGAGGTATGGAAGGTAAATAATTGTTGGTAAGAATTTTCATTCTAACAAATGAATTCAAAAAGGATAATTGTTCTTGTAAAATTTGGACAAATTCATGCCACATTCGATTACACTCTTAATCATTAATTAATCAATATTAAATATTAATCCTGGAAATTAATTTTTACCAATAATATAAGAGAAACGTTACCACCAATATTAATTATCTTGAATCATAATTATAAATTAATTTAATCTTATTCAATTTATAAATAATATAAAATTCAATTTTAAAATAAAACATATAATATATCAAAAAACATATTTTATAATAATATACTGATTATGTTCAAAAGAGACAATCCTTTGTTCGTAGACATTATATTTTAAATAAAATAAATAATTTTATGTAATTTCATATATAAACATATTTAAATATTTATTTAATCATTATATTGTGATTATATCATAATTGGTGATAAAATATTCCAATACCGGTATTTTTCACCATTTATCTAAATATTAAATATTTTAGAAAAAACCCAAAAAACCCCACTACACTAATTTCTTCATTCTAAATTAAAATGTAAAGTTTTTATTACCTAATTATATTTTCAAAAATTATATATTTAACATTTATTAAAAAATTAAAAAATTAAAGATAAATGGATTTTATATAAAGAAATCCCTTCTTAAATTGTAATTATTTCTAATATTATTTCATACTGATTCTATAATTTAGTTAATTTTAATTTTGTATATCATATAGTTATCTTATGTGACAAAATATATATCTATTAAATATGATTACATTAATATATAAAGGTATCACTACCATCATTTTAGAGTTTACTAATAAAGATATCGCCCTAATAATTATCTAAAACAAAAAATCGTATACTAGGATCCATGGATATTTTGATGAATTTTCCAACTCCTACTCTAATTTGGGTTGTAATATCATTCGGTTGGTCATAAAATTTTAAATCACCTTGGTTGTTGACTCAGTTCCTCTTACTTTCATCCATTGAAAAAAATTAATATTAAATTATGGATGGGAATTTAAAAATTATTAAGCACATAAAAATAAGACTATGAACATTGATGGGATACCTCATAATTTACATATATTTCATATAATATAAATTTATAGGTTTCATTAAATGTTATCCCTAATCTATTTACTCATATAAATTATCATATTCACCTTTTCCCCACATAATGATTTGTAAGGAATTTATGAATTTACAAAATCATTTCCCACTACAGTGTCAAACTTGGTTTTTACAAGGGCCACTTTGTCAAGAACTAGGAGAAAATCAATACAATATTAAATTTTACATATTCATTGATATTACCCATAACTACATCTGGTCAAGAAACAACTCCACTTTTAGTGTATATTCAAGGATTCCATTTCTTGGAATCCACACACTATGTACTTTACCAAAATTTATGGATTGGTTATTATGTTTAGTCTTATCCCTAAGGATTTAACTATGGGTTACTATTCTTGATCCGAAAAAAATAACCATAAGTTTCTATGATTCCATTTTTGACAATGCCTATCATTTATAAACATTAATTAATGATTTATTACATAATAAAACATAACACAATTCCAAAATATTGATATTGTTATTTTCTTTGGTTAAATAGATAGATATTAACATAACATAAAATAAACGTATAGAAACATTTTTAAATAATTCATAACATTAAATTATATTAAATAGATCTTCTAATAATACACATGAATAACATGGGGACATACATAAGAAATAAGAGATCTATAAATACCAGTATGCGAATAATATAATAATAACATAATGAAAGTAATGCATATGAGTCCGTAGGCACATCCATGATAAGAAAAGTGTTAGAATAATAAATATTAAAATTGTATGAAAATATTAAATTATAAAAAAATAATATAGGAATTGGTAGATAAGATAAAATATGAAATAATAATCATAATTCAAGTCTAACCCCTGGGAAAACATAACATAGTTATATTATTCTAGCCACTCATAAAATATAAATGGTTCATCATGAGATAAATACATTACTCAATGTGTTGTAATGATATATAATTCTATGCCCTTATTTCATATTAATATCATGTACATTAATTTTATTGAAATATATATCATACAACATAAGATCACGTTTTATTAACATTAATCCAATTATCAAGGATGGTGGATTACATACATAGAGGTACATGATAAATGAATTGTGGGAATATAATAGTTAATAACCTAGAGTGGAAATTGTGATTTTTATTTATATTATACATGTTTGGTGTGGAAAATCATGGGATAATTTCATTAGTATAATGTATGTATAATAATATTCATGTATGTTTCTAATGGGAGTGGAATGTAGCCTTTAATTACATGGTCATCATAATTATATAATATGGATGGGTAATAAAAAATTAGATCAAGAAAAATTAGTAATCCAATGTCTTAATGAAATTAAAAAACATAAAAAATTAGGAAGAATAGAATCCCTTACCTTGAGGTGGTGTATCTAAATGCTTTAGAGGATCCTATCAAGAGATTGGGAACACCATGGGAGGGATTTAGAGATGTATTGGGAGAGTAAATTAATGATATATTATTTCTTTAATAATTATTAATTATATTATGGGTGATTATTTATACAAAAATAGTGTGGGATTCGTTGTTTATATCAAAACAAAAGCTTTGGACTCTATGGAAAAAATAATCAAAAACAGAAAATATCCCATGTATTCTGTGAAGGAAGAGTGTTTTGTATATTTCCTAAATATATAAACTTGATTCCTTAAAATAATAAAATTTATGATTGGTATGTGATTCATGTTCATAAAAAAATTATTTTTTATCCTTAATATATAATATAGGTTTTGTAAGATTCGCGAAATTATGTTTTGTACAATTAATCAATTAACATCAAAAACACATTATTTTAAAAGAGATATATATTTTTGGAATCATGTTTTTTATAATATTTGTTACATAAATTTTTTGATATTTATGATATCCTTATACATACCTTATATTAATATATTGTTAATGTTTAACTCATAAATTAAACATTCATAGAAAAAAATTGAAAATTCACTATTATATAATTTCAACATGATGGTTTTGAAAATGATAATGATTTTATAAAAATAATTTACGGAAAATGATAATTTACACTATCTAATAAAAATTTATCTTTTCTTAAGGTTTCTATTTTTTAAGCTACTAATTTTTTTACCCTTTTAATAATTATATTGAATAATATTTTATTAAAATAACATATATTTAAAATTTTATTTATCTTTTCAAAACGATTTTTGAATGAAAATATATTCTTGCAAAAAATAAAATTTTAGGTTATTCATATAAAAACCTGTCATTCTCTTTCTCATTATATAATATATATATATATATATTATGGAATAAAAAGGGTAAATATTTTCATTTTTTATTTGAAAATAAATTATTCAAATTCAAAAAACTATGCTCTTGATATATAACCCCTTATTAAATTAGTTTATGCCCAAAGGGTAAGGTGTATGATGGTGGTACTTTATTGGGTTGGATTTATGAACATGGTTTTGGTTGTGATCTTGATAAGAATGAACATCTCTTAACAATTTTCCAGCTCATGTTTTAGTCATTGAGTATCCCTTGGTCTTGGTCAAGGGAAAATCCCAGTGATGAAATCTCCCATAGAAGATTTGAAAAATGTGTTTCATATGGTATTCACCTATTTTTGAGGCCTTATCTTCTTGAATTTGTGTCAATTAGAAATTATCATAAACCTTTGTGTACAATTATCTTGATAGACCATATATAGAATCTATATTTTCCAAATTTTTTATTCTTAGATGTCCTTCAATCCCGACATAAAAATTATTGGAAATTTTTATAATGATATAAAAAAATATAATATATAGTGAATGTGTTTTCTATAAATAAATTTATTAATACAGAATTTATTCATTTAGAATGGAATTTAATTGATAATTGCTTTGGTTTTTTCACTTATTAGTACCAATTTTGTAGTGAACTGAAATTATATGTTCCATCTATAACATGGTTTTATTGTTTATCAATGATTTTTAGAATAAGGAAATGTGATGCAATGATTAAGGTATTTATTTGATATATTGTCATTTTATTTTTAATTTTTTGATAAATACCCCAAAATTATCCTTTTAGAGCACTTGGAAGCATTGATGGACCATATAGATTGCCACATTACAATTTTGTTTTCATACCTCCTATCACTCTTGTTTTCATTGCATAATCATATTTAATTGTGTGTTTTGGGAAATTGGGGTTATTCACGTATTATCATGGAGATGAACAATATTTTATAGTATTACTAGGATGATAAAAATTTATAGAAACTTCCAAATGTCATGTATATTTCATTTTAATATTTATTAGTCTTTTCAAAAAAAATAAAAAAAAGACAAGAGAAAATTGGATTAAATTTTTCATTACGGGCACTATTAGGAATCATTGACCTAACAAAAAATTATTATAAGGCAATTATTAATTTAATATATTTTATTCACATCCCATTATATTAAAAACAATATATATATATATAAGTGAAATAATATAAAAACAATGAGAAAAAAAGAGGAGGAATCAATCATTGTACGTTAATATCCCTGAAATGTGATCTAGATTTTAATGGTTAATTAATTTTTGATATTATTATTTGAGTACCTTAAGTAAGTAATATTCCATATTTTTAATTATTAATCATGAATTTTATTTTATAGTAAAACCCTTCACTTTTAAGCTATATGATTTTCATATAAACCCAAAAACCCTAATACATAATAGAATGTCATTAAAAATTTCATGATTAGAAGAATACATTTTCCCCCGTTTTTGTGATTTCGGATTCAACCAATACTATATCATGACTTTCAATACTTATTTATGAATAAAATATTCTCCAAATATAACATTACAGAGGTACGTTATTCATTGTGAGGTGTTTTGTGACATGATTTTTGGAAAAATGAATGATGTTTAAAAAATTGAATGTGAGAAAATAAAAATGATTGTAAAATTTATTTCATGAAATAGATAAGATTGATTTCACTTTTAAAATGTCGTGTCAATTTTTCTATATTTAACTCATTCTTGGATTTTTATTTGTAAAAATGGATTTTAAAAGGATTTTAAAGGCATATATGTGGGGGTGTGATCACACAAATATATTTAAAATATCCCCATTCTTATTCTTTTTATTTATATTATTAATGTGTTTTAATATCATACTACTAAAGGCTTAACAAATAGATATATATTTTTTAGTTTATTTTTTTTAATATTCTAAAAACAGGTCAAATTAGAAATTGATTAAATTAGATAGCATGTTTTATATTTATCAAAACCGTTGAAGTCAGTAATACAATTTTTATAAGTCTTCTTATAGGTCTAACGATAAATTAGAATAAAATATCCTCAACTGGGCCAAAATTTTGATCCAATAAATAGTAGGTCAATGGATCCCTCAATGATCAGAAAATATAGGAATGATTGGTTGAATCAACCTTCGATATTTAGGCCATATATTGTTATAAAACCCCTAATTGGTATAATTCTACATCCATTGGATGTATAAATTATATTTTCCCATATCATATGAGTTTCAATCCATTAATTAGTGTCTAAAATAGTCAAAATGTCATTCCATATGGTGGGAAAAACATTTCATGGGTAGTTCATTCAGTCCCTTTGTTACATGACATACTTTGTGGAAACATGATAGTAATTATTGATAGAATTTCACCTCTCAGAGATTCTCAAAAGATCATAGTCTAGCAGGTGTTAGAGGATTTATTAGTACATTTCATTACCCTCCATATGGTTTCATCCCCTTACATGGAGTTCTTTGTTACATCATATCACTCAGGGAGGAACTTTATGTAAATATATATATTAATTTATTTTTTATTGAATAATATTTTCAATTCCAAGAATGTGTATCATTTTTATTTATAATTTATTCCCACCCTCTCTATTTTTTGTACTATTAAGTTATAATATCCTTAGAATTTTTTTTAGATATTCTCATATAGATAATATTATCTCTATCCTTTTTATAAAATTATAAGGCTTTTTGGGAATGGATTAGTCAATTGATCCCATGAGAAAACACCCTTAAGATGTAAAATAAAATTATTATTGTGGCGATAAATGTTATATTCAAATCTACAAAACTCATTGAGATTCTATTGAGTTTTATAGATGATTTCAGGTTATTTTATTGGATACAAATCACACAAACATTATTGGTTCTTTGTGAATCACATTGCATTTCAAACCGACCACTATAAGGTATATTAGAATAAATCACATTGAAATATAGCTTAATTTAATTAAAATAATAGATAAAAATACCAAACCCTTTTACATGAAGAAATTATGGATAAGAATTAGAGAAATTTCCCTAGGAAACCACATTCTCATAATTCTGTGTAAATTATACACTTTAAATTCATGGGTCGTATTTCAGGATTGATTTTGAATTAGTCCCAAAAAATTCATCAATATAAAAACCATTATATTTTTTTAAATCAAAACCTTATACAGACATTAAATATTTATGTATCCATCATGATATGGGCTATGATTATATATCTATATATATATTATTATTATTTTTAGTAAAAATCAAATTATTTCACCTGTTCGATAAAAAACATCAAATTTTTAGGTTTTTTGGTTATAAATGTATATTTTAATATTATTTATTAATTTTATTTTTTATTTTTTAGATTCTATTTTTCTTCTTTCTCTTCTATTTTAACCCTTCTATTTCTATTTTCATCGTGTTTTAACATCTTTTTTCTTCCTCCATCTCTATGTATTTCTTTCTCCTTCAATAATCACTTTAGACTGTAATATTTAATTTTAATGTTTTCTCCCATATATTTTAATTTTCTTTCTTATACTTAATTTAGTTAAAAAATAAATTATCAAATTTTCATGACCTATTTAGGAAATAAAATTGGTTGGGGTAACCTCATAATTGAACAGACACATCACATGAATATTTTCCTTTTGAAGGTAGATAAATCATCCACCATTGATGAACAATTTATGGAAAATCAAGAGGTGAAAACAAAAGATAATTTTAATCTATATCAAGAACATAATAACATGGAAAAAATAACAAGGCTATAATATAATTGTCCAATAATATATTGGAGTACCAATATATGTGTATACAATATTGTGAGGAAGTAGCTAACATTGACTTGAGATCGGACCTCATGAACCATCTTATAGAAATCCTCGGTCTTCTTGGTTAAGACCCTAAAAAAAGTAATTTTACATATTTTCCTCTACCATTGGAAATGTAATCATGTCCCATGATCTTATAATGTTTTTTTTCTTTCTATTTCACCGACGATCATGTTTCCAAAGACTAGATTTATTATCATCCTACCATAATTAGTTGATGTAATTACCTAAAATTACTCTTTAAAGATAAATTATTCCCATCTCCCAAAACATAATCTATTATAAAATATATTTTTGGAACTATGAAATTACAAGTAAATACCCTTAATTAACAATAGGATATATTTAAAATACATTGGTCGTATTTCCCCCACCACAAAATTGTCAAATAACTGCTAATTTAATATTAATATGAGATACTTTTCACCTTTTATCAGGGAATGATAGATGTTGCATATGATGTTTCTCTAGTGGATAAAACCTATACTTCCTCTTTTGACTTGATTTCCAACATGCCATAAAATACATAAAAATTTGGGACATGAGTGATAGAACACACTCGATGAGTCCCTGAGGTAAATATTTCACCTCTTTTTAAAATATTAGATAATAATGATAATGAAGTTTATACCCTTATATGAAAATTATTTCCAACTCAATGTTATTCACACTCTACCCACATTCCTTTAATTATGATATTTTTTCCGATAATACTCATTTCTCTTATTAGTTCCCCAACATCAACATTCATCTAAGTCTTCTGAAATGTAATTTATTTTTAGTATATTTCAAAAAGATACTCTCATCATGTATGAATCAATTTTACCAAATTCCAACTATGGTTCGATAGAAAAACCATAGTACTAAAAAAGAAGAAACAAAAAATGCACTAAATAGATAAGAATTAAACATATCAAATGTATTCATCCTTCTTAAACATCCACTTCTTTAAATAACCACCCTTTATGTCCAAATGATTCATGGTTCAAAAAAACAATCACATCATCCTATTTTCAAACCAAATGAAAAGTTAATATAAGATCTATTATACTTTATATTGGTAATGAGTATTTATATCAAATTATTTTACCCAGCCTGAATGTCATCCTTCTGAAAACTCACATTGTTAATACAAAAAAGAATCATGTATGTAATAATGAAACAAAAAATGTAAAAAAATAAATGATCATCCCCCTAAAGAACAAATTATTATTTTTTTATTTTCACAAGAAACTCTTATAAAAAAGAAATATGTTGACAATGAAATTGGTAAATATATCAGAAATAAATTTATTAAATATTGCTATATTTTGGTTGAATAAATGATTTATTATTCCAAATTTATAAAATCATATTAGAATCAAATTCATAATCTAATGTGGAATTAAATAGTTATCCCTTTTATGAGTGTCTCATTAAAAATATAACTATAAATTCTCCTAAATGAAAGTATAAAGGAATATAAATTATTCTATTCACAATAAGGAAGTATTTATTTGTTGGGGATATTTTTGATTTAATAAAACTGATTTATGGTATTCCACACATTATTTAGAAAATTTTTTATAATGGGTAGATACAAGAAATAAGAATTGTGGTGAATCTTTCCCAGTAGATCACAATAAACCCAACAAGAGTGATCATAGAAGTATTAATGAAAGTGAAGAATATCCTATTACCATTAAAATTCTATATGACTAAGATGAAATATACCAAAAACCTTGGAAATACCCCACTCATACTCAAAAACTCATTTCTTATAATAGTGAGTATAATTATCAATATTTACAATGGAACACTACCCTTGGAGTTCCACGATACAAGTTATTTTACAACATTCTTTATTCAATGAAACCCCTAGGTAAATATTACACCACTCATTATATCTATTATATAGATTTTATCTCTAAAAAACCTCCATAACATCCATTCATGAACCTACATTCTAATTCTACTTTCTCCCCTTAATTAATTTATATGTTTTTTTATAATTCATATTTTGAGTGTTGTTCTGGGTTTAAAAAGTGTGATTTTGTTATTTTAAATAATGATGTTATCATTCTATGGAACACACAATAATAAATGATTCTAGATATCTCATTTTCATTTATTCTTTATATATTAAGAAGACTTATTATTATATTTAGACTTTCATTTACCTTACTCCCATTAAATACACTCCCTCAGTTAAAAAACCATCAATGTTTGAATTAAAATCAGATCCCTCTAATTTAAATTATTCTGATTAGTGTATTCCCCAATTTCTCATTGTAATTTATAATAACCACTATCTAGAGTAGGTATTAAAATTACTTTACATTTTAATTGATAATAAAAAATTGGATATTATTGATATCAATTTCTTTCGATGGGATTATCTCATCTTTTTGAATATATCATATAGTTTTAGAAAACGAGGAAAATTATGTATATAAAGAAAATTAGTTGATGAATTCCACCATCCATGCATTAGTAAAAATGGATGTAAGTATTTTTTTTAGGATAATAAGCCTCATATATGATAGTAAATGGTATTTCTTAATGAAAATAATGCTAAAAATATGAAATAAAATCTAAGTCAAATATAAGGAATAAATTTTTCTCAATAAAAATGAAAAATAGTATGTGAGTCTATATTAAATTCCATTATATTGATCAATCAAAAAAATATCATGTTCCTCTAACATTTATAATGAAAATATATGAATGATTATATGGTATATACCATTATTATTTATTTATTGGGTATTCAGGCTATTTTCAAATTAATATATTCCATGTGGATCTGGAAAATAACACATTTTTCTTTCCATTTATCAGATTTTTATATATGAGGATTCTATTTGCACTCTATAATTCTACTGGTGCCTTTTAGTGTTGTATATTGAATATTTTTTAAAATAAATTTATAATTTCATAGATGTTTTCATGGATTATTTTTGCATTTTTCTTTCCCTTTGAATAGTTTTTTAATGAGATGGATTTTCATCCCTCATTGGATTAAAAAAGTCCTTTTATTGAATGATGAGAAATGATATGTTATTTTAGAATATGGGATACTTATTCAGAATTTAATTTTAATTAATTGAGTTCATATTAATAAATCAAAATATAAAATCAATTTCTCCCTTCTATATCATAAACAACTTTATCAGGTAAATTATTTCATAGTTATTTATATATTTTAACAAATATTATTTAATCACATAGGTAATATCTCACTTCACAAATATAAATTTTTCATAAAAAGATTGACTTCATTCTTTTAAATAATTAAAATTATTTTTTAAATTTATGAAAAATGAGTCTCACATCACCTCGCATCATCTGAATAACTAGGAGGTCTCCCCACTTAGAACCTATGAGTAATTACATAGTCACTGATGTTTGGGGAATTTTTTCAATAAGGGTTGATAATTATCCTTTCATCATCATTTTGTACTTTAAAAACATCGATCATGCCTAGAAAAACAATCCCACCAATAAACAAAAATGATAACTATTATTTTTTTCTTAGAGAAACCTTGTTCATGTCTACTTTTCTAAAAAATAAATTGTGTTTCTTAATAATTATGACATTTTATTTATCTATAATAGGATTAAGTATATCTCTCAACTCATATAGTGGATTATACTCCCCTAGAAGACTAACCTAGAGATTTGATATTATGAGGGGTGAAAAACATGGTATTTGACCACATTATTATGATTACCCCATCATTGGACCACCAAATAAACTCATCCCTCCCCATTGATGAGTTTTCCCCAAATAATAAACCTTATGATGTTATAAAGATTTACCCATCGTGTAATGAAATTTCATTTTTTTGAAGCATTGAAGCTCTCCTGTAATTTTAGTACATTATAAACTAAAAGTATTAAGAATGAATCACATGTTTATTATCAATATAACACATAATTGGAATCATATATAGTGACTAGTTTTTTGTATCATTGTGTTCGAATTCATATGTTCAATTTTTGTTATATTTGACCAAACTATTTGTTATAGAAGATAATTTTCCACTCAACATATCGATCGATAGGTCCCCCACTCTCAATCTTATTTTTCAACATTATATAGATATTTCCCTTAAATTTTTATGTCACAATTCAAAAGGAATATGATCAAGATAAAAAAATTCTTTAACGGGTCACTTTATTTTGACCATGTAATGATAATTTATAATAGAATAAAACCTAGAAACATAATATATAAATCTTCATGATTCAAAATGATTCAAGTGTCAAAATATATTGTACCAAGATATCATAAGTAGTGGTACCTTCCATATCCCTTTCAAAAATAGTTCTCAGGGGAGATCATGAGGAGAAGTTAAAAAAATCACCTTACCTCTTTTGTGATACACCAGCCTATAGAATAAAATGTTATTTGTGAGGACAAAAAAGAAACGGAGGGGGTCTTATATCCTCCTTGAGGGAGGTAAATTATTCTCAAGAAGAAAATAGGATGAGAAAAATCTCAGAAATCTCATCCAAATCGCACACCCCAGGGCAGAAGACCATGTCTTCTATTAAAGGGAGTTTTTGAGGCGTCCCCTTTTTTGACTAATCTCACATGATTTTGTATGTTGGTTAGAAAATTCATTAGAAATAATTCATATTTTATAGTGATGATCATACTATATGTCAATATTTATAAAGAGGAATGTTACAACAATCTATATGAGTTAATTTTACATTTTTCTTTTTGTAAAAGAGTGATTAAATCAAGAGAAAAATTAATAGAGTATGTGAAAAATACATAATAACTCCTTTATTTTCCACGAAATTAGAATGTTTGTTGGATTCATAAAATATATGTGTGGTTATGTAATTAATTGAGGAGATATTGTCAATAAAGTTGGACCATCTAGTAGTTAGCTTCCAAGATAGATGAATATGTTGAAGCCTAATATCATGCACATTTGTGGTGGTGTCACATTAAAAATAGATATTAATAAAATTAATTTTTTCATTTTATATTTATATTAGTGAAAAGGACAATAATTCCCACTGAAAAAGTAGTGTCTTCTCCCCAATTTCTATAAAGACATTCAATAAAATCACTTTTATAATATCTTACAGTTGTGTCAAATCATGTTGGATGAGGATATCCCCTATATTCCCTATCAGATATTCATTTGATTCGTCCAAAAAATTATGGGGCTAAAAACGTGTTTATTGTTCTTAGAGGGGGAGGATAATTACCTAGAATATTCAGATGCTTCAGCATTGTGAAGTCTCCTACAGAGTTTTTACAGATTTTATTTTTTAGAACTTTTGTGTGTTATTTATCCATAATGATTTGAATAAAGGAAAATTATATATTGAAGGAAATTTGATCATGACTAATATTATTTCTTCTTCTCCATATGACATCCACCAATTTCTCATAGGTAACCCGGAACAAATTCCACATTTTTCTGTAAAATAGACAAATGAAAGACTATTCTAATATGATTTTAAATGTGGTTATCTAAAGTGTGTATATATCGAATATCTCAAACAATTGCCTCCAAATGGATGAGTAAATTTTACATCATATGAAAATATTATCCATTTATTCCCAATGTTTATGGAAGAGAACAAATTATAAACAAAGAGAAATTAAAATACACTGAAGATTAATAACCACTGGGAATTTAGAGTAGAAGATTCTCTATAAGTGGGTGTTGTAGTGGTTTTCGTTATATTATTATATAGTTACATTGACTCAAAACTCCCATTAAAATCTAGAACCCATATTAAAAGATCCCAATGTGCTAGGAAATAATAGTTTGAAATTGTAGATTGTATGTCATCCAAGAGAGATTTGATGTTTTTTAAATGATCCCTTTTTGTGATATTGGGATCAAAGGTTTGGTCAGTGGTGTTGGTCAAATTTATCAAGGGGGTTATAATAATATTTTATTTTCAAAATCAGTTTGATGAATTTACATTGTCCATGCCAGAAGAGTGCATATAAACTATAGAACAAACTTTTTTCAAACTAATCTAGATAGAGTATCCAATGAATTTTGAATTTTTTGTTTTCAAGAACACAAATAATTAATCTCCAAGGAATCCCATAGAATCATATTTACTATTTAAGATCATTTATATGATTTTATCTTGAATAGATTGATTAAACACAGTTAGATTTTGGAACCCTAACCCCAAAGGTCATAAGGTTTGCAGCACAATTTCCAAGGAACTGTGATGATTTTTTATCCCAAATTTGTCCTCTCTATAAAAAATTCCCCATAGAGAAATTAATTTTTTTATGAATAAAAGAAAGATAGATATAAAACGTAATGTAATAAACACATTTACAGACCACCACATTCTTGATAAGATAATCTCTTTTTGCTATGGAGAGGAATTTTCATTTCAATGAGGCCAATGTTCATCTAATATTTCTCTAAATATGAGTGAATTGAGATTATTGATGTCATTAAAATAAAATAGGAAAACCTGAGTAATTGAATTGGGGAACTCCATATATTATTCCGACATCATTGAACATACACAATATTCTGGAGGTATAGATTTTTTTCAAAATATATTTATGGCATCCTCGTGATTTTTTTCTAGGAAAAACATTCATATTGTATAAGAGATTTTTTTGTGTTTTTAATATTTTTTTGTGTCTCCCTGAGTAAAAATAATAATTTCATGGACAAAAAATTAATAAATGGTGTATCAATACCTCTAGAAGTCCTGATAGTCTTCATATCACCTTTATCCACAATATAAAGAAGAATGATGCTAAGGAAGTATTCATAAATAGTAAAGATAATAATAGTGAGGTGTTCCCTTTGCCTCACTCCCCTAGAGAATGTAAAATAACATTTCATATAACAAATTATAAAGATATAGATATTAATAGAGCCAAAAAAGCTTCTATCAAAAACAAATATTAATTTCATGTAAAATACAAACAGGAAAAAACATTTTCCAAAATTCCCCATTAAATGTAGCAAATGATTTTGTGATATCATGTTTTAGAGTAATAATAACTCCACTAGTGTTCTTTATTATTATTTTCACAAACTCCATTGTAGTGATCATAAAATATTGTATGTTAATTCCCTCAATAAAAACAATTGATTCCAATACACAATGTTTTATGATATTATAGAAATCCTGTTTTCAATGATTCTTATGATTACATTAAAATGTTTTTGACAAGAGAAACTAGTCTAAATATACTTATTTCATTAAAATTTTTAACTGTAATGATTAATCCAATGAATTATGCATTTACTCCATGTGTTAAAAAAACACCCTTGAAAAAAATCATAACCAATTTGAAGATATCTTGTTCAATGACATGCAAGAAAAATTTGATGAAAAATTTAATGAAGACATTTAGTTCATTGGAGATCCATTTTGAGGTGAATGATAGAATCCTATAATTTAAAATCATTTTTAATTTCCATAAGAATCATGTTTCCCTCCACAGTTATGATATTTGAAATTATATATTCCATTAAATCTAAATTTCAAGAAGGACCACAAAATAGAGTCTTATATAAAGAAAAAAAATTATTTGTGACAGCATGCCTACCTTCAAAATTTTTCTCTCCATCGTTGAGAAGAAAGAGGGTTTGATTATCTCTTATATTCCTCTAAATAGAATTAAGGAAGTTACTACTTCAATATCTTTCTATGACCCACTTGTTTTTTAACATGTCTTTCCAGATATTGTTTTTTTGTCTTAGAATAATCGGGATAATAGAGGTAATTTTGTTTCTTGATGAAGGTTCCCAATGATGTTTTTCTTGTTGATAGAATCTTGGATTTTAGGGAGAGAAGTCCCATGTATAAATTGAGTACCAGGTACGATTGAAACTTTTCTTGATTTGAAGAGAGGAGTCTAACCATTATTAAACCTGAATGGTATAGGATTACTCCATTCAATATCAAGATAATTTACATGGATGAGGTGGTGTTTAAAGTTATGATGTGCTAATATGGAACATGAAATGGATCTCAAATTTCAATGATAGAAATAATTTAAAATTTATAATTTCATTCTACTATCGTTCATCCCATGTAAATTCTTTTTTTACCAGGTAAACTTGGCTCTAACTAAGTGAGTATTAGTTATATTTGATTCTACAAAGAATCCGTTGAAATCATTGATATAAATAGAATGTGAAACCAGTCCAATCGTGTTATCCATATGTAGAATTTTGTTTAAATCTCTAATAACTATTCTATGATCATTAATTATACTTTAGAGTTGTTTTTTAATATTCAATGAACACACCTAACAATATATTAGTAAAAAATCATAAACAACCGAGAAGAATATTTTTCTTCTAGATCTGCAAAAGCTACAAGTGATAATCCATTCCTCTTTGTAGGAAATATAAGGGTTTTCTACATTTTTGTGGGATAAATTCCATAACCTATTAATGTTAAAGAAAGGCTTATTTTTTCCAAGAAAAATGTTTCCACTCCCTTCAAGGAGATTGGTTTGATCAGAAATATACTTCTTTTATTAGAGAGTCCAATTATATCAGGATTGTACTTAACTATATTGAGCCTAAGGTAGCACACAATACTAGGGTTGTCCAGTCCCTATAATTTCCATAAAAGTATCTTAATGTATGTTTAGATTTGGGTGTGAAGTCCCCGTTTCCTTTTCCCTCCATGTGATTCTTATTTTTTTATTTTATAAGTAGTCTTTCTTTATTTGAGGTTATGATTGATTAATCATATTTATTGATAGTAACTGCGTTCTTTATTGGTAAATATATTTACTCATCTTCCATGAATTTTTTTATTGGAATTTGTTCTATCAAGGTTCCATGGTGTTATTGAACATTATATTGATTATGCATATATTCTTCGGTTATCCATTTTTTCATAACATATGTTAGAGTGACCTCGAGTTGTTGATCCAACAGAATAGTTGTATTCAAAATAGAAGAGATTGAGATAAGAAAACATTGCACTGATTATAGATAGGAAACTATATTATAAATTTGTGTGTATTGAAAAAAAAGGATATCTGAATCTTACTTTGAAGGAGTGAAGTTATTTTCCAAACCATTATAAGCATTTATAGCTATAGAATTTTCAGAATGATACATGGTCTATTGTTGGTGTTTATCTTCATCAACTAGTGCTTCCCTAGAGGTACCAATGCTTGTACTCTTATCAAATTTGTCACCATTACCATTCCCATTTGTTTCATATTTCACAATATCTATCTTTTTATTATTATTTCTCTTTATAACATCATTCCATTCCATATAAATTTGATTCTACGTTGTTCTCTTATGAAACACCCTGAATTTCAGAATCTAATGCAAAAAAATTCTTCAATATTGAAAATATATAGGCATATTGTAAAATTAAAAAATTACATAAATTTTATGATAATTATAAATAATCTAAATAAGATCAATTGTAGATGTCTCTATGTTGATTTTTATGAGTACCCTTGGAGAGAGACTAATATCACCATTGATATTATACTGATCGATATTCAATGTTGTGCCAATACATGAGGAAAAATCATTGGGGATATTTTGGTTCTAGTATAACCAGTGAAAGACACCAATTTTGTTCCAAACCTAAGTATTAGAAACACATTTATTAAAGTGATAAATCTAATCATCCCATTCGGATTTCCAAAAAATCTAGGTTTTAGACTACGTTTACCACAATGCCAAGAATCATTGATATCATATTTTTTCTCCTGGATAATGTGATAGTACGATTTTACTAACAATATCCACCTCTATTTTGTAACATTCTCAGAGTGTGAAATCCTGAATTTATGATATGCATTTGATGATGGAATATCTCCTTCGTAGAGGATATACAACCATGAATTGAGAACTTATAGAGCTCTATCCTTTCACTCAGAACATCAAGGTAAACAACCACTAAAATATCACCATCCTCAAATTTTTTGATGATAGGATTTTTATTCAGATCCATCAAATAATATTTCAAGATATCAAGTGCTTCATAAAAATAAATGCTTTGGTGAATTCCATTCTTAGAGATGATGTCCATTTGGAAACATGAGTTAATGTTTGAGCTATTCACTCTGTCGTTGAATGCTCATTCCCATTCTGGATTAAAAAAATACATGATTCAATGGGGAACATTGCAAGTTGAACATTTTCCATCATCGATTAAAAAGGTGTAAGGTCCATCATTCACCATATCTCAATCCCTGAATGTCTAATTAGGCACAATTCATTGTATAAATCAACAACCAAATAAACTAGCCTTTCATTTATTTTTTTTCTAACAGTTTTGGAGGAAATATATATGTTTTTTTAACTAATAAAAATGACCTATAATATGTTTTTCATTCATATTCAAAATAATATATATATATATATATATATATCATTATTAATGAATAATAATAATTAATTAAATGTACATTACATATAAAAACATACATTATATATGAGTACAAACATCTCATGCATGTACATTTAATGCACATCCAATAGTTATGAACATGATATAAAATCCCATAATGAAACGTAAAAAGTTCAACACTCATTATGAATCAATACAAACTCTTTTTAATAATATTTTTTTCATCAAAATATATTCATTTTGAATAAAATAATTCTCAAAAAATACATATGCTTATCCATGGGCCTAATTGTGTGACCCATAGGGATTTAATTTTTTTGTAAAAAAATTATAAAAAACATATTTAATATATGTAATTATATAGTGGACTTTATAAAAGTGTTAATGATTCTAATGCTACTATGATTATTTGTGGGATCGTAATCAAACATAATCATATCTCTTTACAAACATATCCACCATAAATTGTAACATGTGAATCATATTTAAACGTATATAATCCATTTTTATATGAAATCAAGAAGCCACTACACAAGAAACATAAAATCTAGTCATACCCTCACTTAATTTATTAATTCTTTAAAAAAATACTAAGCAAGTCAAATAATATATCACATATAATTTATTTATTTTAAAATTACATAACATGCTACTTATCCATGTAGATGAACACATTATATCTTAAATTAAAATAAATGTCCGTTTATTTCCTATACCTAATTAAATCAGGTGACATATTTCATTACTCTCCATAAAGGTTTACAAATCCCATCTTGGTTTTCCTACAACCGATAACATGGTCTTCAACATACCCAACTAGCCTCTTATTCTCTAAGAAACTTGTAGACTTGTCTATATGAGGAATGAATGTATTAAGGTTATCTTTCTAGGAATATCTCCAACTTCAGGGGAAAATTATTGATAATAATCATGATCCACGAATTATTTCAATGGTTGTATGGCATTCCATGAGATAGGATATAACAAATCAATCCACGCAATAAGTCACTAATTATTAGCTCACTACGATATTATTAATATCTATTATTAATGAATACAATGTTAAATTTATATTATCATTAAAATATAATTACAACCCATAATATAGTATAATAATCATCATTTTGGGATGATTCTAAGTCATATACGTAGTGGATATTATCATTCGATCATTCACATAAAATAAATTCTAGTATACTAGAATGATTGATAATTGAAGATAATATTTATTATAATATCATAATATTTTAAAAACCATAAAAAACAATATCAAAGGTGTCTCAAACCTATATATTCTACATGACCATTATGTTGTTTCAATGGAAATGGTTTCCTCAGTGAATCTACAACATTATCTGGAATAACTACCCAAAAAAACATAACAGCAACCCTCTCAATAAGTTATTGTATGAGATTATATATTTTTTATTAATGTGTTCATTTATTTAGGGAGACCAAGTTACGTAGAATTAAAATCAACACATTATTATCGCAATATAGATAGTTTTCTCCCCCGATTCATGGAACGACTCCATGTTCTGAAATGATCTTCTAGATTCAAACAACTTTCTTTGTAAAATCATATATAGATAAGTATTATGAATCTATTGTTGATTCAAATATATTTTATTTTTTTGTAACTCTAACAACTAATTACTCCTCCATTTTGGTTATAGATTATTCCATATTTATATTTCATATCATCTTTTTTGGAATAGAAACTAGTATCTATGTAACCCTTAAAATAAATATCATCCCCTCCTCCAATGACTATTAAAATATCTTTAGTCCTTCTTAAGTACATAAGGATGATCACCATGACATTATAGTAACTCTAACTTGGATTATAATTGGATTAACTAATTATTGTTAAATAATATGATAAATTAGGTTGAGTACACAACATAGAATAGATGATAGATCTAATGGTGTATTCATAAGAAATTTTTTTCATGATTTATAACTCTTTAAAGGGATCGTAAAGTTCCTAGGATTCTTACATTGCAGTATTTGTAATGACGGATTCTTAGATTTCTTCAAGAAAACGTCTTTTGAAAATTACTAGTATATGTGTTCCATCCCATTATAAGATTATTGATTGATATATCTCAATAGATCTCCATTCTATGTATGTAAGCTATCTGACCCGCTTCTTTTATTGTGAAAATTTCACCTAGAAAAATATTCACTGATTGATATTTCAAGACATCATTTTTGAGTTATGGTGTTTTGTCTAACTACATTATCAGTTCTAATATTATAATCTCACAAATATTTTTATATACACAACAATCATATGTTTTCTTAATTAAACCAAACTCATTAATAGAATCACAAAACATGATATTACCACTTCGGCAAGATTTCTAAGGTCCATAAATAGTATATTTCAGCTTTCAATCTGATTAATTCTAATTTGGAAGAAAAAAAACATATGTTTTATTAAATAAATGTTTGTTGTAACTATGGTCATTATTTTCATTAATTAGAGTATGGTTTGTATTTTTTTCAATCCTCAGTAGAAGTTCAGAATGTGTGCTAGCAAAGTGGTCAAACAAAACAAGCTGAACGCCAAAAATATGAAAATTTGGAAAGAGTCATACATGGTGTTGACTGGATGGAGAGGATACTTGTGCAACTTTTCTTTTCAAGATCATAACATGAAAATATGTAAAATGAAGAAGGGCGTCCATGTTTTTTTTATTTGGTCGCGCAAGTACTTGAGTGACGAAACTTGCGCGCCGAGGGAGGAATTGTGCGCTGCCACATAGGGTATCCAAATGACTCTAATAGAGGTCCATCCCTCCTCATTCAGTACAAAGTTCAGTTATAGAGAAATTCAGAGCACCCGTTGCGTAGGTGTAGTGGTCGCGGAAGTGGTGGTGGGTCACACAGGATTGATGTTGCGTGATAGTTATTTATTGCGCAACCAAGGATGTTTGGGCAAGAAAGGGGGTGAGTCAGGAATGTTTGGAGCTGGTGAAGAAATTTTCGCACAGGTGGTGTGGTGACACTTGCGTGCCAGAATTTGAAGAAGCGTGACAGTTCACAGTTGCACGCCAAAATCGGTTTGGGCGTAAAAGGAAGTGAGTCGCGCAAGTTTTAAGTTGAAGAATTGAGTGTTGCGCAATTGGGAGAGATGGACTTGTGGTCTGTCATTGAAACATGTGCCCCGGATTAGAGAAGGACACCAGGTGTTGTTGAAGTATGCCTATCTTTCTGGGGCTGCAAGAAAGTTGAACGTTTTCCCTATACCGTTGGTGCAAAGAGAGATTTGTCTTCAGGTTGAAGTTGGACTTTAACAGGGAACTTACATAAAATAGAGGATTCATTCATTAGCGACGATGAAGAGACCTTCACTTATATAAACTGAGTGAGACTTCACCAAATCCAGTGAACCAGGGGGTGTCAATGGGAGTGACCTGAGGGACGCAGTAAGCTATCCCTAAACTTTTGTAAAGGCAGTGATCTTGGGACAGAGTGACTGTGCCTGAACCCTTGTAATCCAAATCTATTGATGTTTAGTTGAATTTGGTATGACCTAAAACATGTAAGTGTATGCTCCTTGGACCTAGCTCATAGGGGTGAACCAAATAAAAAGTTTTCTGTCATCTTTCGGCATATTAATGATTGATTTCTAATCATATTCATCATATAAGCTTAACAAGTTCCTACCAATGTGGGAACTAGATCCATCACATTAAAAAAAAAGTTGTCACCCTGATTCACCTCTCCTCTCTCAGGGTGTCGCAGGGTCCCGCAATGTCTTCATCTAAATTATAATTATGGAATTTGGTTTTTGTTTTCTTATTATAAATCTCATAATCATAATAATTTTTTAAGACTAGTAAAATACATATGGAAATTATCATTACTATATACGAGTGTCCGCTTCAAAGTCTGTACCATTAAAAAATTAACAATTTTCCACATCAGTCGAAATTTTATCATATATTTCTATTTTCATATGGAAAACCCATATTCAATCTATATGAATCAACATTTAAGGTGAATTTACCAATTAAAAAATTGGTTTGTGTAAATTGAGGCCATCTCATATTCCATGGAATTTAACCAACCCTCCTAATCTGAACCCACAATGTATTGTTGGTATGAAGTAGTTTCATCTCTTATGAACATTATTTTATCATCATTGTCAATGGGAAATCAATATCTCCTATATTCATATTGAATCTAATAGTTCTATGCAGGTTTATGTGTAATGTGATTTTTTCCTTATTCCACAATTATTTATGGTTCTGCCAAACGTTTATCTCAAAAACACCTCACGTTTGTTGGTCTTAAAATTTTCATAGATTCACATTAAACTAACAAAAACCATGAATCATGTATTCATTCTAAATAAAAAAAACCTCATTTGTCCACAAAACCATTGTTTTCAATAGTATTATAAATCTAATATCTCCTAATTATTCATACTTTTAGACACACCATTTCATTCTTTTTTATTCCATAATGAGTGATTTGTGAAACAATTTCACAATCTCTAATATAATCTATGAATTTTTGGCCCATGTATTCACTACCCTGATATGATAATTGAAATTTAATACTTTTTCCTATTTGATTATGTACTTAATTTTAAAACACATAAATCATTTTGGAAATATCAGATTTATGTTTCATTATAAACACATACAAAAAATAATGATATTCATTTATAAAATAACAAAATTTAAAAAAAAACCAATGATTTTATGATATACTCATTTTCCAATATAAATCACTATCTATATGATCCAATAGTACAATATCCCTAATATCGTTTATAAAAAAACATTACATTTAAATTATTCGCAATAAACATTATTCACATGTATCAAACGATCCATAATGCAATGAGTCTGATAATCCATCTCAATGGATTCTTTGAACACATTATTATTTTATATGTCCAATGAGAGAGTACCAAATGTGGGTGGGAATAAAATCAAAACTGAATAATAAATATTAAATTTTTTAAATGGGGTTATCTATATCAACAGTATATAAACAAATTATTATATTCGCAATTCCATATAACATTTCATTGATATATATAGTTACACTCATGTAGTTAATAATGAAATAAAATATTATCATTTCTAAAAATGATAAATAAATAAAATTATTTTTTATTGGGGGAGAATAACAAAAAATTCAATTGTAGGATACCTCAATTTTTAAAAATCAGATCACATGTGTTGAACTCTATTGCATTAGATCTTGATCCATTACTTCCATAAAGATCAACTTCACCCTTAATAAATTCCCTTCTATATCTCAGTCATTGTTTGTTAACACAAAATTTTCAGAGAAGCCTGATATCAAATACCAATGAGTCAGAGTTGGAGAAATTAATTTCTATAACATTCACACTTCTGGTGCACAGAGTTTCTGTACTTGAGAACTCTACTAATTCCTGGTACCAATATTTAAATATTTTAGAGGTCATTTATAGTAATGCTATTAATATTATTATTTTGAACTATAACTTACTCTAAAAAAATAAAAAATTGTAGGTGAGTATAACACATTATAACATTTATTTAGTGGATTTAAATTATAGTTATACCACAAAATATTATGACCCAAACATCATATCCATTTAGTAATCCAATTCCTGTATTTCATGGTGACTCGTAGTTGTTATCACAAAATCAATAAATAATTATTTAGGTGGGGAATCATCCCAATCATAATAGTTATGATTCTTGGATAGTTGAGTAGATAACCACCTCTCTAAATCTATCATAATGATTCACTGATCTCTACATACTTGGTACAATAAATATTAATTCTTCCCTTCTATTTTAACCCATAATATAGTGAAGATTAAGATTACAGACCACAATAAATGTTTAAATTTGATGAGAAAAAAATACATAACATGAAAATCCTTCGTATTTATAACTTAATTTCATCACACAAGATAATAATGATTTATATTTGATGTAAATGATAATACTTGGTTTAATTATTGATTTCTTGGAAAGTTTCACTTTAGAAGAAATATCAAATATGATATTGCGTGGTTTATAGTCTCAACAATTTAATTTGAATCATATTAACATTTAGTATATAGCTATTAAATAATATGTAATAGCTTTCAATTCACATTTCATTTATTTTTATTTACACATTCATCAAATTATTTATCTTCAGAAATCCCTATACTAACTACACCACATTAATATGCAACTCTTTACCCAACCCACAAGTTTCTGTAACTTTCCCAAAAAAAATATGTCTTATATATTAAAACAAATGAAATTTTTTGTATGTATAAGTTACATGAATGATACATTTAAAAGTGCATAAAAATATGATATTAATAAAATCCACATTTGTAATATTAGAATGAAAAATAAACAACCTCATCCCCCTTCTATGAAAATGAAAAGGCATCTATGAAAATTGGATTTCAGACCTAATTCCCTATCCCTATGAATATTTTTCTCAAGATAGACTCCAATTCATGAATATTCAAACACCTAATATGAAAAATAAATACAACTGACAATAATACTTAATCACATTAATATATTTAAAAACTAAGGTTGAGGAAGATTAAAGCTAAATTTAATGATATAAAACCTCAGAAGATATGAAAGAATCTATCATAGATAAAATTTATCATATATATGGGTATTTATGAAAAGAATATTTCATAAATAATTTAATATACATGAATATAAATGAAATTTTTCCAATAAATAAAAAATTTATTTATTTTAAAAAAATGCTACATTTATGATATCTTCCCAAATTAATGATAATTATAAACAATTTATAATTCAATAAGAATATGAATATTTTATATTCATTTCAATATGAAATTATTATTATATTATATAGTGTGGCCTTTATAATATGTTTCCTGAATATATACATTTTATAATATAACTTTTATTATATAAAAAGTATATATAATCGACATAACATATTTTGTTAAATTTTTAAATACATTATAAATCTCATTAAATGATATTTATATAAACATTTTCTTTATATATGATAACACATGCCAATAAATTTTTCAAAAGTTATTTTAAATTTTAAATCTTCAATATTTGGGATAATTGTTTATAAACACTTCTTTAATAAATTATATACATTTTATAATTCACTAAATTTTTTATAAAATCAAAATAAAGAAATTATACCCAAAAACTATTCTAACATTATTTATAAACAACATATAAAATAATGAAAACAACCATTATTTTGAAAACAAGTTTTAACTATGTTTATCAGATATAACTTCTTCCATAAATGTGTTATGAATATTATATTTATGAAACTCATTATATGAGAGGGTATTGGGGATATTTTACATAAGTGAATTAATCATGTCAATATTTGTCTTGATATATCATTACAAAAACATCTTAAACCACTATGTAAATGTAAAAATAGATTACAATTATTTGAACTACTAACGTAACGAACTACCCATATCTAAACCATTCACATAATACTAATTCTTCTAGTCACTTTTATCTATAAATGAAATTTCCCAATAACATTAAAAAATATTCTTACATATCCTACTCACTTATGGTTAAAGGTTAATCTACCATTTGGCACATTTCTCATGTAACGGTATACCATTTACATATCCTGCCTAAATAATTTTAAATCGTATTTAACTTTATGGAGCTCATTTAAAGGTTTGTAACCCTGTAATAGTATTTTAAAAATGATTTATCATTTTTATTAAAGAGATAATTTTAAAAAATCATTTTATTCCTAAAGAAACATCCTATGATACAACAGTTGGATTTATTAAATAATATAATGTTAATTTTCACTAAATGATTACCCCACAAACACTAGAAATATATTTTTATTAATTCAAACTTGAGAAATATCAAAAAAGGTGTATTAGGATATCATTAATAGTATCATATTGCATCTACCTTTCACAAATAGTTTTTTATAAAGATCATGATGAGTAGTGAACAAAAGAAACTTGGCACTGAGGTGATACATAGGCTACTAGAACCATGAATTCTTCATAATGATACCCAAGTAACAGAATTAGTGAAAGTGTATTCTAGGCTGAGGTAAATAGTTCTTCAATATGAACGTATATTTAGATGACTTTTGATAGTTTCTTCTATATCACACACCCCATAGGAGAATATCTCGTCCTTTTTATATAGGCAATTCTCAAGGCATATCCTATTCATAACACATATAATGCATTACATCTCATTGATTTGATTACTCACATAACAAACTTCAATTGATAAATTAATATTTAATAAACCCCACCTTTAATTTATTATTTCATGTAACCATTTGGGATGAACATTATGGGAGGATGAATTGAATGAAACTTATCCAAAATATGCATTTCTTACAAATTAAAAATAATATAAATATATAATCATATCATATATATATATTATACATTAATCATATTAAAAAATTAAATATACACTATATAAAATAACATATATATAAATCTACATGCATCCTTGGCATGTATATTTTAGTGAAATTCTAACACCAACAACCCATGTAATTTAGAGAGGTAATTGATGCATGTGAAACAGTTTTCATTTTTCCATCTATAAAATATTTTGGATTCTATTTCCTTATATTGGTTGTTTATTATCTCTATAAATTGTTGGAAATAATTTTATGTAGTGATGTTGACTCTAGAGTGGTTTTTTATTTTTTTACATATCATAATTTTAATTTTTTTTCTTATGGTTATCATTTTTGATCAAAGATCTCAATTATGTAACAATAAAATGAAAACCATCAATCATAAATAATGGGTTTCTCATACAGTTACAAATTAATATCACCTAAAAACAATATACATGATAAAATTTAATATTATTATGTTAATAAAATCATGGAAAATAGTATATCTTTATAGAAAAGATTGAGATTTTTTCTTTTATGTTGTACTTCAGTCGTACCATTCTTCATTTAAAACCCCAATCAAAATTTCATCTTATATAATGATATTTGGATACGTAATAGACCTCCATATGGAGGTATATTATCATGGATAATGGGACATTAAAAAATGTAATATGAATCTATAAAATTTATTTGAGAAGAGAAAATTTTATATTATAGATTTGGAAGAATATTGGTGTGATCTATATGATAACACTCAGATCAAGAAGGAGATGACATAGGCTATCTATAATGATATCATTCATCAGTGGAAGTTAATATTGGTGGGAATATTGTTCAATATACCACTACTAGTGTTTATATTTTAGTATTAATATATCTTTTGGGTAGGAAATGTAAAAAAAAAGATTATATTTATTGGATAACATCTTAAACAATTTTATGAGGATTTAATAAATTATATGATATAAGAAATTCAACTAGAGAATAGCAACTATGACATTGTTCAGAAGGGTATTCCTTATACCAAACATAATTTTCATTTCTATTTAATAAAATTTATTCCATTTAATGAAATGATATTTTTAGGAAAGGGTAAGTGATAAATATGGTAGTAAGTGTTTGAGATTCCATGAATATGGGAAAAAAATTTAAAAAATCATATTGATAATAAAAATAATTAAAATAATAATAATTGTTGTTTTCATTTATAATTTATTTTTCATTGCTTTATAATTATATGTTAAAAATTTTCTCAAATAGAAAATCTGAAAAAAAAAGTTAAAAATAATTAAAAGAGAAAATTACATTTAAAAAAATGGTTTCAAATGATTGCAGATATGGAATCATTTTCTAGATTTTGTATTTTCAAAACATTCAAATAAATTTCATGGATTCTTGAAAATAATTCCCCATTAGAATATAAAAATATTAGTTTCCCTATATTGATACGTAATCTAAACCACATTCTTAATAGTCGTACTTTTATCATCAATTCATGAGTGACCTCAAATGATTTATGTTATCTAGAACATATTAATATTGTTTAGAAGATGGGAGTTTCCTTGTATTATTGATCTGATGAATTTATATTGAGAACTTTTTAATTTCCCTTTTGATACCTATGAATACATTTTACCTTAGAATACCCATGTATCCATGAATTTTATTTTATGTATCCACATTACAAGAATATTTTCCATACCTACTTTTTCTATGGTTTACAATTCATGCTCATAGTAAATATACAAAAATAGAATTCAAAATACCATTAAATGTGTTTTAAAATATAATTATTTAATAATATTTTCTATTATGTGTATTTGTAATTCATTTTTTGAAAACATACTAAACAAAATGAAATTATACATTGACTTAGTTGGATAAAGTGTTAATATTTTTAACATATCAGTATGTAAACTTATCCAATTTATGAAATAGCACTTTTATATGATGAATGGAATATTGGGATACAATTTCTTCAACATGACATAAATATAGATCCAATAAAAAAATGGTCAATTGGGTTTCCTGATTCGGAGGAAACCTGGATGAGGTATATTGAACCTATTTCTATGTAGAGAATATATTTTGGTATATAGACCTCAAATTGGAATGATTAAACTATCATGAATATCCATCTCAATCAAACATAACTCCTTTAAATTTATTTTCATGGTTTTATTTTTAATATATTCAAAATTCCATTTCTTTTGGAGGAAAAATTATTCAATGAACTAATCATATATTACCTTATACACTTCACACATTTTATTGTAATATGCGTGTAACATTCATCTAAATTAATCAAGTCACTAATTTTAAAAGATTTAGGACTAGTGTCTGGCATATGAAATCTTGGTATGTTCTTTTTTCAATCATATGGTTTCCACCCCTTCTATAGAGCTAAAATACCATTGTACTCATATGGGGAGGAAATTTATGTAAATTATGAGCATAATTTTTATTTTATTCAATGGTATTCTGAATTCTAGTTTTTTATATTTAATTTGATCACTATTTTTTAACGTTTCAATAATTTTTGTATTGATATGTTACAATCTCATTCAATGGACCATGTTTGGGGATTCTCATTCATGTAAACCTTTCTCTATCCGGTTTTTTCTATGCATGATCTTTTTGTGTATCATATAGGTTGATCAATTCAACATGAAAACACCCATGAATTATAAAATAAACTTTTTGGTAATATGGTAAGAATAAAATGAAAATATAAAGACATAATTAGTTTCATAGATCATTCCTCATGGATTTCGGCTTATGATGTTGGGCGTAACTATATCCATCATTTATGATAGACGATGAATCACAATGGGTTTCCATTTGGAACCTACGAGGTATTTATATAGAACTCACATGAAGATACAACTTCAATTATTAAAAATCATGTATTAAAAGATATACCCATTTCTCTTTTAGTGAGTATTGATGAATGTCATGATAATTAACTAATTTGATAACATTATAAAAAATAGTTTGAAATATAACTCCTTGACATCTTGTGTCTACTTTTATGAATGTTTCCAAATTCATCCAAAAAGTCATTAAAACCCACTCTATTTTTATTTAATAAAAAATTATTTTTAAATTAATTTTATAAGGATACATAAAGAGATAAACTAGGTTTCATGTAATACTTCATAAATTATTGTAAAAACAAACAACTAATTTTAAAAATCAGACATCAGACATCAATACATCATAAAAGGAGATACGAAATTTAGATTAGGGGATGTACACCATCATAATGTATAGATATGAAAATACCATGAGAGTATATCTTTTAATGGGGTTTGGAATGTTGTTATTGATTGTTAGTACTATGATTTGTCAAATTTTGTTAAATTATTTTTACATGATTAATTATTTATGTGTTTGATATTTTCTTTATATGAAAAGATTGTTTGTGTTTGTTAATTCATTATATATTTATCAAATGTTCACATGACATGTGAATGTATAGGGGAAAAATAAAATGTTTTTTAAATATTATTGGGATCCTTAATATAATAGTTAAAATTGTTCTACTTTTTGTTAAATAAAATATTAGTAGATCTATTATTAATATTACCATTATAGACTAAATTCTTAAATGTTTTTAGTTTTAATAATAATCCTATCAATTATATGTATACTATGAACACAATCACAACGATTTCATATTTTGGTCTCAAGAATACACTAATGTTAATGTAAAAATTTGTGTGGGATAGTCTTTTGAGTTATAAATGGTTAGATATTATCCTTTTAAGAAAGGGTTAAAAATTGTGGTAGATTATAGTGACACATTTCCTTTTACTATTTTCATAAACTATGGTATAATGTATTATGATTGAAATATTTTATGTGGTTATTTTGAGTATTAATGATATAGCTCAATGATATCTACCGTTTGAGTGGAACTATAGTAATGCAGAATAAGATGCACCTACTATAGCTGTGGATCAGTTTATGTTATTCGTATCTCGATATGAGCTTGCATAATGTAATTCATATTTAGATAATGGGATTTTATGTAGTGAGTCGTCTTTATCATAATTCATTAAAATGTTTTTTATACCTTTTGTAAAATTTATTTCCAAATAAATACAGTGGTAAAGTAATATTATGTTTTTCCATTGAGATAAGATCTGGATGGACATTTAGGTAAAAGTATGGTAACATGAGACACTATCTAAAATTGAATTCTATACCAATTTCATCAAGTAGTTATTCATTGAGATGTGGAATATGAATTGGGTATAGTGGTTGATAATTCCTAGTTAGGGTGATCATTATGGTATATATGATGAAGCATTCCTTATAAAGTCACTTAATTTATATCTAATACTATTATTGGAAGAGACTATAAGGGATTTATCATTTTATATGGGTATAAAAAATTATACATATATTTAAATTATATTATTAAATTAGAAAACTATTTCATTTTTTTTATCCAAACTACCATCAATGAGGTTATCAAAATATATATTAGTATATTGGGGTAAACTACACCATTTAATGTGTCCAATAGTTGAAAATATGGTATCTTGAAGTTGATATAATATATTTATTATGAGGGCGGTGATAGATGGTTTATTGATGGAAGATGTTTCTCTCTTACTCCTTAATAAATGATCCCTCTATTGATAAGCATGATATAAAACCCTAATTACGATTAATTACTAAGGGGGTGATATATAGTTCACCTATGAATATTTTAATACATCTCACCTCAGTATAATTTTGGGGGTGGATCTAAGAAAACATGTGTTTTTGTATCATCGATTGGGGTTACACCAAAGAGTAAATGGAATGAGTCCATTAGGAGATTAGTGTGTGGTGGATGATGGAGTTAATTTGGAATACTCCATAATAAGATTGTACATATTAGAGAATTCTTACTTTTAGATGGTAAGAGAGGGGTATAGGTTGAAACTGAAATTTTTCTACTAAGAACATGATAACCAGTTATGGTAAGTGACAATTTTTAATATGAGATATGATCCTCCTTTCATTATGCATAGATAGTGATATTTATTTGATTATAAAGTGTTTTATTAGGATGTTGATTGTTGATGTGATCTTGGGGAAGCGATCAGAGGGAATCATGATATTTCCTATACATTCCATATTAGTGAGAGTCTATTTGAATATGTGGTATTTCCTTGTATAAGATATGTTATGCATTAATGTTATTATTTTAGATAAACTATTTAACTAATTAAATAGATAACATAGATTAATTTCATGTGTTATATTCTTTTATTTCTAATGAAAGTGATTTCTCAAATTTAAGTGGGTAATGAAAGTAATTTGATAGAAGTGTCAAACCTGATCATCAATAATTTTCCATTAATATATCTCATATTTCATGTGTTATGTTGGGAACTAGAGATGATGTAGGAAAACATATATTCCATATAATATGAAATAAGAAAAGGAATCTTTTTTCAAATGAATTCTCAATAGTATTTTTTCAACGATAGTGATCAAGTTTATGATAGACCTAGAATTAGTTATTCAACCTATATCACTGCCACTATTGAAAATATAACTAAATCTGTTATGTTAGTAAATCATCCATCTAGAGGATCTATATGACATGGTTTTTATTTTCTTAAACCTTTATCAATGGGATGAACAAAATTTTCATCATTAAAGGTTCTTGTAAACTCTATTTATGGATTATTGGGACTAATCCAAGTTAAAATCAAGAATTTGAACCCCATATAACCAATAAAAAACCTATAAAATTTATTTAGGGTATCTAAATGGTTCTCAAGGATGAATATTTAGTTAGGTTATCACCATATCAACATAGTAACATGTGTCAATAATATATGATTATAACATCATTTCTAATATGAACATATAAAAATCTACAACTCAATTAAATCATGATGTTTAATGTATTAGATACATTATTATTATATGAAAAATATAAAAAAACATTTATCTATTTTAAAATCCATCTTTATAGTCATCTTATATGATTTCATTATCACAATAATACATAATATTACCTCTAGATAAATATCAATAAATGGTTGAGCTAAAATCATAGTAAAGGGGTTACATTATGGTGGAAAATGAGACATGAACCAATATGAGTATACGGGTGAGAATAATAATCATCATTAAATCATAATACTATATTCATAATAAAAAACCTATGAAAGTTATTTGAATGATACATAGATTGTGGTAAATTTATATAAATGAAATATTATATGTCAAGGACCACATCAAAAGTGTCATAACATAATTGCAAAATCTAATTTCATTAGGTACAAACATAAAATTTTTCAAAAATCTAATTTTATCACGTCTATGAATAAAAAAGTAATGATATATAATAATTTACCGAATACATTGGATATATATATATAAATTTGGACAACCATATCCTAACATTATTTTTTCATATTTATTCATTCCACATAGAAAAGTTTCAACTATTATGTGTTTTAAATAAATAAACACCTGATAAAATAATGGGTTTCAAAATAATACTACATTTCATATAACCATGAATTTTTTTTAAAACAAATAATAGTGTCAGAAACAAATGTTTTTGGAATTAAATAGTGGGATTAAAGAACAAAACTGTTGGAACCAATGTTATTTGTCTTATAAAAGTTAGTTCTATGGATAAATATATATAGTAAGGTAATCAATTTATTTCAAACCATGGGCAGAACAAATGAATATTACTTATATTATAAATAAAAAAGGATTTTAACATTCTTGGAGTGGACATGGAAGAGTTTGGATTTTCTTAGAGTTCTTTCAACCTAACAAAAGTCTTTGAAAGTAAAATGGTATATCTCATATAATTAATAATATTTAATTTTAGTGTCCCATTTTAGGTGTTCTAACATCATGTTGTAATTCTCATGGCCATACTATAAGGTCGAAAGTTATTCCACAATGAAGATCTGAATAATTTTGGTGAATTTATATCCTTTTTGGATGAAGATATTATAATGAAACACATTAGAGAACAATATAATAATTTACACAAAATATTAATTTAATAGGATATGGAAAAGTCTCAAAATGTATATATGAGACATATAAATCAAGTGTCATTCAAAATTGTGGGGATGAAGAGAATCAAAATTAATGGTATATATTATATCATAAAAGATAATGATTTAGGGAACCCAAAAATGATATTGAAAAATGTTTTTCTATAGAGTGAATTATTTTTGAATAGTTTCATGAACTGCAATATAGAAATATGATGCCTTAATTCAACCAGTATATCACACCGCAAAAAGTAAAACTTTTCAGAAACTTTAATAAAATCCCTATATGTTATTTTATAGGTTTAAATAAAATATCAAACCCAGATTTTCTGGATTGGGTTATTAAGTACAGATTATAGTATTTTTGAAATAATAATTCCAAATTATAAATTATTGTGAGTATCGTGCATCAACAAATTTTTCCATTCCCTAAAGTAATTAAATCCATGTAGATTCCAAAATTAGAATGAAAATTATATTTAAGTAGACATATATACTTTTTTAGGTTTCTAAATTAAATATATTGGGATTATTTTAAGATCTTTTCAGAGAAGTTATGTGGAAAAATCAATGAGGTCATTTTAGAATGATTTAACCCTTGAAATTTGAGGAGTCTATTTATAGTTAAAAGGAGGATCAATTCATACAAACTTAGAACTAATATAGTATATTTTCAATATGAATTTGATTGAGGATAAAATGTTCCAATGAATAATTTAATCTCTATTATAATGCATGTATGTTTTGTTGTATATTATTTTTCATAAATACTTTTAAGTGATTAATGTGTAACAAAATCCTTCCCAATCTCCTTTAATTTTTTCATTGGATATGGAGAAGGATGTTGTAACCATTGGATTGAAATTTAATATTTTCATAAAATGTTTAATAATATACATTGGGTAGTGATAACCATTAATAATATTACTCCACATCGGGGTATTCCCTTTGAGTTACCAATAGTGGTGAGCAAATTAATATCATTTATTCCCTATTTATGTTACAATATCTCAATATTGTTAATATATTATAGTTCCATTTTAAAAGGGATCATTGAAATTTTACAAAAATCATTACATAAATATGACAAAATATTTACACCCACTCCTAATTTTTATTTTGTCCTGTGGTTGAAACAATTTGTAAAATATGTATGTGGGTAAATCAAATAGATCTTTCAATTATACATTTTAAATGTAGAGACTTTGATTAACTTGAAAGGAATTTCTCTATTTTATAGATAAACTTATAAATATATAAGAATGAAAAAAATAATATCTATGTTATTATTGAAACATTTTTTTTCATTTTTTAATGTATAGAACACAAAAACAAGATTATATAGTGTAGTTAGTTATGGATGAAAATAGTAAAATCCTTAATGAACAAAAAAAGTAACAAAAAATTGTATATAATTTTAAATAAAATCATATATTAATATTAATAATTACACATCAATGAAATAAATTATGGTTAAATTTACAAATATCTATGTATATGATACTAGAGTAAAAGTAATAGTTTTGTAGGTTTTTCATAATATTTTTTATTATTTTATGTTGATTTTAATCAAAAAAAATTATTTATTTACTAATAATATCATAAAATTTATGGGTTCTCTCTATAGAAATAGATATTAAATGAAATATTTTTTTTCTTGAGGAAACAATTATTAGAAGATTACCATTGATGTATAATCAAAATGTATCATCACTTCAAAAATGGAATCAATTATACTTGTCTCTTGATGATATTAACAATGATTTTATATCATATGAAAAGTAATGAAATATTAGTTAACATCAATTCGATCATCAATGGATATTTCATTTAATTCTATTGATGGCCTTCAAATATAAGATTCTCAAAAAAATAAAAAAATCATTAAAATCATTAGATCATTTATGGAAAAAAATTAAATTTTATAAGGATTTATTATGGTATATTTACATTTTATTTATTTATTTATTTAAAATATAGGCATATAGTAGTGATATGATAAGGTAAGGGTAATAGAGAAGCTGAAGATCAGTTCAAAACGAAGACATGAAAGAAATTTCTCCAAAAATTATTTATTAAATGTAGAATAAAAGAAAAAGTATTTAATGAAAAAAATAGAATGAAAATACGAAAATGAAGATGATTACTATTTCAAATATGATGAAGATGAATTTAATTTATATATAGAGGGTATATATATATATATGGAAATAGTCGGAAAAGATAATTCCAAAAAAATAGGAAAAAGATCAACTAGATGGTGTTGTTGACATAATTTGTGAACTCAATTCATCACTATATTAATGGATCATCTATATACGAATAATTGGAAAATTTATGGGTTATTATATAATTAAAAATAATATTATTTAAAAATGATATTAAATTTACTCAAATTTAGAAGAGAGTAAAATAACATGGGGATTTTAAAACTATGTTTGGAGAATGTTTTCATTTCAATATATTAATTAGTTAACAAACATTTTTGTTTGATAATATAAAATGTATAATGTGTGAGAGGAAAAAAATTATTGGATCCATTGAAGAAGTTGTTGTATCCTTTCAAAATAAATTTAATATTGAATCAATTGTAGGTGATAAAAATATATGTTTCAATTTATAAAATTATATAATAAAGAATTGACAAAAGTATAAGGATGATGTATGATAAGTGTTGAGAAAAGTCTATCAAAAATCCTAAGAAAATATGAAAACTTAGTCTTAGTTATAAACATAAAAATCTTAAAATAGTAGGGAGTATTGAGGGACACTGAGAGACAAATTGTTTTTTGATATCTATCAATACACAAGATATTATTGAAAAAAGGGAAGATACCCAGTTGTTTTAATTTTTTGAGAGATATAGATAATATATTTTATTCGATGATGTGAAACTTTAGTGGCTATCATGGCCATAAAATAAATTATTCAAAGGATTCATGATGATTAAAAAATGATGAAACACATGATGGATTAAAATGAAATATTTTATGAGCATATTTTTTGGATACAAAAATCATTTTTCAAATTGTTTGACATGATTACGAACAAAAATAAATGATGGTGTACATATTACTTCTATATAAATAAATGGTCATCTCAAGAAATGAATGATAAGATTATTTTCATCAAAAATATTTTTCACCCATTGAAGGAATAATATAAATACCTTACTGCCAATTTTATAATAAATGAGGAGTTTTTATCCATGGTATGAGTCAAACAAAGCATATGTGGTGAGGAAAAATAAAAATAATGAGAAGTAATTCTTGGATGAAATCTTTTAAAGGGAACGATGAACAAAATCACCTAGATTCTAGATTTTTGTTTTTTGTCCCACAATACTAGATTTATGAATCCCGTAAAATATTTGGAGTTATAGGTTGATTGAATTTATGGTTTTAGATATGATATATTATTAAAAATAAAAGAAAATGAAAATATAAGGCCAGGTGGAAATGAATTAAAAATATATAATTCTTCAATATGGTTGATCTATAATATAATATTTCTTCTGTGATTCAACTTTTTGAAATAATACTTGAAGTCCCATTTAATCATAAGGTATAATAGATAACAGTAAAGATAATAAATTTATAAATTAAAAGTTAAAAAACTAGTGGGAACATATATCAACTCGATATCAAGAAAAATATTGGTCTTCTCACAGTGGGAAAATAAAACATTAACATTAGGGGTAAAGAATATTCATCTATAATTTTTGAAGAATTATTCAAATGTAAAGAGATTTTATGATATTATAATCATGAGTTATGACCAATATAAAAATATTTATTCATGTGTAAGAGGATAAACGAAAATAAATCCATACGTTCTTAAGAATAAAATATATTAAACTCTATTTGACCTAATTTACACTAATGTGTATGGTCCTAGAACGATTTATAAAACATGTAGAGAGAGGTAAATAATCCTATTATTATACAATTATGATCTAATATGTTATTTCATGTTTTTATAGTTAGAAATATTAGAAATTTTTATATATATTAGTTTTCATGGAAAGTTGAATGTGAAAAAAGGAATGATTAATGTTTTTTGGCCAAATAGTGGAACAAAATAAATCTCAAATGAGGTTAGAAGTACAAAAATAGAATATTGAAATTTATAAAAAAAGTCACACATTTGAGATAACTAAAATATTAGTTTTTAATAGGTGAAGTCGATTAGGAAACAATAAAGAAAAACATTTCCTCATTGAGAGTGGCATCTCTCAACACTATTTAAAGAAAATGGTAAATTTTAAAGTTTAAAAAATATGTGATTTACTAAGACCCTATGAGAAAAATAAACCATAAAAATAGATAAATGTAGGAATCCAACATTAATATAAATTATTTGTTTTTAGATAAATTAATATATTTAGATTAAGATGGAAATAAAGGAAAATATAAACAAGCAGTAGAAGAAAGAATATTATTAGGATACTCAAAAAATTATTAATCCTATAAGTGGTTTAGGAAGATGTTAGACAATATCATTGAAATAATGGTTGTCTATTTTCTAAAGAAATGAACGAAATAATACTGTAATTCTAGACTTGATTAATCTTGTGAAGAAAATTATACAAAAAATTCAAATTCATGAAGAATGTATAATCCAATGTGTCAATAGTATTTCATTGTTGAATCAATTAATAAAGAAAATAATAAATAATGTCAATCAATAAATAATAAGGAATATATGGGAATATGGGTAGGAATAAAATATTAATGGGAAAAAATAAAATATAAAATTAACTCAAAGGATGAGAAATATAGATCAAAGGAATCTATTATCTCAAGAGGTTGCTTAAACATTTATGTAAGTGGAAAAATATGTGTCCAGAATTTATGATATGAATGAGTATTTGGATCAAATATAGAAAATTATGTCATGGGAGCTCATAAAGAGTTTTATACATCATAATATCACCATAACCATGTTTCAGTTCAAATATAATTTACATATATGAGGAACAAAAATATGAAATAAATATTGTTCAGTTTGAAACAGCTAGGAACGATTGAAAGAAGTTGAGGTTGGAAAACCATAGTAATGGTATAAATTATTTAAAAAATTGAGAATTTTTTATCTTAGTAGTATAATAAAATTTCATAATCTATCATATTTATATTAATATAGTATTTAAGAGTGGAGCGCTTCATGAAGAAGTATATAGAGAACTACTAATTCACTTTCTAACTATAGATGATTAATATAAGATTTGTATATTGAAGAAAGAGTTATATGGTATAAAACATGAATCATAGTCATGGTATAATCAGAAAAATAAATTCTTGAAGTGTTCGATATATCAATGTTGTATAGATCAAAACATTTAGATGAAATTGGCCAAGGATGATTAGTCCATGGTTCAATTTTATATTTATGAAATCAAATTTCATGGTAAAGATAATAATAAGAATAATATTTTACACAAGTAATGTTCTCAAAGAGTAAAACGCAAATGATCAATAATCTTATATAAATCCATACACTGCATGTAAACAATAATGATATATATTCATTCATTTTCCTGATAAATAAGAGAAGGAGTTGCTAACAAAATTATTTAATTAATTTTAAACAATTTTAAATACCCCATATGGTTTGAACCAAGATAGAAATTCATGAATATCAAAAATAAATTGATTAAACACTATTACATATTATGATTGGTTTTTTACCTCATAATGGAATGACCATATATAGTTCATAAAATATGATTGGTTCCTTGAATTTGTATTTGTCTAAAGGAATGAAATCTCACTTTTTTTTGAAGTATAATGATTTACATTCATGGTATTATGACCAAACCATAGTATACATACATAAAACATTTCTTTATATGGATTTCTCTTATATCTAATAATAAATCACTCCCAAAACCTATAGGTTTTGTATCATTGATTATTAGATATATAAATATTCTTTTCCTAATATAGTGAAAAATACTACATATTTCCACTACACATGACCACTCTTTAGATATATCATATATTATACTATTATTCATAACCTGGGGAATTTAAAAATATAAATTTGAGAACTCAGGGACTCATTTGGGTGCCAAAAACCATTGAGATATCAATCAGGGATTATAAAAGAGAAAAGGATCAACAGGTTGGTATTGAAACATAATTATAGTATATGAATACAACATAAGTAATTGTTAACTAATAAAATTATGGTCATAAATAAAATTATAGAATAATTATTTTTGAAAAAAATGTGAATTAAAAATAGGATTGTGGAACTAGAAAACAATTATAATGAGACATGAAAAAATCCATTGGAATGTGGCATAAACATAAACATATAAATCATGGAATTTTTCTTAGATAACAACCAAGTTAATCATAATAGAGAGAATTGAGAAAAACTAATAGTGTCTCATGAAATAGTGGATTGGGCCTCATTAAATGTTTCCCAAAACATGGTCAATCAATCATCACAGCTCATATCCCATTGATATGTCTGGAGATATAAATCATTACCCAATGTATTAGAGGGTTATATTTGATCTTCCATTCAAGTACTGATAAACCATACTTATATGTTCAACATGAACATGTTAACATTCATAAATAAAAAATTGAACAAACTACCAATGAGACTTAAATGGGTATCATTAAAGCTTCTATAAAAAAATTACTCAACTATAAAATTGAAATGGATGATTTCATTGAAAAACCTACCTATGTAAATATAACAAACATTAATGTTTCTTAAAAATATTGAAAAATAATTTAGGTGTCTATTTTAAAATAAGATTTCAAATAATAATAAATATCCATTTTATATTTTAGAACTCTATTAAAAAGTTAAGTAATTAATATTTCAATAATATTAGGAGAGGAATAAGAATAAAAAAATATTATAAACAACCTTTACTACATGGAAAGGGAGATTCAAAATGAATATGAAAGAAACTAGTGAGATAAAGTTATTTTGTATTAAATGATATAGAAGATAGTTAAGAGAACCCATTAAAACATTTTTAAAGAATAAAAAATTCAATAAAATGATATAGTAGACTACTATAGAATTTTACATATGGTAATTAAAAACCCATATGTAAAACATGGATATAGAATAAAAATATTCCCTTCCAAAGAAGAAGAAATAATGTATTATACATTTTATATCACATTTTTTATGATATTATGAATAAATTGGAGGTCAAATGGTTAGAAGATATGTAAAACCAAAAAAATCAAAAGAAAATTAAATATATGTTGTATATAAGGTAAATAATCCCAAAATATACCCCAATAAAAATTTAGTCTTGGATAAGATATAATCATGAGGTGGTTTCTATATTAAACAATAATCACTCACTAAAGATATATTTCCATGTATTTAAAATGAAAAATTTATAAATGTGATACCCAAATCACTATTTAGGTATTTATTTTTGTGAGATCCATATTTACAAGTCTCAGAAGAATTTAACACATGAATTCTTCCAAAAAATTACATAACATTGAAAACAAAGCTCCTTCCTTTTGTAAAAATAGGGATACAATATTGTTCAACCCTTATTTATACATCTCAAAAAACTCCTAACACCAGTTAGACCAAGTGAATAAATTCCACTTTTCATGGAATGGTTTCCACAACACTACAGTCCTAGGGGATACCAAATCACATATCCTATTGTATTTCAAGCACAAGAAATTCATATAGCTCAAATACTCATTGGTGCCCTTTAATCCAAAATAGTGAAAAATTATATATAATGAACTTCTTATATACTATTCATAGAAATTAAACTCTAGAAATAATTTTCAATCACTCAGAATATGAACATTTAGATTTCAATTTCTTTTTAGTTATCTAATATCAAGCCAAAGCACTAATGTAGATGAGGATTAACTCACTAAAACCCACCATCATTTGATCTTGAAAAAACTAGAGAATATTGTTCGTGTATACTATAATAAAAACACAGATTTTTTACTTTTATAGGTATCACTAGGTACCCATAGAGTACATAATGGCACCAATAAACTATTATTTGTTTGACCTCTTCATGAATACAAAACCAAAAATTCATAGAACAATGGTAAATGTATAATAAAATCTCTTTTAATTCTCTATTCTATAGTACAACATGAAACTAGTGCTACCAAGGGGAAACATGTAAAACCCTAACTAAAATAACCTAGAGTATATAGTTTTTCATTACATTGGTATAAAATATAAGGGATTAAACTACCAAGTACTTATTTATAGATTACTCTTGGAAAACCATATACATACGTGACTAGAATATTACATTGTGATTTAAAAAATATCTTGAAAAAACTTATAGAATCTATGAAAATAATTTAATGTTCCCCTATTAATATCATGTAAAATATAAAACAAATAAAGTGTGATCTTATATTTGTAGTAAAGGAAATGTATATTGGACTCTATAATGAGTAAATAAGGTATAATGAGTATACTTGATTTGATAATCAAAACACACTTCAATAAATTATTAATTTGATTTCAATGAAAATCCATGGATAATATGAACATAACAATTATATCATAATGGAAATTTAATTATAAAAAAGTAAATTCATAATTCATGACATTGATTATTAATTCCACTTAACCAATATACCATGAATCTCACCTTTATGGCCTCTCAACCAATATACTTTTTTTATGTCTAGGCCACTAAAACGTGGAAATTATAATTATGTGAAGGCCTCTCAACCAAGTGATTTTCATTTTATTGGAATTCATACATAAAATAGACACCTATTATGACAAGATCATATATCCTCAACATATATATCAGGGACACTTGTTTTTTTTCTCAGGAGACCTATAGATGCATCATGGAAAAATATTTACCCAGGACCCACCCATCACGTGAACATCATATGCATTCATAATTTTTAAAATTTAAATTAAAATAAATTATCAAAATTCTGAATAAATAAAAACTTATCTATATTTAATCAATAATGTGTATTATTCCCCTATCCAAAAAAATTACTTTCTTAAAAAAAATCATTCCTCTAATTCCATATATAAAACTGGTATAAGGTTAATATATTATGTAATTAATATAAATGGTTCTATTTTTATTAATGATATTAAAAATATATACCCGAAGGTGAAAAATAAATTCTAAAAAATAATATAAGGTGATAAAGAACATGAACACAAGAAACCGGATGATATCAATTTAACGCATAATCCATTATAAATAAAGGGAGGCCATAGATTCATCAGAAATAAATATATTTCAATAAAACCATGAATTTATAAACAAAATATGAATACTTAATAAAATATACCTTCCATGTAACTTTGTTTTATAATGGATTTATAAATCAATTTTCAAAATTTATTTCATTCCTTTAAAATAATAATATAGTATTATTCTAATATAATTATAAATAATTATTACCAAAATATGGGGAATGATATTTTCATTGAAAATAGTTATATAATCATGTGAATAAAGCATCAAATCAAATGTTAGTCATAATTGTGGAAAAATTCATTCTCACTATGTATGATTATATCATGATTTTGTTCACACCTTTGGTAAAAAAAGTACCGTGTTTAGAAAAATGAAAATGATTACCTTAAAAAAAATATGGATAATTGGTTATGAGTAAAAATTACTCTAATAAATATTTAAATAAAATAAAAAAAATATTGAAAAAATTAATAATAAAAATATTTTCTTGGAAGAAAATATGTCAGAATGAAAACATTAAGATAATATTATTAAAAGAATGTCCCTTGCATGTAACATATATGATAATTATTGATCTAATAACATAATTTAAGCAATATAAATATGGAAAACCAAATATTAATAAATTATAATTTAATATATTGTGTATAAAATATTAAGATCATTTAACTTCTCAAAAAAATGATCTTAAACAATCCTAAAATAAAATTACATTGTAATAAAAATACATTACCTCTTCAGAAAAATTTGAATTATAGCACCATGGATAATATAATATGAATTATAACCCTAAATATCAATATTTGAGAATTGTTCCAGATATAACAATCCAATGGAAAATTTTATAAACTGTATAAATGAAGATAGTTTCATAACATTACATATGTCTCAGAGAAGATAATTTGGGACAATAAGTGCCTACCTCAAGTTCAACGTGATTTTTGGTGATCCTAAACTCTTGTATAATAAATTTATATTTACTATAAATATATAATAGATCAATATTCAATGATATAATACTATATGGGATTCAATTATAAAATATTATCACCCCTTTTTTTAACAATTCATTATTAACACCATCATCTCATTTTAAAACTATTCCATTATTTCAAACATGTTTTGTTCCGTAGATATTGTTATTATATATTTTTCATTATTTAATAATGTTAAATATATTAATAAGGATATAATTAAAAATTTATACATTATATAAAAATTTGAAATCATTCATGAATGATGGACATGAGAAATGAATCACACCACTTCGTAGAGGTGGTAGACTGCACATACGCATGAATGATGTTATACTTTTCCATAAGATTGAGAAGTGGTAAGGTAAGTAATATATTATATTTTCAAACTAATAATTATGTAAATAATATAAAATATATTCATTAAATTCTTCATAATATCCATATTTGTTATGTGGTGAAAAAACATAATCACACTACTACATGAAAATGGTGGGACAAATGTATGAATGAGTGATGTTTTTGTTTTTCATAGGATGGATTGGGGATGAATAAGGGATGTTCCACATGAATAATAATATTTTAATATATGGAAGATAATTTCATTATTATTTATTTATGGTGATATCATATTTTTAATGTCTTCGAAGCAGCTGTTAAATGAAAATGCTCAGATAATATGATTACCTCATATTTGAGGAACCTCCTTGTGATTTCTCCATTAAAAATATATTGAATTTCATTTTAGAAACATAGTATATAAAAGATGTATCGAAGGAAGTTAAGAAGATTTTTTGGCATGGTTTAGATGATATGAGTGACTTGATAAGTGTATATAATAAATGATGTTTTGTGTCCTTTAATATGTAAGTGGAGGGGAACCCTTGGAAATATATAAATTATTAAATTAATAAAAATTAATTTTAATTTCAATGTGGAAAAACATTTACATATTTAAATTATGGGATGTATATATATAAAAATACTCTCATAAAAAATTATATAGGTTTATGTGAAGTTTTAACCTTTATATCATACTTTTAAAACCTTGTTATCCCAATTTAGAGATTAACATGATACCAATATGTTTACAAATTAGGATTTAATAAAGTTCCTATAAAATAATAAAACTGATCCACAAGCATAAAATTGATGATATGATTGGTCAAATATATTTAACTTGGAAAAAGATTATATTTTAATGATTTTTGTATCATTTAATAAAGTATTTTTTAAAAAGTTGGGGCTGAAGCCTCATTTATTATTAAAGTAAAGACCTCTTTAACAGGGTAGAGGGAGACCCATTACATAGCCTGAAGGCCCAGTGGGAATTTGGCCCATTACGTGGCCTCTAGGCCCATTTTATTGGCCCAAAGCCCATTCTGTGAATAGTAATGCTACAGTACCCATGCTGCTATGGTACTACACTGTACCCACTGCCGCTATAGCACCCTGTCACCGCTATAGTGACATGTCTCCACTATACTTCCCGTCGTTACCACAGTGTCGCCACTGCTACAATACTCTAAAGTATTACTTACCATAAAATACCCTTAAAGTCATATTCAAGACTATTCACATAATTGAATTTCAAAAAATATCAAGATTGTAATATTTTTAGAATATAAAATTCTTAAACACTGATAAATTCTATTTATATAGACCCATGATAATTTTATGGACGTTATATTTATGGTTTTTGATGACGGAATCTAGGACGAACATGTGTTGTATAATTAAATGACAATAATGAGGTACGTTATAATAACCATTCATTTTTATGTCATTCATTCTTACTAAAAGTCCAGAAATATGTTACTCATTAATATTGTATATTATCATTATTAATTTCTTCATTATAATTCATATTATAAACGGTAATGGTGGTATAACATCTTTCGTTTAGGTTTTTGTTCCAACCCAAATAAGGACATGTTATATTAATAAATTATTTATAGTTTAGAGTAATATAATAGTAGTATACTTTTAATATAATTTTTTTAAAATTTGAATTATAGGGGATCAAGAAATTTAAAAAGACTGTATATTAATATTTAATTTAATAATATAGAGAAGAACATAGAAACATACATGAGAAATACACTCCTTTCTGAAAAGGTTACATTTGGAATGAAGAATTTAAGATTCATTATAGGAAAAAAATGATTCACAATGTATATAAATGATCAATGAGAAAAACAATGGGTTTTGATTCCATAGGGAAGAAACTTATTTGACTATTTTGGTAGGGTGTGAGGTGGGTTAATTGTATAGTTTAGTTTTTCTATGCCTTTTCCATAGATATGAATTTATGAATGTGTAAGATAGTTTCTTTAAAATGGATGTGTAAATTAAGTGGAAACATAATATGGATGATCCTTTTATCTCCTAACTCACACAAATATTTAGGTATGGATGCATGATATTTTCAGATTGTGTCACCTTATTTCAAAGTTTATAACTTATTTTACCATTACCATTGTATCTTAATTTTTACCTAGACAACTTCTTTTTATGCCCAATATTGAAGTTGAACTATTTACCTAATTTTGACACCTTTAATAAAAATATTTACCACATTCAATATAACTAAATTTCTAAATATGAGAAATTAAATTTTTAATCAGAATCATAATATAGATAGAGATATCATTTTTTATAGAAAAATGTATTCAAAACGTTAAGTATTCATAATAATATAAAATATTAATATATAATTGAAGCGGTGGAAATTGTTTTCTTATAAATTACACTATATCCATAATTTTAATGTGGACATTTTATTTTCTAAAAGTAAAAATAAAAAATTGTCTTAAAAATGGTTCTTTGAGAAATATGATTTTTTTGTATTGAAAATAATTTAAAAAACACATTATTTAAATTAACAATTCAGCTAAAAGAAAAATTCATTACTCAACAGAAATTATAATAATTCTTCAAATAGTATATATACATAAATGCACTATTTAATATAATAATAACAATAATATTAAATGTATAAAAATATATATTTAAAAAAATATTATTTCTTTCAATTTTCATTTTTTGTGAACTATATTATTTTTTAGTTACAAAAGTTACCAATTTAATATACCAAACATCCAAATATCAATTGAAAATATTTTCAATGATTATATATAAAATGAAAATATTAATAATTACTGTATATATAATGGTAAAATTGTGTTACTATATATATATACATACAGATATTATTAAATTTATTCATTATATTCAATTAATACTCTCTAAACATGTTTATTATTTTTTTAATTACAAACCAAATTTAAAAATTTTCAATTAGGGTTATGATCATTATTGAAAACCACTGGTTAAATATATCTTGTTTGTGGCCTTCTTATTTTCATGAGGAATTATTCCAATTTTTTTATAATGAAGTTTCATTTTTTTTCTTCTTATTATGTTTTATGGTTTATATTACATTGTAATATTTAATCCCAATAAAATTTAATATGTTTCATTTTATTTTTGGGTTTCATGAGAAATAATCTATTCAATATAGTACTTAAAAAAACATTTTAAAATCATGGGGTGTCACACTATAACCCCTTAAAATAATTACAACAAAAAGACTTTCTATTTTAATAAAATATAGTAGAAATTTATACAAAAGGAAAATAGGGTAATTATGCCTCATTAATTCTTTGGATTCCCATTTATTTTCATCAACTTTTTATTTAACTATTGGACTTCAACAATGTGATTGTTATAATTTCATGATACATTATATATACGATCCAAGATTTCTACTAATAATTACATATACGAGAGTTAATGTTCTATTTTTGGTATATCTGAGTATTTTATATGTGAAGGTTTGGGTATATCCTTCCCTAAAATTGAAACATGAAACACCTCATGCATTTCGAAGAGATTTTGTGTAATCACAAGCATATGACCTAGAATTCCCACATATTAAATCATTTTAAAGGGGAAAACATATCAATATAAAAACCCCACCAACTCCAAAAAACTCATAACCCTCTTCTATGGTGATATTCAGAGGAATACATTGTCTCTATCATCAAACATCATATTCCATTGACAATCACCAGTATATAGATTTTTTCTATTATCCACAGTTTTACTTTGTAACTAAATGTTTTTAATATTTCATAACATATATTGACAAAGATATAGCCCCAATAGCATACAAAATATTTCCTAATCCCAACATGATGGATTGATATACATATTCAAATATATATCCTCATATGGTGTCATTGTTTCAATAATGTAACTTTTCATTATATAAGAATTATACATGGGGAAGATGTATATACCAACTTCCCTTGAAATATATTAAATAGGATCTTTGTATATCCTTTATATTCTGAATGATATTTTCATATTAACCATCAATCTTAGGGTGATCTACTGTTTTGAATATCACCAATATATACAATATTTTTTAGTGAATTATCCATAACCTCAAAGTAATCATTATTGTAACAACCCCAATCTTTCTGAACTAGAATGTTTGGAATAAATTTGAATTTTTTCTTTCAGATCTCAATAATTATAATAATGTTTATATTCCCATGAATATAATCTAAGATAAATTTTATAATCACTCTATTGGTCATATAATAATGTGTCTCTCCTAGTGTATGATTTTGGAGGAATTATGATCCACTCAAATTTATTGGGAAATATTAATATTATATATATATTTAATTAAATATTACTTTATTTACACACATTATTTTAGTTATATATTTTTATTGGAGTGTTGAATTGATATTATACCTCTTTATTTTAGGGTAAAATGGGGATTTTTTCTAGGTGGGGAAAAACTCATATTGACCCACGAGGTTGGGCCGAGACCCTTTTTTCTTTTTCATTAATTTTATATATTTTATTTTTAATTATTTTCATTCTTTTCCTTTAATTATTTATTGGGTACATCCCATATTTTCTTCTCCCTTCCCATAAATGATAGATAAATGGTGTGGGAGAGAGAGGGGGAAATAAGGGACATACCCCAATAGAGATCAGGAGGAGCTGGATCGTCGTCCAATAGAGATAGATCCTGGAAATCAGTGAAACATTACAGGATTTCACCCAAAGATATATCTTTCTCACATTTTAAGTAAAATACCAATATATTTACATTTTTCAAGTATTAAGGCCCAATTATCTATACTTCATACCCCTTCATAATCAAACTATTTTTTTCTGGGAAAATATGGGATTAAGGAAGATTTGAGGGGTTTGAATTTGGAAATCCTATTAACACAATGTATAGTTCATGATAAAAACATTGTATATTCTTCTAATTCAAGGAATATAGTCATTTGGATGTACATGGTGTGTACTAGTACTCAACTAGGTAGGTGAGTACATGGAGGGATAACATGAATATGGTTATTCAATCGTGCAAATTATAGGCTGAAACCCCAAGTAGATTTCATACTACATTGAAGTACATGGCTACGAAGAATACATTTCCATGAACCCCTTATAGGAAATAGGTCCAAACACAATGTGTGTTGCACAACATATTGATTCACACTATCATTCAAGTTAAATGAACATGAAATTAAAGATTTATTGATAGATTATCCATTTAGTGTATATAAAATATACATAGAATACACATTGTGTACATGGGCTTACATGCCATGTCTGGGAGGAGTACTCACCCTAGTAGAGCATCGAGGGTATATGGAATGTATAAGGGTATGCACTTATTTTACTCATCACTTCAATCTCGTCTTAGTATTTTTTGTACATTTACATCAGATGTTTTTATTGAACGCATGAATACCATATTTTGATCTTTTTTCCACATTCATCGAGATTTTGAAACTATTGAGGTTGTTTGAGTTCTCCTAGGGGGTATTATGTGATCCATATATCTAGTAATATGTTCAATAGAGTTTTATTTTAGGCCATGAGTCCATCATGTCTTTTGACCTAGAGGATCATGTGTATGATATATATATCTTATTATTATTGCGGATTGTCCCTTGTGGGAAGCATTATCTTACATACTGACCAAGGGAACCCATTGTACGATACATTTAAATGTTTACTATTTTTGTAGCTCCCATGTAGGTTTAGTCAACCTATGTACACAATTATTGAGTGTCCCATATAGGATTCCTCTTTCTATGTACTATTCGTAGGATCCTATTAATCACCGATATGTTTATTTACCATTAGGGATACCATGTAGGATTCCCCATTTTAGATTCAATAATATGAATCGCCTATAGGTAACCTATATTTACATACCATAAGGGATCACATGTAGGATTCCCCATTTATCTTTAATGGTGGGGATCCTAAGCTGGATCCCTTTTCTTCTGTGTACACATTGGGGATCCCATGTTGGATGCCTCTATTAACTCCATCTGTTTATGGGTATCCCAATAAGGATTTCACTATTTACTTTTTCACCTCTAGAGGATCCTGAGTAATAATCATCTCCATTGTAATTCCATTAAGAACACAAGGGGTTCTCTTATGTTTGACCGACCATGAGCTAGTGTGTTGGGGTTTCTATTTTGACGGTATAAGGTGTAACCTAAGAACCCATTCCAAACGTGTAATAATTTGAGGATGTCAGAGTAGTGGTGGGTTTTGGTGTTCATCCACCACAATGTTGTATTTATACAATCACCTAATTACTATAGAGTAATTGATAATTAATAGAGGTGCTATATGGTTTTGGGTTAATGAGCCTAAGGAAATTCCATATTCTATTTGGGATGAACATATTTATTTATTAGGATCATGATTTTGATCCTTTATAATTTTTAATTTCATTCGGGATTCCCGAATGTAATTATTTTAATCTGACATCAAAGACTTTTTTGGTTTGTTATTTTATTGGGATACACATATTTATTTCCTAGAATCTGAATTTTGAGCCTTATTATTATTAATTATTTTATTTTTATGATCAAATATATTTCCCAGTATTTGTATTTTGAGCCTTATTGAATATATTACTCTATCCTAGAATCCCTATGATTATTTTATTCAGTCATTAAATCTATAGTTATTGTTATATTAGACCTATGAGGATGATTATTCTCTCCCCAATCAATGATTTGATCATGGATTTGGACATGGTACTAATCATATTTGATATACTAAATATTTATTACACTCTCTCAAGTAATAGAGATTATTATACCATCCAAAATTGATTACACGACCATGGTGTTGTACATGGGAATCCACATCATTTATTTTCTCAACGGATGATTACAAAACCCTTGAATAATGACTAGGATGCTCCCTAGGGTTGGAAGAATGCACTAATACGACATCTATCAAATGTACTTTCTAGGTATGTGGAAATTGAAACGTTTATATGAATGGATTTTGACCATGTACATGGGTTCGATGATCATTCATTTTGTAAATCACTTTAGGGTTATCCCTTTAGGTTTCATCTAAGCTCAAATTTCATGACCGCCAATATAACGAGGCCTAGGGATCCAAAATCGGACTATGTTTACATGGAATGAGTTACAATAAATCCATCTTAGAGACCATTTATAGGTTGTTTGATTATTACTTTGAATCCTTCATTATAGTGATTTGAGTTGAGTATGGGTGATTACAATTCTAGGATAAATATCCTCATTAATGACACATGTTCCATAGATAAATTCCCAATTCTATCCAAAGAAGTTATTTATAATCAGGATTACATACCCCTAGATCAATGTAGTTGTAATTGGATTTAGTGGTGTGAAATCCAGGTCAATTACCTTTTCACAGGATGTCCAGACAATTGAGATTACAGACCCATGCATCGACTTTTATTGATTAATTTCATTTCATTAACTATAATAATGTGTATATGTATATATATATATATATAGGAACATATATAGATATATGTATGTATAAATATATATATACATGATTGAAAATTTTCCAGTTGATTGAGATCACAAACTCAGGGACTGTTAGTGGTTTCACTAGATTCATTATCATTTTTTATTTCTGTTATGCATCACCTAGGCTGAGAATATCGTATGAGAATGCACCTATGATATAAGATTTATAGGTTCATCATTTTTTTGTCTTACTAATATTATTTATCTCCCATGTATGTGAAACATAATGTTCATGCAGACCTTGTGTCTTGTTTTGATGTTTATCATAGATACATGATAGATAGGGCTGAGGGATAGGTTTGCATGAATGAGCAGAGTTTCTTTTTTGGATTATTTTTATCAAGCAAGAGTATATCGATAGAGTCTTGTACTCCATGTATGTGGTATTTCTATCAGTTAGTAGTAGATCCTTGTAATTATATTTCAATTTCTTTTAGGCACACATATATTAATGGTTGGACCAGTGGGTGACCTATGTTATATATATGACATGGATGTTCAATATTTTATTTCCTTTAATATATAATTAAATAATATTCTATTTCAGTTTGTTAATTTCTTATACACTATGTTGATTTACTAATTTTCATTATATCTAGTTTTTTTGTTTTCTTATCCACATATAAGGGCATATTCTTTCCAATGTACCACTTTTGAACCCTAGCTTCTAAATAAAAGCCTCTAGCATATGAGGGTCATATTAGATGCATTTTGGAGAACTCTTTTGAGGTACTATTTTATTGGAACCTAGATTGAGACCTTATAAATTTTCATCATATCATTTGCATTCCTTTTTATTTACTATTTAGAATATTGTAGAAATTACTAGTATGAATGTATCAGAACCTGTAATGGATGTGGAACTGGTGCATCGAGAACAATTATTCTAGAAAAAAATCATTGATTACCTGGGATATATGATTGTTATTATTATTTGTGATTTTATTGTTTGATATGTTTTTTTATTAGACAGACATGCATGTTTTGTGGATGATGTGATTCATAATGGATTTATGGCTCTTGACACCTTGAAAAGTGGATAGGGATTAATTTTCACTCTTGGTCTATAAAGTCATGATTCATATCATGCATCATATTTGGGACATTATATTCAAATGTTATAGGCCTACTTGTGTGATATTTGTTATATAAAAGAGTCTATTTTATTCAATTCTAACCAAAAAAACATAATTTTTTCCCCTATAGATTTTTGATAGAATTAAACTCAATTGGGATGAAATGAATATATATTTCATTTTGATGGTATTGGTGTAGATATACATAGTGATATTTTAGGGTGAGGATGATGACTTGGTCCACATGCACATGTGGTATAGTGACCCTAGTAAGTTGAGAGTAAATATGATTCCCAAATATTGGTAACCCCATATGGTGCTTTTTTCATTTTTTTAAATTATCAATAACCACCTATATGGTGTTTTCCCACATATCTTGAAATGAAAATTTACTAAACTATCTTTCGTTTTAGGTTACCTACGGGGTCCATAATATATTGATAGATAAAAAGATAGTTTTATTCAATTGTACCTAGAGGGGTGTTAAAATCAATGCTTATTCTTGATGAGGGGCAGTTTACTGTATCTTATTAATTTTTTTCATGACATTGATGAGGAATTTCTTTATGAGGATAACTAGAGAGGATCAGTTCACTGGTAGGATGATGCATGATCATTTTGACCCTCATTGGTTGATGTATTATATTCCTAGCTTATAGGGGTTTGAACATTGGTCAAAGTTGTCAAACCGAGACACCATAGTGCGATACATAATCATTTGGGCTAGGTGGGAGATCCAGAGGTCCTAATTTTTAAATTGGACACTTATATATTGACATTTCATTTTGATCGATGGAAAATTTTAAGTTGGGTTGGCATTGGTTTATGGATTTCATTTTATGTGGGAATCTAGGTTATATTCTCAATTAATATTGATGCATGGTAAGTGATGGGATTTTCTGATATAGCCATGTTGATAAATTTGGATTTCAACAAAGGGCCTAAGATGTTTTTGTTTCAATACTACCTTCAACATGAAACACTATTCTAGTTCCTAGCCCAATTAACTAGTGTTTCAATTATTTAAAATGTAGTAAATGTACTGGTAGACACTCATAATGAGAATGATTACATATGATAGGTGGTCATTAAATAAATCATGGAAGTGGTGAGGTGCTAAATTTTGAAGAGGAGTTAGAAGGGTGGTTATATATAAAATTGAATTTCATTTAGTGTCGCATGGTCAGTTCAACATTCTGATGGATGAGAAATGGTAGTGTGAGTTTGGTAATAAAGGTACTTTCTAATTTCAATTGATACCATTTAAATATTAAATTAGTGGGTTGTCGTCTATGAAACATGGACCAGAATTATTTTGAAAAAAGTTACAAGCATGGTTTCCTAATATTTGTGATAAAAGAATAAAATTACCTCCTTCATAGAGGACACATCGAGAATAAATTTATTTTCAAATGGAATTACACCCATATCTGGACCTGGATAGACATTTTTGTGAGATGACGTGTTTTGAGTTGGAAAAAGGAATGTGAGCTTGATTGATCTGAGCCAAGCTCAGGAGACCTATATTAAAATTTCAATAGAATATTTTTATACTTATTGTTAAATATGATCATCCTCTACCTAGATATCATACTAGTTAATATTAGAGGGAGTCGAATCTACTCTATGCTTCTTTTCATGTTTAAAATAATTCATAGTCAGTGAACGAACCTATTGAGATAATGCTCGTAGAGATTTATAGGGTAATCCACATGGTGGGTAGTGTACCATTGGCCATTTATGGTGGTGAACCTTATTTTAAATTGAATTTTTTGATGGATAGAGAATACTCCATTGATATAATAACATGGTTGTGATGTAATGATAATGATACTTCGATTGTGGTGAGTAATAGATTTCTCAATGTTAAACATTGTATGTGTAACTGATAGTTGTGGACTCTATGAGAGTGATCGTTGGAAAATAAATAGGGAATAGTTTTGAGAATTCTCAAGATGAGGGAATGGTTGATGTTTAACCACAATGGATTCTCATGGATATGATGTCTTATTATGGGGAGGTTTTTTATGAGAAATGTTTTTATTTAATGTAATTTTGAGCATAAATTTGTATTTTTCATTAAGATTTATGTAAGGGGTAATATGGACATTTCCCCCTAGAAGATGATCTCAGGTAAATTTTTATGACCACCCTATTTCTACCAAAATTAGATTTTCCCATTTTGAAATGATTTTAGAATAATTCGGAACTGTTTTTATTTATGTGAAACAACTAGTATATATTATAAAAAAATTAAATAATACTTTATTAAAACAAGTTTGTTCAGATATATATTTTGAATGGATCAATGAATTAAAACATGATCTTCATTTTTTAGTCTGAAATGGGGATATTTTCATTTTTAGGGCATAAAACTGTGTTGGGTGTTGGGGCTGATCGGGGGCCCCTTTTCTTTTTATTTAATTTTCTTCCTTTTCCTGAATCCATGTTTTCATTCATTTCTATCCCAAGATTCTTGGGTATAGCCCATGTGGGATTCCTCTATCACACGAATGAAAGAGAAATTGAGGGGGATATGGAAAGGGGGAGGGAGATGAATGTAGATTCTAGTGAAGAACTCAAAAAGAGTCAGATCAATGGGTGGTGCAGATGGATCGGTGGAATGGGATAACATTCATAGGATTCTACCCAAAGATAGGCCAATTTAATGTTTTTTCATAAATCCCCATATATTTAACATTTTATAGTATTGAGTCCCTACTATCACTACTTTGAACCAATTTAGGGTCAATTTATAGACTTTGGGGAGAAAACGGGGGTTCCATCCAATATTAAAGGTTTTTCATTTTGAAATCTCAATCACACAATGTGTAGTTTAGGAACACAAGTCGTCTGTTCTTCTTATTTAAGGAAGTTGATATTTCGGAATTCCATGCTTGATCTAGTGTATAAATTCTATGAACGGTTACTCGGCTGTGCAGATGAGTACATGTGCAGACGGCCCATGAATGGGTACATAGACGTTTAAAGTACACAAATTGACCCCTTGTTGGTTGCACAACCAATTGAAGTACAAAGCTAGAAAAAATCCATGGTCAGGTTCCTCGTGTAGGGTACATGTCCCAGCCCCATGTGGGTTAAACTCCAATTAGAGGTACACGATAAGGAAGGTTATGTGGCCTTGAACCACATGGTTCTCATACCATTTAGATGTTCCCAATAAGGAATGGTACTTGACCATGCTATATAAAATACATGGGTAGGTAACTTGTGAAGGGTAAACACTATATACATAAAATCAATTATATGTATATATCCTTAAATGCCATGTTTGGATGAAGTACACTTCCAGGTAGAACTCCTAGGGTACACAAACTATACAATTTTATACACGTCATGTACTCCTCCTTTTCTACCCTTTTCAGGGGTTTTCAAATCGTTATGCATTGTATTCATAATTGGATGCATGAATACTTTATTTTGATCAATGTTTCATGTATATCATGATAGTTATTCCATTGTGGTGGTTTTGGGAATCCTAGTAGGAATTTAAGGATTTCTTTTAAATGGAGATGTTCTTCCTCTAGTCTTCGAATAAAACAATCTCATGGAAGTAACACCCTAGATTTGAGTGTACCTATGATCCATCTCTCTAGTATGATGTTTGAGTGCCTTTCTTTTTAGGTTGTGAGGTCTTATTATATTTTGATCTATAAGATCTCGTGTAGTATTCCTCTATCTTATTACTCTTATTAAAGATCCCATGTGGGATGCCTTCACATACAGGCCAGCCTAGGGAATCCTTTATGGGTTCCCTCAGACTGTTTACTATTTTTTTGGAAATACCATGATGAAAGTCGCAGCTTATATACAAAATTATTGAGGTCACCACGTATACCAGCTCTTAAAATGCAACATTCCAATAATCCTATGTAAGATGCTTCTATTTACATACCATCAGTGATCCCATGAAGGAATCATCCATTAATTTCACTAATAAGGATACCATTTAGGATTCTTATATTTATTTATTTTCAAGTATCACATGTAGTAATACTCCATTTAAATTAACTCTTAGGGGTCCGAAGTACGATTTTTTTGTATATGTAGACTTTTGGGATCTCAGGTAGGATACCTCAGTTAACTCTTACACTTTTCCAGGATCCTAAATAGGATGCCTTTATTCACTTTTTCACCTACATAGGATCTCGAGTAGGGTTTCTCTCCAGTAATGTGACCTGAGAAACCCAATATGACCTTAGTGTTTGGCCAACCCTAATATAGTTGTTTTTTGTTTTGGGTAGTGATGATTTGGGGTGTTAACATAGAAATTGTTCCATACATCTATGTTTTTGATGTTGTGGAAGTAGTGTTGGGTTTAGGTGTTCGAATACCATCACTATTTTAATAATGAATTAACTTATTTATTAATATTGTGGAAATGATTACCAAAGGTACTTCCAGGTTTTTGGCTATTGATCCTAATGTGACGTGAATTTTATTCTTGGTATTCCCAAAAATATTTCCCAGGATCCAGATTATGAGAGTTTAAAATTTTATATATTATTCGGGGTTCCCAGACACATTCCACATGATCTATCAAATGTGGTTTTTATTATTTTTAATTTTATTGGAATGATCAATTATGACTCTTGGGATATAGCTTATAAGTCTTCTTATTATTTTTTATTTTATAGGAATGTTCTGATGCATTTTATAGGATTCTTATTTTGGTCTTTATTTGTTAATGTAATTTATCATGATGTATCTATAATTAATATTTTCTCTCATGTAATCCTTATTTATTGTTATAATTGTGTGCTGGCGTTGATTATTCTCTCCCTGAAAATTTACCTAACCATGGTGTTGGAAATGGTTATCTATATCATTGATATACTGGAAGATTATTATGATCTCATGAGTGATGGGGATGATTACAATATCCCTAATAAACTACTAGGCCATTCTGTTGGATATAGTTCTCTACATGATTGATTTACATGATTCATGATTATGATCTCTTAGATAATCACCTTGGATTCTCCCTAGGGTCTGGTGGACACACCACTACTACATTTGCCAAATGTACTTCCTGACTGAAAATTAATTTTTTTTCAAACTAACTTTCGAGGAAAAAGTGGGAAACTGGAAATACATCAAATACATAAAACATAATCATGCCTCCATGGGTCGAGATCATCAAGACAAAAAACATCCACTTCACGAGTAAGGAAAATCTCCACCCATGAAATAAGAACAATATGAATAGCGTCCTATTTCCAATCGTTTCTCAGCTAGCAGTCCTGTGAAATGAAGCACAGACACGGTACCGATGGCAAATTCCATACCCTCTCAAAACATCAAATTCCAGATAGCAGTGATAAGGAGAACACATCCTGCTCTGAACCTCTTCTGAAGAAGTCCATTACAAGTAAACTAAATAAAGTGTCTTATGGTCCAAGGCCATAGGGCCACAAGAAATTCAGACCAACAAAGACCAAGACCACCTACCATGTCATAAGAAATCCTTGTTTCAACATTCAAAGGCTATAGGTCTGCTCCAATAAAAACATACCAGGAAAAAATTTAAACCACACTGTCTAAATGAAAGGCACTGCCAGTTCCACAGAAAAACATCTGAACAAGTCTGTAGACAAACCAAAGGCACTGCCAGTTCCCATCACTGCTCGGCATGACTCAGTCATGAATTCTCAAAATCATGACATGGTTGCACTGAAATCAGCACCAACAGCACAAATTGAACCCTCCAGTCTCCGTAACAGCAAAACCTCAGACCACAAAACTCACTAGAACCATCTCCGTGGGAAAACATCACCAAAACCTCCATCATTCAGATTTCAAACCACACTTCGATTCCTATCTCGGCTAAGCGTGGAACCCGAAGAAACCTCAATCCCTCTATCGATCAAAAACCTACGAACCAACATGAACCCGAGATGAACAAAGCCATAACCCAAATCAGAAATCCCACGAAAAACACAGACCCAAATCCAACACAACAAGAGCAGCAACCAAATCTGAAAACTAAAAACGAAGTAAAAAATAAGGAATCAAGAAACCATCTCCCATTTTGCGGACACCTGAGCATCCTAAATCACTGAAAAAGAGCCTAAATCCGGTCTCCACCATCCAAATCACCTCAGAGACCACAACAGACTACCCACCGAAAACACTGAAGGCGAGCTTCAATCCTCAGATAGGGAAGTCAGAGCCCGTCTACTGGACCAGCACAACGCAGCCAGAATAACCCTATCTATCAAAGGTGGAGTGAATCAAAGAGGGCCAGCAGTGGGGAGGAATACTAAGTCATTGGAGTCCACAAATTCGTTAAAGATGAATCACTGCAAGCCACCAATCCAACACCGAGGGTAAGATCGAAGATGACCTGAGGAAGAATGGATGTACGCAGGGACGAGGATAAACCCTAGATGAGGAGCACCCATTACGGGCTCATCACAATATCCCAAATGTACGTCCTTAGTATGGGGTTATTGGACCATTTATATAAATGAATATAAATAATTTATTTGGGTGTAAAGACAATTAATTTTATATATCCCCTAATGGTCAACCCATTAGGGTTTATCCATGCCCAAATGTAATAACCACCAATGGATCATGACCTCAGGATCAGGAATTGAACTTTATTTACATGGCTTGAGGGGCATGACTCCCATATCTTCTACCAATAATATTAAGACCAATTACTACCCATAAACATTTATTATTCTGATTTTAGGAAATTATGTGTGATCCTAGAGATAGGATATGTATTTCCTTGTGGTGTCATTTATTTCCCAGTGAAATTCCTATTTTTGACAAGTATAGGTACTTCCGATCAGAAATATAGAACTGGGGAAGCATATAATTGATCTTTTCCAAAGCGAGTCAAAATCCAACTCAATTCCCCTATCAATGGATGTCCAGATGATTGACATTAAAAACCCTAGGATCGACTACTGCTGATTTATGTAATTTACATCACATTTCTATTATATATATATATTTAAATTTTTGTGAATTTATGTACACATATAAATATATAAATATATATAATGGTGCATTTCCCTATTGATCAGAATCACAGTCCCAAGGATCGATGGTGGTTTTAGTTGATTTATATTTAATTATAATTTTAGTCATGTCTCAACTAGAATAAGAATATTCCATGAGCATGCAATTACGAAAATAGATTTATAGGTTCAATGATGGGATAACCTACTATTATTATTTCTCATCCCTCTACATGCTCCTCAGTTCACATACAGACATGATGTTTTCTTTATATTTTTGTTGATTGTTGATAGATGATAGATAAGGGTTGATGACCAAGAATTTATAAATGAGTAGATACTCTCAGTTGTATTATTTTGATTAGGTTTTAATAGTTTGAAAGTGTATGGGAGACCATGTATGTGGTCTGTCTTAGATTTAGTATTAGAGTTGCATACATTTATTTTAGTTTCTTTTATTTACTCATAGATATATGGTCATCCTAGTATTTGACTAGGGTTGAATATTTTACATGTATATTTAGGATTTTCTATAACTCCATTAATTATTAAATGATGTTCAATTTCATTTTATTTTATTCTTCCACACACAATTTATTTAATACTTTGGATGGAATCTGGTTATTTCTGTTGTTTTCTTATACTGATATGGGGGTATAGTCTCCCCAATGTTCCACATTTATACCCTTTCTACTAATAATCATTATATGGAGTATGGGGTGGTGCGCTTGATCCATTTTGGTGATTCATCCCAGTAAACCAGTTTAGTGAACCCCAACTCTTGTCCTTACAATTAGATCTTAATGTATTCGTGAATTATTCTTCTTTTCAAGGATGATAATGAAATTGTTAATATCATTCCTCAAGAATAACCAACCATATTATTTTCCCCATGTTATATATACATTTGGATAAAATATTCTTTAGACTCAAATGGTTTGTGTATCCACTACACTTCTCCAAAAAAATATATGTTCTACATTACCGTAATGTAAGGATAATTTCAGTGAACTCCAAATAACTGGTATAATAATTAAGTTCATTAGTATTCGGAAATAACGAAGCCGGGGAAAAATAATTTCCATTCATCATGATTACACATCCAATCCCTTCCATGGATGCATCACTACAAATAACAAAACTATTTTTCCAATATAGTTTAAAATTAATATAGGTGCACTATCCAACGTTTTCATCAGTTATAACAAACATTATTCACACTCCATCACCAAGATAAAAATAACTCATTTTTTTACTTGGTTAGTCAATTATAAAACTATGAATGATTTCTTAAAATCAATTTAGATAATCCTATAAAACCATAGAAATTGGGAATCATAAATAATATATTATGATGAGGCCACTCCCCTAAGGCAACAATCAATGATAGATCAACAGAGATTCCTTCACTAGTTCGTATGATTCTAATGAAATCTATATGTTGTAAATGAAAAAAAATACTGAATATATACAAATTATTCTCCTTTCATATAATTTTAAATATGAACTTTAGATGGTCCATTTTCTCCTCAAGATATTCAGAATATATTTGAATATCATCAATAAAAACCATCAAAAAATTATCAAGGCCTCCCCTATAGACTATATACATCAAATAAATAAATATAGAATGATCATTAATAAATAAAATAAATATAATAAAAAAATTATTGTCCATTAATTTTTTAAATGTCTGTATGTAGAATATCAACTTTTTTCTCCCTCAGCTGATGATACCCATATGAGATGTCAACCTTGGAAAATAAATGATCCCTCCAATGATGCTAAAATAAATTATTAATCCTTAAAAGATGGTATTTTTTTAACTTTTATACCTTTATATTGTCTTTATTTAATTTATAGTAACATTTTTCTACACATCTTATCCATAATTAGAATAGGTACACCTCATAAAAACACACTCAGCTGAATAAAACCCTTCTCTAAATGATATTGAGATTGCTTCAACAATTCATATAACTCAACATATATCATTCTATATAAGGCCTATTTTATTATCTTGGGATCTGGGTATGTTTTCAGTTTAGTAATCTACCTTTATTTTTTAGGAAGGTGTGGGTAATTCACTAAAAAATACAAAATGTATTCCTAGATAAGGTGAACATTTCCCTTCTTTATACATTCACTTTATTCCTCTTAATCAAATATAATTTCCATAAAGAGAGTTTTAGGTGGTGATTCATGAAAATAATTTTGTTGGTATGTCTCCCATTAGATAAAAATAGGTTTTCCCTTAAAAACAAAAAAAAATCATTTCTTATAAAATTGACCATTGATTTATAAATTTACATCCAATGTTTCCCAAATTTCATGTCAAATTCCACCAGTGGAATAACCATCATGATTGTGAAGATATTGAACATACAAAATGTAAAAGTAGAATATATATATGTTACTGATGCATGAAGAGTTCCCATTAATTTTTTAACCAATAACTCATTGACTAGTATTTTAAGTGTAGAGAACAAAATATTGACGTACATAGACATTACATTACTTTTTCGGAATACTTAATACATAACAAAAGAGACACCAAAGTACCATAATAGTTTAGTGTCTTTAGAAACTCAGAATATAATATTCTAATCTTGCGGAAAGATCGTCAACATCTCCCATAAAGATCTTCCCCTTTTATTTTCTTACCTAAAACCTTTCTTTAAATCCTAGGGAGAAGAAAACATAAAAAGGGGTGAGCTCAACTGCCCATTAAGGTTAAAAATAGATGACATAAAAAAAACCATAAACATTTGAATGAAAAGACTTGAACAAAAAATCTAAACATCAAAATCTTGAGCAAAGACATGAATCTTGGAAGTACGTAAGGCATATATCATAAGGGAACATCAATCATCATAAAATCGCATGGGAATAAAACATATAATTGTGGAAACCATTAAGAACATTATATGATTTCCATAGTAGCCAAGGCATTGCTTCCAAGACCATCTTAGTTGACAAAGTCCCTTTCTGAATTGAGTTCAGTCCTCGTTCTAGTCCTGTATCCCTGAACCGGATTAACTTACCATTCCATCCATGTTTATCTCATGAGATATAAATTTTTACACAATGCATTGGAGGGAGATATAGGTCCCACCCATCTCATAATGAAATCATTCTTACTTGTGCCACAACATGAACATAAATCATTCATCATTACCCAAAGTATAAAATGGGTTTCATAAACATCATCCCATCATAACATAATCCATACAAAAAATGGATATCATTTCATCATAAGAAAAGTGAAAAAATTTAAATCATAGAGACATTATACTTGAAACATACACATTTGAAATAATATCATCATAGATGGAAAATGGTTTTCATATAACACTTGAAATGAATTCTTGAAGAAAATATCATTTTTTCTTCAAAATCATTTTATTTTCTAAAAATTCCATGAAATTTTAAAAGAAAAGTATTTTGTTGAAAATTGTCATAAAATCTTGTAGAGTAAGATTCCTGAAAATTAGGCGTTATAAAATCGTAAAAATATGTTCATGCCGTATAGGTTAAAAATAACATTCTTCTCATACTTTTGACGGAAAAGTAAAACATTTCCCCGTGTGGTAAATAAAAGTAAGATTCCTTTCATAACATGTGGTAAATTTCAAAAATGGGTAAAAAGGACTTTAAAAGTACATTAAAACATTTTTAGAAAACATGGTCATGGATGAAAACAATAACCCCAGTAAATACTTATGAATAACAATCTCGGATAAGAACGAGATTGGAATAGTTATCCCTTACCTTATGTCTGATATGATTCGTATGTTTCCGAACCTCCTGTATAATGATTTAAATAATTTCATTGACTTATTACAGAATCATATTCATTGTTATGATACCATATATGGTTCACTTATGAATTTATATAACCCGTTCTTTTGTAAATTCAATGTTAAACCACCGTTTTGGGTAAAATCATTTCATTTATCGTACGAGTTTCGACTAGTTGTTCTTGATATTATTACTTGTATCCTGATTTACATAATTCCAAAATGTAAAAAACTATTTATATATAATATATATTTAGAATTTAAATATATATGATAGATCGATAAATGGAATGAAATACACCGTTCATGGAGATGGTAGGTCGTACGTACGCAAGAACGCTGTTTTCGATTCCTTATTGAATTGAATGGAATTAAGTAGTTGACATAAATATATATATACTAAAATCCAGTATCATTATTATGTAATATATTTCATTATTATTCAATATATATATATTTTATAATCATTTAGGAATGGTTAACATGGAGAATGAATCTCATCGCGTCGTGGAGACGGTAGTCCGTACGTACGCACGAGCGATTATATCATTCCCATGATCGTGGAATTGTATTGAAGTGTGTGTATAAGATTTCATAATAAGTATCAATTTAAAATAATCATATATAGTTATTCTTTACACCATTATACCCATCCAAGTAAGGTGGTGGTGGAAAACAGATTACACCACAGCGTGGAGATGGTATTCCGTACATACGCGAGCGCGGTGATTTCGTTTTCCGTAGGATGGATAGAAGGTGAAATAGGGTTGTTTCATATTTATAATAAAATATCAGTATATAATTAGTACTGATTTTATTACTTTATTATGAGAAAACTAAATAAGAAGAAGTATAAGAAAAAGAAACTTGAGAAAATCAGAAGAAGAGATTACCTCTTCTTCGACGCACCTCCTTCAAGCTTCCTCTTATGGAACTAGAGTTGGTTTTTTGAGAAGACCAAAGCCTCCAGAATGTTTCTAGGGAAGTGGATAATAGAAATGGGCAGGGTTTGGCCGAGCTTCAAGGCTCAAAATGGTGTTAAGATAAGATGGAATGGGTCCCCTTTTTATAAGGGAGGAGAGGGGCACCTTAGGAAAACTTAAAATATTATTTTATAAAAAAGTAATATTCGGTTTTTATTTGCTCCAATTTTATTTATTTAGAATATAAGGTGGGCATGGTTGTAAATCCTCTCATCAAATAGGTTTTAGACAAGTTTAGGTTACTATTTTATCCTTATCATTTAGATTTAACTCTGTGTTAAATAATTTTGCTTTTACCGTGTCTTTTTGTTTTCTTACACTATATGGTTAATAAACATACCATAACAAGCCAAACAAACCCCAAGGGGTTAATTATTAATACATATATCTCCTTATATAAGTCATTTTTCTGAACCATATATTTTTAAGAATAAAATAACAATTAATAATATATTATTTTAAAAAAAACAATTTTATGTCAATTTTGACACTATTTGGTACTTGATTTTTGTGAAAATCAAAAAAGCATGATTGGTTAGAACAATGTTAATTAGAGAATTACAAACATTTCATATTAACTTATAAAATTAGTGGAATTCATAATAAGTCTCAAATTACATCTATTTGGGTATTTATAACATCAATTATGTTAATATTTCATTAATAAGGTAATTACTGCATCATCACTGTGTCATAAATAAATTCAATTATTTAATGTCTAAAAATTAGAAATAAAATACCATTATGTATGAAATCTTTTTATCTTTCTAATGAATATTTATAGTCGAATTTATCTTATGTAATACCCTATATTAGAAATGTTGTAGTTATTAAAATTTGATTTTAACTATTTTAACTATTCTTTAAATAAAATAATAATAAGTGTCCTAATCGAATACAAGTGGAGCTAAATGGTCATATTTTATTCCTAAGGTTTTTTTGGTCGAATTACACTTATCCAATATAATTAGGACATGTGTTTGGGTAATGATAATATCATTTTTACCCTTAATTACCCTATTTACTTTTAACCGTGGTAAATAAAAGTTAAAAGTTTCTATTCACCAAAAGTATTTTGATCTCATTGAACCACATTTTAGTCCTTGATATTAACAGTGTCTCTTAGATTGTCGAAATTCCCCTCACAGAAGAGGTAAAATTATGTTTTATGTGAATTTCCAAATTCTCCTAGGAGGTGGGTAAAAGAAGGTGAAAAGTTCAATAAAAATATTATATATCTAAAATTATTATAAAATGACTCCAATGAATTTCATTGAACATGTACAGGTATTTTGTATCAATTTTGACCTAAAATAAATTTATATAAAATAAATATTTATTTAAATAAAAAGGCGGTTTTTAAATAGTAACCCAGTGTTTTCACTATTCATCAAAAATTGAAAGTTTTCAGAAAAATACCAAAAATTTACCCTAGGCTACATTCGATATTCCTAAACCAAAAATGAAGTCTATTTTGAAGATAAAATTTATAAAATTCCAAAATGTTGTATTAATATTCATAACAGCTAGTTTATATAATATTTTAATAGTATATCTTTGTTTAGTGAAACTCGGTATTGCGTACAACACACGCTATCGTGGAAGGTCGCGATTGTGTGTAATGTAATCCAAGTCAGGCTTGAGTATTGTGAAAGACTCCTTTGTTGTTTTTTTATAACAGAATCCAACCATATTTCATTTATACATTGAATATAAAAATATATTTACACTCAATGTTCCATAGAATGACTACTATCTAATGAACTTGAAATTGTGTATAACACAATCCATGAATAGTGTTGCATGTACTGCAAGTTAATACGGTATTGCACATAGCGCATGATAATCGTGGTGTAGCGTACAACACAGGACATCAATGAAATTAAAAAGAATAATCCTCGTAAAATCTCGGGTTATTACATTCTACCCCCCTTAAAATGAATTTCACCCTCGAAATTCGTCGAGGTTATAAATGGATTACTAATCTAAAGATTCTTTAATAGAAACCCACATCGTAAAAAGGAATACCAAAACATATCTTTAAAAACTAAAGTATGAAACATAACGGTTACCCAAATTAACTAATCACTGGGTTTCTATATAAGAGAACATAGGTGAAAATATTGATATGGAAGAGAAATCTAAACATCATTTTCTAATGGTGAGTTGAAGAGAACATGGCTATAAAAAATCCAACAATCACAAAGACATAAAATTTTTATGATCTAAGGTACCATCAAATTAATCATATATAAGGGCACTAGGACAACATTTTTGGTTTTGAAGATCATTTCCCTAAAGTTGAAGAATTTTAATTAGAAGAAATACTTACTTTATTTCAATATAATCTCACCGTTGTTCGTGCCTTGAACAATTTCCACTTCATTTATTAAAGAAATGAAGATAAATTTTTCATTCGTAAGGTGTTAGCAGATCATGTGATAGAATGATGGGTCATTCCATCTGTCTCAAACAAAAGGCTCACAAAAGTTATCAAAAATACATAAGTCCATATATGCTGAGGTTAATCATATATGATTCCAAAAATGGACTTATACTTCATCTATCATACCATTTAATATAATGAAACAAGTATCTAATAACCAGGTACTTCATGTAGGCCAGTGGTAGGCAATAAAGGCCTGTCGCACTTTGGTTTTGGGTTCGATTCCCACAGCCTTGTCCGATGCGACGGGTTGTCACCCATCCTGCAGGTTGTCATTTATCTAAAAATATATTATTATAACATTCCATTAATAATATCGAAAAAGTTATAGCTTTAATCATTACTAACGTATGTCCAATTTAATCCAATCCAATCATTAAGATTATCCAAAATACTTTTGTCCAATCTTCTAGTCTAAATAAAATGATTAATTGAAATGTCATCTATCACGCATGTGAATACCATCATTTATGCCCCATAAAAGATATATCTTGCTGGTAACATTCCAAACATGTGAATGCCTTAATAATTTATTCTCTTGAAAAATGAATACCCATTGAATCTTAGTGAAATCAAGAATGATGTCAAAAGTTAACTCTTTCCACATACCAAAATCCAAAAATTCTATATACTCAAACCATGATATAACTTTTTCCTTATATCAATCATGAGCTCATGAATATTTTCAAACATTTCATTTTCTCCTTATCCCTTCATTATGCACATATCATCTTCTTTCCAAAAATATATCAATCACTTTCCATGGTTACGGGTACCATAAAATTATTTAAAACCACAATAGACCAAAACATAAATATTCCAATATCCCACGATACTATATACAACATTATTTTAGAATCCCATTACATAAACAATTTATCATTCCACCACACCGTTTTCATATTCAACATCGCCAATAGTGATCGCATGTGACTTCCCTTTGTCCTTTGCCTTAAGTGGTTTCTCATGTCGATCATTATTAACCCCTGTATTAGAGAATTGATTAGCATAATGTCCCATTTCCTTGCACTTGAAGCATTGAAGTGTTAGTGGTGCGTTCTCTATAGTCTTTTAATTATTCACATCATTAGAAACCATTTTTCCATTACTTCAACACTCAGCTACTCGATGACCTTATTTTCCACACTTAAAACATTTTCTAGTCCCTTTAAGACAATCTCTACCATGCTTCTTTGCACACTTTGAGCATAAAGAAACATTTATCTTCTTTTCACCATTATTCTGAGATTTCTCTTTGAAATCCATCTTTCATTTCCTGTCCAAACCATGATATGGATATTTAACACCAACTTCCATTTCTACCTTGATAGCACAACGCACAATTTCTTCATAGCTACTGAAGTCTCTTATAGATAATGCCCTTCGAAGACATGGTTTTAAGGCACAGAAGAATCGATCAAATTTACTTTCAGGTTGGATGATAATGTCGGTTGCATACCTTCCAAGACTTGTAAAATTCACGTTGTATATACCAACAGATTCATCATCCTTTAGATTAAGCTCAAGGAAATCCTTTTCCATCTTTGTTCAAAAAATATGAGGGATGTACTTATAGAAAAATATGTTCTTGAACTCATCCCATTCCATGGATTCAATTTCATCTTGGGGCCTCGTATTCTTAATTATAGTCTACCATTGATCGGCTTCACCTTCTAAACGGTAAATAGCTAGAATGTCTTTTTCAGGTTCCGAACGTCAATGTATGGAAAATATCTTTTCAATGGTACTAATCCCTTGTTGAGAAACAAGTGGATTAGAATACCCACTGAATGAAGGTGGACGTTGCCTCATGAAGGACTCAATAGAATATTGATCCCTTCACTACTCGTTTGGATGTACAGAATGATTCATGGCTTCTGTAAGTATAGCAATAAAATTTTGCAATCCATCTCCCATAACATTGGTTTGTTCAGGAGGACAATCATTGAATTGTCCATTACATTGATCTACACAGTTCCATAGGGTTCTATCCATCGTCTAAAACCCAAAAGGAATAGTGTGAGAGGAAAAAATCATGATAGGGAAAACAACATAATAAAGTGGGAGTTCCATCAACATCTAATATCTTAGATTTAATTCAAATATTTTTTCCGTAAATCTAGGACTACAACCTATATGTATACTTAAACTTAGGGTCATCCCTATATACCTTAAAATATCTCTAGGGATATCACTAACATTTTCACATCCCAGTTTTCAAAGGATAACTAAACCTCTCCTCTGATACCAACTTTAGAGACCCAAATCTTGGTGTACGTGGACATTACATAACTTTTTCGGAATACTTAATACATAAAAAAACAGACACTAAAGGGATGTAATAGTTTAGTGTCTTTGGAAACTCAGAATATAATCTTCTAATCTTGGCGAAAGATCATAAATATCTTCCATAAAGATCTTCCCATTTTATTTTCTTACCTAAAACTATTATTTAAATCCTGGGGAAAAGAAATCATAAAAATAGGTGAGCTCAAAAGCCCAATAAGGGTAAACATAGAGAACATAAAACAATCCATAAACATTTGAATGCAAAGACTTGAACATAAAATCTAAACATCAAAATCTTGAGAAAAGACATGAATCTTGGAAGTATGTAAGGAATATATCATAAGGGAACATAAATCATGATTAAATATCATGGTAATAAAACATATAATTTTGGAAACCATTAAGCACATGATATGATTTCCATAGTATCCAAGGCATTGTTTTCAAGACCATCTTAGTGGACAAAGTCTCTTTCTGAATCGAGTTCATTTCTCGTTCTAGTCATGTATCACTGAACCGTATTAACTTACTATTCCAGCCATGTCTATCTCATGAGATATAAATCATTAATCAATGCATTGAAGGGATATATAGGTCCCACCCTTCTCATAATTAAATCATTCTTACTTGTGTCACAACATGATCATAAATCATTCATCATTATCCAAATTATAAAATGGGTTTCATAGACATCATCCCATCATAACATAATCCATACAAAAAAATGAATATCATTTCATCATATGAAAATTGAAACAATGTAAATCATAGAGACAATATACTTGAAACATACAAATATGAAATAATGGCATCTTAGATGGAAAATGGTTTTGATAAAACACTTGAAATGAATTCTTGAAGAAAATATCCATTATTCTTCAAAATAATTTTATTTTCACAAAATTCCATGCAATTGTAAAAGAAAAGTATTTTGTTGAAAATAGTCATAAAATAATGTAGAGTAAGCTTCATGAAAATGAGGTGTTATGAAACCGTAAAAATCTGTTCACGCAGTATATGTGAAAAATAACATTCTTCTCGTTCTTTTATCGGAAATGTCATAAATTTCCCCGTGTGGAAAAAAGTATGATTCCATTCATAACATGTGGTATAGTCCAAAAATGGGTAAAAGGGACTTTAAAAGTACATGAAAACATTTTTAGAAAACATGGGTATTGATGATAACAATAACCCCAATAAATACTTACGAATAACAATCTCGGATAAGAACGAGATTGGAATTGTTATCCCTTAACTTATGTCTGATTTGATTCGTAAGCTTCCGAACCTCCTGTATAATGATTTAAATAATTTCATTTACTTATTGAAGAATAAAATTCACTGTTATGATATCATATATGGTTCACTTATGACTTTATATTACACGTTCTTTTGTAAATCCCATTTTAACGCACCGTTTCTGGTAAAATCGTTTCATTTATCAAACGAGTTTCAACTTGTTGTTCTAGATATTATTAATTATATCCTGATTTACATAATTCCATAATGTAAAACATGATTTATATATAATATATATTCAGAATATAAATATATATGATAGATCGATAAATGGAATGAAATACATTGTTCATAGAGACGGTAGGTCATACGTACGCATGAATGCTGTTTTCATTTCCTTATTGAATAGAATAGAATTAAGTAGATGACATATATATATATATATAGTATCATTATTATGTAATATATTTAATTATTATTCATTATATATACTTTATAATCATTCATGAATGGTTAACATGGATAATGAATCTCATCGCGTCGTGGAGACGGTAGTCCGTACGTACGCACGAGTGATGATATCATTCCCATGATCGTGGAATTGTATTGAAGTGTATGCATACTATTTTAGAATCAATATCATTTTACAATAATCATATATAGTTATTCTTTACACCATTATAGCCATCCAAGTAAGGTGTTGGTGGAAAATAGATTACACCACGGTGTGGAGACGGTATTCTGTACGTACGCACGCACGGTGATTTCATTTTATGTAGGATGGATAGAAGGTGAAATAGGGTTGTTTCATATTTATAATAACATATAAGTATATAATTAATAATTATGTTATACTTTATAATTATACTACTAAAGAATAAGAAGTAGAAGAAGAAAGAAACTTGAGAAAATCGGAAGAACATATTACCTCTTCTTCGACGCACCTCTTTAAGCTTCTTCTTAAGAAAATATAGTTAGTATTTTTAGAATAAAAAAAAACTCCATAATTTTCCCCGTGAATTGGATAAGAGAAATGGGAAGGGTTTGGACGAGCTTCAAGTCGCAAAAGTCTGTGGAGAGAAGAAGGAAGGGGTGCCCTTTTTATAAGGGAGGAGAGGGGCACCTTAGGAAAACATAAAATATTATTTTATAAAAAAGTCATATTTGGTTTTTATTAGCGCCAAATTGATTTATTTAAAAGCTAATGTGGGTATGGGTTAAACTCCTATAAGAAAATTGGTTTTAGACTAGTTTAGGTTACTATGTTATCCTTATCATTTAGATTTAACTCTGTGTTAAATAATTTAACTTTTACCGTGTCTTTTTGTTTTTTTACATTATAAGGTTAATAAACAAACTATAACAAGAAAAAATAACCCCAAGTGGTTCATTATTAATATACATATCCTTATCTCAGTCATTAGGCCGAACCTTAAATATTTAGGAATAAAATAACAATTAATAATGTAATATTTGTTTTAAAATCTATTTTTTGTCAATTTTGACACTATTTGGTACTTGATTTTTGTGAAACTCATAACAGCAATATTAGTTCCAAAAACCTTTATTAAAGAAAAATTAACATGTCATATTAACCTCGAAAATTATTGTAATTCATTAAAAGTCTAGATTTGGATTTATTTGGGTATTTATAACATCAATTATGATAATATTTCATTAATAAGGTAATTATTGCATCATAATTGTCTCATACATAAATTAAAATATATAATGTCTAAAAATTATAAATAAAATACCATTATGGAGTAAATTATTTTATCTTTATAATGAATATTTATAGTCTAATATATCGTATGTATAACCCTATATTATAAATTATTTAGTTATTAAACTTTGATATGAACCATTTTATCTATTCTTTAAATAAAATAATAATAAGTGTTGTAATCTAATCCAAGTGGACACAAATGGAAATATTTTATTCCTAAGGTTGTTTTTGGTCTAATTACACTTATACAATAGAATTAGGACATGTTTTAGGGTAATAATAATATCATTTTTACCCTTAATCACCCTATTTATTTTAACCGTGGTAAATAAAAGTAAAAAGTTACTATTCACCAAAATTTATTTTCATCTCATTGACCAACATTTTATTCCTTTATATTTACCGTGTCTCTCGGATTTTCTAAATTCCCCTCACAGAAGTCATAAAATTAATTTTTATGGGAATTTCCAAATTCTCCTCGTAGGTGGGTAAAAGACAGTGAAAATTTCAATAAAAGTTTTATATATCTAAAATCATTATTAAGTGACTCCAATGACTTTAATTTAACATATATATGTATTATGTATCAATTTTGACCTAAAATAAATTTTAATAACATAAATAATTATTTAAATAAAAATTCGATTTTTAAATAGTAACCCAGTGTTTTCACTATTCATCAAAAATTGAATGTTTTCAGAAAAATAAAAAAAAATCACCCTAGGCTACTTTCGATATTCTGAATCCAAAAATAATGTCTATTTAGAATGGTAATATTTATAAAATTCTAAAAATTTGGTATTACTATTCATAACACCTATTTTATATAATATTTTAATGATATATCATTGTTTAGTGAAACTCGGTATTGCGTACATCACCCGCTATCATGGATGGTTGTGGTTGCGTGTAATGTAAGCCAAGTCAGGGTTGCGTGTTGTGAAAAACTACTTATTTGTTTTGTATAACAAAATCCAACCATATTTCATTTATACATTGAATATATATATATAGAGACACTAAAAGTTGCATAGAATGACTAATATCAAACAAACATGAAATTGTGTGTAACATAATCCAAGAATAGTGTTGTGTATAAAGCAAGCTAATACGGTGTTGCATATAGCGCAAGATAATCTTGGTGTTGCGTACAAAACAAGACATAAATTAAATTAAAAAGATTAATCCTCATAAAATCTCAGGTTGTTAAATTTAGGCTCATTTGAGATTCTTTATAAACTTGTGTGAAATAAAAGAATGTGTAGAACGAGAATCAAATAATTTACATTCTTGACCAAAGAGTACAGAGACAAAAATACACAATTTCATTCAAGGAATTGACACCAATAAGAATGATTCAAATGAATATAATTATTCTATTGGCCACTACTATGATTAATGATGGTTTACCATATTTGAAAAATTGTACTATGAGTTTTTATTGCATCGTACTCCCTTAATCATTTTCATTTTCATTTTTTCGTCTTATATCTCCGTGATAATATCTCTGCTGACAAAAATTTTTTATTCCTATGTATTTCATAATTTTATATGAATATTCATTATATAAAATTAAATTCCATTCTATAAATATAAATATTTAGTGTTTATGGTTACTAGATGCATAAATTTTTTATTTATGTACATTATTCATCATCTTTCATAATACTATTATCACATTGTACCCATATTTAAATATTATAACCAAATTCTTTCTTCATAACCTTTCACATAGAAAAATAATATACAGTCATCTCATTGGGTATACACATGGGAGGTATAAATTTATGATCATAAGAAAGTGTAAGACAAATAAATGTGTATGAGATCATAACTATAACTCATAATGTTTGCAACCAATATCGCGTAGATCATAAACATGAGTTATGGAATGAATCTTTATAATTTCAAATACTTGAATAATATCTAGGAGAAATCATTATAAATAAATCGTGGACCCAAATTTCATGTCATGAATGTGTGGATCTATAATAGGTATAAAAATCAATTTATATTTCAAGTCTAACTACTGTGAAAATCAAATTATAGTGGGTCAGACCTGAACACATTTTCCTCATATCATAAAGGTTCGTGAATCACCCACTATTTCCCATAGTGTATTAGAAAACCATACCTATTTCCTATAGTAGATCATGAACCTTGACTTATTTCCCATTTTGGATCATGCACATAATCGAATTTCCCATATTGGATCAAGAATTTCGAATTTTTTTGTATAATTATCTCATAAGATATGAAAATTTGACCAATGCAATGGAGAGATATATAATCCTGTCCCCATTCATGAAATATTAAAAAATATTTTTGATCCAAAATATCACCAAATATGAATCATATCATTGTATCATGACCCATGTAAATAATATAGGTTTGATAAACATCTCATCATTTCATCATCGCATAAGCATTGGAAAATAAATAGGTCTTGTGAACCTCACATCATCAAAATCACAAACCATACAATGAAATAATAAGTATGGTATTATTGGAACATATCCCCTAGAAAATATATGTAACATAAAATTAAATTAACATATATGAAAGATTCCTTTAAAATAATATTTGAAAATTTCTTGGGTAAAATAAAATTTTCAATTTTAAATATCTTATTTAATATCAAAATATTTAGAAAAATATTAAATAAAAAATTTCAATTGAAAAGAACCACAGAAACAGGAAAATTAATATTCAAACCACTTAACTTCCATGAATTTGGGAAATTAAATCCATGTAGAGTACATTAAAATATGTATTCATCAACATTTTTAGGTTCAAATCAAAAGGATATCATTTAGAAATAAATTAGAAGATTTTTTTAAAAAAAATTAATAATTTTAAACATGAGTAATAATGGAAGTAATAATATTTGGACAGTATCAATAACATTTCAAAGAAAAAATGCCATGGAAGAAAAATATTCTTGATTGAATAAAATCAGAAGTTGAAATAAATATTTTACATCAACTCACATATTTATTCATATGTGTATGAACATACTATTTAAAAATATATATTTTCATATACAATAATTCCATAACCATTCTCATATCTGTCATAACATATATAATTTTTTATAACATATTATCTCATTTTTATTAACAATTTATCTATTAAGACCATTTTTCTAGTGCATAAGTGGTTCATTTTTCATGTATATCTTGGTTTATCAGTCCTTGTCCTCATATTTTTATCCTAGTTCCATTATCTTAAGAATTTTATTATTAATATTAATTTAATATATATTCATTGTATATATATTTAGATTCATCCCTAAAAGGAAGACTAAAAAAATTAACAATACCATTCCTAGAGACATTATTCCATAAAAACACATGAATGTTGTTTTCATTTTTGATGAAGAGAATAAAATAAAGGTAAATAATGAAACTCCATTAAAAAATAATTATTATATCATATAACTATTATTAATTCATTAAATATATCCTTATTATCATCCATTTAAATCATAATTTAAAAATGAATCATATCATTTTATAAAGGTGGTAGTCTTTACGTACACATGAGAAAAGTTAACATTTTATAATGTATGTGACGAAGGTTGATAATGTTTTTATCATTATGATAAAAAAAATATTTAAGATAATGATGTAATTTTTTTAATCAAAATAAATTATTTAATGTATTCATAATAATAAATTAAATTTGAACACTCAGTGAGGAGTTATACCTATTCATTGGGAAAACATCATTATCTGACACCTTGTTACTATAATGGATGGCATTTTGGAATGAAAAATAGATCTAGGATGTCTTGAAGGAAGTTATGATGATATTATATAAAGTATTTTGTTTCATATAAGTCTCAAACATTGTAAATAATGAATAATATGATGTTCCCTTTTATAATTGATGGAGGGGACATTATAACGTCCCAGATCTGGGTGCCTCCCAAATGTTCCCCGAACCTGGTTGGCCACATGACCTCAAAGTAATTTCCCCAAATAGTAGATGATTCTGACTAGCAGTGAAAGCTATGGTCTGATAATGGGGAAACTATTCAATCATTAGAAGAGTAACACAGTGGGAAAAAAGGTAAATAGTCGTAGAAATAGTAATACCATTAAACAAGGTAAACAACAGAAGCCTGATGATAATATAAAAACTAGAGCATATCAAAATGATTCATGACACTTGTGTCTAGGAAAAAATCAAAAATAGTCACAATGCTAGAAATAAAATACGAAAACCAACGTAGATAAAGAAATATTAAACTACAACTACATCAGAGGCCTCAGCTTGGTTCCATGCTCTACAGCTCCAACAAAAATCAAGTACTAGATAGATAAGGGAACTTTCCCTTACATATACCTGCAACCATATAATCTATTAGTTTCTAAAAGCATGACTCAAACTGGGTGTGAGACAAATCTTAGTAGGAAACCACCAAAAGATATGTTCTTATGTGTTAGTGGATATATATAGCAAGAAATATGTAGAAATGAAGCAATAAACGATAAAGTACTCAAAAGTAACCAATCCTACAGTATTCTATTACTTTCATTTACATTTATTAATTATAAAAACCATTGAATAATGAAATCTCGGGATCTATCTGAAGATCTGTATCCCTTGTGTAATAGTAAAAAAATAGATATCTCAAATGACCATCTAAACAATCATGTAAGACCGATTCCAGGCTTGTTCTTTGGCTTGGTAGATTATTCACAATCATTCAATCATTAAAAAACATCCTTCTGGTAAATTTCTCATAGTATATCCCTTCTCATTTAAGATATAATAATTACTATAATTAATGACCCTATGGGAAAGCTCACACATTCTAACCCATTTGGTCCTGCATAGAACTAATCATTTATAGATGACCACCTGGGATGCTATCACAGTCAATACCCCATTGGTCAGCATAGAAAAAATAAAATATATTGACCACCTGGAATATCTCATGGTCAATTACATATGGTCCAAATTTCATTTAATAACAACCCTCTAGGTAGCTCTCACAGTGTAACCCCTCTGGTCTATGACCACCCGGAAACTCTCACAGTCAATACCTTTCGGTCAACATAACTATAATTCCAAAATAAATGACACTACCTTGGGAATCTCTCATAGTCAATTCCCCTTAGTAAAAATTCCACAATGAGAATCACATGAATTCCTTATAATCATTAACTCCATACTAACAATGACAGGAATGGAAAAAAAATTCTAACAAGTATTCTAGACCAAAAACCCATAATAAAAAAACCAAGGGATCTCACTGATGGGGTGTCCCATAACAAGGTTTTTATCCTTAGTCATATGAAAAAACCCTTTCTCAAATAAAGAAAATATATAAAGTATTAAACAGGTTTAACTTCCAAAACATGAAATACCCCAAAATATGGTACTATGCACTTTATGCATATATAATCCAAAGACAATCAAATAAAGGAACAACCCAACTACCTGGATGTTGTATGATCAACACTCTTGAACTCAGACCCTTGAATCGGCCAGGAACGATGTAGATTTACAAAAAGGGTAAAAATTGTTATCATTGAAATAATAATGAGATAGGATAAATAATGAAGAAATCCTCTAGGGGAATAGAGAACTCAACTGTGGGAATCCAATGTGCCTGGAGGCATCACAATCAGAGGATAGATGGAGAACTAGGATGATGTATATGTTCTTCTATAGAGACCCACACTTGACGTACATGGACATTACATTACTTTTGTGTAATACATAATACATAACAAAAACAGACACCAAAGGACCGTAATAGTTTAGTGTCTTTGGAAGCTCAGAACATAATCTTCTAATCATTGTAAAATATCTTAAACATATCCCATAAATATCTTCCCCTTTGGTTTTCATACCTAAAACCTTTCTTTATATACTGGGAAAAAGAAAACATAAAAAGGGTGAGCTCAAATGATCAGTAACGGTAAACATGGAGAACATAAAAAGATCCCTAAACATTGGTACGTAAGAACATAAACATAAAACCTCAAAATCATGGGTAATGACATAAATCTTGACAGTACACAAGGCATAGATCATAAAGGAAAATAACATGGGAATAAAACATGTAATTGTGGAAACCATTAAGCACATGTTATGATTTTCATAGTATCCAAGGCATTACTGCCAAGACCATCATAGTGGACAAAGTCCATTACTGAACTGGGTTTAATTTCCATTCTAGAACTATATTACTGAACCGGATTCACTTTCCCTTCCAGCCATGTCTATATCGTTAGATACAAATCTTTACCAAATGAATTGGAGGGAGATATAGGTCCCACCCATCTCATAATGAAATAATTTTTTCATGTTCCACAAAGTAATCATAAATCATTCATCATATCCCAAAAGAATAAAATTGGTTTCATAAACATCATCCCATAATAACATAATCCATATACAAAAATGTATATCATTTCATCATAATAAGAATAAATCCATGGAAATAATAGATAAATTATACTTGAAACATAATCATACTAAATAATGTCATCTTAGATGGAAAATACTTTTGACAAAACACATGAAATGAATTTTTGAGGAAAATATCATTTTTCTTCAAAATCATTTTCTTTTCAAAAAATGACATTCAATTTTAAAAGAAAATAATTTTATTGAAAATAAGAATGAATTCTTATAGAGTAATCTTTATGAAAATTAGGTGTTATGAAACGGTAAAAATATATTCACTCCTTATAAGTTAAAAAATATTCTCCACGTACTTTTTCCAGAAAAGTCAAAAAATTCCTCGTGTGGTAAAAAAACAAATATTCCTTCTATAACACAATGTAAAAGTCAAATAGGTGTAATAATGACTTTAAAAATACTAATAATAATATGAAACACTTTATGAAAATCATTTTTATAGACATGGATGAAAAATATAACCCCAGTAAACACTTACGTATAAGCAATCTCGGATAAAAATGAGATTTGAAATATTATCGCTTACCTTTGTCAAATTTATTATGTATGTGTCTAAGACTCCTTTATAGTGGGTATAAACATATTATTAACCTTTTACATAACCATAATAATATTTATAATATCATATATTATTCACTTATTACTTTATATTACCCATTCATTTGTGAATTCCATGTTAAAGCAGTCTTCTGGGTAAAATCGTTTCATTTATTGTATGTGTTTGGACTTGTTGTTCTTTATATTATTGTTACTTATATCATGATTTACTTGTTTCCAGAATTTAAATAATGATTTATATATCATATATATTCAGTATATATATATAATAGATTGATAAATGAAATGAAATACACCATTCATGGAGACGGTAGGTCGTACGTACGCATGAATGTTGTTTTCCATTCCTTATTGGCTTGAATGGATGTAAGTAGATGAAATATATATGTACCTAGATAAATCCAATATCTTTATTATGTCATATATTTTATTATTATTCATTATATATACTTTATAATCATTTCTGAATGGTTAACATGGAGAATGAATCGCATCACGTCGTGGAGATGGTAATCTGTACGTACGGACGAGCGATGATATTAGTCCCATAATTATTGAATGGAATTGGAGTGGATGATATAATATCTCAGATTTATGATCATGTTATAATAATCATATATAGTTATTCTTTACACCATTATACCGATCCATGTACGATGGTGGTAGAAAAACATATTACACCACGGCATGGAGACGGTATTCCGTACGTACGCACGCGCGGTGATTTTGTTTTTCATATGATGGATAGAACGTGAAATAGGGTTGTTTCATATATATAATAACATATCATTATATAATTAATACAGATGTTATTACTTTATAATGAGACAACTAAACAAATAGGAAGTATAAGAAGAAAGAAACTTGAAAGAATCGGTAGAAGAGATTACCTCTTCTTCGACGTGCCTCTTTTGAACTTCCTCTTAGGGAACTAGAGTTGGTCTTTTGAGAAGACCAGAACCCCTATGATATAACTATAGAGGTTTATAAGATAAATTTCTAGGGGTTGTCTGATCTTGATGGCTCAAAATTGTTTAAAGATGAGAGGGGGAGGTGACCTTTTATAAGGGAGGAGAGGGGCACCTTTGAAAACGTCAAAAATATTAATTTATAATAAATTCAAAACCCACTTAAAAACCACCAAAAATTTCTGAATTCTAAAATGAGATTATATAGGGTTGAAATCTAATCATCCAATAAAATTTAGACATGTTTTACGTTTATTTTAACACTTATAAACATGATTTATCATTATTTAATCTATTTAATTTTATTTTTGGTAATAATATTCTTAATTTTTAATTATTATAAATAATTACTTATGTGTTTTGAATTGTCCATAATTTAATAGGTTATGAAATTCTAGACCATATAAATTACAATTTATAATTTTTAAATATTTTTTTTTGATTTTTAAACAATTTTATAATATGTTATTTTTATAAAATAACTATAGTGTCAATTTTGAAACTATTCATTTATTTGAATTTAAATAAAATACACACAGAGACTATATTAGAAAAAAAATATTTAATAGACTATTAACATGTAATATTCATCTATAAATTTTTTTATAACATTAATTAGTTCATATAAAATTTATTTTAATATTTTAGAACCATTTGTTTGATACTTCTCTTAATGAAATAATTACTACATTATTTTTGTATAATTATTTAATATAAATATATGTTGCATAAAAATTAAAACTAAAATAATATGATGAATATAGATATAATATATTTTATAATAATACTTTTAATTGAATTTATTTTCTTAAAATAACAACATATATATTTATTATATTTATTAAATTATGAAGGTGACAACTTTGACATCATTTAAAATAATATAATATTAATGTCTTAATCTCTTTTATACGGCACCAAATGGACCCCCAGTCGACCCTTTGGATGCTTATGGTATAGATATACTGTACCAATAAGTTTTGGTCAAGTTTTTGGGCCTTTCTATGGGTATTATAAGTTTAATAAAAACTGTATTATTGATTTTTCACTAAGTAAATAATTTCTGTATCATTAATGAATAGGCTATTAAGGTAATTAAATATTTCTTAAAAATTAAAAATAAATTACCATAACACGGAAAAACATTTTAGATTTAAAATGAGTATTTATAATCGATTTTATATTCTATATAGCCTTATATTAAAAATACTTTAATTATTAATGTTTGAGTGACACATATTTCACATTCATTTAAATAAAATAAATCATTGGTCTTAATCACATCCGTGTGGGTTCAAATAGATTCCATTTCGACCCAAATATGTTTTTGGATGAAATATAATAATCCAATTATATTAATTTAAGTGTTAGGGTAAATTTATAATATTATATTTACCTTTAATTACCCGATTTACCTTTAACTATTGTAAATAAAATTCACCGTAGTTACTATTCATAGTGCCCAAAAATAAAAAGTAGCCTATTAAAATAATTTGGACCTACTGATTCCTAATATAGAATCTATTTTTCTAAATTCAAATCACACAAGTTGCAGAATTTAATTTAAAAGTAATCTCATTGTTAAGAAAATGAGTTTTAAAAGTTAAAACATTGTAAAAGATTGAAATGATTTTTCCTATGAATTTAATTGAAAATCAATGATAAGAACATAAATTATATTAAATGGTAAAAATAAATTCTATTTATACTTTAAAACCATTCAATATTATAATTTAACCATATAAATTATTATAAGGAAAAAATTTCTTCTTAATTAAAATATAGCCTGTTTTTACTATTCATTAAAGTATGAAAGTTATCAGAATAATATGAAAAAATTATCCAAAGTAAATTTTTATATCCTGATTCCAAAGAAGAATTTTATTTTGTCAAATTGAACTTATAAACATGTAAAAAACTAGATTTAATGTGGTTGCACCATCCAAAGGCGACAAAACTACATTTTTTTAAAATACTAATTTTACCCAAAATATTTATTTAGTCACATACCATGTTCTATAAAATGTGTAAGATGAACTATAATGTCAGAAAATTCAAAATTTAGTTACTACTATTCATAATGGCTAGTTCATAATAATATTATAATAATATATCATTGTTTACTGAAACCTAGTATTGGGTACTGGACATGCTATCGAGGAAGGTCGTGATTGCGTGTAATGCAAGCCAAGTCATGGATGCATGTAGTGCAAGGTCCCTTTGGTTTTTCATATAACATAATCAAAACTTATTTCATTTATACATTAAACAAAATCTACACTTAATGTTATGTAGAATAATTTCCACAAAACGAACATGAAATTGTGTGTAACACGAGCCAAGAATAGTGTTGCGTATACTGCAAGCTAATACAGTGTTGCGTATAGTACACGCTAATCTTGGTGTTGTGTATAATATAAGACATAAAATAAATTAAAAATAATATATCTCATAAAATCTCGAGGTGTTACATTCTCCCCCCCCCCCATAAAATGAATTTCACCATCAAAATTCATCGAGGTAAAAAATTGGTTACTACTTGAAAGTTTCATTCATAGAAACACAAATTGTAAAAAGGAATACTAAAACTTAATTTTAAAAAGTGAAGTATGAAACATTACAGTTACCCAAATTAACTCATCACTGGGTTTCCACATAGGAGAACATAGGTGAAAATATGGATATGGAAGTGAAATCTAACCATCAAGTTATGATGGAGAGTTTTAGAGAACATCGCTATGATAAAGACAACAAACACAAAGCCGTAAATTTTTGATGATCAAAGGTAACATCTAGGATAATGTTTTTGTTTTTCAATATCATTTACCTGAAGTTGAAAAAATTGGAATTAGAATAAATACGTAATTGATTTTGGTACAATCTCACCATTGGTCAATCCGTGAACAATTTCCACTTCATCTCATAAAGAAATGAAGTTGAATTTTTCATTCGTGAAGTGTTAGCAGATCATGTGATAGAATGATAGGTCATTCCATCTGTCTCAAACAAAAGTTACAAAAAGTTATTAAATATACATAAGTCCGTCTATGGTGATATTAATCATATATGGTTCCTAAAATGGACTTATACTTCATCTATCATAACGCTTAAAAAATAAAGCTAATTTATACTAACCAGGGACTTCTTGTAGGCCAGTGATATTCGATAAAGTCCTTTCACACTTTTGTTATGGGTTTAATTCCCACATCCTTTTCTGACGTGATGGGTTGTCACAAATCCTACAGGTTTTACTTTTTCTAAAAATTTACTATTATAACATTTCAGAAATAATACCAAAATATTATAGCCCTAAACAATACTATCTGATGTCTAACTTAATCCATTCTAATATTTAGGCTTATCCAAAATACTTCTGTCCAATCTCATAGTATAAAGAAAACAATTAATAGATAGTTCAAGCCTGTCAATACCATCATTTATCCACCATATATCATAAGATATAAATTGCTGGTCACATTCCAAACATGTGAATACCTTAATAATGTATTCTATTGAAAAATGAATACCAATTGAACCTTTGTGAAAACATGAATGCTATCAAAAGTTAAATCTTTCCACATACCAAATTTCCAAAATTTCTATATACTCGTAATATGATATCACTTTGTCCTTATATCAGTAATGAGCTCGTTAATACTATCAAACATTTCATTATCTCTTTATCCCTTCATTATGCGCATATCATATGCTTTCCAAAAAGATCACTTTTTATGGTTATCGGTACCATATATTTATTGAAAACCACAACAAACCAATAGATATACCAATATTCCACGATACTAAAAATTAGATTCCACAAAACTATTTGGGAATCTCGTTATATAAAAACATAATCATTCTACCACTTTTTTTTCATATTCAACAATGCCAATAGTGATCGCATGTGACTTCCCTTTGTTCTTTTCCTTGAGAGGTTTCTCACGTAGATCATCATTAACCCTTGGATTAGGGCATTGATTAGCATAATGCCCCATTTCCTTGCACTTGTTGCATTGAAGTGTTGGTGGAGAATTCTCTGTAGTATTTTCTCTATTCATGTCATTAGAAACGGTTTCCCCTTACATCGACACTCAGCTGCTCGATTAACTTCTTTTCCACACATGAAACATTTTCTAGTACTGTTTAGACAATATCCACCATGCTTCTTTCCACACATTGAGAATAATTAAACATTCACTTTCTTTTCACCATTGTTCTATGATTTTTCCTTGAACTCCATTTTTCATTTTTGGTCCAAACTAGAAGATGGATATATAACTCCAACTTCCAGCTCTACCTTGATATCAAAACACAAAATTTCTTCATAGCTATTGAAGTCTCTTATAGCTAATTCCCTTCGAAGACTTAGTTTTAATCCAGTGAAGAATCGATCAATTTTACTTTTAGGATGGATGATAAAGCCAGATGCATACCTTCCAAGCCTTGTAAAATTCACCTCATATATACCAACAGATTTGTCATCCTTTTGATTAATCTCAAGGAACTCCTTTTCCATCTTTGTTCAAAGAATATGAGGGAAGTACTTATTGAAAAAATGTTCTTGAACTTGTCCCATTCCATGGATTCAATTTCATCGTGAGGACATTTATTCTTAATAAGAGTCCACCACTGGTCTGCATCACCTACTAAATGGTAAATAGATAAAATGAATTTTTCATGCACTGAAAAGTGAATTATGGAAAATATCTTTTCAACGGTATGGATCCATTGTTCCACAACAAGTGGATCAGAAGACCCGAGGAACGAAGGGGGGCATTGCATCATGAAGGACTCAATAGAATATTGTTCCCTTCTCTGCTCATTTGGAAGTCCAGAATGATTCATAGTTTGTGTATGTATAACAATAATATTTTTCACTCCATCTCCCATCACATTTGGTTTTTCGGGGGGACATTCATTACATTGTTCATTACATCAATCAACACGGTTCCTTCATGTTCCATTCATCATCTAAAACCCAAAAAGAATATTGTGAGATGCCAAAAATCATTATAGGAAAACAACATAATCAAGGAGAGTACTTTCAATCTCTGACATCTTAGGTTTAATTCAATGATTATTACCTTAATTCTAGGACTATAACCTATACTTATACAAAACCTTATAGACTTCCTTAGATATACCTTAGAAATATATCTAGGGATTTCCCTAATGTTTTTGCATCCTAGTTTCCAAAGGTTAACTAAACCATTCCTCTGATACCAAATAGAAGGACCCACACTTGACATACATGTACATTAAATTAATTTTGTGGAATAGTTAATACTTAACAAAAACAAACACCCAATGATGGTAATAGTTTAATGTCATCGGAAACATGGAACATAGTCTTCAAATCATGGTGAAAGATCTTCAAAATCTCCTATAAGGATCTTCCCCTTTGGTTTTCTTACCTAAAACATTTCTTTATATCCAAGGGAAAAGAAAACATAAAAAGGGTGAGCTCAAATTCTGAGTAAGGGTAAACATGGAGAACATAAAAAATTCCCTAAATATTTGAACGTAAGAACATGAACATAAAACATTAAAATCATGGGCAATGACATAAATCTTGACAGTACAGAAGGCATAGATCATAATGGAACATTAATCATGATAAAATAGCATGGGAATAAAACATGTAACTATGGAAACCATTAATCACATGTTATGATATCCATAGTATCCAAGGCATTGCTGCTAAGACCATCATAGTGGACAAAGTCCATTACTGAACCGGGTTTACTTTCCGTTCCAGTCCTGTATTACTGAACCAGATCACATGTCATTCCAGCCATGTCTATATCATGAGATATAATTCTATATCCAATAAATTAGAGGGAGATATATGTCCCACCCATCTCATAATGAAATCATTCTTACTTGTTCCACAAAATAAACATAAATCATTCTTCGTAACCTAATGAATAAAATGGGTTTCATAAACATCATCTCATCATAACTAAATCCATATAAAACAAATGGATATCATTTCATCATAAGATGAGTCAAACCATGAAAATAATAGATACATTATACATGAAACATAATCATACTAAATAATGAAATTTTTATGGAAAATAGTTTTGACAAAACACTTGAAATAAATTCTTGAGAAAAATATCCTTTATTCTTCAAAATCATTTCCTTTTAACAAAATACCTTTCAATTTTAAATTAAAGGTATTATATTGAATATAAGCATGAAATATTGTATAATATGATTCCTTAAAATTAGGAATTTTGAAACATTAAAAATATGTTCACGCCGTATAAGTTAAAAATACATTCTCCTCGTACTTTTGCCGGAAAAGTCAGAAACTTACTCATATGGTAAACAAAAGAAATATTCTTCCCATAACACAATGTAAAAGTAAAATAGGGGTAAACATGGCTTTAAAAATACATGTAAGAATATTAAAAACTTTATGAAAAACATTTTTATGGGCATGGATGAAAAATATAACCCTAGTAAATACTTACTTATAAGGAATCTTGGATAAAAATGAGATTTGAAAAATTATCCCTTACCTTATGTCCAATTTCTTCCGAATGTGTCTGAGACTCTTGTATAGTGGGTTTAAACATATTATTAACTTGTAAAATAATGATAATAATATTTATTATATCATATATGATTCACTTATGACTTTATTTTACCCATTCATTTGTCAATTCCATGTTAAAGCAGTGTTCTGGGTAAAATCGTTTCATTTATCGTACGTGTTTGGACTTATTGTTCTAGATATTATTATTACTTATATCATGATTTAATTACATAAAAAATTTATATCATGATTTATATATCATATATATTCAGTATATATATATAATAGATAGATAAATGAAATGAAATACACTGTTCATGGAGACAATAGGCGGTATGTACGCATGAACGATGTTTTCATTTCCTTATTGACTTGAATAGAAGTAAGTAGATGACATATATATGTACCTACATAAATCCAGTAGCTTTTTTATCATATATTTAATTATTATTCATTATATATACTTTATAATTGTAACACCCTAAACGTCCACGGTACGTTTCCCTTTGAATAATGCAAAAGCTTGCATTGTACGCAACTTCGAGATTCTAACCCACCGTGACCAATCAAAGTAGCCATTATGAATAGTAATACCCACTTTTTGAATGTTTATAAATTTTATTTTTCATAATGGACTTCATTTTTTAATTCGGAATATCGAAATTAGCCTAGGCTGAATTTTTTATATTTTTCTGAGAACTTCCAATTTTTGGTGAATAGTGAAAAATACTAAAATTTATTTAAAATTTTTTTTAATCACAATAATTTCTAGTGATAAATTATATTTTTAATTGGATTTAGAGTTTAATTATAATATATTATTATAATTTAATACAATTTTGGTCATTGGATATAATTCCACATTTAAACTATACATAAATAAGTGTCAATATTTTGATAGTTCTTATTTCCTAAAACACGCTTTTTGTTTTGACAGCAGGAATTAATTTTAAATTAATTTCTGCCACTTCTGGGTTTCAAATTTAGAAAAATGGAATCCAAATTGTGTAAATAAGTAACTTTTATTTTTATACATCATGAATAATTACTTCTGTAAATATTTTATTTACCGTTGTTAAAAGGTAAATCAGGTACATTAGGGTAACAAAATAATATTATAGTAATATAAATTTACCCCAAAACGTGTAATAACCCTATTTTCTGATTAATTTTAGACCATGGGCATCCTTGGGTTGATTTTTCGACCTCATGGAGCCACTTGTACGTGAAAATGTCACATTATATTAATTAAGTTAAAATGAATACAAAAATGACATAAGCATATATCTTTTAGTAACACAATTTTCACATAGGGTTATATATGTTATCTATTAAAATATAAATATTAAATAGAAACTTAAAAAATTAGCTACATAATGGTATTTTATTTAAAAATATTAGACATTGAATAATTAAATTTATTTGTGAAACAATAATGACACAGTATTTTCCTTATCAATGAAAGAATCAAATAAATTGTATTATAAATGTTAAAATAAATATAATTTGAATGTTTTTATTCCATCCAAAAATTTTATAGGTTAATATAACATGTTAGGAATTATTTAGTTCAATTTTTTCAAAGTAATAATTTTTCTATGATTTTCACAAAAATTGATTTTCCAAATAGTGTCAAAATTGACATAAAAGAGTTTTTTAAAAACAATTATATTATTAATTGATATTCTATTCCTAAAAATCTAATATTAGGTAAAGATACTTATATAATGATATTTTTATCATTAATTAACCACATGAGGTTTTCTTGGAAGTTTATTGTATGTTTATTAACCATATAATATAAAATACAAAGAGTCATGGTAAATGTGAAACTAATTAACTAAGAGTTAAATATAAATGATAAGTATAATTTAGTGACCCAAACCTATCTAAAACCTATTGGTTGATAGGATTGAGACCCATACCCACCTTATCCTAGAATTAAATCAATTTAGAGACATTATAAATAGAATATTCCTGTATTATAAAATAATATTTCTAGATTTTCCTAAGGTCCCCCTCACCCCTCTTATAAAAGGGCACTCCCCCTTCTCTCTAATTCACACCTTCAAATCCTTTTGGTTCGGCCCGCCTCTGCCCAAATACCCTCTCAACTATCCTCCCTTAATCTTAGAGGCCTTCCTTTAGTCAGAAATCCAACCTAAGGAGCCCTTTTGATCAAATAAAAAGCAAGAACCCGAAGAAGAGGTAATGTTTTCACCACCCTTTTTCAAGTTCCTTTATTCTTCAACATCTTCATTCTTTGTTATTCCCATTATAAAATAATAAATCTAGTATCATCAATATACTGTGATGTTATTATAAATATGGTACAACCATATTCAGTATTCGATCCTTCCTTTGAATGAAATTTCACCATACGTGCGTACGTACGACTTACCGTCTCCACGTCGTGGTGTAATTGTTATTCAAAACATTATTATTTGGTTGGGTATGATATTGATTTTTAATTCAAGTAAATAATAAATGTTACGTTATAATGATTATGTATATATATAATATACCATCCAATTATATATTATTTTAATATCAAAATAATGATACCGTCGCTCGTGCGTACGTACGGACTACCGTCTCCACGAACGCGGTGAGATTCATTCCCCAGCATATTCATTCAATTATAATTCTCATTTGATGATTAAAAATAATTTTTAAGGACTTCATATCATTCTGGATATGAATAAGATACAACCTATGTATAAAAAACATGATTTATGTAACAAAACATATTAAATAAAATGAGTAAGTTAACACCCGAAACGACGATAATACTAAGATATTATTAAAAAAGAAATATTAAAAGATCATATATGATATCATACTTCTGTATATGATTATTTTATAATTTAGTAAAAATTATTTAACTATTATACCGGAGGTTAACCTACCCTATACCATGTAAAATTACAAGGTAAGGGTTTATATCACAATCTCTTCATTATCTGAGGTTGTTTATACGTAATTCTCTACTGGGACCTCTTTATCATCCACATCCATGTTTCTTAAAAATGTGTTCAAATCATTCATAATATTTTATGGACTATGGGATAAAATCATTTATACCCTTGTTGACTTTTTATAATGGAATCATTCTGTTTTTTTCCAAATAAGGTCGTTTTTAACCTTTTCGACAAAATTAAGGTAAGAATGTATTTTTTTTAACTTATACGGCGGGTGCAGTTATTTTCCGCCGTTATAAAATCGTCGAAGATTCCCTTACAAGATTATAAGAATATTTTCAAAATATATGTTTTCTTTATAATTATGTAACTCTTAAATTATTTCAAAATAGAAAGAGATATTTCTCTAAAAAGGGATTTTATTTCATCTATGTAAACATCCTTGATAGATTTTATGTTTATTTGAAATTGATTTATTATGATACAAAACATCCATATAGTAATGAAGGTTTTTTGATATGTTTGATTGTGGATGTTCATTTTTTATACCATTCATTGTTTATTGTTAATGTGTTCACATTCCCTATGCTTGATTTAATATGAATGTTTATGATATGTTTAAACTTTTCATATGAGTAAGGTATTAGACTTAGTAAGTGACAGGTGGATCCCGCTATAGCTGCTCGATGCATCGATAGGTCTCATGAGACAACTAGATGTGGAATTGGCTGAGGCCCTTTCCCAATTTGATTTATGGTTTTGGCCGAGGCCTTAATCATTTTTATACATCTTGGCTGAGGCCTTGAGAAAATGTTTCAGATTGTTCGGCATTATAACGACCCATACTTGACACATATTTTTAATACTTCAAAATTGAAGCACACATATTACAACATATAACAAAACCATGAAAGGATCGTATAGGTATAGTGTCTTTAGAAACTGGGAAACATAAACAACTAGTTCATAACTCATCTACACTGTCTCCCTTTTATTTTATCATATCTAGCGTCCCTTTTGGCATGTCTTACTTAATACTCTTCTTCCTGACCTGGGGAAAAGAAAACATACAAAAGGGTGAGCTCAAATGCTTAGTAAGGGTAAACAAAATAAATATCAATCACATCATATTTATAAGAACATAACATTTTGGAAATCATAACCTTCAAAAGAGGTCATAATTTCATCACATGGGATAAATCATAGTAGTGAAATGTAATCCCAATAATCATAACATTAAACGTTGTGGAATACACACATAATCATAGAGAATCATTTCTTATTAGTCAAGACTCATTTCCAAGACTATCTTAGTGGACAAAGTCCATTTCTGAACTGAGTTCACTCCTCATTTCAGTCATGTATCACTGAACCAGATTAACTTGTCGTTCCATCCATGTCTGTCTCATTAGATATAAATATTTACCAAAGGAATTGGAGGGAGATATTGGTCCCACCCATCTCATAATGAAAGCATTCTTATGTGTGCGAGAAGATCGTAAATCATACATCATAGCATAACCCATGTAATAAAAATTTGATTCTTAAGCATCGTTCCATAATAACATAATCCATATAAGATAAAAGGACTTCATAAAAATAGTTCCATCATAACATAATCAAATCAATTTAAAAATAGGGATAGAAACAGAACCCTATATTATCTTAGAAAGAAAATAATTTTTTTAAAACACTTGAACTCCATTCTTGAGGAAAATATCATTTCCACTTCAAAAACATTTTTCCTCTCTTAAAATGTCATAAAATTTTAAAATATTATAATTTAATTAAAAATAAAAATGAAAACTTTTAGTGGAGGCTTTATGGAAATAATGTTCTAAAAATCCATTCATGCCGTATAAGTTAAAGAAAAACATTCTTCGTGTACTTTGTCCGGAAAAGTCAAAAAAGTACGTCGTACTAAATATGACAAAAGATTCCTTTCATATATTTTACTAAAAACTGACCAATGGGTAAAATTTCATTTAATAAATTTTAGGAGGATAGAAATAATATTACATATTGATGAAACATGGATGTGGATGATAAATATTCCCCAGTAAATTCTGATGTATAAACAATCTCAGATAAAAATGAGATTGCGAGATTTTCCCTTACCTTAGGTACGATATGCTTTGTAAGTGTCTAAACCTCCTGTATAATGATTTAAATAATTTCATTTAATTATTCCTGAATCATAATCATTGTTATGATATCATATATGGTCATATTCTTAGATTCTTTTTAGTAATATTTCAGTACTACCTGTTATTCGGGTTTTTATTGCTTTATGTTCTTATGTGTGTTTTGTCGAATAAATTATTATTATTCTTTTTAAGTTATAGATAAATCCTTTCCATAATGGTATCAGTGTAATATATATCATATTTACTCATTCAATTCAATTATATTTTCATTATTCAATGAAGATCATGTAGAACGAGTCACATCACATCGTGGAGACGGTAGGTCGTACGTATGCACGAGCGATGATATCGTTCCCATGATCGTGGAATTGTATTGAAGTGTATGTATACTATTTCAGAATAAATATCACTTTACAATAATCATATATAGTTATTACTTACACCATTATACCCATCCAAGTAAGGTGGTGGTGGAAAATAGATTACACCACGGCGTGGAGACGGTATTCCGTATGTACGCACGCGTGATGATTTCATTTTCCATAGGATGGATAGAAGGTGAAATAGGGTTGATTAATATTTATAATAACATATCTATATATTAGTGATACTGATTTTATTACTTCATAATGAAACAACTAGATAAGAATAAGTAGAATAATAAATAAATTTGAAAGAATTGGTAACAGATATTACCTCTTCTTCGACGTACCTCTTTGAAACCACCTCTTATGGGCACTAAGATTGGTATTTGAAGAAGACCAGGACCACTAAGGTGTTTCTAGGAAAGTGGAGAAGAGAAATTGGCAGGGTTTGGCCGATCTTTAAGGCTCAAAGTGGTGTGAGGAGGAGAGGGAGGAGGTTCCCTTTTATAAGGGAGGAGAGGGGCACTTTAGGAAAAACTTAAAATATTATTTTATAATAAAGTAATATATGGTTTTTAATAGCTCAAAATTGATTTATTCCGAAGCTAAGGTGGGTATGGGTCTAATTCCTCTCAACCAATAGATTTTATACAGGTTTAGGTTACTATTTTATCCTTATCATTTAGATTTAACTCTAATTTAAATAATTTAACTTTTAAAGTGTCATTTTGTTTTCTTCCATTATATGGTTAATAAACTTACTATAACAAGCCAAAATAACCCCAAGTGGTTCATTATTAATATATATATCCTTATCTAAGTCATTTGTCCGAACCTTATATTTTTAGGAATAAAATAAAGATTAATACTATAATGTTTGTTTTAAAAACTATTTTATGTCTATTTTGAGACTATTTGGTAATTGATTTTTATGATAATAATAACATCATGATTAGTTCAAAAAAAGATAATTAAATAAATAAAAACATGTCATATTAACCTATAAAATTAGTTTAATTCATAAAAGTCTCAAATTACATTTATTTGGATATTTATAATATCAAATATGTTAATATTTCATTAATAAGATAATTACTGCATCGCCATTGTTTCATAAATAAATTAAATTATTTTATGTATAATAATTTTAAATAAAATACCATTATGTAGGAAATATTTTTATCTTTCTAATTAAAAATTATAGTCGAAATTATCTTATGTATAACCCTATATTAATAATGTTTTAGTTATTAAACTTTGATATTAACTTATTTAACTCTTCTTTGAATAAAATAATAATACATGTCGTAATCTAATACAAGTGGACCTAAATGGTCATATTTTCTTCCTAAGTTTGTTTTTGGTCGAATTAAACTTATCCAATAGAATTAGGACATATATTAGGGTAATAATAATGTCAATTTTAGGCTTAATTACCCAATTTACTTTTAACCTTGGTAAAAAAAGTAAAAATTTACTATTCACCAAAAATAATTTTTATCTTATTAAACCACATTTTCTCATTGATATTAATTGTGTGTCTCATATTTTCGAAATTCCACTCATAGAAGTGGTAAGATTATGCTTTATGTAAATTTTCAAATTGTCCTAGGAGGTGGGTAAAAGACAGTGAAAAGTTCAATAAAATTTTTTATATATCTTAAATTATTATAAAATGAATCCAATGAATTTCTTTGAACTTATATACATATTATGTATCAATTTTGACCTAAAATAAATTTAAATAAAATTAATAATTATTTAAATAAAAAGTTGGTTTTTAAATAGTAACCTAGTGTTTTCACTATTCATCAAAAATTGAAAGTTTTCAGAAAAAATCAAAAATTCACTGTAGGCTAATTTCAATATTCTGAATCAAAAAATGAAGTCCATTTTAAAGGATAAAATTTATAAAATTTCAAAAAGTGGGTATAAATATTCATAATGGATCATTTTAATAATATTTTAATAACATATCGTTGTTTAGTGAATCTCGGTATTGCGTGGAACGCCAGCTATCAAGGAAGGTCGCGATTGCATGTAAATCAAGCCAAGCTAGTGTTGTGTGTAGTGAAAGATTCCTTTGATGATGTATATATCATAAAAACAAAATATTTCTCATAAATATCTCAGGTGTTACAGGCATTATACATTTCCCTTATTATGGAAATAATATTGATGGTTCATGTGGTCATTCGACTAGTAGAATACTCATGATTATGTTTTATTATGACATTATTTACTCATCTCATATTCTTTCCCAAAAAGTATTCACGTTTATTATTGGTAAAGGCATGTGGTTTCAATTATTTACCATGCTTAATATTTATGTCATTTTCTGTTGTATTACTTACCCTTACTAAGCGTTTGAGCTCGCCCCTTTCTTATGTTAGATTTTACCAGGATATGAAGAATTTAGTTTTGAGTTACCAGCAGGCAAAATCTAGTAGGCTTGGATGTTTCTAATGAAATATATTTTTGTTGTATTTCTTTTCAAGTTGTAATGTTGAACTTATGTATGAATCTTGTTTCCAATAATACTAAACTAATCGGTCTTTCGATACATGATTTCATTATGATCATGTCAATGTAATGTTAAAATGCACCGACTCTGGGTAACTGGGGTCGGGGTGTTAAATTTGGTATCAGAGGAAGTTTAGTACAAACCTTGGAAACTAGATTTAGATAAACTCTGATTAGAGAACATAGCCCTAAGATATACTTTTAGGATTAGTATATAAGAACTTCATAAAATATTGGTATTGTAGTGATTTTGTGAGTTTTCGGGGCAATACATCCCTGTATGGATACAAGATGGTAGAGGTGGATCTAGCACAAATGTACCTAGGAGTAAAACCTAAAAACACCGCTTTGAGCTAGATTTGAACAGAAACTGGTGCACGACAATGGGCCTTGCTGCATGCTTGGTTATGATAATCCCGGGGGATATGCTTAGGATAATTCTCATTTTCTTTACAAACCATTATGAACGATTTATGAGTATATACTTCCTCAAAGAAAACATTTTTAATGATTTTGGATTATATAGATAAACTGTTAAATTTATGTTAAGTGTTTTACATGAATGGATTTATGTATTACGATTAATAAACTAATCTAGTGTATGCCATTATTTAGAAATGGCGCCCAGTGGAAGGAATGGAAACCGTATCAATGCACGGACTCCGTGTAGGGATTTCCCTCCAACTCAAGATAATTATAGTGGAGCTGGTGATACAACTGTTACTAATTAGCTTATCACTAAACTGGGAAACTCACTCAGGTTATGAATAACAACCTTACCCGTATGAAGCACCCTGATCCGCAGCGTGGAGGATCAATGTTAGATCACTTCATGATGAAACAACCACCAACGTTTAATGGGAGTACAAATCCACTAGTTTCTGAGAAATGGATCAATTCCTTAGAGAAAATATTCCATGCCTTGGGGAGTTGCGAAAGGGAAAAAGTTATCATAGCAGTTTACCGCCTCAATAAGATGATGATCAATGGTGGTCGGTGATTCAAAAATACAAAGGAATATGAAGAAGTATCAAGTATGGAATAGAGGGAGTCTAAAGAAATTTTCATAGAAAAATACTTTCCTCATGACCATCGAGCTGATATAGAAAGAGAATTTCCTAGTCTGGGGAAAAAGGGGGATGATAATGTTACAAAGCATGAGTCTAACTTTACAAGGTTAGCAAGGAATGCTACAGATTATATATGTAACCCAAGAAGTAAGATTGATCATTTCGTTGATGGTTTAAAACCATTTCTTCATCGAGCATTAGTCTCACAATCTTTCTCATCGTATGAAGATATTGTCTCAAGTGCTATCAAGACAAAAAACGAATTCTCTAAATCTTTTGACAATAAAGTAAAGAATGATAAGAAAAGAACGGTGGAGTAAGAGATAGATAAAGGGAAAAAGGGAAATAAGTATTTTCCATTATGCGATAATTTTTGGAAGAACCACCATAGTACTTGCCTAAAAGGAATGGGAGTTTGTTATAAATGTGGAGAAAAAGGTCACCAGGCTCATGATTACAAGGGAAAGAAAGAGGTTTTCAATGTTGAATGGTACAATTGTATAGAAATGGGGAATCATGAAAATTAATTCCCTAAGTGCCAAGGAATCAGACCTAAAAAAGGGCCAAGGGATCTAGGCCAATATTATGTTGTTACTACAGTTGAAGAGAAATAATTAATGTATTTGTGTTTTTTTGGACTCAAGGATTATTTTATGGTAATGAGAATAATGTGATATATATAAGGATTGTATTATAGTACTTGTTTTTTTCATTAAGGTTCTAATATGAAAAAGGTAATCATATTCTTAGTATGTGAAAATAAGATAAAATTTACTTTGTTTTGGGAATCAGATGTTGCAATTGATTTTAGAATTTAGATACATTTTACAGAGAGTCTGGATAGAGGTACTTTGGATAACTATAATGTTTCTAATGGATTAAGTTGAACATTGGATTGTATTGTTTAATTTTAAAACAATTATTATGATTATTTTTTGAATATTATGATACAATAGTTTTAGTAAAAGGACAACCTATAGGTCGGGTGATAACCCGTCACGTCGGACAACGCTGCAGGAATCGAACCCACAACCACAGTGTGATAGGCCATTATTACCTACCACTAGCCTACAAAAAGCCCCTGATTATTAGAATATATTTTTCATCATTTTAATGATATGTGTTAATCTCTGGAACCTTATACGATTAGGGTAAATATAATATTTTTTAGTTCTATTATCTTTGGAGTGAAAGATGAGTTCGTGGAAGAAATTAGTTGAAGGATGAAACTCTACTTTTCAAGTATATATATATATATATATATCTATTAATGTATGAATAAATTAATTCTTAAACCACAGGGAAGAGATATTAAAACCAAAAATATTTCATCCTATTACTTATGGTTTGTTGAACGGATGATATTTTAAATCGTCATAGATTGATGGATTTGAGGCCCTCAATTTTACAGTGGTTTGTGATTGATGACCTCAATCACTCCCAATAAATATTTACATTTTCTCTCTAATTACGTGTCTATAATTTCCACCATTGTTCTCCTATTTGAAACCCTAATTTGGTGGTGATATTCTTATTTCCCTTTCAATATTATTAAAACTAAATTTTATTAACCCAATTTCCGATTTGGGTTTTCCACAAAGGAAGTTTCTATTTTCAACGTTTTATTTTCGAAAAACAAATACAAATTGTGAGGATGCAATTTATTAAAGGATATAATAATGTAACACCCCAAACATCCATGGTACGTTTCCCTTTGAATAATGCAATAGCTTGCATTGTACGCAACTTCGAGATTCTAACACACCGCAACCAATCAAAGTAGCCATTAAGAATAGTAATACCCACTTTTTGAATTTTTATAAATTTTATTTTTTAAAATAGACTTCATTTTTGAATTATGAATATCAAAATTCGCCTAGGGTGAATTTTTGATATTTTTCTGAGAACTTCCAATTTTTTATGAATAGTGAAAAGTATAAAACATTAATTAAAAACAACTTTTTTAATCAAAATAACTTATAGTGATAAATTATATTATTGAGTTCTTTTAGAGTATAATTAAAATATATTCTTACCATTTAATACAATTTTGGTCATTGGATTTAATTTCACATTTAAACTTGACATAAACAAGTGTAAATCTTTTGATAGTTATTATTTCATAAAACACACTTTTTGTTTTGACAGTGGAAATTAATTTTAAAATAATTTCTGCTACTTATGGGTTTTGAATTTAGAAAAATTTATTCCATATTTTGAATTAGGATTTCCAAATTTTGTAAATAGTTAACTTTTATTTTTATACATTATGAATAATTACTTTGGTAAATATTTAATTTACCGTGGTTAAAGGTTAAATCATTTAAATAAGGGTAACAAAATAATATTATAATAATATAAATTTACCCTAACAGGTGTTCTAACCCTATTTTATGATGAATTTCTGACCATGGGAATCCTTGGGTAGATTTTGGAACCCCATGGAGCCACTTGTAAGTGAAAATGACACTTCATATTAATTAACATAAAATGAATACAAAAATTATATAAGCATATATCTTTTAGTAAAACAATTTTTACATAGGGTTATATATGTTATCAATTCTACTATAAATATTAATTATAAATATAAAATTATTTCTTAAATAATTTAATTTTATTTATAATTTTTATACATTGAATAATTAAATTTATTTATGACACAATAATGATGCAGTATTTTCCTTATTAATGAAAAGAATCAAATAAAAGGTATTGTAAATGTTAAAATAAATATAATTTTAAATTTTTTATTCCATACACTAATTTTATAGGTTAAGATGAAATTTTAGGATTTATTTAATTAACTTTTTTCTAAGTAATATTCTTTTATGATTTTCACAAAAATCGATTTTCCAAATAGTGTCAAAATTTACATAAAAGAGTTTTTAAAACAAATATTATATTATTAATTGATATTCTATTCCTAAATATATAAGGATTGGAAAAGCGACTTATATAATGATATTTTTATCATTAATGAACCACTTTGGGTTTTATTGGATGTTTATATTTTGTTTATTAACCATATAATATAAAATACAAAGAGTCATGGTAAATGTGAAAATAATTAACTAAGAGTTAAATATAAATGATAAGGTTAATTTAGTGAATCAGACCTGTCTAAAAGCTATTGGTTGAGAGGATTTATACCCATACCTACCTTATCCTTTAATTAAATCAATTTGCAGCCATTATAAACCGAATATTAATTTGTTATAAAATAATATTTCTAGATTTTCCTAAGGTGCCCCTCACCCCTCTTATAAAAGGGCACACTCCCTTATCTGTAATTCACACCTTAAAAGCCTTTTGAATCGTCCAACATCTTCTCAAATACCATCCCATATATCCTAACTTAATCCTATAGGACTTCCTTTAGTCATAAATCCAACCTAATGAGCCCTTTTCATCAAATCAAAAGGAAGAACTCGAAGAAGAGGTAATGTTTCCACCACCCTTTTTCAAGTTTCATTCTTCTTCAACTTCTTCTTTATTTTTTATTCCTATTCTAAAATAATAACTCTAGTATATTCTATATAATTTGATGTTATTATAAATATTTTACAACCATATTCATTATTCTATCCATACTTTTAATGACATGTCACCATACATGCGTACATATAGCTTAGTGTATCCACTTTGTGGTGTAATTGTTATTCAAAACATTATTATTGGGATGGATATGATATTGATGTGTGATTCAAGTAAATAATAAATATAACATTATAATGATTAAATATATATATAATATACCATCCAATAATATATTATTTTAATATCAAAAAAATGATATCGTCCCTCGTGCGTACATACGAACTACTGTCTCCACGAAGGTGATGAGATTCATTCCCCACCGTATCCATTCAATTATAATTCTCATTTGATGATTAAAAATAATTTTTCAGGAATTTATATAATTCTGGATATTAATAAGGTAAAACCTATGGATAACAAACATGACTTATTTAACACAAAACATATTAAAGAAAATGAGTAAGTTAACACCTGAAATGACGATAATACTAAGATATTATTAAAAAAGCAATATTAAAAGATCATATATGATATAATATTGATGTATATGATTATTATAAAATTTAGTAACAATTATGTAACTGTTATACATGATTTTAACCTACCATTTACCAAGTAAAAGTACAATTTATGGGTTTATTTAACAATCTCTTCATTATCTGAGGTTGTTTATACGTAATTCTCTATTGGGACCTCTTTATCATCCACATCCTTGTTTCTTAAAAATGTGTTTCAAATGATTCTTACTCTTTTATGGACTATGGGTTAAAATCATTTATAACCTTGTTTACATTTTATAAAGGAATCTTTTCGTTGTTTTCCAAACAAGGTCCTTTTTAACCTTTTCGACAAAATTAAGGTAAGAATGTATTTTTTTAACTTATACGGTGGGTGCGGTTATTTTCCGCCGTTATAAAATCATCGAGGCTTCCCTTACAAGCTTATAAAAATATTTTCAAAGTAAATTTTTTCTTTATAATTCTTTGACTCATAAATGATTTCAAAATAGAAATAGATATTTCTCTAAAAAGGGACTTGATTTCATCTATGTCAACATCCGTAATGGATTTTAAGTTTATTTGAAATTGATTTATTATGATACAAAACATCCATATTGTATTCAAGGTTTTGTGATTTGTTTGACTATGGATGTGCTATTTTTATACCATTCATTTTTTATGGTTAAAGTATTGGCATTTTCTATGCTAGTTTAAATATGAATGTTTATGATATGTTTAAACCTTTTCATATGAGGGATGTATTAGACTTAGTAAGTGACGGGTGGAGCCCGATCTAGCTCCTCGATGCATCGGTAGGTCTCAGGAGTCAACTAGACGTGGAATTGGTTGAGGCCCTTTCCCAATTTGATTTATGGTTTTGGCCTAGGCCTTGAAAAAATGTTTCAGAATGTCCAGCATTATACATTCACTCATTATGGAAATAATATAGATGGTTAATTTTGTCATTCAACTAGTAGAATAAAAATGATTATGTTTTATTATGGAATTATTTACTTATCTCATATTCTTTCCATAAAAGTATTCATTTTTATTATTGGTAAAGGCATGTGGTTTCAATTATTTACCATGCTTAATATTTATATCATTTTCCATTGTACTACATACCCTTAATGAGCGTTTGATATCACCCATTTCTTATGTTTAATTTTTCCAATATATGAATATGTTAGTTATGAGTGAATAGCAGGAATAATCTAAGAGGCTTGGATGTTTCTAATGAAATATATTTGTGTTGTATTTCTTTTCATGTTGTAAAGTTGAACATATGTATGAATCTTGTTTCCAATAATACTAAATTGATCGGTCATTCATGACATGATTTCCTTATGATCATGCCAATGTTATGTAAAAATGCACAGACACTGGTTAACTGGGTTTGGGGCATTACAATAATCACTCATAAATGGTTAACATGGTGAATGAATCTCATCGCGTCGTGGAGATGGTAATCCATACGTACGCACGAGCGATGATATCATTCCCATAATTATTTAATGGAATTGGACTGGATGATATAATATCTAAGAATTAGCATCAGGTTATAATAATTATATATTTTTATTCATTACGCCATTATACCCATGCAAGTAAGGTGGTGGTAGAAAATTATATTACAACACGGCGTGGAGACGGTATTCTGTACGTACGCACGCGCGGTGATTTCATTTTTCATAGGATGGATAGAAGATGGAATAGTGTTGTTTCATATTTATAATAACATATCACTATATATGTAATATTGATGTTACTACTTTATAATGAAACAACTAAAGAACAGGAAGTAGAAGAAGAAAGAAACATGAAAGAATTTGTAGAAGAGATTACCTCTTCTTCGACGTGCCCGTTTTAAACTTTCTGTTAGGGAACTAGAGTTGGACTTCTGAGAAGACCAGAACCTATATGATATAACTAGATAGATTTATAAGAGAAACTGTTAGGGTTTGGCCGAGCTTGAAGGGTCAAATTGTGTAAATAGGAGAGGGAGGAGTGCCCTTTTATAAGAAAAGAGATGGGCACCTTTTGAAACCTACAAAATATTAATTTATAAGAAATTTAAACCCCACATAAAAACCTACAAAAAAGACTCAATTATAATATGAGATTATATAGGGTTGAAATATCATCAACTAATAAAATTTAGACATGTTTTATGTTTATGTTAATATAAGGCCCCAGCCTTAAACCTTACTTAAAATTGAATTAAATGAGTAATTCACATTGAGGATCTTTTCAGGTTTAGAGTTATAGAGAATTAAGACATAACTATTACATCTCAAAAGATTACAAAGTAGTCGCTTCTACTAAATTTCCATAAAATAAAAACTCTTAAATAGACACATGTATAGTTCCATGTTTTAGGTATCATGACTTTCCATTGATCTCATCCTTGACCCTATTCCACGCTATGTCCTGTGAAAAACATTTAAAAAACTTGGGATGAGCATAAGAATCTCAGTAAGGGATACACAAAGAATAAAAACTGTTAGTTTTTCAAAACAGCAAGTAAACCATGAATACTTTATCAATGTAATACTTGTCACCTTCATGAAGTAGTAAAAACTCATCACTGAAAAAAAAGTATCATTACTTACCTTTTTGTAACCAAAGGATTACCATAAAACCCGTATAAATAACACATAACATATATAAAGGTAACTTAGGACATAAACATACATAAGTGGAATAACCATACGGTCGACTTCCACACATATCACTTAATGGAATAGCCATACGGCCAATTTCCATACATTCTTAATGGAATAGCCATACGGCCGACTTCCATACCCAATGCATTGGAGGTTATAACGTAACCACCCGTCCTGGTATTCACGGCACCACCCGTCATAATGTCCAAGTACCATTATTACACATAAAATATGGAAAACATAAAAATTTCAATAACAATAATTCATTTTCAATCACAATAAATAATTCCCAGATATTGAATTAATCAATCCATTTTAAAAACCATTTAAAAGAGATTTTTGAATCAAAGTGTCCCATACCACTTTTAAGCTTTTAATGGAATTATAATTTTAAAACATTAATGTCCATATAAATAAATACTGAAAGCCATTTTGAAAACATGGACATTAAAGATAAAGATTTAGAATAATAAATCTTAAAAACGTTTAAAATGATATTTTTGTTAATGAGTTTTTATCAAAATCAGAGACTCTTGAATACAAATAATAGCGGAATAACATTTAATCGGAACTTTATAATATCATGAGAATAAAAGAATTCATGATATAATATGTCAAAGGACAGTATACACAACATATAAGAGTTAATTGGTGCATAACAACAATGAAGTCTCAAAAGAAATGTAAAATGAGATGAAATCCATTATAAAGAAGGCATCCTTAAATTAAGGATAAATCAATCTCATAATTATGTGTGACAAATATAAATAAACCCAATATAAGTGGATATTAAGTTTAAAACAATCAAAGGTTATTCACACATATTCAAAGGATGACATATTCAATAACTACATGTTGAACCCAAAGAAATCGAAATTGGGTTAAGAAGTTCCCTTGACAGCCTAACGGCGTCACATCAAAATGAGTTGATGAGAGATAAAAAACTATCTCATCACTTGGAAATAAAATTTACATCAATAAGGATATATGATAACATATCCCAACAGAAAAATATGTACATTAAAAGACCCAACAAAAGAAGTCTTTTAAAAAGAGGAGGGTGAAAGGTTCCCTTACCGACATGGGTATCTTTCGAAACATACGCCCCGTGAAAGAAGGACAATACATCATTGATGTAAATACTCATAAATGAAAGAATATTACACAATGAGTAAAATAATGGTCAGTACATACACCACTCAAAGGAAATTGTGGCAAATGTATCATAAATCTCACGGGAATAAAAGTGAGATGAAAAATCTCTTACGAAAACTCGGCAGCCTAACGGCGCCACTTAAAACATCCAAAATGGATTGATGAGATCAAATAGAGTATCCCATCATATTACAATAGAATTTACAGTAAGAGGAATATAAAAGAAAATCCCCCAACATAACAAATAGGAGCTTAAAAGAAGTGACACAAAGGAGAGTACTTAAAAAGAAAGAGAGAGGTTAGATCTATTATGAAAATTCGACAGCCTATCGGCGCCACTCAAAACTTCAAAAATGGATTGATGAGAGAGAATAGGGTCTCTCATCACATGAACATAAAAATTACAGTAAGATTAATATAAAATAACATCCCAATAACAATAAAGATGATCTTTAAAAGGAATGACATAAAAGAGTGTACTTAAAAAGAAAGAGAGGTGTAGGATCCCTTACCTCGGGTCCGACTTGACTCGATCATTCTTTAATATCCTGAATAATAAACTTGAGTTAATTTCTACTTCCTTAAGAACCTTTTTCAAGTTCATTATTCCTTTTATATAACTTATTAACATGTTATAAACACTATGTAATCATTAAGTTAATAATGATTGTTTTGTAGATATTTGGTTCTTAAGTCGAAAGTGGACTTCTTACAATTACATGTTGTTCGTGTGGTCAAAGTTTCTTTATATCTAGAATGAAATTCCTGATTTGGATATCATATATATCATATATGTCCAGCATATAAATGTATTTATAATATTACATAATCATTTAGAGGTAAGAAATGAAATGCACCGTTCATGGAGACGGTAAGCCGTACGTACACATGAACGCTACTTTCATTTCATTCTCATATTAATGGAATTAAAATTAAATGAGAGGTATGTATATTTTAATTCCAGAATTATATTAATCATTTAGATTTATCATTCATTATATATATCCATTATATAAATATACTTTTAATAGAACTTTAAATTTGGGGATAAGAAATGAAATGCACCGTTCATGGAGACGGTAAGCCGTACGTACGCATGAACGCTACTTTCATTTATATCTCATACTTTAATGGAAAGAAATAATAATGATATAGAGGTATATTATAATTCCATTATAACATCATATATAATAACTCTAAATCCATCCTTTACACGTCCCACATATGGCATTAACAAATCACATCAATTTGAGGGGGCGGTAGTCCGCACTTCCTTAAATGAATATATCGTGTTTACCCACAATGGAAACCATAAAGGTATTCCCAAAATGAAAAATACAGAAGCTTAAAGAAAAAATAAACATATTAAATATTCTATATAAAAATAGTGACATCATAATGGCCACCTTTGAAGGTGTTAAATGAGTATTGAAGAATCATCGTTTCGGGAGGCAGAATTTCACCATCCACGGAAACCGTATGTTCTTTAACCATTTGATGTAGTTTTGTGAGAGTGTAGCAAGAATAAATATTATAACAACATCCTAGTATATTGAATATTCTGGTGTTGTTACAAAATAAGTAAATAAAAAGAGTTTAGAGGGTTGGAGAAGCAAAATAAAACAAATGAACAAGAGAGAATGAATTACCGTTAAAAGTGTAACTCCTTCTGATTTGAGCCTAAAAGCTTCCTTTGAAAAGATTATTCCCAAAGGTAATCCTCTAGGATGAGGAGAGGGATGTGGAGAGAGTAAATGGGCAGGGGTTGTCCGAGCCAAAGGCATGAGGAGTGTGTGAAATGAGGTAGAGGTGGGGGCCTTTTATAAGAGTAGGGGAGGGGCACTTTTGGAAAGTAAAGAAATATTACTTTATTTGAAAATGTGTTTCGGTTTTAAAAGGTCCCACATTGATGTAATTCGTGGATAAGGTTATAAGGGTTCGAAATCCACTCATCCAATTGGTTTTGGACATGTGTAGTTCATATATTTTACATTATCTTTCCATTTTATTTAAATCGTCAAATAATGATGTCATCGCTGCATCATTATTATGTCATAAATAATTTAATTTATTTAACGTCTAAAAATTATAAAAAAACTACTATGATGTAGGAAATCTTGTTATATTTCCAATGACTATTTATAATCAAAAATATAATCGTTATAACCCCATGTAAAAATTGTTTTCGTAAAACATATTCTGTTTGTGTCATTTTTACTTTCACATTAAATAAAAAGTTATTTATGTCATTTCCCAACCAAAGTGTCTCCATGGGGTCCCCAAGTTGACCCATGGCTTGTCTTGGTCGTCCATGACACAACCAATAAGTTTGGGACATGTGTCTAGGTCATTTCATATTATTAAAGCATTATTTATACCTTAAACTACCCTATTTACCACTAATCGCGATTAAGAACTTAATAAGTTACTATTCACCAAAAAATTATTTTTATCCCATTGAACCACATTTTACTTCTTAATGACAACCATATATGTCGGATTTTCAAAATTCAATACACATTAGTGGTAATCTTTCATTTAACTGAAAAATCAGTTTGCTTGATTACTACTTAGTGGTTTCACCATTCATCAAAAATTGGAGTTTTTCAGAAAAATACCAAAACTTCACCCTAAGCTATATTTGATATTCCGAATTCCGAAATGAAGTCCATTTTACAAAATTCAAAACATATTAGTCACATTAATCAATTTAATAATTAATTCCCGCTGTCAGAGCAAATAGCGTGTTTTTATAAAACAATAAGTATCAAAAGATTGACACTAGTTTAAGTCTGATTTCAGAGTGAAATTAATTCCAACGACCACTGTTGGATTTAATGGTAAAAATATATTATAATTTCACTTTAAAACCAATTAAAAATATAATCTAATCATATAAATAAATTATATTAAAAATAGGTTTTGAATTAAAATACAACATTTTACACTATTCATTAAAAAATGAACTTTATCGGAAAGATATCAAAAATTTACACAAAGTAAATTTTGATGTCCCAATTCTTAAGAAGAGTTTTATTTGGTCCAAAAGGATGTATAAGAGTGAACAAAACTATATTTAATGATGGTTCAACATCAAAAGGTGATAAGTGAACCTTTAGTGAAAACTAGGGCATATACGCCTAAAATTGAATTCTTTCCGTATTTTAAGCCTCTATCCTTTATTGGATAAATGTAAATACATTTAAAAACATATATAATAATATATTAGTTATTTCTATCCATTCCCACCATTACAACGGCTACATGTTAACTACCTTTTAAAATAATATTATTTTATTATTAGAGTGCAACGTAAGATTCCCAAGAAACTTGTTGTTGCGTGTTGGGTACGCCATCGAGCATAGTGTACCCTTTAAAGTAATATTAATATTTGATTCACAAATATGGATAAATATAAAGATGTCATATTCTTTATTTACCTGGGGTGTTACATCCTTCCCCCCTTTTGGGAATTGCATCCTCGCAATTTTAAAATTGGTCTTGGAAACATCCTTGAAAGTCCCACATCGGAACAAGAGTCGGTAAAACAACCACTTTAAAATAAAGGAAGATAAGTACAAAGGTCACCCGAGTTAACCCATACTAGGAATCAATGTAGGAAAACATGGACATGGAGGAGAAAACATAGGGTCATGTTCTGATGGAGAGTGATAGAAAACATGTTTAGGAGAAAGTTAACAATGAGAAAATCACAAACTTGTGATGGGTTAAACGGTGTTGGGTTCCCTAGTAGGAAAAGTTAATAGACAACATTTTTGTTTTAAGTTACATTTTATTGAGGAATTTATTCATAAGGAAACATAATCACTTATCATGTTGACTTTCAACTTTTACTAGATTCCTTAATCAAACTCATATTTTTTCCAAAAGACGAGTATTTAGGGAGACTTGTTTGCATTAAGAGTTCTATAATCAACTTCTAGAGAATCACCTAATCCACAAAAGAGAACTATATACATCCCATGTATTTAGGCTTTAACCAAAACCAAAACCAGAAAGGTCAGTACAAGGTCAGATAATCCAGAAAAGGATAACCCTTTATAAAAAGAAAATCTATTCTTAATCTCCAAAATTTGTCCAACAAAACCCAAAGATCAACGAGAACCATTCCATAATCAATTTGTCCATAAAATTATTCAAAGTAAACCAATCTAAGATTGAAACCCAAATATTTGAAGGATTTAGTCACATAGTCTTCCAAGTTAAATCGTAACATTTATCTCCAAACAACATCAGTTGCTCCTAAAGTCTCGTATTGAAAAGTAATTAACCTAGTCACATATCCTCCCTGATAGGTTAATCATTTTCATAAATTACCCAAAATCAACATACTCCTAATTCATAAAATCATATAACTAAAAATAATCGGTCCAACTAACCTGGGACTTCACGTAGTCCAGTGGTAGACGATAAATACCAGTCGCACTTTGGTTGTGGGTTCGATTCCCGCAGCTTTGTCCGACGCGATGGGTTGTCACACGGTTTGCGTGTTGTCCTTTTTCCAAAACTATATATTTCTTAAAACATTCCCCAAAATGAGATAAAATCTTCAAGAATAATCATAACATATTTTAACCTCAAGTTTATCTCATTCCTTTCCTTTTCCATCATATCATAGAGTAACCCATAATTACCTCAAAAATCAAGGATCATATAAACCCTAATGTTACCTTAATAATTATTACCTGAATTTCCACATCGAGTTGGCCATCTCGTACATGATGCATTAGAGAACTCACCAAGGTTGAAGTGGTTGATCATGACTCCTTGATAGTTGGTTTAGAACAACTATGAGATTCCTCATTGAATCCCCCATCTCATCCAGTATCTTAATCAGAGAACCACCACAGTTTCCTTCAAACCCATTGTCACTTTGGTGCCTGCTAGATCCAGCCATTTACTAAAACCAAAAAGGTCAGTGTGAGTATATCAACATAACCATCATGTACTAATGAGGAAGATAAACACTAAGATATACTTACTCATTCACTTTATCAAAAACTAGGACTCTTTTGAAATCCTAAACATTATGGTAATGTCACTTATGCTTAAAGAATACCCTAACCTCTAAAGTTATCTAAACCGACCTTTGATACCAACTATAAGGCCCCATCCTTAAACCTTACTTAAAATTGAATTAAATGAGTAATTCACATTGAGGATCTTTTCAGATGTAGAGTTATAGAGAATTAGGACATAACTATTACATCTCAAATGATTACAAAGTAGTTTCTTCTACTAAATTTCCATAAAATAAAAACTCTTAAATAGAAACATGTATAGTTCCATGTTTTAGGTAGCATGACTTTCCCTTGATCCCATCCTTGACCATATTCCACGCTAATTCCTGTGAAAAACATTTCAAAAACTTGGGATGAGCATAAGAAGCTCAGTAAGGGATACACAAAGAATAAAAACTGTTAGTTTTTCAAAACAACAAGTAAACCATGAATACTTTATCAATGTAATACTTGTCACCTTCATGAAGTAGTAAAAACTCTTCCCTGATAAAAAAGTATCATTACTTACCTTTTTGTAACCAAAGGATTACCATAAAACCCATATAAATAACACATAACATATATAAATGTAACTTGGGACATAAACATACTTAAGTGGAATAACCATACGGTCGACTTCCACACATATCACTTAATGGAATAGCCATACGACCAATTTCCATACATACTTAATGGAATAGCCATACGGACGACTTCCATACCCAATGCATTGGAGGTTATAATGTAACCACCCGTCCTGGTATTCACGGCACTACCCGTCATAATGTCCAAGTACCATTATTGCACATAAAATATGGAAAACATAAACATTTCAATAAAAATATTTCATTTGCAATCACAATAAATAATTCCCAGATATTGAATTAATCAATCCATTTTCAAAAACCATTTAAAAAAGATTTTTGAATCAAAGTGTCCCATACAACTTTGAAGATTTTAATGGAATTATAATTTTAAAACATTAATGTCCATATAAATAAATACTGAAATCCATTTTGAAAACATGGACATTAAAGATAAAGATTTAGAATAATAAACCTTAAAAACATTTAAAATGATATTTTTTAATGAGTTTTTAACAAAATCAGAGACTCTTGAATACAAATAATAGCGGAATAACATTTAATCCAAACTTTATAATATCATGAGAATAAAAGGATTCATGATATAATATGTCAAATGACAGTATACACACCATATAAGAGTGAATTGGTGCATAACAACAATGAAGTCTCAAAAGAAATGTAAAATGAGATGAAATCCATTATAAAGAAGGCATCCTTAAATTAAGGATAAATCAATCTCATAATTATGTGTGACAAATATAAATAGACCCAATATAAGTGGATATTAATTGTAAAACAATAAAAGGTTATTCACACATATTCAAAGGATGACATATTCAATAACTACATGTTGAACCCATAGAAATCGAAATTGGGTTAAGAAGTTCCCTTGACAGCCTAATGGCGTCACATCAAAATGAGTTGATGAGAGATAAAAAAACTATCTCATCACTTGGACGTAAAATTTACATCAATAAGGATATATGATAACATATCCCAACATAAAAATATGTACAATAAAAGACCCAACCAAATAAGTCTTTTAAAAAGAGGAGGGTGAAAGGTTCCCTTACCGACATGGGTATCTTTCGAAACATACGCCCCGTGAAAGAAGGACAATACATCATTGATGTAAATACTCATAAATGAAAGAATATTACACAATGAGTAAAATAATTGTCAGTACATACACCACTCAAAGGAAATTGTGGCAAATGTATCGTAAATCTCACGGGAATAAAAGTGAGATGAAAAATCTCTTACGAAAACTCGGCAGCCTAACGGCGCCACATAAAACTTCCAAAATGGATTGATGAGATCAAATAGAGTATCCCATCATATTACAGTAGAATTTACAGCAAGAGGAATATAAAATAAAATCCCCCAACATAACAAATAGGAGCTTAAAAGAAGTGACACAAAGGAGAGTACTTAAAAAGAAAGAGAGAGGTTAGATCTCTTACGAAAATTCGACAGCCTATCGGCGCCACTCAAAACATCCAAAATGGATTGATGAGAGAGAATAGGGTCTCTCATCACATGAACATAAAAATTACAGTAAGATTAATATAAAATAACATCCTAATAATAATAAAGATGAGCTTTAAAAGGAATGACATAAAAGAGTGTACTTAAAAAGAAAGAGAGGTGTAGGATCCCTTACCTCGGGTCCGACTTGACTCGATCGTTCTTTAATCTCCTGAATAATAAACTTGAGTTAATTTATACTTCCTTAAGAACATTTTTCGAGTTCATTATTCCTTTTATATAACTTATTACCATGTTATAAACACTATGTAATCATTAAGTTAATAATGATTGTTTTGTCGATATTTGGTTCTTAAGTCGAAAGTGGACTTCTTACAATTACATGTTGTTCGTGTGGTCAAAGTTTCTTTATATCCAGAATGACATTCCTGATTTGGATATCATATATATCATATATATCCAGAATATACATGTATTTATAATATTACATAATCATTTAGAGGTAAGAAATGAAATGCACTGTTCATGGAGACGGTAAGCCGTACGTACACATGAACGCTACTTTCATTTCTTTCTCATATTAATGGAATTAAAATTAAATGAGATGTATGTATATTTTAATTCCCGAATTATATTCATAATTTAGATGTATCATTCATTATATATATCCATTATATAAATATACGTTTAATAGTACTTTAAATTTGGGGATAAGAAATGAAATGCACCATTCATGGAGACGGTAAGCCGTACGTACGCATGAACGCTACTTTCATTTATATCTCATACTTTAATGGAAAGAAATTATAATGATATAGAGGTATATTATAATTCCATTATAACATCATATATAATATCTTTAAATCCATCCTTTACACGTCCCACATATGGCATTAACGAATCACATCCTTTTGAGGGGGCGGTAGTCCGCACTTCCTTAAATGAATATATCGTGTTTACCCACAATGGAAACCATAAAGTTATGCCCAAAATGAAAAATACAGAAGCTTAAAGAAAAGATAAACATATTATATATCATATATAAAAATAGTGACATCATAATGGCCACCTTTGAAGGTGTTAAATGAGTATTGAACAATCATCGTTTCGGGAGGCAGAATTTCACCATCCACTGAAACCGTATGTTCTTTAACCATTTGGTGTAGTTGTGTGAGAGTGTAGCTAGAATAAATCTTATAACAACATCCTAGTATATTGAAGATAATGGTGTTGTTACAAAAGAAGTAAATAAAAAGAGTTTAGAAGGTTGGAGAAGCAAAATAAAACAAATGAACAAGAGAGAATGAATTACCTTTAAAAGTGTAACTCCTTTTGATTTGAGCCTAAAAGCTTACATTGAAAGGATTCATCCATAAGGGAATCATCTAGGATGAGGAGAGGGATGTGGAGAGAGTAAATGGGCAGGGGTTGGCCGAGCCAAAGGCATGAGGAGTGTGTGAAATGAGGTAGAGGTGGGGGCCTTTTATAAGAGTTGGGGAGGGGCACTTTTGGAAAGTAAAGAAATATTACTTTATTTGAAAATGTGTTTCGGTTTTAAAAGGTCCCACATTGATATAATTCGTGGATAAGGTGATACGGGTTCGAAATACACTCATAAAATTGGTTTTGGACATGTGTAGTTCATAGATTTTACATTATCTTTCCATTTTATTTAAATCGTCAAATAATGATGTCATCGTTGCATCATTAATATGTCATAAATAATTTAATTTATTTAATGTCTAAAAATTATAAAAAAAATACTATGATGTAGTAAATATTTTAATCTTTCCAATTACTATTTATAATAAAAAATCTAATCTTTATAACCCCATATAAAAATTGTTTTCGTAAAACATATTATCTTTTTGTCATTTTTACTTTTACATTAAATAAAAAGTTATTTATGTCATTTCCCAACCAAAGTGTCTCCATGGGGTCCCAAAGTTGACCCATGGATTGTCTTGGTCGGCCATGACACAAAAAATAAGGTTGGGAAATGTTTCTAGGTCATTTCATATTATTAAAGCATTATTTATACCTTAAACTACCCTAATTACCACTAATCGCGATTAAGAACATAATAAGTTACTATTCACCAAAAACTTATTTTTATCCCATTGAACCACATTTTACTTCTTAATGACAACCATGTATGTCAGATTTTCAAAATTCAATACACATTAGTGGTAATCTTTCATTTTACTGAAAAATCAGTTTGCTTGATTACTACTTAGTGGTTTCACTATTCATCAAAAATTAGAGTTTTTCAGAAAAATACCAAAACATCACCCTAAGATATATTTGATATTCCGAATTCAAAAATGAAGCCCATTTTACAAAATTAAAAACATATTAGTCACATTAATCAATTTAATAATTAATTCCTGCTGTCAGAGCAAATAGCGTGTTTTTATAAAACAATAAGTATCAAATGGTTGACACTAGTTTAAGTCTGATTTAAGAGTGAAATTAATTCCAACGACCACTATTGGATTTAATGGTAAAAATATATTATAATTTCACTTTAAAAACAATTAAAAAGATAATCTAATCATATAAATAAATTAGATTAAAAATATGTTTTGAAATAAAATACAACATTTTACACTATTCATTAAAAAATGAACTTTATCGGAAAGATACCAAAAATTTACACAAAGTAAATTTTGATGTCACAATTCTTAATAAGAGTTTTATTTGGTCCAAAAGGATGTATTAGAGTTAACAAAACTATATTTAATTATGGTTCAACATCAAAAGTTGATAAGTGAACCTTTAGTGAAAACTAGGGCATATACGCCTAAAATTGAATTCTTTCCGTATTTTAAGCCTCTATCCTTTATTGGATAAATGTAAATACATTTAAAAACATATATAATCATATTTTAGTTATTTCTATCCATTACCACCATTACAACGGCTACATGTTAACTACCGTTTAAAATAATATTATCTTATTATTAGAGTGCAACGTAAGATTCCCAAGAAACTTGTTGTTGCGTGTTGGGTACGCCATCGAGCATAGCGTCCCCTTTAAAGTAATATTAATATTTGATTCACAAATATGGATAAATATAAATATGTCATATTCTTTATTTACCTGGGGTGTTACATCCTTCCCCCCTTTTGGGAATTTCATCCTTCCAATTTTAAAATTGGTCTTGGAAACATCTTTGAAAGTCCCACATCGGATCAAGAGTCGGTAAAACAACCACTTTAAAATAAAGGAAGATAAGTACAAAGGTCACCCGAGTTAACCCATACTAGGACTCCATGTAGGAAAACATGGACATGGAGGAGAAAACATAGGGTCATGTTCTGATGGAGAGTGATAGAAAACATGTTTAGGAGAAAGTTAACAATGAGAAAATCACAAACTTGTGATGGGTTAAATGGTGTTGGGTTCCCTAGTAGGAAAAGTTTATAGACAACATTTTTGTTTTAAGTTACAATTTATTGAGGAATTTATTCATAAGGAAACATAATCACTTATCATGTTGACTTTCAACTTTTACTAGATTCCTTAATCAAACTCATATTTTTTCCAAAAGACGAGTATTTAGGGAGACTTGTTCGCATTAAGAGTACTATAATCAACTTCTAGAGAATCACCTAATCCAAAAAAGAGAACTATATACATCCCATGTCTTTAGGCTTTAAACAAAACCAAAACCAGAAAGGTTAGTACAAGGTCAGATAATCCAGAAAAGGATAACCCTTAATAAAAATAAAATCTATTCATAATCTCCAAAATTTGTCCAACAAAACCCAAAGATCAACGAGAACCATTCCATAATGAATTTGTCCATAAAATTATTCGAAGTAAACCAATCTAAGATTGAAACCCAAATATTTGAAGGATTTAGTCACAGAGCCTTCCAAGTTAAATCGTAACATTTATGTCCAAACAACATCTGTTGCTCCTAAAGTCTCGTATTGAAAAGTAATTAACCTAGTCACATATCCTCCATGATAGGTTAATCATTTTCATAAATAACCCAAAATCAACTTACACTTAATTCATAAAATCATATAACTAAAAATAATCGGTCCAACTAACCTGGGACTTCACGTAGTCCAGTGGTAGGCGATAAATACCAGTCGCACTTTGGTTGTGGGTTCGATTCCCGCAGCTTTGTCCGACGCGACGGGTTGTCACACGGTCTGCGTGTTGTCCTTTTTCCAAAACTATATATTTCTTAAAACATTCCCCAAAATGAGATAAAATCATCAAGAATAATCATAACATATTTTAACCTAAATTTTATCTCATTCCTTTCCTTTTCCATCATATCATAGAGTAACCCATAATTACCTCAAAAATTAAGGATCATATAAACCCTAATGGTTACCTTAATAATTATTACCTGAATTTCCACATCGAGTTGGCCATCTCGCACATGATGCATTAGAGAACTCACCAAGGTTTAAGTGGTTGATCATGACTCCTTGATAGTTGGTTTCGAACAACTATGAGATTCCTCATTGAATCCCCCATCTCATCCAGTATCTTAATCAGAGAACCACCACAGTTTCCTTCAAACTCATTGTCACTTGGGTGCCTGCTAGATCCATCCATTTACTAAAACCAAAAAGGTCAGTGTGAGTATATCAACATAACCATCATGTACTAATGAGGAAGATAAACACTAAGATATACTTACTCATTCACTTTATCTAAAACTAGGACTCTTTTGAAATCCTAACCATTATGGTAATGTCACTTATGCTTAAAGAATACCCTAACCTCTAAAGTTATCTAAACCGACCTTTGATACCAACTATAAGGCCCCACCCTTAAACCTGACTTAAAATTGAATTAAATGAGTAATTCACATTGAGGATCTTTTCAGGCTTAGAGTTATAGAGAATTAGGACATAACTATTACATCTCAAAAGATTACAAAGTAGTCGCTTCTACTAAATTTCCATAAAATAAAAACTCTTAAATAGAAACATTTATAGTTCCATGTTTTAGGTAGCATGACTTTCCCTTGATCCCATCCTTGACCCTATTCCACGCTAAGTCCTGTGAAAAACATTTCAAAAACTTGGGATGTGCATAAGAAGCTCAGTAAGGGATACACAAAGAATAAAAACTGTTAGTTTTTCAAAACAACAAGTAAACCATGAATACATTATCAATGCAATACTTGTAACCTTCATGAAGTAGTAAAAACTCTTCACTGAAAATAAAAGTATCATTACTTACCTTTTTGTAACCAAAGGATCACCATAAAACCCGTATAAATAACACATAACATATATAAAGGTAACTTGGGACATAAACATACTTAAGTGGAATAACCATACGGTCGACTTCCACACATATCACTTAATGGAATAGCCATACGACCAATTTCCATACATACTTAATGGAATAGCCATACGGCCGACTTCCATACCCAATGCATTGGAGGTTATAACGTAACCACCTGTCCTGGTATTCACGGCACCACCCGTCATAATGTCCAAGTACCATTATTACACATAAAATATGGAAAACATAAACATTTCAATAAAAATATTTCATTTGCAATAACAATAAATAATTCCCAGATATTGAATTAATCAATCCTTTTTCAAAAACCATTTAATAGAGATTTTTGAATCAAAGTGTCCCATACCACTTTGAAGCTTTTAATGGAATTATAATTTTAAAACATTAATGTCCATATAAATAAATACTGAAAGCCATTTTGAAAAAATTGACATTAAAGATAAATATTTAGAATAATAAATCTTAAAAACTTTTAAAATGATATTTTTGTTAATGAGTTTTTAACAAAATCAGAGACTCTTGAAAACAAATAATAGCGGAATAACATTTAATCCGAACTTTATAATATCATGAGAATAAAAGGATTCATGATATAATATGTCAAAGGACAGTATACACACCATATAAGAGTGAATTGGTGCGTAACAACAATGAAGTCTCAAAAGAAATGCAAAATGAGATGAAATCCATTATAAAGAAGGCATCCTTAAATTAAGGATAAATCAATCTCATAATTATGTGTGAAAAATATAAATACACCCAATATAAGTGGATATTAAGTGTAAAACAATCAAAGGTTATTCACACATATTCAAAGGATGACATATTCAATAACTATATGTTGAACCCAAAGAAATCGAAATTGGGTTAAGAAGTTGCCTTGACAGCCTAACAGTGTCACATCAAAATGAGTTGATGAGAGATAAAAAACTATCTCATCACTTGGACATAAAATTTACATCAATAAGGATATATGATAACATATCCCAACATAAAAATATGTACATTAAAAGACCCAACAAAAGAAGTCTTTTAAAAAGAGGAGGGTGAAAGTTTCCCTTACCGACATGGGTATCTTTCGAAACATACGCCCCGTGAAAGAAGGACAATACATCATTGATGTAAATACTCATAAATTAAATAATATTACACAATGAGTAAAATAATGGTCAGTACATACACCACTCAAAGGAAATTGTGGCAAATGTATCGTAAATCTCACGGGAATAAAAGTGAGATGAAAAATCTCTTACGAAAACTCGGCAGCCTAAGGGCGCCACTTAAAACTTCCAAAATGGATTGATGAGATAAAATAGAGTATCCCATCATATTACAATAGAATTTACAGCAAGATTAATATAAAATAAAATCCCCCAACATAACAAAGAGGAGCTTAAAATAAGTGACACAAAGGAGAGTACTTAAAAAGAAAGAGAGAGGTTAGATCTCTTACGAAAATTCGACAGCCTATCGGCGCCACTCAAAACTTCCAAAACTGATTGATGAGAGAGAATAGGGTCTCTCATCACATGAACATAAAAATTATAATAAGATTAATATAAAATAGCATCCCAATAACAATAAAGATGAGCTTTAAAAGGAATGACATATAAGAGTGTACTTAAAAAGAAAGAGAGGTGTAGGATCCCTTACCTCGGGTCCAACGTGACTCGATCGTTCTTTAATCTCCTGAATAATAAACTTGAGTTAATTTCTACTTCCTTAAGAACCTTTTTCAAGTTCATTATTCCTTTTATATAACTTATTACCATGTTATAAACACTATGTAATCATTATGTTAATAATGATTGTTTTGTCGATATTTGGTTCTTAAGTCGAAAGTAGACTTCTTACAATTACATGTTGTTCGTGTGGTCAAAGGTTCTTTATATCCAGAATGAAATTCCTGATTTGGATATCATATATATCATATATATCCATAATATAAATGTATTTATAATATTACATAATCATTTAGAGGTAAGAAATGAAATGCACCGTTCATGGAGACGGTAAGCCGTACGTACGCATGAACGCTACTTTCATTTTTTTCTCATATTAATGGAATTAAAATTAAATGAGAGGTATGTATATTTTAATTCCAGAATTATATTCATCATTTATATTTATCATTCATTATATATATCCATTATATAAATATACTTTTAATAGTACTTTAAATTTGGGGATAAGAAATGAAATGCACCGTTCATGGAGACGGTAAGCCGTACGTACGAATGAACGCTACATTCATTTATATCTCATACTTTAATGGAATGAAATAATAATGATATAGAAGTATATTATAATTCCATTATAAAATCATATATAATAACTTTAAATCCATCCTTTACACGTCCCACATATGGCATTAACGAATCATATCACTTTGAGGGGGCGGTAGTACGCACTTCCTTAAATGAAGATATCGTGTTTACCCACAATGGAAACCATAAAGGTATGCCCAAAATGAAAAATACAGAATCTTAAAGAAAAAAAAAACATATCATATATCATATATAAAAATAGTGACATCATAATGTCCATCTTTGAAGGTGTTAAATGAGTATTGAACAATCATCGTTTCGGGAGGCAGAATTTCACCATCCACGGAAACCGTATGTTCTTTAACCATTTGATGTAGTTGTGTGAGCTTTTAGCTCAAATAAATCTTATAAAAACATCCTAGTATATTTAAGATACTGGTTTTGTTACAAAAGAAGTAAATAAAAAGAGTTTAGAGGGTTGGAGAAGCAAAATAAAACAAATGAACAAGAGAGAATGAATTACCTTTAAAAGTGTAACTCCTTTTGATTTGAGCCTAAAGGCTTCCTTTGAAAGGATTATGCCCAAAGGGAATCCTCTAGGATGAGGAGAGGGATGTTTAGAGAGTAAATGGGCCGGGGTTGGCCGAGCCAAAGGCTTGAGGAGTGTGTTAAATGAGGTAGAGGTGGGGGCCTTTTATAAGAGTAGGGGAGGGGCACTTTTGGAAAGTAAAGAAATATTACTTTATTTGAAAACGTGTTTCGGTTTTAAAAGGTCCCACATTGATATAATTCGTGGATAAGATGATAAGGTTTTGAAATCCACTCATCCAATTGGTTTTGGACATGTGTAGTTCATATATTTTACATTATCTTTCCATTTTATTTAAATCGTCAAATAATGATGTCATCGCTGCCTCATTATTATGTCATAAATAATTTAATTTATTTAATCTCTAAAAATTATAAAAAAAAATACTATGATGTAGGAAATAGTTTTAGCTTTCCAATTACTATTTATAATCAAAAATCTAATCTTTATAACCCCATGTAAAAATTTTTTTCGTAAAACATATTATGTTTGTGTCATTTTTACTTTTACATTAAATAAAAAGTTATTTATGTCATTTCCCAACCAAAGTGTCTCCATGGGGTCCCCAAGTTGACCCATGGCTTTTCTTTGTCTGCCATGAAACAACCAATAAAGATGGGACATGTTTCTAGGTCATTTCATATTATGAAAGCATTATTTATACCTTAAACTACCCTAATTACCACTAATCGCGATTAAGAACTTAATAAGTTACTATTCACCAAAAAATTATTTTTATCCCATTGAACCACATTTTACTTTTTAATGACAACCATGTATGTGGTATTTTCAAAATTCAATACACATTAGTGGTAATCTTTCATTTAACTGAAAAATCAGTTTTCTGGATTTCTACTTAGTGGTTTCACTATTCAACAAAAATTGGAGTTTTTCAGAAAAATACCAAAACTTCACCCTAAGATATATTTGATATTCCGAATTCAAAAATGAAGTCCATTTTACAAAATTCAAAACATATTAGTCACATTAATCAATTTAATAATTAATTCCCGCTGTCAGAGCAAATAGCGTGTTTTTATAAAATAATAAGTATCAAAAGATTGACACTAGTTTAAGTCTGATTTCAGAGTGAAATTAATTCCAACGACAAATATTGGATTTAATGGTAAAAATATATTCTAATTTCACTTTAAAACCAATTAAAAAGATAATCTAATCATATAAATAAATTAGATTAAAAAGAGGTTTTGAATTAAAATACAACAATTTACACTATTCATTAAAAAATGAACTTTATCGGAAAGATACCAAAAATTTACACAAAGTAAATTTTGATGTCCCAATTCTTAAGAAGAGTTTTATTTGGTCCAAAAGGATGTATAAGAGTGAAAAAAACTATATTTAATGATGGTTCAACATCAAAAGGTGATAAGTGAACCTTTAGTGAAAACTAGGGCATATACGCCTAAAATTGAATTCTTTCCGTATTTTAAGCCTCTACCCTTTATTGGATAACTGTAAATACATTTAAAAACATATATAATAATATTTTAGTTATTTCTATCCATTCCCACCATTACAACGGATACATGTTAACTACCTTTTAAAATAATATTATTTTATTATTAGAGTGCAACGTAAGCTTCCCAAAAACTCGTTGTTGCGTGTTGGGTACGCCATCGAGCATAGCGTCCCCTTTAAAGTAATATTAATATTTGATTCACAAATATGGATAAATATAAAGATTTCATATTCTTTATTTACCTGGGGTGTTACAGTTAAACCTTATCAACTTGATTTATCCTTATTTAATCTATTAAATTTTATTTGTGGTAATAATATTCTAAATTTTAAATTGTTTTAAATAATTACTTATGTGTTTTGAATATTCCGTAATTTGATACTTTATGAAATTTTAGACCATATACATTCCAATTTATAGTTTTTAAATTTTTTTGGTATTTTTAAACAATTTTATAATATGTTATTTTTATAAAATAACAATAGTGTTAATTTGGACACTATTCATTTACTTGAATTTAAATAAAATCTACACAAGAGAAATATTCAAAAAAATTATTTAATATAATAAAAACATGTCATATTCATATATAAATTTTTTTAAAAATATTAATTAGTTCATATAATATTTATTTTAATATTTTTAAAACCATTTGTTTGATATTTCTCTTAATGAAATAATTACTACAACATTTTTGAATAATTATTTAATATACTTATTTTTTTCATAAAATTTAAAACTAAAATACTATGTTGAATATGAATATAATATATTTTATAATAATTTTTTTACTTGATTTTACCATCTTAAAATAACAACATATAAATTTTTATATTTATTAAATTATGATGGTGACAACTTTGACATCATTTAAAATAATATAATATAAATGTCTTAATCTCTTGTATAAGGCTCCAAATGGTCCTTAAGTAGACCCTTGGATTATTGTGGTATAGATATACTCGCCCAATATGTTTTGGTCATGTGTTTGGGCCTTTTATGGGTATTATTACTTTAATAAAAACTATATTTTTGATTTTTCAATAATAATTTATGCATCATTAATATATAGGCTATCGAGCTAATTAAATATTTCTTAGAAATTACAAATAAATTACCATAACAAAGAAAAACATTTTAGATTTCAAATAAGTATTTATAATCTAATTTATATTCTGTATAACCTTATATTAAGAATACTTTAATTATTAATGTTTGAGTAAGACATATTTCACTTTCCATTAAATAAAATTAATTTAAGGTCTTAATCACATCCAAGTGGGTTCAAATAGATTAAATTTAGACCAAAGTATCTTATAGGATGAAATATAATCATCCAATTATTTTAATACAAGTGTTAGTTTAATTTAATAATATTATAGTTATCCTTAATTACTCGATTAACCTTTTACTACGGTAAATAAAATTTACCGTAGTTACTATTCATAGTGCCCCAAAATAAAAAGTAGCCTATTGACATAATTTGAACCTACTGATTCCAAATATGGAGTCCATTTTCCAAATTCAAATCATAGAAGTTTCATAAATTAATTTAAAATTAATCTCATTGTTAAGAAAACGAGTTTTAAAAGCTAAAACATTGCAAAAGATTCAAATGATTTTACCTATGAATTCAATGTAAAATCAATGATAATGACATAATTTATACTAAATGGTAAAAATATATTCAATTTATACATTAAAACCGTTTAATATTATAATTTAACCATATAAATTATTACGATGAAAAAAGTTGTTTTTAATTAAAATATACCGTGTTTTTACTATTCATTAAAATATTAAAATTATCAGAATAATATGAAAATTTTATCCAAAGTAAATTTTTATATCCTCATTCCAAAGAATAATTTTATTTTTTCAAATTGAACTTATAATCATGTCAAAAATTAGATTTAATTTGGGTGTTCTATTAAAAGGCGGCAAAACTGCATTTTTTTAAAATACTTAATTAACCCGAAAATTTTATTTTTTCTCATACCATGTTCTATAAAATGTGTAAGAGGAATTATAATGTCATAAAATTAAAATTTTAGTTACTAATATTCATAACATCTAGTTTATAATAATATTATAACAATATATCGTTGTTTAGTGAAACCCAGTATTGCATACTACACACGCTATCGAGGAAGGTCGCGATTGCGTGTAATGCAAGCCAAGTCAAGGCTACGTGTAGTGAAATATCCCTTTGGTGTCACGTTTAACATAATCCAAACTTATTTCATTTATACATGAAACAAAATCTATACTTAATGTTGCGTAGAATAATTTCCACAAAACGAACTTGAAATTGTGTGTAACACGAGCCAAAAATAGTGTTGCGTATACTGCAAGCTAATACTGTGTTGCGTATAGTACACGCTAATATTGGTGTCGTGTACAATAGAAGACATCAAGAAAATTAAGAAGAATATATCATATAAAATCTTAAGGTGTTACATCTTTGATCGTTAGTCACTCTCTTGTACAAACTGAGGGGAGAAGAAGTGAGTTATGGAGATGAGACGTGGCCCCATTCTGATTCATCAACTAAAAAGAAAAAGTACAATGTGTGTTCATTGAATGTAAAGGTCATGTACTAGCCTCAACTGGCCCATGCTTTTTCCAGTCTTCCAGTTCAACTACACTGTGATGTACTCGGTAATTACATGGCCAATATGTGACTGTACGCGGTACCTGGGTAAACTGTGTGTACTCATAAGTACATTGCATGTGATCAGAAAAAATATAAATTTTTACTTTTTCTTTAAAAACAACCCAAAACAATGATCCATACCAGGAATGAAGATCAATTTTCTTACTGACACTATTATAATTTCCAAAATTATAGTATTCATATTAATAATATTTAATAGAATATAGATCTAAATTTATAAAACTTGATGATAATATTAGGATGAGTTGAAATAATCTCTCTAAATAAAATATTAACATGTGTTGGTTATTTTTTTACCCTTATATCATAGTTTTAATCCCCCATTAACCATTTTTACAATTACAATAATATAAATCTCTTCTACTCATTAAGTGTTATTAATGTGACCATAAATGTAATCGTTAGTATTATATGGACCATGCATGATATTATAAACTATATTCCATTAAATTGAATGTATATTGTAATTTAATTAATTTTATTTAATTTACTATGATATTATTTATTATAAAATATCATTAAGGTCATTTTTGGAACTGTTCATTGAATATAACTGTGAAAAACATGAAAATAATAGAATTATAATATAAACTCATAAAAATAACTAATATCTTAAAGTTATTTTTAATATTTTTTAACACTCTAAATCACTCAAAAAATTACTTATACAGTTTAAAAAATATTTTAATAAATTTTTCTACTACTTTCATAGGATCTATGTGAGTGTTTAGAATGAATTTAAGGAAATCATTTCATCACTGAAAAATTAGAAAACAATTACCATAATAAAAATATTCATACAAATTTAAAATAAAAAATTATATCCAAATATATTTTTTTATCCATGTCATAAAAATTATTGATAAGAAAAATAATAAGGATGAATTTTTGAAATTATATTTTACTTATATTATAAAGGAAAAAATAAATGAATTATATAAATGTTTTTAATGAATTATAATCAACATAAAATCAATTTTTTCCCAAATTTAACTATTTTTCATTTATTGTGTTAAAAGAATTATTATGGTTTTTATTCTTATCAACCGAAAATAAAAGAGAAAACATAAAAAATTTGGACTTCATCATTGCTAATATAGAATCACCTATTCATGAATAATTTCAAATAACTATAAAAAATTAATATAACAAAAAAATAAAAATTCAATGAAGAGTGGTTTTCTCATAATAATTCCTTTTTACATATAAAACTTTTTCCCAATATAAATTATATATTTTATTAAAATTTACATAATGGGTTTATTAATAATATAAGGAAACTAATTATTATTGGAATCAATTTTTTTAAAAAACACCTTTTATATTATTTAAATAAGAATATAGTTTTCAATAAAAAAATTATTTTTTTATTAATCACTAGAAAATCAATATTTTTAGAAAAATCCAAAAATTAAGCAAAAGTTAACTTTGATATTCCGGTTTCAATATTTATATCCTTCTTTCCATGTATAATTTAATTATTTTTTAGAAATTAAATATAATATTCTCTCATAAAAATATATAAAAATTATTTTTGAATAAAACGTTCTTTTGAAGGAAAGTGATTTTACTGAAAATCAATTTATTGTTTCCAAATTGTTAATCAATAAATTTGTATTTAGTATGAATTTTATATATATTTCATAATGTGGTCAACATTATTCATACCCACTATTATAATGACTATGTTATGATGGTTATCATAAAATTATTTATTCTTTTAGGCTCGGTGTTGCGTATAAAGCAATCTATAAAAGAAATAAAATTTATTGGTTGAAAATTCTATAAAAAAATCTCAAGGATTTATATTATATCCACCTTAAAATGATTTTTTCCTTATAAATTCTTTCACTCGGATATAGAAAATTCATTATATCACATTTTCACAACATCTTTAGGTACCCAAGCATATTTCTATAATTTATAGCTTCCCCAAAAATACATTGACACAATGAGCAGTCTTGTTTTATCGCACTTTCCCTATATGATCCAAAATCTCCATGATTTGTTCCTCAAAAGATAGATATTAATATAGTAGTACAACCAATAAATATTATTCATGTGAATGTAAATTTATGTACTTTATTTAGAGATATACATCGAACATATCATGATCTTGAGTGAAATTCATTGGAATTTCTCAAATTGTAATCTACTATCCTAATATAATCAATAATTTATAAGGGGATATTATACCAGGGGATCACCTTTCCATTAATTTTGAACTTCAAAACCTTATTTCAAGTATAAATCTTTTGGAATACCTTTTCTCCAACTTTTAACTCCATATATCAAGGATTTTTTTCACCACATCTTTTTTGTCAACTATTCCCTACTGTTATGTGATACTAGATGGTTGAATCCTTATCAACCATTTCTTCATCTATATTAGGTTCAAATAGAATTCTTTCACCAAATTTATCCTGTCATGTTGGAGTTATGAACATCCTACAATAGAGGTCTTCACAATGATCAATCAAAATTATCAAATGAAAGTCATTTTTGTATGAAAAATCACCAAAGGAAGGTGTTTATCTCAATCACCATAGAAAATGATATAAAAATACCTCATCATATCCACTAGGGTTTTAATTGTTCTCTTAGACTAGAAAATAGTTTGATAATGATAATAAGTACTAACACACATCTCTGAATCAAAAAATTATGAAATACATAATTATAACTTCAATTTAAACCTCATATTCCAATGAGATACAATATAATGTGGTAGTTCATTCAATCACACCACTTATTTAATTTATAACTTTAAAAGTTGATCAAGTAAGAAATAAAATCTGACGGAAATGATGTGTGATGACTATATAAGGCAACTAACTACAACCCAGAAAGTTTTATTCCCTTTTGACGTTTTGTGGATATTTGTGGTCAAATACAAGGTAATGTTTTCTGATTTCCATTAAGGTATGGGTAATTAATATGACATCCCATTATAATTTTATCACATAGCCTTAACTTGTTGATATACAAGTCATCAGGACGCATACTCTTCATTATCTCATTTCATGTTGTCTATCTTAAATGTTTTTCTAGATCATTATACATTGTTTTACATCCATGATGTATGATGAATGATGAACTATTATCTTCATCAAGTAGCACCTTCTATATTTCCACTACTGATGGGAAACATACTCTATTACTAAATGTTTTCATTCTATAACTATCACGGTTGAACTCAAGAACAATCCATAATTTCTTTTATAGTTTTAGAACTTCCCATTAATCCTATATAATATTCACATGGATGGATGGTTGAAAATTCATCTAAAAAATATTGTATATGTATTATTCTCCCATAATATCAATCTACATATTTTATAAATTCAAAATTATAGTATCTATTTCAATACCTATTGTCGATAAACTAACTTGGTCCTTCTAACTCAAAGCATCAACCACCATGTTCTGCTTTCTACGGTGGTAATGTATTAGGTAGTCATATCCATTAAACTATTCCAACCATCTTCTGTAGTTCATATTCAACACATTATGTGTGTATATACACTAAAAATATTATGATCAATATATATACCAAACCATTCATCATATAGACAATTATTTTGTATCTTCAATGAAAAAATTACTGCTTCCATCTCCAGATCATGAGTTATTTAATTTTTCTCATGTATTTTCAAATTTCATTCCTCATATTCTATCACCATATCTATATTCATAAGGACACATTCTAGTCCATTGTTTTATTCATAACTATAGATCACAATACCTTCTCCCATATATTGCAGTGTGAGTAAAGGTTTTCATACCAACTTTCCCTTGAGTTCCTTGAAATTATCTTCACAATCATTAGTCTATAAGAACATAACCCACTTCTGGGTCTACATGTTTAGTTCATTATATGTCTTGGAGAAAAAATTCTACAAGAATTGATCATATCCCTACATCCTAGGAAAACTTGTGATTTTTTTCCATGGTTGGTTGAGGAAATTTATGAATAAAATTTTTCTTGAATGGATCCACTGATAAAACACAATATCAGATTACATGACACACGAATGAAACATTCAAAATCTATAATTATTAAATGGTAATTTTTTTATAAAAAAAATATTTCCATAAGGCCTTCATCATAAATCTAAAGTTATATTCATTTTCTTCTTTTATTATTGAATATATAATAGTATCATGTATCAATACCATTAAAAACCGATGAAGGTAATATCTAAAGACTCTATTTATTAATTCCATAGAGATACATCAGGAATTAGTAAGTTCAATCAGTTTTAATATAAATTAATAATTCATATTCCTCAAACAGAAGGCTATGGTGTGTATAGAATCTTTTTAAATCCTCAAATGATGTTATACCTAATGAATTTAAATCCTAGGATAGTATTATTCTTCTCATAAATGATCATTAAAATCATTGATATAGGGGAGAGGATAATTTTTTAGTGACATATCATTTGGATCATGTCTATCAATGAATATATAAATTGACCTATCATTTTTCTTAACAAAAAGAAGAGGTAAACTCCATAGTGACACCGCACAGTATATGAATCATTTTTCAATATTTCTCTAGAGTTGATTCTTCAATTTATATGTCATAATTTGGGTCATTATATAATGAGTATTTGAAATAATTATAGAACCATGTGTGGGTTCTATTAAATACTAAACTTCATGATTCCTTCGAATACATGTAAATACTTCAAATTCAACTAAATGTATTATCACAAGATATTGAGGGAAAAAATCCCACAAACTTTGATAGTATCGGAATTATAGAAAAGTGATGTGATCATTGTAAAATTTTGTGTTTTCAACACTAATTCAATAATAAATTAGTGAGGTGTTAATTTTATCCCTTTAGAATATTAAATATATATATATAAGAGTGTATAGGTCAAAAATTAAATAAGACATTACCAATTCTAGATTGATTGATAAGTGTATCCTTTAACATATAATTCATGTAACCCACTTTTCTAGTCAGAATCCTTTGTGAGTTAAATTTTCCTTTTAGAATAAGAGTATTTTGATTTTAATGATCATCAAAAACCATCAAACTTGCACATTGTTTATAATAATGTATCAACTCTTTTTATTTGAAACATTAGATAGTGAGTTTTGTCTCAGTTCGCATTTTTCTTTCCTCCATTATATCAATTGGACTCATTATCATATTTTCATATTCACGGGATCTATATACCGCCGTTACACATTTAAACATCCCCAATATTACAATTAAAAAATTCCCTATATGTTTATTCCCACATGTTTTGAATGTATATGGATAAACCTTCATTCCACCACATGAATTATTTATGTTTTAAAGAGACTCAACCTCAATTTTCTTATCGAAACCAAGGGAATGATAGTAATCTATAGTAATCATTTCTACCTATATTTCACATAAAATTATTTACTATTATCTAAAAAATTATAGAAATGATAACACCTTTTAGAGATTTGGTTTTTATCCACCATATAATCGAACAATTTTTCTTTCCTGACTAATGATTAAACAAGAAGAAAATTTTGAAACTATTTTAAAATTTTCATCTTGATATACAATATAATAATCATCCTTACTATTATTATGAAGTAATTACCTCTCAATTTTTGTAAATTTAATATGATAGATGTACTTTATAAAAAATAACCCCTTAAAATAGTACCATACATTAGAGTAAATTCCTTCACCTTACCTCATATTTGTAATAATATTCAACCATTTATTTTATTCACCTTCCAAATAACAAATTTCTAAGAAAACATTTTCATGTTACAAGCACTATGGAGTAAAAAATAGTTTCTAAATGGTCCTAATCCATATCTTAACCAATAGTGGATCAGACAACCCACTAAATAAAGGTGGATGTTTCCACATGAAAGACTAAATTGTATGTTGTTTCCTCTTGTTACCAATTTGAAGCTTATCATGGTTTATGTCCAGATAATATTGGGTGGTCATAGTTAAAAATTAATCCCTCTAGATCTCACAAAAGTATCTTACTCAAATGGAAAAATATTTCACTATCCAACATATTAATTGTTTTACGGATTTTTTTGGTTCAAACAATTTATTAGAACTAAAAAATAAAAGTGTAAGAATAAAGCTATTATAAATTGAGTGAGCTATCATATAACCATGAAATATCATTCATGAGATTCTTAAATGAAGAAAAATTCTTATAAATCCATGGAACATTAAGTTTAACTTATTTTATCCACAGACGCTACAAAAGAATTAGAATTTTATTATATACATAGACTTATCCATAGGGTTTCGAAGAAATCTCTCCAATTACATTATATAATATAATGACTAAACAATACTATGATTCCAACTATAGTGCCTCGTCAATTTTATGAATTAATGTTACATCTTTTTAGATTAATATTCAGTAAATAATATTCTGATTCATCTTATAATAATAAAGGATTAGTGTCTTTTACGGACTAGATGCATTATCGTCATATATAGTTAGATTATTCATTAACTATCATAATGATATTCTCACACTAAACTGTTCTTAACATAAACTACATAAATCATTTCTTAATAAAATTTGGAAGTGAAACATAAGAAAATATGTACTAATATCTTCATTAAATGTAATCATGTGGAATATCAATCAATAATCATGGTAAGGATTAATATAAAAATTATGGTATTAGATCAAGTCCATAACTAAAAAAGTTCACACACAATCTATTATATATCATAAACCTTAGTCATGAATTGAAACATTATCATTTCAAATTCAAATAATCATAAGAGTGAAAAATAATCATAAACCAATCATGTACTATAATTTTAAGTCATTAAACAATTTCACTATCATATGTGTACATCCATTACACATGTCAACTATTGAGACCATAAAATCATAGTGGATCGAGTATTAAAAAACTTTTCATATGTCATATCTTCCCAAAAATAAACATGAATTTATCATTGTGGATCATAAATCTATACATGAATCTTTTAGAAGATCAATAACATTTACTTGTTTCCCATTGTGGATCAAGCACATCAACTTGTTTCCCATAGGGTATCAAGCATATAAAATGTTTCCCATTATTACCCCATGAGATATAAAACGTTATCCAATGTATAAGGATGAAATATAATTTTAGACCCACCAACCACATAATGAAAATAATACATATGTGACATAATACCACAAAACAATCATCTTATCATTTTATCAAAAAATTTGAAAAAAATGACTTTTAAAAACATTTTATCATTTCATTATAGTATAACCCATAAAATAAAATTAGGTTTAATAAAAATATTGTTGGTATTATCAGAAACCATTATGTGAATGAATAATTATTGTATCATTAGATCATATCCTAAAAAATAATAAGTAACATCGGAGGATTTTATAATAGATGAAATATTCCAAAAAACAATTAGTCAATTATATCTTCAGAAAAATACCCTTTTCATTTAAAAAACATATTTTAAATCAAATTATTTCCAAAATGTAAAGGAAATTTTTATATTTAAATTTAACCATGGAAAATTTGCATTGAATCTTGAAAAATTTAACAATAATGATAGTGGGAAATTCCACCCCAACAGAGTATGTCAAAACAAATATTCCTTACATATTTTTAGAAAAAATTCATCAGTACCACTTTTGGAATATTTTTGGGAGTTACATTTTTATGAAAATTTTAAAATTTCATAAATGTGTAAAAAGTAAATTTAATAATAATTGGAGAGTGTTAACAACATAATTAAATAAATTTAATGAAATCATGGATATTGATGAAAATATTCACAAACTGGTAGTGATGAAGGGTATGAGAATGCTTGTATTTACTCCCCTGATTGAGGATATTTCATAATTGATCAGTGATTTCACCCTATATTCCATCCTAGTACATGTGGTCCTACAAATTGGCACAACTCATGAATGGATCCATTAAATTGGCATCTTCTTACCACGATGTTATGTTCTTGATCAACTTCCTCCTTATCATTTCTCTTCTTTCTCAAAGTCTTCTACCACTGTGGATCGAATGCAAGATCATCAATTATGTCCTTCCCACAAGTGGAGTAGTCGCCCAACATATTTTTACCTAAAACAAAGGTATTAAAAGGCCAAGTGTAAAAAATTAATTAAAATATAAATCATTATCAATATACCTAATTAACATTAACATAGTGGAAACGATACTAGAGAACAGTGCCAAAAATTGATAGCTCACAGATCGTAGATAATTACTATAGGGATAAACAAATTTAATTATTTCTTAAAACATAGAAAAAGTAACTAAAAATGTTGTACTTTCAAGTTTGAGTTTCAAACCAATAGAGACAAATCTTATGTTCAAAATTAATTCATGAAATCAAAGGCTACATTGTTTTATTTCTTTAGAAAAAAGAAAAAAGTGCATATGTGATTGATTTTTGATATTATGATATAAGAATATTAGGTAAAATGATTTTTGGGTTCATGTGCTAGGGATTTAATTAATATGACATTTACTCAGGTTTGGTGTTATAATTGGGTCATCAAGAATCCTTGGTCTAGGTATCCTTCCCCAGTAACGTGATTCCACCTTTAGAATGATCATCTATATAGTTCAAACACAAAACATGGTGACCTAAAACAATATTTGAACATAACCAACCTGGATTGCCAAATGTTCATAAAAAACTAATGTGACTAATTGATGAAACTAAATAATAATCCTAGGAATGCAGTAATGGTCATGAAATATGAAAAGAAATGAGGAATTAGAATTTATAAATAGTGTTTGAAACAGTCAAAAACATGAATAATAAATCAAAACAATAACTAAAAACAAATCATGTTATAATAACTTCACCCAGCACTGAAAAACAACTCAATAATTCTAATAATGAAAAGAAAAAGAAACATAGATAACTGAAGAAGGAGGAGGATAAGAACTGCAGTGAAGCTAGTCTCTGGATCATCACATAATTGTCTAGTAGTCATCCCTTGGTGTCACCTAACTTAAATTGGTTCCAAAATATATTGGAAGGGTGACCAAGGGGATCTATTTATTAGAAAAAATGTCAATGTTTCACCTGAGTCACATTTAGTTTTCAATTTCCCACTATCGTTATGATGTGTAACTATGTTACAGTGTGTGTAATCCTTCGAATCTCAGTCACCACGAATCATAGAAAAACCCATCCAAAATCAATTCCCAAAAAATGTTGTTTTGTGTAATATAGTTACAAGATGTGTAATTGTCATTCAGAGCATTTTTTGACTTCATGACCTGTCCTATGCGGGTGATTCCTTTTGAAAAAGTCATGGCATGAAATTTCATTACACGAAGTCTAGTCATTCTGCATCAGTTTTCCCGCACTGCTTCTCTAAACATCTAGTGTTGGGCCGCTTCGCTTCTCTCACGATTGGAAGTGTCTTTTAGATTTTAAATTTATACCTTTTCATTCACTTTCCAAATATTCATTGTTTCCATCCATATAACATAAAACAAGTCAATTCTGTCACAAACTTGGAAGAATAAAAAATTCAATACAGAATTAAAGACCTTAAATTACTAAAAAATTTATACATGAAATACCCTTATCAATACCCATGGTTTGAACAAAATGATACCATATTTAAGATCTTGTCCCTCACCCATTATCATGGGAAGTGGTGGTGATGCTAAAAGTTCTTAGGTGACATCCCCAAGACACCAAAGGCTTTAAATAAATTGAATGGGCCTCAAGAATAGTTAAATTATGACTTCAATAAATAGGAAAATGATGAGACAATAAACAAAAAACCACCATATGTCTCATGAGTACAAAAATAGAATATAAAACATAACCAAGGATATAACCATTTTAGAATACAATTGGAACCCAAGATAAATAACTAGAGGAATAAAACTACAACAAAACACAAAATACCATCGACAACAAACTAGAAACCCCCAACCTTCTCCAAAACTACAACTGGAAAAGCTATCCTCATTAACTTAAAAAATTGAATTTGAAAATGTTTATTAGTAGTGTCTTTTTTAAAATTTCACTAATTTTAAATGCTTCCATGTTTTTAAGGAAACATTTCTCATTTAACCATATTTTTAAGGAAACACCACTACATAAGCCAAGATTATTAGGAAATGTCAATTAATTAGCCATTTTTTCAAGAAACATCACTATATATATATATATATATATATATATATATATATATTTATAAACCGAATTTATCTACATCAATGTAAATATATATTTAGATATATATATTACTATATATAAACAATGAAATATATATATATATATTTATATGTATATATATATATATGAACGCACATACACACACTCATACACATACATATACACACACACACACACACACACATATATATATATAAACACACACACACACACATACCTATATATATAAACACAGATATATTTTAAATTTAATCATGTAATTAAGAAAAGATGGCTATTTTAGTGATATTTTTATATTGTTTGAAAACATGGTTAATTATATATATATAGTTATAATTATGCATATATATATATAAACAAATATATTTACTCACACACACACACACACACACACATATATATATATATAAACAAACAGACACATGTATATATATATAAACATATATATTTATAAAATATAAACATGTATATTAATATAAATGTATGGTATATATTAAATATTGGCATAAATATATATCATTATAACATATATATATATAATATATATTGAATAAATATATATATATAATATAAACATATATATAATATATATACATAAAATATAAACATAAAATATTAACATGTAAATATATAATATAAAATACTGACATATATATATTTTAAAAAATAAACATATAGATATAAAATATTGGAATATTGATATATAAACATATATATTTAATATAATATATATATATATATATATAATATTAACATATATATGTATATATATAATATAAACATAAAACATAAACATATATAAACAATATAAAATGTAAATATGTATACATATAATATGAAGTCTAATCATATAAATATAAAAACATATATATTTAATATAAAAATATTTTTATAATATTAAATATAAACATATACAGAAAATATAAACATATATATATAATATAAACATATAAATATATATATATATATATAAACATATATATGTTAATATATATATATATTAATACATAAAATTCAATTTATATGTTAACTTTTTAAAAACAGAAATCTATTTATATATAAAAATATAACATAGCACAATTATATATTCTAAATTTTCATAGGCTAGTTTGTTGGTCCTACCTTGGGTTGTGAAACAGATGGTCTTGGGTTTGAAATTTAGTGGAATGTGATTTAAAGGATTGGTTTCTCTCCACGAGTGGTGGATCCTAGAAGGTATCAAGAAGCTTCGCTATAAAACTCGTAAACCCTACACTACTAAAAAATTGGGTTTATTTAGAGCTAGGTATTTAACAATGGTAGCTAAAAGTGATGTTAAATACCCCATTTGTCAAAAATAGAAAATGTGATGTTAAAGTGGGTCTTTAAAATTGTTTTTAGCACTGTTAAAGGGGTCCTTTTTGAAATTCTTGTAAAATATAACTGATAAGCCCCCTCATCTTTATCAGTGTAATGCCCCGACCCTCGAAACCTAGATCTAGTACATTACATATTACATTGGAATAATTAAATGGAATGAAATCCCAAAGGAACAAATAGTTTATAAATCTTGAAGAAACTAGATACATACATGAAACTCACATTACATTTGGAAGGTAACAAAATACAATACATAACAAAAACAAGTAAACTCTATCCATGAGAAATCAATAAATGGTCTCCTCTTCATAACATGTTGATCATACACAAATTAAAGGGTTGAGCTCAAATTATCAGTAAGGGTTACAAATAGTGGAATCATTAATCAATATTAATTAAATCACAATCAAATTGGCATGGTCAATATGACATGGTGAATATATGTAAAACACACACCATTAGTAAACTGATAAATAAACTACATCCATATATTTTGTCACTGTGAAAACCTCATGTATAGTAATAACTAAAATTGAACAAATAGAATGATTATTAATTTTATGCCATGTATCTGGCACATGATACCACTATTCTGTCGAAACGGTTTAAGTCAGTGGGTAGAAACCCATTTGATTTTTTGAAACAAACTCAATGATTTTTCGCCAACTGATTTGTCTCATTAGAACTTTAAATACATCGAGGGGATATAGAGGGCCCCAACCATCGCTGATAGTACACATAATTCTTTATAAAAAGATTAAATGCAACTACAATATGCCTTCACAATATCTGTATTGAGTAGAGTTTACAGATTTATATATATTTCCATAGATAAAATAACATTCTAAATAAACACCATATGTAAAAGGGTATACAACATCATATAATAATCATGTCTATGAAACCAGAATATGAATATATAAAATATTTAAAATTTAAAATAAAAAATGATCTCAAATGGGCAGAGGATATACCACATAAGAAATACTAGGTGCACAATTCCATGTAAATTACAATGAAATGAAAATTTAGACAAATTCCATTACCACATTGTAATCAATTGAGTCGTATGACCAATAAATAATAACTAAAAAGTTAATTACAAGATCACATTAATATATATAGAATCATGATAATATATATCAAATGTAATTACACAACACACTACATGCAATAAATAAATATCAAACAATGAAAACCTCACAGAATTAAAAGTTCGATAAGAAACTCCTTAACTTATGCCTTAAGGTGTTCTCGATTGATCTTAATGACCTGAATTGTAAAATTTTTCTGCATTAATTAATTATTCCAGATCCTCCTCTAAATTTAATTAATTTATTATAACATTATTATGTTCATTAGTTTTCTTTTTTGATGGGTTTAAGAGGTTAAATTTTATTGTTTTGGAATCATTTTCTTCTTTGCTTTTCATAATCGGTTTTCTTGTATTCATGAACAGAATTACTATTGAAATGTGGTTAAACATACAGAATTGTTAATATATATTATTATTGAATTTTCATAGATATAAATGATCTTATAATGTTTTGGGATCAATACTAGGAGGATGAATCATTAGTTAAAAGTTAATGTTAAACACTTGGATTGACTTGTCGATTTTGTGCATAATGAACTTGTTTTGTATTATTATTCTATATTATCAGTGTGTAAAGATTAGATAACATTGAATAATGTAAAATATGTATATTATGATCTGGTTCTAGAATTTAAATGGTTTCACGAACAGTCTTGAAAATATTAATAGAAATTGAAAACTCATCCTCCATGGATGTGATAAATTAACACATCTCGGACGATATTTTCCTTTTTAGTGTAAGAGGGGGGGAAGAGATATGATAATGAAAAATTCCATAAGAATAATAAAATTGTAGTACATGTAGGTTATTTGAACTATCATATCATTTGGAGGTGGGGAGGCGAGGAGAGAGAAATAAAAGAATTGAACTTGTAAAATATTTTGGAAGAAAAGGGAAGAGATGTTCACCTCTTGAGTACACCTACTTGATAAAATCGTTAAGGCCTTTGTTTTTTGAATTTTGGTGAGACTAGTAATTATTTAATGTGGGGATGATCTTATAGAGATATTGAAGAATAATTTAGGTAAGTATTAAAGCTTAAGGGGTGTGGGAGGAAGAGGGGGTGAGGGGTAGTTTATAGAGTGGATGAGAGGTGGGTTTTCTTAATATTATATTCATTAATTTATTATTTCTCAATAAGACAAGAAATAGTGAGGCTTCCATGACCTTGAATAGTGATAATTTTAATTGAGTTTGATATTTGGGTTCTTTCATCACTCATGAAGCTAGGAATAGTGAATTAAAATTATAATGTATTTATACAATAAATTAATGTATTTTACAATTCAACAAAAATTCATGTGTTTCAAAAAAACACAAAAATTCACCCTAAAACCTTTTCAACATGTAGAATTCTAAAATGAACTCCATTTTTCAAAATTAATCTTCTACATATGTGAAATTTAATTTTTAAATAAAATCATTATTTGAAAGAAAAATACCAACACTTAAAAAATTCATCTTCATTTTTAAGGTTCATAAATTTAGTTATACTGTCATGGGTAAGGTTACCATTAATAAGGGTCATATTACTATTAATAAGGATAAGTTAATATTGATAACATAAATTTACTATTCATAAGGGTATGTTACTATTCACTTAAAATTATGTCGATTATATCAGACTCCAAAAATCACCCTGATTGAGACCGTGTAAGTACAATGTTTGAAATTCAAAACACATAAGTGACTAATTTATGTTTAATGGATAGGTTATCACTATCTCTTAAATAACCATGTTTTGTTTTTAGGAAACTCATTTCTTTATGAAATATGTGCCATCTAATGAATAGAATGTATCTAGTAGAGACATACCATAAAATGTTTGAGGTGTTATGTTATTCCCACCGTCGGGAATTTCTCCCTCAAAATTTTTCAGGTATAAAGCCCCTGAAAAATATGTGTGTGGTTCTTCTTCAAAACATACTTAGGTTCCCACATTGATTCATCAATATTATGGTTTCTCCAAATATCCTTTACTAGACGAGTTGTCTAATATTTCAACATATGCTCCCTTGGGTCGAGAATCTTGATAGGCTCTTCAAAGTATGACAAATTAGGTTCTAGTTCTATTTCTTCATAAGTGAGTACATGTGTTGGGTCTGGCATGTATTTATTTAACAATGGCACAGGGAGAACATTATAAATTTTGGAGAGACATGGAAAAGTTTATAAATAGTAAGTTATATCTCTAATCCATTGAATAATATCGAACGGTCCAATGCACCTAAGGCTTAGTTTACCTTTCTTACTGAACGTTAAGACACCCTTCCATAGATATACTTTTATAAATACATGATCTCCTACTTGAAATTCATAATCCAATCTCTGTTTGTAAGCATAAATATTTTTAATTCTTTGTGATGATTTAATATGGGCCTAAATTTTCTTTACCATTCCGGTTGTCTCTTCGATAAGTTCTAGGCCTATATGTTTCCTCTCACCAACTTCATCCCAACAAGTTGAAGTTTGACACCTCTTTCTATATAATGCAACATATGGAACCATTTTAATTCTAAAATAGAAACTGTTGTTGTATGATTATTCCACCAATGGAATGTATTGATCCAAATTACCTTCAAAGTCAGGAGAGAATGATCTCAACAAGTATTATAGTTTTTGAATAGTCTTTTTAGACTGTCTGTTGGTTTGGGGTTGATAAGAAGTACTCTTATGAAGCTCAATATCCAAAACCATATAAAGAAATTTCCCTAATTTTGATGTAAACTAGGGATATTGATCAGAAAAAATCGATAGAGGTGAACCATGAAGTATTAAAAATTCATTAATATAAATTATTTTAATGCACCCATGTTTTAAATCCTCACTTATAGTAAGGAAATGTGCCAATTTTATGAGATGATCAACACAAAACCATATTGCATCATTATTTCTAGGTTTCCTCGGTAGTCTTATGACTAAATCCATAGTAATTTAATACCACTTATATATAGTAATAGGTAATGGTTTCTTTACCCCTCAATGATGTTGTATCTCTTCCTTCACTTGTTGAAAAACTGTACACCTTAACACATAGTCAGCAATTTCTCACATCATATTATCCCACAAAAATTGATCCTTCCTATCTCTAAACGTCTTTGTGATGGTCAGGTGTATAGAAAAATTTGAGCTATGAGCATCATCTAATAGCATTATTTTTATCTTAGATAATAATGGAATTCATAATCTCTTCCCAAATTTCAGAACTCCATACTCATACACGAAGTCTCCTATCTTCCATCCTTAATAGCTATAGTTTTATTTTATAGATTCTCATAATTGGATTGAGAGATTTTTTCTCTAGTAGAGATCATTTATCAATTACTTTCAAGAGGATATATGTTTCCCCTTCCATGGAAATTCTCATATCCATCTTTAGTAGATCCATGAATATAAGATCTCTCTCAATCCTCATTTGGGTCAGAAGTCCATGATATTTCTTGTATAATGCATATGACACTTTATTTTTCTTTCATGGGTGGTAGTGTATTAAAAAAATCATAGTATTTGAGTAATTCAAGACATCTCTTTTGCATCATGTTGAGTTCCTTCTATGTACAAATGTTATTCAAACTCTTGTAATCCATATATATCTCACATCTTTCACGATATAAGTAATGTCTCCATATTTTCATAGATAAGATTATGGGTGGTAACTGAAGATCACGAGTTGAGTAATTTTTATCATAAGTCTTCAACCGACTTGATGCATAATAAATAAATTTATAATATTTTATAAAGACACATCCTAGTCCATTATTTGATGCATAACTGTATATAAAAAATCTATAATTTCCAGACCGAATAGTCAAAATTAGAGAATTGACCAATCTTCATTTCATTTATTTAAATCATTATGTACATTCATTCATCCATACACAGTTAACACCTTTACATGTGAGAATGGTTAGTTGGTTAGCTATTTAGGTGAAATTCTGAATGAAATACCGATAGTAATATGCTAAGCCAAAAAAACTACGTACCATAGTTATGTTCATTGTCATGCGCCATTCTAGGATTGCCTTTGTCTTTATAAGGTCAAATAAGATTCCATCCTTAGATACATGATGGACAAGAATAGAAACTGATTAAATCCAAACATCACACTTACTAATCTTCCCATATAATTCATTTCTTCTAAGAGTTTTCAAAATAATCTACTAGTGATTCTCATGGTATTTGTTTCATTTGGAGTATACCTGGATGTCATTGATAAATACCACAACAAATTCATAACCATATTCCTTGAAAAATATATTCATTAGATCCATTATGACAAAGGGTGAATTAGTCAGCCCAAAAGGCATTAATGTAAACTCGTATTTCTAATAGCGGGTTTGAAATGCGGTCTATAGAATATCTTCCTCCCTCACACATAGCTGATGATATCCAAATTGAAGATCAATTTTCAAAAATACTCTCCTCCATGAAGTTGATCAAATAAATCATAAATATGTGGAAGAGGATACTGTTTCTTTATTTTAATATCATTTATTTTCCAATAATCAATGCATAGCCTCACAGATACATTTTTCTTCTTGACAAAGAGGAAAATGCCACACCATGGAGAAATAGTTGGTTGAATAAATCATTTTTCACTCAATTTCTATAGTTTTTTCTTGAGATCCATTAATTACACATTTTCCATATTATAGTGAGTCATTGATATAGGTATTACACTAGGAATTAAATAAATAGAGAACTCAAATTCTCGCTCTGGAGGGTGTCGGGGTAAATCCTCTAGAAATACTTCAATGTATTCTTACACAATCGTTACATGTTCAATTTAAATATTTCATTCCTCACACATAGATATCATGTTCTCTTCCCCATTAAGAATTTAATTCATTAGATCTATTGTGGGTGGATCTAGATAAGAATCTTATAGGGAGGTTGCTAGTCTAAAGATAATATATTTTACACAATTTTGAAAAATTGTAACAACCTTCTTCTTGTAATAGACCATCACGCCATAATTTGAAATACAATTCATAAAAATAATTATATCAAATTAAATAATTGGTATGATGATAAGTTTAGAAACTAAAGTTCATTTTTGTGTCATGATGGGGACGAATCGACATTCTTTTTTTTGTAATGATACATCCCCTATGATTTTCGTCTAACAACTCCTTTATTAAATCAAATGGTACTTGTGTAATTTTCTTGGAAAATTGGGAAGATATAAATGAATGTGATAATCTAGAATCAAATAATCCATTGTATATGTTTGAGGAAATAATTAAAGTACCTTCCACAACATCAATTGGAACTTCAACCTCCATAGTTGTAATCGAAGAAGCTTTACTTTTCTCTCGTTACCTATTCCGAGGAAAGTTTTCTTGGCACTTAAGAAACACATTTAAATAGTTTACCATATCTATAAAATTGTATAATTTAAGATCATTGACTTGTATCTTCCCCTTTCATTCATTAGATCGATGACCCTTTTCTCTACACTTATAGTGGACTCTCATGCCTCCCAATCATTTCCCAAGATGATTCTTTACCCAGTTCTTGCACAATTGGAATTTCTTTATTACCTTGTTCTTATTTGGTGCTTCACCTTTTCCATGGTTATCTATGTAAAGAATCTTATCATGGTTTCCAATGAACAAATTTGATCTTTCAAATTCCTTCTTTGTTTTGATTTCACATAATACAATTTCATTATATGATGAAAATGTTTGAGAAGTCACTGCCCTTCGAAGACTTGGCATATGACCTTCATGTAAATGATCAATCTTTTCTTTCTAGTAACATATGTAATCTATGGAATACCTAGATTGTCTTGTGAATGAGGCCTCATACTCTACAACATTGACTTCGTCCCTTTGCTTTAATCCAAGTAAGTTCTACTTTATTTTAGTTTGTTTCTCATGAGGGAAATATTTGTCAAAGAATATTTCCATAAAATTATTTCATTCCATATCTTCTATTTCTTCTTCCTCTATGGTATTCTGGATCAAGGTCCACCACTGATCAACATCACCCTTGAAACAATATACTGCCAACACTACCTTTTCATTTTCATTACATCTTAATGCCATGAATATATTTTCAAGAAACATGATCCATGACATAGCTACCAATGGATTATTAGTCGCAATATAATATGGGGACTTCGTCATCAATAAAAAATCCAACACATGTATATAAAGGTTATCTGTCACAACCTGATTTTGTTTTCCCAATATGGTCATGATTTTATCTTCTCCAAAAATGACTATGTTGACATGCGCAATGGGTAAATCTGAACATTTTCCATTAGTATTGATTCCCCTTATTTCATTAGGCACCAATTCTAAATAATGTAATACACTAGATTAGGATATGAATCATAATATATAATCTCAACTATAAAATTTCTTTTCTTAAATTGAAATTCTATCCATAGCTAATCTAATTAGCATGGTTTCTCTGAGGAAAATTTTACATTAAAATCCTTTAGAATGGCTTATAAAAAAATATGAATTATCCTTATAATATCACATGGTATTGTCAAACCATCTGTGCATAAAGGTAGGTTGTCGTTCACTAGGATACACCAGGTCAATCCTGAAATTCCTTGTCAGAGTTTTCTCTTCTAGGCACATCTATGCCGGATCCAACTCTACTTGTCTATATCCAGATAAAGATTTATTTTCTAGAATGATCCACATAATATATTCCTTACAAAAATTAAAAGACTTTATTGTATGTTTATCCTAAAATTCTACCTTAGGTTTTTGTTCCCTAATATATATTTTCTATTCTAGTTTCCATGTTGACTACCAAACTTCTTCTGATACCAACTATAATGCCCCAACCCCATAAACCGTGATCTGGTTCTTTACTTATTAAATTGTCATGATTAAAAAGAATGAAATACAGAGGGAACTATCATTTTATTATTCATGAAGAAACTAGATACATACATGAAACTCACATTACATTGGGATGGTAATAAAATACAATACATAACGAAAACTAATAAACTGCATCCACGGGAACTCAATAAATGAAATCTTTTTAATAACCTATTGAAGGTTGAAAAATGAAAGGGGTGAGATCAAAATTCATAGTAAGGGTTACAAATAGAGTATGCATGAATAAAAAATTATTTAATACTAATAAAATTGGAATAGTTAATATGCTTTGGTGAATAAATGAAAAACACACGCTATTATTATACTGGAAGTAAAACTGCATCCATGGATTTTATCATAGTAAAATACTCATGGATAGTAAAAACTGAAAAATAATAAAGAGAATGATTATTAATTATATTTCATGTATCTGGAACATGATACCACTATAAATAAGATACAATTAAATTATGTGGGTAGAAACTCGTCTGATTTTTGGAAGCAAACTCAAAGGGTTTGTCACTGACTGATTTGTCTCATGTGACATGTCGATGCATCGAGGGGATACAGTAGGCCCCACCCATCATGGAAAGTCTAAATCATTATTTATACAAATATTTAATACAATTACAACATACCTTATCAATATCTATATAGATCATATGACACATATTCATCAATATTTTTGTTGTTAAAACAATATTCCAAATAATAACTATATGTAAAAGGGTATACGAATTAAGACAATAATCATATCCATGAAACCAAAATATGGATATATAAAATATTTACTATTTAAAATGAAAATTCATCTCATATGGGAAGTGGATACACCACATAATAAATATTAGGTGCACAACACCATGTAAATGACAATGAAATGGAAATTGAGACAAATTCCTTTACCCCTTAGTAATCAATCGAGTCGTATGACCAAAAATTAATAACCCAAAAATTAATTACATAATACCATGAATATAAATAGAATAATGATAGTATATATCTAATTTCAGAACACAATACACCACATGCATGAATAAGTTGTGAATAATGTAAATCTCACAGAATTAAAAGTGAGATAAGATATCCCTTACCTTATGCCCGAAGGTGTTATTGATTGATCTTAATGACCTAAATAATAAAATTTAGCTTCATTAATTAATAATTACATAACCTCCTATGCATGTCATTTATTTTTTAGGACTTTATTTGGTTCATTAATTTCCTTTTTATGGGTTTAATAGGTTCAATTTTAGTGTTTTGGAAGTATTTTCTTCCATGATTTCCATGATCAGTTTACTTTTATTAATGAATGGAAGTTCATTTGAAATGTGGTTAGACATAAATAGTTATAAATATATATTATTATTGAAATTTAGGACATTTAAACTATCTTACAATGATTTTTGGGCTATATAACAACAGGATGAGTCCTTAGTTAAAATTAAATGATAAATGCTAGGATTAAATTTGTGGTTTTTTGCATAATGAACTTGTTTTGTATTGTTATTTTATATTATTAGTTTGTAAGGATTATAGAACATTTAATAAGGTAAAAAATATATATTATGATCTGTTTCAACCATTAAAAATTTTCCATGACCAGTCTTGAAGATAGTAATTGAAATTGAAAACCTGTCGTCCTTGAATGTGAATAATTAACACATCTCAGACGGTATTTTCAATTTTAGTGTAATAGGAGGGGGAAAGAGATAGGATGATGATATATTCAAATATAATAATAAAATTATAGTCCATGTAAGGTACTTGAAGTTTGGTATTTCAGTTGATTTACCCTATGGAATTAAATTCTTATTCTCTTAAGAGTGTACCATAGTGGAAAAACCAAGGGTCAATCACAAGGAGGCCTCTTACACGCACTGCATTTTCTATTGTCAGTTTTTAATTTAACTAATATAAAACTAGTTTATCTAATATATGGGGTGGATTGAAATTAAATAAACTAAAAAATATATCATTTATTAATAAATATACATTAGAAATTATAAATCCAAAGCATACCGATCTAGAAAGAACAAACTACAGATGGAAGTGGGAGACAAGATTTGATCTTCAGACATTCCCATTATCATTGTCGAAATTTTTATTCTAATTTAATTATCCAATGTATAACTCAAGAACTCAATTTATACACCTATATTGACTAGAAACCATATCGAGACATCAAATATGGATATTTATCCGCTCATGAATGTGATCCAATTTCCCAAATACCACCAAGAAATCGAAACTTGTTGAAAATGTTGTGCTTAATAGGGAGACCTCGCCCAAAAAGGTTTATACAAAAAGTCAAATGTTTTACAATCATAAGTTGATATAAATTCATAAAAAAGAATCTAATAAAATTAAGATAAGAGAAAATTGACCTCTTTCAATCCTGAAAAAAAATTCTAGGATTATTTAAATCAAAAGAGTTTACTATAAAAACAACAAACTCAAAAGGGGTAAATGTCCTCTGACCATCGCCGCCCACCACTGCTTGGAGTTTATCCCATCTTGTCTTGATTATCAATGGAACTCCTCTTCTCTATAATGGAATCTCTATATCATCTCTTACTGGTTCAGGAATCCCCAAAATGGTGTTGGGAATGAATGGCATGATTTGAGAGGTTGGAGTTCCTCTCCTTTTGTAGGCAGATTTCTGTCCTCCTCAAGTTGTCGCATTTTTTTGACCCATTAATTGGAATACTCACATGTGGACGCCTTTGAGAATATTCTTCATAAAATAATTTCTATTCAACCTCCAAATTTCAGATTAATTGGGCATAGGATGATGGAGTTATTAAATTTATAATAGCGGTTTCTTTTCTTGGATGCAGGTTCTAAGAATATTTTTTCCAAAATATGTCATTAAATGGAACAATACAGGATTTCAAACGCCCTGAATTTATATGTGTGAATGTAAATGAATTACTCTTACAAATTCAAGTATAATAACATCATTTAAAGGTGTGTCGGCCAAATTGTGTTTCTGTTACGAAGGTGGGGTCCACATAGTCCGCCTGGAAAAATCTTCATCTTCATTGATTTTGTTGGGCCACTGGATGCTGCAATAAGATACTTCTCCAGCAGAAAAAGATGAGTAAAATAAAATAAAGACTATAAAAAAATCATCACAAAATTTGGAAATATATTTTATGATAAATGGCCAAAATACCCCTATGATAAATATCTGTTAAAATTGCAGATTACACCATTTTTTCATTTAGGCTCAAAAAACAAAAAACCCTAAATATGTTGCAATTTCCTTTTAAATTAAACAATGGTGAGTTTCTAAACATTCAATTATAGTATAAAATATGTGAAAACAGTAGCTTCATCATTCCCCAACACTTACACATTGCACTTCTAAGAAATTATCTTGTATTCAAATCAAAATTCAGATGATAATCAAAAATGAGAAAATATCCAAGTTCATATCAAAAACAGAATTTCATCATCACTCTTCTATGAAAAACAATTTCCTTTTCTTTTCATTCCAAAAATTTAAATTTATTCAACCTCATAAATCCATCCATGGCCTAATCACAACCTACCTAACATTGAATTTTATGTCACACATTACCCAAGAGAAATTAATTTTATTGTTATGCTTACACGTGTAAATTGCATGTATCACCATAGGCTTGTGTCAATTCTCATTTCCCTACAGCGTGAAACATAAAATTGAATTAAATAATGAGGGATTTCATTAAAGGTTCAAATGGATTTATGGATTATGGTTGGTGGGTAACTGATTTAAAAATCAAGGATAGAAAGAGGAGTTTTGACTCTTAAGTACAATGCATGAATAATCAAGTGAAAACACAGAAAATTCATTACTCAATCATCCTTGAGAATGTGAAGCACAACACAAAAACCATTTTTTATATCATGTAACATGAGCCAATCAATTAACAAAAATAATTATATCATCCATGTTATCAATATTTTTTTATCATTCTTTTTTTTATAAATCTCCAGAAATGCACAACTTTATTTACCTTTTTTTATTCTCCAGAAAGGCATAACTTTTATTTTCTATTATTTCATAATGATAAACGAATGAAAAAAATGAAGAAAGATGAAATTATGACTCATGACCAATTATTTTATTCTCTATTTCCAAAAATGTTAACACACACCACACACCCCCCATCAATGAAACACATCACAATAAATGCACACAAAACGCCCTTCCCCCACAGTCAAACTTGAAATATCCATGAAAAATACCAAGAGTAGGGGTATGTAAGGATAAATCGGATTATAATGCGGCTTAAAACTATAAGGAAATTCATGGAATCTATAGGTATACGAAGGATGAATGTAAAGGTGGGTCATAGGATAATATGTGGCTAGCCAAAGTAGTTCCTCCATCATATTAAAAACATTCAATGAAATCCGATGCTTTGAAAGAGAAAAAATACAATGTTTTGGTTCTCACACACAATCCAAGTTTCTTTTAAGAAAGGGTGGTTATCATAAATAATATTTTAATGTGGTTTACAATACCTCATAGGATGGGATAAATATTTTGATCAGTGTTTCATGGGCATAGATTTTAAAAATTAGATAAACTCATAAAAATGATCGAAAATCCAATTCAAACAAAAAAAATGTTTTCACATCAATAATAATTTAAAATTAATTTTTTTGAAAATCACTTCATTTTGTTCAAAATCAATCAAGGAAAGAAAGGTGTTAAAAATATTTATTAAACCTAAAGGTTCCTAAAAATAGAAAAAAAAGAATGAAAGCACACAAAAAAAACTAAGTAAACCTAAACTCCCCCACACATAAATTTCACTACCCTTAATTTCATCTTGAAAAAATATAAATCAGGGATGAAAAACTAAAGAGAAAGAAAGACACAACCTGACATTATTTTTTAGTAGAACCATTAATTTAAGATCCTAGAAACTACCACCTTTCCCTAAAAAGTAATAAATGAAGAAATTTGTTATAAAAATAAAAAAAATAAATATAAAGGGGAAGGGAAGGAATAGTGCTTCGTTTAGACCCCCAAGGTGGTGCTAGGTTTTTACTACCTCTGGTTAGGCTGTTATTGTAACACCCCAAGATTTCATAGTGTGTTATTTCTTCAAAATAATTCAATAACTTGCACTACACGCAACACCGAGTTCAATCACACCATGAATTACAAAAAAAATTCCATTCAAAAGAGGTTATGAATAGTATTATCCAAATTTTAAACTTTATATAATCCTTATAATTTTAGAATCCATATTATGAGTTTCTTAGATATAATGCAAGAACAAATTCATTTTCATTATTGCACTTTTATCAACTTTTAATAGTGAACCCTTTTTAAATACAATATTTTAAACTTTTTGACTAAATGGGGACATAAAAAAAAATTAAAATGAAACATCCCAAGCTTCCACGGTACGCTTTCCTTCGAATAATGCGATAGCGTGTGTTGTACGCAACCTCGAGTTCTAACACACACCACAACTAATTAAACTAGCCGTTGTGAATAGTAATACCTAATTTTTGAAATTATATATATTTTATATTTCAAAATGGACTTCATTTTTGGATTCAGAATATCAAAATTAGCCTAGGGTGAAATTTTGGTACTTTTCGGATAACTTTTATATTTTGATGAATAGTGAAAATTACTAAATTTTAATTAAAAACAACTTTTTTAATCAAAATAATTAATATTGATAAATTATGAATTTGAGTGGTTTTAAAGTATATTTAGAATATATTTTTACCATTTAATATAATGTTGGTCATTGGACATAATTTTACAATTAAACCGAACATAAACAAGTGTCAATCTTTTGATAGTTATTATCTCTTAAAAACACGCTTTTTGTTTTGACAGCGGGAATTAATTTTAAATTAATTTCTGCCACCTCTGTGTTTTGAATTTAGGAAAATGGATTCCATATTTGGAATCAGGATGTTCAAATTGTGTAAATAGGTAACTTTTATTTTTAGACATTTTGAATAGTTACTGTGGTAAATATTTTATTTACCATGGTTAAAGGGTAAATCCGGTAAATAATGGTTAAAAAATAATATTATAATAATACAAAATTACCCTAAAACGTGTCCTAACCTTATTGGTGGACACATACCCGACCATGAGCATCCTTGGGTCAATTTGGGGACCCCTTGGAGCCACTTGTATGTGGTAGGGACACTTTACATTAATAAAGTTAAAATAAAAATAAAAATGGAATAAGCTTACATCTTTTAGAAGAACAATCTTTACATAGGGTTATACATGTTGGATTTTCTATTATAAATATTCATTAGAAAGCTAAAAATATTTCCTACATAATGATATTTTATTTATAATTTTTAGACATTAAATAATTTATTTTATTTATGACACAATGATGATGCAGTAATTACTAAAATAGTGAAAAATTAAAATAATTGATCTTATAAATACCCAAATAATTATAATATGAAACTTTTAATGAATTAAACTAATTTTCTATGATAATATGATATATTAGGATTGATTTAATGGACTTTTTTCGAAGTAATCAATCTGTTAGGAGTTTCACAAAAATCAACTATTGAATAGTGTCAAAATTGACATAAAAGAGTTCTTAAAACAAATATTATATTATTAATTGATATTAAATTCCTAAAAATCTAAGGTTCAGCCAAGAGACTTATATTATGATAGGTTCCTCATTAATGGACCACTTGAGGATCGCTTGGATGTATATAGTAAGTTTATTAACCATATTATATAAAAATACAAAGAGACATTGTAAAAGTGAAACTAATTAACTTAGAGTTAATACTTAAAGATAAGGTTAATATAAGTACCCAAACCTGTCTAAATTCTATTGGTTGAGTGGTTTTCGACCTATCCCCACCTTAACCTTTGAATAGTCAACTTTGGAGCCATTAGAAACCGAATATGAATTTATTATAAATTAATATTTCTAGCTTTTCCAAAGGTGCCCCTCACCCCTCTTATAAAAGGGCACTCCTCCTTCTCATTTCTTCACACCTCTCAAGCCACTTGGCTCGTCCAAACTCTGCCCAACTAAGCTCCCCACATCCCTCTCCTCCTCCTTGAAGCTTCCCCTTAGGCAGAAAGCATTTCAAGAAGTCCTTTGGTTCTAACCAAAGTGAGTTACCTAAATTAAAGGTAACGATTTCTCTTAAATTATTTTCATTTATTTTGCTTCTTCAACCCCCAAACTCTTTTTATTTCCTTTCTTTTGTAACAACACCAGTATCCTCAATATACTAGGATGTTGTTATAAGAAGGATTCAAACTACACATACACACAACTCCATCTAATGGATGATGAACATAATGTTTCTGTGGATGGCAAACTAACGCCTCACGAAACGATGATTGTTCAAATACATCTTACCACCTCTCATGGTGGCCATTATGATGGCACTGTAATTAAATATGATATTAATGATATATATTTTATATATAAGCTTTTTTAATTCCATTTTATTTCATTCCATTATTCGTTTCATGTTGTATATACATACGATAATTTCATTTGAGGAAGTGCGGACTACCGCCCCCTTAAAATGATATGACTCGTTCATACCACACATGGAACGTATAAAGGATGGTGTTAATGAACTTAAGTAACATATATAAAATATTATATTATACTGGAATAGTAATATACCTATGTATCATTTGGATTTGAATCTTTTAAAATAAAAATTAAATGGAAGTAGCGTTCGTGCGTACGTACGGACTACCGTCTCCACGAACGCGATAAGATTCGTTCTCCATCATATCCATTCAAGTATTATTCTCATTTTAGGGTTAAAAATAATGTTAATATAATTCTGATTATGAATAAGATATAATCTATCCATTACAAACATGTCTTACGTAACCAAACATTTAAGAAGAACGAATCGATTATCACCCGAAACGACGATAATACTAAGATATTATTAATAAAGCAATGTTAAAAGATCATATATGATATCATATTAATGTATATGATTCTTGTACAATTTAATAACAATTACTTAACCATTATACAGGAGGTTAACCTACCCCAACCAAGGAAAAGTTCAAGGTAAGGGTTTACTTTACAACCTCTTCATTATCCAAGGTTGTTTATACGTAATAATCTACTGGGATCTCTTTATCATCCACATCCATGTTTCTTAAAAATGCATTTCAAAACGTTTTTACTATTTACTAGAATATGAGTTAAAGTCATTTATACCCTTTATGACTTTTTATAAGAGGTTTATAAAGGAATCTTTCCGTCGTTTTCAAAACAAGGTCCTTTTTAACCTTTTCGACAAAATTGAGGTAAGAATGTTTTTTTTAACTTATACGGCGGGTGCGGTTATTTTCCGCCATTATAAAATCGTCGAAGCTTTCCATACAAGCTTATAAGAATATTTTCAAAGAAAATGTTTTATTTTATATGGATCTTAAATGATTTCAAAATAAAATGAGATACTTCTTTAAAAAGAATTTTGATTTCATCTATGTCAACATCCTTTGATGGATTTTAAGATTATTTGAAGTTGATTTATTATGATACAAAACTTCTATATTGTATTGAAGGTTTTGTGATATGTTTGACTGTGGATGTGCTATTTTTATACCATTCATAGTTTATGGTGAAATTATTGACATTTCGTATGCTAGTTTTAATACGAATGTTTATGTTATGTTTAAACCTTTTCATATGGGAATGCATTGGACTTAATAAGTGACGGGTGGAGCCCGCTATAGCTCCTCGATGCATCGGTAGGTCTCATGAGACAAACTAGTGTCTTGGCACAAGGCCTTGACAAAATCTTATTTGTAGTCTTGGCACGAGGCCTTGGCTATGTGGTTATGATAGTCTGGCATTATGCATTCCAACATTATGAAAGTGGTTATTGATTTTTGCATGTGATTATTCGATTAGTAGAATATCCATGTGAATAAGTAAATGGCATTATTTCATTTTATTTATGCCATACCATGTTGAAAGTTCATATTTAAAAGGCTTTTATTTTAGTTATACATTGTCTTAAATGTTTATTCTTATTTATGAAAGTTTCCGCTATATTGTTATCCTTACTGGGCATTTGAGCTCACCCCTTTTCTATGTTTTATTTTTCCCAGGTAGTGAAGAAGTAATTTATGAATGACTTGCAGGGATATTATAAGGGGTTAATAGTGTGGATATGAAGACTTTGTTGTTGTAGTAGTTTTTCACTTTGAAATGTAATGTAAAACTTTATGATTATATCTAGTGTTTCCAAGGCTACTAAACCAATCGGTCTTTCGAGATTTGATCTTTCTTGTGATCATGCCAATGTTACGAAGTAATGCACCGACTCTGGGCAGCTGGGGTCGGGGCGTTACAGTTGGTATCAGAGGAAGTTTAGTACAAACCTTGGAAGCTAGATTTAGATAAACTCTGATTAGAGCACGTAGACCTAAGATGAACTTTGAGGATTAGTATAGAAGAACTTCCTAGAATTTTGGTGTTGTAGAGATTTTGTGAGTTTTCCAAGCAATACATCCCTGTCTGGATACGAGCAGGTAGAGGCGGCTCTGGCACAGATGTACCTAGGGGTAAAACCCGAAAACACCGCTTTGAGCTAGACTCGAACGGGAACTGGTGCACGACAACGGGCCTTGCTGCACTCTTGGTTACGACACTCCCGGGGGATTTTCTTAGGATAACTCTCATTTTCTTTACAAATCATTATGAAGGGTTTATGAGTATATACTTCCTTAAAGAAAACATTTTTATGATTATGGATTATATCCATAAATAGTTCAATTTATGTTAAGTGTTTTATAAGTATGGGATTATGTATTTTGATTCATAAACTGATCTAGTTTATGCCATTGTTTAGAAATGGCACCCAGTAGAAGGAATGAGAACTACAGAAATACACATGATTCAAAGAGAAGGAAGGATCATATCTTTCATGGTCTTAAGCTAGAATTTATAAGAGAAATAGTCTCCCATGTATTATCATCATATGAAGAAATAATATCATGTGTTGATAAGATAAGTAAAGAGTTTACTGAGTCCTATGGCTTTGAAGGGAATCAAGAGATGAAAAGGATGGAAGAGAGAAAGATGGATAAAGGGAAAAAAGGAAAAGAAGAATTTTCCCATATGTGGTAACTGTGGAAAGAAACACCCTGGAACTTGCCTGAAAGGAATGGGAGTTTGTTATAAGTGTGGAGGAAAAGGGCACAAAGTACGTGACTGCAAGGGTAAGAAAATGGTTTTAAATGTACAATGCTTCATTTGCAAGGAATTTGGACACTACGCGAACCTATGTCCCAGTCATCAGACTATGCCACAAATGATTCTATTGGATAATAATCAAGTTATGATACTACCACAGATGAAGAGGAATGATTAGAGTTCTTATGTTGATTATGTCAATTGAGTGTTGTATCAACAATGTACTTGTTATAATAATTATGGAGTATATAAGGATTGTACTGCAGTACTATTTCATTAAGGACTTGAGATTGTGTGGAACAAAGAAAAGTGACTCAATAGAAGGTTAAATTTTTGGAAAATATATGGTTGAGAGAATGATAAATCATAATATAGTTCTAATACTGAGGTAGTGATTTTGGAATAATATGTGATTATTTTGGATAAATTATATTGGATATTATTGACTACCTTGAAGCTGATTAATGATTTGTATATTCCATCATTGTTGGGGTTTAAAACATTTTTGGATTGATGAAGTATATCCAGCATTCTATATGGAATAAGGGAGCATAAATGTAATCAATAAGGAATATGGTAATTTAGGATGTTTCAGTGTATTAAAAGAATACATGATGAAGGTATTCATATGATATTACGGGGTAAAAAGGATCTACATTATGTTTACCTTCCTTATAAATGTTGGACTGTGAATTTGGACAGAAGTATTTTGGATAGTTCTAGTTTGGATTATTTTGGATTGCCATAAAAGGACAACCCGGAGGTCGGGCGGCAACTTGTCATGTCCGGCAAGGCTGCGAGACTTGAACCCGCAACCGAAGGGAGACAAGGGTGTATCACCTACCACTGGCCCACGAGATGTCCTGGATTAAATAATGTAGTTTTTATTAAAAGATCTTGTAGATGAATTATAAATTCGTTTATTTTGGAACCCTATACGAATAGTGTAAATAGAATTTTTACGTTCTATTATCTTTTAGAGTGAAAGATGAGTTTGTGGTAGAAATTTATTAATGGATAAAACTCTAATTATAAAGTAAGTATATCTCCTTATGATCTTATCCAATCTCATAAATAAATTCCTCAACATTAATAAAAGGAACTTAGAACAAAAATGTTGTCCTAGATGGTACCTTAAATCATCACTAATTTATGGCTTTGGTATTTTTGTCCTTTTCATAGCCATGTTCTCTACCACTCAATCAGATAATTGATGGTTAGATTTCTCCTCCATATCCATATTTTCCTACATGTAACCCTAGTATGTGTTATGTTCGGTAATCTTCATACTTTCCACCCTTTTTTTAAAATAGAGGCCTCATTAATTCATTTTTCGATGTGGGATTTCAACTATGATATTTTGAAACGTCAAAAATGTGTTATCCTAATACCCTATGTTTTGTTGAACCGATGGTATTTAAAATCATCATAGATTGATGAATTTAAGGACCTCAATTTTATACTTGTTTGTGATTGATGACCTCAATCAATACCTATAAATATTTACGTTTTTCCTCCAATTATATGTCTCTAATTGCCACCAATGTTCTCCTAATCGAGATCATAATTTGGTGGTGACCCTTTCATTTCTCTTTTCCTCATATTTAGACTAAATTTTAGTAACCCAATTTCCGATGTGGGTTTTCCCACAAAGATATTTTCTATTTTCAACCTTTTATTTTCGAAGAACAATTTCAAATTGCGAGGACGCAATTTATTGAAGGAGGGGAGAATGTAACACCCCAAGATTTCATAGTGTGTTATTTCTTCAAAATAATTCAATAACTTGCACTACACGCAACACCGAGTTCAATCACACCATGAATTACAAAAAAAATTCCATTCAAAAGAGGTTATGAATAGTATTATCCAAATTTTAAACTTTATATAATCCTTATAATTTTAGAATCCATATTATGAGTTTCTTAGATATAATGCAAGAACAAATTCATTTTCATTATTGCACTTTTATCAACTTTTAATAGTGAACCCTTTTTAAATACAATATATTAAACTTTTTGACTAAATGGGGACATAAAAAAAAATTAAAATGAAACATCCCAAGCTTCCACGGTACGCTTTCCTTCGAATAATGCGATAGCGTGTGTTGTACGCAACCTCGAGTTCTAACACACACCACAACTAATTAAACTAGCCGTTGTGAATAGTAATACCTAATTTTTGAAATTATATATATTTTATATTTCAAAATGGACTTCATTTTTGGATTCAGAATATCAAAATTAGCCTAGGGTGAAATTTTGGTACTTTTCGGATAACTTTTATATTTTGATGAATAGTGAAAATTACTAAATTTTAATTAAAAACAACTTTTTTAATCAAAATAATTAATATTGATAAATTATGAATTTGAGTGGTTTTAAAGTATATTTAGAATATATTTTTACCATTTAATATAATGTTGGTCATTGGACATAATTTTACAATTAAACCGAACATAAACAAGTGTCAATCTTTTGATAGTTATTATCTCTTAAAAACACGCTTTTTGTTTTGACAGCGGGAATTAATTTTAAATTAATTTCTGCCACCTCTGTGTTTTGAATTTAGGAAAATGGATTCCATATTTGGAATCAGGATGTTCAAATTGTGTAAATAGGTAACTTTTATTTTTAGACATTTTGAATAGTTACTGTGGTAAATATTTTATTTACCATGGTTAAAGGGTAAATCCGGTAAATAAGGGTTAAAAAATAATATTATAATAATACAAAATTACCCTAAAACGTGTCCTAACCTTATTGGTGGACACATACCCGACCATGATCATCCTTGGGTCAATTTGGGGACCCCTTGGAGCCACTTGTATGTGGTAGGGACACTTTACATTAATAAAGTTAAAATAAAAATAAAAATGGAATAAGCTTACATCTTTTAGAAGAACAATCTTTACATAGGGTTATACATGTTGGATTTTCGATTATAAATATTCATTAGAAATCTAAAAATATTTCCTACATAATGATATTTTATTTATAATTTTTAGACATTAAATAATTTATTTTATTTATGACACAATGATGATGCAGTAATTACTAAAATAGTGAAAAATTAAAATAATTGATCTTATAAATACCCAAATAATTATAATATGAAACTTTTAATGAATTAAACTAATTTTCTATGATAATATGATATATTAGGATTTATTTAATTGACTTTTTTCTAAGTAATCAATCTGTTAGGAGTTTCACAAAAATCAACTATTGAATAGTGTCAAAATTGACATAAAAGAGTTCTTAAAACAAATATTATATTATTAATTGATATTAAATTCCTAAAAATCTAAGGTTCAGCCAAGAGACTTATATTATGATAGGTTCCTCATTAATGGACCACTTGGGGATCGCTTGGATGTATATAGTAAGTTTATTAACCATATTATATAAAAATACAAAGAGACATTGTAAAAGTGAAACTAATTAACTTAGAGTTAATACTTAAAGATAAGGTTAATATAAGTACCCAAACCTGTCTAAATTCTATTGGTTGAGTGGTTTTCGACCTATCCCCACCATAACCTTTGAATAGTCAACTTTGGAGCCATTATAAACCGAATATGAATTTATTATAAATTAATATTTCTAGCTTTTCCAAAGGTGCCCCTCACCCCTCTTATAAAAGGGCACTCCTCCTTCTCATTTCTTCACACCTCTCAAGCCACTTGGCTCGTCCAAACTCTGCCCAACTAAGCTCCCCACATCCCTCTACTCCTCCTTGAAGCTTCCCCTTAGGCAGAAAGCATTTCAAGAAGTCCTTTGGTTCTAACCAAAGTGAGTTACCTAAATTAAAGGTAACGATTTCTCTTAAATTATTTTCATTTATTTTGCTTCTTCAACCCCCAAACTCTTTTTATTTCCTTTCTTTTGTAACAACACCAGTATCCTCAATATACTAGGATGTTGTTATAAGAAGGATTCAAACTACACATACACACAACTCCATCTAATGGATGATGAACATAATGTTTCTGTGGATGGAAAACTAACGCCTCACGAAACGATGATTGTTCAAATACATCTTACCACCTCTCATGGTGGCCATTATGATGGCACTGTAATTAAATATGATATTAATGATATATATTTTATATATAAGCTTTTTTAATTCCATTTTATTTCATTCCATTATTCGTTTCATGTTGTATATACATACGATAATTTCATTTGAGGAAGTGCGGACTACCGCCCCCTTAAAATGATATGACTCGTTCATACCACACATGGAACGTATAAAGGATGGTGTTAATGAACTTAAGTAACATATATAAAATATTATATTATACTGGAATAGTAATATACCTATGTATCATTTGGATTTGAATCTTTTAAAATAAAAATTAAATGGAAGTAGCGTTCGTGCGTACGTACGGACTACCGTCTCCACGAACGCGATAAGATTCGTTCTCCATCATATCCATTCAAGTATTATTCTCATTTTAGGGTTAAAAATAATGTTAATATAATTCTGATTATGAATAAGATATAATCTATCCATTACAAACATGTCTTACGTAACCAAACATTTAAGAAGAACGAATCGATTATCACCCGAAACGACGATAATACTAAGATATTATTAATAAAGAAATGTTAAAAGATCATATATGATATCATATTAATGTATATGATTCTTGTACAATTTAATAACAATTACTTAACCATTATACAGGAGGTTAACCTACCCCAACCAAGGAAAAGTTCAAGGTAAGGGTTTACTTTACAACCTCTTCATTATCCAAGGTTGTTTATACGTAATAATCTACTGGGATCTCTTTATCATCCACATCCATGTTTCTTAAAAATGCATTTCAAAACGTTTTTACTATTTACTAGAATATGAGTTAAAGTCATTTATACCCTTTTTGACTTTTTATAAGAGGTTTATAAAGGAATCTTTCCGTCGTTTTCAAAACAAGGTCCTTTTTAACCTTTTCGACAAAATTGAGGTAAGAATGTTTTTTTTTAACTTATACGGCGGGTGCGGTTATTTTCCGCCATTATAAAATCGTCGAAGCTTTCCATACAAGCTTATAAGAATATTTTCAAAGAAAATGTTTTATTTTATATGGATCTTAAATGATTTCAAAATAAAATGAGATACTTCTTTAAAAAGAATTTTGATTTCATCTATGTCAACATCCTTTGATGGATTTTAAGATTATTTGAAGTTGATTTATTATGATACAAAACTTCTATATTGTATTGAAGGTTTTGTGATATGTTTGACTGTGGATGTGCTATTTTTATACCATTCATAGTTTATGGTGAAATTATTGACATTTCGTATGCTAGTTTTAATACGAATGTTTATGTTATGTTTAAACCTTTTCATATGGGAATGCATTGGACTTAATAAGTGACGGGTGGAGCCCGCTATAGCTCCTCGATGCATCGGTAGGTCTCATGAGACAAACTAGTGTCTTGGCACAAGGCCTTGACAAAATCTTATTTGTAGTCTTGGCACGAGGCCTTGGCTATGTGGTTATGATAGTCTGACATTATGCATTCCAACATTATGAAAGTGGTTATTGATTTTTGCATGTGATTATTCGATTAGTAGAATATCCATGTGAATAAGTAAATGGCATTATTTCATTTTATTTATGCCATACCATGTTGAAAGTTCATATTTAAAAGGCTTTTGTTTTAGTTATACATTGCCTTAAATGTTTATTCTTATTTATGAAAGTTTCCGCTATATTGTTATCCTTACTGGGCATTTGAGCTCACCCCTTTTCTATGTTTTATTTTTCCCAGGTAGTGAAGAAGTAATTTATGAATGACTTGCAGGGATATTATAAGGGGTTAATAGTGTGGATATGAAGACTTTGTTGTTGTAGTAGTTTTTCACTTTGAAATGTAATGTAAAACTTTATGATTATATCTAGTGTTTCCAAAGCTACTAAACCAATCGGTCTTTCGAGATTTGATCTTTCTTGTGATCATGCCAATGTTACGAAGTAATGCACCGACTCTGGGCAGCTGGGGTCGGGGCGTTACAGTTATAGTGGGTTAACCCAAATCTGAATGTGGATGGGGTTTCTTTCTTAAAAACTAACACAAATTATATCTCCAGAAATCCATCAGTGGATTCTAGAAGTGATAAACCCTAAAGAAAAGAAAAATATCCCCAACACCAAGAATATATAAAAATATAATTTGAGATTAAGAGGCGGAGGGAAAAAAAGATAAAGGCATTCTCCCTTGTTTGTTCATGTGGAAGAGTGGTGTGCACTAGTGGTAGAGATAGTAGATTTGGATGTGAATTCTCATCTAGATTAGGATCTTCAATTGATTTTCCATTTATTTTTTCTATTGTGCCATCACCCTCATTTATATTTATTCAGACACTTTTTCTTCATACAGAGAAGCTGGGAATGAGTTTATTAGAAAGGGAAATTCATTTTCATGTTTTTCTTCATGTTCACCAACATATTCATAACAATTAGTTGGATCAATATTTTCATTCCCCTAGGATTTTTTTTTTTTGTTTCATCTCTAAGACTTTAATATCTTCAACTTGGGTGGCCAGCGATCCCACTATCTTGCTTGTTTTTCCCACATTTTCAAATTCTCTTGAATTACCCATGAATTTTCGTACAATTTTTGTGCATTTTATTAAATTTGAATTTCAAAAAATTCCTCCCTACTATAAATTTTTGTAATAGTCCAATTACTAGAATAATCCATGACCTAAAGAATATTATGCAATGAATTTTTGTTTTTTTTAATTTTGAATTTCTTAAATTAAAAACAATGTGTACAAACTCTTGGACTCCCTGGAAATGGTGAAAAATTGATGTTAGGGATTTCAGTCCCTTCACACTATTCAAATGAAATTATTTTCAACTAATAGTGTCCCATAGTGGCATAAACTATGGACGATCATAAGGAGGCCGCTTACACGCACTACATTTTTTATTGTCAATTTCTTATTTAACTAGTATAAAATTATCATATCTAATATATGGGGTGGATTGAAATTATCAAAAGTAAGAAATTATTAATTTATTAATAAATATACATAAGATATTATAAATCCATAGAAAACCGAGCTATAAATAACAAACTACAGAAGGTAGTTGTGGAAAGGGGTTGGTCTTCAGACATTCCCTTTATCATTGTCGACAATTTTCATCTAATTTAATTATACAATGTATAACTCAAGACCTCATTTTAAACAGCTTGATTGACCAGAAAACATATCAAGGCCTCAAATATGTGTTTTTATCCACTCATGAACATGATCCAATATCCCAATGACCTCCAAGCAATCGAAACGAGTTGAAAATGTTGTGATCAAAGGGGAGACCTCACCTAAAGAAGTTTAAACAGCCATACAAATGTTTTACAATCATAAGTTGATATAAAATCATTGAAAAAAATAAAGAAAATGAAAACAAGAGAGAATATTCCTCGTTCAATCATGAAAAAAAATTCTAGGATTATTTAAATGAAAAGAGTTTACAATAAAAACCACAAACACAAAAGGGGTTAATGTCCTCAGACCATCGTGGCCTACCACTACTTGGATTTTAGCCAATTATGGATTGATTATCAGTGGAACTCATCTTCTCCCTAATGGAATCTCTATCTCAACTCCCTCTAGTCCAAGAATCCCTAAAAGAGTGTTTGTAAAGAATTGAATGACTTTAGAGGTAGGAGCACCTCTCCTTTTATAAGAAGATTTATTCCCTCTACAAGTCGTCACGTTTTTTGACCCAAATATTGGCCTATTAACGTGTGGACCCCTCTATGAATATTGTTCATAAATTTGATAGACCTTCAACCTCCAAATTTCATATTAATTGGGTGATGAATGATGGATTTATGAAATTTATATTGGAAATTTATTTTTCTCGATGCAGGTTCTAGGAAGCTTCCTTCCAAAATATGTCATTCAATTTCCACCATACTGGATTACAAACACCCTGAATTAAAATTTGTGAAAGATCCTTGGAGTAAAATTCCAAATCCATGTGGAATAACCTCATTTGTAGGTGTGTAGGCCGAATTTTATTTCTGTTATTATGGTTGGGTCCACGCAATCTTCCGGAAAAATATTCATCTTCATTTATTTTTTAGGCCACTAGATGCTTCAATTAGCTCCTGGTTCAGAATCAATGTTGAAGAAACAAAAATAAGGATTCTAAACAATTAATCTAAAAAATTTTGAAATATATTTTATGAGAAATTACCAAAATAACACTGTGATAAAAATATGTTAAAATTTTAGAATTAGGAAATTTTTTGCAATTAGGATCAAATTAACACAAAAACTGAAATATGTAACAATTTCCTATTAAATAACACTATGGTGGGTTTATAAACATTGAATTGCAGTAGAAAATATGTGAAAATATTATATTCATCGGCATTGGAATAATAATAGAATTTGGATTTTGTTATGTGAGGAGAGTGTAACAAAAGAGTGGAACTTGTAAAATAATTTGAAAGAAATGGAAATAGAGGTTAACATGTGGAGTAATTCTCCTTGATAAATTCTTTAAGGAATTGTTTTGGACTTTTGGTGAATCCTATAGGTCTTGGAAGTGGCAGAGGTTCTTAGGGAGATATCTGAGAAGAATCTAGGCATGTATTGAAGCTTGAGTGGCGTGGGAGGAAGAGGGGGTTAGGGGTAGTTTATATAATGGAGGGGAGGAGGGTTTTTTTAATATTATATTCATTAATTTATTATTTCTCAACAAGACAATAAATAGAAAAAATTTCATGAGATTGAACAGTAATAAGTGAATGTGAATTCAAATTTTTTTTGCTTACATCACTCATATTTCTTGGAATAGTGAATTTAAATTATAATGTATTTTTCTGATAAATTAATGTATTTTACTATTCTCAAAAAAATCAAGTATTTCTGAAAAATCCCAAAAAATTACCATAAAATTTTTTGGATGTGTAGAATCTAGAAACGAACTGAATTTTTCAAAAATAGTTTTCTAAATATGAGAAAATTAATTTTTAAATAAATTCATTATTTAATCGAAAAATACCAACACTTAAAATATTCATCTTCATTTTAAAGTCCCTAAATTAATTTATAATTTCATGGGTAAGGTTACCATTCGTAAGGGTAATATTATTATTCATAAGGGTAAGTTACTATTCATAAGGGTATGTTACTATTCATAAGGGTATGTTACTATTCAGAACGGTAATTTATTATTCACTAAAATTAAGTTGATTTTATCAGACTACAAATATCACCCTGATCACAACTATGTATGTATATTTTTTGAAATTCAAAGCACAGAAGTGGAAAATTTATGTTTAAGGTCTTGGTTAAGACTATCTTCTTAATAAAGAAGTGTTATTTCAAAGAAACTCAATGGTTTATGAAATGTAGTCTATCTAATAAATAAAATTTATTTAAGAGAAACATACCATAAAATGTTTTGGGTGTTGTAATCACTGCTAGAAAAAAGTTCTATTAAAGGGTGGGATTTTATTAATGCTTTCTAAAAAGCAATAATAAAGGGGGGACTTTTTCAATGCCATAAAATGATGATAAATTCCAACACATTATATGGGATTTTTCCTTTCACAAATAAATGGTATATTTCTTAAAAACATATTTCATTAAAAATAATATATTAATATATAAATATATTTTATATTTTTGAAATTTATTTTAGATAAGTCTAAATAGGAATTAAACATTATATATAAGATATTTTATTAAATGGGGTTATAAAACAATTAAAGGCTATTATTAATTAATAATTTTATAATTATAATCATGTAAAAGTCATTTAATAATATTTGGGTGGATTAAAAATTAAATGAATTAATGAATGGTGTGAGATATGTTGAAAACATGAGTCAAACTTAAAACAACCATATGTTTTTATACAGGTGTATTTTTGGTATCTACCACATAAATAATCGATACATGATATGATATTTATACACTATTGACTGGGCAAACCCCCGGCTACATTTTTCAGGTCTAAAAAATCTTAGAAGGCCTCCAAAAATGAGCTTTTAGTCAGGGATCCCCAGTTTTTTGTCTTTTGATAAAATTTCAGCCTCATTTAAGTGAGTATTATTATCTTTTTTTCAATGGATACTAAATTTATTCCAAGTTGATACCCTTATATTTATATTATGTTATGGATGTTTTTTTAATTTTTCATAAATTTTTTTATAATTAAATAAATGTTGATTTTATTCTATTTACATATAATAAATCATTTGAATACATATTTATATCAACATATTTATGTACAAATGTGTTTTTGAATATATAAAATAAATATTTATTATTCATTTTATTTAATGTTAAAAATAATTTACATGTTATTTACCTTATAAAAATGCACTAATATGTATATATATACATATACAAGTAATTATTACATATAAATATGTGTGTGTAAATAAACAAATAATTATGTATATGTATATTCTAATATATCTAAACAAATAAATATTCAAAAAATGTATTTAATACAATATCTTAACATTTTTTCCGTTGTACAAATATAAATATAATTATTATATATACATATATGTGTCTATTAATAAATAGATATATATTTATATTATATTATTGTCTACGTAAATGAATATAATATATAATATATTTAAATAAATATAAGAATATATATCACACACCATCACAAAATCTTATATTTTATAAATGTATTTTAAAATAATTATATAAATATATGAATGAAAAATATAAATAAAAACATATATATAGATAAATAGAAATATTATTAAACATATATAAAAACCACATGGTGCAGTGGAAAATGAATTCAATCTTAAGAGGGGTGGTATAGGGTTCGAATCAAGACATGTGTGTGAGTCTATAAATCCGGAAGGCTCTGATAAAGGGGTGGTGTGGTGAAAATCATTGTTAAAGTGGTGTTGGGGTGTAAAGCACTAATAAAAGGGGGGAGGGGTGGAGCACTGTTAAAGGGGTCATGGAAGCACGGATAAAGGGTTCAGGCTCATAGAAGTCAAACAAAATAACATATTACCCTCATTAATAGTGCCAAAAAAGCATTGTTAATGGGGTCCTTTAACAAAAATAAAAAAGATGTCAAATGGGTCATTTAACCGTCCTTTTTAAGAGTTGTTAAATGATAATTTTAACATGATCTTTTGTGAGTATTTTAAAGTATTCCCCTAAACATAAATTGTGTAGAATATGATTTATAATCACTATTAAAGGCCCTTTACTGGAATTGTTAAAGCCCAGTTCTTTAGTGGTGTTTCCTTTACCAATGTCTTGATAGATTACATCTACAAATGAAAAACAATTCCAAAAAAAGGTTGTGTCTTAAATAAAAAGTATTTCTCTAATGAATTACCAAATCACACCACTATGATAAAACATGTTAGAATAAATATATATAATATATTAAAATAGTTAAATCATTTTATATCAAGAACAAATAGTTTTCTAGGGAATGCCACAAAACAAGACTTTAATGGATTTCTCATTTCACTTTTCTTACCCATTACACGATTCCACATACCCACACATCCACATATGAATGCCAAGGTGATAGTTCCATAAACATGAGTGGATTCTCATAAATCTACCATGTAATAATAGGGTAACTAATACTAGGTGACTTAATGGAACACAACACTTACATAGGGTCACGTCTAAGAAAAATTCACCCACCTGCACTATTTATTCAAAAATCAATTCCTATCCATTTCACATAAAACATAATTTCTATAAAACATTTCAAAACCAATTTTCTATGTATCAAATAAAAAAATAATTTTAAAATATCCAAATTAAAATTACCATATAATTGGATTTCAATCAAAACCATCCAATTTCCCAAAAAAATCTAAACGATAACTAAAGAGGTTTCCAAAAAATATAACACGGTGGTTTCCAAATAATTTCAATAAATCAATAAATCTAAAACTGAATATTTGATCTCTAACCAATATCAGTCAATAGATAAGCCACCCACCTCATAAATGTTAGTGCAAAGGATATAAAACACAATTTGTCTATCGATCCTATCATGAAACATATTCCTTTCATTAGATCAAACCACAATTCAATATAATGAAATCTGCAACACATAGATATATCCAAAAGAGAATATATATATATATATCTTTGATAGAGAGATAGAATAACCATAGATATAAAACTAATTGATAAGAATAAACAATTATCAATGAATCTTGATCTTTAATTTGATTTTAATTTCCTAAGAATGACTACCAAATTGAAGGGAATTTCCACTCAATCTTATAGAGAAAAAAGAATTTGGGATTCTGAATTGATAAAAAATTAAGAGGGGTCTCATGACATAATAATAATTATATCCACAAATTTGGGATATAAAAATGTATTTTTTATTGTTATTCCACACTTTTAGGTAGGCCATGTGCTAACCATGTGGTACTACTACCATATGTCAACCCCTCACAGAGTTTCCTTGCATTGTTAGAAAAGTCTTGCTTCAACCATTCTTTTCACATATTTCCATACATGCATTGCTTCCCTAGTACTTATATAGGGTTTGGGGAAAACATGTTTTATCTATATGGATCTATTATCCCTCCTTCCACAAGCCGAACAATTTTTTCGGATAGCATACACAGTTTGTATTAATTGATCTCAAATCGTGCACCAATAGAAAAGATTCCAAATCTTAAAAACACATAAAAACCTCAGAAAACATTACATGAACACAATATAGACATAAAAATACATATTAAAGGCACATATCCCTTAAAATGGGGTGTTACAATTTTATTGACAATTAATTTATTATATTTTATTCTCTTAATAATTTTCATGTGTCTCCTCTCTGTCCCATAAAAAATGACACCCCAACTTTCACATCTTTACACCACATTCATGCTTCTAAATCAACTATCCCCAGATAAATCCCTTATAAAATTTCCTATAAATAGTTTATAGGTGTTTGGATTCCAAAAATATCATCCCTAAGATCCTTATTGGGATCTCTAATAATGTTCTTTCAAATTATAGGTAATCAACTTAACTGATCACTTTCTTCTTACTTCTTCTGAATTTTTTGTATTTATCATAAAATAATAAATTTTGTATCCTTAATAAATTTTGATGTTAGTTTTTTTATGAAACCACCATTATCTACCCTATTCATCATCAAATAGGAAATTAAAGTACCGCCCGTGCATATGTTTTACTTACCGGCTCCACATAGCAATGAATTTCATTTTACATCACCATATTTTTTGAATAGGTATTATGATGGGTTTAATTTTTATATATGGTAATTATGAAATTATTATACTTGATTAATTAAAATAAAATATTTACCTTTTTACCTTCTTATTTTTTGGAAGATGATAATATCACTCTCGTGTACATGTGGACCACCGCCTCCATAAAGTGATATGATTTGTTTTATAATTTTTGATTTAAATAGATGATAATAAGGATTGATTTAATTAATATATAACATTATATATTATATAATAATGAATCTATAATTTTTAATTATTTTTTACATTTATTTTTTTTATCCATTGAAATTTGATAATAATGTTAACATGTACGTTCGAACTACCATATCCATGAATAGTGAAATTCATTTTTTCTTGTTACTTTTTTGGATGAATAAATATATTTATATTAAAAATATATGAGATTTATATCAGTTAAAAAATTCTATATATTATGGAATGTGATCAATGGTATAGTACCAAAAGTATCATACCAAAATTATTTTTAAAAATATGAAATAATTAGCACCTAGATATGATTATTTTAATAAACAATTGTCAAAACGTAAGAGTTATTGTTATGAAGGTAAGATATATGATCAAATAATTATGAATATGATTCTGTTATAGTTTTATAATAAAAGTAAATATATAAAACTTGTGGATATATAAATTTTATATAATTTTTAGGATGAGTTAATTGTTTTTGGTATCAATCTCATCATTTATCAGGATTCTTTATGACTATGTTTCAAATGATGAAATCATATGATCTAACAATCAAGAAACTCATAACAGTTTTAATACTCTATAATTTTTAGAAATTTCATGTTTTCCATTCATTTTACTTAATTTTATTACTCAAGATATGGAATGAATCTTTTTAAGGACAAGATTACTTTATTTCACTATTTTGTAGAAAATGCATTCGCTTCCATGTTAATGTTTTCTTAAATTTTTTTAAATAGTTTTTTTAATATTATTGTATTAATTTTTTATGTAATTTTTACCCATGATTGAATATTTAAAAAAATTAAAAGGAATATGAGATAAAAATTTTAAATGAGGTACTTTTGAGTTTTTTTACAAAATTATGAAATGAATGTTTTCTATTAAATTATACGGTATAAAAATTTTCACTTAGTTATATCCTATAAAAACATTAAATATTATTTTATATATTTTGAAGGCTCTTCCAAATAAAATTATTTCAATAATATTTTTCAAATTTTTATATCTTAAAGAAGTGATTTTAATGTTTAAATGATATTTTCCTCGAGAAATATTCCAAGTTATCATTAAAGGTGGTTTCATATTAAATGATATAATTTTTTGTTACTGAGGATTTACTAGGGATATAATCCAATGATACAATCCTTATTATTTCTCTATATATTTTATGATTATGAGGAAAATATGTTCATGTGAAAAGTTTATTTTCAATGGGTTATGATATGATTAAATAATGAATTGTTTATGAACTAAATTTTTTAACCATGGGTTACACTATGTTGAAATGTTTTTAAACCCCATTTTTTCACAATGTACGACATTATTAATGATCAATGATCATGGGTAAATAATATGTTTTATTTTATCTATGAGATGGGTGGTCCTATAATTATATATCCTTTAAATTCATTGAGTAATGATAGATATCTCATGATATAAAAAGGACTGGATTAGGGAGCGAACCCATTTAAATATGGGACTATGTCCACTGTGATAATATTAAGAGTAAACCTTGACTACTATGATGGTATCTAGGGTGAACCCAATCCACTATTATATTCTTCACAGTAATCCTTTACCTCTAAGGGTTATGATTTTCTATGCTAATGTGTATGTGATAAATCCATTTCCTATGTCAATGTTATTCTCATGGATGATGTTCTTTGATTCCTTTATTACTCATGTGTTATTAACTTCCATTATTTTTTCCATGACTCATGATTATTATTTATGATAAGTATGCTATGGTTTTCAAATATTAGTATCATGTTATCATACACTTAAGCTCGTTTCATTTTTAATTGACCATTGATTTCACCATTCTTTTCCCTTACTGAGTATCTAAGATTACCCTTTCTTATTTTTTCTTTAGCAGACTTATGAATAAATTATTAAGTTCGATATGACTATAAAAGATTCTAGTTATGAATAAATTAGTGTGAAATGATTTTGTTCATGAATGAATTAGTTGGTTATGTATCTATTTTTTTCAAAGATACTTGGCAATTTTGTTTTTATCATGGATCAATATGTTATGTAAATAATATTAATCAAACGAGATTTTATATCTATGTACAAAAATTATGGGTCTCAATATTGTTCGAGATGTGTTGATCAAGATGAATAAGGTACATAGAAGAGCTTTTGTCCTCATATAAGAGAGAATATGGACCAACTATTAATTACATAACATTTTAAATTAATATAAATTACTTTTTCTTATTCAAGCCTATCTAAAATGATATATTTATAATATATAATTATTATAAGTTTAAATACTTTCATAAAATAACATTTAGACAAAACTATGTGGGGTTTAACTTATATCTCTTAGTATTAACCCCTAATTAACCATTTTGATAACTACTATGATATCAATGTGTTTACTAATTTGTGGAAAAAAAGTTAATATAAAAGGATAATTGATGCATAATTTTATAATTTTTTACATTCTACATCATATCCCATTAACATTTCTAAAGGTAAAATTTTGATGAATTTTAAATAATTATGAAAAATATTATTTTATATAAGATACCATTAATTTCATTTTACGGATATTTCAAAAAGTGAACTTAATAAAACTCAATAAGGTAATAAAATTAGAATATAAAATTTTAAGATATCACTAATATATTTTATTAATACAAAATATTCAAGTGACATACTAAATCACCCTAAAAATATTACATTGTTTATTTTTAATATCATTTACTTAATTTTTCTGATTTTTAAACTATCCTTGTGTTTGTGTTGAATAATCACTTAGGGAAATGATTTCATCACTAAAAATTAACAATAAATTACCAAAACAATAAAAAATATTCATGTTAAAAATTATAATTTTAAACCATCCATAACAAATTTTTTAATTTCACAAAAATTATGTATATTAAAATAAATCAGAAGATATTTTAAAAAATTTCATTATTTAAAATAACTCAATCATCTTTATCGATGACTAATTGAAGAAAATCCTTATTTTAAAATATTTAAATGTGTTGTTGTATTATACTTAACAGATTATATATAAATTTTTTTTTGGATGAATATTTATCTTTATACCATAGTTTTAACATTATTTTAGCTATTTTACCCCAAACATGATTTCAAAATTTGTATAAAAGTTACTATTCATTATGAACAAAATTGAAGTAATAATATTCACCAATTTTAGATAATATGTTTTAAAATATAGAATCAATTTCAAAAAATAAAATTTCAAAAATTTATTGAAACATATAGATTACCAAAAAATAATAATAATTGGTTCCAATATAATAAAATTGGAAGGAAGTTAAAATATGAACATGGAGGATAAGAAACCATTTTGTAATAGAGAAATAGAGAGAACATGGTCTTGGGAAAATTAATGACCACAAAACTATAAATTAGTGAGGGGTGAGAAGACCCATAATTCATAAAAATTTATTTTTAGATTAAAACAAATAATTTTCATGATCCTACTAAATGTTGTTTGGAATTATTTTAAATTGGGGTATAAGAATATATACATATATTATTTCGTTAAATCAATAATTCTAACATCACCCTTTTGTTGCGTGTTTCGATAGGTCCCCACCTATTTTTATCATACATTCCAACGATGAATTAGAAATGATAATTTCACATGCCTGAGGACCTAAAATAAACATAAAATCCATTATATTATGCATAAAATTATGAAAATATATATTTTTTATATCTATTCAATTTATAAAAAAAAGTTACTGCATGCAAGGATAACTAACCTGAATAAACTATCATTTGAAGGATTGATCTCTAGGATTTAATTAACAATAACTGAAGAGAAACTTAATTATTTATAAACAACCAAAATTTAAAAAAATGCGCATATAATGCTTAACCATTATTGAAAACCAAAAATTAGAAAAAATGAGACAAAATTTCCAAAAATAAACTTACTGTTATTTATCGATAAACATAAAGTAACTATTAATGTCACACAACCAAAATGTCAATTACTTGATCATGTTTTATAATAAAACATTATAATAACCTGAATCACCATTAAAAGTCAATTGAAATATATGTGCTTATAAAAATTAAATCACTCATTATTCAACATCTAAAATCAAAGACTATAGAATTTATTCCATAAATCTAAAGAAATGAAATAATCCTCATCAAAGATAATATAAATAACTTTTATATAAGAAGAATAATCAATTTGATGGTCTCTATAGGTATCCAATTTATTTTATCATTATCAATCATCTATTTGTCTGAAAAAACTTTTTTATCACCATATAAAGCTTATAATAAGGGTTATATATCACTAAGTGATGTTTATTACAAAAATATAACATAACTAATAAATCACTTTTGTAGTTTATTTATACTATTCAACATATGATTGTAAATCCTTAAATAAAATCTATTTTGGAAAATTCCTTAGCTGTTTCAAAAATAATTTAATCATAATATCATTGAAAACCCTCTTCGAGAACATAATTATTGAATCCTAATACAAGAACATTTTAATAATTACATATCAATAATTGGTAGAACATAATCCCTTCCATGGGTTTAGATTTAACAGTTGGAATAGTGAATTGACCTGGATATATCCCAAATCCTCCAAATAAAATTATTTGCAAATAAATTGTACAATAGGACGAGCTTTATTTCACTCTATTTAACTAAAAAAAATTAATTGGAAATTAATTTCATGATTCCCTTATTTTCAACACATAAAACATTTTCAGATCCATTTTCTACATTTCATTTGGTTCTTTTTTCAACATTTGGGATATAAAAGAAATTTATTTTTCATTCTAATATGGTACTTGTCACATAAACATCTCAAAAACAACATTTTATCTTATTTGGCGTGTTAAAAAAAATTCCAAAGGATAGGTTTTAAATTATATATTGACATATATGGTTAATTATAATAACAATATTTCACATTTAATCTCTCAATTTATTTTTTTTCTCCAAAGGAAGACCATTTCATTATCCATCATATTTAGTGTTAACATTTCTCTTTTTGTTTCTATCCATTGTCTAAAATGAAAAATATAATTTTAGAAACAAAAATACTAGTTGGAAACAATAAAATCATGAGAATCATTTATAGGATATCTGAATAACTAATCCTTATTTTAAATCAATGATAACGTGGGTTAAACCATGGTTATCCATGGACATCATTTATTTAAACCTAGAATAATGGTCCATAAACATAATATAAATCAACCTAAGAAGATAACCAATGAGTGTCTACCTGAGTGTGAACTTTTAATTCAACTCATCATCCACTATTGATGGTTTAGTCAATATCCAACCCAACCCCTTTGGATTTATTCCAAATTAGTAGATAGTTGTTATAGACACATCAACTTTCTAGTATCCATATGGGGATATATTGTCTTGGAAAACCACCCTACTTTATTTACCATAACATTGGATGTTTTTCTATAATTAGGATAATATTATGGGTTCTCAAAAAAATATCTCTTATCTTAGTTTCAAAAAAATTATAAAAAGACCTTTCTTTGAAAAAAATTGAGGAATTCCAAATATTGCATACAAAAATATTAAATGTATTCAAATAAATATTCATTAAAAATCCTTATGATCCATGTAATAAATATGATTTTTAGGGCCTTTAGAAACAAAGCTACATATAATATTGATACATAAAAGATATATATCATCTCAAACTAAGTTCTTCCCAACAAAAACCCTTCATATACATATCATAATTGAATAATTATATAAACATGTTGTAAAATTAAAAAATAATAATAGAAGAGAACAGATAATCCGTAAGTGTAAATAATGGAGATATAAATAAACAGTCATATATAAAAATATAATGAAAATAGGGGTACTAAAACTTGTGATTATCAATTGTAAATCATAGACAAAAACCCATATATCATAATCACAAGTCCTGGAATAAAACATTTGTAGGTCAGAAGATTGGGGAATAAAAAAATCAGTCATGATCCATGAGTACAAAAAATATGATTATCAATATGTCATAAGTGTGTAGAACCATTTTATGAATACAAACCATATTATATTTCAAGGTTACCTATAGAGTCCATCATATCATAGAGGATCATGCATCACCACGTATTTCTCATATCATAGAAATTTAGGCATCACCACTTATTTCCAATATGATAGTATATTAGGAGTCACCACCTATTTCCTAAAGTTAATCATTCGCATTAACTCATTTACCATAAATATAACATGAAATATAAGGATTTACTCAATAAATTAGAGGTATAAAACAAACCAACAAAACAAATAATGAAAATCATATATATGTATACTATGGGATTATAAAAAATTCATCATTATTTCATAACATAAACCATGGAAGAGAAAAAAGTTTCATAAAAATATGAACTTCACAAAACCATAATTCATCTAGAGAAAAATAATTTATGATATCATTAGATTCTACCCTAACAGAATCATAAGAAACATTAATGTATATTGAAATAGATTAAAAATACAATTAAAATATCACTCAAACAATTCAATTAAAATAATGGAAAATAAAATTTCACTTTAATAAAATTTCAATTGAAAATACCTAGAATATTGGAAAAATCATTTTCTTGTAAAATAAATATGGAAATTTTAAAATATTCATAAATGAAAAAACATCTATAGAGGTTGGAATTTTTTTGTATTCTATATATGTTAAAAGAAAACATTTTTTCCGCCATTTATTAAAACTAAAAAAATAATTGTTCGGAATTTTTTTGGAATATTCATTTTAAAAATTTGTAGAAAAATTTAGATGTAACACCCCAATATTATATGGTACACTTCCTTTTAAATAATTAGAAATTTTGTGTTGTATTCAACCTCATGTTCAAGCACACCATGACCTATCAAATTAGGTGTTTGGAAAGCATTATTGAATAGTAATAACCACATTTTGATGTTTGATAAACTTTTATTTTTTAAAATAGACTTTATTTTTAATTCAATATATCAAAATTATATTAGGATGAAATATTTGTGATTTTTTGAAAAGATTCAATTTTTGTTGAATATTGAAAGTATACTGCATTTTAATTCAAAACTACCTTTTCATCCAATTTATTAATTTTATTATATTTTCTTTTAAATTGGATAAAGTGTAATTAGATTTATATTTTTTTCATTTAATACAATAATTCTCATTGTAGGTAATTTCACATTTAAATTGTTTATAAACACACAATCAATCTTTTGATATATATTACTTCTAAAAAACCCACGTTTTTGGTTTGATTATAGGAATTAATTTTAAATTAATTACTGCAAATTCTGTGTTTTGAATTTGAAAAAATGGATTCCAAATTTGAAATCACAAGGTCCAAATTGGTTAAATAGATACCTTTTATTTTTGGACATTATGAATAGTAACTTTAGTTATTATTTTATTTACCATAGTAAAAGGGTAAAAATAGTAAAGAAGGGTAAAAAAAATTCTAATAATAATAAACAACCATAACGTGTGTCCTAATCATATTGGATGAGATATGTCTGACCATTGGAATTATTAGGTCTATTTTGGGACCCCATGGATATACTTGGATGTGAAAATGACATTTTATAAGAATTAATTTAAACTAAAGAAAAATGTAAATAATCATGTATCTTTTAGTAAAATAATATTTATATGGGGTTATATAAGTGATATTTTCAACTATAAATATTCATCAAAAATATAAATTTATTACCTACATCGAGTTATTTAATTTTTAAAATTTATACATTAAATAAAAATATTTTTTTTCACACAATAACGATGTAGTATTTTTTTATTAATGAATGAATCAAATAAATGATATTATAAATATTAAAATAAATTTAATTTGAATGTTATTATGCAATACACGAATTTTTTGTATTAATTTTAAATTTTAGATTTGTGTTAATGAATTTTTTTAGAAGGAATCATGTTTTTTTGACTTTAAAAAATAAAATCTTAAATAGTGTCAAAATTCAAATAAAATGGTTTTTAAAACAAATACAATTTTATTAAATGATATAATAGTCCTAAAAAACTAATATTTGGTAAACATACATAAACAATATTAATATTTTCATTAATGATCCAAATATGGTTTTATTTCAATTTTATAATAAATATAGATACCATATATTATGAAAATGAAAGAAGACATGGTAAGAATTAATGTTTTTAACTGAGGGTTAAAGATAAATGATAAGGTTAAAGTTTTTTACCTAACCTTGTCTAAAAACATATTGGTTGATTTTATTTAGACCAAGAACATATTATCTTTGAAATAAATGAGTTTTCAACCTTTTTAAATTGAAAATAAATTTATAATAAAATAATATTTCTAGACTTTCCAAAAGTGCACCTCCTCCCTCTTATAAAAGGGAACCACCTCTACCCACTTACTCACACCTCAAAATCCCTTTTTCTAGGAAAAAACCTGCCCAAATATTCTCCAAAAATCCCCCACTTGATCTTAGAGGCCACTCTTTGGTCAGAAAACCAACTTAAGGAGTCCTTTTGTGGAAATCAAATGGAGACACCCAAAGAAGAGGTAATCGTTTTATCCCTTCTTTCAAAGTTCGTTTCTTCTTCTTCTTAATATTACTAGGTTTTTACCATACTAAAATAATAAATCTAGCATCAAATATATTCTGATATTTTTTCATTATTATGGTACTACTATATTTCTCCTTTTCCTATCCTATGATGAAATATATCACCATGTGTGCATACGTTGGACTTACCGTCTCTCCGTCATGGTGTAAACTGTTTTTCATCTATAATTCATTTCAATGGGAATAATGAAGAATAAAAATTAATTAAATAATAAATATAACATGATATTATTTCATGTTAAATCCAAATATATACTATTAAACCTTTAAAGAAATGATATCGTCGCTCGTGCGTACGTACGGATTACCGCCTCCAAGACGTGATGAGACTCATCCTCTGTGTTCAACATCCAAGAATGATTATAAAGATATATATTATAAATAATTATGAAATTTTTGACATAATAATGCAACTAGAATAATATATATATATATATATATATATTTCATTCACTTACATGCATTCATACGATAAGAAAACGGAAACAACATTCATGTGTACATACGGCCTACTGTCTCCATGAACGTTGTATTCCTACATATTATATAAATTTATATTATAAAAATATATGATTTATAAATCATATGATAATCTTTTAAAGTATGTAAATCATTATCTATGTAATAAGATCAAGAATAAAAAGTCAAAACACATATGATTAAATGAAGCGATTATTACCGGAAATATTGCATTAACATGGGATTGTTAATAAATGGGTAATATAAAGTTATAAAAGAATCATATATGATATCATAAATGTTATAATTATTCCAATATAAGTTAATAATACCATCATACAGGTGTTTCGGACAAATACATTGAGTATCATACTTAAGATAGGGAATTTCGTCTCAATTTTCATTTCATTGTGGCATATTGTAATGTTACGCACCCATATCCTTTTATACAGTGTATATTATACCTTTTGACTAGTTATATCATGAATATCAATAATTTCAAGTTATTATATTATTTCCTTCATGTAAATTATTTATATATCCATATTACTCATTCAATATGTTTATTTGACTGGGCATATTATTTATTTGGATTATTCAATATGAGAAATACTTTGGACTCGCAATGATTGATGGAGCCTTAATTTTATATAGCTCTTCAATGCGTCGATAGGTTCTCATGGTACAAATAAGCATATAATCTAAATATGATGTAGATTATCAATATACAATAGGGGGTGAATTGAATACTTAAATTTCTTTATAACCATTAAAGTTGGTTATAAAACATTCTACATTTAACAATGTTAAACATGGTAAATTCATAAGACCACTTAGTTATACAAAATTTCTAGATTCTGGTAATATGGTTTCAGAAATGAAACTTATAAAAATCATACAAGGAAGAATATTCTACCATAAATTATATAGAATATTACAAATCAGAGTATATATGTACAAGAAAGTGTAAGATATTTATACTTTCCTTATAAATCAAAATTTTGTGGAAACCAAACATGAAACAACACAAGTAGTGAGTATGAAATATTTTAACCCAAAGAGTAGGGTCTCCAAAAACCTTGGATAAAGGTCCTTTGATTTATACTTTCAAGAAATTTTTCTTACCCACACTAGGGTAAGCCCTCTAAGGAAATCAGTGTCTGTCTTGCTATCCCCGCATGCCCAAAAAATTCAAGGTAGTGAGCATCTATGTCTTCCTTATCAATGAAGTCCTTGAACTTTAAGGTAGTCGGAACCTCTGTCTCCTAATCCATAGAAGCCCTCGATTGTATACAGTAATAATCGCAGTCACACGAAGCAATCTGAATAAGATGATCAGTATTTATAAAGCATCAAAGTCTCTCTCCCTAGAAATCACTTCAGCATGTATTCTTTAGAGTTGTAGAAAAATGTTCATAAGTTATGAGCTCGTTCAAATGAGCTTCTATTTATAGGCACATCTTTAACAGTCAGCTCCCTCCTCCAATGGTCATATTTTTCCTTGAATTTCAGAGGGACCTATATATGTGTCACTCAAACAATGGTTGGTTAGAAACAGAATGCAAGACATAATTTTATAACAATAAAAAGTGTAAAAATATGTATGCTCTATCAAACCTATTTTATGATGTCTAAGGAAAAATAATATTCAGAGTCTAACGAAAAGTACTCAGATTCTATATTACATGGATATTCCAATTCTTTTTATCAAGGAATTCTGAATCAGAATTATGTATACTTCAGAGTCTGAATTATAAGGAATTAAGGTTCTAAATTCTAATGAATTCGGAGTCTGAATTCTATGGAATTTGGTGTCTAAATTATAAATAATTCAGAACCCTAATTCTAAGTAATTCGGAGTCTGAATTATAAGGAATTCAGAGTCTTAATTATAAGGAATTATGAGTCTGTATTATAAGGAATTCAGAGTCTGAATTATAATGAATTCGGAGTCGGAATTTCAGATAATTTTTATTCTGAATTTTAGAGAATTTGGACTAAAAATTTCAGAGAATTCAGAGTTTGAATTTCAGAGAATTCGGTGTCTAAATATTAGAGAATTTGGAAGCTGAATTTCACAGAATTCGGAATTTTAATTATGATCCTGAAAACAGAATACACTATATCTAAGTATTTATTGAATTTCGAGGTTTTTGATGTGAAACAAAATTTTAAACTTAGGAATAAAAACACTTAGATTTAGAGAGACTAAAATATGAATAAAGAAAAACAGGTATGGATAAATTTCCGGGGAGAAGGAAAATATTTATTTTTAAGGAAAATATAAGAAGAAAATAAATTTTCCTTATGATGGAGTATTTGTGATTTTCAAAACATAGAGGAATGGAAAAGTCATTAGGAAGCCTTATTGACTCAATCATCTCCCCCTTTTTGGAAAGCACAAATATCCTTACAAAAAAATATGAGGACTTTGCAATTTTTATGAACTTGAAAATAAAACGTATCTCCATTTACTTATGGATCATAATGAAAATGACTAACCCCCCCCCCCTAGGCTTTGAAATCCCTAAGAATCGTATTCTTGATTTCCTAAATGAGATTTTACATTTTCTTGCAGAGGAAAATATTCATGAAAAAATACTCCCCCTTGGATGAACTCCCCCTTACATAGGGAAATTTTTTCTTTATTTATTATTATTATTGACATTCCTTTCTCCCCATTTGGTATTTTCAAAAAGGAATAAAAGGAATGGAAAATAAAATATGGTATCTGAAATATTAGTACCAAAAAACCAAAAATATGATGTTCAACAATAATTTTATTTAGATTGAATGAATTTTTACAACAATAAAATACATAAAAAATATTGGATTTCAATGAAATTATCCTTCTTTATCATTCGGCATAAGCTTCATCACAATAGTCTTGAGCTTCTTGAGTTCCTTGTGATAATCTTCTATGAGCTTGAGTAGCTGATCTTGATCTTCAATTTTATTTTCTAAAGATTTAATATTTTCTTCTAAAAACATAAGAATATCATCCAAAGCCTTCAATGCTTCATCATGTTTAGAAAGTTTTTCCTAAAGCTCGATTCTAAGATCCCTTTCCCTCCTCCAACTCTGAGAAACTGAATACAATTTCCCATTCAGATATTTAACTTCTTGCTTCCATGTATTTTCTTCAAGAGATAGCTTCTCATCAAAAGTCTTAGTGAGATCTTTGAACATAGCATCCTCAGTTTCAAAATCATCCATGACATTATCATGAAACTCAATGAGAATTCTCATCTCTTCCACAATTATCCTTGACCAACTAGTCATCTTATTGCAAGATCTTTTGTGGGATTCATAATTAATGAAAAGAGTTTTGAATTCAGCCTCAATTTTGACACACTTATCCATCATCATGGATACTGAATATGTTTTCTGATTTAAATAATTCTTGAGAATTTGGGAACATAAATCTATACTTGAAAATAACAGAATAGAACCTACCAGCTTCTTTAATGATTGAACAATAAATTCATGACCTAGATAAGATGATTCTGAATTCAAATTCATTCTTGATGAGTATTCCTTCTCAAGCAAATCATCTTTCATCTTTAATGAAGCACCAACATCTTTCTTACTAACCAAAGACTTGGTCAGAGTATCATCCATCACGTTCTTTCCCTTATCAGTTCTCAGAATGATATCTCCTTGTTTAAGTTGTTCATGTTCACTATCTTATGGTTGAACAATCATATCTTCATCAACTTCTTCCTTATTAGCTCTTGCCTCAACACCCTCTAGTTGAATGAAATCATGATTTCTAATTTCTTTTTTAGACAATTAATTTACTTCTTCGTCGCCCTTCTTATCTTTTCTTGGGGTAGAAAGTTTTGAAGAATCGTCTTCAGAAGTTCGGATTGATAAATTATCATAAGGAATATCCTTCTCATGATAATATTCAACTTGATTTATGATATATTCAGTATCAGCACTTCCTTCTTTTTCTTCTTACACTTCTTCTTCTTGCACCATTTCTTCTTCTTGTTCTTGCTCTAGAATCACCAATTTCTTTCCCGGAGTCTTTGGGATTGATTCTACTAAAAAGGATTCTGGTACTCGAACTTTCTCAAAATCTATATCAGCATCCTTAAAAAGATATTGTAGTATCTCAGCCTCAGACATCTTCTTCTTCTTCTTCTTCTTATTCTCTTTTTGTTGTTTCTCAAGCTCTTCAGCAGCCCTTTCTTTTAATGTTATTGCCTCAGCATGGTCCAATACAATCTTAGGCTCCCCTTCTTTCTGGTTTTTCTTATCTTCTCTCCACTTAGCCACAACTTCATCAGGATAGGCCTTTTCGTTTCTTCGGCTTTGGAGGTGCATAATAGGTTTCCTTAGCCACTGGGTTTTCTCCTTTTCCTTCCATTTCCTTTTCTTTCCTCTTTTATCCATCCATTTTGGCTGTTTCAGGTACAATAGATTTTTTTGATAAAGCTTTATCTTCTTCATTTGATAAATCATAAACCTCTTCAGATTCACCATAAAATCCAATTTTCTTTCTCTTAAGAGTGTCATCACTTAGCAACATAACCTTGAAATTTCTTGACTTCGATATGCATGAAATTTTCATTAATTCTAAACAAGAAACAGTGAAATTTGATAGGATTTCCGGAAACATGATAATCTGGTACATAAGATTCCCATTCTGGATATTCTCATTCGTAACCAAAATATACATAACCAGATTCAGCTTCAGGAGGTTCTCTATGAAATCCAAAACATACATATCTCTTTTCTTCAGGGTATCTTTATCTACATTCCTTAGAATGATAAAGTCTTGAACCCACGGTTCTAGAATCTGAAAATTTGTAGAAAGATGAAGAATCTTCAGAGTCATTACCTCTAAAATTCTAAGACAAGATAGAGCATTTTCCTTATCAAATATTACTATATCATTAGGTAATTTATGGGAACCAAATTCAGATTCTCATTCAAAAGGTATTCAAATCAAACTGGATTCCTTAGAATAATAAAGAGAATAAGTCTTACCGAAACTCTTGGAAGAAAATATGTCTTTTCCACATTGATTGAAAAAAGATACAGATTTATAAAACTCCACAAGAAACTCCGGAATCACCGGATCCTCTGCCTTGGGTATCGATACATCCATAATCTCCCAGCAATTTAACTTGATGTTCTTTTAGATGATTGAATCATACATACTATATAAGTACGTGTCTACAATCCTTTCATGATAAATCATTCATTCAGTAATTTCCTTTAAGGTTGACATTTCTTTCTGAGGAAAATCTTTTTTAGACATTCTAAACTATGGAAGACCTCAGAAATTTATAACGGTCTTAAGTAGGAAGGGCAGAGCTTCAACATGCAAGATCTTGAGGTTCAATGTGGGTTGACCATTGGGGGTCCTTTATCTAGGAAATTGAAGAGACGATTCAGCTTCTCTGATTGATCCAATGGTTGAGGTATTCTTGTGAATATCTAATGGTTGAGATGATAGCTGAAGAAGGATTTTGATATTTTCCAATCTTATGAGGATTTTAAGAAAAGCATTCAAATTTAAAGAAAAGTGAATCCGAACAAAAATTTAAATCAAAAAAAATACCAAAAAGTAAAATAAGATTATGAGAATTTGGAAAAGAAAACATGCCTTTCGGAATACTAGGAAGATTGTTTATAATGAGAAAATTTTAATTTTTATAAACTTTAGATTCTGAAAACATGATTACGAAAAAAAATTAGATTACAAAAAATTTAACAACAAATATTTTTAATTGGAAAATTTTGACTATGAAATTTTTTAATTTTTTTTACTAATAATCAAATATACTCCCCCTATGAAAAGGATTTTTTTAATGTAAAGAGATAGGTTTCAATAATAAGTTAATATGGATGATTACCTTACAGTTATCATTCCTAACTTATGAATTATGTATTCAAATCTGTAGAAGGGTAATGATTTTGTGAAAATATCAGGAAGATGATCATGCGCTCTAATAAATTGAAGAATGATATCTCATTTTTGTGTGTGATCCCTAAGAAAATGATTCCTAATATCTACATGTTTTGTATGAGAGTGATATGCAGTGTTTTTGCTTAAGGAAATGGCACTAGTATTATCACACAAATTTTTTGTTCTGTTAAAGCTCATACTATAGTCTTTGAGTGTGTGTTGCATCCACAACACTTGAGCACAACAATTTACAGCTACTACATATTCAGCTTCAGTAGTGGAAAGAGCTACTTATTGTTGCTTTTTTTCATTACCAATGACCTAATGAATCTCCTAAAAATGACAAGTTCCAGATGCACTTTTCCTCCCATTCTATATCCACCATATTCATCATCAGAAAAACTATTTAAAACAAAATCATTTCCAGAAGTATAAAAGAGTCATAGATCTATGGTTCCCTTTAAATAGTGAAAAAATCTTTTTCACTACCTATAAATGAGATTACTTAGGATTGTATTGATATCTTTCACATAATCATACTGAAAACGTTTTGTCTAGATGACTAGATATCAAGTAAAGTAGACTTCCTATCATACCTCTAAAAGATGTTTGATCTACTGGTTTCCCATGTTCTTCAAGATCAAGTGAATTTGAGGTACAAATGGGAGTACATATACTCTTAGTGTTATCATATCCATATATTTTAGGGAGATATTTAATATACATATGTTGGGATATATAGATTCCTTATGATTTTTGAGAAAATTGAAAATGAAGGAAAAAATTTAACACACTCATCATACTCATTTCGAACATAGATTTCATTAGATCTGCAAAGGAATCAGTTAAAGATTTCTAAGTTAAACCAAATATAATTTCATAAACATAAATTTTAACAATCAAAACATTTTTCTTATCTTTCTTTATAAAAAGGGTTGGATCATCATTTCCCTTAACATAATTGTTTTGAATCAAAATTCATGTAAGTCTATCATACCAGGCTTTGGGGCTTTTTTATGTCCAAATAAAGATTTGATAAGTTTAAAAACATGTTTTGTATGTTTTGTATCTTCAAAACAATGAGTTTGTTCAAAAAACATCCTATTGAACATAACCATTATGGAAAGCACATTTAACTTCAATTTCAAAGAGTGTAAAATTAAAGAATTCTACAAAGGAAAGTAAAATACATATAGATTCATGTCTGGATACTGGAGGATAGGTTTTTTTATAGTCTATTATTTCTTGTTGATTATATCATTAAACAACCAATCTAGATTTATTTATTAATAGGATTCCATTTTCATCACACTTATTTTGGAAGACCCATTTTACTCCAATAACAGATGTTTACCTAGGTCTTTCAACCAAGGTATAGACATTATTCTTTTGGAATTCATTTATCTCATCATGAATTGCTTTTATCCAATCATCATCACCTAAGGTTTCATCAGTGATTTTTGGTTCTAATTGGGAAAGTAATGATTGATGTTCTAATTCATTTCTTAAGTAACTTCTAGTCATTATAGGTTGATTTACATCACCAATGATACTATCACATGGATGATTCTTTAGAAACAACTGATTTGTATTTAGTAAAACCATTTCATCAATGTATGGTGGGAAATCTTCTAAGGTAAATGATTTAGAAATATTTTCATGGACATTTTCCTTATTAGAGGAATCTTCTGTCAAGGGTTTATAATAAGTTTTTGAAAACACATATGAAGGTGTAGGTTGAGGATGCTTAAAAATAAAAGGATCAGTTTCATAGAATTAAACATGTACTTTTTTTTCAATGGTAAATTTATTTTTATTGAAAACACTATAAGCCATAGAAGTTGTAGAGTATCCTATGAAAATTCCTTCATTATATTTAGGTGCGAATTTGTGTATATTATCTTTAGTATTCAGAATTAATACCTTGCAACCAAAAAACCTGAAGTAGAAATGTCTAGGTCTTCTAAAATTTTAGAACTCCTAAAAAGTATTATTAAGAAAAGGTCTAATTAAAACACCATATATAGTATATCAATCAGTACTTACAGCTTCTGCCCAAAAATGTTTGGCTACCAAATATTCACTCAACATTGTTATTTTTATCTCTTGAATAATTATATTTCATCTTTCAGCAACACCATTTTGTTGAGGTGTTCTTAGTGTTGAGAAGTTATAAGTAATTCCTTTTATACTACAAAAAGTTTCAAAATCACAATTTTGAAATTCTCTTTCATGATCACTATGAATATTTATCAATGGAAGTTTTTTTTTTATTTTTAACAGGGTATGTAAAACTTTTGAAATAAGAAAAACTTCGTATTTATTTGCTAGAAAATAGACCCATGTAAATATAGTGTAATCATCGATAAATACAAATACATAATATTTCCCTCTAATGCTTCTAGTTTGTGTTGGACCAAAAAGATCCATATGCCTCAACTATAATGCATCAATGGTTGAGACTTCACAAACTAATTTAAAACATGATTTTTATTACATTCCATTTTTACAAGAATAACAAACTTTTGAAGATTCAAATCTAAGCTCTAGAAGATCCTTAACTAGTCTTTTCTTTGAGAGTATGCATAGGTTCCTAAGGTTACAGAGTCTGAACCTTCTATATCATAACCCAGAATGATCTTCCATTGCACTAATACATGGTAGATCTTGGCTCCTAAAGTCTTCTAAGTTTAGTGTGTAAACATTCTCTTTCCTAAGGGCAGAAAGAATAAACTCTTCCTTATAATTGTGTACTAAACACTTTTCATTCCTAAAATTCACAAGGTAACCCTCATCACATAATTGACTTATGATAAAAAGGATGTTATTAAGATCATTAACCTATAAAACATTTGAATTCAACGTTTTTCTAAGAAAAACAATGTTACTTATATCAATAATTTACCCCTGAGCATTATCTCCCAAAGTTACTTTTCATTTTTTCATCTTGATAATATTTTCAAATAAGTTTTTGTTACTATCCATATACTATGAACATCAATTATCCATATACCATGTATTGATGTTGGTACTTGCATTAATTTCCTGAAAATAAGAGTGCAAGACATTTGGAACCAAAACATTATTGGATCCGAAAACATCAGAAATCTAAGTTTTCAGAAGCCACATTTTCGTTGAAAAATAAGATTTGTGAAAACCTAAAGACTGAGTTTTGTTTAAAGAAAAAAAATTCCAATTCCCAAAATATTGACACTTAAGAAAGAATAGAGCACTTTGAGGTACAAAATCATTGTTACTAAAAATCTATTTTGAACTGGTATAACCAAAAACAGAATTATTCTTTAAAGGTTAAATTTGGGGAAACATCTTTTCAAAATTTTCCTTACGTAATGTAAAGTTTGAAAAACACTTCATCAAGGATAATATTTCTGACTTCATCTTAATAACTAAGTTTTTATCTTCCAAAACATTATTTTTAGCACTAGAGTTAGTCTCTAAAAAAATTTCTTAGAAATTACTTTTTCTAGATCCTTAGAAAGTATATTCTTCTCAAAATTAACTTCCTCAAGGGTTTTTTAAAAAATTCCAAAATCACAAATTTTATTATCAAGATCATTAGAAAGATATTATATTTCCTTAGTAAGAATAGTAATTCTAGAGTTTTCCTTATCAAGATTTTTCGAGACATTAGAATTTTCATTCCCAAAGAGCTTAGTAAACCTAGACACTTCTTCATAAGTAGTTAAAGTATTATCATCATCAGAAGAAGATTCTTCATCTGAAGATTCATAATATTTACTCTCACTAAAATAAATATTCACGGATACATTGGTGATGGATTCATCATTATGAACCTTTTCTATTAAACAATGATTTTCAATAGGTAGCTTGGCTAGTAAACTAAGATTCTTCTTACCAGAAGATTTTTACTCTGAGGATTCTTCAGAAAATTCTCCACCAATGGCACTCCAGGTGTCAGTGACTTTAAAAACATTCTTAGAATTATCCTTTTAGTACAAATTTATATTCCTCTCTGAATGCTTTTCCTTTCTATCTTTTCTCTTAAGCATAGAAAAATATGGCCTTATATGCCATACTCTTTTTCATTCATAGCAAGTGAATTCTAAGTCTTTCTTATCCTTTCATTTTTTATCTTATATTTATACTGAAAGACTTTCTTCCCAGATATCTTGTTCATCCTTCGAGAAAGATTAGCTAGTTCATTCCCAAAATTTTCACTTTCACTTGATTCAGATAAAATGGTGACCTTATTAGATTTATATCTCGTAACTCTCTTAGGATTATTGGATTTCATATGATTTTAAGTAGTTGTAAAAGCAACACATCCATTTCCATTATTCTTTTTATTTATATTAGCTTCTCTTTTCATTCTTATCTCATGTTGAAGAAGAGTTCCAAAAATCTGATCAAGAGTAATCTTTGAGACTTTCCTATTATCATCAATAGTTTTTCTCTTAGATTCAAACTCGTTAGGCATGATGTATATAATAATGTCTACAAGAGCATCATCATCTAAACATTTTTTACTCATTTATTGTAAGATATTGACAATAGTCATAAACCATTGTTGTACCTTACAAATTTTTTCTCCATTAGGAATGCGAAAACAATTATATTCTGCTCTAAGCAAAGCTCTTCAAGTTCTGATAACATTACAAGTTCCAAATTGAGTTACCTCCAATTTATTCAAAATACAATTTTCAACTTCCCAATAAGAAATCTGGCTATATATTTTCTTAGTCAAGGAACATAACAAAGTTTTTTTTTCCATAAAGTTAAGTTGATATTCTAACTTTTCATGATTAGTAAAAGTTATGACTTCCTTATCAGGAATATTGTAATCTCCAGTAAGAATTACAAAGTTGTCCACTCTAGTGTTAATGACAAAAGTCTTCATATGATCTCCCTAATATTCATAATCATTCCAATAAATTATAGGATGTCTAGTAGGATTAAGATTTTTAATCGAACCAACATTTATTCCTTCCATCTAAAAGAGAAAAAAATCTTTCCATACAAAATTTGTTAGTAACAAATGTTTCTAAACAAGTTTAAAAATCCTAAGCTTGGAAAAATAGAACAAAGGAAAACTGAGCAAGAAAACATATATGCCAATGTAAGTATTTTAGAGAACTCCTCTGATACCAATTGTAGGATCAAAATATGATATAGATGCTCAATATACAATAGGGGTAAATTGTATACATTAAAATTTTCATTGGAACCTTTAAAGTTGGTTATAAAACCTTCTATGTTTAACAAAGTGAAAAAGGCAAATTCACAAGACCTCTTAGTTCGAAAAACATTCTAGATTCGAGAAATATTGTTCTAGAAATAAATCTTAAGAAAATATTACAAGGAAAAATATTCTACGATGAAGCATATAGAATTTTACTGATTAGCATAAACAAGTACAAGAAAGTATAAGATAGATATACTTTCGTTATTAATCAAGATGAAGCGAGAAAAAAACGTGAAACAAGACAAGTAACAAATATGAAATCTTTTAACCCAAAGAGTAGGGTATCCAACAACCTTGGATAAAGGTCCCTTGATTTATACATTTAGGAAAGTTTTCCTTACCTACACCAAGGTAATCCCTCGATAGGAATATCAGATTCTATCATGCTATTCTCTCAAGCCCTCGAACATCAAGGTAGTCAGCATCTCTGTCCTCCTTATCAAGGAAGTCCTCAAACTTTAAGATAGTCGGCACCTGTATCTTCCTATCCCCAAAATCCCTCGATTGTACAGAGTTACAATTGGAGTCGCACGAAACAATATGAACAACATTTTCAGTACGCACAAAGAATTAGAGTCTCTCTCTCTAGATATCACTTCAGCATGTAATATCTAGAGTTATAGAACGGTGTTCAAAAGTTATGAGCGTCGTCAAATGAGCCCCTATTTATAGGAACAAATCCAATAGTCAGCTCTCTCCTCCAATGGTCATATTTTTCTTTGAATTTTAGAGGGACCTGTACACATGTCACTCAAACAATGGTTGGTTATAAACAGAATGCACGATATCATTTTATAACAATAACAGGAGTAAAAATTGGTTTCTCTATAAAATCTATTTTTTGGAGTCTAAAGAAAAATAATATTTGGAGTATAAGGAAAAATATTTAGAGTATATATTACATGGATATTCAAATTCTATTTTTCGAGGAATTCAGAGTTTGAAATCCAAGGAATTTGGTGTCTGAATTATAAGTAATTGAGTGTTTGAATTCTATGTATTTTGGAGCATGAATTTCATATAATTAAGAGTCTGAATTTTAGAAAATTTGGATTGTGAATTTTAGAGAATTCGGGTTCTGAATTTTATTGAATTCAGAGTCTTAATTTTATAGAATTAAGAGCTTGAATTTTAGAAAATTCGGAGGCTGAATTTCTGATAATTCGGAATCTGAATTCGGATCACAAAAATATAATACTCTATATCTAGGTATTTATAGAATTCCGAGGTTTTAGATGTGAAATTGAATTTTATTCATAGGAATAAAAAAATTTAAATTTATATATACTAAAATATGATCAATGAAAAATAGGTAAGGATAAATTTTCTTAGAGAAGGAAAAATTTTCTTATTAAAGAAAATCGTAGAAGAAAAGAAATTTTCTTTGTGATAGAGTGTTTTTGATTTCAAAAACATAGAGGAATGGAAAAGTCATAAGGAAACCTTATTGACTCAACAATAAGTTGGAAAAATGGGTTTTACCCTTAATTCTGAACCGTCTTCTGAAACGTCTTGATGATAATAGGTTTTCATGTGCATGAGACATGGCTTCCTTAAATAAAGTATTTCCCTCATTTAATTTTATTTATTATTTATCCATGAGATTTTTCATTGATTTATCATTGGATGTAGTTCATTCTTAGTTTGTTGATTTATGGAATATGTTTCTGTTATTTACTTTCCATATTATTAGTACCTAATCTAGTTTTGCAAAGGGAAAGTGTTCTCAGATATTTACCTTTACACATATATTGATTATTTCTTCTAATTTATGTAACCTTACTCCGCATTTGAGCTCACCCTTATTATGTATCTCTATACAGGTTATGAAGAAGAGAACTTTGTAAAACATTCAAGGACACAATTTAATTTTTTTTGTGGGCAATGTTTTATTTTGTTTTCCCCGATGTATTATGGGAATCATGTATATAATATGGTTTTACTCGACTACTAAACCATATTATCCTTTGGGATTTGTTTCCTTGTAATGATATTAATGAAATTTAATAATGCACCGGCTTTAGGAGATCTAAGGTCGGGTCATTACATTTTAGGTACTGGAAAATAAATTATTTATAAACATAATGTATAGGTAATAAATTTCATAAACATTTACTAATAGTAGGGGCAAGGAATAATACAGGTTGTTACATAAAATCTTGCCTCTTTGGTATCTTTTGTAACATACCCACAAGAAATAAATAAACGAAAATGTAATTTAAAATATCATGAAATTAATTATATTAATTATACAATATTTCAAATGTATGGTATTTGATCCTCATAAAAAATATATGTGTATAACATGGCATATGTCCTAAAGAAGAAAATTTGAGATGATAACCCATACCCTATGGTAACAATCAAATAAAAACACGGTAAATGAAATAATATGAATTGTAAATTTAAATTCCATGAATTATTAAGTGCTTTTGATTTTGAATGTCAACGGGGTATTATATATGCCTCATAAAAATAAATAATTTTATAACATTCAATATGTCTTGATGAAACAATATTGAGATAAATAACCCTTGTGACACATCTGAATTTCATCGTTGCCTCCCATATAATAACTATAAATATATAAAACATATATAAAAGAAAAATAAACATACTTATAATATTTTATATGATCCAATTATAATATATCAACACAAAATCATTCATAATTATTTCTTAAGGTAATTATTTTCAAGTGTTACATATTTCATTTTTCAAGTCAGATTTGATTTAGCAGTTCTAGTCCTTAAATCATGATAATGATTCCATAATACCCAAAATTCTAATCAAAATATAAATATCATATATATTAATTATAAAAATATTTATAACCATACATAAAATTTTGATATAGAGACACAAATTACACTATTCAATGAGATGGTATTCTATACGTATACATGAAAGATGTTTCTATTTTCTAGTAGATGGAATGAGAGAATGGTAAAAAAATAGTTCAAAATATCATTAGGATAATAATATCATATATATAATATATACTTTTATGAAATGAATAATTATAAATGGACATGTGATGCGATGATGAAAAATGAATCATATCACTTCATGGAGGCAGTAGAACACATGTACGTAAGAGTGCAATATTCATTTTCAATTTGATGGATAAAGGAGATGGAAATGGTTATTAAATTATCATAATAAAATATAATTATATGGTAGGGAATTATTTTACTATATTTAAAATGTTATGAAATAAATTAAGGGGGTATAATAGGAAGTGATATGAAAACTCTTGATTAAGACAATTACCTCTTCTTTGAGATATCTCATTTGTATATCTCCTTAAGGTCCCTGGGGATATTATTTTAAGAATAATAAAGCCTTTATAAGGTCAAAATAATTTATTTAGAGGTTAATTTTTGGGTTGGTTGTGGTAACTATCTTTATAATTGTGGGAAAGTGAGGAGATGTGATTCCCACATATATGTGAGGAGAGGGACACCCTTGAAATTACTTATTTAAATTAATTGATTTAAATTAATTTTCATATTCATGGGGATCCAAGATGATATATTTAGACTCTAGGATCAATTTTGTTTGAAATAATATCTTAAATTAAAATTTATAAAATTTTAGGTAATATTACCACCCTTATCACTTATTTTTAACCCCCTATTAATCGTTTTGATGATTACCGTGATATCAATTTTTTCACTTAATAAGTGATATCCAAATTACTATTAAATAAAAATATACCCATAAGTGTACCATGGTTGATAATTTAGACCATATACCATTAACATGGACTAATATAATCTTTAATACAATTTCAATAATTTAACAAAATATTATTTAACTTATGATACCATTAAATTCATTTTCAGTAATATTCATATACTTGACTTTTGAAAAAAAAATATAGTCATTTAATTGAAATATAAAATTTTAAAAAATAACAAATACCTTATAATTATAAAAAATATTCATTGTATTCTACCAATGACCCAAAAATTATTATTTATTAGTTTTTCAAAATTGTTTAATTTATTTTTCAACTACTTTCACTAGAACTCTTTCAGCAATGCGTAGGAATTTAACGTAATTATTTCATCACTAAATACTAAAAATAAATTTCCAACATAAAAAATCATTCACACCAAAAATAGCCATTTACGACCATCAATTACTTATTATTATCCATGTCATAATATATTACAGATATTATAAAAAATAAAGAGACATTTTAAAAATTTCCATTGCTAAAAATTATATGAATTTATTGATCAAGGAATAATGGAACCCAAATTACATATTTTTTATTATTTGAGGTGGTGTTCATATAAACCTCAAGAAAAGAATATTATAAATGTTTATGGATTATTCTAAAGCCCTACCTCTTAGCTTTAAACTTTCCTAAAATGTTTTATGCTTACCTTCATGACAAGTTTCTTTTACTGAGGTTTCAATTCATTGTGTAAGAAACCAAATTTAAACAATTTAAAAAATTTAAAAAATATAACTAAAAATACTAAATCCTTTTTGTAACGTTTAATTTATAAAAGAGGTATAAATTATTGTTAATGTTTTCAAAAAAAAAATTAATCTTTTGAGAAAAGTATTTTTGAGGCATAAAATGACCAAACCAAAAAAATTGTTTTATTCTATAATACATAATCAATAAATTTGAATTGAATAGTAATGTTATCAATATATTCCATAATTTGATTAATCAATCTCAAATACTCCATTTTAATGGCTAGATTACAATTTTCACATTTAAATAATAATATTTTTATTGATTACCACAATTAATTTAATTCTCTATGATGTGTGTTAGGGAACTATAGAGCATGGTATGTTTTAAATAAAATTGGTTAATACATCAGCCCTATATGAGAATATTACCCCATTTACCCTTGAATTTTAATGAATTGCCTTTAATACCAAAATTTAATTTTTTAAACCATTGATAGTTAGGAATATTTATTTTTAATCATCGATGGTTAATAATTTCATATTATTTATATTTTAGTTTTTTTTATTAAAATCCTTTTTAAAATATTCCACTGATTAATTCATACATTAATTATGTTATTTTTTAAAAATTAATATTCATGATATCTCTCTTGAGATGGACTTTCTATTCATTAACCATGTTATTTCACATCCTTTTATGAATAAATTTGTTAAAAAATTTACATAAATTGTTTTCTTTATAATAAAATACCATTTTAATTTTTTATATATTCCATTAATTTTATTTCAAATATATTTTATATAATAAGGATATTCTAAATAGATTTCATCTTCACATTTCCAAAATTTCATATATTCTTCTATAAAATATATTCTTTTAGGAATGTATATCTATTATATGTTTTAATCACTGTACATCAATACATTTTATTTTATTTTAAAAATATTTTTACTTTTATATGTTTACATGAAAATTAATTTTTCTTTATTTTAATTATTATAATGATACATACAAAAAATCACATTTTCTTCTGAATATTCAAAAAAAATTACTTCTTCTAAAGAGATTTCAATTCCCAGAATGCCCCAAAATTGAATATTTATTGTCGTTTTTGTACTTCCGGAGTGGTAAACCTCATAATCTTGCATCCAAAAACACCAGTATTCAAATCTTGGAAATCCCCTTGGAGGATTCATTTCATTAGTGGTGATACAATCATGATGTTTCTAGGCAATGATATAGAAATGATGTGGGAAAATGGTGATGCTGGCATGATGCTGGCCTAGTGATGTATGAAGGATGATGTAGGCATGACGATGCATAGGGCCTTTTAGCCATATTCGTGGGCCACTTTTCCTTGGGATTATGGGCTTTGTAATGGGTCTCCATCAACCCATATGTAAATAGGCCTTTTCATTAATAATAAAAAAGTGGATTCATCCCCTATATTATCTTCTTCTAAAGTATTTATCATTTATGTCAAGAATCACAATATTTCATGCTTCGAATAAACTATATAACTATTGAAAAAAATTGTTTTTAATGTTTAATTTTTCATGTTGTTTTAAAATATAACAAGATAAATTACATTTTTCATTATATAATTCTTAACTGATGTATAAAAAATTATGTTAGTAGAATTTCTATGTTAGTTATATAATAAACTAATTAAGAAAAAAAGTTTTCTATGTCTGTTTTGTGCTACACGACCTAGAAAACATTTTAGAAAATGGAATTGCATCAATAATTTTCTATATTTTTAGTCTATCATTTAATTTCACTAACAACATACCGAAATTTTCTTCCCCAACCTCCCCTATCCACCAATCTCTCTTATTCTTCATCTTCATCATAGATCTAATCAAAACTCTCACACACCATTCTCTGTCTCTAACAATCATCGTCATCATTGTCAACACTATGGATACAACCTTCTCATCAATATCCTTTCAATTTTGTCACTTCTCCCCAATATTAATTCATATTATTATTCATACATATGATTATTCATGCATTTAAGGTTTTCATTATTTGATGAGTCTTTATTTTTTCATGTAGTTTGACTAAATGATTTATTTAATGTGTGTCATAAACCACATTAATTTACATATTAATTTGGGTTAAATGAATGTTTAATGTTTATTTAAAATGTTAAGATAAATATGATATATTACACATTAGGATTGATTTTTTGGTTGTGTAATTAAAGGTCATCATTCTATTATTCATTTTCTTCTTTCATTTATCTCTTATTTTCATCGAATATTTATGGATATAGAATTATAATAAATGATTTTGAAATTATATTAAATATTGAAATGATTAATTTTAACATGTTTAGGGATTTATGGAGCCATTTTCCTTGGTATTTTTTTTCAGAATGAAGAATTTTGGAATTCTATATTTATATATAATTAGTAATTAGGATCTTATCAATTATAATATACAATTATTGGTTTTTTTATTAATTTGATATAATCAATTGTGTACATCAATAATTATAATCATTGAAAATTATGAATATATACAGAATTCTTATTTTAGAAGAATTGATTTTGATGAGAAGTTTTGGGGTTTCATAGCCACTTGGATTAAAATTAAATTAGTATTTTCAAAAATAGTGTTGTCTATTTATGTGGATTTAATTTATTATGAATTTTTGAAAAATGATCATTTTTTAAAATGGAAATTGATTGGGTAAATGAATATTTAATAAGTGTTTTAATACAAAATTATTTATTTTACTTTAAAAAAATGAAAGAAAAAATCATATTATAATTAATCTTTTTTGAGGTAAACTGCTTACATATTTTATTAAAAATATTTAATTATATTAATAAAATTTGTTAAATTGTTGAATATTTATTTAAAATTGGATTTTTGAAAAATCATAAATATTTAATCTTTTTTGAAACAATTGTACAATTTTATATGAGATAGATCAACATTTTAGATTTAAAATTATTTTTAATATAACAGGGTTTATTGGAATATCATTGTTTCCATAAAGTGGTACTCAACAAATAATTCCCTCATTTAAATTATTATATCAATGTAATAACTCCTAATATAGATCTAATAAATATAGTGTGTGGAATATCTTTCAAAAAAATGTACTATATTATATTCATTATTTTACATTACATTGATTTCATCAATTATGGCTTTTATAAACCCATTTTTTTCAGTATCCAATATTAAGTGATACCCGTAATTTTTTTTATACATTCAAAAATAATAAAGAAAATTATAGATCTATTTCACTTAGTTAATGGGGTAATCACAATCACTTTTTATATTTTCTTATATCTCCTATTATACATATAAAATATTTTATAAATTCTAAATTTTAATTCGAAAAATTATTTGTAAATACATATTGAATATGTTTAAATATTAAAAAAATCCCTTGCAATCCAAATTAATTTTCCCATTTATATTATGATTTTTTATTTTTTTATATTTATTTATAAATATATTTTGATGTTAAATTCCAATAAATAATAACTTATATTATATACCTGAAATTTATAATAAGTGATAATGATTCATTGTTGTATTACTCCAATGTGAACCAATAATTCATCAATGGTTTTTCCTATTGTATAAAACTTATTAAAAATTTTAAAACTTATTAAATGGTTATAATAAATTTTTATTAGTCTAAAACCATTATCAACAAATCAATATTTTGAGAGGGTAAAATTTATTGATTTCGTATTCAAAAAGTTACAAAAATAAGGTAAAAAATTAAATATTTTTAATAAATTTTCAAAATTATTTGATCTTAAAAATTGGTCATATAATGAATTCAACTATAACATTTATTCCACCCATATGTAGAATAATATCTATGAATGTTTTATTGGATATTTGTTAGATATTAAAGAAATACTAAGGATGGGTTGAATATAAGATTGGATTTACTGTCAATGAGAATACATTTCAAGTCAGTTCCAACACCTAATGGAATATTGGCATTCCTGCCTTTAGCTATTCATAAATTATCCAATTAGAATAATTATTGTAATACACTAATAATTATCACATATTTTTTTAATAAATGATAATGAAATGACTTGTTTGAATATTAAAGAAAACTATGAAATATTTTACCAAAAATTTTCATTTCAAAAATTTGATTATTTTTATTACCAACATAAATTATAAAATAGGTTAATTTACAATATTAATGTTATAAAAAGACAGTGTTAACTAAAGTTTAATTATTATTTTTTTAAATATGGATGGATTGTTTTTAAACAGAAATTCACATTTAAATATAATCACATGGAAATTAAAATATAACCATATTTTCTTTAAATTAAATAGATTATTATTATTAACATATGGGTAATATTTTAATTAATAAATTATAATATATTTTATAATATATAAACCATAGATTTTTTAAATTTTATAATGTGAATGAATTTCTATAATAGTGGTTATAATCTATTTTTGATTATAAGAAATATAGTGAAAAATGATGTAAAATAGTAAATATAAATTTAAATGGTAATAGAACATTCGTAAAGAAAATAAAATATTAATTAGAAATGAAAAAACTGAATTATGTTAATTTCACACAGATATATATATATATTGTTAACTGTATTAAAGAATAAAAATATTATTGTTAGAAAAATATTTTTTTATGAAATAATATTAAATAGTATTAGAAAATATAAAGAAGAAATTATTATAAATAAATTAATAAGTGATTGGATATGCAGTAGTGGTGTAGTAGTAGTGTTGTTCGGGCATCGAGTGGGGAGGTGGTACAACTTCTAGGTAGTGGCAGGATGGTGGGTTGATTTCGACATTCATGTTGGCATCACCTATGCTTCATTGGTGGAGGAGGGAGTTTGTTTTGATGGTGGAAGATTTTTGGATGGTTGTTGTTGGTGTTTAATTTAGTAGATGGATAATCGATTTGGGTTTTCTTGTTTATATTGGTTCGTTTCATGTATTTAAGGGCTTCATGTGGCCTGAGTTGGATCTGAAAAATGATTCAGCGCTTTAGGTTGGTAGTGTTGTAGAATTTTCAGCTGGGAAACCACCTTTTGAGGTGTTTGGTTGTTGATGCATATCATCCATCTTTTCTCCTTATAGGTTAAATGAAGAGCTTTATTGCTAGTTGATTTCATCACATGGATCAAATTTGAGCATCTAATGAATTTGGTAGGTGTTTCAATTATCTTTTTGGAATCACTGGGAGAGCGGCTCGAAAGAGAGATGAGTGTGTCATCCAACCCTCCTATCACATAATGCAAAGAGAGGTGCCTTTTCTTGTTTCATCTCCAGTATGATGATATGTTTTTTCCAGGTGGGAATGAATTTTTTGGACTAGTTTGATGTGGTGTTCTCTTCTATTTGGGAGGAATAGTTTCATTTTTCTTGTGAAAGTTCCTAATTTTTTATACTCCCCCTGGAACTTCAGCCTTTATCTTGGATTTTGATTCCTTGGGCCATTAAGTCATGTTACTTTGGGTCTTTAGAACCATGGGCCTTTGGGTCTTGAAAGGTTCCCCTCTTAACCCTATTGAAAATATGATTTTCTTATTTCTACTAAAAGGGGTCTCAGTCCCAACATTTTACAATAATATAAATGGTAATTTGAGTTATAGAATTATAATTATGGAATTTAATTCATTAAAATAATGTTTTATTTAAAATTGAATTCATATAAGGGTAATATCCATTTTCAAATCATTTGTAAATGTTATTTGAGTTCTATTTAAGGTTATCTTAATAATTTCATATATAACATAAAGATATATGTGTAGTCATGTAAGGGTATGTTGTATTGGTGTAATGTTAGGTTGTACTCATGTAAATGTATCTCCTCCTATGTAAGGGTACCGTATTTCTTATATAATGGTACACATAACCTACATAAGTGAACTATGCCACTCATGTAAGGGTAATAAGTAACTCATGTAAATGCATTACTATTCTGTTCAAGAGACTCCAAACCAATTGTAATGTTAAACCCCCAGAACTATGCTCGCGTAATGAAATTCACCTATGAATATAAGGTAATTATACCACAACCTAATGGTATGTCTACAAGACAAAAAACAGACAAGTTAAATTAGAGAATTATGTATGGTTATGTCACACTATCGATGGGTTATGTAATGGTAAGCAACTCCACACTTTATAGAATACCGACTTGAAGGTATGGATCTGTTCACCCCTGGTCTTCAGTGCTCTCACATCTCCTTCACCCTCTCATAGGGTTTCTTCTCCATCGGTGATGGTTCTCCCTTATTCTCCTCTTATTTTTTGTGAGCTTTCATCTTTATATCCATATTCTCAGATTTATCATCCTTCAGGGATGGATACCCATCTCTTTGACCTATTTTAGGCACTTTCACATCTCCCTCATTTCTCCTCTTTCGGCACTCTCGGGTCTCTTTCACCCTATCCTAGGGTTTCTTCTCAATCAGCGTCGGTTCCCCCTCTTTTTCTTGTTGTTTTCGGTTCTCTTTCTTCTTCTACTCCCTCTTCCAGGGTTTATCCTTCATCAGAGATGGTACCCCTTTCTTCCACCTATTTTTGGAACTTTCAGATCCTCCTCATCTGGGGTTTCTTCCCATTCGGCATGCTACAGTTCATTTCGACGCGTCAACGACTTGTCTTACAAAGAGGTCCTGGTGTTCCGATATTGGTGGTCTTCTTTATAGGGATTAAGATTTCCTTTCCATGTTCTGACTTCCTGTTCCCTTGCGTCTCTCTAGTTCAGTTATGAAGCGGTGGTTCTATGTGGTTTTGGGTTGTCTGGCTTGGAGGTTGACGGATCTCAAGGTGATGTTGGTCCCTTTCTCATGTTTTGTTTTTTCCTAGTTTTCTCCCTGTTTTCATTCCCACTGTTCGGAGATCTCAGTAGCTCAACCACTACTCTGACTTAATTTTATCCTTTTCCTCTTCTATTTGAAGCTGGAGTGGTGGTAACAATATTTTTTTGGGATGTGTGGTTTGGAGGCCACCATCATTCCAGACATGGCTCTTCGACGCTAGTTTGTGTTTGTGTTTTTCGGTTTTAATCCTCATGTTTTAAACGATGGTTTTTTTGTTTGGATCTTGATGGGCGTGTGTTGATGGATTGTGCTTTTCTCTTTCTTGATTTTTTTTGGTGATTTGGTTATTACAAGCTTGATAGTATACAATGTCTTGGTGTTATTGCGATTTTTTTCTCATTTGGAGTCGATTTCGATCAGTGCTTCTGGTTTTGGTGATGTGTGTTTCTGGATGCTATGGTGGCTGTCGGCATTGGGTTCCCATGGTGACGAGATCCATGTTTAGGTCTGAGTCCTATTTATCTGCTCTTTCTCTAGGATTCCTCCATAATCTAATAGTTAGATATGCGTGGTGGTTGCTCTGGTGTTTTGGGATGTGAGTTCGAGCGGTCGTCGGTGCTCCAAGTGGTGTCTCGCAGTGGATTTTTCTCCATCTTCGAGTACAGCCATTTGGATGAGCTCTGATTGATTCATGTTAGTGGTTAGAGACATTGCAAGAAGTTAGTTATGATAATGACGGTTTGTATGGTGACTTCGACAACAGTGTCTGAAAAGGTAGGCGATGTGACTTTGGTGATACGTGTGTATATCAGTTCTAGATATCCTCGGTTTTTGTGAATTATTTCATTTGTATTTGGAATTGGCTTCATGCTACTGTTCCCACATGATTGTTTGACTTTTCTATTTTGGTTACCGCTCAGCCATAAATCTGTCATTTTAAAAATTAAAAAAAAAGATAATTTTCAGTCAAAAAAATTAAATCTACGAAGCCACAAAAGGGTTATATTCTAAATAGGTAATTCTAGTTTCAAATATCACGTATAAGTTACTATAAATCAACATAAGGGTTATCTTCTAACTATCATACATGTATATTATTCTCCAAAACTATATATAGAGGTAACTATAGATATATATATTGGAATCTACAACATTATCATCTTCCTTGTATAAAAAATTTCAGATAAAATTGATGACTATATATATTTTATATTTAATCACCTGTAATTTTTTACGATAAATAATTTCCAAATTGATACAGATATAAAAATATTCATTTATGAAACCTAGTTTTTATATATGTATGAACTGAATCAATTTCTAATTTCTTTGTAATCCACTAGGATCCCAACCTTCAAGAAGCTTCGTGTTTGCCGGCTTGTTGGTTATTTAATGGTTTGTATAAGGGAATCATGATCTCCTCATTATATGGAGTGTCCACATGTATTTTAGTATATATACATACATGATTTTACCTTTATCATAGATATAAGGTTTTGGAGAGAAGGATAGTATATAAATAAATTTTAATGAATAACATTTCTATAAATGATATTTTATCAAATCATAAAAAATAATAGGATGAGGAAATGATCTTTAATATACCTAATATTATAATACAGATATGTAGTAATGGTTGGATATATAAATATCACCTTATTTCTGGGTACAATCCATTTATGTTCTGCAAATTTCTCTAGTTATACCCTTCATTTTTGGAGATGGAGAGAGTAATTGATAAGAATAATATATTCATGGGAATATTACCTTTTAATGAGAACTTTATGTCATTATTAGGGTTCTTCTAAAGTAGTATTAGCATCCTAATATAAAGTATAAAAAATTACTATATTATTAAATTAAAAAAATGAAAGGGATTTATTTTTGAAATTTATTCTTTTTTTCAAGGGGGTTCTTTATTCAAAATAAAAAACAATTTTTATCTTAAAATATTTCTCTTAAAAATATGTTTTGAAAAACTAATATTTATTAATATTTTTTCAAGATGTTATGAGAGATATAATTTAAATAAAATTATATTTTAATGGTAACAAAAAACATTTTTATGGGAATAATGTTTTTATGGGATTATTTTCAAGAATCTTAAAATTAGCATCTTATGTTTAAAAATTCTATTTTAGATTCCACATATATCATTTGTGAATAAATTTATTGTTTTTATATAATATATATTTCAAACTGACATTTTATATATATTATGAGGATAATTAATTATTGTTAAATTTCAAATAATTATTTGTAAGTGTTTCCTATGAATGATAATATTTTTTATAATCATTATGAGAGTATGTATTTTTTTAAAGAATCCAATATTATTTTATTAAACTATGTAATTATTTCCCACATTGATATGAAATTATATTGATATTGAGTTCTCATTATTTTATTAAAATTGATTCATAATAAGGAATAAAATCTTTAAAAAATATTTATTTTAAAATTTTCATTTAGGTTTTTATTATAATGATAATGAATGTGAAGTAAACCAATGACCTCCACAAGAATTTTTCTTAAATGTTATTTTTAGACCATAAATACTACAGGAGTCAAAAACATTTTTCTAAAAGATTTTCATGTGTTATTATATTTTTTTAAATAATTATTTTATTTAAAATAAATATTTTTATGTTTTCAATGGATGAATTTTTATTTAATTCAAAGGATGTTATGTTTTGAAATAAAATGGTTTTCAAAATAATTAGTCATTTCAAAGAGTTTTTTAAAATGAATCTATTGTGGATATTGAAGAGAGTAAATTAATAGTTAGATTAAAAATATTTATTACATCAATTGATTTGTATTTTATATATAATTACATTTTTTCAGAAGAGTTTTAATGTTTTTTAAGAATAGATTTCACCTGTAACGCCCCGACCCCAGCTACCCAGTGTCGGTGCATTACTTCGTAACATTGGCATGATCACAAGAAAGATCAAATCTCGAAAGACCGATTGGTTTAGTAGCCTTGGAAACACTAGATATATTCATAAGTTTTACATTACATCATAAAATGAAAAACTACTACAACAACATAATGTCTCCATAATCCACACTACTATCCCCTCATAATATCCCTGCAGGTCATTCATAATTTACTTCTTCACATCCTGGGGAAAAATAAAACATAGAAAAGGGGTGAGCTCAAATGCCCAGTAAGGATAACAATATAGCGGAAAACTTTCATAAATAAGAATAAACATTTAAGGCAATGCATTACTAAAACAAAATCCTTTTAAAATTGAACTTCAACATGGTATGGCAAAAGTAAAATGAAATAATGCCATTTACTTATTCACATGGATATTCTACTAATCGAATAATCACATGCAAAAATCAATAACCACTTTCATAATGTTGGAATGCATAATGCCAGACTATCATAACCACATAGCCAAGGCCTCGTGCCAAGACTACAAATAAGATTTTGTCAAGGCCTTGTGCCAAGACACTAGTTTGTCTCATGAGACCTACCGATGCATCGAGGAGCTATAGCGGGCTCCACCCGTCACTTATTAAGTCCAATGCATTCCCATATGAAAAGGTTTAAACATAACATAAACATTCGTATTAAAACTAGCATACGAAATGTCAATACTTTCACAATAAACTATGAATGGTATAAAAATAGCATATCCACAGTCAAACATATCACAAAACCTTCAATACAATATAGAAGTTTTGTATCATAATAAATCAACTTCAAATAATCTTAAAATCCATCAAAGGATGTTGACATAGATGAAATCAAAATTCTTTTTAAAGAAATATCTCCTTTTATTTTGAAATCATTTAAGATCCATATAAAATAAAACATTTTCTTTGAAAATATTCTTATAAGCTTGTAAGGAAAGCTTTGAAGATTTTATAACGGCGTAAAATAACCGCACCCGCCGTATAAGTTAAAAAAAATTCTTACCTCAATTCTGTCGAAAAGGTTAAAAAGGACCTTGTTTTGAAAACGACGGAAAGATTCCTTTATAAACCTCTTATAAAAAGTCAAAAAAGGGTATAAATGACTTTAACCCATATTCTTGTAAATAGTAAAAATGTTTTGAAATACATTTTTAAGAAACATGGATGTGGATGATAAAGAGATCCCAGTAGATTATTACTTATAAACAACCTCGGATAATGAAGAGATTGTGAAATAACCCTTACCTTGTACTTTTCCTTGGTTGTGGTAGGTTAACCTCCTGTATAATGGTGAAATAATTGTTATTAAATTATACAAGAATCATATACATTAATATGATATCATATATGATCTTTTAATATTGATTTGATAATAATATCTTAGTATTATCGTTGTTTCGGGTGTTAACTTACTTGTTTTCTTTCATATGTTTTGTTACGTAAGACATGTTTGTAAAGGATAGGTTGTATATTATTCATATCCAGAATGATATCAAGTCCTTAAACATCATTTTTAAATCATAAAATGATAATTACGCTTTAATGGTTACGATGGAGAATGAATCTCATCGCGTTCGTGGAGACGGTAGTCCGTACGTACGCACGAGCGACAATATCATTCTTTTGATATTAAAATAATATATAAATGGATGGTATATCATATATACAGAATCATTAACATGTTATATTTATTATTTACATGAGTTACACATCATTATTATACCCATCCAAATAATATTATATTGAATAACAATTACACCACGACGTGGAGACGGTAAGCCGTGCGTACGCACGTATGGTGACATGTTATTCAAAGGGTGGATAGAATACTGAATATGGTTGTACCATACTTATAATAACATCACAGTATATGTGAGATACTGGAGTTATTATTTCAGAATGGTAAGAACAAAGGAAGAAGAAGTGGAAGAAGAAATGAACTTAGAAAAGGGTGGTGAAATCATTACCTCTTCTTCGGGTTCTTCCTTTTGATTTGATCAAAAGGGCTCCGTAGGTTGGCTTTCTGATCAAACTAAGGCCTCTAGGTTGTATTGAGGGATGTTGGGAGAGTATTTGGGCAGAGTTTGGCCGAACCAAAAGGCTTTGAAGGTGTGAAGAAATGAGAAGGAGGAGTGCCCTTTTATAAGAGGGGTGAGGGGCACCTTTGGAAAAGCTAGAAATATTAATTTATAATAAATTCATATTCGGTTTCTAAAGGCTCCAAAGTTGACTATTCAAATGATGAGGTGGGGATAGGTCGAAAGCAACTCATCCAATAGAATTTAGACAGGTTTGGGTACCTATATTAACCTTATCTTTAAGTATTAACTCTAAGTTAATTAGTTTCACTTTTACAATGTCTCTTTGTATTTTATATATTATGGTTAATAAACTTACTATATACATCCAAGATACCCCCAAGTGGTCCATTAATGATTATACTATCATGATATAAGTCTCTTGGCCGAACCTTAGATTTTTAGGAATTTAATATCAATTAATAATATAATATTTGTTTTAAGAATTCTTTTATGTCAATTTTGACACTATTAATTAGTTGATTTTTGTGAAACTCATAACAGATTTATTACTTCGAACAAAGTCAATTAAATCAATCCTAATATATCATATTATCCTAGAAAATTAGTTTAATTCATTAAAAGTTTCATATTATATTTATTTGGGTATTTATAATATCAATTATGTTAATTTTGTACTATTTTAGTAATTACTGCATCATCATTGTGTCATAAATAAAATAAATTATTTAATGTCTAAAAATTATAAATAAAATATCATTATGTAGGAAATCTTTTTATCTTTCTAATGCATATTTATAATTGAAATTCCAACATGTATAACCTTATGTAAAAATTGTTCTTCTAAAAGATGTAAGCTTATGCCATTTTTATTTTTATTTTAACTTTATTAATATAATGTGTCATTATCACTTACAAGTGGATCCATGGGGTCCCAAAATAGACCCAAAGATTCCCATGGTCGACCATGTATCAAAAAATAGGGTTAAGACACGTTTTAGGGTAATTTAGTATTATTATAATATTATTTTTTTAACCCTTATTTACCGGATTTACCCTTAACCATAGTAAATAAAATATTTACCGCAGTAATTATTCAAAATATCTAAAAATAAAAGTTACCTATTTACACAATTTGAACATCCTGATTCCAAATATGTAATCCATTTTTCTAAATTCAAAACACAGAAGTGGCAGAAATTAATTTAAAATTAATTCCCGCTGTCAAAACAAAAAGCGTGTTTTTAAGAGATAATAACTATCAAAAGATTGACACTTGTTTATGTTCGGTTTAATTGTAAAATTATGTCCAATGACCAACATTATATTAAGTGGTAAAAATATATTCTAAATATACTTTAAAACCACTCAAATTAATAATTTATCACTATTAATTATTTTGATTAAAAAAGTTGTTTTTAATTAAAATTTAGTAATTTTCACTATTCATCAAAATATAAAAGTTTTCCGAAAAGTACCAAAATTTCACCCTAGGTTAATTTCGATATTCCGAATCCAAAAATGAAGTCCATTTTGAAATATGGAATATATATGATTTCAAAAAGTAGGTATTACTATTCATAACAGCTAGTTTGATTGGTTACGGTGTGTGTTAAAACTCGAAGTTGCGTATAACACACGCTACTGTATTATTCAAAAGAAAAGCGTACCGTGGAAGCTTGGGATGTTTCATTTTAAATTTTTTGATGTCCCCATTTAGTCAAAATGTTTAAAATATTGTATTTAAAAAGGGTTCACTATTAAAAGTTGATAAAAGTGCAATACTGAAAATGAATTTGTTCTTGCATTATATCAAGGAAACTCATAATATGGATTCTAAAATTATAAGGATTATATAAAGTTTAAAATTTAGATAATACTATTAATAACCGCTTTTGAATGGATTATTTTTGTAAGTCAGGGTGTGATTGAACTCGGTGTTGCGTGTAGTGCAAGTTATTGAATTATTTTGAAGAAATAACATACTATGAAATCTTGGGGTGTTACATTCTCCCCTCCTTCAATAAATTGCGTCCTCGCAATTTGAAATTATTCTTCGAAAATAAAAGGTTGAAAATAGAAAATATATTTGTGGGAAAACCCACATCGGAAATAGGGTTACTAAAATTTAGTCTTAATATGAGGAAAAGAGAAATGAAAGTGTCACCACCAAATTATGATCTCGATTAGGAGAACATTGGTGGTAATTAGAGACATATAATTGGAGGAAAAACGTAAATATTTATAGGTAGTGATTGAGGTCATCAATCACAAACAAGTATAAAATTGAGGTCCTTAAACTCATCAATCTATGATGATTTGAAATACCATCGGTTCAACAAAACATAGGATATTGGGATGACACATTTTTGACGTTCCAAAATATCTTAGTTGAAATCCCACATCGAAAAATGAATTAATGAGGCCTCTATTTAAAATAAAGAGTGGAAAGTATGAAGATTACCAAAAATAACACATATGTAGGAAAATATGGATATGGAAGAAAAATCTAACCATCATTTATCTGATGGAGAGTGGTAGAGAACATGGCTATGAAAAGGCCAACAATCCCAAAGCCATAAATTAGTGATGATTTAAGGTACCATCTAGGACAACATTTTTGTTCTAAGTTCCTTTTCTTAATTTTTAGGAATTTATTTATGAGATTGGCTAAGATCATAAGGAGATATACTTACTTTATAATTAGAGTTTTATCCATTAATAAATTTCTACCACAAACTCATCTTTCACTCTAAAAGATAATAGAATGTAAAAAAATTTCTATTTACACTATTCGTATAGGGTTCCAAAATAAACGAATTTATAATTCATCTACAAGATCTTTTAATAAAAACTACATTATTTAATCCAGGACATCTCGTGGGCCAGTGGTAGGTGATACACCCTTGTCGCCCTTCGGTTGCAGGTTCAAGTCTCGCAGCTTTGCCGGACGCGACGGGTTGCCGCCCGACCTCCGGGTTGTCATTTTATGGAAATCCAAAATAATCCAAACTAGAACTATCCAAAATACTTCTGTCCAAACTCACAGTCCAACATTTATAAGGAAGTCAAACATAATGTAGATCCTTTTTACCCCGTAATAGAATATGAATACCTTCATCATGTATTCTTTTAATATACTGAAACATCCTGAATTACCATATTCCTTATTGATTACATTCATGCTCCCTTATTCCATATAGAATGATGGATATACTTCATTAATCCAAAAATGTTTTAAACCCCAACAATGATGGAATATACAAATCATTAATCAGCTTCAAGGTAGTCAAGAATATCCAATATAATTTATCCAAATCAATCATGTATTATTCTAAAATCACTACTTCGGTATCAGAACCATATTATGGTTTATCTTTCTCTAAACCATATATTTTCCAAAAATTTAACCTTCTATTGAGTCACTTTTCTTTGTTCCACACAATCTCAAGTCCTTAATGAAATAGTACTGCAGTACAATCCTTATATACTCCATAATTATTATAACAAGTACATTGTTGATACAACACTCAATTGACATAATCAACATAAGAACTCTAATCATTCCTCTTCATCTGTGGTAGTATCATAACTTGATTATTATCCAATAGCATCATTTGCGGCATAGTCTGATGACTGGGACATAGGTTCGCGTAGTGTCCAAACTCCTTGCAAATGAAGCATTGTACATTTGAAACCATTTTCTTACCCTTATAGTCACGTACTTTGTGCCCTTTTCCTCCACACTTATAACAAACTCCCATTCCTTTCAGGCAAGCTCCAGGGTGTTTCTTTCCACAGTTACCACATATGGGAAAATTCCTCTTTTCCCCCTTCCCTTTATCCATCTTTCTCTCTTCCATCTTGTTCTTCTCTTACTTCACTTCAAGGCCATAGGACTCAACAAACTCTTTACTTATCTTATCAACACATGATATTATATCTTCATATGATGATAATACATGGGAGACTATTTCTCTTATAAATTCTAGCTTAAGACCATGAAAGATATGATCCTTCCTTCTCTTTGGATCATGTGAATTTCTGGAGTTCTCATTCCTTCTACTGGGCGCCATTTCTAAACAATGGCATACACTAGATCAGTTTATGAATCAAAATACATAATCCCATACTTATAAAACACTAAACATAAATTGAACTATCTATGGATATAATCCATAATCATAAATATGTTTTCTTTGAGGAAGTATATACTCGTAAACCCTTCATAATGATTTGTAAAGAAAGTGAGAGTTATCCTAAGCATATCCCCCGGGAGTGTCGTAACCAAGAGTGCAGCAAGGCCCGTTGTCGTGCACCAGTTCCCGTTCGAGTCTAGCTCAAAGCGGTGTTTTTGGGTTTTACCCCTAGGTACATCTGTGCCAGAGCCGCCTCTACCTGATCGTATCCAGACAGGGATGTATTGCTCGGAAAACTCACAAAATCTCTACAATACCAAAATTCTAGGAAGTTCTTCTATACTAATCCTCAAAGTTCATCTTAGGTCTATGTGCTATAATCAGAGTTTATCTAAATCTAGCTTCCAAGGTTTGTACTAAACTTCCTCTGATACCAACTGTAACGCCCCGACCCCAGCTACCTAGAGTCGGTGCATTACTTCGTAACATTGGCATGATCACAAGAAAGATCAAATCTCGAAAGACCGATTGATTTAGTAGCCTTGGAAACACTAGATATATTCATAAGTTTTACATTACATCATAAAATGAAAAACTACTACAACAACATAATGTCTCCATAATCCACACTACTATCCCCTCATAATATCCCTGCAGGTCATTCATAATTTACTTCTTCACATCCTGGGGAAAAATAAAACATAGAAAAGGGGTGAGCTCAAATGCCCAGTAAGGATAACAATATAGCGGAAAACTTTCATAAATAAGAATAAACATTTAAGGCAATGCATTACTAAAACAAAATCCTTTTAAAATTGAACTTCAACATGGTATGGCAAAAGTAAAATGAAATAATGCCATTTACTTATTCACATGGATATTCTACTAATCGAATAATCACATGCAAAAATCAATAACCACTTTCATAATGTTGGAATGCATAATGCCAGACTATCATAACCACATAGCCAAGGCCTCGTGCCAAGACTACAAATAAGATTTTGTCAAGGCCTTGTGCCAAGACACTAGTTTGTCTCATGAGACCTACCGATGCATCGAGGAGCTATAGCGGGCTCCACCCGTCACTTATTAAGTCCAATGCATTCCCATATGAAAAGGTTTAAACATAACATAAACATTCGTATTAAAACTAGCATACGAAATGTCAATACTTTCACAATAAACTATGAATGGTATAAAAATAGCATATCCACAGTCAAACATATCACAAAACCTTCAATACAATATAGAAGTTTTGTATCATAATAAATCAACTTCAAATAATCTTAAAATCCATCAAAGGATGTTGACATAGATGAAATCAAAATTCTTTTTAAAGAAATATCTCCTTTTATTTTGAAATCATTTAAGATCCATATAAAATAAAACATTTTCTTTGAAAATATTCTTATAAGCTTGTAAGGAAAGCTTTGAAGATTTTATAACGGCGTAAAATAACCGCACCCGCCGTATAAGTTAAAAAAAAAATTCTTACCTCAATTCTGTCGAAAAGGTTAAAAAGGACCTTGTTTTGAAAACGACGGAAAGATTCCTTTATAAACCTCTTATAAAAAGTCAAAAAAGGGTATAAATGACTTTAACCCATATTCTTGTAAATAGTAAAAATGTTTTGAAATACATTTTTAAGAAACATGGATGTGGATGATAAAGAGATCCCAGTAGATTATTACTTATAAACAACCTCGGATAATGAAGAGATTGTGAAATAACCCTTACCTTGTACTTTTCCTTGGTTGTGGTAGGTTAACCTCATGTATAATGGTGAAATAATTGTTATTAAATTATACAAGAATCATATACATTAATATGATATCATATATGATCTTTTAATATTGATTTGATAATAATATCTTAGTATTATCGTTGTTTCGGGTGTTAACTTACTTGTTTTCTTTCATATGTTTTGTTACGTAAGACATGTTTGTAAAGGATAGGTTGTATATTATTCATATCCAGAATGATATCAAGTCCTTAAACAACGTTTTTAAATCATAAAATGATAATTACGCTTTAATGGTTACGATGGAGAATGAATCTCATCGCGTTCGTGGAGACGGTAGTCCGTACGTACGCACGAGCGACAATATCATTCTTTTGATATTAAAATAATATATAAATGGATGGTATATCATATATACAGAATCATTAACATGTTATATTTATTATTTACATGAGTTACACATCATTATTATACCCATCCAAATAATATTATATTGAATAACAATTACACCACGACGTGGAGACGGTAAGCCGTACGTACGCACGTATGGTGACATGTTATTCAAAGGGTGGATAGAATACTGAATATGGTTGTACCATACTTATAATAACATCACAGTATATGTGAGATACTGGAGTTATTATTTCAGAATGGTAAGAACAAAGGAAGAAGAAGTGGAAGAAGAAATGAACTTAGAAAAGGGTGGTGAAATCATTACCTCTTCTTCGGGTTCTTCCTTTTGATTTGATCAAAAGGGCTCCTTAGGTTGGCTTTCTGATCCAACTAAGGCCTCTAGGTTGTATTGAGGGATGTTGGGAGAGTATTTGGGCAGAGTTTGGCCGAACCAAAAGGCTTTGAAGGTGTGAAGAAATGAGAATGAGGAATGCCCTTTTATAAGAGGGGTGAGGGGCACCTTTGGAAAAGCTAGAAATATTAATTTATAATAAATTCATATTCGGTTTCTAAAGGCTCCAAAGTTGACTATTCAAATGATGAGGTGGGGATAGGTCGAAAGCAAATCATCCAATAGAATTTAGACAGGTTTGGGTACCTATATTAACCTTATCTTTAAGTATTAACTCTAAGTTAATTAGTTTCACTTTTACAATGTCTCTTTGTGTTTTATATATTATGGTTAATAAACTTACTATATACATCAAAGAGACCCCCAAGTGGTCCATTAATGATTAACCTATCATGATATAAGTCTCTTGGCCGAACCTTATATTTTTAGGAATTTAATATCAATTAATAATATAATATTTGTTTTAAGAATTCTTTTATGTCAATTTTGACACTATTCATTAGTTGATTTTTGTGAAACTCATAACAGATTTATTACTTCGAACAAAGTCAATTAAATCAATCCTAATATATCAGATTATCCTAGAAAATTAGTTTAATTCATTAAAAGTTTCATATTATATTTATTTGGGTATTTATAATATCAATTATGTTAATTTTTTACTATTTTAGTAATTACTGCATCATCATTGTGTCATAAATAAAATAAATTATTTAATGTCTAAAAATTATAAATAAAATATCATTATGTAGTAAATCCTTTTATCTTTCTAATGAATATTTATAATTGAAATTCCAACATGTATAACCCTATGTAAAAATTGTTCTTCTAAAAGATGTAAGCTTATGCCATTTTTATTTTTATTTTAACTTTATTAATATAATGTGTCATTATCACTTACAAGTGGATCCATGGGGTCCCAAAATAGACCCAAAGATTCCCATGGTCGACCATGTATCAACAAATAGGGTTAAGACACGTTTTAGGGTAATTTAGTATTATTATAATATTATTTTTTTAACCCTTATTTACCGGATTTACCCTTAACCATAGTAAATAAAATATTTACCGCAGTAATTATTCAAAATATCTAAAAATAAAAGTTACCCATTTACACAATTTGAACATCCTGATTCCAAATATGTAATCCATTTTTCTAAATTCAAAACACAGAAGTGGCAGAAATTAATTTAAAATTAATTCCCGCTGTCAAAACAAAAAGCGTGTTTTTAAGAGATAATAACTATCAAAAGATTGACACTTGTTTATGTTCGGTTTAATTGTAAAATTATGTCCAATGACCAACATTATATTAAGTGGTAAAAATATATTCTAAATATACTTTAAAACCACTCAAATTAATAATTTATCACTATTAATTATTTTGATTAAAAAAGTTGTTTTTAATTAAAATTTAGTAATTTTCACTATTCATCAAAATATAAAAGTTTTCCGAAAAGTACCAAAATTTCACCCTAGGTTAATTTCGATATTCCGAATCCAAAAATGAAGTCCATTTTGAAATAAAGAATATATATGATTTCAAAAAGTAGGTATTACTATTCATAACAGCTAGTTTGATTGGTTACGGTGTGTGTTAAAACTCGAAGTTGCGTATAACACACGCTACTGTATTATTCAAAAGAAAAGCGTACCGTGGAAGCTTGGGATGTTTCATTTTAAATTTTTTGATGTCCCCATTTAGTCAAAATGTTTAAAATATTGTATTTAAAAAGGGTTCACTATTAAAAGTTGATAAAAGTGCAATACTGAAAATGAATTTGTTCTTGCATTATATCAAGGAAACTCATAATATGGATTCTAAAATTATAAGGATTATATAAAGTTTAAAATTTAGATAATACTATTAATAACCGCTTTTGAATGGATTATTTTTGTAAGTCATGGTGTGATTGAACTCGGTGTTGCGTGTAGTGCAAGTTATTGAATTATTTTGAAGAAATAACATACTATGAAATCTTGGGGTGTTACATCACCCCTTGTTTTGAAACCCCTTACTTGTAAATTTTGTGTCCTCCTCTAGTTTTAAAAGAATTTTCATAGCTATAGTAATGTGTAAATGATCAGTGGTGATTATTCTCTATTAAGAGTCTAGATCAATTTAATGTAGATGAAATTTCATAAAATTTTATATAAACTCTTATATTAATTAAGTATTCAAAATCCCCCTAATATCTCAATGTAAAATATTTTTGGGTATGTAAGTGATCTAGTATTTCCTTATGATATTGTATGTTTTGTAAGGTTTAAATTTGGTCATGTTTGTTAGTATCAATATAGACATATAAAATTTATGTTGTTATAAATGGATAAGATATTGTGGTTCTTGGGCTATCACATTTGTTATCATAGCAAAGGTTCAGAAAACTGTAATGATATGGATGATTTTAGTTGAGGGTAGTTTTTTCTTCATAGAATTTTTGAGAAATGTGTTTAATAGATTGATGATTTGTTTTTAAATTATAGATCTTGAGATCCATGTTTTCATGATTTTGTGGAAAATTTATAATAACTAAACCCTTATGATTACTAGGAATTTTATAAAAGGGTTTATTTGAGGAATAATACATTTTATTATCATTGGGCTAAAGGAATTAATAACCATTGGGGTTTATATGATCTTTGATTCTTCATTTATTTATGTTAATTAGGAAACTAAAATTTTATTTGGATTATTATAATTTAAATGATTCATTATTTTGTTGTGGGATTTAATATCTAATGAATTATAGCATATTTTTCTAAATTAAATTTTTATTAATTGGATTGTTTCACAAATAGAACTGACTAAGATATAATTTAACATAAATTTTATATAGAAAATTAAATTCCATTCAATGATATAGTTTAATTTTAGAACAATATAATTTCAAATATTCAAGTTATAAAAATATTTATTTTACTATAATTTTATTATTTATTCCAAGAAATAATATGGAAGGTTTTTAAATAAAAATAATGTAACATTTAATATGCTTCTATTTCGAAACATATATTTAAACCCAGAAAATTATTTAATTAAAAGTATAATTATTATTAGCACATGGGTAATATTTTAATTAATGAATTGGAACTTATTTAACAATATATTAATAATATTTTTTGAATTATATTATTAAAATTAAATATAATAATAATTATATATTATATTCAATTATTATATTATCCATGATAAATTATAGTAAATAATAAATATAAATTATAATGGTAAAATAAAATTCATCAAGAAAAATAAAATACTAATTAGAAATGAATAAATTATAATTATATTAATTTTAAAGATATATACATATATAATAATATTATTATTATTAATTAAAATAAATATTATTGTTATCAAAATATTGATTTGAATGTAAGGATATTAAATAGTTGTCACAACCCATCCTATAGTACCATGGTACCCTGAAACATATGTATACATGATATAACCCGAGGGGAATTGTTGATCACCACTTGTTGGAGACTAGAACCTTGAATCATAAATGATTAATAGGGAATGAAGTTTCCAAAAATAAAATGGAACATAAAATATATATTTCGACATGATCAACACTCCCAAATGAGAAGTTCCAAAAACAACCAAGTAAAATAATACCAATATAGATAAATAAACATTTCAATGAAAATAATAACATCATATTGAAAAAATTATAAAAAATATATTTTTTGTGGAAAGTGGACAACAGCTCCACCAATCACTATCACCACTCCACAGTCCCAAGAATCATAAAAATCCACCACATCCCATTTTTTGATTTACCATTGGTAGGACGTTGCATAAAATAAATTTAAATGCCTGAGGGAAATATTAAGGAGTGATATATAAATAATATTAATGTATCACTATGTGTTTCATAGAAAATGCACACTAATAAAACCAATTATTCATCAATTTTAAAACCAAAAATTTATAGTAAAACATTGAAATATTTTAATCTAAAACATGCTTTCAAATTGAAAGAGATGGTGGTAATCTAAAGTATATTAAATAAAAATTATATATAAAACAGTTATATAAAATATATCACACGTATAAAATAGCTCACAAATCATTGACATGTACAACCAAGTAAACAATTCATAGAAAACAACCATTTATGAAATACAGGTGGTAAGTCTGTCTTTTAGATAAAATAATCCTCACACATCTCAATAATGATCTCGGTACTAGTATAGTTTGAAAAACAAGTACACCCGAGAAGGGGAGCCCATCATGGGTAGTATATACCCCAAATAGGACAACCCATAAAGGGAATTCAATCCATTTTTGTTTTAGTAGTAGGTGACATCTGCAATCCATTTCTATAGAGGAAATGTGCAAGATTTCTTTTCACAGTTACCACTAACTACCCAAATGAGAATGTTGTTCAAGAAATGTATCAATCAGACATGGTAAAATCAGAAATTTCAAATCAAATTGAAATTACAATTTCCCAATTTTTATTCTTAATCATGTATTTCTTATTTCGAAACCAAAACAAAGGATTTCATTAATTCAAACCATTTCAAGTTATCTTTTATTTTATGCCATTTTTATCAACATTTAAAAACAATTAAATATATCAAATAATTTTCAAAATTAACCCATAACTTTCCCCCAATCCTCCTGACATTTTAGTTCCATTAAATTGGGGTGGTTTTCATAAATTTAAATCCATTTCATGTTGTACATAAATTCTTTTAAAATCAGGGTTTTTATAAAAATTAAATACTCATTTTAATTCAATCAATAAATATATGATTCAATCATCATGAAAAGTAATAAGTAACAACCAACCTTTTATCACATGATTAAAAAAACACCTTAAATGGGATTGAAAATAAATAACGAGGGGTAAGAGATCAAGAGACACAACTTATAATTAATATCCAAAAAGATCATGTATGGATTCATCAATAACATTATCATCCATCACTCTCTATTAATAATGGAGAGTGATATCAAATGAAACCATGTGAGAGATGATCCACTTACCCAGAAGAGATTGAACGAGATCAATAACACAATAATATATCAAGAAAGGGGTTTGAGGGGGAAAAGTTTCGTTTTTGGAGCCTTCACAATCGTGGAATTTCTGTTAGGTATGAATGGGGAGATTATACATCTTAAACAAAGGGTTTAGAATTTTTAATAAACATTTTGGTATAATTAAAACTCATCAACATGGGTTTCTAGGTAGGGATACACTTTTAGAGAAATATTACACCCTAACCAAACACACCTACTAGTAGGGTGAACAGTTCCTCTAAAGAGGGTGAAAGATTTACAAAACCGTGAGCCAACTGTGAAAACCCTCACTATTTGAGGTTTCATGGTCGGGGTGTGGGGTGGATGGATGGTTTGGGTAAACCATGTTCCCACATATAGTGTCTCACATGAGGGTGCATAGTTTATGGGACCAAACCACATGATTTCCCTTAATCAACCACTAAATGTGCATGACTCCTTACAATTTCAAAATTTTGTAATTTCTCCCAAAATAGCCCCAAAATAAGAGCCAACTTAAAATAGATCAATAAAAGAATCAACAAAAACCTAAATGAAGATAAATGGATGTTAAAAACACCCCACCATAAACACTGCCAATCCATATAAATTCTATCAAGAAGATTCAATGTAAAGGAGATGATGCCACTCCTCTCTTATAAATAACCCATAATCCCACATATCATGTGAATCAAAACAAGACTTCCAGAAAACATAGACTGAAGGTATATTACACCCCAAAATACCATTGTCTCTTAATCAACAATCCTAACTGAATACTCAATCACTAATAAATTATTCTCTTCATCAATATCCTCCTATTTCAATACATGATATGGGTTAGAATGTTCCATATGAAGCTAAGATAAGTGAAACATATTGTGTATTGACACAAACTAAGGTGTAATTGATAACGATAAGCCACATTACCTACATTATCAATAACATGAAATTATCCCAAAAAAATTTGTAGTATATTCCTTGGTTTTCTAATCCATCAATGTCCTATATGGGGTGCAAATCTAAAAAAAACTTGTCACTAACTATGACCTCCAAAGATCACATAAAATAAATAGTATAAGATTTTTACTATATCTATGAAACAAAATTCTCTAATAAATCAACTGAATACTTAATATCTTCTCCTGGAAAAAACTTTGTCCAACCAAACAACTCTCATCAATCTCTAACCAACACAATATATATTTAAAAGGCCAACCATACATGTCCTAAAAAGGATCTATGCAAATTAAAGACTAGTAACTATTATTATAATAAAATAAACTAATCCCAAATAGATGTCCAAATATCCAACAAAATCAAGAACACAAGTTTAAAATACATCCTAAAATATTTCCATAGCTCCTTTTATGAGAACATACTTATATGGATGATATTTCAGGCTCAAATGTACATGAGATCCCAATGCCTCATGGAGGGATCTCCATAAGAGATAAGCAAATTGGAGAACTATATAAATGACTAAAAAGACGTTAATCCATAAAAAAATATAATAGCATGCATACATAGAAGTCCCCAATATTCAACATTTTCGGTTCCGTGATTGGGTACAATGTGATCTCATTTAATCAATCAATTAATCACAAACCATATTAAATTATTCCTTTAAAGTGTATGCAACAAACTAACCACACATTCCATTTCTATCTCAAACTACTTTCATGTCAATATGGGATATGGTTGTATCAAATTTGAAGGTCTCTAGTGATAGGCTTAAACCTACTAAAATGTATAATAATAAGAAACACAATTATTGATATATTCTATCATACCCAACCACATGAATTGTAACTATATATTAGATAATATCTTTTCATTTCTCAGTTGAACTTCCCTATATTAATTATGGAAATATCTCATTATATATATTCATAAGGGAAAATATTAAATTAATTATTTTAAAAACAAATGGAATCTCCATAAGAGAACATCCACCCATCAATGATCTTCCCATAATAAATAGACTTCCAAAAGCTAATTAATTATTCATCAAGATACCATTCCTAAATAATCATCTTGAGATGTGTGGAATTCAACTTCACACATATCAATACAACCTCAATCCCTTGATCCCAAACTTTTAAATTCAATTGTGTATGAATATCCCTCAAGTTAAACTCTTTTGATGATTCATTAATAGACTTGTTTTGATGTTTCATACTCAAATAATCAGCAATGACTTTTCTCTTCCCTATCGTATAGCCATCATTGAAGCAAACAGACTACAACTGCCCTACCCAATGCCTCTGTTGGAGTTTCAAATATAATTGAGTGAAGATATAACTCAAACTTGTATTTTCTAAAAAATGGTAATCGTTTCTCTAAAAAGATAATACTACCAAATTTTAAGAGAATCAATCACTACTTCGATTTCAAGATCATGGGTCGATAAATTCTATTCATGTGTCCTAAGCTCTTTAAAGACATAGGCTACCATATGATCACCTTCCATAAAAAAATACCAATCCCAATCCTAATACATCCCAAAAATACTAAATTTCCCTGTCCAACCACAAGAATAGTTAAAAATGAAGAAGAAGTCAAAATGAATTTCAGTAGAAAAAAAGAACTTTGAAATTTCTCATTCTACAAAAATTTTACTTCCTTCCATGTGAGGGTGGTCATTGGAGAATCCAAATTTGAGAAATACATAACAAACCTGTCATAATACCACACCAATCCCAAAAATCTCTATATCTAAAAAACATTAAATTGTTATTACTTTGCCATTAAATCCTTCAACTTATATATATTGACATAGATTACAGATTCTAATACCACATGTTCAAATAACATCACTTCCCATATCCAAAAAACCTTAGGGGTAATGTTTAGAAAACAATGTCATGGAAATATACTCTTAATGGTAATACCTACTCCTGCAGGTGGTCTTCTAAATTTTATATTATTTTATTCCCAATTGGTGATAACTAGATTGAAGGTAAATGTAAGAGAATATCATTACCCCTTTATAATGATAAAAAAACCAGCAATATATGGTAATAGATACTTGTTCATTAATATATCTTGATTGTGTTTTTAGTGGTCAGAAAAGATGAAAAGTTTTAATTCATCATTATTTTCAAAAAGAATAGGTTCCATCGAAGGTAACACACTCAAAATTTAAATCCTTTATTTAATGGAACATCGAAAAAATTCATTAACTCCGTCAACTCAGGTGGTTCCAAATAGTAAAAATGAATGCATATTGGTTGAGTACTAGGTATAAAATCAATAGATAACTCTACATATATTATTAGAGGAAAATTAGATAAATAAGAAGGAACCAAATCGGGAAAATCGATGATAATTGTTGAAGATAATCACTCATATATTCTCTGTCCTAGTCAAAATAAAACATAGATATTACCCACCCCAACACTAGAAAATATGATCCATCTCTATATGAACGTAGGTCGCATTCTCTATTAAATAAATGGATCTCCCAGTTGATATAAGTAAAAGGCTCATGTCAAAGATAACCGTCAACTCAAAACATACTATCAATCATCCAATCCATCCTAAAGATGGTGCCAATAAGTTTTATGTTGATAAATAAAAATTTCATGGTAAGATTATTCTTTGATAAAGAAAAAACACTAGTAGGATAATGAATACCCTAATGTATATTAATTTTGAGTGGATTTGTAATATCCATCACATAAGAAAAAATCCCCACATAAATATTTAGTGGGTTTAGGATATGAGTCAGTATAAAATAGTTAGATTCTCCATTATCAAAAAAATCAGTCACTAAAGATGAATCTATCGTGATGGTACCTCTCATATTTATTGTACCCACATTAGTTTCTTATGGGGACTCTCCCACTACATGATGAAGCTTCATTTTGGAAGCTTGTGGCTAGAACCCCTTAGATCTTAAAGAATATCATTTAACTATTGTAATTTTATAAGAAGATGGGTTCATTCCATTACATGGAGGAGAAAAAAAAGTTGATGGACTTATGTAGGTGTCCTGAGAAACCATAAGAACTGAAGTTCTTCATCACCTTGGTACAAACACATATTGATTGACCAACCTCTCCACACTAAAAGAAATTCAATGGCCATATACCAAGAAATGCATGAGTTATGATGGATTCTTATTGTTTATATCCATTATGAGTCTCTTCAGACTTTTTATTTCATTTAATAGACCAATTACCTTTAATGGAATCCATGGAACTTACACTAGATGAAAATAGAAATCCTATCAACACTGAATTACCAGCCAGGTCAAGATCCATCATCAACATTCTATCTAGAACATCATCAAAACTAGAAGCAATTAGTAGGAAACTTATTATCACATGTTAGGTTTAAGACCCATCTCAAATCACTATGCCTTCAGTTTCTTATTCCTAACCACAATTGGACAATACATAACAAGGTAAAAAAATGTTTTTCATAAAAATTTATAGTCATTTCATCTAGCTAGATTATGAAAAACTCTTTTATTCTATCCAAGACCATAAATGTTGGATAGATCGGACCATTGAAAATAACTTTAAATTGTTTTTATCCCAAACCCCTACGCGATTTTTCCATCACCCTCTAATCCCACCATATCCTTCTAGGCCCTTCTAGAATAAGGTAAAATAATTCATCCTAATATATTATGGTGCTTCCAAGAAAAAAAATCAATCTTCCTCGTAAAATCATCATCCTCTTAAAGATCATTAGAGCCTTGCAAGTCATATGGATTCTGGGGATGGAAATATTGAACACAATCACAAGATTCACCCCATATTGGTTCCACTACTAGAGGATGAATGGGAATAAGTGTAGGTACTTTTCTTCGAGGATGGATAGATCTCATCACCATAACATCAAGGTTCTGGTCTACTGGAGTATTTTCCAGTAGTGATTCATTAATATCTTCCTCTTGAGGTCAATTCAAACAACTTTATAGGGGAATCATGCTACATAATATCAATATAAAACACTAAAAAATAAAAAATGATACTAAAAACATCTAATTATATAAGAGATACATGAATACCAATTCCATTGTGTAGAAATCTAGGATTGGGATTTCAATGAACACATAAAAAATGCATGGAAAATAGTGGAATTAAATCAAAATTTTATTTAAAGACACTTTTCACAAACACTATTGGATAATTAAGGCTATCTATAGTGATTAATTTCCAAGAAATCTCTCGTAACTACTTCATATATACTATCAATTAATCTCAAACAACATAATGACATCACATGAATATTCTTGGCCTACTACAATGATAATTTTTTAGCATGGGCCATTATATAGTACCCTGGTACCCTAACACCTGAGATGGATATTACATAACCCAAATTGAGTTCTTGATCTCCACGGGTTGGCGACTATCACCTGGTATGATAAAATATTATGGGGGGAATTTATTTTCAATAATGAAAGTGGAAGATAAAGGATACAAGTCAACATTATCGACACTCCAAAAGGTGAGGTACCAAAAACATCTATGTAAAAGGATTCCCAGAAAGATAGATGAAAATCCAATAAGAAATAACATTAATAACCTAAAAAGGTCTCAAAAATAGCTCCTATGTGAAAATCTGGACAATAGATACACTAGAAATCATCACCACTTCATAATCCCATGGATCAATAACATTCATCCCCTCCTTGTAGGGATTTCTCTTTTCCCAGAGCTGGCATAAGAAATTCCATAATTTCACTATTGAAGATTTTGTGTGTGAATTATAAATCTTTATTTTGTCTCACCAATCCTTCCATAGAAAATTCCATACTAATTAAAACAACTATGATTAGATATTGAATAAAAAAATTCTTGGTATATCATTCAAATATTTTAAACCAAAACATGATTTCATGTTTAAAAAGATGAATTATATATCAAAACTGGATTAAATAAAAAATTTATTTATAAAACTAATATAAAACAAATTGCATGAATAGAACTTTTCAATAATCAACAAAATATATAATCAATTCACAAAATCAATGAAATGAATGATGAATGAAATCCTAATGGAAATTTAGTTTTGAGGTGATATGATCCTCACACATATCAATAATTATCTCAACTCTATTCTAGAATCCGTAGATAAAAACCCTCAAATAGTGGAATCTATCACAGGAAGTATACACTAAAAATAGGGGAACCCAACACAATTAATCAGGCCCTAGATTTTGTAATAATAATTTTCTTCATCAATCAATTGATAGGGAGGCTAGTTCATAACATGGTTGTACCAGTTACCAATAACTAACCAAACAAAAATACGTTTGAAATAATCAATCAATAATTTCAAATCAATTCAAATTACAATTTCCTAATTTTCAGTTTTCCACATGCCTTTCTCATTTCAAAACCAAAATAATGGTTTTTAACAATTCATGCAACTTAAAACCACCTTTCACTCTCTCCCATTTTTGTCATGGTTCTACAATAATCTAATTGATCAAATCAATTTTAGAATCAATATATGATATTACCAAATTTCACCATACATTTCAATTCCATTTGAATAAAGGGTTTTCACCAATACCATTCCATTTCAAATCATGGATCAAATACTTTCAAATCATGGGATTTAAAAAAAATTAAAAACACATTTCTATGAAATAATGAAAATTTAGGTTTCAATCATTTAGAAAAGAAATATCGAACTACCAGCCTTTTATAAATTGTACAAAAGAAACACACAACACAAGATCACTAATGAATAATGAGGCCTAATATATCAACCAACACAAAGTAGAATCTATATATATCAATATAAATATTAGATCCATCAATAACCAGACGATTAGTCACTCTCTAAAGAGTATTGAAAGAGATATTAGTAGAAAGCACATAAAAATATATCCACATACTCCAAGTATAATGAATGATATTAACGATGCTTTGATGCACCATGAAAAGTGGTTTGAGAAGACAAAATCACTTTTCGGGAGCCTTAATGGCCAAAGAATTTAGGGTGGGTTAAAATATGGTAATTAAGAATCCTAAATAGGGTTTTGGGATTTTTAATAAAATTTTCAGTGGAATTAAAACCTGAATGCTTGGATTTCTAGGTGGGGATACTAGTTAGACAAAATTTGTACCCTACCCATGCGACCTTACTAATAGGGTTCATGGTTTCCCCTATAAGTTCACATAGTTTTTAAAACCATCCACCAACCCCAAAAACATTCACTACTTGAGGTTTCATAGTCTGGTGGGGCTATCCACACAGTTTGGAAAAACCACACACACCCTTATAGTGGTTCACATCAGGGAGCATGGTTTCTTTGTCCAAATAGAATGGTTTTCGATAACTATACACCGACCAGGAACAACACATTGAAATTCATAAATATAACAAATTTCTCCCAAAACAACTCGAAAACAAGACTCTACATAAATGAGATCAATACAGGGGTCATGAAATATTTGAAATAAGGTAACATGATATCAAAATAGTAATGTAGAAAAAAAAATATTATAATAGATAAATTTTTGAGTGAATATAATTATAAGTATAAATATATTTAATTTTTACATATATGTGTAGAATATTTTGAGGTAAATTATAATAATATATTAATAAAATTAAAGTGTTATATGATTTTTAGAAATAGAATTATGGAATTGTTATTTAAAATCTTATTCAACATTAAAAATGAATTTACATTAAGTGTGTTTTTTGTTTTAAATATTGCATAAATGTTATTTGAATTTTATGAAAGGGAAGCTTAATAATTTCAGTGATTGGAAATGGTAGATGTGTACTAATGTTAAGATATGTTATGTAGGGATAATGGTAGACTATGCTCATGTAAAGGTAGAACCTGCAACATAAGGGAACCACACTTCCTACATAATGGGACACACAAGCTATGTAAGGGAACCCTCGCACCCACATAAGGTTATGACGAAAGTTGGTTAAAGGTGAATATATGCTACATAAGGGTCCCCAGAACTCAGGTAACGATAATCTCTTAGTGAATTGTGCATACATGGGTAGCCACAAGAGTTACATAAGTGTATAGATCCTCTATTAAAGGGTATATCTACTAAATTAAAACCCATGTAGGGGTAATGAGGGACTTGCATAAGGGTAGGACGTTATGTCACTAGTTCATGTATGGGTAACATACTCCTCACGTAAGGGTACACTGACTCTCACATTATAGAAATTTATGTTTTAAATCTCATATAAAGCTAACAGTATAGCTACATAATCAAATGATTACAAATAAAAAACTTATGTAAGTATCTCTAAAACTCCACATAAAGAAAACTATATACATTTAGAGTTCTATCTATTATTTCATCCTCTTATTTGAATGGAACCTATAGATAAAACCCTATATTATATATATATTTAATATTTTATCACATATAATTTTTGTTGAACAAAATATAAAACCTAACACCAATATAAACATCAGCATAATGGTTTGCGATAGGGAATAAAGATCTCGTCACTATATAAATTGTTGACTTATTTGGAAGTATACGACAATGCATGAATTTCCCTATATATTGTTGATAGTTTTTATGTGAGAAGGATTGTATAGAAATTACATTTCATATATAACATCATGGTTAAATAATATTTTATCAAATCTCAACAAATAAGTAGATGAAAACCGATCTTTAATATACCTAATATTTTAATAAAAATATACAATAATGGATATCTATATAAATAGAACCATCCTTTGGGTTAAAAACAATTTATTTTTCGCATACTTCTCTAGTTATACACCTCTAGTTTAGGGTGAGATACAAGAATTTTGAAAGATTATTTGATCTTGGGATGCCAATCTTTGAAGAAGGAGTACAAGAGAAGTGTTATAGATTCTTCCAAAGTTATCTAAACATCCCACTCTGTGGTTAGAAAAAAATTATTTGTATATTTGCAAACCCCATTTAATTAAATCAGATTTTATTTCAAATTTCATGTTTATGTTTCATAAGAGAATTTATTATTTAAAAATAAAAGGCTATATTTTATCTGAGAAATTTTCCAAAGAAAAATTATTTTGAATGTTTATAAATTTTTAATTCTGATTCAAGACAGTAAGAAAAATTTATTTTTAATAATCTAATATTTTATGATACAATAACCCTTTTTTCTTGGGAATTATTTTTTTCAATAAACATTTTGAAGAAAACAAAATTTATAATTTTATGTGTAAAAGTTCTCTAATAAATTCCATGGATGTCATTTATGACTACATGTATTATATTGTCATACATTATATTTCAGAGAGAAATTACATATATGTTATGGAAAGTATTTTTTTAAGTTAAATTTATAACAGTTATTAGTAAATATTTCTTATGATTTCTTATATTATTTATAATCAAAATGAAATTATGTATTTTAAAGTAAAAAAGTTACCATTACATGGTATATAATCATTGATGATGAGGTTATTAATTTCAATTAGCAAAATTCAAAAATTTATTTGTATAATTATGATTTTGAGGATGTAATTTCCTTAAGGGGTAGAATATAATATCCAAACAATTGTAGTAGAAATTTTATAAATATTCTGTTATTAATTATAATTTTTTACAATTAAAAAATTAATACATATTTAAACATAACGTTTCTTTAAAAAAATATTTTTTTATTGAAATATTATATTTTGAAATACGTTAATTTAAAGAATTCATTTTATAAAAATAAAGCCTTAACTATATTTTTATTATTTTTTTAAACAAATAATACTGATAGATTTTTATTAAACATAATGATACAGTTTATTTGTTAAAATTTATAAATTTATAGTTAACCAAAATTTTATTTTTATATTTAATGTTTTAATATTATTAATAATAAATTTGAACATATTTAGTAATATGTTAATAGTATTTTTTGGAAATTATTTTAAGAAAATGAATGCTGATAATGTCAATTATAAATTAATTTCAATTATTAAATAGAAAATGATAAATAGTAGTAAATAATAAATATAAATTATAATGGTAACATAACATTCATCAAAAAATTAAAATATTAATTATAAATTAATACAAGTGAATCATATTAATTTGAAATAAATATACATATATAATGAAAACTATATTAGAGAATATAAATACAGTAGTTAGAAAAATATTTATTTGATTTTAATTATATTAAATAGTAGTATAACATATAATGAATACATTATCTTCGATAAATTTTCATATGCATATAATTATAAGAATAAAAATATATAATTTATACAATTTTTTTAAAAAATTATATTGAAATTATACTAATATTATAATAAAATTAATGAATTATATGAGTTTCATAGTTAGAATTATAGAATTTAATACTTAAAATATTGTCCTACATTAAAAAATAATTATGGTAAGGATAATTTCTTGATTAATATATTGAATTAATGTTATTTTATTTCTATATGAGGTAGATTAAGAATTTATCATCTTTTATAAATGTTGATGTGTACTCACATAAGCGTAACATGTGTTGGTGTTAGGGTTGGTTGTGCCCACATAGAGGTTTCACTAAATATGTATGGGTTCCACACAACCTACATAATGGTATATATGAGTTACATAAGGGTAATAAAACAATCACATAAGGTCATGAGGTGACTCATGTAGAGGTACCACTTCACTGTGTAAGGGCCTCCAAACCTAACCTAAAGGTAAATCCCCATTGCTCTTCTTGTACAAGGGAAGTCACTCGATTTATAAAAAGGTATCATCTCTCTACGTAAGGGTAAATATACTAAAAAAAATTCATAGGAGGTAGTTAGGTACTTTAATAAGGTTAATTCACTCTTTCAATCGGTTACATGAGAAAAAATACTCCTCATCATATAAAGGTACAAAGAATTTATTATAAAATTAATTCTAGATTAAAGTGTTGTGTAAAGGTAACTATATAGATACATTAGGTTAGTATTCCAAATGTTGAACCTAAGTATGTGTCTATAAAAAACCATTTAAAGGTTACTACATATTTCAAAATTTAAATATCATTTTTTTGCTTCATCATCAAACATAATTTGTATAAAAATCCATAAATTATATATAGTCAATTTGTCACAAAATTTTATTTTTATTCACAAAGAAGTTCAAACATGACACTAATATAAACATACACATTTAAAAAAGCTTACTTATATCTCCGAATGAACTATAATATTTTCTAGCCAGTTTTTCATGTCATTAAAAACCATACCTTCATAATGATTCATGTTTAAAGGCTTATGGAATATTAAATGGTTGGGTCTACATAATCAAAATCTTTTCACAATCTAAATTTTCTATTTCTATTTTTTTATATTTTCATGAATGATTTTAACCATGTCTTCAAGATTTGATTTGTTTTATAAAGATAATATAATAATAATACTATATATATAGTGAATTTAAAATAAATTTTATCATATATACACATTTAAAATGATATTTAATATACTTAATATTTTAAAATGAATATATAGTAATGTATGGATATATAAATAGAACTATTATTTATGTTACAAAATTTTTTATTATTGCATGTTTCATTGGTTATATCATTCCAGTTTTGATAGTGAGAGAGAATGTTATAAAGATAGTCTATTATTGTGAATCTTATAATTTAATATTGATCACTACTGAAGATTCCTAGCGTTTTGTAAAATTGATCTTAGCTACCTACTATAAATTAAAAAAAAATTGAGTTTAGTATTATTTTTGACAAAAAACATCACGAACGGAAATTATTTTTATAATATATACTTTATGATATTAAAGGTAGTTTATTATATCAAAATAAATATATATTTTTATCTGAGAAATATACTCTTACAAAAGTGTTTTGAATTTTTAATAATATTTACTTTTTCTTTTTGATTGTAAGAGAAGTATAATTTCAATAAATATATATTTAAAGGTTTAAAATACACTATTTTTAAAGTAATTATTTTTTACGGTTGATTTTAAAGAATCATATAGTAATAATTTTATATAAAAAATGATATTTTAAATTACTTGGATGTAATTATTCAATACAATTATTTTGCATCCAAACATTATATTTCTAAATGACATTTCAAATTTGTTATTAAAGGTTTTTTTATATTCAATCTCTATATATTATATATAGGTGATTCCTACCAATATATAGGTTATTTCAAGTATTTATGAATGTTTGGATTTTCCTTAAAGACCCAACTTTTATGTTTCTAGACATGTAATTATTTTCTTTTTTGAAGTAAATAATATAGATATGATGTTTTCATATTGTTATTTTTATGGATTTATAATGAGAAAGAAAATATTTAAAAATATTATTTAATATCTGAAACTTGGGTATTGTTTTTGAAGATTAGGAATTGAGAGTGAACCCATGAACTTAAGGGGAAATTGTCTTAAAATTGATTTTTGAAACTTCAATAATTCTAGTGTCTAGAAGTCTTTTCTTAATGATTTTCAAGTATCATTATATTATATAAAGAAGTAATAATTTTAAATTTAATTTGTTGATATTTTAAAAGCATTAATTTAGATTTATTTAAATTAATATTATTTTTAGAAACAAAATTGTTTTTAGAATAATTTTGGTTATTAGTTAAAACTTTGAAAATAATATCTTATGGATTTTGAAAACTGAAAATTATTATTCATAGAATAATTATTTATTACATCAAATGATAAATATTTTATATAAAGGGATATGATTTTGAAAGATATTATTCTTTTAAAGTAAAAGGATTTTCTTCTTACCTTAAACCCTTTACTGGGAATTTTTTTCCACCAAAAGATATGAAAACCACAAGTATTAGGATGATTATTCGAACAATGGTTAGTATTCTCAATTAAGATTCTAGATTGAGTGAGGTCACATAAATATATTATGTTATTTTTTTTATCAAATTTGATATGTAATATTGTTTCCTAATCCTCCAAAACAGAAAACCTAAATGATACTTTGGTATATAAATGATCTAATATTTTTTTGATGTTGTATGTTTTAAAAGGTTTAAATTGGTTCAAATATATTGTAATCAAATAAGAAATAGAAAATTTTTGTTTTTAGAATCGAATACAAGAGTGTGGGTCATGCTCTAACAAAAAATAAGTTCTTTTTGGTTCCACCATGGTATCAAACTTACATAGCGTTATTGTTCAAATGTAAAATATTTTCTTTAACAAAATAATTATAATTTAACAGGTATAAACTCTAATGATTGTTACATCAAGAAGAAATGACTACTTCAAATTTCATTACATGGAATACTTATCATCTATGTTAGAATGACTATTATGAAGGTGAGTTATTTTTAAATTAAGGTTTTCACAAAATTATTGATCTAAATTCATTGAATTGTTTTGATAATGATGTGGTTTCTATACATTTTCAACTTAAAATATACTTTACTTTATATTTTTTATATCATGGTGTATTTAATGGTTTATTTGGTATTAGATAAAAATTAGTGTGGACATATATATTTACATCATATGTATCATTTTTAAGGGTATATAAAGATATTGATGGTATGTATTAAGAAACCATATTTACCAAAAATACTCTATTAATGAGATGTAAATTTTTTAGGAGGTGTAAAGTATTATATTAACTAGTTATATATTGTGGAGAACGCCTATTTTTATTATATCTCATTGTGAATGAGTCATTTGAAGGGGAAAGGGGATTTATGGCTTTATAGTAAATTTGATGATAAGAGAATATATATATAGCATTTATATGTATACATATTGAATAAAATAGATGACTCCCTTCCATAAATAACATTGAATAAAAATTTGATAAAACAATTTTATCAAAATAAAAAATATATATGGATATTGAATAAGAATAACAAAACTTTTCTTTGATGGTTTAAGGAAAACATGCACGGTATATTAGATGAATTAGAAACATTCAGATGCTTAGTGGCTGGACTAGGTTTTAATTTTTCAACATGTTCTAGGTATTGAATTAATTTCTATAAATTTTTTTACCAAAGATCCAGAAAACATAATTGTAATTAATATGAATAGTGTATCATTTTTCCCCGAATAAATTTGTTTTCTGAGATTTTAAATAAAAAAACCCAATCATAGTGTCAAGTTCATATTAAAGAGATATTTAAGAAATATGTGAGACATGTTAGATTGAAATTAATGGTCTAGTTTTTAGTTGTAAATGGGTTATTGGTAACAAAAGTGTCATACATGATAAATTCTTTATGAAACTAGTTGATCTAAATTGATTAGAATACGTAATATATCTTATTATCATAGAATCACGTGAAAAAAAATTCTTATATTCTTGATCATTAAAATTAATAGTGATATATAAATTTATAAGGAAAAGATATAATTACTATGATGAAAAAAATGATAAAGATGTTGATTTTTGTGATATCACAAAAAATATAGATATAATTTCAGAAAAATATTTATAGACACTTCAAGGATATATTTTTTTCTTACAAAATAGTCTTCATGAAGGAATCTGGGAAAAATCACTTTGTAATTTCTTAATACTGTTGTATCTGTTCAATATTTCTCATTTTCGATTTTAAATTTCATAAAAGGATAGAAATCTTAGTTTTAGATATTTAATAATTTTAAAAAATATAAAAATTTTTGTTTAGATTTGTTTTTTTTTTGTTTTTACTATTTCTCAATTATTCAACATTATTTGTAATTGTTTTATTTTTATTACTTTTTTACTAATAATTTAATTTTTTTTCTATATCAATTTTTGTTTCATAAGTATTATTAGTATTATATTAACATTTCTAACTACTAACAATTAATATTAATAGTATTTTCAGTATTTACTTTAAATTGTTTTGTTAAATACTCTAAAAAATATCATAAAGAGTGGTTTTTTTGTTATTTTGTTTTTGTTTTTATCATTTTAAAATACTGGTTCAATTTTTTATCTAATTGTTGGATTTGTATAATATTTTAGACTAATTTTTTCCCTTTCTATAATTTCATATCTCATTATTATTTTTATCATTTTAGTTATCTACTTTATAAAATTTTATTAAAAATATTTTTAATTTAGATAAATTTTTGCTGAATACTTTTTCATTTTTTATTCAATTTTACATGTGTATGGATATGTATGTTTTTTACTAATATTTTTACTAAATTGTGTGTTTGGATAATCTCATATCAAAAAACTAATCGAACTTAATCTTGTAGGGATTATAGTTGTCCTAATTCTACTAAGGATCCTCCTTAGTCTTCTATATAAAGTCTTTCTACTTCAATATGGGAAATAAAGCTTCCAATGTGGGTAATTTTGGTGTTAAATTTTTATAAAAAATATCCATTACAGGTATCCAGGACCAAAGAAAATCATTTTATTTTGATGAAAATGATAATCATAGTGATGTAAAATTTGAATAATTTAATGCTTTTTAGTAATAAAATATCATAAAAATTTTATATTTTTGATTTTTGATTGAAAAAATATTGATAAACAGAAAACATCTAAATTATAGAAGACCATTTTTGTAATTTCATTTATTATTTTTTAACTTATCATGATATTATTTTACTAAAATATATTTTTTCACTTATTATAAAATTATAGTTGATATACTTGTTACTAGATTAGAAAATTCGAAATTTTTCTCATCACATTGTAGAATATAGAAGGATTTTGAGTCAACTGTCACGTAGTAATTATTTTATATGGAAAGATAAATTCAAAATCCATGTGATGAATATCACTTCCAAAATAAATATATATGGAAATTTTTTATTTAAATTATACAGAAGATTTGTTTTTAGAAAGTTAATTGGTAACATTTAGATATTTTTTATAATAATGATCAAATTAATGATTTTTATGGTTAATTTACAGAAACAGTGGAGGTATCATATAGATATCCAATCTAAAAATATATGTCCTTGTAACTTATCTCATAGAATGTATATATTTGTGGGAAAATGATGGTAGAAAAATTTCAATGAGTAAGATTTAAGTATTCATGCCCTGTGGTGGCTGAAATTCCTTCCTATCTAACTAGATTTGAATAAAGAAAGAGTTGGGGGATATATATAAGAGGATTGAAAGGATTAATTTTCATTTTTTATGTTCTTTAACATATTTCAACAATATATTTAGTGTGCTTCCCAAATTAATTTTTTAAATATTCTATATAAGAATCTCTTACTAAGAAGAGCACATAATATGCCATCATACCCAAGGGTTGTAAGGATATTTTACCTACATAATTGGGATAACTAATGCACCCAGATCATGTATAATAATATAATGTAGAAGTATATAAAAAAGTGTTGGGTCTATCAAGGGATTCTTATAATAAGGAATTTTATAAAAGAAAAAATAGCGGTTTAATAAGTTAATGTTTTGGATATGGGTGAGATGATGTAGGGTATTATTAAAGCATTGGTATGATATATTATTGGATGCATGCAAGGGAATTGTTAGGTTATAGATCCCACTCCTCCAAATATGGATGAATATCCCACTCCTCTACCACTTCTTGAATATATAACTCATATACCTTTCCCTTTAAAGATTACCATATATTTTGAGTTATAGGTTTAGAATCCACAATATAATATTGTTGAATATGAGATTACATATTATATTGAAGATAAATATCATTGTCAATAGATAGATATTGTTCATATTATGGTCATAGTGTAGGATATTATAGATATATTATCATGTTTACCACTTCTTATGTATGGTGTCACTAGTGTTGAAAAATGTATTTACCATTTTTAATTTGGTAGTATATACTAGTGTAACAAATTTAAAACATGGTTTGTATATATTATTTACTGAATTTCACATTGGTGTTAATGTTGTTCAAACATTTTAATATTTATAAATTTAACTATATCTTTTTACTAGAATACTTTAAAGTTAAAGACATACTATTTAGACTTCAAAATTTATATGCCACTATAGCTTGATATACAACTTCTTCTAGAATGTATAAATTATTTACATATTCATCTTTTTTTAGAGATTATGGGATTTTAACATATCATAACATTTGTGGGTGTGAAATGATAGTGATTATTTTAGGGAAGGATATCATTGATCCTATAACAAGATGTTTATAGTTCATAAATGTGATACATATCGTTTCCATGTTAGTAGATTATCATATTTCTATTAATTATTTTAATTTAATAAAAAATGATAATTATGATTTTTTTATATTAGGTGTCTTCGATAAAAACGTTATTTAGTATGATATGACAACATAGTATAGATTTTATAACACATAAATTATTTCACCAATAATTATGACAAATAATGATCCAAAAAAATTGTTTATATTTTTGAAATATTTCAATATAATTCATTACATTGTTGAATTCATCCATATCTTAAAGGGAATAGAATTGATATTTCACAATATATTATTTATATTAATTAAATAACGACTCTCATTTTATATTTTATATTATAATTCATTTAATTTTGTGTGTTTATTGTCCAAAAATAAGGCAACAAATTTGTTATGATCTATACATGGTTACATGTGATAAATTTTTGGCAACACATTAGACACATATGTCTTATTTTTTGAATAGTTTTATATTATAATTAATTTAGATTTTTTTCAAATATAATTTTTTAAAAAATTCTATATTAACAAATTATATATAAAATATGAAATAGGACTATAAATATAAAATATTTGTGTCAAAATGTGACTTCTCATTTTTAATTACTTAATTTTGGCTAGATGTTCTTAAAATGTTTTCTTGAATTGAAAACATATTTTGAAATAAAACGACTATCATCAATAATTAGTAAGTATTTGTGGATATTATGTTCCAGGATATATCTTCAAAATAATTTCTATCCGGTTAGTTTAAAAAATATACAAGGTCCTATTTTATAATAACATTTAAATTAATTTTGTCTTATAATTATATTAATAATTCCGTTTAAATGTTTTCCTTTTAATTTTTATCTTTTTAATAAACATCTACATTATTTAGAAAATTAGATATATTACATAAAATGATGATGTGTATAATATTTCACAAGTGTTATTAGGTTTTATTGGATTTTTAATATATATTTTAATGTTTAAATTTCAAGCTTCTAGGTTAATATGATTTTAACTTATACTATAATATTCAAGAAATATTTATGAAATTGTTCTATAGTTTTCTATTTATTTTTCCTGCTAGTATATTTTATTTTATATAATTATTTTAAAAATAAATTATATTTCACACAATCTATTATACTACTAATGTAAAATATTGAAAAAAAAATCAGTTTGTCATGTCTATTATTTTATAACTGGAATGAAATATAGTTTACCAAATCAACTATTTTAAATAAGTAACACGAAATTACCTTCCAATTATGATATTTATGAAATATTTTTATAGAGTTTTACTTAATAAAAAATTTAAAATACATTTTTTATGTTAATTAAAAATAAACATTTTGAACCACTATTTAAAACATCACTTATGATAAAGGCACTATAAAATTGATGTTAAAAACCCCAAAAGATATAATACGGATGATTCCATTTTTCTCTAGTGTATGAAACATTTACTCTCATCATTTTAATATTCCTAGATTTGAAATAACTGAATAATCATTTTATTTATTATAAATTTTATTATTTATTTGTGTTATTAGAGAAATGAGATGTCTATGAGAGGATAACTCAATAAATAATTTTTACATTCATTTTAATAAAATATAGATTAATTTTTTATTTCTTTTTCACTATTAGAATAAAATTTGTAGTATTCAAAAAATAAAAATCACAATTGAAACATTAAGGTGGATTGAAGAAATTATGGTTGGGGATATCGATATTATTGAAGAGTATACATGCATCGGGAATGATGGCCACATTTGAATTGATTCTAACAACTTAGTGGAATCTACCAGTAGAATCCAAAGTAGTTATGTTGTTATTTCATTCTATAAAATTTAGGATAAACCATGTATTAGGAGAGAAGATATCATTTCAATGTAAAATGAAATATTTAATAGACCATGGAAAGATTCATGGGTAGTTAAGACTATTGAAAATAATTATAAAATTTATATCCACGTATTCATGGGAGAATCAAAATGATAGTAAGGGAGAGAAAACAATGATATGGGTTTCGAATTCATTCATGAATAGAGACCCATAGACTATCGTACCTAAATAACCAAAGATAAACTCATTCTTTTCGTTATAGACTAATCCTCTACCAAATATATATCCAGTAAGCCATGTGTCATCCAAATTTTACTTGTAACTTGAGTAAGGTGGGTTCAATTGAATACATCTTTAATTTGTGACACCACTACTTGTGATGTTGCCTAGTATGGCATTCCAATAAAGATAATCAATAAGGGACTTTTGGTCACTATCATTATGGGTAGTAGTTATGTCCCTAAATTTTCAGTTCAATTTTCAATGAAGAGGGATGAATTATGATTGAGATTTATTGATTGTGAGTTCATTTTGGTCATTAAAAATATTCAAGTTGATGATCTAAAAATGATGCGTCCCATGTGACCCTTCTAATTATCTAAGTATAATACAAAACCACAGAGTAGTAAATATTTTTAAAGGATTGTAGGTCTGTTTAGATGTCAATGTGTCATTAAAAGCGATTCTATGTATTTTATGTCAGGTTTTTATCTAAAAATAGATTATTGGTGGATTCCAAATATGAATAACAACAATATATAAATTTAAAATAATATACACACCATGATTTCTTATGTTTCAATCATAAAAAATTTATTCTTCATGATTATCTACATCAAGAAACTCATAATCATTGAGGTATAATAATTCCAGATAATATCTCTACGAGGTATCTATAGTTACACAATACACAATAGTTTAGTTTAAAATCTTTTGGTGAAATTACAAAGAGGATTAATGGTGAAGACCACAAAATAATCATTATTGGAAAAGACCACATCATTTTCCACCACCTTCAACTATTAATTGGGGAACGTGTTGAGGATCATTTTATGGTACCAAGATGTTGGTAGATTGACATTGGGATATGTAAATCCTAGGAAAAACAATGGACACCGTCATGATATCCCTTTAAAAATATCATATTCTCATCCCCAATTATATATATTATGTTATTTAAGATTAATATAATAGTTGTAAATTATTTCTTCTGTATGGGAATCTAAAAATATATGGGATCCAGGAGAAAAAACCAATCTAGGTGACCATATTTATCACATACTAAGTGTGTATGTAGATATTTTCTTGAAACCAAGAGAAGATGATTGATTGTATATTTTTCATTATTCTTCTAAAATAATATTATGTAATGATAAGGACACTTTAAAATAATGTATCTCCATGGATGAGTCCTCAAACTAATTTAAAAACACATAAGTTTTCCACATTAGAAAGATAGAGAACCGTGTCCAAGTGATACACCATGAAAATAATATCACACATTTATTTTAAAAATTTTGGGATCATAGAACCATGAGAACAACCCCATTTTCCTTCTTGGCATACACATTTTCTATTTCTACCATGTTTATCGCATTTACTCAAAAAAACTTTTTGATCAATCTCAAATACTAATTGTTCTACAAGGATAAACATGCATCATATACTCTATCTCGGGACTAAGTCATGCTAATCACCAATTATATAATGATGTAATGGGAACACCAAATTTTCATTGATTAGTTTTTCAATAATTATGGGTCTTTTTGTAGTATCTGGTTAACATAGTTTCTATATTATTAAATATATTTTATTTTTTGTTTTGATATAAACTAAAGTAGCATTCACCTCTAAAATAATATTTAATTATTAAAAGAAATCAAGAACTACAAATATAATATCAAATTTTATGATCAACCATACAATGAAGAAAAATAGATCAGGTAAACAACATAGACCCAGAGCACTCTCCATAATAAAATTATGTATTTCATCATAAATAGCACAATGAATATTGTAAAAAAATATAGGAATGGATATTCTATGAGTTAATTTGGGGAATTGATATGAATAATTCTAGATAAATCACATCAACAGATTGATAATGATTTATAGAGGAACTATTATCTTCAATAATAAGTCTAATGAAGTGTTCAGCTATCACGGGTCCCAATTCAACGAGGTTTTCAATGTGGAAGACATCCCCCCATTAATTATATAGGGATTATAATATATATTTCTCTTTAATTTATGCATAAAAATGGGTTTAGATTCAGTCCTATCACAAAGAAATAGCATCCAAGATGTTTTCTGGGATCTTATATCCTCCATTCAATTACTATTATCCACATTCGTATGTTTATTATATATAAATTAAAAATATGATCCTATAATGGAACATAAATCCTTTATTTATAGCCCTAATTTTCTTATGATATAATCATATAGGTACTAAAGTATCCTCTAATGCATAAACCCAACACTAGAGCATAATTTTCATCCTTATAGTATTGTTGTTAATGTCATCCAAATGATTACAACTAACATGCTCAATCCTGGAGGACTATACAGTGTTTAGGTTTTAAGGTTCAATAATCCATAGGTTATATAATATAAAGATTATATAGTCCCCAATCATATCCCCCATAATAATTAGAATTAGTATTAGTCTAATATGGAGAAGTAAATATCCACCACCAATATATTTTCAATACAATTTATACTCACATGGTTTCCAATAAACCTTACTATCCTACACTATGTATGATGGTTATGTTTTTTATTATTTCAAAATGTAATGTGATATCCAAAATATCAAAAATCCAAAATATGGGAGGTATAAATGGACTAATCAAAATCATACATGGATATTTTAAAGAAATAAAAAACCATTATTTATTTATATGTATAGAAATAGTTTCTAATTCACCAACAAAAATCAATGAAATGTTCCCTAGATCAAAATATTCCAATGAATACCAAATTTCATTTTACCTATGAATGAAACATTTGGTATGCACATGGGATTAGAAATAGTTTCTAGAATAGGATTAAACCTTATAAATAGTGTTTTGATTTGATGACTTGAGTTGGTCTATGTAAAATTAGTTATGAAAAATGATGTAAATATGACTGTTACAGGGGAAATCAAGAAGAATATTAAGTAGGTAGACCTTTTTGGAAAATATTATGAGGTTATAAGATTAATATTTGGGATCCAAAATTACTAAGGCTGTGGGATTTGAAACTATATAATTTTTTTATATAAACCTAATCTTATAAATGGAACATATCATCTTCATATTCCAAAATAAAATATTCAATAACCTTATTGGGTGATAAATTGTTTTTCATAATTCCCTCTAAATGGATCATTACAAGGTACTTATTCTTCAATATTTAGGCTGAGGGATTATGTATCTAACTTAGTGGCCATCTATTAGGGTGATTTTTTCATAGGGGAGTTTCTTGGATAGAAGGACATAAAACCTCTTCATCTTTGAATTATAGAAGGATGGGGATTAAAAAAATAATTAGCGACATCATGTTTGCTCATTGTCTTGTACTTCTCACTAGCACCATTCATATTGGGGTAAACATATTGGGTCAAGGGTGATACTCAAGATAAAGGTTGAACATGGTAATCACCAAGAGGATGTCTTCTTATGCATGGTTGGAAGGAAACTAAAAAGGGATAGATTTTAAGGGGCCTCATGCATGAGACAGTGGATGAGTCATTCGAAGGAGAATAATGGTGGTGAAGAGTAACATCAAGGGTTGTGTGGTATCATCTAAAAACATGGAAACCCAAAATTGATAGTTATATTACATTATGAGTAAATAATACAAGAGTTATAGAATGATCCAAATATTTAGTAGTCAGGGAAGAATAGTTACATATATAAGACACATTTTAAAAAATATGATATATCTCGATCAAATACTTAGAACATGACTAACCCTTCCATCATATCCTTAAAAATTTCACACAGTTCTCATCGAGGTTCGGTGGAGAATGGAAAACAAAAAAGCTGAGCTTAGATGATCAGTAAGTAGAAATAGAAATTATAAGCTTTCTTAATATAGAAACATAAGGATTGATATGGTATGAATAAATAAATTATATGAAAACGTAATAAACTAAACGAGAGGGAATCTATATCAATTAAATTAAATTAAAAGAGGGATGACAATAACCAGGGGTCTCATACTAATGAAATACCTATTATAGAACATCCAAAGTAACTTCCAAGTTCTTGATCGAAAATACATTACTATTATAGGGATAAGCATACAGTATCACACCATGTCTAGTCTCATAAGATCTACTAACTCATCGAGGGACAATATAAATATATTCCCCGCACATCTCTAGATTAAGTCTGATTCATTAATAACAAATTACCTCAGGAACATTCATTCCATTACCTAAGTAACCACTTACTAAAAAAATACTTTGATACACATATAATGATAAATACAAAAATTAAGTACCTACACATTCAAAAGATTAATGTGGATGTCTAATATAACATCCCTTAATCAACTTGGAAATTGTGGGGTATCATAAATAAAACATAAAGTTTCTTTAGAAAATAAATATAGTTGTGAAGGTAAATAAAATGTTTTGGGTTATCAATGGAAGATAATAATTGAATTCAATATCTTCAATGATAAGAAGACCAATTAAATGGAAGGAAAAAAATATATGGATGTTTCATAAAGACCATGTGAATATTAAAATTCATATCCCTTGTAACTATCTAGCCATGTGTGTAGCCTTAGCCCATTAATCATACATGAGAGTGATGATTGAGTTATTTTTAAACCATCTATTTTCATGATTATTACACCTAGTTGAATCTCTACCACCATTACATCCACTTTACACTATAAAAATGTGGAATTATTTTCAAGAAAATTGTACGTACTTTTACTTTACTTAAATGTTGGTTGGTTTTCTAACACGGAAGTGATTGGGTTTTAAAATGGCATTGGAAATTTATAAATTAAAATAATATAGAAGAGTAATGAAAACATAGTTTTGTAAATACCATGGGTTCTACTAGTAACATTTTAAAAATTATTCCATGTAAATTTATGCGCCACATAAAATGATATTGGGGGTGAATATTATATGAGTCTTTTAGATTTAAAATTTAGACAGAAAATACCACTTATGTATTGCGACGAAATTAAATCATAAACTATTAAAATATAAGGATTAAAATTTATATTAAAATAAAATTTATAAAGGAATTTCAGGTTATAAAATTTCACAATGTCTGTATATATACAAGACATAAAAAAATTACATGAATAATTGAAAAACTGACCCAAAGAGATGAATTTGTGATGGAAAATTCTTACCTCTTGTCCTAACTTCCTAGATCATACATTAACCTCCTATAAAAAATTACTATATTAATCACTTAATTTAAAATATTATTAATATACCTACTAATTCATACCCGTCATAAATTTTAATTCACAATATCAAATCATATAATTTTTTAATTTGGTGTTTATAGTTTTGATCATTTTATCTAGTTTCATAAAAGTAGTGCATGTATTCATTAATCATCAAAATTAATTAATTAATAGTTAATTAATGTTATGTTTAGGAATGGTTTATATTATTTTATGATGTTTTAAATTCCATTCATGAGTGTTTTATCCTTTATACCTAAATATGAAATCGATAAAAACCATTTTTCGATGATTCTTGTGATCAAAGAATTTGTTATTAATTAATGAATTAAATATTGATATAACATCTCTAAAACCAAAAACAATTATTTATATAATTATATCATATTATACAAGTAAATAAGTACACATATTCTTACATTATATGTATAGATATTTCTTCTCAAATAGGTTGTCAAATTGACCCAAACATGAGACTACCATGATTAATGGATGATTATGTAGTGGTTTGGGGTAATATATTTATACTAGGTAAATAAAGATATTATTAAGTGGTAATAACTAAGATATATCATAATTTTAAGTATTTATATAAGGAGTTAATGGATATGAAAACACAAAACATTTTGAATAAACTTTTATCCTTTTTGTACGCATATTTTAATCAATTAAATTAATGATGATCATTTGGTGATAATATCATTAAAAGGATATAAAATATTTCATAAAAATAACCACAGTTATATTATAAAAACATATTTATTCTTTAATTTCATACTTATATCAATCCTCATACAATAGTGGTTCAAAACAAAGCATGTTCCATCGTGTAGGTGGTAGTCCACACAACGCAGGAATGGTGGGTTTTTTTCTCAAGGGAAATGAGAAAGGTGGTTAATAGGTGTCCCATAATTATAATAAACTAAAATTATTATAATTATAATTTTTTTTTTGACTCAGAAATGAATTTTTTGGAATAATAAGTTTTCATAAAGAAATATTAAAAAAATGAGAGGTTAGAAATTTATACCTCACTTCTTGGATTATGTCTTTTTGAAAAAGGGTTAATAATTTTAGGGATGATATATTTAGAAGCTTAAAAACCCATTTAATTTTATAATTGTGTTTTTAATAGTATTGTGTAGTGTTTTTGTTAAATAAATTGGGTTGCTCTATAATGATAAGTGAGGGGAGGAGATCCTCATCTATAAATAGAAAGGTAATATTTTTTGTAAATACCCCAATATTTTACATAAATGAAAGTCCCTATCAAGTTAAATGGATCCAACAATGATAAATTATATAGGGGATATGTTATAAGGTAGATCAATTCCTTAACCAAAAATTCCCATTCATGTTTTAAAATTTTTTGGGGTATTTTACTTTTTTATTATTTACTTTTAACGTTTGATCTCTTACCATGGTAACTAAGTTTTACCTATAGTGAATAACTATTTATGACTAAAAAACTGACCCATATTATATAATTTTAACAAAATAATTCTATATTTTAAACAAATTTTCTCTAATTCAATTTCTATATGTTTTATAAATAATTATAAATATGAAAAATCTATAATATATAAAAAAAATTGTAACAAATATTGCATGATTTATAAAATATAAATCATTGGTTTTTAAATTATAATTTACATTTTAAAAAATATAATTTAAATTATAAAATACATATTTTATTAATAAAAATGGATTGTAAATTTATAATTTATATTTATACAGTAACAATGCCATTAAATTCATATTATTAGTGAAATTTGTATATTGGACTATTCACCTAAAAATAAAATTTGTAACAAAATATAAAATATTCATATTAAGATAATATCTTTATAAAGAAATAAAAAATGATTTTTTCAATAATTAAATTATATTATTTTAAAATTAAAAAATCAAATATATTTATGAATAATGTATCTTTAGAGTGGGCATCATGTAATAGTTCATGTTATAGTGTTTACCTACTTTAGTGGATTCTAGGGTATTAAATTATCCCCATTAAATAATGTTTTCCTCAATATTGGGGCATATATAATTTATTTAAGAAGTGTATATATTTATTCCATATATATTCTTTAGGAACCCATTTTTCCAAGATTGTGATTTCTCCAATGAACTTTCACCAATATAGTTAATATATTCCACAACACTTATTATTTGGTGTTAAGAATTTAGAAATAATAGTAATTTTATGATAAGTTATGATCCAACTATATTCACTCAAATGTGAAAACATGAATTGTATCTGGAATATATATCGTCAATAATGAAACATGGAGGAAAACATTAAGTTTATGGTGGTTGGATGGTATAGTTAGTAGGTAAGCTAAAAATACAATTCATTATTTTATTTCAAAAGGTCTATGTACCTAGCAAATAAAATCCCATTTTTACCGAATCATAAAAATCTTGTCCATGGTGAATCCTTTATGAATACATGTTCCTCAACTTGAAATTCCATCTTCATCCTTTTTTTATCATAATATATATATTTTCATCTCTATTATCATTTTATATAAATTTGAATAGTTCTTACTTTAATAGTTTTATACCGTAAAATCTCCTAGAAAACTTACTTTATTTTTCAAAACATTTCCCAAAACATTAGAGTATAACATGCTCTCTTATACAATGTTGTGTATTGTGGTATAAGGATTCTTCAATGGAAGCTATTATTTTATAAAAATACCACATATGGATGCTAATAATTCTTTTTACCATTCAAATAAATATAACTTTGTCTCAATATGTCTACTAATATCTCAAGGGTCCTTTAAGATAACCCTTTATTCTAGGGATGATATGAAATTAATTAAATTATATCAGTGTCAATAGCCATTTGGAGACTCTTCCAAAAATTTTATGGGAAATGAGGGTCATCATCATACAAAATATGTAAGGGATCCCTGTGAAACCATATAATTTCGTTGATATAGAGATGGGAAAAGTTCTCAAGGAGTATAACTTCTCATGCATCTAATAATTGATAAGAACAAGTAAGATGATTAATAATGACTCATAAAACATCATTATTCCATGAATAATTTTAGTGTCTGTTGAATTAGTTCATTATAACAATTTACCTCTTCTATATGTGTATAGTTAGATTTTTCATAACCCCCTTATGTTGTTGGCTTTTAGCCTTTACTTTTAATAATACTAAAAATTAAGAATCATATACTAAAATTTCCCACATCATACCACCCCACTAGAAATGTTCTATTAAATCTATTTACATATTCATTCTGCCATCTTTTATATGAAATTTGAGCTATGTGATTCATCTAATAGTTTTCTTCTCAACTCTGGTATAGATTTATCACATAACCACATGAAAAACATCAACACTCTATCTCTATAGATGATATATATAATTTAATATCATTTAACACATTATTATTCTTTTTTATGTTCTCTTCCTCTCATTTGGGATTATATATTCATTCTAGTTAGGATTGATTAGTATGTTTTTTAATAAATAATTGTGGATCCCCCTTCTTATAAATTTTCATATCCTTCATTACTATATCCATGCAGATGGGATTCTTGTTGATCATAATAACAATCATAAATCCATTTTCTATCCTACTCAATGAATCATCCACCTTGTTAACCATCCTTATGTTAATGTTTGAAGAAATCATATTTCCCGAGTTGTTCTGACCATTTTATGTTCTTCAAGTTATGTTTATTCTAAGATAAGATACAATTAAAACTCTTTATGTCCATATATATATTTCAAATATTTTAGAATAAATATAGTGTCTTCATATTTTCCCATAAAAGATTATGGATTCGAGATCGAGTCCCTATGTTGGATAATTTTTTGATGAAATTTATATATCCCTAATGCATAGGTAATCACTATATCATACCACATCCAAAAAAGTCCAAGTCCATTATTCAGTGTATTAATATATATTAAAAATCCTTACTTATCGGATGGTATAGTTACCATTGATAATTTAATATGTCTCATCGTCATACCTTCAAAACATTCCTCACATTACCTTTAACATGTAAATTTAATCACATTAAATTTTAACTTAGTTAATGGGTTGGCCAACAGGGAAAAGTATTGTACAAATAGATGATAGTAACCAGATAATCCCAGGAATGTTCAGAAATCTCTTATATTTGTTATTGTATGACATTATTTTACCACCTTTGGAAACACCCAAATACTTTATGAAATATTTTTTTCAAATAAATTTAATTTCTTCAATAGCTTGTGTAACATACAACAATAATTTTTAACAGACTGTAATAGATTATTAATTTTATCTTTTGGACACGTCCTTCATAACCTAGACTCTTAGTAGTGAAAATATTAAAAATTACATTTTTAATACGAATTATAATTGTTTTTTCACAACCCTTCCTAGTGGGGCTCATATCGCAACTCCCCAATCCCACCTCCAATAGGCCAAGGGTTTTTGACTAGAACCAAGTAGTCATAACACAAACATGGGATGATTTTCCTATGAACATATATGCACACACACATATCCAAGCCCAAAAATTATGAAATACAAAAACTATTATGTGTCAAATGCATGAATACCATTATCCAAACCATTTGAGTATGACAGGAAGTAATGTGAAGTAATTTAAACTAGTTCAAAATACCAGCACACCAAAAGAAATTGTTTATAAACTAAACAGTACAACCTGTGAAAAATTAAGTATTGGGACTGTAGGAGTTGGGGGAATATAACCAAATACTTTGTACTTTGTTAATTAATAAAAGAATTATCACATCTTGATTTTTATTCTGCATGAAAATGCGTGTGATAATTTTCTAAGGATAGCTATTACATTAAAGGGTCATAGCGGATCTCTGGTATGATGAGAACCCAGAAGTTCCATAACACTATTATTGAATATATGTTATATGGACGGATCATGTTATTTAAGGGACACAAATAAAACAAGCCATTAGGGTTGAGGACTCGTAAAACATTGAGGCACCTTCTCATGGTGTGCACCTTTGGTAATATCCAGGAGCATATTATGAGGACGAGACCCACCAGTATGAAATCCACTTTTCATAGTGTCATTGGATGTTCCTATCTGTGGACATTTGTATTAGTCCTTATACTTTTAGATTATTACTAATGGGTATTACAACTCACGCACTTATATGTATTGACGAAAACTGTGGCAACACACTGTTCACAGCAAGGTAGGATACGTTGGGTGTGTCACGATTAATACCTCATTAATATATAATGCAAGAAAGTACTTTTTCCCTTCTGTTCCATAATAGTAGTAGATATCTCAGGACCTCTGATGTAATTGATATAGCCTAAGTAAATCCATGGCCATGGTAAGGAATGAGCATGTTCAATTCCGGAAAGTCAAAGAAAGAATAATCGAGCACATGGGTTGATCGCACTAGCATGAAACCTTCTTGATTAAAGATATCAAGACAAAGTGATTATATTACATGGTTAGCGTTCCTATGAGGTGACACATCATATCTTTTTTAACTTCTTTCTCTATGGGTTCCTTGGCGTGTTGATAGATTCTAACCTTGGACTTTAGGCAGGCTTCGCCAAATGCCACTGAGAAAGAGGCCTAGAGAGTTAGATACTAAGTGTGACAATGTATCTCAGTTAAATATTAATTTAACAAGTGAAATAAAGATTATTCCTGACTAAGGTTTAAAAATTATTTAAGGAAGCTTGATTGAATTTATTTCGACACTAGTCATTTGAGAGAATATATTGTGGGTGAAATAATATATTTATTAGCGAGTAATGCAGTTACATTTATTTAAGAAATAAATAGCCATTACTCAAGGTCTAATAAATGTGGTGGAGGAAATAAAGAAAAATAGAAAATAAAAGTACACGTTGTGTATATTAAATATACACACTGTGTATTTTTATGGAAAACAAGTACACGCCATGTATTAATGATTACACACCGTGTAGTTTTTCCAATCTGGATTTTGAGAATATAATATTGTTTTATTAAATGATATTTATTATAATCAGTGTGGGCACATGTCAAAGAATTAATAATTCGAAATGGGGGTTTTCAATAAGAGTTAATGAAACAAATAAAATGTGTAACACATTTATTTATTATCATAACTCTATAACTTCAAACCCGATTATAAATATTATCACGACCCCAACACTTTTTTCCAATTGTTGTGCATAACAATTTTGGAGAATATTTCAAGGCCAAAAGAACTAATTCCTCCAAGAACTCTCTCAAGATTGAGAGTGATCCTCCTCCATCAGATCAAGGTGATCGAAGGCAGACATCACAAGCGAAGGTTCTTCCGCCCTAGAACCCGGAGATCCCTTCGACGACATCCAGAGATATGTGGAACACATGTGGATCACCTCTAAGGGAATCCTAAACTTGGATTCTACGACACAACAATGGAACAAAATATCATGACCGGAGACATAAAAAAAGATCGAATTACACTTAGTTAATTCTTGTGAATTAATTAAATTAATTATAACCAACATATGATGGTCCTATCTCTATGGTTCCACGATTCCCTCTTTTATTTTTCATTCTTCATTCTATTACAAAGATTCTGAGTTTTATATCATGATGGATCTTGGTTTGAATGGTTTTTAATGTTAAATCAAAGTTGGGCCGCCCCACCATCGAGCTTCCGCTCCACCCTAAACCTACAAGTGGTATCATAGGATTCATATCATTGATTATAATTATTTATTTTTCCATTGGATAATTACATATTTAATAATTTATTTGTTTAAATTAATGTCAATCATTCCTTAAATCTGAGTCTCAAGATCTATTCCTCATCTATCGTTTCTCATTCACCATAAAAAATGACATTTTCTTATAATGTTTGATTAAAATAAAATAGAGGATGTCATCCGGAGGATCCAAACTTTACTTGCTGTACAACACGAGAATACACGGCGTGTATTCAAAAGTACATGATGTGTTGTCTAGGTTCATGAATTGGACTGTTTTTCCAAATCAGGCCATGTATTGGTCCTATCTAAGTCATTTTTGACACCGTGTGTTGACCAGGAACATGTGGCACATAGTTTCTGGATTGAACGTCATGTGTTTCAATGAACACGGTGTGTAGTACCTTCCGGTTAGGGTTGGACCATGTACCCCATACCGGGTTTTCCTAGTTGGAAACTGTGTAACACGGAACTACACAGCGTGTGTCCCACTAAAAACGTCGTGTACTCTGAAAATTTCTGATGTACATTAACAGGCCGTGTCCCCAGGTGTGTACTTTGGATGGACGGTGAAGAGAAGTGCACGCCGTGTAGTCGGAACAACATGTTGTGTACTCACCCAAATTAAGAATATTTATTAAAATTTGTTATTATATTATATGAACCCTAGAGACATGTATCATGGTGTAAGAATAAATCTGAGTAACAACACATGATAGGTGTTTTATATATGTGTGTTTAATTTAACATCTACGTAATTAACGGGAATTTACCAGGTTGCCTCCAAGGTACAAGTTACGTACAAGGATAATTTTATTTTATTTAAAATTATGATGGATGAGATTCTCAAGGAAATTCAGAAAAAGGTTTTTGATAAAAGGATTGATTAATTAAAGATAATTAATTGATTCCGCCATGATTTATCTTAATAAATAATGATTAAATAATTTAATTATAGTTTTATTTATGCGTAAATATCGTTGCATGTATGGATGATCAGGAGATAGAACGTGACCTTTGTTTATGGGTGGTTTCTGTAATTTATTTATTTAAATTAAATTTGTTGGTCGGCCAGTCTTCTCTTCATTAATATGTAGGGCATGTGCGCCAAAATATTATTTTATCTAGAAACCCTATTTTACCCCTCACCTACATGTGAGATAAATTCATATGTAATGGATGGAGCTCCCAAGCTAGTGGCGGAAGCTCAAGACATGAGCCAAGGTGAAACTAATCCAAGGAGATACAAAGGTGGACAGGTGAAAAGCTATAAACAGAAACCCGAAAGGTTCAAGGTGTTTCACCACAAAGTCTTGGGTTATTTTATCAACTGCTAGATAAACTAACCAATAGAAGAAGCTCATGATCATACCATTTTTTTATTCAGTCTGTTACATGGTTTATTTGTTGTGGGTGTGTTGTTACGATCACACAATTAATGAATTAAACAATCATACAAGATGGAACTAAAATAAAGACCATCTTATGCGTAAATATTATATTTGACATGGTTAATTACTTAAGTATATCCCACATAATATTAACAAGAATGTAATCAAAGATAATAAAATGGAAATTTACGTATAAGGATAAAATCCCTCAAATAAATATTAAGTCGGTATAACCTTTCATAATCTTGGTTAGAATTGAACCATAGTTTAAAGAGCATGACCAACCCTAGTTGGGGTACTTTCAATTATCGGGGAATTCTAATTCATGGTTTTGGGTTGACTTTACTTGGTTCGCATCAAGGGTTGACTGCCACAGCAGGACTGGGTGTGACCCAGAGTCAAAGGTTGAGGAAATCCAAAATAAAAGGATTTCAGGATTGGCGAGTCCACTCAGCGGATCAAGGAGCCACGAGTTAATGAAGTTGGAATTTGGAATACCTGCCTAAAACCCTTCACGTTGATTGACCAACCCTAGTTGGGGTAGTGCAAAGGGAAATATGGATCCTTTCCACTAGAATATTTCTCCAACAGAACATTCTGAAGCCAATGGTGAGGGATATTGTATTTCATTAAAATAGTGGGAGACTAATAAGTATTAATTTTTTTATTTGTCTTGCTTTTATAATAATGTACTAAACCTTTTCTTGTCTTAATTTTTAGAAACAGAAAGAAAAATGACTTCAAAAATATCATTGCAAACATACTCGAGAAGGAAAACCTTCTCACCAGTACCAATTTCCAAGAGTGGCAGAAGCGTTTACGTGTCATCCTTCACCATGAAAGGAAATTGTATGTGCTGGAAGAGCCTATTATAATTGAGCCGGGAAAGGAGGCCAGTGATGAGGAACTATCTCTCTTCATGAAACACATGGATGATGCCACAAATTTCTAGTGTTTCATGCTACCGACCATGTCTAATTAGATCATGAAGAAACATGAAAACATAGATGTGTATAGCATGATGTCTCACCTTAAGAATCCCTACCAAGAGAAGGAGAGACATGAAAGGTATGAGATCTCCAATAATTTTTTTACAAAAATGCTTGGAAGATGGGCCTCATATAGTCAATATTATTGGCTACATTGAATACCTGGACATCTTAGGGATTAAATTCTCGGATGAGTTGTGTACAGATCTCATCCTATCATCACTTCCCAAGACCATCTATAGAATTATTTCCAACTACAACATGAGCAATAATGACGAGAGTTTATCGGAACTTCTGCCCTTGATTCGCCAGGTAGATAAGGACATGGGGCGTGACAAACTCGCATACCTTATGGTGAATATGAAAAGGAAGGACAAGGCAAAGGGGTCAAAGACTTATAAATGTTCTGAATCCCCCAAGCGTCGTCCCTTTAAGAAGTGGATGATCCAGAGGCAGGGCAAGGAACAAGAGGTGGTGTGTTTTTCTTGTGTCAAGAAAGGCCACTGGAAGAGGAACTACACCCAGAAGAAAGGGGACACTAAAGGTGTGTTCATTATCAAGTGTAATATTTTAATTTCTACAAATTGGTTATTAGAGAAATATTATGGGTCTCACATCTGTATTCAAATGCAGGAACGAGGTAAATTTAGAAATATTTTTAGAAGAGAGGCGGATCGTTGAGATGCCAAGGGCACAAGGCTGGCTGCATTGGCTATTGGAGATTACAACCTCTCATTGCCGACTGGGATGATTTTGGTTTCACCTAACTGTTATTATGTTCCTAGTGTAACCAAAAACAAAATTTCTGTATCTAGTTTTGTTATATATGGATTTATTTTCATGTTTGGAAATAAGGGTTGTCTCTTTTATAAGAAAAACGTATGTTATGGTATGGTGCATTTAAATAATGGTTTTTATTTATTAAATTATGAAAAACATGTGTTGGAAATCGATAATGAAACAAACTCACATGACTCATATATCAACCTGTTGTGGCATCACCGTCTCAGTCATGTAAATGAGAAACGTTTGACAAAGATTTGCCAAGGTGGTTATTTGTACTCTACTGAGCTAAAACCACTTGGTAGATGTCTTGATTTTTTACAAGGAAAAATGACCAAGATGCCTTTTCGTGGACAGGGTGAAAGGGCCATAGAGGTTCTAAGATTGGTACACACGGATGTGTGTGGACCATTTCCAAAAGAATCTATAGGTGGATATTCTTACTTCATTAATTTTACTGATGTTTTGAGTAGATATGGCTATGTCTACTTAATTATGTATAAGTCAGAGGCCATAGAAAATTTTATGAAATTCAAGAATGAAGTAGAGAATCCTCTAGGTAAGAAGATAAAGAAATTTCAATCGGGTTTAGGTGAAGAATATATGAACCAAGAGTTCATCGATCTTCTATGAGAGTCTAGGATTCTATCTCATCTCACTACTCTTTATACACCACAGTGGAACAGTGCTAGTGAAAGGAGGAACCGCGCCTTGTTGGACATGGTGAGGTCGATAATGATTCATATAGATATTTCATTATCCTTTTGGGGATATTCATTACAAACTACATCATACACATTAAACCGAGTACCATCATAGGCAGTAAATGGAATTCCCTCCGAGATATGGAATGTAAAGAAATCCCTTTTGTTGTTTACACATGTATGAGGATGCGAGGCATTTCTTAAGGCCTTCTCAGGCAACAAACTAGCACCCCAGGGCATGAGGTGTATCTTTATAAAATATCCCAGGTAAACGAAAGGATATTACCTATATAACCCTTTATAAAAGAAATTTATTGTCTCTAGACAAGTAGTCTTTCTTGAGGGGGAGAACATCCTCAAGAAGGATAGTGGGAGCATGATTGACTTTGACGAATTTGATGCTCAAGATACAGAGGATTTGGAACAGGAACAAGTTCCACAGGTCCTCGTGGAAGAGGTTCCATAAACAAAAGTACTGCATAGGATCTCAAGAGAGGTAAGGGAACTAGGGAGATTTGGATTCCTAGTCACCGAGGATGGTGAATCATTATTTTTAGACAATGATGAACCTCACTCATACAAGGAAGTGGTAGAAATATCTAAAGCTACAAGATGGCTAGAAGATATGTATTCTAAGATGGATTCCATGTATCAGAACCAAGTCTGGGTTCTGGTCAATGATCCAGTTAATGTAAAGCCTTTTGGATGCAAATGGGTATTCAAGAGAAAACTAGACATGAAAGGTCAAGTTATCACTTATAAAGAAAGGCTAGTGGCTAAAGGATTTAGACAGAATCAAGTAATTGACTATGATGACACCTTCTCTCCAGTTCCCATGTTTAAATCCCAAATAATCATACTTGTCATAGCAGGTTACCATGACAATGAGATTTGGAAGATTGATGTCAAAATGGCATTCCTTAACGAGAACCTTCAGGAAGATGTCTGTATGACACAACCAGAAGGGTTTTTGACACAGGTAAATCCAAACGGGTTTGCAAGTTGTAGAAATCCATTTATGGATTAAAGAAAGCATCCAGGTCATGGAACATAAGATTTGATGAAGGCATAAAGGAATTTGGGTTCATTAAGAATGAATGTGAGCCATGTGTTGATAAGATGTTTAATGGGAATGTGATCGTTATCCTAGTAGTATATGTTGACAACATATTGCTTATTGGAAACGATGTACCAGTCTTATAATCAGTGTAGGACTCGTTAAACAAGTGTTTATCCATGAAGGACTTTGGTGAAGTAGCCTACATTCTAGGGATTAAGATCATTTATGATAGATCCAAGAGGCTGCTTGGACTATGTCAGAGTACATACATTGACAAGATACTAAAGATATTTAGTATGGAACAATCCAAGAGGGGATTGGTTCTAGTGTCATATGGCTTACATATTTCTAAGAAATGTGTCCTCAGACAGAACAAGAGAAATATAAAATGAGTAAGATCACATATGCTTCTACTATAGGATCTATCTTGTATTCCATGTTATGTACCAGGCTTGATGTTTCATATGCACTGAGCAGGGTAGGAAGAAATCAAGCTGATCTAGGATAATATCATTGGACTGATATTAAGACTATCCTTAATTATCTGAGAAGAACTAAGGATATGATCCTGTGTCTGGAGGAGACGAGGATCTTGTCATAACATGGTATGTTGATGCTTGTTTTCAGATAGATCAGAATGATCTGATGTGGCAATCTAGATATGTTTTCTGTCTCAATAGAGGAGTTGTGAGCTGGAAGTGTTCAAAGAACCCAGTTGTCACCGATTCTACAGTGGAGTCCAAATATATAGCAGCTTCTGATACAGCCAAGGATGCCATCTAGATTCGGAACTTTTTCCAGGAGCTTGATGTGGTGCCTAGAAATAAAGATCCCATTACATTGTATTGTGATAATACTTCAGTGGTGGATATTGAAAAATAACCATGGTCACATCAACGGATAATGCACATACTCCGAATGTATCACCTCTTGAGGTATTTCTATCAAAGTGGTGAATTATTAGTGACCGGAGTGTCCAGAGAAGAGAACGTGGAGGACCCCATGACTAAAGGGAAATCTCAGTAGAAGCATGAATATCTTGTGAGAGCTAGCGGGTTAAAGGTTGTTATAAGTTGGATCTAGTCCAAGTTGGAGTCTATTGGAGTTGGTGGCCCAAAACCAACTACTTTGTACTTTTTTCTTTAATAAAAGCTTTATCACATCTTGATTATACTTCTGTGTGACAATGCATGTGATAATGTCCTAAGGATAGCTGTTGCATTAAAGGATAATAGCATATCCCTGCTATGATGAGAACCAAGAAGTACACTAACACTATTCTTGAATATATGTTCAATGTCCGGATGATGTTAATTGAGAGAAAAAAATAATATAGGCCTTTAGGGGTGAGGACGCATAAAAATTTGAGGCACCTTCTCATAGTGTTCTCTCTTGGTAATATTCAGGAGGATATTATGAGAACGTGACCCACCAGTAGGAAATCCACATTTTATAGTGTCATTGTATGCTCCTATCTATGGACGTGTGTATTTGTCCTTAGACTTTAAGATTATTATTAATGGGTATTACAACTCGCACACTTAGATGTATTGACAAAAACTGTGACGACACCCTGTTTGCAGCAAGGTAGGATACGTTGGGTGCGTCATGAATAATACCACATTAATAGATAATGCGACAAAGGATTTTTCCCTTCTGTTCCATATGGGAAGTAGATATCTCAGGCCCTTTGATAGAATTGATATAGCCTAAGTAAATCTGTATCCATGGTAAGGAATGGTCATGTTCAATTCAGGAATGTCAAATAAAAGAATAATCGAGCACATGGGTTGATGGAACTAGCATGTAACCGTCTTGATTAGATATATCGAGACAAAGGGATTATGGTACATGGTAATAGTTCGTATGAAGTGACACGTCATTGCGTTGATAACTTCTTTCTCTATGGGTGCCTTGGCGTGTTCCTAGATACTAACCTTGGACTTTAGGTAGGCTCTGCCTAATGCCACTACGAACGAGGCCTAGAGGGTCACACACTATGTTTGTCCATGAATATCATTTAAATATTAATTTTACAAGTTAGATAAAGATTATTTCTGACTGTGGTTTAATAATTATTTAAGGATGTCTGGTCGCATTTATTTCGACACTAGTTATTCGAGAGAATATATTGTGGGCGAAATAATATATTTATTAGTTTGTAATGCAGTTACATTAATTTAAGAAATAAATAGCCATTACTCAAGGACTAATAAATGCAGTGGAGGAAATAAAGAAAAATGGAAAATAAAAGTACACGCTCTATATAATAAATATACACGCCATGTAGTTTTATGGAAAATGAGTACACTCTGTCTATTAATGATTACACACCGTGTAGTTTTTTCAGTCGGGAATTTTAGGATATAATATTGTTTTATTAAAGGGAATTTATTATAATCAGCATTGGAGCATGTCAAAAAATTAATAATTCGACCTTGGGGTTTTTAATAAGAGATAATGAAATAAATAAAATGTGTAACGCATTTATTTATTGTCATAACTCTACAACCTCAAACCTGATTATAAATATCCTCGCAACCCCAATACTTTTCCCCAATCGTTGTGCACAACAATTATGGGGATTTATTTCAAGGCCAAAAGAACTACTTACTCCAATAACACACTCAGTACGGAGAGAGATCATCCTCCATCGGATCAAGGCGATTGAAGGCGGACATCGGAAGAGAAGGTTCTTCCTTGCTAGCACCTGGTGATCCCTTTGGTGACGTCCAAAGATATATGGCACATGTGTGGATCACCGCTATAGGAATCCAACACATGGATTCTACAACACAATGATGGATCACAAGATCGTGACTGAAGACATCAACGAAGACAGAATTTCACAAAAGTAATTTTTGTGAATTAATTAAATTAATTATAACCAACATATTATGATCCTATCACTATGGTTCAGGTATTACCTATTTTGTTTTTCATTCATCGTTTTATTCATATGATTCGGCATTTTATTTCATGATGGATCTCGGTTTGAACATTGTTTAACGCTAGAATTAAAGTTGGGTCGCCCCACCAATGCACTTCCGCTCCACCCAGAACCTACATCGACTACTACACGAAGTCATACTACATGAAGCCATAGCAAAACTTTAGACTTCCTAAAATCACAATGCTCTATTCGGTCCTAGTCTACCCAAGACTTTGTAAAAAGGTCTCTCATCTGGACAAGACATGATGCATGGGAGAAAAATCCCGCACATGGGTGATTATAAAAAATACTCAACAGGACACCCACAACCAAAAAAGAAACACACAAAAGAAATATAAAATTAGACCAATATAGTATATGTCTACAACACATATAAAAATAATATCTAGATATATTAAAACCAAGACATGTAGTCTAGAGGTAAGTAACAACTATTGTATACCTGCACTAGGGATTTGTCTTGAAGATTCAACGAAGCACTCATCTAGGGGAACACACTCTTGAGTCTGATAGCACTGATTTGGTCCTTCTGAGAATTATTGTATGTCGAGAACTATCATTAGGGAGATACATTGATTGATCTAAATAGAGATAAAATACACATATGAGGATCACAACTATGGAAATGGGGTAATACCATAAACTCCATCTGGATTAACATGTAAACTAGAGGATTGATGCCTAGTGAAGTTGGTCACGTAAATTCCAAAGATCTACCTAGGGAAAAAATAGTGAATATAGGATCATACTCTAGGCCTCTATGAGGGTATTCCAACAACTATATCCAGAAAGGCCATATGAAAGGATCATACGCTTGTGGTTGCAAAATAATACCAACTAACCTGTAGGGGTAGGATACCGGAACAAAACCTTAATGAAACATGTCCAATATATGGTGTATAAGTTAATGAAACCATGTATAAGAGATTATACTATGTGTATTAGTCTCACACATCTTTTCCCTTGACCTTGGGTATTTCACGTGTACAACATACCGTTGCTAAATTACATGTCATGTAAAATATGGGTATATGCCGTGTAGAAAGGTCACACAACATGTCCTTACAACCAAAGTCCACCTGTGTACTCTGTCTATGTGTGAGTACATGGTGTCAATCTATGTAGCTCTACCCGTGTACCAATACATGGGGTATTCCATGTATTTGGTTGAGGCCAAGTTGTTTGGTGGGGTATACACCATGTAGGAAACTCATGTACTCCACCTCGTGTTTGTGTATCTTCTGAGAGACACACCGAGTGTCTGGGAACTTCCTACACACCATGTGATTTGGTCACAAGCCATTTGACATTTAATTAACTCCCAAAACCATATCTTCTACTCAGTGGGCGACACAGACCATGCAACCATAACTTACATGTCATGTTGATATCAATTTTCTAGAAAACAACATTCTTCCACTATGCGCCTTAGCTGATTATCTCGATCTCATTTCGATGATCTGTTTTCCTAAAAAATATATGTCTAGGGATTCATCATCATCATAAGAATGAATCGGTAAGTTTCAGTCCTTTGATCGGCTCCAAAATCTGATTCTGGTCACTTGTACAAAAAATCTCCCAAAGAACAATATCTCCCATAACACCTTGATTCTCCCATCGCCATTGTCATCGCACCTCTGTTAGGTGATCCTGATGTCGGATATTCAATTTTGGATCATTAATAATCCATAAAAAATAAAGAATGAAAATAATATAAGGGGGAGAAAAAATACTCACAAGGAAACAAACTCGAGGACCATACCTCAACCATTGTTCATTTTATTCTCCATATGTTCCCATAAAAATGATGAACAAATCAAATTAGAAATCAACCCTATAAACCCTGATGTTAAAGGCCATCCCAAGATAACAATAATATAGTATATCAACCAGTTTGTTGGTTTATCTACATTCATTGTTAAATCTAAGAACATGAAAAGAAATACAAACAACACACCCAACATGGGGATTGGATCGCTCGTTGGAGAAGATTGGTTGCCACCTTTACTTAGATGGAGAAACCCATCAAGAACGTAATATGTTGATCTTCGATCCACAATCATGTCATTGTTCGTCGCTGAGAGAATCCTCCAGGGTTTCTCTCTAGAGCCTCCAATGAAATCTATAGCTATGAGCTTAACCCTACATCCTTTCCTAATGCTTATTTTAAAATGAATCATCAATGCATTGTTGTGTCTCTGCATCAATGAAACGTTAAAATAAAATAAAATCTCTTTTTATTTTGTTTATTAAAATGCAAAAACAAATTTTCAACGATAACCCACATTGGCCAATGTTAGGCCTCGCCTAGTATAAACCTGTTATGCTGAAAGTAATGGTTCCCTTATATTTCGGATATAGGAAACCATTTAGAATTTACTCTACTTTTTAGGTAAATTGATTTCTCGTGCTATTTAAAATTTTAATATTTTTAAATCAAATGTTCTTGGAAAACAAGGTGTCAAAATCGAATGTCGTCTCAGCATCTAGTCTCAAATTAATTCCCTATAATATTAAAAATTAATAAATGGAAAAATTTGGGACATTACCATTTTATATAAAGAAAATGAATTGATATAATATTGATATGTTTTTAGTAAAGAATTTATCTTCCTTGAGAATATTATTTTTACAAAAAAATGTTTTATATTATTTTTCTGAAAAAATAATGAAATTTATTTTTTTCACTCTTGGAAACATTCTTTGATAAATAAACCTCATTCATGGAATAAAAATTCCAAAAAAATATTATAGAGAATATTTTTTAATTTTTCTAAATTTTTTAATTTTTCAATGAATAGTAAGAAAATTTGATTTTTATTAAAAATTGTTTTTCTAAATCCATTATAAAGTTATAATTTATTTTATATTGTTGTAAAATTTAAATTATTTAAATTATGTAATTATTAATCCAATTTAGGTCATTAAAATCACTTTCAAGTCAATTTTTGATATCCTTGTTTTGTATTCTTATGGAAACATTTTCTTTAGAAATGATTTTTTCACCACACCTATGGGTTTAATTTAAAATTAAAATTTTCCACATCTAGGAATTTAATTTAGAAAAATGGATTAAATATTTTTAATTATAATATTTAATATAATATAATGACTTCCACATATTGTTTTTTAATGGGTAGTAAAAATAATAAAAATTAATTACCACGGTTAATGTTAAAAATGGTTTACTCAAAGATTAACCAATATATAAGGATAATGTTTCCAATAAAACATGTCTAAAGTCTATTTTATGGACATATATATTCCTTAACTTATCAAAAAATTGAATCTCTGTTCATTTTTATGAATTAATCTTTGGAATGACCTTATTATTTTGGATTCTTTTAGAAAATTTCCTTATATTTTCCATGTTCTTTCCTTTCCCCAATTCTAAAAGGAAATATTCTCCACTCTCCTATCCATATTATAAGAACCTTTTGAAACTGAAAATAGAATCTAAAAAAATTCCTTGCTTCCCTTACCACTTCATAGTGGCCTTATTCTGATTAGGTAACCCTCTTTAGAAGGTATTATCTATAAAGTTAATGAGGGTCTCCAAAGAAGAGTTATAGCTCTTAACCATGTGATATCATTTTATTTCTTATTCAAACTACTTTAAAAATTATTCACCTTTTCAAATATAATAAAACTAGTATCAAAAATATGATGAGATGTTGTTATTTTAGTATAATATCCTAAATCCATCACATCTTCCATCAAAAGTGAAATTATACTATCGATCATATATATAGTAGACTACCTCCTCGCAAATCTATGTAATTCATTTTCCATCACCGAATATCATGACTTGATATAATGACTGATTTAACATATGTACTATATATTATTAAATAATTAAAATTCTATTAGTAAAATATTAACATCTACCTTCTTTCTTTCCAATATCTTGTAAAATGATAATGTCTCTCATGTGTACATGTCGACAACCACCTCCCCAAAGCCATGTGACATTATTTTCATTTTATTTTTACATGGATGGTAATCAAGGTATATTTAATGAGTCTGTAATATATATATAACATTAAAATTATTTTTTAATAGTTAATTAAAATTTACCTTTCTTTCTTTCTATCCATCATGAAAATGAAAAGATCATTAATGGGTATGTACGACATATAGTCTCCATGAAGGATGTTATTAATTATATATATATTTTTTTTATGGGTTAGTTAAAATTAATGTATAATGAATATTTTTTATATTTTTTTGTGGGGTATATAATACCACTTTGTCTTATAATATCATTAATATACTTATTTTATGACATTTAAAGATTCATATAATGTTATTATTTAATTGGTATTACGATTCAAATGTTTTCAAAGTGGTAAGGGTATTCTCATCTCACATTAATTTATTTCAAAAACATTTTAGATTCACCACTTGTTTCTTTTGTCTGGTGAATATTATACCATTGAATTTTTTTATGGTTGTTATTATAATAATTATTTTTATTTAAATATCAATCTAAGGTTATTTTTTCATTAGTCTTTCAATTCAAGAGTTACCAAAGCGGTAAAGGTTTTATATTAAGATATCATTTTTATCAGAATATTTTATGAGTATACATTCAATGATGAAATATTATTATATATCTCAAAATATACTCATTTATTCCCTTATCCTATGTTTATTTCTAGTAAATACATATGTCACTTTCATTTTTCCCTTTTTATGTACTCATGAGACTGAAAGAATGTTTTTTTGGAAAATTATCTTTATATCTCTCTTAAATTGAAAATATTTTTTAACATATCAATGATTTCTTAAAATCTTTTAACGAAATATTTAAAAAATTTCAAATGATTGTTTGAATAAATTTCTACCAATGTTTGAAATTTTAAAAAAGTATTTAAATGGAATCCTCTATTCATTTTCCAAACAATTCAATTTTTACCTTAACTAAAAATGTGAAATGAATTTTTACTATAACGTGTACAACATGAACAATATTTCTTACCATAATTAATTCAAAATGATGTAAATATTCCATTTCATGTTTACAAGGTTATTATTAAATAAAATAAAAATATCTAATATTTGTGAAATTATAAGATTTTAAATATGTGCATTCAAAATTGAAATGTTATTTTCTTCAAAAAAATATTCCACTTGAATTTTAAAAAACATTTTTCATATAAGATGAAATACATTGATATTAGTAAATATTTAATGGGTATATGATCCAATGATACCACCCTTATTAATTCTACAAATGATTTATATTTATAATGAAATGAAGTTTATGAAACCTATTTCTCTTCCATTAGATATATTATGATGAAAATATAATGAATCCTGTTTATTTCCAACATGTTATACTATGATGAATTTTTTTTAAACCAATTTATTATTCATAGGTTTTGATATGAAAGAATATTTTATGGTATTATGTAACAAAAATTTATGGATTTTATGATGGGTGTGGAATATATCTCCATCCAATGTAATTGATAATTATAAAAGTTCTATGATCTAAAATAGTAAATATAAGGAAATATCATTCCCTAAATTGGGTACATGAGAGGTTATCCCAAATCTAAAACAGAGGGTACTTTGGAAGTTATCCAAACCTTTATGTAATTAAATTGGTATTTATCCCAATCCTAACATGTTATGAAAAAATTAATGGGTATCCATGGTATTATATTTTTTATTACCCCGAATATGTTTCTTATACCAATATTTTTATCCCATGGATTAATATTTTTATTACTTTATGATTATTATTTTATTAAATGACAATATTCATACCATGAATCAAGTTTATGATCCATGATATGAAGGGTAAGGTTTTTAAATGTAATTCTCATGTAATCGTGCCAAAATATTCATGTTCTGCTTATGTGATCATTGATATCTCCCTTATTTACCCTTACTAATCACTTGATATAACCTTTTATTATTTTTATTTTCCTAAGGTTATCAAGATAGTCATTATATAGGATGTTTCAAAAAAAATGGTGCTGGTGGTGAATAACTTAGTGTGAGATCATGTATCTCACTTATGAATCAGTTGTTTATGTGTACATGTTTAGAAAGGCCCTAGACACAAATTATCCTCCATTGTTCATTAATTTATGTAATAAATATTCATTAATTATGATTCAATATATAGGTATGAAAGAAGTGGGTCCCTATAGTAGGTATCAAGTAATGTTTTAGTGATCTTTTGAAAACTATGAAGTGAAAAGATTCATGATAATTATAAATATCTTTCCAAGTGTATGAAAATATACTATAATATTAATAAATTATGGATAGAGTGTTTTCCAAGTAATTAATTCACTATATGAATACTATGTGTCTTTTTGGCATCAACACAGTTGTACCTAAGGGTAAGAAATCCGAAAAGGGTGCATTGAGATTTGATTCAATCATCACTAAGTTCATGGAAATGGTAATTGTTGCACACATAAATTGACACTCTTTTGGGAAATGTTTTAGAAATTAAAAAACTCTTTATTAATCATTTTTAAGGATTTGAATATATGAATACCATGAATAACCTTGGTTAAACCTGAGGTTTCATAGATTAAAAATATAGTTTCACGATTTAGGCATCCTATAATGATTAATCACCGTAATCAAAGAAACCTAGTGGTCATTCTGACCAAATTTGGTTTTACTAAAGGATTGAAGATAGAACAATGAAGTTGTCTAGGTTACAGGAATGTTCAAATATTGAATTATCCTATTTGAGCATAGCTTTATAAATTTCATAATGTCATGAAAATAATTTATGAATTTTTATCTCTATCCCTAATTATTAGATTTTGAATTGGTATTGAACCCTAATAATGGTATGATAATCACATCTTATGTCTATAATTTGTATCCATTTGAATATTGTGTGAATGTGCTTCATGTAAGGATCATTATTGTCCCTCTAGTTTTATTTTATGTTTTCTTAGGAAAATATTTTATTTCTCTACGTAAACACCACATCAATTTCCAGGGAATGGAATTCATGTTTGATATTTTAAACAAACCTATGATCTTCTATTAGTGCGATGGTAAATATGATCTTTTATTGGAACTTAATTCCATTCTATGGGCCTTAATTCCCAATAAAAAGGGGTGTTTATATCAAATGTTTGTGGAGAAAATAAAAATTTATGGTATTCCTATTGTGAGATATTATATTATATATTTCAACAATTGTATCCTAGTATTACACTCAAATGTTTAGTTATGTTCTTAGTAAAAATTATACCCAATGCTCCACAAATTTCAAATACTCCCTATAAAAGGACCCATTTGATTTGTAGGAATTGAAGAAGAAACTATAGTAAAATATTGATAAGAGATTCATTTATCCAAATGTGTCACATTGGGGTGCACCAGTTATTTATTTTCATTAGATTGGTTGATCAATGGGAACTATGAAATATAAATATCAAGAACCAGTATTCCCAACCCTATATTGATGACTTATTTGATAAAATTTCTAGAGTAAAATACTTTTCCAATATTGACCATTATTTTTTATTACATTAATTGAGGTTTAAGAAAGATTATATAGCCATGATGGTAGTCCATAAAATTTAGGGACACAATAAATATACAGTTATTCCATTTGGTCTTATTAATATCCCCTCTATCTTCATGGATTTAATTAACTGGGTCTATAGAGATTACCTTCATAATTTTTCAGTATTATTTATAGATGATATTATAATCTATTCAAGGAAAATTAAGAGAATTAATATCAAATGAAAACTATACTAAAGACCTTAATAAAGTAAAAGATTTATGAAAAAATTATTAGGTTTAAATTTTGGATAAAAAGGTTTCATTTTTTGGTCATTAAATCAAAAGAGAGAATATATGTGGGACCACAAAATTTCAAAGTTATTGGATGTTATTATATACCAATCGTTGTAACAGATCCTATGCTTTCCTAGTTTGTAAAAATATTATTTATGGGTTTTTAAGAATTTAACTCTAATTTCAAATCCACTCACAAATTAAACATATGAGGGATCAAGGTTCTTTTGGACTAAATAATGTGAAGAAAATTACATGGAATTGAGGAGAAGGTCAGTTAGTGCAAATTTTTTAACATTACCCTATAGTGGAGAAGGGTTTTTAATGTTTAGAAAATTATTAAAGAAGTTATTGTGATTAATTCAAACAAATAATGGTATGGTTAAATCTTACGCCTTAATAAAATTGAAGGTTCATGATAAAAAATAAACCAACTCATGATTAGGAGATAGTTTTGGAAATTTTCTCATCAAAGATATTTAGGAATTATCTTCATTAATAAAAGTTTAATATATATACTGACCCTAAAATTTTAAATCATATATTCATATTAAAATAATTAAACATCCAATATAGAATATAGTTTGAGATGATTAATGATTACGACTAATTAATAAATTAACCCCACTAGAAAAAAACAAGGTATAATATGCTTGTAGTTGAAAGGATCATGATAAATTATTTATGTAGGGGATAAAAAAGATACAGCATTTAATTATTTTCAATTTATGGATCTGAAAAATTTAAAGTAAGGTAAGACATATTATCTTTCAAAAATAAGTGTTTAACCATCTATCCATGTAAAGATTATTTAGGTGAAAATTCATAATGTAGAACACATGAATAATTTGTTGAAATAGTGGGTTCCCTAGACCCAAATATTCTGTGATTTTGATTACAATATTGTGTATACAGTTTGATATACATGATTTCATCTTACCATTATAGAGTAGTCTTTTCTGTGTCCACTATTGAAATGGTAATGTCCAAAGGTTAATTGTCATATCAAAATCTTATATCAATTCCCAAGATATAAAGAGAACCTCTAGATACTATGACACTAATCTTAAATATATGTTCTATATTCCAGATACATCTTACTAATTGGACATCATAGATGTTTGACTATTAGGTGCTGGGGGATCATAAGTATTGAGTCTTATTCTCATGAAGTTTTCACTTGGTGATCTCTAGTAGTGAGATCATGAGGACTGACTCGCCAATATGAACACCACATGCTTCAGGTTTGATTGGACGTTCCAATCTACGGTCATGTATAATGGTCTCCTGACTTGGGATCATTAACAATTTATGTCATTTGATTGCATACATTGATGCAAGATTAAAACCATGGCGATGAAGTCATGGTGAGGTAGTTTGTGTCGGGTGCGTCGTTGGTGGCATGGCATTGGTTGAAGGGTCAAGAAAGGATTTGTCACTTCCAGGTTATGGAATTAATATATATCAGGCCACGTTGATATGGATGGAAGTACCTCTATAAGTCCATGGCCATGTAATTCAAGGGTAAATCCATTTAGTTAAATCAAAAAACTATAAATCAAGAAAAGGGTGATGACACATGAGTGCATCCTTCTTTATGAGATATTACAGACAAATAGATTATATTACATAGTGTGTGTTCATAGGTTGGTTGTCACTACTGTGACAAACATTATTTCCTCAGGGGCCATGATGGGTTGCTAGATCCTACTCTTGGTCTGTGAATACTATTCACGACTGTCGAAATAAGGGCCTAGAGGGTCACACACAATAGCATATTCAATAATCTTCCCTATTAAGTTAAATAGGATTTTTGGACTTGGTGGGCCCAGCCACAGTGGTCTGGGATTTGTCCAAAGTTAAATGATCCCCAATGAAATAAACATGTTCATATGATATGTGTTTAGAGTAATGAGTATAGAATTTATTTATTAAATGTATTTTTGATTTTTATGTAAATACATGAAAAAATGTTAATTAACGAATATTAAATTATTCAAGTTTCAATAAATATTTTTGGGAGCAACGAGTCCAGTTAATGACTCAATTATTATCATGTAATATATTTTAATATATTAAAAGTAAATGATAATAATATTTATGACTCATTTTAGTATTCAGATAGTTTATTAAGTATTCGGGGTCGACGAGGTGATACCAAGTATTTTAATTGTGTACTATAAATAGAAGGGGAGGGGAATTTTCCAAACACTATTCATGGAGCATATCTCTCCTCTCCTATCACCCACATTCTAGAGATAGATGATCTGGATCTAAGGATCTCAAATGGAGCTCTCACTCGGGAATTGCTGGCGATGGGATGTGGTGGTTGTTGGACCATTGAACACATCGTCGCAAATTCGAGCTATCTCCCAGAATACGACGAACGGTGCTCCTGCGGATTCCTTCAAGCACGTTTGGATGATCTAGAGGAATTTGGCTTCAGATTCTTCTATCAGTGATCACCAACGAGGAGAAGACATCGTGCAGGGATTCGTATTTCAACTAGGTAATTTACAATTTAATTTTGTGCTTAAATCATCCACGCGTGGTCCTCGGCTAAGACCATGATGCTCTTCGCTGACATCGACAAGTTTACGTCGACCATCAGTGGACAAATTTTAAAACCCACCTATTTGGGGCATTCGTTGTATGCCCAGTTCCAGCATAATTTTAGAAACAATCATGAGTTTAACATTGATTATAATGGAATGATAAGCTTCATGAACCATGTGTGTGTTCATTCCATACCCAATTTCATGAAGGCTATATTAGGGGAAGCTCATAGTTCATCATTATCTATTCAACCTAGAAGTTTAGAGATGTATATAGATTTCAAAGATTATTTATGGTGGTATAGAATAAAGAGATATATTTCGAAGTTTGTATATCATTACATAGTATGAAGCAAGTAAATGGTGAGGGGAAAATTATATGTATGAATTATAACCAGTACCCATACGAGAATGGTAATGGAAAATGTCACCATAGATTCTTCTAATAGACTCCCCTAAGATATAAAGGGAATAATGTCATATAGGTTATTGCCGATCGCCTTAAAAATTCATAACAATTCATCACTATTAGAGAAGGTTTCTCTTCGGATGAGCATACCAGAATATATATTATGAAAGTGGTTCAATTATGTTGGATACCAAATTCTATTGTATCTTATCTGGATTTGAGGTTTACCTCGATATTTAGGTGAAGTATTTAGCATGCTCTGAATAAGAAATTAATTTTCAAAACTATGATTAATCCTCATATAAATGTTCTATATAATAGATCTATTATAACCACAGATGATATACGAAAATATCTAGTTTGATAAATTTCAATGTTTTTTGGATCAACACCTTTATCTATTTGAGTTTTAATATTACAATATATTTCACTTCAGCAATAAGATGGATTCTTAAAAAAAAATCAATAAGGAAAGAAGTGTATAACTACAATGTATTGATATGAAGTTGTATAAAGAATGTTTTTAGGATATGAGGGAGATGATGAAATGTTAGACAAGGTTTAAACCATTTATCATCACATAAGGGAATCACAAATTCTATAGAAAGGTTATGCTGATAATCGATGATGCCACCAAGATTTTAATGTTGGTGAGAAGGTGTTTCTATGAATTTATCCATGTAAGAAGATTACGAAATTTATGAATAAAGTAAATTTTAGCCCAAGGATTATTATCCAATTTAATATTCTTTATTGAGTAGGGAAGGATTCTTATCAGTTAGCACTTCCATGGAACCTTTTTTTGTCCATGATGTGTTTTGTGTATCTACACTATCAAATTATATAACTTAAAATTAACATGTACTAAACATAGAAGTCATACTGATTAATCCTGAAATTTACTACAATGAATAAACTATAGATATTTTGGATCATAGATAGACTTTTATATGAAACAAGACCACTCATCTTGACAAGATTTTATAGTGAAAGCACAAAATTTTGGACGATACATGGGAACCCAAGGATATAATGTCATAGAAATATGCTAAGGTGTTTTTATCAATGTGAAAGAATTTGGAGTTACAAGTACATTTTATTTGAGATAATATGTAACATCCTGATATTTTATGAAATATGTTTTTCCAAATAAATTTAATTTCTTTTAATAGATTGTGTTACACACAACACCGAGTTTTAACAACCCATAACATACTATTAATGTTATTATTTAAACAATACTATTGTAACATTTCAATTAAAATTATTTGTATGAATAGGTTTAACTAGGATTTTAAAATTAAGTATAATAGTTTTATATAAATAAAACATATCGATAAATAAATACTCAGTTTCATGTATATTATTTATATACTTTGAAAAAAATATTTTTTTTAAAAATGTTTCTTATTGGGTTTTATGAGAAAAAAATTAAGTTAATTATTTTCACTTCTATGAAATTTATTTGAAAAATAAATTGGATTTTTGAAGTCATCATGTAAAAATTATCTAAGATTGAATTTTTGTAATTTTTTTAAGAAGTATAATTGTTTACTGAATAGTTAAATATAAGGATTTATATTGAAAACCACCTTTACATTTAAATCTATTAAAAAGTCATAATTTGTCAGAAAATGTTGTAAAAGTGAAATTAATTAATTTTTTTCATTAATAAAATTTAGGTGATTTTAATCAATTTAATGATCATTTTTATAAAAAATATTTTTAAACATGGGGAAATTTTTTATTAAAAAACATTTTATTGTCATGTTTCTTGGTTTAATTTAAAATTAAATTCCACCAATTTTGTATATTTAATGTTTCAAATTTGATTCTATGTTTAGAATCTTCATAATTTATATTATATAATTGGGTATAAATAATTTTTTTCTTTATAAATAATAGAAATATAAATAATTCATTACCATGCTTAAGGTTAAATCAAATTTATTGGGGGTTCAACTAAAAGATAAGGCACCGTTTTATAATAAAACATCTATAAAACCTTATTTTTGGAAATATTTCTACCTTATCCTATCCAAAAGTTAAATATATATTCATTTATTGGAATTTTCCTTAGTAATGACTATATCATTTTGGATTATTTTTATAGATCTCCAAGTACCTTGCAAGTGGATTCCTTTCCCCACTTAAAAAAAGGACATCTATTCTACTCCCATATCCACACTCTACGATCCATTTGGAGTATAAAATCCATCCAAAAAAATTACCTTAATTACCTTCCCACATTCTATAATCTCGATTTTTAATAATAAACCCACCTAATAAGGCCTTACGTATAAACCTATAGAGGCTATACGGATAAGAGGTATACCTCTTAACCATGCATTGTCAGTTTATTTTTTCGTCCACCAGTTTAAAATATTATTAAATTATTATATTCTAATAACATAAATATATCTCATATATAGAGATGATAGTTTTTTCATAACCAACATTCATCTAATCTTCCATCAAATGGGAATGGAAACTGTTTATCATGTGTACGGTGGACTATTTCCTTGCGAATTGATGTAATTATTTTTCCATATCTACCTATAAATGATAGGTATAATGATTGTTTAAAAACATTAACATGATATTAGTGACTAATTATAATTATATAATAATAATATCAGATCCACCTTCTAACCTTCTAACGTGTTGGAAAACAATAATTTCACTTGTGAATATGTGTGCACTACTGCCTCCACAAAGCGATGTTAAATTTTATTCATTTTAAATTGAAATGGATGGTAATGAGGGTATATTTAATTTCCAAATATTATAACTATGATACAATAGTATTTAAAAAAATTAATTAACATTACCTTTGTTTTCTTCTATCTGTTTATTAAATGTAAAAATGCATTCATTTGTATGTACGACCTACCGTGGCCATGAACGATATAAATAATTTTCGGTCTATAAATTTTATGTATTATTAAAAAACATATATAAACAATATATATATTATATTTATATCATATTTAAATTACTTATATTATGTATCAATGATCAAATTTAATGTACCGAAAATACAAAACCAAAACATCCACACAAAAATAATAATATTTATTACATGAAATTTGATTTATAACAAGTTATTGTTAAGAAATGGGTCCTAAATTGTTCAAAGTAAACAATTTATGTTTTTAAAAAATTTATGCTTCACTAATAGATTTATATTTAACCAAAATTTATTATACATGGGTTTGGAACTTTTATGGGGAAAGTCGAGACTTGGGGTAATGGATTTCTCGATCTCTTTTATTCCTGGGAGACATATGTCATATTCACTAATTGTTTCTTTTGTGTAATTTATATACAAAAGCTTTGAAATTAAATATCATTAATAACATTATTTTAATTATATTTTATACCTAATTTAATGGCACACCCATGAAAATAAGGTATGTCATTCCTCCCTCATATATACTAAAATTAGTTCATTAGTCTTCAAATTTAAATAATGAAATATAATTCACTAAAATTTACCTTTTTCATTACAGGAGAAATAACAATGTCCCATTTTATGGTGGATTAAAATAATTCAGCCCGAGGGCATCATTCCTGACAATGATTTGGAAGTCAATCGGTAAGGACCTTGTATAGTAATACATAGAAAGTGTTTTCATAATACTTTTTCTATCACACCTGGTCCATATAAATCTTATCCCCAAGTATCCTACTAAACATCCTATGATACCAACTATAAAAACTAAAACATTAGATACCCAGAACTGATAGTTATATTACATTATTGGTACATAATACAAGTGTTTTTAAAGGATACTACATTTTTGATGTTTTGAAAGACTTGATACATACATAAAATACATTTTAAATATTATAATACAATAAAAAGATTATTAAGAAAAATATTATCCTTTCTCTCATATCCATAAAAAATACAAAAAATTATCATAAAAATACCTTTGGAAAGGGAAGAATGTAGATGAAATCAGACACTCAATAAGGAGTAACATACAAGGGAATCTTATATAGAATAAATAGGGAATATGTGATATGGAAGGAATAAATGAACAACATGAATCTATAATTAATTGAAACATAGGGTATTTTATATCCGTGATTATAAATGAAATCGTGTATAATAATAATCATTGATCTCATTTAGACGGAATCCATCATTTTAGACATAAATACATGATTTCAAGGCCTCTTTCCAAGAAACATTCCTATTATAATGAGAGATATACACTAAATACCAAAATTATTTGTCTAATTATATATTTTGATGAATCTAGGGAATTAATAACTTTTATCCTCGTCTATCACTTGATTAGGTCAAATAAATTCACCATAATATTTTTTAACACTTTTCATATCATTCCTTAAGGATAAATTTACTTAATAAAAGTTATTCATTCGAATAATAATAAATAATGAAATAAGAAACATCATCATTCTAACCAATAATGTGGATGTTTATGAAAATATACCTAAATTGATATGGATGTTACTGGGTGTTGTCAATATAACATTAATCTCCCTTATTAAAGATATATAGTTGTGATGGTAACAACACTGGGTTGGGTTATCAATGGAAGTTAGTAATTTGATTCAATATCATTAATTGATAGAATCCCAATTACATGGTAGGAAAAAACATTCATCTTGGTTCATAAGAAGTATGTGTATATTTTGAAACATCCCCCATATAATTTTCTATCATGGTCTATAGTCTTAGGGACAATCCTGATGATTTCGAGTGATGAGTGATTCAATTCTTGAATGACCCTATTCACGGTTATTTCCCTTAGTAATATATTTTCCCTAGCCACATCCACATTTCTTTATCAATATTTGGTTGTATTTTCTTAAAAACTGCACATATTTATTACATTTCTAAAATATAGGATGGTTTTCAAGCTATGGAAAATATTGAGTTTCATAAATTGGTTTTGGGAATTATTGAATCAAATGATTATGAAAAACTCATTAAAATATAGACTTTTAAATATATAAAATTTAATAAGTAATATGATATAAATTTTTCAATGGAATTTTATTCACAATAAAATGGAAATATGTTGTGAATAAAACATGAGTCCCAAAGAATTAAAATTGAAGTGGAAAACCCCACTTGTGGCTTGCCTAGAAATTCGATCATATCCTTTTGAATGATAGGAATTAAAATATATCATAAAATACCCTGATTAAAGGATTTTCATGATATAAAATATCACATGGGTAGTATATATACACCAAAAAATAGAAATTATATATATTATTCAAAACATGTTTCAAAGGTAGAAATTTGAGATGAAAACTGCGTATCAATTTTTCAAAATTATATCATCGTACATTAAACTATTTTATCAAAAAAGTAGATATATTAATTACATAATTAATAACCTTGATAATTTACAATTTAATTCACACTCTATAAATAATCATTATCTATATCAATTCTTCTAATTTTCAACATTGGTGTTTATTTTTTTGATCATTTATACTAGTTTCATAATAATGGTGTTTGTATTAATTATTCGTACAAATTTATCCATTTATAGGACTTTAAAGTTACTATTTGGAATGATTTGTAATAATTTATTATTTTTCAAATTCCTTTAAAAAGTGTTTAATCCGTTATTCATGAATTGGAAATATGTAACAAGCATGTTTTAGGAATTCATGTTCATGAAATTGTGTTTTCAAAATTAATCAATTAAATATTGATATAATATCTTTGAGAAAAAATCATTCTTTAAATATATCAAGAAAAAATTATAACAAACCTGATTTTATTACAAAATTAATCATGATTTTTTACATAAACTCTTCACCTGATACCACATGGAAGATCAATATGTCTAGTGTCTTTGGGGGTTAGGAACATTAAATAATATCTTAGAACATAAAACACACAACATATTTATTGAAAACTTCCTTTACATGACCACTACATTCCCTCGTACTTAGCATTGCATGGGATAACCTAGGGACATTCATAAGAAAAGGGTGAGATATAAATCCCGGTAAAGGAATAAACATGGTATCACACGAGGAATACAACACAAGTTAGACAATAGGAATATCAGTGGATCATAAGAGATACATGAACATAAAGAAAGGATAAAGAATGATAATCATAACATGAAAATGTGGCAACAACACTTAACATGGAATTAGCATGAGCCAAGGCTCATTGCACATAGAGAATGAGTAAACCCTCATTGAATATAAATCATGAGTAAAACCTCATTGAACTTGAATTATCATGATTCAACCCCCATATCACATTATGTATCATGATATTATACTTTACCCAATGCATTGGAGTTCTATTAGGGTTCACCCTTCTTAAACATTTCATTTCATGCATAAGTGTGCCACATGGATCATTCAACATGGAATCAATCATCAAAATTTATTCAATGATAAAGGGATATGGAATAAATACATGAAGCTTTATAATCAATAAGTAAATGTTCATAAAGGTGAATACCCTTGATAGATATGTCATAACTCATCCTCGGGGCCCGTGCTGTGACTACCCCAAGCCCGCCTTCCATAGGCCAGGGGCTGGCGACTAGAACCAATGGCGTAAAATCCCGATAACTAGGAAGGCATTGCCTTTATAAAAGAAAACAAGCATCACAGAGTACAAGGGGAAGCAAAACACTAAGTAAAAAAGAAATGCTGAAAAGTAAATGGGCCAGAATACAAACCCAAAAGAAAGTACGACTACAACTGAGAAAGGTACAACAGCAAAAAGAAAAACAGCTGGAAGAAGGAAGCAGCTCCTGGGTCGTCCTCCTCGGATCCTACCTGAAGGGTAGGTACAGATAGCACAGCTCCTGGTCGTCCACCATGGATCCTACCTAAAGGGTAGGTACAGATCGCCTCCTCCACGCTCTCATCCGTCAACCTCCTCTATGAGTCGTCACATCGTGTAGTCCACCTCCGGGTACAGACTCGTCATGTAGTCCACCTCCGGGTACTGACTCTTCGTGTAGTCCACCTCCGGGTACCGACCAGTCCTCGAACACTCGGCCTCCGTCAGCACTGCCCGTCGTCTGCAACCAACACAACGAGGTGCGGTCATAGCCCGTGTAGGGGTGAGTATAACGACACTCAGTAGGGACCCCGAGACCCACAAGGTCTCACTAAAACCAACAAGGATAACCATAAAGAAGATCTCAACAGATAACCTCTACTTAGGTATATGCCCACACATATACCTAAGTTATCAAGTAACCCATCTCAATCATGAGAAAACACATGGATCATGAAATCAACGGATAACAACTACCCAGGTATATGCCCATACATATACCTAAGTTATCAACTGACCCATCTCAATCATGAGGTAAACACAAAGGTCAAAAGTCTCAGCTCAAACTAGGATTTTCATTATAGAAACTGTAACTGCTGAAGAGCTCCATCTCTGGAGTGTATAGTGGTCCTGTCACGACTCCGAGGTACTGCTCACTAACCTAAGACTGCTGAGGTACTCCTCCTGTCGAATACCGCGGGCCTGCCACCTCACACAGTAGTGCTTCCCGCCGGGTTCTGCCACCCAACACAGTAGTGCTCCCCCCTCATAGCCTACAGATGTACTCCTCCTATCGAGTACCGTGGGTCTGCTACCTCACATAGTAGTGCTCCTCTGCTGTGGGTCTGCCACCTCACAAAGTAGTGCTCCCCACAGGGCAACGTAAGTCACTCCGAATCGAATCGGACAAGCAGTCTTCAGGTCTCGGCCGGCTACACGGTCTCCGTACTCCGTACGCTCGTCTCTGGGAGGGTCCGCTCCATGAGCTACAAGTCGATACTCTAAGTATCTCAAAGTCCCACGAAGAAGTATCTCAAAGGACCGCCTCGTCATAGGGATCTCAATGCAATAGACGACGCGTCAATCGAATGTCCGGTCTGTGAGTTATTAGCCTTTTCGTACCAGGGGCCCGGTTGGTTTCGTAAGCGAACCAAACCCGGACATATCTCAACTCTACCCTGAACTCCCAAAGGGTATAATCATAGGGACCGTTTCTCGACGAGATCAACAACGCCGCTAGCGGTTCGTCAAACGGACGTCCTGTCTGAAAGATATCATCTTTTTCCATTCCAGGGGCCCGGTTGGATTTCAGGTACAATCCAACCCGGTAATAGCCCAACTGCATCCAAAACTCAGGCGGAGGATGCCAAAAGTTCCGTATCGTCAACAGGAACTCAACGCAACAGACGGTGCGTCAATCGGACGCCCGGTCTGGAAGTTATTGGATTTTTCGTTCCAGGGGCCTGGTTGGTTTCGTGAGCGAACCAACCTGACTGCACTCCGACAGTATCCAAACCTCGAGCGGAGTAAGCCAAAATATCCGTCTCACTTAGAGGAATCTATCAAAGTCAACGGAACGTCAATCGGACGTCCGGAGCTTAAGTTATAAGTGTTTCCGCTCTGAGGGCCCGCTTGGTTTCGTATCCGAACAAACCCGGCCGAACCCAAGGATCGCGTTGCCGCTGACGGCACGTCGTTTGGAGGTTCATAGCTTAGGTTACGGGCTTTTGACCGAAAGTGGTCCGAAAACGGGGGTCTGGGCCCGGGCCGACCCAACCCGACCCCCCCCCCCGGGTCAGCCGAACCGGGTCGACCCGACCCGGTCGGAGACCCGGACCGACAACCCTGCCCGACCCAGAGCCCCGGCCCGGCCGGCGGCGCGGCCGGCACGGCAGCGCGGCCATGGCGGCGGCCTGCCTGAGCGGCCAGCGCGGCGGCCTGCGTGGCCTTTTTGCCGCGCGTGAGCCAAGGGAGGGGTGTTGCCCCTCCTTTATGAAACGGCGGCCCCTTTAATGGGGCCACTTGCTGCCAGCCGGCCAGGGGAATTAATTCCCCCGGTTCTCCAAGTCTGTCCAGCCCGTCATGGCCGGCCGGTTCCAGCACCACGGGACCGGCGACGGCCGGTCCCCTTCCAGCACCGACGCCGGCGGCCCGATGCTGGCCGCTGGTCACCCTGCTCCGCCGCGTCCCGGAGTCGGCCGCGGCCCTTGTCGTCCGGCGCGGTGCGACGGCACCACGTCCCTCCGCTGCGGTCCCACTCCAGTCGCGGCGCCTTTGTTTTACTTTGACGAGGCGCGACGACGTCGCGTTCTTGAATTCTATCCACGGCGCGGTGCGACAGCTCCGCGCAAATCCTCCACATGAAACCGTGTGGTGTGACGGCACCACGCTTTCTCGTACCAACCACAAGAAACCAACACGAAAATAAGGAGGAGGGTCGGCCGTGTTTGTGCGGTCCGACCCCCTCGCGTTATTCGTTATCATTTGGTTTCAAACCACAAAGTTCAAATTCTATAACAAATGTTTCTTATCCACGGAGATCATAAAGTCGGAAATCTTGAACAAATATAAATAATTGAAGACAAACCCCTACCTCGTAATTGTCATTCGTAGATGATCTCGGAGAAAGGGCGGATATCGATTCCTCGATTGTCGTGTTCGTCAAACACTCCCAATTCTTACGCTCATGCATTGGAAAGGAGAAGGGTACTCTTCGTTGGTGGACGAGCATTCGGAGGTGACGTCATCATGGACGACATTCTTCGCAGGCGACGTCTTCTCCTTTGACGCAGATGAAGGTCATTGGAGATGTCACGGGCGTCACTTCCCTTTCCTTGCCTCGGTTGAAGAGCGATGAAGAAGATGGCGTCATCGTGCTTCAGTGGAGGAAGAGACGTTCTTCGTGTTGTTCGTCGTAGAGAATGAAGGACTCGGGATTTCCTATGATTTTTCTCCAAAGGCTCCCAATCAACTAAACTCCAACCCAAATAAAATAAGTTCTAAACTTATTTTATTAACACAACAAATCATTTGAAATTCAATTGTTTGAATTTCAAAAACCTACATGTAACTCACCAAATTAATTACAACAAGTTGTCAAATATTAAAGAAGGTGAGTTAATGGGGAGTTGGAAAGTGAGGGGTTAAGAGGGTTAGGGAGTTTAAGGAATTTGAAAAGGTGGGGGGTTCGTGTGGGACCCACCCTTTCAAATATCCACACATGGGAAGTTGGATGGATGTGGGCCCACCACCAACTTCCCATGGGAGAAGTTAGCCAAACAACATGAAATAAAATTGATTCAACAATTTTATTCATTTTAATTAATTAATCCCCAAAAATTAACTTCTTATCCCGCACAAACGCAACTACGGTAAAGGTTCCCTTAAGCGATTACCGGCATTGCGAGTTCATCGGCGCCATCGAATTTTAATTCCGAGCACCGGTTCAAAAGATAGAAAAACCCGCTCGTTCGTTCACTGAACGTACCCGAACCAAACTTCGGAAGTTGATTCCGGGCACTCTGGGCCTCGGAATCAAGTGCCGTTAGAAATCGCGTTCTTGTAAAATTCCAAAGAAAATTAAGAAAAAAAATTTCTTGAAATTTCTGAGTCTTTACATTACTCCCACCTCAGGGATTTACGTCCTCGTAAAGCTTTAACACAAACTAAGGTAACAAAAACGGTACAGAGCACGCATCTGAGCCTTCCGCTCCCATGTGCTCACCCGGAGGTTCCCGTACTGCCAGAGAAAATGCACCTGAGGAATCGATCGTCCTCATAGGATCTGCTCGTGTCGATCCTCGATCCCCACTGGAACCTCCGTATAGACACTCTATCGCCATCATCCAGCTCCTCATGGTCGATGATATGCGAAGGGTCGAGCACGTATCTCCTCAGTTGAGATACGTGGAAGTTTTCGTTCACCTGGTGCAAATGCGGTGAAAGGGTCAAGCGGTAAACCACCTCGCCTACCTAGATGTGGACCTAGAAAGGTCCGTTGAACATCAGAGATATCATGACGCCTTGGCCACATCTCCGAAAACCTCGTCGAGGTGAGACCCGTATAAGGACGTGATCATCATCCTCGAACTCCAGAGGTCTCCATTTTCTAATAGAACTGGAACTTGAAACAACTTCCGCTATGAGGGTAAGGTTGACCGACTCAAGAGTGATCGGTCGCACCCTCCAGTGCATGAGTTTAACTTGTGCTGCCCAGTGTTTCCTTTTCTCCGACCAAGGAAAACTCATCCCGATATTTGCCTAATACCGTCAATTTGAGTATGAACAGTGATTTCCAAATCCATACTCAAACTAATGTCGTAAGGCCTCGACGCTGCCACCAAGAGGTCCCAACCAAGACTCTCACTTCAAGGTTCAGATCACACAGTCGGCGTAAGTGTGACTATTGAGTCTCCTAACAATGGTATCACCAGACGTGAGGGTAAATTCAGCGGCTTAACCGGAAACTCTAGGTCTGGTACTAGATTCATGGAAGGAAGGGATGATTTGTATCGATATCTGTGGCTACGGAATCTTGTAGAAGACAAAGTCCGCACTTCGAATCATCCATAGAGCCCTTTTTGGTCGCACTCCATGACCGCAAGTAGCTAATCTCTTCCCCTGCTCTCCAACTCCCTGAGTCTAGTGGGGACTACAAAGGCGGGTGATGGTAACATGTTGAAATGTACACCACCACAAGCTGCTCTCCTAGCTCTGCCTCCATGTCTGTTGCTCTGCAGATTCATATGTCCTTAACATTTCCTATTATTGAAATATTTTACACACCCAAGTCCCCGAGATTGGTGCCAGTTTCCTGCTTTCCAAACTTCTATC